>OY288255.1:47740497-49120269 GCA_958450325.1 Agrostemma githago
GATCTTTTGTTGACCTTTTGGGAGAGAGGGGAAGAGAGAGAATGGAGAGAAGGGGAGAGAGAAAGAGATAAGGAGAGAAGGGGAGAGAGAAAGAGATAAGGAGAGAAGGGGAGAAAGGGGGGAGAGAGAGAGAGACGGAGACGGAGATAGGGGAGGGGGAGAGAAAGGGAGAGAGGTGGAGGGAGACAGAGAAGGGGAGGGAGAGGAAGAGAGAGAGAGAGAGAGGGGGAGGGAGGGGGAGAGAAGAGAGAGAGAGAGAAGGAGAAGGAGGGGGAGAGAAAGGGATAAGGAGAAAGGGGGAAAGAGAGAGGGGGAGGGAGAGGAGGAGAGATACGGGGAGATGGGGAGAGAGGGAGAGAAAGGGGGAGGGAGAGAAAGGGGGAGGGAGGGAGAGGGGGAGAGAGGGAGAAGGGGAGGGGGAGAGGGAGGGGAAGAGGGGGGAAGAGAGAGAGAAAGACGGAGAGGAAGAGGAAGAGAGGGAGAGAGAGGGATAGGGGGAAGGAGAGAGAGAGAGGCGGAGGGGGAGGAGAGGGAAAGGAGGAGAGAAAGGGGGAGATAGGGAGAAAGGGAGAGCTTTCTGCTGTTTTCTGACTTTGAAAATGTGATCTTTTGTTGACCTTTTGGGAGAGAGGGGAAGAGAGAGAGAAGGGAGAGAAGGGGAGAGAGAAAGAGATAAGGAGAGAAGGGGAGAAAGGGGGGAGAGAGGGAGAGAGAGAGAGAGACGGAGACGGGGATATGGGAGGGGGAGAGAAAGGGAGAGAGAGAGAGAGAGAGAGGTGGAGAGAGACAGAGAAGGGGAGGGGGAGGGAGAGAGGGGGGGGGGGATGGGGAGAGAAAGAGAGAGAGAGAGAAACAGAGAGAGAGAGAGATGAGAGATAGAGAGAGAAGGAGAAGGAGGGGGGAGGGGGAGAGAAAGGGAGAGGGAGAAAGGGGGAAAGAGAGAGGGAGAGGAAGAGGAAGAGAGAAACGGGGAGATGGGGAGAGAGGGAGAGAAAGGGGGTGGGAAGAAGGGAGGGGGAGAGCGAGAGAGTGGGAGAGGGAGAGGGAGAGAGGGAGAGGGAGGGGAAGAGGGGGGGAAGAGAGAGAGAGAGAGACGGAGAGGAAGAGGGAGAGAGGGAGAGAGGGAGAGAGAGGGATAGGGGGAGGGAGAGAGAGAGAGAGCGAGGCGGAGAGGGAGAAGAGGGATAGGAGGAGATAAAGGGGGAGATAGGGAGAAAGGGAGAACTTTCTGCTGTTTTCTGACTTTGAAAAATTGATATTTTGTTGACCTTTTGGGAGAGAGGGGAAGAGAGAGAGAGAAGGGAGAGAAGGGGAGAGAGAAAGAGATAAAGAGAGAAGGGGAGAAAGGGGGGAGAGAGGGAGAGAGAGAGAGACGGAGACGGAGATTGGGGACGGGGAGAGAAAGGGAGAGAGAGAGAGAGAGAGAGAGAGAGAGAGAGGTGGAGGGAGACAGAGAATGGGAGGGAGAGGGAGAGGGAGAGAGAGAGAGGGGGGAAGGAGGGGGAGAGAGAGGGAGACAGAGGGAGGGAGAGAGAGAGAATGAGAAGGATGGGGGAGGGGGAGAGAAAGGGAGAGAGAGAAAGAGGGAAAGAGAGAGGGGGAGGGAGAGGATGAAAGAAACGGGGAGATAGGGAGAGAGGGAGAGAAAGGGGGAGGGAAGGGAGGAGAGGGAGAGGGAGAGAGGGAGAGGGAGGGGAAGAGAGAGAGAGAGAGGGAGAGAGAGAGAGAGAGAGACGGAGAGGAAGAGGGAGAGAGACGACGGAGAGGAAGAGGGAGAGAGAGAGAGAGAGAGGCGGAGGGGGAGGAGAGGTAGAGGAGGTGAGAAAGGGGAGATAGGGAGCTTTCTGCTGTTTTCTGACTTTGCAAGATTTGATCTTTTGTTGACCTTTTAGGAGAGAGGGGGAGGGAGAGAGGGGAAGAGAGGGAGAGAGGGGAGAGAAGGGGAGAGAGAAAGAGATAAGGAGAGAAGGGGAGAAAGGGGGAGAGAAGGAGAAATGGAGAGTGAGAGAGAGACGGAGAGGGAGATAGGGGGATGGGGAGAGAGAGAGAGAGGTGGAGGGAGACAAAGAAGGAGAGGGAGAGGGAGAGAGGGGGAAGGGGAGAGAAAGAGAGAGAGAGAAGGAGAAGGAGAAGGAGGGAGGGAGAGAAAGGGAGAGGGAGAAAGGGGGAAAGAGAGAGGGGGAGGGAGAGAGGGATATAGAGGGAAAGAAAGGGAGAGGAAAAGAGAGGGAGAGAAGGGGGGAGAGAGAGAGGAAAAGAGAGAGGGGGAAGGAGAGAAAGAGAAAGGGGGAGGGAGAGAGGGGGAGAGAAAGGGGATAGAGAGGGGGAAAGAGAAGGAGAGAGGGGAAAGAGAGAAAGGGAGAGAGGGGGGAGGGGGAGGGAGATGGAGAGAGAGGAAGAGCTTTTTGCTGTTTTCTGAATTTGCATGATTTGATCTTTTGTTACCCTTTTGAGATTTTTCATGTTGTTTACTCATTTGGGTGATTGTTATTCATAGTGTGAAGTAATAAGGTAGTTCGCGGAGCAATCATACAGCGATATTAATCCTTAATCCAAATCTAAATTCCAAGATATATTGACAACCATAAACCAACAAAGCTATAAACTTGTGCAGCCGACTACTCAAACACAAACTTAGGCAACGGCCACGATGAAGTTTTGAAAAAAGGCAAAACACACAAAAAAAAAGGGCCAGTACATCGCCTTTACGGTCTGTGACTAACCAAACGCGCGCATCGCGCGCGATCTTCAACTATATTGTCAACTATAGCACTACCGTAGTTTGCTAATTACGGTCACTTCTCCACACCTTGCGACTGAAGACGGCCTTTCACAAAGCGGTCATACAACGATTTTAAAATCCGTGAACCATATCTAACTTCCAAAATGTATTGCTAATCACAAGCAATACATATATAAAATTGTGCATCTGACTGCTCCCACAGAATCTCAGGCACCGACCACAAGTTAGCCAAACAATTCTGCATACCCAAAACAAACAACAACCACCGTTAAATCGCATAAACAGATCGTACCTAACCATAAGCGCGCATCGCGCGCGGTCTTCAACTAGTATTATCAAAAACCTAAGACGCGCATATCAGTACTCTTCATACCTAAATTAGAATTTTATTATCACTCTTAATATCACACTTCACCGACCTCCGTCACTACCTCCGTTCGCGCTACCCAAGACGTCGGTACCCAAGACGCCGCACGTTCGCCGTCCTCCGTTCGTTGATAGTCCTGTAATTCACCTACCCATCTTCGTCTTCCTTGTTATCGTGCGATCGACCACTGCATGGATACACCCTAAATTGCATTTTTTGGTTCAATCTTTGGTTTAATTAGTTAATCCCCTTCGTTTTCTGATGTAGGTCGTAAATAATCGTCATCAATTTAGGGTTCTTTTATTCCGTCACTCGACGCCGACGACCAGACGTCCGATCCTCCTCTTTGCCGCGCCTCACTCTGGTTTAAGTATGTCCTCAATTTAGGGTTTTATTTATTCAATTTCTGATGTTAAGTTGTTAGGAATTCATTTTAGGGTTTTGATAAAATTTTGAAGAAACAGTCTGCTTGTTTTTCTAAGTTGTTGTTTGTCCAGTTTGCTTGTTTTTCTTAAGTTGAAGAAAACAATATGCTTGTTAGTATGTTTGTTCAGTTCATTTGTAAGTTTCATTTCAGTTTTGATTTCAGTTTAATTTCATTTCAGTTTTGATTTCAGTTCATTTAAGTTGAATTTCATTATTATCAGTTCATTCATTTATTTAGTTGTAAGTGAAGATTCATTCATGATTCTAAAGTTGGCGAATTTAGTTACAGTAATTGTTATGGGAGAAGTTTTTGGTTCATGGTTTTCGTTTTGTTTGTTTGTGATTATTACATTCAGCAACTTGGAGTTATTTTGAGTTTTGTTTTAATGACGATGTTGCTAATGTTGGTTGCAGTGAAACGAGTGTAGAAACTCTGGTTTTGGGGTTGGGATATGGCGAGCTAGATCTTCAATATGTTTGTGATCTTATATGATAGTCCTCACCACATTATAACTCCGTATTATATAGTTAATCACGTTTGATAAAAATTCTTCCAATTACGCCATTGTAGCTGTAAAAAAATTGTTAAGCAATCAATTAGTATTCGTAACTGAAAATCTTCAACCAATCTGAAATATGTTACCAGTTTATCAAGTGAGTTATGTTAGTGAAAACAAGGGACATACATTATAGAAACGCCTGAGCATAGCGCTAAAGTAACTCGGTCCTCCATATTTTGTATCTGGCTCTTCACGAACCTGCAAAGAAGCAATGCTCATGGGACGCTCATGGGATGTCTAAATGCGGAATAACCACATAGTCATCATTATTTTGCCTAAGCACAACTCATGGGATGCTCATTGTAGACACCCACATTTGACTGCCAGGTGTCTATAGCAGTTTCCGACAAACACCCGATGATGATCGGACGCAAACATGCTTTAATATATTCGGAAACGGGCTCAAAATCATTGGCATTTGGCTTGGGCTTTTTACGGAGTACATATCTCACAAAACCAACCTCAAATTCAGGCCCAGTGGGTCATTTCGAGTCAAATAAGACTAATTTGGGCCGATTCCGACACCAGGGGTAAAACCATCTTTTAGTGACTGAGTCAAAACCCGGTCGAAAAATATTCTCGAGGCGCGCGAGTCAGCCGTGACACCTCACGTGGCTGATTCGAGCTCCAATACTACAAAAAATCAGCTACACAAAATATAAAACAAATTCATTTAAGGATAGAATTCGATCTCAAGTAGGAATTCTATCCGAAAACCGGATCAGATACTCGACCAAGCATAAGCTCGGCCGAACTACTCCACCAACCAGCCGGTTCCCTTTCTTCTCCAACAAGAAAATGGAATTTACGTTCCTCTCGACTTCCTGTATTTCCTATCCTAAGCGGTAGTTCTAACTCAAAGCACCTCTCCTAGCCAAGGTCAGGAACTTCCCTATAAATAGCCCCTTGCACAACTCAAAACAGACATCGACATTCATTAACATCAAGCATTCAGAAATATTCACATCGATCATTCATACACATACATCAACTCTTCACACATAAAGATAAACTCCTTACATTTAGCATCGAGAAACCGATAGTACATCCAAAACCCGAAGGAACAGGCCCCGATACCCGTCACCCTTCACGTCCCAAACCAAAACCACCACACTCACCAACATTAAACTCGACGCTCCCGTGCCATAGTCACATTCCGACGAGCTCCGATCCGAGTAAACAAAAGCATGTAGGTTGAGGGTGTAACCAAACCCGACTTCTCTTTTTCTCTCTTCTTCTTCTTCTCGTCCTTCCCTCGTTTTTTCTTCCTTTTTTCGTCCGTCACTTTTTCTTACGGGTCTTCGTTCGTCAATTTTTTATGGGTCGTTAGTTGTTTTTTGTTTCTAATATCGATATTACTAAAACTATTTTCATATAACAAACATTCTTAAAAATACGATATCAACTCTATAGTCGAATATCGTATTAAAAGAATTAAATTAAATCTCGTCGATGCTAAAAAATCGTTACATCTTTTTACAAAAGACAACGATTTTAACGCGGAGAGAATTAACATCTTTTTTTTCTCTTTTTCGTTCAAATTCTTTTCAAAACAATTTTACAAAACTTTTTCTAAAAATCATTCCGAGAATTCGATATCGATTTCATAATCGAATATCGAATACGATGAATATCGAAAATATTAAATCGAGTGCAAATTGGGCAATATTCGTACGCGATTTAATAAAATCATCGAACTTTCAAAAAAATCAATTTCGAAAACAGGCCGGGACGCGAGTCGCGCGCGTCCCGGGCGAGCAGCCTGCTCGGGCGAGTCGCGCCAGACTCGGGCGAGTCGCGCGACTGGCTGGAACGCGACGCGTTTTTCGCTTTTCATTATTTTCTCGAACATCGTTTTTAGACAAAACAACGTCTTTTTAGCAATCTTTTCAGATTTCGACTAATATTTTCTCGATCTCGCATATTCATCATATTTGCTATATTTTTAATCACAATTCGATACTAACTCGTTTGTTCATCCTTTGTAGCAAATTCATTTTTTTTATCGTTTGTTTTATTATACTAAAACGAATCTCACATGCTAAATTCAACTTTGACGTTAAATTTTTCATGCATTAAACCGACTTAGCAACCCATTCAATTCCTCGCATGTTTAGGGAAAACAATGTTTGCATATCATTCATCGTATTACTAACGCGCGTATTCAAAAATCATTCGATATCCTAGTAGAGGCTGCTAATGTGCGGGCGGGGTTGGGTGTTCTTTGTGAACTTCCCAACACGTACCCTCACCCCTTACTCAGAACCTCGGTTTCCGGTTGTCCGAAACCATTGGCAACGAGAGTCATTCAATATACGGTATCCGATCAAGTCGGTATCGGTATCAAATGCAAAGGGACGAACCCAATAAACTCTGACATCGGAAATGGGCCGTATTTTGTACACGGCCCACTACGACATAGAGTGGGTTCGAACGGGCCCGAACTCCCACAAAGTTCGGTGGCGACTACACTTCGATTTAAATTTCAATTTGACTATCTCATATGGAGATTCATTCGCCTCCTCAAACCCGCGCGTGGCCGCGTCGTGGTGGACCTATGTCATGTCCACAATTTGGCGACTTCGCTGGGGATTAACTGATGTGTGACTTACCATCGGCATCCTCAGGGTGAGACTCGAATAGAAATCGTTTGACTAGTACAATACGCGTTTTAGTTTTACGGTTCATGCATAACCCCATATTTTCCCGGGCCGGTACTGGTGATCGACGTCCCACTATACTATCGATGTAGTCCAAATTGGATATGTCGAAGGTGTCCATTAGCCGATTCGTATGGGTTTTACGGCATGTTCTAAGCTCAACTCGACTTAGGAAGTCCGCCCCGATTCTCGATAGGCTGTGTACACTGGTATAGACCCTTACAGACTGACCGAGACTTAGAATTAGAGCATACATGGCGTCGTTATACTGTTTCCATGACTACGTGCTACCTGATTTACAAGTCTTTTTAAAAAAACCGTCATTTTCAAAATTGCATCCCTTTCAAAATATCCAATTTTCAAAACTCGGGACATATACCGAATTTAGGATCCACGATTTTACTCAAAATAGCCTATTTTTAGCCGGTATTATGCCCATTTCAAAACTCGAAAATATTTTCGAACTTTCAAAACCGTCCCCGGTCCGCCTTTCCGTTTTCTTTTTCGAAAAAGGGCCGGTTCTCCCCGATTCTTTCGGGCTTTTCAAAAAATCAATTTTGCAAACTTCCTCTTCTTAGGACTTCCCATATTTAGCAGTGTCGGGTCGTGTCATAAGTCTTCAAGTCTTCTAGCGTCGAAACTCCCTCGATCTTATATCACGGATTTCCTCCCTATCCCAGTCCACCTTATTATACTAAGGCAAGACCCACCAACGTAGGACATACTCCTACAAGAGTTGGCCCGTCTACACAATCGAGTCTAAAAGTCTGGGGAATGTCTCACGTGAACCTCCTTCCAAACAGGGCCCAACCCACACAGCTGGATCCTAAAGGAGGCCCACCTTTCACAAGTCATCCGTCTAGATGTCTTTTCCGAGTCGTTTCCTCTCTAGTTTCCCTTTTCCTTGCTCGGGATGTACTTTTGTTCTAGGATTTGGGCTAGTGGCTGATTACGCGGTGTTCTTACAGACAGGCCACCTTTCACCCGAACGATGACGCAACAAGCCATTGACGAGTTGACCGTTTCGTTGGCCAAGCTTCAAGACCAACTGACGAAAATGAGGGAGGATCAGATCGCCATCCTCACCGGGTAAGCGCAGTCGAACAAGGAACTCCTAGCACTGGGGTTGAAGACGATGGGCCGTTAGCTGAACTGGCCAGCGCGGTCCACAAACTGCAAGAACAGGTCCACACGACCACCAGTAACACCATCCACACAGAAAATGCTCGGGCTTATTCGCCCCTAACTGATGAATTGCCCGCTAATCTCAACTTGACGGGCCTGCCCATGTTCGATGGGACTGAAGACCCGGTACTACATATCCGGGCTTTTAAGGAGTTCATGGCGGTTAAGGGGGTCAAATCGACCATGTTCAAGCATCTCTTTGCTTCATCCTTGGACAAGCACCCGAGAGCCTGGTACTACAGGCTTGATTCCAAGAAGTACAAAACTTGGGATGATGTCGCAACGGAGTTCGCCCAAAACTATGCGGACAATACTGAGATCCAGACAACCATGCGTACTCTGGAGGTCATGGCCCAAGAGCCTAAGGAGGGTTTCACCAAATAGCTCCAAAGGTGGAGGGCCGAAAGCGTCAAGCTGGTCAACAAGCCCAGCGAAAATGTGCTAGTGGAGGCCTTTGTGAAAAATCTCCTCCCGTCTTACAGGATCCACCTCCGGTACGCCATCATACCCAATTTCGCCACCTTAACCGAGATGGGTACGAGAATCAAAGATGATTTAAGGTTAGAGAGCCTTACTAAGGCCTCTACTAAGGGGTATCAAGGAGCCAGTTCGTCTTCTGGCAAGCCCGCAACCACAAGTGCGGCCCAAAGCATCTTCGACGAGGTCAATTTGCTAGATACCTCGACCAAGAAGAATACTCCAGCCCGAGTACTCACTGACATAGGGACTACTTATGCCAACACCTTACAAAGGCTATCTTCTAAGGGCCTGATCGAGCCGATAGGCCCAATGCCGGAGGTTCCTGTCGAAAAACGGTAAAAAAGATACAACGCTCAGGCCTATTGCCACTATCACCGAGGCAACGGGCACGACATCAAAAAATGCTGGAAGTTGAAGCATCTTATTCAAGATATGATCGAGAGTGGGAAGATACCGCTGCCCAGCGATAAGCCCAGTAACAAAAATAATCCTCTTGCTACTCACGCCATTTTCACTGGAGAAGTAGTCGACTGTACTCATCTCATTTCCCCTTTCATTCCTCAAATCAACGGGATATGGAATGATGACGAAGATGATGTTTACTTGGCTAAGGGGGAAACCGTCCCCATCACTGTCGAAGAAATCCGAAAGGCCGAAACTAAGGCCCTGGCCGGCACACATGTCATCACGGCCGGACCTTCGGCCCCGGGATCCGTCACTGAACCTACCAGGACGGACTCTACACTTGAAGAACCAAACACCGACACGGCCCTGGTCAAGCAACTGAAGAGGGTCCGGACCGATCTCACTATATGGCAGCTTTTGGTCAGTTCTCAAGAACATCGGGCAGCACTTACTAAGGCTCTCGATGAAATCAAAGTAGACTCGCTGGTTACCCCCACTGAAATGGTAGCCACTATTCTACCTCATCTTAAGGGAAAGCTCAAGGGAGAAGGCCCACTCATCACCTTCTCCGAGTTCGACCTCCCGCCATTTGGCGCCACCCACAACTTGGCCCTATACATCACAGTGATCTGCCGGGGCAAGTATCTACCCATGACCCTAATTGACGACGGGTCCGCTCTAAATGTCCTTCCCTTAAGGACTGCTAAGGCTCTTGGCATTACCGAGACTGACTACCTTCCTACTGCACAAACTATCCAGGCTTTCGATGGGAGCCCAAAATCCGTGGCTGGGGCTGTCAAACTAACCATCATAACATGCCCGATCGAGAAGGAGCTCGAATTCCAAGTGATCGATGTCACCTCATCGTGCAATCTGCTACTTGGAAGACCCTGGATCCACGCGGTCAAAGCCGTGTCCTCCACTCTCCACAGGAAGGTCAAGTTACCTTTACAAGATGGGGTCATCACCCTCGAAGCTACTCCCATAGCCGTGTCAAGCTGCAACACGGCTGGCTCAACCGACCCACGAGGCTTCAATTTTGTGGGAATGATCGAGGAAGAGTATCTCTTTAGGCCCTATTTCACCACCAGCATCGACATGATGTTGCAGAACTTGGGTTACCTACCGGGGGCTACTTCAAGGCCTGGTCTCCCGGCTGGCAAGATCATCGATGTCTTAAGCAATAAGGATTCAAAATTCGGTTTAGGGTATGCCTTAACCCCAGAAAACGTGGTCCTGGACGGCATCCAAAAGGCCTGCAACATTCTCAAGGGTACCTGCTTGGGCCCCTACAGCCCAAAACTGACCGATTACTTTGTCTCCCCAGTATTCGGAGCTATCCAAACGGGCCTCTATCAGCCCACCATAACCTATCCGGAGGTCAATTTCATACCAGATGATATCTATGCTCTCATCCAAGCTGAATCAAAAGAAGATTCAAACCATGCCGAGCCCATGCTGGGGCTCTTGTTCGGGGAAAGCAAGATAATCCCGACCCCTAAGGAGGATTTGGTGAACCTGATCCTCCATAGCAGCAAGTTCGATCCGACCAGGCTGATCTCTGAAGTCGGTACTAACACTGGAAAGAGGGCTTGGAGGAAGACAATCAAATGGACCGACAGCGAGGGTCGTGTCTACAAGCTCACTACTGGCGAAGGGGACATGCAAGGCGCCGAGTCCGAATCCGAGTCTGAGTCAGAGTCAGAGTCGGAGTCTGGGTCTGAGTCTAGAGGGTCCAGTACTAGGGTCGAGTCTGTAACCCCTTTTCCTTTAGTCACACCTATGGGAGTCTCGGAGTCTGTCCCGAGAGCACTCCCGATCCCGCTCTGACCAACGATCAGATGGCTGCTCTCTTTGAGCTATTTTCAAAATTCTCTATCAATAATAACGATAACCGTTCTGCTTACGACTTGTCTTATTTTCAAAACATTTTCAAAAATTTTACTTGCAATGACATTGAGAAACCCGACGAACAGGTACCACTACCTCCGCATCTAGTCGAGCAACTCGAACAAAGGGAATCCCGAGATCCGGTCATTGAGGAAACTGACTCCATCAATGTAGGAACCCCTTTAGAGCCTCAGATGCTTAAGTTAGGTTTATCCCTAGATCCCGAGGAGAAACAACAATTCACGGATCTCCTCCAGGAATTCAAAGACGTCTTTGCATGGTCCTACAAGGACATGCTGGGAATAGACCGGGAGATAGCCGAACACCGTATACCCATCAAAGACGGGTGTAAGCCGGTAAAGCAAAAACTCCGAAGAATGAGGTCCGAGTGGTTTCTCAAAGTCAAAGAAGAAGTCGACAAGCAATTCAAAGCGGGCTTTATCCAAGTGTCTGAATATCCCGACTGGGTTGCAAATATCGTACCAGTACCCAAGAAGGACGGAAAGGTACGAGTTTGTGTAGATTTCCGGGACCTTAATAAGGCCAGCCCGAAAGACGATTTCCCGTTGCCACACATCGACATATTGGTGGACAACACGGCCGATCATGCCCTTCTATCATTCATGGACGGGTATGCCGGATACAATCAAATCAAAATGGCGGAAGAAGACATGAGTAAGACCACCTTCACTACGCCTTGGGGAACTTACTGTTACACCATTACGCCATTTGGGCTTATTAATGCCGGTGCCACTTACCAACGGACCGCCACTACCTTACTACATGACATGATGCATAAGGAAGCTACGTGGACGACATGATCATTAAGTCAAAAGAACGAAACGGGCATATTCCGGCCCTTAGAAATTTCTTCACCCGACTACGCAGGTACAACATGAGGCTAAATCCTCAAAAATGCAGCTTTGGGGTAACATCGGGCAAGTTACTGGGCCATATCGTCAGCAAGCGCGGCATCGAGGTTGACCCAGCCAAAATCAAGGCCATTACCGAGATGCGGCCGCCTAAAACCGAAAAGGAGATTAGAGGGTTTCTCGGCAAAGTCCAATATATCAGCCGGTTCATTTCAAAGCTAACCATGGTATGTTAGCCCATTTTCAAGAAACTGAAGATAGGAGAACGGGTACTGTGGGACGACAAATGTCAAGCAGCTTTCGATAAGATCAAAGAGATTTTGTCATCTCCGCCGGTATTAATGCCACCTCAACACGGTCTGCCTTTGTCGTTATACTTGACAACGACCGAGACAGCCATGGGGGCTATGTTGGCCTAGATAGTCGACTTAGAAGAACGAGCCATTTACTACATCAGTAAAAAGTTCCTAGAGTACGAATGCAAATATACGATGCTCGAAAAGACGTGTCTAGCTCTAGTTTGGGCCACTAAAAAGCTCCGACACTATATGCTTAACCATGAAGTACACGTACTATCTAGAATGGATCCAATCAAGTATCTGTTCGAGAAGCCCATCCTCAACGGCAGGATATCTAGATGGGCTTTAATGCTAGCTGAGTTCGACCTCAAATTCGTGCCATTGAAAGCCATCAAAGGTCGGGTAGTAGCCGAGTTCCTTGCCGATAGTCCGGTATCTGAAGAGGGACATACCAATACATGGGCCTTTCCAGATGACGATATATTCCATACTGACACGGGGACATGGGATCTATACTTTAACGGGACATCCAACTTTCGAGGATTTGGTGTCGGAATTTTGCTAATCTCACCACAAGGAGAGCACACCCCATTATCCATTAAGCTAGATTTTGACGTGACTAACAACGCAGCCGAGTATGAGGCATGCATTCACGGGTTGCAAACCGCCGCCGATTTAGGAGTAACAAACCTCCGGGTCCACGTTGACTCATCATTAGTCATCAATCAAGCACTCCAGAAATGGAAAACTCGGAACAGCAATCTCGTAGCTTACCAAGCGCGAGTAAGGGTTCTCGAGAAGCAGTTTCAAAAGGTGGAGAACATTTATCTACCTCGGGAAGAAAACCATTTGCAGATGCGCTATCCAAGTTAGCATCTTTACTGAATATCCCGGAACACATGACCAGCATGCCGATTTGCGTCGAAAGACGGTCCGAGCCGGCATACATTAATACTATTCAAGAAATAGAGATAGCTGATCCGGAACCTTGGTACCAGGCTATTCTAACCTACTTAACGTCGGGAGAATATCCTCCGAGATCTGAAAACCGGGCCAAGAAAGCCCTGCGAAGATGGGCCACCCAGTTCATCCGCACGGACGATGGAGAGTTATACAAAAAGACGGCGTAGGGGGCTCTACTCCTATGCATCGACAAAACGCAGGCCGAAAAGGTCATGGCCGAGGTACACCATGGCGAGAACGGTCCGCATATGAACGCCCATATGCTAGCCCGGAAAATTGCAAGACTCGGGTACTACTAGAATAACATGGAAACCGACTGCCAGTTATATGTCAAACACTGTCATAACTGTCAGATTTTCGGCAACGTCCAGCATATGCCGTCATCCCTGTTATATACCATGACTTCACCATGGCCATTTTCGACATGGGGAATTGATATAATCGGGAAGGTGAACCCTTCCGGGACGGGAGGTCACTGCTTCATTCTAGTAGCTATTGACTATTTTACTAAGTGGGTTGAAGCCGAGTCATATCGTGTCTTGAACGCCAAGCACGTAGAAAAATTTATCCAAGATAAAATTATATGCCGATACGGGATCCCACATGAATTCATTACTGATCACGGGACCCATTTTCAAGCCGAAACCGCTACTTTGCTAGCAAAATATAAGATTCAAAGGCATACATCTTCGCCTTACCGTCCCCAAACCAATGGAGCGGTAGAGGCAGCAAATAAAACAATTGTCACCATACTTAAAAAGATGGCTGATAATTACCAGGATTGGCCCGATAAAATCCCTTTCGCCTTATGGGGGTACCGGACATCAATCCGCACCGCAACCGGAGCAACTCCATACTATCTGACGTATGGGATGGAGGCGGTCCAGCCGGTCGAGCTTGAGGTGCCATCCCTGAGGATTCTACTCGAAAGTCAGGTGCCTAAAGCAGATTGGGTCCAAGCCCGGTACGATTTATTGATTCTCTTGGACGAACGACGATCCCGAGCCCTTAACAATATCCAGATATACCAAAAAAGGATACAACGGGCTTTCAACAAAAGGGTTAGGCCCAGAAACATCAAGGAGGGTGATTTAGTCCTAAAATCTGTCAGGGCTTTGCTACCAGTTGACCCAAGGGGAAAATTCAAACCCAATTGGGCCGGACCATATCTAGTAAAGAAGGTTTTATCAGGAGGAGCCGTAATGCTGACAGACTTGGACGGGAACGAATTCGTCAACCCAACCAACTTGGACCAGTTGAAGCGCTACTACCCCTAACCTTATCTCAATGTCATCTGCTAAAAATTTGTCTTTTCAAAAATTAAGCAAGTCAATAAGTTCGGATTACTTATCCTACTGTCGCACATCTCGAACTAATAGTCTTGATGTATTTCAAAAATTGCAAACATCTACGTCTGAACTACGGTTGGTTTGATTCCACTAATCGTGGATACGTAGGCAACCCCTCAAAAAGGGTACAACCACTGCAATAACGAAAAGACAGGAACGATTTTCACTAATATGTCTTTTATTATTTCAAAAATGCCTCACGCAAAAATAAATCACACAAAAATCACACAAAAATAATAGTAGTACTTAAATAATAAAATCTAGGAGACTACTGCTCGTACATCTTCCGTTTCCCTTTATCTTTTGGGTCACGCGGAGACCGGGGTCGACGAGGCGGGGGCGAACGTTCCCGTATCACTAAGGGAACCTCTTTAGCCCGAGCCCGTTTCTTCGACAACTGATCTTCAGCTATCGTCACTGGCCCAAGTCGAGCCCGTACGTGTTCAGGAAGTCTGTCGCGTGGACCAAGTCGGTCCTTAGCCGCCAGTCTTGGGCCGAGTCTCCTTTCTAAGTCCGTTTGGGGGCTCACTTTCCCCCATGCACCTTTAGTACTGGGCCCTTCAGTCCGAGTCCTAGTCTTCCCCTTCTGGCCTGACATCAGGCGAACCATGGTAGCCGGGGTATCTCTATCATCAAAGAAGCCTCGATTGTCTTTAGCTTGTTCTCGACGCAGCAAGTCAAAGGCTTCGTTGGTCTTCAAAGCAGCACGGGCTTTAGCAGAGTCCGCCTTGGTCAACTTCTCAAAAGAATCGGATACCCAGATCGAGTGAAGAGTCTTGGAAACGGGCCAAGTAGCCCGGGTATACCACCTTTGCATCCAGGTGTCACATATCACATCCGTTAGCTGAGTAGATTCACTCACGACCGCCTCAATTTCCGGGATTCTTTGGGCCCAACCATATTGCCTAAGTATGCGATCGGGGTAAAGATGGATTGTTTGCCTAAAAGATAGGATTAGTTGATAACGGGTCCTATCCCTCGATTCTAAACCAGTCCAGACGTAAATGGGCCACCAAGGTACGGTCCAACGGATCAATGGGCCTCCATGAAAAGATAGCAGCTCGTCCCAGAATTTTTGGGTAGTAAGACGAGAAAAGTCAACAGTCCGTCTTCTTGTCATCACTGGATTCGGGCGATATCGGCTTACGTCAAGAGGAGGATCCAGGATCGATAACCTCTCGAATAGCCAAAGCTGAAAAGTCAAAGTCACGAAAAGTCAAAATCGTGAAAAGTAAAAAAAAAAAAAATCGCAAAAATCTCAAAAAACCGAGAAAAATCGAAAAAAACCGAGAAAACCGGAAAAATTAGAAATTTCGGAAAAATTGGAATTGCAAAAAAATCAAAAATTGCCAAAAACGAAAAAAAATCAGCCTACCTGTAGAAGACGGGTACTCCCAGTCAGCCGGATCGACGTATCCCTTTTACGATTATCCAAACCCTGGATAATCTCCCATGTAATCAGCCAAGCTGGCTGTGCTCTGTCTCCATTAGATCCTCTACAGTGAGAAGTCGGACATGGCCCATGCAAGATAACAAATCCATATGACCCTCGAAGGCGTAAACATGGAGCATGCAAAAAGTAAAGGCCCTGCGGCTATATACCGGCCTGACCCGGGCGTCATCTGGATTCATAAATTTTTCAGCCAGGTCGATCAAGGAAACGGTATCATCTTCTGTCATGCGAGATACCTCCATGTGAGAAAGCCCTAAAAATTCTCATAATTTTCTCCTCGTGTCATGAACTGAAAATGGGACGGCAGGGCGAAGCATGGGATTCCATCCTCCTACAGCAGCAATTTCCTCAGGAATAGGACAAATTTCACCTCGAGGAAAACTAAAGACATGATAAGTATCATCCCAGTAGGACAGGCAAGCATCCAAAAAGTGACGGTTCACTTGCATTTGACGGATCGTGAATAACTGGGTGACGCCGTTCTGGTTCAGGATAACTTTATCTGCGTCTCTGAAAAGGCGAGACCAATGTTGCAACATTCCAACTAATCGGTCGATACCCATAATGAATTTCTAAAAGGAGGAAATAAGTTTCTCAGGGCTTGTTTTTTTCTTTAAAGGAAGAAGGGAATTGTGGGAATTATGAATAAATTATGAGCAAGGAGAGGGTATTTATAGCATGAAATCGGATTCTCCTCCTCATCTAGGGATTCCTAATCCCAGAAGATTTAGCATGCAGGCCTTATCCTAGGATCTAGCTAAGTCATCCTGAGCACTCCTACTCCTTCTCAGAGTCAAAATACTTTAATTTTTCAAAACTCTTTCAAATTCAAAAATTCAAAAAATCTTCTTCAAAATTTTATTCCCCAGCGCGAGTCATTTCTCCTAAAAATGTGTTACATGCAAACTTTGCATAAATCATGTACATGACGACTCAAGCAAAACCGTGCAACCAACTTCCCAGCGGCATTTAACGGGATGAGCCCGTGTATGGGCACACCCAAGACTTATACGACAAGTCCAAATCCCCACGGAGTTATCACTATCAGCTCAGGTATGATTTCCAACTTATGGCTGGCGAGCCCTTTTACGCAAGTCTAATGGACTTTAAACGACCCGACCGGAAGCTGCCAGGTTTTAATCTTTGATTGACCTGGTGGCTACTCTGACTTTCGCCCTGTCCAAGCCTCAGTCAGAGTGGGGGCTCTGTACACACCCACATTTGACTGCCAGGTGTCTATAGCAGTTTCCGACAAACACCTGATGATGATCGGACGCAAACGTGCTTTAATATATTCGAAAACGGGCTCAAAATCATTGGCATTTGGCTTGGGCTTTTTACGGAGTACATATCTCACAAAACCAACCTCAAAAAAATAGGCCCAGTGGGTCGTTTCGAGTCAAATAAGACTAATTTGGGTCGATTCCGACACCAGGGGTAAAACCGTCTTTTAGCGACTGAGTCAAAACCCGATCGAAAAATATTCTCGAGGCGCGCGAGTCAGCCGTGACACCTCACGTGGCTGATTCGAGCTCCAATACTACAAAAAATCAGCTACACAAAATATAAAACAAATTCATTTAAGGATAGAATTCGATCTCAAGTAGGAATTCTATCCGAAAACCGGATCAGATACTCGACCAAGCATAAGCTCGGCCGAACTACTCCACCAACCAGCCGGTTCCCTTTCTTCTCCAACAAGAAAACGGAATTTACGTTCCTCTCGACTTCCTGTATTTCCTATCCTAAGCGGTAGTTCTAACTCAAAGCACCTCTCCTAGCCAAGGTCGGGAACTTCCCTATAAATAGCCCCTTGCACAACTCAAAACAGACATCGACATTCATTAACATCAAGCATTCAGAAATATTCACATCGATCATTCATACACATACATCAACTCTTCACACATAAAGATAAACTCCTTACATTTAGCATCGAGAAACCGATAGTACATCCAAAACCCGAAGGAACAGGCCCCGATACCCGTCACCCTTCACGTCCCAAACCAAAACCACCACAACTCACCAACATTAAACTCGACGCTCCCGTGCCATAGTCACATTCCGACGAGCTCCGATCCGAGTAAACAAAAGCATGTAGGTTGAGGGTGTAACCAAACCCGACTTCTCTTTTTCTCTCTTCTTCTTCTTCTTCTCGTCCTTCCCTCGTTTTTTCTTCCTTTTTTCGTCCGTCACTTTTTCTTACGGGTCTTCGTTCGTCAAATTTTTATGGGTCGTTAGTTGTTTTTTGTTTCTAATATCGATATTACTAAAACTATTTTCATATAACAAACATTCTTAAAAATACGATATCAACTCTATAGTCGAATATCGTATTAAAAGAATTAAATTAAATCTCGTCGATGCTAAAAAATCGTTACATCTTTTTACAAAAGACAACGATTTTAACGCGGAGAGAATTAACATCTTTTTTTCTCTTTTTCGTTCAAATTCTTTTCAAAACAATTTTACAAAACTTTTTCTAAAAATCATTCCGAGAATTCGATATCGATTTCATAATCGAATATCGAATACGACGAATATCGAAAATATTAAATCGAGTGCAAATTGGGCAATATTCGTACGCGATTTAATAAAATCATCGAACTTTCAAAAAAATCAATTTCGAAAACAGGCCGGGACGCGAGTCGCCCGCGTCCCGGGCGAGCAGCCTGCTCGGGCAAGTCGCGCCAGACTCGGGCGAGTCGCGCGACTAGCTGGAACGCGACGCGTTTTTCGCTTTTCATTATTTTCTCGAACATCGTTTTTTAGACAAAACATCGTCTTTTAAGCAATCTTTTCAGATTTCGACTAATATTTTCTCGATCTCGCATATTCATCATATTTGCTATATTTTTAATCACAATTCGATACTAACTCGTTTGTTCATCCTTTGTAGCAAATTCATTTTTTTTATCGTTTGTTTTATTATACTAAAACGAATCTCACATGCTAAATTCAACTTTGACGTTAAATTTTTCATGCATTAAACCGACTTAGCAACCCATTCAATTCCTCGCATGTTTAGGGAAAACAATGTTTGCATATCATTCATCGTATTACTAACGCGCGTATTCAAAAATCATTCGATATCCTAGTAGAGGCCGCTAATGTGCGGGCGGGGTTGGGTGCTCTTTGTGAACTTCCCAACACGTACCCTCACCCTTACTCAGAACCTCGGTTTCCGGATGTTCGAAACCATTGGCAACGAGAGTCATTCAATATACGGTATCCGATCAAGTCGGTATTGGTATCAAATGCAAAGGGACGAACCCAATAAACTCTGACATCGGAAATGGGCCGTATTTTGTACACGGCCCACTACGACATAGAGTGGGTTCGAACGGGCCCGAACTCCCACAAAGTTTGGTGGCGACTCCACTTCGATTTAAATTTCAATTCGACCATCTCATATAGAGATTCATTCGCCTCCCCAAACCCGCGCGTGGCCGCGTCGGGGTGGACCTATGTCATGTCCACACTCATGGATTTCCCTCCACCCTAAATAACACATAATTTTCCTAATTTAAAGGCTTGTTATTCTTTGGTAAAGCAAAAAAGACTGGTAATTAAGTTTTTTTTCTTCATTATGAAGAAGCAATGATAAGATGCCCATCCTGAACTCTTGCTTGGGAGTCCTTGAGACGTTTGGGATAATGTTGTTCATTTTCTGAACTCACCCAAAATATAAGATCCTTGAAAACCTAGTGCAACATTTAAGTAGAAGATGCCTACTCAATTCTAGCAATCCAGTTCCGATTTCAGTCATGTTCGATCATATATAAGTCGATAAACTGGTAACACATTTCATCATACATGATAAGATGTAAAAACAAATTCCTTCTTTTTTCTGTAGTAGAGTATATACTTTACATTTACTCTTTTTTTTAAAAATAATTCTTGTTTTTCTAGGTTGGTCATTTTGTGTAAATGTTTCAGCGAGACGAGTGGATGGGAGTATATAGAATAATGGCAAGTTAGGCTTACTGTGTAGTGTAGGAAAGGTTTATTGCTTTGAGAAAAGAAGGAACATACATGTGCTGAATTTAGGCTTTCTAAAACATATACATACTCCCAGCAATTCAATTCAATTCAAGTTAATATAGTATGATTATAAAATCATAGAATAATGACAAAATGTTTTTCCTCTAAAATAGCACAGTAATGTTTTCTAAAACTGTTGCATTGTACTTACAATAATTACAAGTTAGGCTTACTGTGTATAATGGTTTTAAGTGAGAGGATCAAATAATGATTACCAAACATAACATTAGAATTAGAAGCCTCCATTAGCAGTCCACAATGACAGCATCATCAAACAACAATGCTCACCAACAACATTTCAATCTTTTATGTGACGCACAAAATAACAAAAATCAATAAGCCCTTAATGATTGCCTATGTGAACTACAATGCTAAAAAAATTATACCGCATAGAGATCAATAAGCATCCACAATTCTAAAAAATTTCTATCAATATTACATAAATTGAGAAAGTGGTGGGCAGAAGTTATGGTGAAAGTGAAGAACCTATTGAAAATTAAAGTGGCTATCAAATTAAGGGATCGTGGCGCTAATATTATTTGACACATAGTCGTGTACTTCGTGAATTATTTAGACACCGGTGAACCGATAAATGGTTACCTTTGCTAAGAAATTAGTTCTATAGCCTAACCGGTATGTTAATGTTTTATTCATTCTCAAAAATTGTTTTTTCTTTGTTGAAGTTTGTCTTTGTTGAGTTTATATATCAATACATGATCATTTTTTTGCTTGCACTTGGGTTGAATTAGTAATCATAGACATTATATCATGGACATTATAGTGAGACTTAATCTTGAAATAATGGTTTTTGCTTTGGTCTTGGTTGGTATGTAGTACAATATCTCTCCTTCTAATTCCACACGTCGAAGACTTTCATTAAGATCTCTCGTGTCTATCTTTGTACGATTATATATATGTTACTTTAAATCATGTACAAGAAAGAATATTTACAAAAATTTGAATAAACATATGTACATCATCTTGCACTTAGTGAAATTGAATGCATATGTGTGAAATATATATGATTAATTGATTTGTGTAAATAGGAGAAACATATAGCTATAATTGCGACACATAGCGACTTAACTTACTTATTTACTTAACGAGGTAGAATTGGTAAAAGAGGATTGTGTAAGTAAGTCTTATGTTTGATAAAAATAAATGTCTTTTTTCAGTGTCATCAATCATCTTCGTTACGTAATCTCTCCTCCACAACCGTTCGCCTAGCAATTCCAGATATCATTTTCCCTTTGAGTATGTATCATTCATTTATCACCTTAACGTGATGGATCGTACTTGGATGATTAGTGGATACAAAGGCGATCCAGAATATGATCTTGGGCTAAGTGATCGAATTCTATAACTTCGTAAGAAAAAATGTGAAGGACACATCTAGTATGGCGTGCCCTTGTGAAATGTGTCAAAATATTAGGTACATGAGTTTCTCGGATGTCGAAATACATTTAGAGAAAAGGAAATTTAATCCGAAGTACAAATGTTCGAATTTCCATGGAGAATCGAAAAAATGGGGGAAAATGTCCAATTTGGTGGGATGCATAAGAAAACTTGCTTAGGTGATGAAGGAACTCTAGATGATACTAGTTCATCACAACATTCGGGTGACAATATGGTATCCGAATCGGATAATGATAATGAGCAGGAAGATAGGATGTACGAAAACATTGATGATGAAGAAAATCTAGACGAAACTGAACCAAATATGGATGAGACTAGTGTTGTTTTGGAGAAGTTGAAAGATTCTGAAATCCCTTTGTATAATGGTTGTAAGAAGCACACAAAGCTGTCGGCAATTGTCAAGTTATATAACTGTAAGGCAATAAATTGGTGGACTGACAAGGGTTTTACCGACCTCTTAGAAGCAGTGAAGGATTTGCTTCCTGAAGATAACGTTCTTCCTAATCGTACATATGAGGCAAATAAGATACTTAAAGGAATTGGTTTGCCCCTTGTTTTTAGTTTTGTAATTTAGATGCAATTGACCAACATTTTAGTAAGTTTATTTTTTATTATGTCAGGTATCTGAGTGAACTTACAGTGCGTAATGGTTGCTATAATGCTTATGGATTCTTGTTCCCGGAGACATTGTCTCAATTTGCAAGTGTTCAGGATGAAAACACTCGTTCAGATTATATTCTTAAGGCTATGACATGTGCTGTTTGTGGTGGGGGGAAAAACTTATATTTTCCGTATATTATGAAGGGTAAACATGATTTTTTTTCATGGTACTATTGGTTATGTATATGTTTTTGCATATAATGATTGAACATATTATAAATTAACTATATTTTGGATTTGTAGAGAACATTGGATGTTAGCATGTATCAACCCATCGAAAAGTGTCGTATATTGGTGCGATCCTTCTGCATATCCGGAGCCTCGTCCCTTTTTTGTGGAGACTTTAACCATGTAAGTTATGCTCACTTAGTGGATACATGATTTTTTTGTTATAATTATACTTAGTATGCATTTTAGTAAGGATTTCTAACGAAATTGGAGTATTTTATTTTAGATGTAGCCATGCACGAAATAGATTTGCCCTTTCTTAGCGTGGGGAGGTAGTGATATTAATTTTGAGCTCTTTACAAGGCATATTTTAGTGATAATAATTTCTGTTTTGAATTATCTTTATAATACAGGACATTTACTAAAAGAAACTCTTTGAATTCAGTTGCTGGGGTTGAGGCAAGAACCCTTAAGTGGCATATTATCAAGGTATTCGTCTAGTATTCACTTAATTGTCTTAAAAGTTTACCTACTTGTGTCCCAAAGATTGTCATATCAAATACATATCTATGTAGCCCAACGTCATTGTTTGTATTCTATATGGGAGCGGTGTTGGTGGTAGACGTCAGTATCTTAGGTTTGGGAGCAGTTCCTATAATAATGATACTTGTGCATTGCTGATCCATGACAAATCCAAAAAAGGTTATCACCAACTCGAATCATACTCAGAGAGTTTGGTGTTGTGTAATGGCTGAAGGATATGGATAGCTAATTAAAGATCATGTGCTGTTGGCTATCCTGGAATTACTTTTACCATACTACTCCTGTTAGTTTTTTTAAGTTGATTGTGTATTTGGCAAGATTTATTAGTATTGTATTTTTGAATGTGGGAAGGAGGATTAATATTGGAAGAGTGAGTTTTATTTTGACGGGAATTGTTTTTCTTACTTCCATGGTAGATATTTACCATCAAATACATTCTCTATTCCAATACCAAATGTAAAGAATTGATAGAGTGCAGTTGATATGCATGTATATGTTTAATTATGAGTTTCTATTTTAGTGCCCTAAGCAGCCTCTAGGCACCATTCTATGCGGATATTATGTTTGCCGATACATGTTGGAGATCATCCGAGGAAGACACGTAGCTATTATTTCGGATGTATGTTTTTATCTCAGAATTCATATGTACTTTCTTTTCTAACTTTTACTCTATATATCATACATATATTATTCTCGTTGCTTAATTTCGTTGTTATATATCAGTTTATGATTGGATCCCCAAAGACGTATTCGGCTCAACAAATTGAAGAGGTGCGTGATATTTGGGCTAAGTATGTACTCCAATTCAAGCAGTAATAAGTGTTACTGAAGTTCAGGTTAGTCTAGATGAATTTCTATCCAACTTTATCCTCCCTATAGTACCAATTCTATTCAGTGTTCATGTTTTAGAGATTAAATTTTACTTATATGGTGGATTAATAATTGTGTGTTTCAACTTTAAATCATGTTGACTTGTAGTTTTGTGATGTTTATTTAGTCCTTTCAAGTGGAACTTATAAAAAATACTCTGTATATGGCTAGTAAAGACAAGCTTTCATTCTTGGTTTTACGTCATTCTACATCATATCCGCAATGTCTACACGAAGTCATCAGACACTTGGAGTGGATTGACTTGGTTAGCATTCACTAATTTGCGAAGACCATGCAATTACAAGTTGCTATTATGATGTATTTTGGTTTGTTTATGCAAGAATATGTATTTTGTTTGTAAATATTGATGTTCTTGCAACCTTCATGTGTATGCCGTTTCTTTTGTCGAATTCTTACTCTTTGTAATATATTGTAGTTGATGGAATTGGTCCTACTGTTTGTAACATATTGAAATTCATGGAATCGCAGTTTCTTTAGCGTTATTTGTCGAAATGCAATGTTGGGTTCTTTTACAAAGATGACGGTTTTAAAAAAAGGAGCTGCTTTAGAAGGTCAACAAAGATCACGGTTTTATCACGGAAATGTGATCTCTTAGAGGAGTAACAAAGATCACGGTTGGTAGAAGAAAGCGTGCTTTGTCAAGAATAACAACAATGACGCTCATGTATTTGAACTGTGATATCAGAAAATTTAACAAAGATCACGGTTGGTAGAAGAAAGCGTCCTCTACCAAGAATAACAACAATGACGGTCATGTATCCCAACCGTGTTCTGCAAGAATAACAACAATGACGGTTTGACTTGCTTTAAACCGTGATTGATTATCAACGATCACGGTGACCTATATGACGGTTACTATCTTCTTTTAGGACGGTTTTCAACCGTAGTGTTTTGTATGTTTTGTAGTAGTGAAGTAATGTCAGTTGCTGGCTCTATTCATTGCAAGACTTATGCCAAACACATACTTTTCATGCAATGTAGTCTAGGAAAGGTATGACAATGGACAAACTTCATCTTCATCCTTGTCATACTGTAAAAACGTCATCCAAAATTTACCTCAAACATACTGTAAAAACGTCATTCAAAACGTCTCCTTAAAGTTTTATACATCCCTGAAACGTCAAGAGTAGCATTATAGGCGGAGACTGATCACATCAGTAAAGATCGAGCTTATAGAGCCCATCTTTACCAAGTTTATTGAGATCTATTGTGCTAGCATGTGGCTATGTCGAAAGTTGACAGAAGCCAAGCATCATTTCTTGTAAATACATCATAATTTTCGATTGCATATATAGACGTGTCTCAACAAAGCAACAAAAGATACATGCTATATTATCAAATTTGCTATGAACTTAAGATGAATAGCTCGTTCTAAGGGAGATGTATATATACGCCCACAAATAATTTAGACTCGGTCTTCTAAAAAACACAACTGAGAAAGTTGTTCACAAGTATGGATTTTGTTTCAACCCCGGGAAGCCCCTGCATGTTTACTCTACACTGTTTTATTTTGATGTGCGTGAAGATTCTCTGCTTGATGGGACTCAAAAATGCATGGATGTGCTTGTCTATGCATGTTACCGTGCATTATTCATTATTTTGGGAAATGTGAAAGGGCAACTAACCATTGCATGTTTATGGTAAGCGCACGGATGGTTAAAAATATATCGTATATGATATGTGAGATGGCGTTTTTGTTGGTTTAGCCTATTCAAATTTTCTATACGGTGAACATCATTGTAGCCACTTTCTAAGTGTACGTCAACCATCTTAATTGATCCGTTTAGTCTTCCATGTTTTATTTGTAACAGAAGAACAATTAACGGGTAGCCGATTTAGGGAAATATCCAATACAACATCCGCATTAGTCATTTACATAGGATTTGGTAAGAAGTCAGGTCTAGCTGTAGTCATATAATTATACTAAATGTGACCTTTCCTATTCTTTCTCTATCTTCCCCGATATTCCACTTTATCCTTTCTCTTTCCTCTTCTTCCCCTCCTTTTTGTCCTTAAATATGACTTGCTTTTCTGTTATAGTTGTCCTGAATTTAAACAAAATGACCACCAACTACAGAAATGCAGCTAACTTCAAATGCTCTCATGAGTACGGTAACCTCAAGCCAACATTGCATAATGCGTTTCCGCTCAGTATATTTGTCAAAAGCGGCAAACTTATGTCCACAACCTCTTTTGGCTCCATTTTCTCGTCTAACAATTTTCCTCCTCTACATTCGCTTCCCCTTCACATCCACGCCTCTGACCTCCTCTTACACCTCATCTATATCCCCTTCTCCTATTATTTCCCTCTGGGTCTCCTGCCTCTTTTCATGATCTAAGTTTCATCCTTGAATTAATATGCCGGTCTTTTGGCATGTAGTTTAGTGAGGATTCGTTCCTTCAACTTCTTCTAACCTTGGCGTTCTCTTCCGTCTCCCTCCCCACCCCCTTAATTTCTTCCTAATGCTCATCCTTTTGACGTTCCTCATTGCCCTCTACTAAGATCAACTTTCCTCCTCATTTATCTCCTTTATATCTTCTTCTTCTTCTTCTTCTTCTTCTTCTTCTTCTTCTCCTTGTCCTCCTTGTCCTCCTTCTTCTTCTCTCCCTCCCCCTTCTCCTCATCTAAGTAATACGACTCTCTCTTGTCATCGCGCTTAGCGAGATTATCGGTTCTTTAAATATTTCCACCTCTATCATTTTTTGCTACCTCATCTCATAACCTTCTTCTGTTTCCTCCTTAGTGCTCCTCCTCTTCATGTTCCCCCTTTCCCGTTTACTAAGACCAACTTTCTTCATCCTTCACTTCCTCCACATTCTCTTCTCTTTCGTTTTCCCTTGTTCTCCTTACTTTGCTTCTCTTTCTACTCCCCATCATCATCCAAGATTCATCCTTACATATGACTTTTTTTTGTCATCTAATTCAACGAGGATTCGTCTCTTCCACTAATTTCACCTCACTTGTTCATCACGTCATTTTCCCTCATTCCACTGTATCTTTGTTTCACTAATGCTACGCCTCCTCTTGTTGCTCATTTTCCATCTACTAAGATCATTTTTCCATCTTCTCCAACTCTCTGCTTTCTTATTCCCTTTCTTCTCCTTCCACTTCAAGAAAAAACTCTCGCAGGCGACCCCGTTCATGCGTCCAAATTTTACAGTCTCTCATCATCTAAGGCCTCGTTTGGTTCATCCGGGAAGTCATTCCTGAAAGAAGTTGCATTTCCCAGAAAGTTACTTCCAACATCAACTTCCCGGGAATTTGAAATATTTGTTTGGTTGACATCCTGGAATTCACACTCCCCATATATGAATTAAATTCTTGCATCTTGTTTGGTTGTCTCGATCTAATTCCCATGATTTTGTTTATAATGACTATTATGCCCTTTATTAATCAAGGTTATAAAACTTATGAAATAACTTTTTTTTTACAGCAACTTATGAAATAGCTGAAATTGTCTTCCCCATGATATCCAGTCCTAACCAAATTACATCATCAGCATAAAAAAGAACGAACATTAGTTTTTTGAAGAATTACATTACCAAAAAAAATCTTTCTGAGTTACATTACCATTATGTTTTTTTAGAAGAAGACAATAAAGAAGAGTTGAGAGAAAAATAGTAGATGGAGAGTTGAATGAAAAAATAGGGTTACAAAGTGAGAGTTATATGAGTATATAAGGGTAAAAAAGTCATTTGAAGGATGTTGGGATGTAGGAAGTGCAACTCACCGGGGGGTGTTGGTGAGTAAGTTCTCACATCATCCAGGAATTGTAGCTCATGGGGTAAGTTTGAGTTCCCCCATTTTTTCACTTTCGGGTAACCAAACAACTCCATAGAAATGCAATTCATGGGATCTTGCACTTCCCGGGAAGTTGAAGGGTAACCAAACAAGGCCTAAGATTATTCAATCCTAAATATGATTGCTTTTGTCATGTATGTCATCCCTTGATGTCTTTATACCTATATGATTCCCGACCCCTCTTCCCGCACACTCCCTTCTCCTTATCACCACAGCCCTCCTCCCTAACACTCCACTTTTTATTCCTTCTTTCTCCTCTACTAGGAACAATTTTCATCCTCTTTCAAATCATGTTCTCCCTCCTCTTATCCTCCATATCATCTAAGATTTGTTGCTAAATATAACTTTTTTATCATTTAGTACAGTGAGAGTGTTATCCTTCAATTCCTTCCAACCTTTCCCATTATTCACCCTATCCCTCGGCCCTCTCCTATCTATCTCCATTAATGCTCATCCTCTACCTATTCCCATTCTCTATTACTAAGATTATTTTATTCCTTTTCTCCTTCCATTGCCCTCCTCCCTCTCTTCCTCTCTCCCTCCTAATGCTCATTTAATCATTCCTCTTCTACTATGTCCATTTTTCATCATCCTCCGTCAACCCCTTACCTTTCTCCCCTCCTCTTCCACCTGTTGTTATCCTTCCTAATTAAATTGTCATTAAATATGACTTTCTTTTGTTATCTATTTTAGCGAGTGTATTCCTGTGGACATGACATAGGTCCATGACGGGTAGTGTTTGTCGTCTATCCTACCGATCAAATAATAACCAACGAACCTAAGCTGGGTAGCTAGGGTAAGTCGAGTCGATCCACAGGGACGGGGTGTCGGACTAGGGTGTGCTACGGTCTAAGACTAGGTTCAAGGCTAATTAAACTAGGGTGACGGCAAAACAAGAGCTAATATCTAAGCTAAGGTCTAAAACACGAAATAAGAATGCCAAACAAGCAACAAATGACAAAAGGGAACAAATAAATCAATAAGAAGAAGCTAGGGCTAGGTCAGGTTCATGGATGTCAAGAAGATAAAAAGAATGAAACGGGGTTACTAGCGTGCTTTCGTAGCCTAGGTTCCGATCGGGCTCTCGCTACTTAAACGGCCTAGGGGTCATCCTCACCACGCTCTCGCTACTAGTGAGGGAACCAAACCAACCAACCAAACAAACACATACAAGAGAAGAGGCAAGAAAAACAAGGATTGATCGTCTCTAGTCTCACAAGCATTTCATCGAGCATGTAGAGTGCAAGGCAAATGGGAAACAACAAAAACAACATCTAGTACCACCCATCTCACCCTAATCATCCCTAATCACACCCAATCTCCCTACTAACCGTAGGGGACAACTACTCAAACATATCTATACTAAAACTAACACTAACAAGAGAAACAATCACAAGAACAAAAGGAACATTCATAATGAAGAACAAGGAGGATGAACAATGGACAATACAATAAACAAAAGATTCAAACTTTACTAACAAAGAAGGATTAAGAGAAAAGAGAGAAGAAAGATAATACCAAACTAAGAGGAGGAAAAGATAAACACTTGCATAAAAGAAAACCCAAACAATTCCACCAAGGTTGTCAATCTTGGTAGATTCTTCAAGAGATCCAATAATACAAGAATAATCACTAGATTAAGGAGTAATTAAGGACTAATCTACACTAATCTAACCTAAAGTAGTCTAGGGTTTAGTGGGTAATGAAAAGTAAAGCATAAGATAGTGTATCAATACAAGAATGGGGGGGTATATATAGGGTTACAAGAGCAAAGGAGTTGAAAAGAAGTGAAGCGGAGCTGCAGGTGGCCAATCTCGGCCGAGATGAGATGGTCTCGCCCGAGGTGGGACTCATCTCGGCCGAGATGAGGTGGTCTTGCCCGAGATCACACTCCAGTGGCTCGGTTTTGCTTGCACTCTTCATCTCGGTCGAGATGGGTCTTGTAGGCCTCAAATATGATCTCAAAGGTCCCTACTTGCTTCTCATGGGCTTCTCATCGATTCTCGATGCTCGGGATCGAGTCTAAGGGGCTCGGGAATGGGTCCCAAGGTCTCGGGATCGAGTCTAAGCCACCGAGTAATCGTCGCTTCTCCTAGTTGGCTCCAAATGTGTAGGAAACAAGTCGGAATCGTTCCAAATATCCATGATTGATCTTAGGAACCTAAAACAAACTAGAATAAGCGTAAGTAGCCTCGAAACCGCTCTAAGGAGCGATTCCACAAGAGAAACCGGGACCAAAACACAAGGAATAAGCACTACAAAACACACATAATCACCTTTGACAGTCGGTTTCCAATGTAAGAGAAGGACATCCAGCATAAAATAGATCTCCAAACTGCAGTCGAAAAAATGCATTCAAAAAAGAGGTGCATATGATCTTCAACAGCCTTTTCACAAAGAGTACACCTCAAGGCTTGGAGAAAGCCTCTTTTAGCAAACTGCTCAGCTGTAGCTAGCTGATTCTGGAGGGCCATGGAGGCAATGACTTTGTGACTAGGCACAATGAATGAAGAGCACAAAATAGATCTCCATCTTAGCACTTTTCACTGGTTAACCTGGTAGTACATTTTGGACACCAGAAATTTAGCATCAGTAAAGCACTCTTGGATCCAGACTTGTGCCTTCTCTTTAGACCCAGCATGGTGAATGAGTCTATCCCTAGTCTCCAAGATATGTCTGAACCCCATAGGATAGATTTCCTTTGCTTGAATTGACCATAAGTCTTCCTCTTTCAACACATATTCCCTGCACCAATGAGACCAGATGCTAGCAGGCTCTTTAGAAAGCTTCCACAACCATTGAGATTGAAGAGATAGGTTCCAAGAGGCTGCATCTTTAATCCCAAAACCTCCATATTCCCAAGGTGAGCAAACAGTTTTCCATTTCTTGAAGACAAGTCTTCTCTTGCCTGATTCAATCCCCCAAAAGAAATCTTTACAGAGTTTATTAAGAGATTTAATGATAGAAACAAGCAATAAGAGACTGGTACACCAGAAATTCTCAAGACCAAATATGATAGAATTGATAAGTTGTGCCTTGCCAGCATAAGAGAGGAGTTGATTCGACCAATGCTGAGTGGCATGCTGTACTTTAAGGATTAAAGCATCAAATAGAGGATGATTATTATTATTATTATTATTATTATTATTATTATTATTATTATTATTATTATTATTATTATTATTATTATTATTATTATTATTATTATTATTATTATTATTATTATTATTATTATTATTATTATTATTATTTTTATTTTATTTTGGTTATTTTTATTTCTTCACTAGTTTCCCCCCTTGTTTTCATCAGATACATTTCGAGTTATATAAGATGACTGGGGCAGCCGAGAAGAGTTTAAGGGAACAGTTACTTTCCTCTGGTGAAACACCGACGAGTATCGTTTTTCCCTCTTTGGAAAAAAGCGTTTAAGCTTAATCTAGGTTTTATCCAAATACTCCCTAAATTTTACGGTAATTCTAATGAAGATGCTCAAAGACATATTCAGGAATTTTATCTTGCTTGTGCTACTTTATCTTTGGATGACGTTGATGATGATATTATTAGATTTCGAGCATTCCCATTCACATTGCATGATTTAGCTAGAGATTGGTTGTTTTATCTTTCGTTTGGATCTATTACATCTTGGGATTGCATGCGAAAAACTTTTCTTGAGAAATATCAACCTGCTAATATAAGTAGGTCAATAAGAAGACAAATTATGAGTATTCAGCAAGATGAAAATGAACCTCCGCATGATTATTGGGATAGATTTAACAGATTGTGTATTTCTTGCCCCCAACACCAACTTAGTGAGAATGTCTTGATTGAGAGTTTTTACGATGGCTTGCTAGATGATCAGAAGCGACTAATAGATACTGCTAGTGGTGGGTCTTTAGTAGATAAAACTCCTATAGAAGCGATAAAAGTGATTTCAAACATGGCTATTAGTAATCAACAATATGTAATAAAGAACGAGCACGAATAGAAAATGCAAAATCAATTAAGGGAGCAAGCACAAGATATTAAAGAATTCAAAAATGTCATTGGTGCTTTTAGTGCTCAAAATCAGTCTTTAGAAAATATTGTTAGACAGTTAGCTATCCAAATAGGAGAAGTACATTCACAAACATTTAGTCACCATGAGCAGTTAGAGAATCAAATGCAACAAGTGCGTACTACTCTCGGTAACATTCACAACAAATTAGAACAAATTATGAATACAAAACACTCCTCTCATGTTATTGATGAATCTAAGGCTATAACCTTAAGGAGTGATAAAGAGCTTAAGAATACAGTTGGAGTTGAAAAAGAAATCCAGATTAATAGAGGAGAAAAGAATCAAAGGGATGTTAGTGATAATCAAGATGAATATTTTAATAGTGAAAAAAGATGTTCAAGGTGAGAAAGGTACTCAAGATTTTTTTTTACTAAAGTTACGACGTTTAGCTCAAATAATACAAAAACGACGTTAGAAAATATAATATTATAGGGGCAAAAATACGCATAAATATTGACTTATCAAATTCCCCCACACTTAGTCCATTGTCGTCCTCGACAATGAAAACTCAAGAGCTAAAACGAAAAACCAAAATGTAACACTTCGTGTTTAATAAACGGATTTAAAATTTTTATCTTTCGTTAAACAAAGTTTAAGACTCGAAAATATTTTAACAATAACCTGTCATTCTGACATTTTCTCGTCTCATAAAATTTGAAAATGATTTATCGAAATTTTTATATAAAACGTTTTAAAATACAGTTACACGAGGTCGTGAACAAGACTACGGAACCTACTTACTTCTTACAAATTTTTTTAAAGTAAATTTTAGGGGTTCCATTATTTTAATTCCGTAACCTTATATTTCAACTTTTTAAGAATAAAAGACGGTTTTTTGTCTGAGTTATGGATCCAAGTGAATTACTTGGGACCTCATTAAAAAAATAAAAATAATAATTGATGGGGGTCGGTAGCCTGCACCGGGCCGCCTGCCAAGCAGGCCCCAAGACGGCCCGACCCGAAGAACAAGAGATAGCCTGCCTAGCAGGCTGTCAGGGTAGATCACCAAAAAGAGCCCCCAAGGGGCGACTCCAGACAACCGACTGCCCGGTAGGGCAAGACTGCCCACCGAGCAGGGCCTTCAGAGCCCCCCTGCCTGCCTGTCTCCAGGGGACCTCCCCCCTGGGCAGGGCCAAGGGAGACCAGGGACCCCTCCGTCATTTCGCCTAAGGTAAATGGGAATGAGTGGATGTCATAGACCCACGTGTCGTCTTACCATCCACTCATTCCCCCCTCTCTCTCTTTTGGAGGAAGGTATAAATACTTTCCTTCCTCCCACATTCAAAAGGTTGGATTTTCTCTCTCTAGACTCTTACTCTAAAAATGCCACCTAGCTCCTCACGAACTAGGTTCGTTAAGGCATTCACGGACTGACCGAGGCCCTGTGCGCTTTGTGTGCAGGGAGCAGGCCCATTCCGCCGGGAAGGTCCGACCAGTGGAGTAAGAAGAAGGAGAGGAGCGCAAGGTCATTCAAGCAACATTCAAACACTAAGACCCGAATCCAGAGTCGGGTCGATTGATTCCAATACCGGAACGATTTGGCGCCGTCTGTGGGGAAGAAATTTGGCTGTACCTACGAGTTACCCAAAAAAAATCAACCAGTTATAACAAATCATGCCTGAAATCGTTGACGCCAGTTCAGGGGCGGGCCCGACAGTGCCGCCAGCGGCCCCCCCGTACGACATGCCGTTCCTGGAGAAGACGCCCGCTGCCACGATCCCGGGGGTAGGGCGGGCGAGTCTCCACGGAGCTCCCGGTAAAGACGTCGCTGTCACAGCTGGGCATGGGGCACATCCGAGGCAGACCTTAAACCTCACCCCCGCCCAGATGGCGCAAACGGCACCTTTCTTCTCGGCAATGCTTAACCAGGAATTTACTCCGGAGGATCTGGTAGGCAGGGTCGCCACGACTCCCAGACAGCTTCACTTCGAAAGTGGAGAGGGGACTGGGAGCTCAAAGCGAACCGCCGCCAGAAAGATCCAAAGGAAAGCAAAGAAAATAGCTCAAGTGTATGCACAGGCGCAGAGGCGCATTACGGCAGGCAAAGAGCAGCCTGCTCAGCAGGCGTTCTCCATACACACAACAGAGTCCACCGCTGCCCGTGAAAGAAGGGGTTTGTCTCAAGACCTCCAGGACCGGATGAGGCACAGAGAGCCTGCGTCCAAGCGCCTGGGAGAAAGACAGGGCGACGTCTTTTCCAGGCTGATGCCGGTGGCAGACTCACAGCCAGCATCGGGCCTTTCTAGAAGCCTCTAGACAAGACTTAATCAAGGGCAGCCCATTGGGTCAAAGCATCGTCAGGGGGACAATCTTGAGCCACCTCAGAGGAAGCGTCCACGACACCACTCCCCTGACAGATGGGACGACAAAGCGATTAGCAGGCAACCGCTCCGACACCGCTCCTCTAGTAGTCGGAAACCGGCCCCTGATAGATGGGAGGATCACGGTTACCACTCCACTGGGAGCAGGTCGAGGATGGCAGGAAAGCCTACAAAAACCCCGCTTCATCCGGAGGTGCAGGGGTACCCAATCCCAAAAATCAAGATGCCTTCTGTCAAATTCGATGGCACGACCGACCCGGAAGACCACTTAGCTGCGTACGAGAGTCATATGGGCATGTACGATGCCGACGACGCAGTCTGGTGCAAGATCTTTCCAACCACCCTGGTGGGTCTGGCCCAGGGCTGGTTTAGGGACTTGCAGCAGGGATCTATCAGCTTTTTCATTGAATTGGCAGAGGCCTTTCTAGATTAGTATGCTGGAAACAAGAGGCGCCGTCTTACTCAGTTTGACCTAATGACCCTTAGGCAGAGGAAGGGCGAGATTGTCAGGGAGTACCTGAAGAGGTTTGACTTATCCTTCCAGCAAGTCAAAGAAATAGATGATGCAACAAGAACATATGCGCTAACTAACTTCCTGCTCCCTGGGGAGATGAAAAACCAGATGATCAGGGCCCAGCCAGAAACTCTGGCCAAGGCTAGAAAGATCGCAGAAGGATTTATGCTGCAGGAAGAGTTCCACAGCCTGCCGGATACCCCCGTAGGCCCTACCAGGCAGCAGGGGGGACCGTAGGGTGGGCGCGGTGATGGGTGGGATTTGTCGTGGATCCCAACCGTCAAATAAAACCAACTAACCTAACTAGGGTAGCTAGGGTAAGTCGGGTCGAATCCACAGTAACGGGAGGTCGGACTAGGGTATGCTACGGTCGAGGACTAGGTTCGGGACAAACTATTCTAAGGAGGGGGAGACTAGGACTAAGCTAGGTCTAAAGCAAGAAAACAATCAAAGGAAACAGGCTAGGATTAGGTCGGGGTGAAAGGGGTAATGGAATGGTCAAGGGAGAACTAGAGTGAAGGAGGTAGTAGGGTAATCTAGGTAATGCCCGGGCTCTCTCAACTTAGACTCACCTAGAGGTTCCACCTAAAACCCACCTTGGCGACACAAACGACAAACGGGGTTACTAGCGCGATATCGGGGCCTAGGTCGCATCCGGGCTCTCGCAACTTAGACCGACCTAGGGGTCGTCCTCACCGGGCTCTCGCAACTTAATGAGGGAACCAAACCTACAAACAAACTATCACCCACAAGAGAAAAGCAAGAAAAACAAGTAATTGCAACTACTAGTCATTCAAGCATTTCAACAAACATGTGATATGCATCAAACCAAGGGGAAACCCAAATCTTCCACCAACATCTCCAACAATCCCTTAATCATCCGATTAACACCCTAATCACCTTACTAACCCTAGCAAGATACTACTCTAACATATCTATACTAAAACTAACACTAACAAGATGAGCCAAAACAAGAACAAGAGGATGCATATATGAAACTAGCAAGAATGAAGAACAAAACAATAAACAAGAACTAAAGAATCAAACTTGAATGATAAAAACAAGGATTAAGAGAAAGGAAAAGGGATTATACCTACTAACAAGATGAAAAGAAGAAGGAAACTTGCATAAATGGAAGAACCCAAAACAAACATCCAAGGTTGTCAAGCTTGAATGGAGATCTTGAAGAATTCCCAAATTACAAGCATTAATCTAAGATTAACGATAAACTAAGGACTAATATACACTAATCTATGCTAATCTATGCTAAAACTATCTAGGGTTTAGTCTAATATCAAAGGCATAAGCTTAACATAACAAGGGAAGAGTATATATAGGGTTACAAATGGAAAGGAGAAGAAAGAAAAGGGGCGCGGGTGAGCTGTAGCCCATCCCGGCCGGGAAGGGGTGGTCCCGGTCGGGACGGGGTTGGTCCCGGTCGGGAAGCCATGCTCCCGGTCGGGATGGGCCCTGGACAGGAGCCACCTCTTTTGTGCACCTCAACCGGGACCGGTTGAGGCCATACCCGTCGGGGATGAGTCTTGTAGGCCTCCAATATGAACTTTTTGGTCCCTCCTTGGTTCTCATGGGATTCTCACCGATTCTCGGGACTCGGTATCGGGTCTCGGAGGCTCGGGATTGGGTCCCAAGGTCTCGGGGTCGATTCCAAGGCATCGAGTCATCGTTCCTTTACTCCGTTGGCTCCAAAATGTGTATGTATCGAGTCGGAATCGCTCCAACTCTTCCAAATCGGTCTCGGGAACCTGAAACGAACTAAAGGAAGCATAAGAAGCCCATAAATCGCTCCCAAGGAGCGATTCCACAAGGAAAAAGGGACCAAAACACTACAAAATAGGCACTACAAACTACACTTATCAAGTCCCCCACACTTAACCCTTACTCGCCCTCGAGTAAGCACATACTATCTACTAAACTATCCGAGTGGGTATTAGCGCACCCTACGCCCTTTCAACTCACGCGAGTAAACTTAGAGGAAAAGTGCACTCCGCAAGGCAAGTGGGGTCTTGCGACAAAACTGGGGATGCAACCGGACACAAGACACAAAAACAAACAAGCACATAAACAAACAAACCAACAAACAAACACAAGGTTGCACCCAAAGAAAAACAAATACCGCTTCCCTCTAAAAGCGGTGAAAGAAGCACCGGTTTAGGACTCGAGGCAAGTGACAACGTTCCAAAGCTAGCAATACAAACCAAGGTGAACTAAACCCTAATAGTATGGCGATAAAGCAACAAAAACGTTGGTAACTTACCTAGGTCCTCCTAACTTTCTATGAACGTACTACGGGACGATCGGCGGAGTGGAAAAGAGATGAACCACGGTGTTGGTCGACACTGTAGGTAAGTGAGACCCCGCCCCCTTTAGCGATGAGCCAAGAGGGTCGTTCCATGCCCAAAACAGCCTAACTAGTCCAAGTAAAAAGGTGGAAATATATGCAAAGTGAGGGAAGACTTACCCTTGCCGCTATCATCCTTCCTAGGGACTCGGTCCTTTGGTAGGCTCTTCACGGCAAAATTCGGAAAAAGGCTTATTTTGAGAGGTAGGGGTTATTTTTGTGAATCATGTTTTCTTTTGGCATTTTCTCTTTTCGTTTGCATTTTTGCTTTGTTTTGCCATGCCATTCTTTTTCTTCTTTTTTATTTTCTTTTTTGGCTTTTGTGCCTTTTCTTTTTCTTCAATCTTTTCTTTCTTTCATTTCTTTCATTTTCTTTTCTTTGCCCTTTTTTTGGCTTGATTTGGCTTTTTTTGGCATTTCTTTGTGTAACAAGAAAGAGAGAATTCAACAAATTGCAATTTATTGTGTGGATAAGTGTAGGAGGTAGGGAAATGGGAGAGTCGGGGAGCGGCCTTCCCTTCAAACCCACAAAAAGGGGAAAAACTAGGACTAGTCTAACGATTCCGAACATGGTCACCTAAGGGACGAGACTCGGCAACCAAGGCCTTTTCACACCGTGGGTGGTCATAATGGTCAAAATGCAAATCCCGTAGTAAATCCTTAGTAAGCTAGGTGGACTCAAGGTAAAGGACCAACGAAATCATTGATTTAGGGTCATTCTACTAGGCTAAAGTCCAAGACTCGATCTATACAACTAGAAAGGGAAAGTAAACACTCGCACACTAGCCTCTAAACCGGGTTTTCGAAAACCTTTTTACACACAAGACTCAACCACATACAAAACAAAGACATGACGAAAACAATAAGAAAAAGAGACAAGAAACAACAAAACAAAACAAAATAAACACATGAACAAAACAAACACCACCCCGATCTTCAAACAAGTCTCCAAATCCACCACAATCTTTACAAAGCTCCTCCCGAGCACACATTATCACAAATCTCCTCCAAACTCACAAGAAGCAAAGAGGGAAAAAGGGATGAAGAGATGTTACCGGAAGTCTTGAAAGCTCACCAAAGCTAACGGCGATTAGGCAACCTATAAGGAAAAAAAGGGGGGCAAAACACGCACAACAAAACAAAAATACGGCATAACGACACAAAAAGAAAAAGACACAAAAGAAAATCTTTTTGATTTTTGTGAAATTTTTCAAATTTTTAGGGTTTTTTGAAGAATTTTTCGAAAAACTAAGAAAATAAAACTAACGACGATAGAATATCGCTCCCCCACACTTAAACCGAGCCATGTCCTCATGCTCGATCGTAGTGTGCGGAGAGACAAAAGAAAAAGAAAAGAAACTACGAAAATAAAGCTAAAAATCAAAAATAAAGTGAAGAAAAGGGTAGAAGGTGTCCGGCCGGGGTGTAGTCAAGTCACCATGGGTCGAGAGAAGAAAAGATATGGAAGGGGGAAGAAAAATAAAAAGAAGGAAATAAAAGGAAATGGGAGGGGAGGGCTAAGTGTAATCAAGTCACCTAGCCCGGATTCCGCCTAAATCCGACTAAATCCAACAAAAGGGGTGAAAAACTTGTAAATTTTGGATTTTGAAATGACTCGATGTAGTCACGTCATCGAGAGTCGGGAGCAACCATATACCAAGGCCTCGAAGGCCACCATGACACAAATATAAGGGGAAGGGGAGTAAACAAAGGAAAACAAGCAATAAAAGACGGAAAAGATAGGATAGTTGCCGTACCAATAGGATAGCAACTCACTCGCTCCATCGTCTCCAATGATCAATAAAGGCACTTTGCTTGTCTTCATCATTGTTATCCCGCTTCGAACTTGATAAAACACATGGTAGAGGTAGTAATGGTGTGAGGGGAGTGGGATTCGATGTGAAACTCGGTCTAATGGGAAGAGATATGAGGTGAGGGTATGTAAATGAATTGTAATGGTCATATGACATGAGCAAGGATGGGTAGGGAGGTTGGGTGGGGGTATACAATGGTTGGGTGGGCTCAAATGTCAAAGAAGAGGCCAAAAGAGGAGAAAAGAGACCATCCCGGTCGGGATGGATGGTCCCGATCGGGATGACACACCCGTCCCGATCGGGAAGCCCCCATCCCGGTCGGGATGACACTCCAGTAAGCTCGAATTTTGGTACCCTCATCCCGATCGGGATGACTCCTTCCCGGTCGGGATGGATGATAAGTGTAGTTTGTAGTGCCTATTTTACTATGTTTTGGTCCCATTTTCCTTGAGGAATCGTTCCTTGGGAGCGATTTATGGGATTCTTATGCTTCCTTTAGTCCGTTTCAGGTTCCCGAGACCGATTTGGAAGAGTTGGAGTGATTCCGACTCAATACATACACATTTTGGAGCCAACGAGATAAAGGAACGATGACTCGAGGCCTTGGAATCGACCCCGAGACCTTGGGGCCCAATCCCGAGCCTCCGAGACCCGATCCCGAGTCCCGAGAATCGACAGGAAACCCATGAGATACAAGGAGGGACCCTAGAGCTCTTATTGGAGGCATACAAGACCCTTCCCGGTCGGGATAGTGGCCTTCCCGATCGGGAAGGGATGCACGTTTAGGAGCGCCACTGTGGGTTCTTCCCGGTCGGGTTGAGCCCTTCCCGATCGGGATGACAGAACCCTTCCCGATCGGGATGATCCGTCCCGGTCGGGATGGGCTGCAGCTCACCCGCATTGTTTCTTTTCTTCTCCTTCATTCTTGTACCCATATATATACTCCCTTCTTGTAATTTTAAGACATCTTATCTTACCCTAGACTAGTTTAAGCCTCCATTACCATCTAAAACCCTAGATTAATGCTCTTATATTAGTTTTAATCTTTCATTAATCCTAGTTAATCTTTAGTTAATCCTTGTAATTAGTTCTTGTATTAAGAGGATACTTGAAGAATTCTCCAAGATTGACAACCTTGGGTATTATTTGGGTTCTTATTTATACAAGATTGCATCTTTTCATCTTCCTAGGGTTGGTATAATCTTTCTTACTCTTAATCTTGTTTATTTAATCTTGTTTGCATCTTGTTATATTGTTATTGACATTGTTCTTGTTAATCATTATGGATGTTTGTTTAGTGATAATATTTTCTCTTGTTATGGTTGTTTTATTCATGATAATGAGTGAGTAGTCTTCATGTGGGGTTAGTAGGGGGATTAAGGGTAGATTAGGGATGATTAGGGTTGATTAAGGGGAAAAGGTTACATCTTTGTTGTTAGTCATATTGTGGGCACTCTATGTGTTTGTTGTTATGCTTGTGTGAGTTGTAGTGGCCAAGCTTCCCATACTTGTGTTCATCTTCTCAATGTTTGTCTATGATGCGGAAATGTCGAGAATAGTTTAGTCGCGAGAGCGCGGACTAGGGTCTAAGTTGCGAGAGCCCGGACCCACCTTGACATCGGTCTAAGTTGCGAGAGCCCGGACCGACTCTAGTAACTAGGAGACACCTATACCCTTGATCACCCCAATTATCCTTCTACTCCTATGAACCCGACCTACACCACTTCTTTTCCATATTTGAGTTCATCTCCTTAGTTAGCCATCGTTCTTTTAGTTTATTTATTAGTTCCATCATTAGTCTAGTTCCTACTTCTCCTCCATCATAGTTTTCCATTTATCGCTTCTTTGTGTTTGTTTGGTAATCTAGTCTCGTTGTAGGTAGACCTAGTCTAAACCTTGATATACCGTCCTCGTGGATACGATCCCGACTTTCCCTAGCTACCCACTAGGTTAGTCGGTGTTTTATTGATCGGCTAGGGACGTGACAAATCCCTTACCATCAATTTGGCGCCGTTGCCGGGGACGGTGCATTGTTTAGACTTAGTTTGCTTATCTCTAGACTTAGTTACCCTTCTTTGTGTTCTCCCATCTTCTCTTGTGAATATTCTCTAGATTTTTCTTCTTTCCTTAGTTTTATTTCTTCTTTTTCTCTTTGTCTCTAGTTGTGCTTGTTTATTGTCGTTACCTAGTGCCCATAAAGCACTAGGTGTTCTCACGTTTGTTCTAGTGTGTAGTGTATGCCTAGGAGGGGAGGTGACTTCTATCTCTTTAATCCAGAGCCGGAGAGACTCTTTCGAGCCTTTCGCCAACGGACGATTAATCGGGTTAGGATCTCTCAACCGAGTGCAAGCAATACTCATCAAGGGCAAGCCCAAGGAGCCGGCTTAAACAATCCACATCGAGAGACGGCCGAAGGGGGATTCATTAACCCTTTTGGTGATTCTTCTTCTCCGAGTTCCCCCTCTTCATCTACATCAACACTCTCTACACCACCATCTTCTCCCTTACATCCAAGAATGCCTAAGTTTTCCTCTCATTCCACCTTCACGGAAGATGTCTTGCCGGGACTGAGTGCATTACCGGATACTTATACCGGGAATTTTGTGGCGAAGACTCATTTTATCCAACTTGTGGAGAGGAACCAATTTAGTGGGTTGCCCACCGAAGACCCGCATCAACATATGGAGACCTTCTCCGATTATTGTGACGCTATATCTCAAACCGGGGTTACTCAAGATCAAATTCGTTGGGTACTTTTCCCGTTCTCTCTTATTGGAAAAGCGAAGCAATGGATCAAGAGTCTCGATAGGGCAACCATGGGGATCGATACTTGGAAAAAGCTTGCCTTGGCGTTCTACCAAAAGTTTTACCCCCCGGAAAAGACCAATATGCTTAGGGCCTCCATCACCGGTTTCCAACAAAGGGATGAAGAGAGCCTATATGAAGCTTGGGAGCGGTTTAAGTCTTTGGTAAGATCGTGCCCACATCATGGACTCTCACAATGGTTCTTGGTGCAACAATTTTGGAATGGTCTTTATGAAGACTCGAGAGCTATTCTTAACATGGTCTCCAATGGTAGGTTTACCGAGGTCGATGACGACCAAACTTGGGCGAGAATCGAAGAGATGGCGGTGCATAATTCGCAATACTCTAGGCCTAGGAAGGCACATCGAGGAGGCATGCATGAGGTCGATGCTATCACCAAATTAAGCATTGACCTTGGAGCTCAATTGAAAACACACATGGAGACTATTGACAAGAAGCTCCAAAGCCACCTCAACCAAGTCCAAGGCACTAGTTCCTCCCACCACCAACCGATTCAAGAAGTGAATGTTTTGGGGTTCGTACCTCCTACACCCTACTTTGGGATGTGTGACACTTGTGGAATTGTTGGTCATGACCCTATGAATTGCAGAGGGAGTATTGAGCAAGTGAACGCCTTTCAAGCATTCAAGCAAGGTGCCTCCTACTCTAATCAATACCAAGCTTCCAATCAAGTCCCTCAACAACAAGCACTTCAACATCAACAACAACATCGTCCCTATGTTCCACCTCCCTTACGGGACAACAATGAAGGTTACCAAGGTTATGTAGGTAACCAAAGACCCTCCAACAACTTCAAGCAAAATAACCAAGGTACCTTCCACAACAACAAGCAAGGGTTCCAACAAGGGAACTTCAATCATGGTGGTTTCCAAGGAAACCAAAATTTCCAAGGAAACCGAAACTATCAAAGCTACAACCATGGCAACAATCAAGGCCTTAACCAAGGCAATTCTCATGGGTTCCAAGGGAACCGTCAACAACAAGCTACACAAGGCAATCAACAACAAGGCAAGCCTAGGAGCCGGTCTCCTACTGATAAGTGTCATTTGTAGTGCCTATTTCTTAGTGTTTTGGTCCCATTTCCTTGTAGATTCGCTCCTTGGGAGCGGTTTAGGGGCTTCTTATGCTTCCTTTAGTTCGTTTCAGGTTCCCGAGACGGATTTGGAAGAGTTGGAGCGTTTCCGACTCGATACATACACATTTTGGAGCCAACGGAGTAGAGGAACGATGACTCGATGCCTTGGAATCGACCCCAAGACCTCGGGATCCAATCCCGAGCCTCCGAGACCCGATCCCGAGTCCCGAGAATCGATGGGAAGCCCATGAGAGGCAAGGAGGGACCAAAGAGCTCTTAAGGGAGGCATACAAAGACCCATCCCGTTCGGGATGGCTTCATCCCATTCGGGATGAAGTGAACAAGAAGCGCGGCTACTATGAGCCCATCCCGATCGGGAAAGTCCTTCCCGAACGAGAAGGATGGCCCATCCCGATCGGGACCAAGCCTTCCCGACCGGTAAGGGTCAGTTGCAGCCCCGCCTTGTTTCTTTCAATTCCTTTCATTCTTAAACCCTATATATACCCTTCCCTTGTTATGTAAAGGGGATACACTTGATTAGAGACAAAACCCTAGACTACTTTAGGTTAGATTAGATTAGATTAGTTTAGATTAGTCGATAATTAGTGGTTAATCATAGATTAGTGCTTGTAATATTGGATCTCTGGAAGAATCTATCCAAGATTGACAACCTTGGTGGATGAATTTGGGTTATCTTCTATGCAAGTGTTCTCCTTTTCATTCTCTTGCTAGTTTGGTATAATCCTCTTCTCCTTTTACTCTTTATCTTGTTTTAATCATCCAAGTTTTAATCTTTGATTGTTGTTTATTGTTTTCTCTAGTTTATAGATGTTTGTTTTGTTTCTTATGATGATTCTCCATGTTAGTGTTAGTTGTAGTTGGATTATGTTAGAGTAGTGTTCCTGCTAGGGTTAGTAAGGTGATTAGGGTGTTAATTGGGTGATTAGGGGATGGTTGGAGATGTTGGTGGAAGATTTGGGTTTCCTCTTGTTTGATGCACACCACATGTTTGTTGAATTGCTTGAATGACTAAGTATGTACGAATGCTTGTTTTCTTGCCTTTCTTTTGTGGGTCTTAGTTTGTTGTGGGTTCGGTCCCCTCACTAAGTTGCGAGAGCCCGGTGAGGACGATCCCTAGGCCGGTCTAAGTAGCGAGAGCCCGGATTCGACCTAGGACCATAGTGCGCTAGAACCCCGTTTGTGTTGTGTGTCGCCGAGATGGGTTCTAGGTGGAACCTCTAGGTAGGTCTAAGTTGCGAGAGCCCGGACCAACCTAGATTACCCTACTACATCCTTCACTCTAGTCCTCCCTAGACCATTCCGTTACCCCTTTGACCCTGACCTAATCCTAGCCCGTTCTCCTTAGTTGTTCCTCTTAGTTATAACCTAGTTTTCTCCCCTCCTTCCATTCCTTAGTTTAGCTCGTTGACTTAGTCTAGTATTTGGGCGACCTTAGTCTAGACTTTACATTACCGTCCCCGTGGATTCGACCCGACTTACCCTATCTACCCTAGTTAGGTTAGCCGGTTATATTATTGACGGTTGGGACGTGACGAATCCCTTACCATCAATTTGGCGCCGTTGCCGGGGACGGTGCTAGTTTAGACTTTGTTTTCCTAGTTACTTGACTTTGTCTTTGTCTTTGTGTTTTCTTTTTTCTTTTGGTTACTTTGCTTCTTGTGTGTGTGTGCTTTATTTCTCTCTTGTCTAGTGCCTAAAAAGCACTAGACTTCTCACGTTTGTTCTTAGTCTACAGTTTGTGCTTAGAGGTGGTGACTATCTTCTTCTTGCAACTCAGAGCCGCTTAAACGGACGGTTGCTAGAATGAGTGGTTTCCAACCGGGTATGGACTACGATTTTCGAGCGAGCATGGGGTTTGATCTAAACTCCACACACTCGGGAGCCGATATGAGCTACCACTCTTCTTCCATGAACCAAAGCCATGACATGACGTCCCCCTACCATTATCAAGCTTCTTGGGGTAATCAAGATGGGTATGATCTTCAAGAGTATGAAAACGGCTACCAACAAGTGAACGATTATCACTCCTACGATCATGGTGACTATTACTCGAGTTATGATTGTGAAACCACCATGTTCGATCAAGATTCACCTTATGGAAGCCAATACCCCCAAAACCCACAATATTACCCTCTACCCCAACCACAATATGAACCTTATGACCCACAATTCTACCAACCACCCCAACCTTGCTACCAACAATATGATGCCCCACCCCTTGGGCATCATCAAGATTATCAAGAAGCTTTACAAGACCCCAATGACCACCAATTGTCAAACTTAGAGTTACATCAATCGATGCTTCAAATGCAAAGGAGCTTTCAAGAAACGCCATTCAATTAAAAAAGGAACAAGATGATTTAATGGTCCAAATGCGAAGGGCAAACGAGGCGAGGAATGCTCAATTAAATGCATTATCGGTTCAAGCCGTAATGTCTTTATCCCGAGCATCGTATTTAGATGGAGGATGCCCACTTGAGAGAGAGGAGCAACCTAATTACGAAGCCGCCGATGTAATTCCCTTTGATAGAGAAGTTTGCTTTGAAGAACCTCAATCGTCTACCCAAAAAGAGACGAATGAGGATGTGACTCTTCGTGAAGGCATTCTTGGTGAGGAATTGGAGGAGGATAGTGAGTTGGATGGGTTGGTGGAATTTGTGAGGATGTTGGGTGAGATTGTTAGCCTCGAGTTGCCCTTGTCCGAGAACGTGGATAGGCATCATGAGCCCCTTGCTAGTACACCGAGAGATGACTTGGAAGAGATTGAGACCGCCGGTAGGAGTTTCGATTCTCCTTTCGAAGCTGATGTGGGGCCGAGTGATGAGGATAGGGAGCCACAACTTGAGGCAAGTGTGGGGGTGCGCATCGAGGAAGCAAGGCCAAAACCGCTTTTTGTGCCTTGTTTCTTGGAGATGAAGCTTGCTTGTGATTGGAGGCAATGCTTAGGGAAGAAGAGATCGGTGAAGCTCGTAGGATGGAGAGACCCCGGAGACTACTTTGAAGATGATGTCGGGTCTTGGGATTCCTACTTCTTGCCTCCTCCTTGGAGGCCGTGGAGGTCGGTTAAGCTCGAGCGCTTCTTGGGCCTTCACTACGATGTCGGTAGCGCGTTCGACTTGCTCCTCCATGCCCTTGAGGGCTATGGTTGAAGAATGGAGTCCACCATCCTAGGTTTGACGGAGTTCCTAAAAGAACCGTCATGTTGTATATTCCCCTCCTCTCTTCTTTAGAATTCTTGTGCTTGTATTTGTGATTTTTGTTTCTAGGACTTCCTTTGTTTTTGTGGGATTCTTGTGATTGATTTGGTATTTTGATGAGCGATGTGAGGGAGTGAATTTGATGTATAGATTGAGTTTATTGTGATAGGTGAAGTGAAGGTGACTCCTAGAAAGGAGTGGTTGATGATGGAGTTTGGTTTGCGAGCGAGGAAGTCGGTTTTTGAAGCTTATGATAAGCTTTTGGGCTTGGGGAAGAAAATAAGACTCATCCCGACCGAGAAGAGGGCTTCCCGACCGGGAAGGATGAGGAATCCCGACCGGGAAGGAGCCATCCTGATCGGGATGAAGGTGTAGAAATTCAGACTCATTGGAGTGTGTTCCCGACCGGGACGAGGGCTTCCCGATCGGGAAGGGTTTATCAACCCGATCGGGACCATCCATCCCGACCGGGATGGTCCCCTTTGACTCCACCCATCCATTATACCCCCTCCCAACCTCCCTACTCCTTCTTACTCCTATCATATGACCCGTACACCTCACTTTACACACCGAGATCCACATCAAATCCCACCCCCTACCATTACTACCCCAACCATGCGGTTTTATCAAGCTTGAAGGAGGATGACAACGAAGACAACAAGCAAGCGCCTATATTGATCTATGAGACGATGGAGAAAGTGAGTTGCTAACCGGTCGGTACGGCAACTATCCTTTCTTTTCCGTCTTTTATTGCTTGTTTTTCTCTTGTTTGCCCCCTTCCCCTTGAATCATGGTACCTTGGTGGCCTTCGAGGCCTCGGTAGTTGTTGCTCCCGACTCTCGATGATGTGACTACATCGAGAGTCATTTCAAAATCCAAAATTTTACAAGATTTTCACTTTCTTCTTTTTGAGGATTTAGTCAGATTTGGACGGAATCCGGGCTAGGTGACTTGATTACATCTAGCCCTCCCCTCCCTTTTTCCTTTTATTTCCTTCTTTTTCTTTCTTCCCCCATCCATATCTCCTTCTTGTCTCGGCCCATGGTGACTTGACTACACCCCGGCCGGGCACCTTCTACCTCTTCTTCACCTTTTTTTTTGTTTTTTTAGCTTTATTTTCGTAGTTTCTTTTCTTTTTCTTTTGTCTCTATGCACCCTACGATCGAGCATGAGGACATGGCTCGATTTAAGTGTGGGGGAGCGATATTCTAGTATAGTTTAGTCTATTTTCTTAGTTTTTCGAAAAAAATCTTAAAAATCCCTAAAAGTTTGAAAAATTTTCACAAAAAAATCAAAAAGATTTTTCTTTTGTGTGTTTTCCTTTTGTGTCATTGTGTCGTATATTTGTTTTGTGTGCGTGTTTTGCCTCCCTCTTTCCTTATAGGTCGCTTAATCACCGCTAGCTTTGGAGAGCTATCAAGACACCCGGTAACATCTTTTCAACCCTTTTTCCTCTTTGTTTCTTGTGGAGTTTGGAGGAGATATGTGTTGTGGTGTGCTCGGGTGGAGCTTTGTAAAGTTTGTGGATGATTGGTTGCTCACTTGGAGGTTCGGGGTGGTGTCTATGTTGTGTATGTTTTCATTTTGTTTTGTTTTTGTTTTGTTGCTTTTACTTCTTTTTCTTTCGTTCTCGTTGAGTCTTTGTTTGTGTGTTTTTGTGTCTTGTGCGTAAATGGTTTTCGAAAACCCGGTTTAGAGGCTAGTGTGTGAGTGTCTAACTTTTCCTTCCTAGTAGTATAAATCGAGTCTTTGACTTTAATCTAGTAGAATGACCCTAAATTAATGAGTTCGTTGGTCCTTTACCTTGAGTCCACCTAGCTTACTAGGAATTTACTACGGGATTTGCACTTTTGACCATTATGAGCACCCACGGTGTGAAAAGGCCTTGGTTACCGAGTCTCGTCCCTTAGGTGACCGTGTCTTAGGATCGTTTGGTTAGTCCAAGTTTTCTCCACTTTTTGTGGGTTTGAAAGGGAATGCGCAACCCCGACTTACCCATTTCCCTACCTTCTACACATATACACACAATAAATTGCAAATTGTTGATTCTCTCTTTCTTGTTGCAGAATGAAATGCCAAAATGCCAAATCTTGCCAAAAGGGCAAAGAAAAGAAAAAGAAAGAAAAAAAAATGAAAGAAAGAAAAGAATGAAGAAAAAGAAAAGGGCACAAAAGCCAAAAAGAAAATAGAAAAGAAGAAAAAGAAATGGCATGGCAACAAACAAAGCAAAAACGTCAAAGGGAAAGAAAATGCCAAAAGAAAACCCGTCTCACAAAAAGAAATCCTCTCAAAATAAGCCTTTTTCCGACTTTTGCCGTGAAGAGCCTACCAAAGGACCGAGTCCCTAGGAAGGATGATAGCGGCATTAGTCGGTCTTCCCTCATTTTGCATGTTTTTCCACCTTTTTACTTGGACTAGTTAGGCGGTTTTAGACTTGGGACGACCCTCTTGGCTCACGCTAAAGGGGGCGGGGTCTCACTTACCTACAGTGTCGACTAACACCGTGGTTCCTCATTTTTTCACTCCGCCGATCGTCCCATAGTACGTTTTTAGAAAGTTAGGAGGACCTAGGTAAGTTACCAACGTTTTTGTTACTTTATCGTCATACAATTAGGGTTTAGTCCACCTTGGTTTGTATTGCTAGCTTGGGAACGTTGTCACTTACCTCGAGTCCTAAACCGGTGCTTCTTTCACCGCTTTTAGAGGGAAGCGGTATTTCTTTTGTTTTGGGTGCAAACGATTATGTGTTTGTTTGTGTGTTTGTTGTTTATGTGTTTTGTGTCCGGTTGCATCCACAGTTTTGTCGCAAGACCCAACTTGCCTTGCGGAGTTCACTTGTCCTCTAAGTGCACTCGCGTGAGTTGGAGGGGCGTAGGGTGCGCTAATACCCACTCGGATAGTTTAGTAGTTGTATGTGCTTACTCGAGGGCGAGTAAGGGTTAAGTGTGGGGGAGTTGATAAGTGTCATTTGTAGTGCCTATTTCTAAGTGTTTTGGTCCCATTTCCTTGTAGAATCGCTCCTTGGGAGCGGTTTAGGGGCTTCTTATGCTTCCTTTAGTTCGTTTTAGGTTCCCGAGACCGATTTGGAAGAGTTGGAGCGTTTCCGACTCGATACATACACATTTTGGAGCCAACGGAGTAGAGGAACGATGACTCGATGCCTTGGAATCGACCCCGAGACCTCGGGATCCAATCCCGAGCCTCCGAGACCCGATCCCGAGTCCCGAGAATCGACGGGAAGCCCATGAGAGGCAAGGAGGGACCAAAGAGCTCTTAAGGCTTAAGAGCTCTTTGGTCCCTCCTTGCCTCTCATGGGCTTCTCGTCGATTCTCGGGACTCGGGATTGGGTCTCGGAGGCTCGGGATTGGATCCCGAGGTCTCGGGGTCGATTCCAAGGCATCGAGTCATCGTTCCTCTACTCCGTTGGCTCCAAAATGTGTATGTATCGAGTCGGAATCGCTCCAACTCTTCCAAATCGGTCTCGGGAACCTGAAACGAACTAAAGGAAGCATAAGAAGCCCCTAAACCGCTCCCAAGGAGCGTTTCTACAAGGAAATAGGACCAAAACACAACAAAATAGGCACTACAAACCACACTTATCAACTCCCCCACACTTAACCCTTACTCGCCCTCGAGTAAGCACATACTACTACTAAACTATCCGAGCGGGTATTAGCGCACCCTACGCCCCTTCAACTCACGTGAGCGCACTTAGAGGACAAGTGCACTCCGCAAGGCAAGTTGAGTCTTGCGACAAAACTGTGGATGCAAACGGACACAAAACACATAAACAAACAAACACACAAACAAACACATAATCGGTTGCACCCAAAAGAAAACAAATACCGCTTCCCTAAAAAAGCGGTGAATGAAACACCGGTTTAGGACTCGAGGTAAGTGACAACGTTCCCAAGCTAGCAATACAAACCAAGGTGAACTAAACCCTAATAGTATGACGATCAAGCAATAAAAACGTTGGTAACTTACCTAGGTCCTCCTAACTTTCTAAAAACGTACTACGGGACGATCGGCGGAGTGGAAAAGTGAAGAACCACGGTGTTAGTCGACACTGTAGGTAAGTGAGACCCCGCCCCCTTTAGCGTGAGCCAAGAGGGTTGTCCCGTGTCCAAGACCGCCTAACTAGTCCAAGTAAAAAGGTGGAAAACATGCAAAATGAGGGAAGACCGACTAATGCCGCTATCATCCTTCCTCGGGACTCGGTCCTTTGGTAGGCTCTTCACGGCAAAAGTCGGAAAAAGGCTTATTTTTGTGGGGATTTCTTTTTGTGAGACGGGTTTTCTTTTGGCATTTTCTTTCTTTTCGACGTTTTGATTTGTTTTGCCATGCCATTTCTTTTTTTCTTCTTTTCTGTTTTCTTTTTGGCTTTTGTGCCTTTTCTTTTTCTTCATTCTTTCATTTTTTTTCTTTGTTTTCTTTTCTTTGCCCTTTTCGGCAAGATTTGTCTTTTTTGGCATTTTCATTGTATAACAAGAAAGAGAGAATCCAACAATTTTCAATCTTATTGAGTGGATGTGTGTAGGAGGTAGGGGAATGGGTGAGTCGAGGGTCGCGATCCCTCTTCAAACCCACAAAAAGTGGAGAACTTGGACTAATCAAACAATCCTAAACACGGTCACCTAATGGACGAGACTCGGTAACCAAGGCCTTTTCACACCGTGGGTGGTCATAATGGTCAAAAGTGCAAATCCCGTAGTAAATTCCTAGTAAGCTAGGTGGACTCAAGGTAAAGGACCAACGAACTCATTGATTTAGGGTCATTCTACTAGATTAAAGTCCAAGACTCGATTTACACTACTAGGAAGGGAAAGTAAGCACTCACACACTAGCCTCTAAACCGGGTTTTCAAAAACGGTTTACACTCAACACAACACAACACAAAATTAAAGTCATGACAAAAACGAGAAGAAAAACAAAAGCAAGAAAACAAGAACAAAACAAAACGAACACATACAAAACACACACCACCCCGAACTTCCAAATGAGCAACCATTCATCCACAAACTTTACAAAGCTCCACCCGAGCACACCACAACACATATCTCCTCCAAACTCCATAAGAAACAAAGAGGAAAAAGGGTTGAAAGATGTTACCGGGTGTCTTGAAAGCTCTCCAAAGCTAGCGGTGATTAAGCGACCTATGAGGAAAAAGGGAGGCAAAACACGCACACAAACAAATATACGACACAAAGATACAAAATGAAAACACAAATGAGAAAATCTTTTAGATTTTTGTGAAATTTTTTCAAATTTTTAGGATTTTTTTGAAGATTTTTTTGAAAAACTAAGAAAATAGACTAAACTATAGTAGAATATCGCTCCCCCACACTTAAATCGAGCCATGTCCTTATGCTCGATCGTAGGGTGCGGAGAGACAAAAGAAAGAAAAAGAAACTACGAAAATAAAGCTAAAAATCAAAGAATAAGGTGAAGAAAACGGTAGAAGGTGTCCGGCCGGGGTGTAGTCAAGTCACCATGGGCCGAGACAAGAAAGAGATATGGATGGGGGGAAGAAAACAAAAAGAAGGAAATAAAAGGAAATGGGAGGGGAGGGCTAGGTGTAATCAAGTCACCTAGCCCGGATTCCGCCTAAATCCGACTAAATCCTAAAAAAAGAAAGTGAAGAACTAGTAAAAATTTGGATTTTGAAATGACTCTCGATGTAATCACATCATGGAGAGTCGGGAGCAACAACTACCGAGGCCTCGAAGGCCACCATGACATCAAGACATAAAAGTGTACAAGGGGAAATGGAAAAAAAAACAAAGGAGAACAAGCAACAACAAAAACGGAAAAGAAAGGATAGTTGCCGTACCATAGGTTAGCAACTCACTCTCTCCATCGTCTCATAGATCAAAATAGGCATTTGCTTGTCTTCATCTTTGCTATCCCGCTTCAAGCTTGCTAAAACCGCATGGTTGGGGTAGTAATGGTAGGAGGTGGGATTTAATGTGGATCTCGGTGTGTAAAGTGAGGTGTACGGGTCATATGATAGGGGGAAGGAGGAGTAGGGAGGTTGGGTGGGGGTATACAATGGTTGGGTGGGCTTAAATGTCGAAGAAGAGGCACCAAAAAGGAGTAGGGGACCATCCCGGTCGGGATAGATGATCCCGATCGGGATGATAAACCCTTCCCGATCGGGAAGCCTCCTTCCCGGTCGGGAAGCCACTCCAGAAATCTCGAAATATGCCACCATCATCCCGATCGGGACGGCTCCTTCCCGGTCGGGATGACACACCCCTCCCGGTCGGGAAGCTCCCTTCCCGCCCGGGATGGGTCTTCTTGACCTCCAAAACTCCAAAAGCTTCACCGAAGCTTCAAAAACCGACTTCCATACTCACAATCCGAGCTCTATCATCAACCACTCCTTTCTAGGAGTCACCTTCACTTCACCTATCACAATAAACTCAAAGTACACATCAAATTCACTCCCTCACATCGCTCATCAAAATACCAAATCAATTACAAGAATCCCACAAAAACAAAGGAGTCCTAGAAACAAAAATCACAAATACAAGCACAAGAATTCTAAAGAAGAGAGGAGGGGAATATACAACATGACGGTTCTTTAGGAAATCCGTCAAACCTAGGATGGTGGACTCCATTCTTCAACCATAGCCCTCAAGGGCATGGAGGAGCAATTCGAACGCGCTACCGACATCGTAGTGAAGGCCCAAGAAGCGCTCGAGCTTAACCGACCTCCACGGCCTCCAAGGAGGAGGCAAGAAGTAGGATTCCCAAGACCCGACATCATCTTCATAGTAGTCTCCGGGGTCTCTCCATCCTACGAGCTTAACCGATCTCTTCCTCCCTAGGCATCGCCTCCAATCATTAGCAAGCTTCATCTCTAAGAAACAAGGCACAAAAAGCGGTTTTGGCCTCACTTCCTCGATGCACACCCCCACACTTTCCTCAAGTTGAGGTTCCCCATCTTCATCACTCGGCCCCACATCATCATGGAGGAGAGAATCGAAACTTCTACCGGCGGTTTCAATCTCTTCCAAACCATCTCTCGGTGTACTAGCAAGGGGCTCTTGATGCATATCCAAATTATCGCACAAGGGCAGCTTGAGGCTAACAATTTCACCCAACAACTCTACAAACTCCACCAAACCTTCCCACTTACTATCCTCCTCCAATTCCTCACCAATGTTGCCTTCACCAAGGGTCATCTCCTCATTCGTCTCTTTTTGGGTAGACGATTGAGGTTCTTCAAAGCAAATCTCTCTATCAAAGGGAACTACATCGGCGGCTTCGTAATTAGGTTGCTCCTCTCTCTCAAGTGGGCACCCTCCATCTAAATGTGATGCTCGGGATAAAGACATTACGGTTTGAACCGCTAATGCATTTAAATGAGCATTCCTCGCCTCGTTTCCCCTTCGAATTTGGGCCAAGAGTTCCTTATTCTTTTGCAATTGGATGGCCATTTCTTGTTGCATTTGAAGCATGGATTGATGAAACTCCAAGTTTGGCATTTGGCGGTCGTTGGGGTCTTGTAAAGCTCCTTGATAATCTTGATGATGCCCAAGGGGTGGGGCATCATATTGTTGGTAGCAAGGTTGGGGTGGTTGGTAGTATTGTGGATCATAGGGTTCATATTGTGGTTGGGGTGGAGGGTAATATTGCGGGTCTTGAGGGTATTGGCTTCCATATGGTGAATCTTGATTGAACATGGTGGGTTCACAATCATAACTCTAGTAATAGCCACCATGTTTGTAGGAGTGATAGTCATTCACTTGTTGGTCGCCATAACCATATTCTTGAGGATCATACCCGTCTTGATTACCCCAAGAAGCTTGATTATGGTAGGGGGACGTCATGTCATATCCTTGGTTCATGGAAGAAAAATGGTAGCTCATATCGGCTCCCGAGTGTGTGGAGTTTAGATCAAACCCCATGCTTGCTCGAAAATCGTAGTCCATACCCGGTTGTAAACCACTCATCCTAGCAACCGTCCGTTTAAGCGGCTCTGAGTTGCAAGAAGAAGATAATCACCACCTCTAAGCACAAACTGTAGACTAAGAACAAACGTGAGAAGCCTAGTGCTTTTTGGGCACTAGACAAGAGAGAAATAAACTTCACACACACAAGAAGCAAGGTAACAAAAAGAAAAAAGAAAAACACAAACACAAAGACAAAGTCAAGCAAATAGGAAAACAAAGTCCAAACTAGCACCGTCCCCGGCAACGGCGCCAAATTGATGGTTAGGGATTCGTCACGTCCCAACCGTCAATAATATAACCGGCTAATCCTAACTAGGGTAGATAGGGTAAGTCGGGTCGAATCCACGGGGACGGTAAGAGGCGTCTAGACTAGGTCGGCCCAAATACTAGACTAAGTCAACGAACTAAGCTAAACTAGAGAATGAGAAGAGGGGAGAAAACTAGGCTATAACTAAGAGGAACAACTAAGGAGAACGGGCTAGGATTAGGTCGGGGTCAAAGGGGTAACGGAATGGTCAAGGGAGAACTAGAGCGAAGGAGGTAGTAGGGTAATCTAGGTTAGTCCGGGCTCTCGCAACTTAGACTCACCTAGAGGTTCCACCTAAAACCCATCTCGGCGATACACAACACAATCGGGGTTCTAGCGCGCTATGGTCCCAGGTCGGATCCGGGCTCTCGCTACTTAGACCGGCCTAGGGGTCGTCCTCACCGGGCTCTCGCAACTTAATGAGGGGACCGAACCCACAACAAACTAACACCCACAAAAGAAAGGCAAGAAAAACAAGCATTCGTACATACTTAGTTATTCAAGCAATTCCACAAACATGTGATGTGCATCAAACAAGAGGAAACCCAAATCTTCCACCAACATCTCTAGCAAACCCTTAATCATTCAATTAACACCCTAATCACCTTACTAACCCTAGCAAGAACACTACTCTAACATATCTAAAGGAAATACTAACAAAAACAAGGTAAACAAACTCAAACAACCAAACATACACAAACAAACTAGTGAAAACAATGAACAACAATCAAAGATTAAAACTTGGATGATTAAACATGAAAGATTAAAAGAAAAGAGGAAAGAAAGATTGTACCAACTACAAGGGATGAAAAGGAGAACATTTGTATAGAAGAAAACCCAAATAATTCCACCAAGGTTGTCAAGCTTGGATGGATTCTTCAAGAGATCCAATAATACAAGATTAAACTCAGATTAACTACTAATTATCGACTAATCTACACTAATATAATCTAATCTAACCTAAAGTAGTCTAGGGTTTTAAGGATTTAGCATAAGATAACATAAGATTACAAGAGGAAGGGTATATATAGGGTTACAAATGGAAGGGAGAAGAAAAGAAACAATGCGGGCTGTAACTGACCCTTCCCGGTCGGGAAGGCTTGGTCCCGATCGGGATGGGCCATCCTTCCCGGTCGGGAAGGACCTTCCCGATCGGGATGGGCTCACAGTAGCCGTGCTTCATGCTCCCTTCATCCCGAACGGGATGAGGCCATCCCGAACGGGATGGGTCTTTGTAGGCCTCCCTTAAGAGCTCTTTGGTCCATCCTTGCCTCTCATGGGCTTCTCGTCGATTCTCGGGACTCGGGATCGGGGCTCGGAGGCTCGGAATTGGATCCCGAGGTCTCGGGGTCGATTCCAAGGCATCGAGTCATCGTTCCTCTACTCCGTTGGCTCCAAAATGTGTATGTATCGAGTCGGAATCGCTCCAACTCTTCCAAATCGGTCTCGAGAACCTGAAACGAACTAAAGGAAGCATAAGATGCCCCTAAACCGCTCCCAAGGAGCGATTCTACAAGGAAATGGGACCAAAACAAAACAAAATAGGCACTACAAACCACACTTATCAGAAATCCTAGCTAGGAAGAGGTCCACCGACAAGGAAGAGACGGTTGCGTTCACGAGGGTGGTGAGCGAGCTTATTCAAGGTTCCACGCTTCCAAAGTTGAAGGACCCGGGTAGTTTCTCTATCCCTTGCACCATCGGCAATTACAAGATCGAGAGAGGTATGTGTGATTTGGGTGCGAGTGTGAGCATTATTCCCTACACCATTTGTGAGCGATTAGGGATGATGGAGTTGAAGTGTACGTCCATTACACTCCAAATGGCCGATAAGTCTCTTAACCGACCATTGGGAATGTTAGAGGATGTGCCGGTACAAATAGGGAAGTTCTTCATTCCGGTCGACTTCATTGTGGTTGACATGCCGGAGGATGCTAACACTCCCATCATCCTTGGACGCCCATTTTTACACACCGCCGGTGCCGTGATCGATGTGAAGAAGGGTAGGATCACCTTTCAACTAGGCGACGAAGAGTTAGTGTTCGACCTCCAAGGCAACACTTCGCCTATGACCGAGACGTGTAATGTGATCCATGCCACGGAAGACGTCGATCGAGGGGATGATTCGGGACAAAGCTTGAAGGAGTACTCTTATGTACTTGAGGATGATGACTCCGATTTGGAGGAAGATGAGTACCCAAATCATGGGCTTGATGACAAGTGCAATGACAAGGAAGAAGATGAGCCTCCCTTGGGGCCACATGAGGATCGTTGGACGTTTGGGTATATCCCGAAGGATTGCAAGTACAAGTTCAAGCCATTGAACTTAGTAGATCGGGATGCCCCGGGAACGTCGATGCAAGGCCTTGAAGAGCCTCGGGATGTGGTCGGTTATATCTCGAGCTTGATTGAAGACTTCTCTAGGGCCTTCGACTTGTTCTTACGTGCCCTTGATGGAGATGGAATTGGTCGTGGTTGTTGAAAAAGAATGAGATTGCTCCACCTTGGTTTGACGGAGTTCCACAAGAACCGTCTCTTTGTGTATATTTCTTACTTGTAGTTAGTTGGATTTTTGGTGAATTCTTGTTATTTGGATTATTGATGAGCGAGGCGAGGGAGAGAATTTGATGCTTAAGTTGAGTTTGTTGGTTAGGTGAAGTGAAGATTATTCTTAGAGAAGAATGGCTATGATGGAGCTTTGGTTATGAGCACGAGGATCGGGTTTTTGAAGCTTGGAGCAAGCTTTTGGAATTGTGGAAGTTGAAGAAGGTCATCCCGACCGGGATGAGGCGTCCCGACCGGGAAGGGTTAGGCTTCCCGACCGGGAAGGGTGCCGTCCCGATCGGGATGGGTGCACCATATTTCGAGCTTCCTGTGAGTCCGTCCCGACCGGGATGAGGGTGTCCTGATCGGGACGGGTGAGGTAACCCGATCGGGATCAATCTTCTCGACCGGGATGGTCCTCTGCTCCCCCTTTGTGATTCTTCTTCGCAAATCGAGTCCACCCAACCGTTTTATACCCCCTCCCAACCTCCTTACTCCTCCTTACTCCTATCATATGACCCGTACACCTCACCTTACACCGAAATCCACATAAATCCCACCCCCTCGAACCTTTACTACCTCTACCATGCGGTTCTATCAAGCTTGAAGCGGGATAGCAATGATGAAGACAAGCAAGTGCCTATATTGATCTGTAAGACGATGGAGAAAGTGAGTTGCTAACCTATGGTACGACAACTATCCTTCCTTTTCCGTTTTTGTTGCTTATTTTCCTTTGTTTATTCCTTTCCCCTTGAGTCATGGGATCTTAGTGGCCTTCGAGGCCGTAGTATGGTTGCTCCCGACTCCCGACGACGTGATTACGTCGAGAGTCAATCGATTAGTCCAATTTACAAGATTTTCATCCCTTTTTAGGAGTTAGTCGGATTTGGACGGAATCCGGGCTAGGTGACTTGATTACACCTAGCCCTCCCCTCCCATTTCCTTTTATTTCCTTCTTTTTATTTTCTTTCCCCCATCCATATCTTTTCTTGTCTCGGCCCATGGTGATTTGATTACACCCCGGCCGGACGCTTTCTACCCTTTTCTCCATCTTTTCTTTTTGATTTTAGCTTTATTTTCGTAGTTTCTTTTCTTTTTCTTTTGCCTCTCCGTACACTACGATTGAGCATATGAGGACATTGCTCGATTTAAGTGTGGGGGAGCGATATTCTATCGTAGTTAGTTTTATTTTCCCGTTTTCGAAAAAACCTTTAAAAATCCTAAAAATTTGAAAATTTTTCACAAAAAACAAAAAGATTTTCTCTTTTGTGTTTTCATTTTGTGTCTTTGTGTCGTATATTTGTTTGTGTGCGTGTTTTGCCTCTCTTTTTCCTTATAGGTCGCTTAATCACCGCTAGCTTTGGAGAGCTTTCAAGACACCCGGTAACATCTTTTCAACCCTTTTTCCTCTTTGTTTCTTGTTGAGTTTGGAGGAGATATGTGTTGTGGTGTGCTCGGGTGGAGCTTTGTAAAGTTTGTGGATGATTGGTTGCTCATTTGGAAGTTCGGGGTGGTGTTTGTTTTGTATGTGTTTGTTTTGTTTTGTTCTTGTTTTGTTGCTTTTATTTCTTTATCTTTCGTTCGTTTTCGTCATGTCTTCATTTTGTGTTGTGTTTGTTGAGTCTTTTGTGTAAAAGGTTTTCGAAAACCCGGTTTAGAGGCTAGTGTGCGAGTGTTTACTTTCCCTTCCTAGTTGTATGAATCGAGTCTTGGACTTTACTCTAGTAGAATGACCCTAAATCAATGAATTCGTTGGTCCTTTACCTTGAGTCCACCTAGCTTACTAGGGATTTACTACGGGATTTGCACTTTTGACCATTATGACCACCCACGGTGTGAAAAGGCCTTGGTTACCGAGTCTCGTCCCCTAGGTGACCGTGTTTAGGATCGTTTGATTAGTCCAGGTTCTCCACTTTTTGTGGGTTTGAAGGGTCTTGGCCCGTCCCGACTCACCCATTACCCTACCTCCTACACATACCCACACAAATAAAATGCAATTTGTTGATCTCTCTCTTTCTCAACTATCAAAGGAATGCCAAAAATGCCAAATCTTGCCAAAAGGGCAAAGAAAAGAAAAGAAAAAGAAAGAAAAAAAAATGAAAGAAAGAAAAGAAATGAAGAAAAAGAAAAGGCACAAAAGCCAAAAAGAAAATAGAAAAGAAGAAAAAGAAATGGCATGGCAACAAACAAATCAAAACGTCGAAAAGAAAGAAAATGCCAAAAGAAAACCCGTCTCACAAAAAGAAATCCCCACAAAAAAGGGGCGGGTCTCACTTACCTACAGTGTCGACTAACACCGTGGTTCCTCACTTTTCCACTCCGCCGATCGTCCCGTAGTACGTTTTTAGAAAGTTAGGAGGACCTAGGTAAGTTACCAACGTTTTTGCTGCTTTATCGTCATACTATTAGGGTTTAGCTCACCTTGGTTTGTATTTCTAGCTTGGGAACGTTGTCACTTACCTCGAGTCCTAAACCGGTATTTCATTCACCGCTTTTAGAGGGAAGCGGTATTTCTTTTGTTTTGGGTGCAACCGTCTATGTGTTTGTTTGTGTGTTTGTTTGTTTATGTGTTTTGTGTCCGGTTGCATCCACAGTTTTGTCGCAAGACCCCACTTGCCTTGCGGAGTACACTTGTCCTCTAAGTGTACTCGCGTGAGTTGAAAGGGCGTAGGTTGCGCTAATACCCACTCGGATAGTTTAGTAGTTAGTTTGTGCTTACTCGAGGGCGAGTAAGGGTTAAGTGTGGGGGAGTTGATAAGTGTAGTTTGCAGTGCCTATTTTACTATGTTTTGGTCCCATTTTCCTTGAGGAATCTCTCCTTGGGAGCGATTTATGGACTGCTTATGCTTCCTTTAGTCCGTTTCAGGTTCCCGAGACCGATTTGGAAGAGTTGGAGTGATTCCGACTCAATACATACACATTTTGGAGCCAACGTGATAAAGGAACGATGACTCGAGGCCTTGGAATCGACCCCGAGACCTTGGGGCCCAATCCCGAGCCTCCGAGACCCGATCCCGAGGCCCGAGAATCGACGGGAAGCCCATGAGATACAAGGAGGGACCCTAGAGCTCTTATTGGAGGCATACAAGACCCTTCCCGGTCGGGATAGTGGCCTTCCCGATTGGGAAGGGATGCACGTTTAGGAGCGCCACTGTGGGTCCTTCCCGGTCGGGTTGAGCCCTTCCCGATCGGGATGACAGAACCCTTCCCGATCGGGATGGGCTGCAGCTCACCCGCATTGTTTCTTTTCTTCTCCTTCATTCTTGTACCCATATATATACTCCCTTCTTGTAATTTTAAGACATCTTATCTTACCCTAGACTAGTTTAAGCCTCCATTAACATCTAAAACCCTAGATTAATGCTCTCATATTAGTTTTAATCTTTCATTAATCCTAGTTAATCTTTAGTTAATCCTTGTAATTAGTTCTTGTATTAAGAGGATACTTGAAGAATTCTCCAAGATTGACAACCTTGGGTTTTATTTGGGTTCTTATTTATACAAGATTGCATCTTTTCATCTTCCTAGGGTTGGTATAATCTTTCTTACTCTTAATCTTGTTTATTTAATCTTGTTTGCATCTTGTTGTATTGTTATTGACATTGTTCTTGTTAATTATTATGGATGTTTGTTTAGTGATAATATTTTCTCTTGTTATGGTTTTTTTATTCATGATAATGAGTGAGTAGTCTTCATGTGGGGTTAGTAGGGGGATTAGGGGTAGATTAGGGATGATTAGGGTTGATTAAGGGGAAAAGGTTACATCTTTGTTGTTAGTCACATTGTGGGCACTCTATGTGTTTGTTGTTATGCTTGTGTGAGTTGTAGTGGCCATGCTTCCCATACTTGTGTTCATCTTCTCATTGTTTGTTGATAAGTGTAGTTTGTAGTGCCTATTTGTTGTGTTTTGGTCCCTTTTTCCTTGTGGAATCGCTCCTTTGGAGCGATTCATGGGCTTCTTATGCTTCCTTTAGTTCGTTTCAGGTTCCCGAGACCGAATTGGAAGAGTTGGAGCGATTCTGACTTAATACATACACATTTTGGAGCCAACGAGATAAAGGAACGATGACTCGAGACCTTGGAATCGACCCCGAGACCTTGGGGCCCAATCCCGAGCCTCCGAGACCCGATCCCGAGTCCCGAGAATCGGTGGGAAGCCCATGAGAGGCAAGGAAGGACCAAAGAGTGTTTAAGGAAGGCATACAAGACCCATCCCGTTCGGGATGGCCTCATTCCGTTCGGGATGGGGTGCTACATTAGGATGGCTGCTGTTAGCCCATCCCGGTCGGGACCAACTCGTCCCGATCGGGATGACAGAGCCGTCCCGATCGGGATGATCCGTCCCGGTCGGGAAGCTACAGAGGCAGCACAAGCCTCTTCTTTTCTTCTCCTTCACTCTTGTACCCATATATATACTCCCTTCTTGAAATTTTAAGACATCTTATTTTAACCTACATTAGTTTAAGCCTACAAAACCCTAGATTTACTCTCACTCATTAGCTTTAATCTTCCCTTAATCTCTCTTTAATCTTTAGTTAATCCTTGTAATTAGTTCTTGTATTAAGAGGATACTTGAAGAATTCTCCAAGATTGACAACTTTGGGTTTTACTTGGGTTCTTATTTATACAAGATTTCATCTTTTCATCTTCTTAGTGTTGGTATAATCTTTCCTACTCTTAATATTTTGTATTTAATCTTGTTTGCATCTTGTTATATTGCTATTGATAGTGTTCTTGTTAGTCATTATGGATGTTTGTTTAGTGATAATATTTCTCTTGATATGGTTGTTTTATCAATGATAATGAGTGATTAGTCTTCTTGTGGGGTTAGTAGGGGGATTAGGGGTTGATTATGGATGATTACGGTTGATTAAGGGGAAAAGGTTCTAACTTTGTTGTTAGTCACATTGTAGGCACTCTATGTGTTTGTTGATATACTTGTGTGAGTTGTAGTGGCCATGCTTCCCATGCTTGTGTTCATCTTCTTATTGATTGCTTATTTTGTGGAAATGTTGAGAATAGTCATAGTCACGAGAGTACCGACTAGGGTCTAAGTTGCGAGAGCCCGGACTCACCTTGACATCGGTCTAAGTTGCGAGAGCCCGGACCGGCTCTAGCGATTAGGAGACACCTTTATCCTTGATCACCCCAATTACCCTTCTACCTCTATGAACCCGACCTACTCCACTTCTTTCCATATTTGTGTTAATCCTCCTAGTTAGCCATCGTTCTTTTAGTTTATTTGTTAGTTTGATCATTAGCTTAGTCTTACCTCTCCTCCATCATTAGTTTTCCTTTTATTGCATTCTTTGTGTTCGTTTGGTAATCTAGTCTCGTTTTAGGCCGACCTAGTCTAAACTTTGATATACCGTCCTCGTGGATACGATCCCGACTTACCCTAGCTACTCACTAGGTCAGTCGGTGTTATATTGATCGGCTAGGGACGTGACAAATCCTTACCATCAATTTGGCGCCGTTGCCGGGGACGGTGCATTGTTTAGACTTAGTTTGCTTATTTCTAGACCTAGTTTCCCTTCTTTGTGTTCTCCCATCTTCTCTTGTGAATATTCTCTAGTTTTTCTTCTTTTTCTCTTTGTCTCTAGTTGTGTTTGTTATTGTCGTTGCCTAGTGCCCATAAAGCACTAGGTGTTCTCACGTTTGTTCTAGTGTGTAGTGTATGCCTAGGAGGGGAGGCGACTTCTATCTCTTTAATCCAGAGCCGGAGAGACTCTTTCGAGCCTTTCGCCAACGGACGATTAATCGGGTTAGGATCTCTCAACCAAGTGCAAGCACCACTCATCAAGGGCAAGCCCAAGGAGCCGACTTGAGGAACTCACCTCGAGAGACGGCCGGAGGGACCTTCATCAATCCCTTCGGTGATTCTTCTCCTAGTTCCCCCTCTTCATCTACATCAACACTCTCTACACCACCATCCTCTCCCTTACATCCAAGAATGCCTAAGTTTTCCTCTCACTCCACATTCACCGAGGATGTCTTGCCGGGACCGAGTGCATTACCGGAAGCCTACACCGGAAATTTTGTGGCAAAGACCCAATTTATCCAACTTGTGGAGAGGAGCCCATTTAGTGGTTTGCCCACCGAAGACCCACACCAACATATGGAGACTTTCTCCGATTATTGTGACGCTATATCTCAAACCGGGGTTACTCAAGATCAAATTCGATGGGTACTCCTCCCGTTTTCTCTTATTGGAAAAGCGAAGCAATGGATCAAGAGTCTCGATAGGGCAACCATGGGGATCGATACTTGGAAAAAGCTTGCCTTGGCGTTCTACCAAAAGTTTTACCCTCCGGAAAAGACGAACTTGCTTAGGGCCTCCATCACCGGGTTTCAACAAAGGGATGAAGAGAGCCTATATGAAGCTTGGGAGCGGTTTAAGTCTTTGGTAAGATCGTGCCCTCATCATGGACTCTCACAATGGTTCTTGGTGCAACAATTTTGGAATGGACTTTATGAGGACTCGAGAGCTATCCTTAACATGGGCTCCAACGGTAGGTTTACCGAGGTCGATGACGACCAAACATGGGCGATAATCGAAGAGATGGCGGTGCACAATTCGCAATATTCTAGGCCTAGGAAGGCAAATCGGGGAGGTAGGCATGAGGTTGATGCCATTACACAATTGAGCATTGATCTTGGGGCTCAACTAAGAACTCACATGGAGACTATTGACAAGAAGCTCCAAAGCCACCTCAACCAAGTCCAAGGCTCTAGTTCCTCCCACCATCAACCGATTCAAGAAGTGAATGCGTTGGGGTTCGCACCTCCTACACCTTACTTTGGGATGTGCGACACTTGTGGAATCGTTGGTCATGACCCTATGAGTTGTAGAGGGAGTATTGAGCAAGTGAACGCCTTTCAAGCGTTCAAGCAAGGTGCTTCCTTCTCTAATCAATACCAAGCTTACAATCAAGTTCCTCAACAACAAGCACTTCAACATCAACAACAACCTCGTCCTTATGTTCCACCTCCCTTACGGGACAACAATGAAAGTTACCAAGGTTATGTGGGTAACCAAAGACCCTTCAACAATTTCAAGCAAAACAACCAAGGTAACTTCAACAACAAGCAAGGGTTCCAACAAGGGAACTTCAATCATGGCGGTTTCCAAGGAAACCAAAATTTCCAAGGAAACCGAAACTTTCAAGGTCAACAAAATCACAACCAAGGCCTTAATCAAGGCAATTCTCATGGGTTCCAAGGGAACCATCAACAACAACAAGCAACACAAGGCAATCAAAAAAGCAAGCCTAGGAGTCGGTCTCCTATTCATGACTACGGCACTCCATTGGCCCTCACCGATACTCCGCATAATCCATCATCCCCACCACGGGATTCGGATATACAAAAGCAAATATTGGATATGCAAAGGAGTACTCAAGATATGCAAAGGAGTCAATTGGAAACACAAATGTCGCAACAAGGAATCATTGCTCAAATTCTAATGGATAACAAGGAAATGAAGACTCACATGAAGATGATTGAGAACCAAGTAGCTCAACTTGCATCGGGGAGTTCTTCAAGACAAAGGGGGCAATTACCTCCTCAAGGTGAAACTCCAAATTTTGAGCATGTCAATGCCATCACCTTGAGGAGCGGTGCTACATATAATCCTCCCGTGTATCCTAGTGAGCAACAAGAGAGAAGGAAGTTGTGTCTCCAATTCAAGAAGAGTCAAGCTTTGACATTCCAATTGAGGAGCAAGTCTCAAGGGAGGCCGAGAAACCCCAAGAAGACACTCCTCCCCCACTTCAAGCACAAGAAAAGGGTAAAGGGAAAGTGTCAAGTGAAGAGTCCACCCCAATTGATCAAAACAAGTACCAAATCAAGTTGCCTTACCCATCAAGGCAAATGAAGACTAAGGTGGACACTCATTACGACAAGTTCCTTAGTATTGTGAAGAAATTGGATGTTAGTGTCCCGTTCACCGAATTACTTACCCAAATCCCGGCATATGGAAGATTTTTGAGAGAAATTTTGGCTAGGAAGAGATCCGTCGACAAGGAAGAAACCGTAGCGTTCACGAGGGTGGTGAGCGAGCTCATACAAGGTTCCACGCTTCCGAAGTTGAAGGATCCGGGTAGTTTTTCGATCCCTTGCACCATAGGAAATTTCTTGATCAAGAATGCGTTATGCGACTTGGGCGCAAGTGTGAGCATCATCCCCTATTCTATTTGTTGCCAACTCGGAATGAAGGAGTTGAAATGTACGTCCCTCACCCTCCAAATGGCCGATAAATCATTCAATCGACCATTAGGAATGTTAGAGGACGTACCGGTACGAGTGGGGAAATACTTCATTCCGGTCGACTTCATTGTGCTCGACATGCCGGAGGATGCCAACACTCCCATTATTCTTGGGCGCCCATTTCTACACACCGCGGGTGCCATGATCGATGTGAAGAATGGTAAGATCACATTTGAGTTAGGTGAGGAGAAGATAGTGTTTGACCTCCAAGGCAACACCTCGCCTACTAGCGATGAGACATGCAATATGATCCAAGCCAAGAAAGACATCGATCTAGGGGGTGAACCGGAACAAAGCTTGAAGAAGTAATCTTATGTACTTGAGGATGACGACTCCGATATGGAGGAAGATGAGTGCCCAATTCATGGGCTTGACGACAAGTTGAAGTGCAATGACAAGGAAGAAGATGAGCCTCCCTTGGGACCGCATGAGGACCGGTGGACGTTTGGGTATATCCCCAAGGACCAAAAGTACAAGTTCAAGTCGTTGAACTTGGAAGAGCGGGATGCCCCGGGAACGTCAAGGCAAGGCCATGAGGAGCCTTGAGATGTGGTCGGCTATATGACGTGCTTGATTGAAGACTTCTCAAGGGCCTTCGACTTGTTCTTACGTGCCCTTGATGGAGATGGAACTAGTTTTGGTTGTTGAAAAAGATTGAAGAAAGCACCACCTTGGTTTGACGGAGTTTCACAAGAACCGTCTCCTTGTATATATCCTTGTATTATATTTGCTTTGGATTTTTGTGAATTCTTGTTATTTGGATTGATTGATGAGCGTTGTGAGGAAGAGAGTTTGATGTATGTTTGAGTATTGCTTGATAGGTGAAGTGAGAATGCTCCTAGAGGAGATTGGCGATGATTTACTTTGAGTTGTAGGCACGGGGATCGGGTTTTTGAAGCTTGAAGCAAGCTTTTGGGGATTGTGGAAGTTGAAGAAGACCCATCCCGGCCGGGATGAGGCGTCCCGACCGGGAAGGGTAAGGCAACCCGACCGGGAAGGACCCGTCCCGATCGGGATGGGTGCGCCATATTTGGAGCTTCCTGTGAGTCCATCCCGACCGGGATGAGGTCGTCCCGACCGGGACGGATGAGGCATCCTGACCGGGAAGGAGCCGTCCCGATCGGGATGGGTGCACCAAGAATTGGGCTTACTGTGGGTCCGTCCCGATCGGGATGAGGTCGTCCCGACCGGGACGGGTGAGGGAACCCGATCGGGATCAGTCTTCCCGACCGGGATGGTCCTTTGCTCCCCCTTTGTGATTCTTCTTCGCAAAACAAGTCCACCCAACCGTTCTATGCCCCCTCCCAACCTCCCTACTCCTCCTTGTCCCTATCATACGACCCATGCACCTCACTTTAAACCATGATCCACATCAAATCCCACCACCCTCACACCATTACTACCTCTACCATGCGTTTTATCAAGAATGAAGCGGAAAAGCAATGATGAAGACAAGCAAGCGCCGTTATTGATCTATGAGACGACGGAGAGAGTGAGTAGCTAACCTATGGTATGGCAACTATCCTCTCTTTTCCGTTTTTGTTGTTGCTTGTTTTCCTTTGTTTATTCCCTTCCCCTTGTACACTTTTGTGTCTTGATGTCGTGGTAGCCTTCGAGGCCTTGGTGTTGATTGCTCCCGACTCTCGACGACGTGATTGCGTCGAGAGTCAATCGAAAAATCCAAATTTTCACAAGATTTTCACTTTCTTTTTTTGAGGATTTAGTCGGATTTAGGCGGAATCCGGGCTAGGTGACTTGATTACACCTAGCCCTCCCCTCCCATTTCCTTTTTGTTTCTTTCTTTTTATTTTTCTTCCCCGTTCCATATCTTTTTCTCGTCTCGGCCCATGGTGACTTGACTACACCCCGGCCGGACACCTTCTACCTTTTTCTCCACTTTGTTTTTAATTTTAGCTTTATTTTCGTAGTTTATTTTCTTTTCTTTTGTCTCTCCACACACTACGATTGAGCATATGAGGACATTGCTCGATTTAAGTGTGGGGGAGCGATATTCTATCGTAGTAGTTTTATTTTCATAGTTTTTCGAAAAACCTTTAAAATTCCTAAAAATTTGAAATTTTTTCACAAAAATCAAAAAGATTTTCTCTTTTGTGTTTTCATTTTGTGTCTTTGTGTCGTGCATTTGTTTTGTATTGTGTGTGTTTGCCTCCCTTTTTCCTTATAGGTTTCCTAATCTCCGTTGTTTGGAAAGCTTTGAAGACATACGATAACATCCTCTAACCCTCTTTCCCTCTTTATTCCTTGTGATGTTTGGTGAAGGTTGTGTTGAGGTGTGCTCGGGTGGAGCTTGTACATTCTTGTGGTGGATTTGGTGGCTTGTATAGAATATCGGAGTGGTGCTTGTCATTTGTTTGTTTTGTTTTGTTTTATTTTGTTGCCTTTTTTGTTTCTTTTCCTTTCGTTCGTTTTCGTTGAGTCTTTGTTTTGTGTGTGTATTTGTGTCATGTGTGTAAACCATTTTCGAAAACCCGGTTTAGAGGCTAGTGTGTGAGTGCTTACTTTCCCTTCCTAGTAGTATAAATCGAGTCTTGGACTTTAGCTTAGTAGAATGACCCTAAATCAATGAGTTCGTTGGTCCTTTACCTTGAGTCCACCTAGCTTACTAGGAATTTACTATGGGATTTGCACTTTTGACCATTATGACCACCCACGGTGTGAAAAGGCCTTGGTTACCGAGTCTCGTCCCCTAGGTGACCGTGTTTAGGATTGTTTTGATTAGTCCAAGTTCTCCATTTTTTGTGGGTTTGAAGGGAAATCGCGACCCCCGACTCACCCATTCACCTACCTCCTACACTTTCCACACAAATAAAATGCAATTTGTCGCTTTCTATCTTTCTCAATTGTCAAAGAAATGCCAAATCTTGCCAAAAGGGCAAAGAAAAGAAAAAGAAAGAAAAAAAAATGAATGAAAGAAAGAAAAGAAATGAAGAAAAAGAAAAGGCACAAAAGCCAAAAAGAGAATAGAAAAGAAGAAAAAGAAATGGCATGGCATCAAACAAAGCAAAAACGTCGAAAAGAAAGAAAATGCCAAAAGAAAACCCGTCTCACAAAAAGAAACCCTCAAAAAAATAAGCCTTTTTCCGACTTTTGCCGTGAAGAGCCTACCAAAGGACCGAGTCCCGAGGAAGGATGATAGCGGCATTAGTCGGTCTTCCCTCATTTTTGCACGTTTTCCACCTTTTTACTTGGACTAGTTAGGCGGTTCTGGACACGGGACGACCCTCTTGGCTCACGCTAAAGGGGGCGGGGTCTCACTTACCTACAGTGTCGACTAACACCGTGGTTCTTCACTTTTCCACTCCGCCGATCGTCCCGTAGTACGTTTTTAGAAAGTTAGGAGGACCTAGGTAAGTTACCAACGTTTTTGTTGCTTTATCGTCATACTATTAGGGTTTAGTCCACCTTGGTTTGTATTGCTAGCTTGGGAACGTGGTCACTTACCTCGAGTCCTAAACCGGTGTTTCATTCACCGCTTTTAGAGGGAAGCGGTATTTCTTTTGTTTTGGGTGCAACCGATTATGTGTTTGTTTGTTTATGTGCTTTGTGTCCGGTTGCATCCGCAGTTTTGTCGCAAGACCCTACTTGCCTTGCGGAGTGCACTTTTCCTCTAAGTGCACTCGCGTGAGTTGAAGGGGCGTAGGGTGCGCTAATACCCATTCGGCTAGTGAAGTAGTTAGTATGTGCTTACTCGAGGGCGAGTAAGGGTTAAGTGTGGGGGAGTTGATAAGTGTAGTTTGTAGTGCCTATTTGTTGTGTTTTGGTCCCTTTTTCCTTGTGGAATCGCTCCTTTGGAGCGATTCATGGGCTTCTTATGCTTCCTTTAGTTCGTTTCAGGTTCCCGAGGCCGAATTGGAAGAGTTGGAGCGATTCCGACTCAATACATAGACATTTTGGAGCCAACGAGATAAAGGAACGATGACTCGAGACCTTGGAATCGACCCCGAGACCTTGGAGCCCAATCCCGAGCCTCCGAGACCTGATCCCGAGTCCCGAGAATCGGTGGGAAGCCCATGAGAGGCAAGGAAGGACCAAAGAGTGTTTAAGGAAGGCATACAAGACCCATCCCGTTCGGGATGGGGTGCTACATTAGGATGGCTGCTGTGAGCCCATCCCGGTCGGGACCAACTCGTCCCGATCGGGATGACAGAGCCGTCCCGATCGGGATGATCCGTCCCGGTCGGGAAGCTACAGAGGCAGCACGGGCCTCTTCTTTTCTTCTCCTTCACTCTTGTACCCATATATATACTCCCTTCTTGTAATTTTAAGACATCTTATGTTAACCTACATTAGTTTAAGCCTCCAAAACCCTAGATTTACTCTCACTCATTAGCTTTAATCTTCCCTTAATCTCTCTTTAATCTTTAGTTAATCCTTGTAATTAGTTCTTGTATTAAGAGGATACTTGAAGAATTCTCCAAGATTGACAACTTTGGGTTTTATTTGGGTTCTTATTTATACAAGATTTCATCTTTTCATCTTCTTAGTGTTGGTATAATCTTTCCTACTCTTAATCTTGTGTATTTAATCTTGTTTGCATCTTGTTATATTGCTATTGATAGTGTTCTTGTTAGTCATCATGGATGTTTGTGTAGTGATAATATTTTCTCTTGATATGGTTGTTTTATCAATGATAATGAGTGAGTAGTCTTCTTGTGGGGTTAGTAGGGGGATTAGGGGTAGATTATGGATGATTAGGGTTGAATAAGGGGAAAAGGTTGTATCTTTGTTGTTAGTCACATTGTAGGCACTCTATGTGTTTGTTGATATGCTTGTGTGAGTTGTAGTGGCCATGCTTCCCATGCTTGTGTTCATCTTCTCATTGATTGCTTATTTTGTGGAAATGTTGAGAATAGTCATAGTCACGAGAGTGCCGACTAGGGTCTAAGTTGTGAGAGCCCGGACTCACCTTGACATCGGTCTAAGTTGCGAGAGCCCGGACCGACTCTAGCGATTAGGAGACACCTTTATCCTTGATCACCCCAATTACCCTTCTACCTCTATGAACCCGACCTACCCCACTTCTTTCCATATTTGTGTTAATCCTCCTAGTTAGCCATCGTTCTTTTAGTTTATTTGTTAGTTTGATCATTAGCTTAGTCTTACCTCTCCTCCATCATTAGTTTTCCTTTTATTGCATTCTTTGTGTTCGTTTGGTAATCTAGTCTCGTTTTAGGCCGACCTAGTCTAAACTTTGATATACCGTCCTCGTGGATACGATCCCGACTTACCCTAGCTACTCACTAGGTTAGTCGGTGTTATATTGATCGGCTAGGGACGTGACAAATCCTTACCATCATTTGTCTATGATGCGGAAATTTCGAGAATAGTTTAGTCGCGAGAGCGCGGACTAGGGTCTAAGTTGCGAGAGCCCGGACCCACCTTGACATCGGTCTAAGTTGCGAGAGCCCGGACCGACTCTAGTAACTAGGAGACACCTATACCCTTGATCACCCCAATTATCCTTCTACTCCTATGAACCCGACCTACCCCACTTCTTTTCCATATTTGAGTTCATCTCCTTAGTTAGCCATCGTTCTTTTAGTTTATTTATTAGTTCCATCATTAGTCTAGTTCCTACTTCTCCATCATAGTTTTCCATTTATCGCTTCTTTGTGTTTGTTTGGTAATCTAGTCTCGTTGTAGGAAGACCTAGTCTATACCTTGATATACCGTCCTCGTGGATACGATCCCGACTTGCCCTAGCTACCCACTAGGTTAGTCGGTGTTTTATTGATCGGCTAGGGACGTGACGTATCCCTTACCATCAATGGATCTTCTCGACCTTCCACAAACCCCAAAAGCTTCACCAAAGCTTCAAAAACCGACTTCCAAACTCACGATCCAAGCTCTATCATTATCTACTCTCCCTAGGAATCAATTTTCCTTCACACCTATCACAATAAACTCAATTACAACATCAAATTCCCTCCCTCACATCGCTCATCAAAAATCCAAATGAACAAGAGTTCCACAAAGACTAGCAAATCCTAGAAACCAAAGTATACAAACAAACATAAACACAAATACAAGCACAAAAGAGAAGGGAAAAGATATTTACACTAACTACTCTCACCAACAACGCCTCCATAGCCATCAAGAGCTCGGAGTAGTAAGTCAAATGCCTTAGCAACATCTTCAATTAAGCTCACATGGCCGAGCCTAGCCACTCCCAAAAGTTTCCAAGTCGGAGGGAAGAAGCGATCATCTTCATTATGCTCGAGGTTCTCGTGATCTTCCGGGTCTTCCAGACCAACATAGCTACGACTCTTATGACCATCCGGTAGGTATAGTGGTCTAGAGTCGTGCTCGGTGTCATGATGTGGGAGATCACACCCTAGGGGTGTCGCTTCTTCTACGGGGTCGAGAGTGGAACTCTTTTCCACCGCCCGACAAGGATCCTCTTCACCAATCATCTCACAAGACAAGGGACTAAACATCGAGTGCGGTAGAGGAGGAGAAGGCATCAAGTTCTCTTCATTGGAGGCTTTAGGATCCTCCAATTTCCCATACAAGGCAAGTTCCAAGGCATCTACTTCTTTTTCCCAAGTATTGCGCTCCTTTTCACTCACCTTGTCTAGTTGGCCTAGAGGAGGTATGTCCTCAATTGGCTTTGGATTGTCCATATCCGGTTCATCACGAAGAAAATCGAACAAATCCAATTTGATAGCCAATACATCGGCTCCCCAAGAGTTATCTTGAGAATCATGTTCACTCCCCTCCTCATTGTTGGCCCTTGAAGCTTCAACTCTCTCTATTCTTCCCATATCTTCACCACCCAAGCAACACTCAACAATGGTCTCTTCACCGACCCTCTCTTCTTCATTTGTAGCTTCAAGGTTGGGTTGACTTTCTTGTGGAGGCACCCGACCTTCTTGCCCAAATGAACCTTCCTCAACATGTAGTGGAGCTCGAGTGGCCAACATCGTGATATGAGCCATGAGTGCATTGATGCGAGCATCTTGCACCTCTATTTGGGCCTTGAACTCCTCCCTAACCCCTTGTATTTGAGTCAACATCAATTGTTGACCCTTTTGCAATAACATCATCATCTCATGTTGGCTCCCTTGTGTTTGGACCAACATTTGACAAGTCTCAAAGTTAGGGATATTTGGTTGTGGGTTATGTGAGGGTGTTTGGTAGTTGTTAGGATGTGGGAACGATCCTTGACAACTTTCTTGGTAACCATAAGAAGAGGGTTCATAAGATTGTTGATGAGGTTGATATGGTTGGTAAAGTTGTGGGTTTTGGTAATTCGCCCCATAGTTGTCCCGTGATGATTGATGGTAGCTTGGACGCGCCATATCCATAACGTTGCTTTGGTACCTAGGATGAGCTAGAGGAACTTGAGCAAACGTTAGTATCCTAGTGCTTTTGAGGCACTAGGAAGGGAGAGTAACACACAAGAAGAAAAACGGAGATACACAAGGAGAAGAGAACACAAAAATCAAGAACAAAGTCCAAAACTAAGCAAACAAAAGTCTAAACTACGCCGTCCCCGGCAACGGCGCCAATTTGATGGGTGGGATTTGTCGTGGATCCCAACCGTCAAATAAAACCAACTAACCTAACTAGGGTAGCTAGGGTAAGTCGGGTCGAATCCACAGGGACGGGAGGTCGGACTAGGGTATGCTACGGTCGAGGAGTAGGTTCGGGACAAGCTATTCTAAGGAGGGGGAGACTAGGACTAAGCTAGGTCTAAAGCAAGAAAACAATCAAAGGAAACGGGCTAGGATTAGGTCGGGGTCAAAGGGGTAATGGAATGGTCAAGGGAGAACTAGAGTGAAGGAGGTAGTAGGGTAATCTAGGTAATGCCCGGGCTCTCGCAACTTAGACTCACCTAGAGGTTCCACCTAAAACCCACCTTGGCGACACAAACGACAAACGGTGTTACTAGCGCGATATCGGGGCCTAGGTCGCATCCGGGCTCTCGCAACTTAGACCGACCTAGGGTTCGTCCTCACCGGGCTCTCGCAACTTAATGAGGGAACCAAACTCACAAACAAACTATCACCCACAAGAGAAAAGCAAGAAAAACAAGTAATTGCAACTACTAGTCATTCAAGCATTTCAACAAACATGTGATATGCATCAAACCAAGGGGAAACCCAAATCTTCCACCAACATCTCCAACAATCCCTTAATCATCCGATTAACACCCTAATCACCTTACTAACCCTAGCAAGATACTACTCTAACATATCTATACTAAAACTAACACTAACAAGATGAGCCAAAACAAGAACAAGAGGATGCATATATGAAACTAGCAAGAATGAAGAACAAAACAATAAACAAGAACTAAAGAATCAAACTTGAATGATAAAAAAAAGGATTAAGAGAAAGGAAAAGGGATTATACCTACTAACAAGATGAAAAGAAGAAGGAAACTTGCATAAATGGAAGAACCCAAAACAAACATCCAAGGTTGTCAAGCTTGAATGGAGATCTTGAAGAATTCCCAAATTACAAGCATTAATCTAAGATTAACGATAAACTAAGGACTAATCTACACTAATCTATGCTAATCTATGCTAAAACTATCTAGGGTTTAGTCTAATATCAAAGGCATAAGCTTAACATAACAAGGGAAGAGTATATATAGGGTTACAAATGGAAAGGAGAAGAAAGAAAAGGGGCGCGGGTGAGCTGTAGCCCATCCCAGCCGGGAAGGGGTGGTCCCGGTCGGGACGGGGTTGGTCCCGGTCGGGAAGCCATGCTCCCGGTCGGGATGGGCCCTGGACAGGAGCCACCTCTTTTGTGCACCTCAACCGGGACCGGTTGAGGCCATACCCGTCGGGGATGAGTCTTGTAGGCCTCCAATATGAACTTTTTGGTCCCTCCTTGGTCCTCATGGGCTTCTCACCGATTCTCGGGACTCGGTATCGGGTCTCGGAGGCTCGGGATTGGGTCCCAAGGTCTCGGGGTCGATTCCAAGGCATCGAGTCATCGTTCCTTTACTCCGTTTGCTCCAAAATGTGTATGTATCGAGTCGGAATCGCTCCAACTCTTCCAAATCGGTCTCGGGAACCTGAAACGAACTAAAGGAAGCATAAGAAGCCCATAAATCGCTCCCAAGGAGCGATTCCACAAGGAAAAAGGGACCAAAACACTACAAAATAGGCACTACAAACTACACTTATCACGCGGCAGAACCGACGCAGGGAAACAGGGAGCCGAGGAAGGGGATTGTCCCAAGAAAGAAAACACAGCTTACCAGCCTAGATTCGACAGCTACACAGCCCTCAATAAATCCAGGGCAGAAATTTTCGAATTGGAAAAAGAAACAGCTAAGTGGAACCGCCCAAGTAAGCCACGCAGCCCGAAGGGGGACCCCAAGAAGTTTTGCACATTCCATGACTGCGTAGGACACACCACAGAAGAATGGCGCCACCTGAAAGACGAGATCGAGAAGCTCATCAGGAATGGCTGGCTGAGAAACTACGCAACAAGGAACAAAGCCCAGAAGGAAACAGTGGAAAAGCCTGAAGGCTCGGTGCAGAATCGCCTGATAATCCATGTGATATCAGGGGATGCAGAGGGCCAAACAAGCAGGAGAGGCCAGAAGAGGCAGATTCGTGAGTTACGAAATCATATCTGTTATGCTGAAAGGGCAGGGAGCCCAAAGGGTATGACACTGAGCATCACCTCTGAGGATGCAGGGTGAGTAGTGTACCCCCATAGTGACCCTTTGGTCCTGTCCCTGGAAATCAGCAACCACATCGTGAGGAGATGTATGGTGGACACTGGGGCTTACACGAACCTGCTTTACAGGGACGCCTTCGAGAAAATGGGTCTGGAAAAAAGACACCTGAAACCAGCCCCTGGATCACTGTATGGATTCAGCGGGGCAGGCGTGCTCCCCATGGGAATTATAGACTTGCCGGTAACATTCGGGGAAGGGACCTCCGCCAGGAACGTCAGGGCATCGTTCGTTGTAGTAGACGCAAAGTCAGCATACAACGCCTTAATTGGGAGGGCCACCCTGGACGAAATCGAAGCCGCTTTATCAATCCGAGCCCTAACAGTAGCCTACATCACAGACTTTGGCATGGAAGGAAAGGTCCATGGAGACCAAGAGTCCGCCAGGCATTGTTATTCTGTAGCTCTACAGACCCATGAGACTGAGAGGAAAGAGAAAAGAAAAGCTAACAGCTCCCCCAGCAGAGAGGGAGAGATTCCAGCCTGCCAGCAGGCAGCTGACCACCTCGAACCTGGGGGCGAGAGCATGCTGGTGGACCTGGAGCCAGGCAGACAGGTCCTTGTAGGGACTGACCTGGAGGAATCCTACCGGGCAGAACTCATCAGGGTCCTTAGAGACAACAGGGACGTGTTCGCCTACTCGGCGGATGAAATGCCGGGAGTCGACCCGGCTCACATCGTTCACAGGCTGAACGTGAGCCCGGAGGCTCGCCCTGTGAAGCAGAAGAAGAGAAATATGTCTGCAGAAAAGGACTTGGCTATCAAAGAAGAAATAGAAAAAATTTTGAAGCCAGATTTCATAGAAATCTGCGACTACCCTGAATGGTTGGCGAATGTCGTAATGGTTAAGAAGTCGTCAGGTGCATGGAGGATGTGCGTGGACTTCACAAACCTGAACAAAGCCTGTCCGAAGGACTGCTACCCCCTTCCAAGAATAGACCAGTTAGTAGACGCCACTAGTGAGTACTCTATGCTGAGTTTTCTGGATGCTTTTTCAGGGTACCATCAGGTGTATCTTTGGCAACCCGACAGGGTAAAGTGTGCCTTCATTACCAGCTCCGGCACTTATATGTATAAAATGATGCCATTCAGACTGAAGAACGCAGGCGCCACCTACCAAAGGTTAGTCGACAAAGTCTTCGAAGACCAGAAAGGGAGGAATCTAGAGGCTTATGTCGACGACGCTATTGTGAAAAGCAAGGGAGACAGTGAACACCTGGTGGATTTGCAGGAGACTTTCTCATCCTTGCGGGCTTATAAAATGAAGCTCAATCCGAAGAAGTGTACGTTTGGAGTTCGTTCTGGTAAGTTCCTGGGCTTCCTTGTCAGCTCCAGGGGGATAGACGCCAACCCCGAAAAGTTTCAAGCGGTCTTGGATCTCCCAGAACCCAAAACCATAAGAGATATCCAGCGCCTGACGGGCAGGATGGCCGCCATGGTGCGCTTCATCGCCAGGTCGGCGGATAAATCAACCCCATTCTTCAAAATCTTAAAAGGAAATAAGCAATTCAAATGGGAAGATGAACAACGAGAAGCCTTTGGACAACTAAAGGAACATTTGAAGAAACTCCCCACCCTGGCAAGACCAGTGGCAGTGATAAGTGTGGTTTGTAGTGCCTATTTCGTAGTGTTTTGGTCCCATTTTCCTTGTGAAATCGCTCCTTGGGAGCGATTCATGGGCTTCTTATGCTTCCTTTAGTTCGTTTCAGGTTCCCGAGACCGATTTGGAAGAGTTGGAGCGATTCCGACTCAATACATACACATTTTGGAGCTAACGAAGCTAAGGAACGATGACTTGATGCCTTGGAGTCGACCCCGAGACCATGGGACCCAATCCCGAGCCTCCGAGACCCGATCCCGAGTCCCGAGAATCGATGGGAAGCCCATGAGAATCAAGGAGGGACCAAAAAGTTCTTATTGGAGACCTACAAGACCTATCCCGGTCGGGAAGGCCTCATCCCGTCCGGGATGGGGTGCACAAAAGGAACTGCTGCTGTCTTGGGACCATCCCGACCGGGATGAGCTCATCCCGATCGGGACCATCTCATCCCGATCGGGACCAACTCATCCCGACCGGGATGAGCCCAGTTCAGACCCGTGAATGCTCCTTTCTTCTCCTTTCCACTTGTAACCCTATATATACCCCCCTCTTGTATTAAGACAAAATCGGATCTAATCTTGGGTTATATTCTTCACCTCTCCTTAAACCCTAGACTACTTTAGGTTATATTAGATTAGATTAGTGTAGATTAGTCGATAATTAGTAGTTAATCATAAATTAGTTCTTGTATTAAGGGAATTCTTCAAGACCCATTCAAGATTGACAACCTTGGGTGTTTGTTTTGGGTTTTTCTTCATTAATGCAAGTTTTGTTCTTTCTTCTCCTCTAGTATGGTATAATCTCTTTTCCTTTCTCTTAATCTTGTTTTGTTATTCAAGTTTGAATCTTTAGTTGATAATTTTGTTCTTGTTCATTGTTATTACTAGTTTGTAGATGTTTGTTTTGTTTCTTTTGTTGATTAATCTTGTTCTTGTTAGTTATAGTTTGATTATGTTAGAGTAGTGTTCTTGCTAGGGTTAGTAGGGTGATTAGGGTGTTAATTGGGTGATTAAGGGTTTGTTGGAGATGTTGGTGGAAGATTTGGGTTTCCCCTTGGTTTGGTGCTGATAAGTGTAGTTTGTAGTGCCTATTTGTTGTGTTTTGGTCCCTTTTTCCTTGTGGAATCGCTCCTTTGGAGCGATTCATGGGCTTCTTATGCTTCCTTTAGTTCGTTTAAGGTTCCCGAGGCCGAATTGGAAGAGTTGGAGCGATTCCGACTCAATACATACACATTTTGGAGCCAACGAGATAAAGGAACAATGACTCGAGACCTTGGAATCGACCCCGAGACCTTGGGGCCCAATCCCGAGCCTCCGAGACCCGATCCCGAGTCCCGAGAATCGACGAGAAGCCCATGAGAGGCAAGGAGGGACCAAAGAGCTCTTAAGGGAGGCTTACAAACACCCATCCCGTTCGGGATGGCCTCATCCCGTTCGGGATGAAGGGAGCATGAAGCACGGCTACTGTGAGCCCATTCCGATCGGGAAGGTCCTTCCCGACCGGGAAGGATGGCCCATCCCGATCGGGACCAACTCATCCCGACCGGGATGAGCCTAGTTCAGCCCGCATTGTTTCTTTTCTTCTCCTTTCCACTTGTAACCCTATATATACCTCCCTCTTGTATTAAGACACTATCTTATGTTATCTTAGGTTATATCCTTAAAACCCTAGACTACTTTAGGTTAGATTAGATTAGATTAGTGTAGATTAGTTGGTAATTAGTAGTTAATCTTAGATTAGTACTTGTATTAAGGGAATTCTTCAAGATCTTCTCCAAGCTTGACAACCTTGGATGTTTGTTTTGGGTTTTCTTCATTAATGCAAGTTTTGTTCTTTCTCCTTCACTAGTTTGGTATAATCCTCTTCTCTTCTACTCTTAATCTTGTTTATATTGTTCATGTTTGAATCTTTGTTATTGTTTTGTTATTGTTCTAGTTAGTTTCATAATGTGTGTTTGGCTTCTTAGGTTAGATCTTCTTGTTAGTTTTAGTTATAGTTTGATTATGCTAGAGTAGTGTTCTTGCTAGGGTTAGTAAGGTGATTAGGGTGTTAATTGGGTGATTAAGGGTTGGTTACAGATGTTGGTGGAAGATTTGGGTTTCCTCTTGTTTGATGCACATCACATGTTTGTGGAATTGCTTGAATGACTAAGTATGTACGAATGCTTGTTTTCTTGCCTTTCTTTCGCGGGTATTAGTTTGTTTGTGGGTTCGGTCCCCTCACTAAGTTGCGAGAGCCCGGCGAGGACGACCCCTAGGCCGGTCTAAGTTGCGAGAGCCCGGATTCGACCTAGGCCTATAGCGCGCTAGAACCCCGTTTGTGTTGTGTATCGACGAGATGGGTTTTAGGTGGAACCTCTAGGTGAGTCTAAGTTGCGAGAGCCCGGACCAACCTAGATCACCCTACTACCTCCTTCCCTCTAGTCCTCCCTTGACCATTCCGTTACCCCTTTGACCCCGACCTAATCCTAGCCCGTTTCCTTGTTTGTTTCTCCGTTACCATAGTCTTAGCCTAGCCTTCTCCCCTCCTTTCATTCCTTAGGTTAGCTCGTTGACTTAGTCTCGTGCTTAGGCCGACCTAGTCTAGACGCCTCTTACCGTCCCCGTGGATTCGACCCGACTTGCCCTATCTACCCTAGTTAGGTTAGCCGGTTATATTATTGACGGTTGGGACGTGACGAATCCTATCCCATCAATTTGGCGCCGTTGCCGGGGACGGTGCTAGTTTGGACTTTGTTTTCCTATTTGCTTGACTTTGTGTTTGTGCTTGTGTTTTCTTTTTTCTTTTGGTTACTTTGCTTCTTGTGTGTGTGGGGTTTATTTCTCTCTTGTCTAGTGCCCAAAAAGCACTAGACTTCTCACGTTTGTTCTTAGTCTACAGTTTGTGCTTAGAGGTGGTGATTATCTTCTTCTTGCAACTCAGAGCCGCTTAAACGGACGGTTGCTAGAATGAGTGGTTTCCAACCGGGTATGGACTATGATTTTCGAGCAAGCATGGGGTTTGATCTAAACTCCCCACACATGGAAGCCGATATGACCTACCACTCTTCTTCCATGAACCTAGGATGGTGGACTCTTCTTCAACCGTAGCCCTCAAGGGCATGGAGGATCAAGTCGAACGCGCTACCGACATCATAGTGAAGGCCCAAGTAGCGCTCGAGCTTAACCGACCTCCACGGCCTCCAAGGAGGAGGCAAGAAGTAGGAATCCCAAGACCCAAAATCATCTTCAAAGTTGTCTCCGGGGTCTATCCATCCTACGAGCTTTACCGACCTCTTCCTCCCTATGCATCGCCTCCAATCACAAGCAAGCTTCATTTCCAAGAAACGAGACACAAAAAGAGGTTTTGGCCTCATCTCCTCAATGCACACCCCCACACTTGCCTCAAGTTGCGGTTCCCCATCTTCATCACTCGGCCCCACATCAACATGGAGGAGAGAATCGAAACTTCTACCTGCGGTTTCAATCTCTTCCAAACCATCTCTTGGTGTACTAGCAAGGGGCTCTTGATGCATAGTCTCATTATCGCACAAGGGCAGCTCGAGGCTATCAATCTCTCCTAACAACCTCACGAATTCTACCAACCCATCCAACTCACTATCCTCCTCCAATTCCTCACCAATGTTGCCTTCACCAAGGGTCATCTCCTCATTCGTCTCTCTTTGGGTAGACGATTGAGGTTCTTCAAAGCAAACTTTTCTATCAAAGGGAACTACATTGGCGGCTTCATGGTTAGGATGCTCCTCTTTCTCAAGTGGGCACCCTTCATCTAAATGTGATGCTCGGGATAAAGACATTACGGTTTGAACCGATAATGCATTTAAATGAGCATTCCTCGCCTCGTTTCCCTTTCGAATTTGGGCCATTAATTCCTCTTGTTGTTTTCACAATTGAATGACCGTTTCTTGGATGCTCCTTTGCATTTGAAGCATCGATTGATGAAACTCCAAGTTTGACGATTGGTGGTCATTGGGGCCTTGTAAAGCTCCTTGATAATCTTGATGATGTCCAAGGGGTGGGGCATCATATTGTTGGTAGCAAGGTTGGGGTGATTGGTAGTATTGTGGGTCATGGGGTTCATATTGTGGTTGGGGTGGAGGGTAATATGGTGGGTCTTGGGGAAATTGGCTTCCATACGGTGAATCTTGATTGAACATGGTGGGTTCACAATCATAGCTCGAGTAATAGCCACCATGGTCGTAGGAGTGATAATCATTCACTTGTTGGTAGCCATATCCATACTCTTGAGGATCATACCTATCTTGATTACCCCAAGAAGCTTGATAATGGTAGGGGGACGTCATGTCATGGCTTTGGTTCATGGAAGAAGAGGGGTAGCTCATATCGGCTTCCATGTGTGGGGAGTTTAGATCAAACCCTATGCTTGCTCGAAAATCGTAGCTCATATCCGGTTGGAAACCACTCATTCTAGCAACCGTCCGTTTAAGCGGCTCTGAGTTGCGAGAAGAAGATAATCACCACCTCTAAGCACAAACTGTAGACTAAGAACAAACGTGAGAAGTCTAGTGCTTTTTGGGCACTAGACAAGAGAGAAATAAACTTCACACACACAAGAAGCAAGGTAACAAAAAGAAAAAAGAAAACACAAACACAAAGACAAAGTCAAGTAACTAGGAAAACAAAGTCCAAACTAGCACCGTCCCCGGCAACGGCGCCATATTGATGGTAGGGATTTGTCGTGGAACCCCAACCGTCAATAATTTAACCGGCTATTCCTACGGTAGATAAGGCAAGTCGGGTCGTAAGCTAAACTAGAGAATGATAGAAGGGGGGAAAGCTAGACTAAGACTAAGGCTAAGGAGAAAGCAAACAAGGAAAAACGGGCTAGGATTAGGTCGGGGTCAAAGGGGTAACGGAATGGTCGAGGAAGAACTAGAGTGAAGGAGGTAGTAGGGTGATCTAGGTTGGTCCGGGCTCTCGCAACTTAGACCCGCCTAGAGGTTCCACCTAGAACCCATCTCGGCGACACACATGACAAACGGGGTTCTAGCGCGCTATGGTAGCCTAGGTCGAATCCGGGCTCTCGTTACTTAGACCGACCTAGGGGTCGTCCTCACCGGGCTCTCGCAACTTAGTGAGGGAACCGAACCCACAACAAACTAACACCCACAAGAGAAAGGCAAGAAGAACAAGCATTCTCAACTACTTAGTCATTCAAGCATTTCAACAAACAAGTGATGTGCACCAAACCAAGAGGAAACCCAAATCTTCCACCAACACCTCCAACAAACCCTTAATAACCCAATCAACACCCTAATCACCCTACTAATCCTAGCAAAAACACTACTCTAACATAATCAAACTACAACTAACACTAACAAGAGGAATCATCAAAGAAACAAAACATGTATAAACAAACTCAGTCAAACTAACAAGAATAAAAACAAACAATAATAAAGATTCAAACTTGGATGAATAAAACAAGATTAAGGAGAAGGAAAAGGAGATTATACCAAACTAGAGAGGAAGAAAGAACAAAACTTGCATTAATGAAGAAAAAACCCAAAACAAACCACCAAGGTTGTCAATCTTGGTGGAGATCTTGATGAATTCCCTTAATACAAGTACTAAACTAAGATTAACGACTAATTACCGACTAATCTACGCTAATCTAATCTAATCTAACCTAAAGTAGTCTAGAGTTTAAGGATATAACATAAGATGGTGTCTTAATACAAGAGGGGGGTATATATAGGGTTACAAATGGAAGGGAGAAGAAAGAAAACAAGGCGCGGGTTACAGCTAGGCCGTCCCGGCCGAGACGGGATGGTCCCGGTCGGGACGGGGTCGGTCCCGGTCGGGAAGCCATGCTCCCGATCGGGATGGGCCCTGGTCAGTAGCCTCCTTGTTTGTGCACCTCATCCCGAACGGGATGAGCCTTGTAGGCCTCCATTATGATCTTTTTGGTCCCTCCTTGGTTCTCATGGGCTTCTCACCGATTCTCGGGACTCGGGATCGGGTCTCGGAGGCTCGGGATTGGGTCCCAAGGTCTCGGGGTCGACTCCAAGGCATCGAGTGATCATTCCTTTACTCCGTTGGCTCCAAAATGTGTATGTATTGAGTCGGAATCGCTCCAACTATTCCAAATCGGTCTCGGGAACCTGAAACGAACTAAAGGAAGCATAAGAAGCCCCTAAACCGCTCCCAAGGAGCGATTCTACAAGGAAAATGGGACCAAAACACTACGAAATAGGCACTACAAATGACACTTATCAACTCCCCCACACTTAACCCTTACTCGCCCTCGAGTAAGCACATACTACTACTAAACTATCCGAGTGGGTATTAGCGCACCCTACGCCCTTTCAAATCACGCGAGTACACTTAGAGGACGAGTGTACTCCGCAAGGCAAGTCGGGTCTTGCGACAAAAATGTGGATGCAACCGGACACAAAACAAACAAACAAACAAACACACAAACAAACACATAATCGGTTGCACCCAAAGGAAAACAAATACCTCTTCCCTCAAAAAGCGGTGAAAGAAGCACCGGTTTAGGACTCGAGGTAAGTGACAACGTTCCCAAGCTAGCAATACAAACCAAGGTGAATTAAACCCTAATAGTATGACGATAAAGCAACAAAAACGTTGGTAACTTACCTAGGTCCTTCTAACTTTCTAAAAACGTACTACGGGACGATCGGCGGAGTGGAAAAGTGAAGAACCACGGTGTTAGTCGACACTGTAGGTAAGTGAGACCCCGCCCCCTTTAGCGTGAGCCAAGAGGTTCGTCCCGTGTCCAAAACCGCCTAACTAGTCCAAGTAAAAAGGTAGAAAACATGCAAAATGAGGGAAGACCGACTAATGCCGCTATCATCCTTCCTCGGGACTCGGTCCTTTGGTAGGCTCTTCACGGGAAAAGTCGGAAAAAGGCTTATTTTTGTGGGGATTTCTTTTTGTGAGACGGGTTTTCTTTTGGCATTTTCTTTCTTTTTCGACGTTTTGATTTGTTTGTTGCCATGCCATTTCTTTTTCTTCTTTTCTATTTTCTTTTTGGCTTTTGTGCCTTTTCTTTTTCTTCAATCATTTCTTTCTTTCATTTTTTTCTTTCTTTTCTTTTCTTTGCCCTTTTTGGCAAGATTTGGTTTTTTGGCATTTCTTTGACAATTGAGAAAGAGAGAAATCAACAAATTGCATTTTATTTGTGTGGAATGTGTAGGAGGTAGGTGAATGGGTGAGTCGGGGAGCGTCCTTCCCTTAAAACCCACAAAAAGTGGAGAACTTGGACTAATAAAAACAATCGTAAACACGGTCACCTAGGGGACGAGACTCGGTAACCAAGGCCTTTTCACACCGTGGGTGGTCATAATGGTCAAAAGTGAAAATCCCGTAGTAAATCCCTAGTAAGCTAGGTGGACTCAAGGGAAAGGACCAACGAACTCATTGATTCAGGGTCATTCTACTAGATTAAAGTCCAAAACTCGATTTATACAACTAGGAAGGGAAAATAGACACTCACACACTAGCCTCTAAACCGGGTTTTCGAAAACCATTTACACACAAGACACAAATACACACACAAACAAACAAAGACTCAACGAGAACGAAAGAAAAAGAAGTAAAAGCAACGAAACAAAAAATAACACAAAATGATCACATACACAACACAAACACCACCCCGATCATCCAAACAAGCCACCAAATCATCCACACTTTACAAAGCTCCACCCGAGCACACAACATCACAATCTCCTCCAAACTCCGCAAGAGGTAAAGAAGAAAAAGGGATAAGATGTTACCGGGAGTCTTGAAAGCCTTCCAAAGTTAACGGCGATTAAAGCAACCTATAAGGGAAAGGGAGGCAAAACACGCACACAAAAGAAATATACGACACAATGACACAAAAGGAAAACACACAAAAGAAAAATCTTTTTGATTTTTGTGAAAAAATTTCAAATTTTTAGGGTTTTTGATGATTTTTTCGAAAAACTAAGAAAATAAACTAACTACCCTAGAATATCGCTCCCCCACACTTAAACTGAGCAATGTCCTCATATGCTCAATCGTAGTGTGCGGAGAGACAAATGAAAAATAAAAGAAACTACGAAAATAAAGCTAAAAAATCAAAAAGAAAAGTGGAGAAAAGGGTAGAAGGTGTCCGGCCGGGGTGTAGTCAAGTCACCATGGGCCGAGACAAGAAAAGATATGGACGGGGGAAGAAATAAAAATAAGGAAATAAAAGGAAATGGGAGGGGAGGGCTAGGTGTAATCAAGTCACCTAGCCCGGATTCCACCTAAATCCGACTAAATCCTCAAAAAGAAAGTGAAAATCTTGTAAAAATTTGGATTTTGAAATGACTCTCGATATAGTCACATCATCGAGAGTCGGGAGCAACAACTACCGAGGCCTCGAAGGCCACCAAGGTACCATGACTCAAGGGGAAGGGGATAAATAAGGGGAAAACAAGCAATAAAAGACGGAAAAGAAAGGTGAGTTGCTATACCGACCGGTTAGCAACTCACTCGCTCAATCGTCTCAATGATCAATATAGGCACTTGCTTGTTGTCTTCATTGTCATCCTTCTTCAAGCTTGATAAAACCGCATGGTAGAGGTAGTAATGGTGCGAGGGGGGTGGGGATTGATGTGGATCTCGGTGTAAAGTGAGGTGTATGGGTCATATGATAAGAACAATGAGGAGTAGGGAGGTTGGGAGGGGGTATACAATGGATGGGTGGAGTCAAATGCCGAAGAAGAGGCTCAAAGAGGAGGAGGGGACCATCCCGGTCGGGATGGATGGTCCCGATCGGGTTGATAAACCCTTCCCGATCGGGAAGCTCTCGTCCCGGTAGGGAATGCACTCCAGTGAGTCCGAATTTTTGCACCTTCATCCCGATCGGGATGGCTCCTTCCCGGTCGGGATTCCTCATCCTTCCCGGTCGGGAAGCCCTCTTCCCGGTCGGGATGAGTCTTCTTTGCTTCCCCAAGCCCAAAACCTTATCATAAGCTTCAAAAACCGACTTCCTCGCTCGCAAAAACAAACTCCATCATCAACCACTCCTTTCTAGGAGTCACCTTCAATTCACCTATCACAATAAACTCAAAGTACACATCAAATTCACTCCCTCACATCGCTCATCAAAATACCAAATCAATTACAAGAATCCCACAAGAACAAAGAAATCCAAGAAACAAAACACACAAATACAAGCACAAGTATACAAAAGAAGAGGAAGGGGGAATATACAACATGACGGTTCTTTTAGGAACTCCGTCAAACCTAGGATGGTGGACTCTTCTTCAACCGTAGCCCTCAAGGGCATGGAGGAGCAAGTCAAACGCGCTACCGACATCATAGTGAAGGCCCAAGTAGCGCTCGAGCTTAATCGACCTCCACGGCCTCCAAGGAGGAGGCAAGAAGTAGGGATCCCAAGACCCAAAATCATCTTCAAAGTTGTCTCTGGGGTCTATCCATCCTACGAGATTTACCGACCTCTTCCTCCCTAAGCATCGCCTCCAATCACAAGCAAGCTTCGTTTCCAAGAAACGAGGCACAAAAAGCGATTTTGGCCTCATCTTCTCAATGCACACCCCCACACTTGCCTCAAGTTGTGGTTCCCCATCTTCACCACTCGGCCCCACATCAACATGGAGGAGAGAATCGAAACTTCTACCGGCGGTTTCAATCTCTTCCAAACCATCTCTTGGTGTACTAGCAAGGGGCTCTTGATGCATAGTCTCATTATCGCACAAGGGCAGCTCAAGGCTATCAATCTCTCCTAACAACCTCACGAATTCTACCAACCCATCCAACTCACTATCCTCCTCCAATTCCTCACCAATGTTGCCTTCACCAAGGGTCATCTCCTCATTCGTCTCTCTTTGGGTAGACGATTGAGGTTCTTCAAAGCAAACTTTTCTATCAATGGGAACTACATTGACGGCTTCATGGTTAGGATGCTCCTCTTTCTCAAGTGGGCACCCTTCATCTAAATGTGATGCTCGGGATAAAGACATTACGGTTTGAACCGATAATGCATTTAAATGAGCATTCCTCGCCTCGTTTCCCTTTCGAATTTGGGCCATTAATTCCTCTTGTTGTTTTCGCAATTGAATGGCCGTTTCTTGGATGCTCCTTTGCATTTGAAGCATCGATTGATGAAACTCCAAGTTTGACGATTGGTGGTCATTGGGGCCTTGTAAAGCTCCTTGATAATCTTGATGATGCCCAAGGGGTGGGGCATGATATTGTTGGTAGCAAGGTTGGGGTGATTGGTAGTATTGTGGGTCATGGGGTTCATATTGTGGTTGGGGTGGAGGGTAACATGGTGGGTCTTTGGGAAATTGGCTTCCATACGGTGAATCTTGATTGAACATGGTGGGTTCACAATCATAGCTCGAGTAATAGCCACCATGGTCTTAGGAGTGATAATCATTCACTTGTTGGTAGCCATATCCATACTCTTGAGGATCATACCCATCTTGATTACCCCAAGAAGCTTGATAATGGTAGGGGGATGTCATGTCATGGCTTTGGTTCATGGAAGAAGAGGGGTAGCTCATATCGGCTTCCATGTGTGGGGAGTTTAGATCAAACCCCATGCTTGGTCGAAAATCGTAGCTCATACCCGGTTGGAAACCACTCATTCTAGCAACCGTCCGTTTAAGCGGCTCTGAGTTGCGAGAAAAAGATAATCACCACCTCTAAGCACAAATTGTAGACTAAGAACGAACGTGAGAAGTCTAGTGCTTTTTGGGCACTAGACAAGAGAGAAATAAACTTCACACACACAAGAAGCAAGGTAACAAAAAGAAAAAAGAAAACACAAAGACAAAGACAAAGTCAAGTAACTAGGAAAACAAAGTCCAAACTAGCACCGTCCCCGGCAACGGCGCCAAATTGATGGTAGGGATTTGTCGTGGAACCCCAACCGTCAATAATATAACCGGCTATTCCTACGGTAGATAGGGCAAGTCGGGTCGAATCCACGGGGACGGTAATGTATAGCCTAGACTAGGTCCGCCTAAATACGAAACTAAGTCAACGAGCTAAGCTGAACTAGAGAATGATAGAAGGGGGGAAAGCTAGACTAAGACTAAGGCTAAGGAGAAAGCAAACAAGGAAAAATGGGCTAGGATTAGGTCGGGGTCAAAGGGGTAACGGAATGGTCGAGGAAGAACTAGAGTGAAGGAGGTAGTAGGGTGATCTAGGTTGGTCCGGGCTCTCGCAACTTAGACCCGCCTAGAGGTTTCACCTAGAACCCATCTCGGCGACACACATGACAAACGGGGTTCTAGCGCGCTATGGTGGCCTAGGTCGAATCCGGGCTCTCGCTACTTAGACCGACCTAGGGGTCGTCCTCACCGGGCTCTCGCAACTTAGTGAGGGAACCGAACCCACAACAAACTAACACCCACAAGAGAAAGGCAAGAAGAACAAGCATTCTCAACTACTTAGTCATTCAAGCATTTCAACAAACAAGTGATGTGCACCAAACCAAGAGGAAACCCAAATCTTCCACCAACACCTCCAACAAACCCTTAATAACCCAATCAACACCCTAATCACCCTACTAACCCTAGCAAGAACACTACTCTAACATAATCAAACTACAACTAACACTAACAAGAGGAATCATCAAAGAAACAAAACATGTATAAACAAACTCAATCAAACTAACAAGAATAAAAACAAACAATAATAAAGATTCAAACTTGGATGAATAAAACAAGATTAAGGAGAAGGAAAAGGAGATTATACCATACTAGAGAGGAAGAAAGAACAAAACTTGCATTAATGAAGAAAAAACCCAAAACAAACCACCAAGGTTGTCAATCTTGGTGGAGATCTTGATGAATTCCCTTAATACAAGTACTAAACTAAGATTAACGACTAATTACCGACTAATCTACGCTAATCTAATCTAATCTAACCTAAAGTAGTCTAGGGTTTAAGGATATAACATAAGATGGTGTCTTAATACAAGAGGGGGGTATATATAGGGTTACAAATGGAAGGGAGAAGAAAGAAAACAAGGCGCGGGTTACAGCTAGGCCGTCCCGGCCGAGACGGGATGGTCCCGGTCGGGACGGGGTCGGTCCCGGTCGGGAAGCCATGCTCCCGATCGGGATGGGCCCTGGTCAGTAGCCTCCTTGTTTGTGCACCTCACCCCGAACGGGATGAGCCTTGTAGGCCTCCATTATGATCTTTTTGGTCCCTCCTTGGTTCTCATGGGCTTCTCACCGATTCTCGGGACTCGAGATCGGGTCTCGGAGGCTCGGGATTGGGTCCCAAGGTCTCGGGGTCGACTCCAAGGCATCGAGTGATCGTTCCTTTACTCCGTTGGCTCCAAAATGTGTATGTATTGAGTCGGAATCGCTCCAACTCTTCCAAATCGGTCTCGGGAACCTGAAACGAACTAAAAGAAGCATAAGAAGCCCCTAAACCGCTCCCAAGGAACGATTCTACAAGGAAAATGGGACCAAAACACTACGAAATAGGCACTACAAATGACACTTATCAATCATCCATTTTCAAAAACCCGGAAAGCTACCGAATTTAGGACTTATGATTTTGACTCAAAATAGCCTATTTTCTAGCCGGTATGCTGTCCAAACCTTTTAAAAAACTCGAAATCTCGGCCCGATAACGTTTTTTTTTTTTCGATTTTCGAGAAAAAATCGGGCCATCCTATCCGACTTTGCTTGGTTTTCAAATCCAAATCCTCTTTTCAAAGCTTTCTTCTTCTTAGGACTTCCCGTATTTAGCAGTGTCGGGTCTTGTCATAAGTTGTTAGAGTCCATAGCGTCGAAACTCCGTCGATGTTAAATCACGAGTTTCTACCCCATCCCAAGTCCGCCTTATTTATCAAGGCACGGCCCACCTACGTAGGACAAACTCCTACAAAGGGAAGCCCACTTATACTTTAATGTCCAAAGTCTGGGAAATTGCTCACACGTAGGTCTTCTTCAAACGGGATTAGGCCCACTTTGCCAAATCCTAAGGAAAGCCCACCGTCCACGAGTCACCCGTCTAGGAGTCGGTCTTCAGCCTCACTCGGGGGCTACCCTTTAGCGGAGCGATCAACCACGGTTGCTCTAAGGATCAGGTCTTACACGTGTTGGCTCACGTACCCCACTTTCGGGTCACTTAGATGTCACACCATTTGAGTCCCATCAAAGCCTTTAGTCTCACTCGGGGGCTGTCCTCCACCCGAGCAGTCAACCACGGTCACCCTAGGGAGTACCCCACGTCCGTCCTACATCGGCATCCTTATGATGCCTTCTCCGAGTCGAACCTATGCTACGAACACTCGAGTCATCTAGGGTTAGGTCATCACGGTTGGTCCAAGCACGCGACACGGTCAAACACGGTCGCCCCCATTTTCGGACTCACCCTTCCGCATCTCGAGTCCAAGTCGCGGTCGTTACTTTGTCTAGGTCAACGTTTGAGTATCCCGATCCAAGAGTCTTAGTCATTCCCGTCCCCCCGGGCCGTGTTTAGTTCGACTCCTTCTCTTGCACCTGCGCAAAACCGAGCTTAGGCAAGTTCTAACACCTGTCGCTTCTTCCTACCAGGGACCCAATCAACGAGACACTACCTAACCACGACAAAGCCCGCGCTATCGAGAAAGGGAATATCCAAGGAAGCATGCTTATGCTATCTTGCTCCATTAACAATATCTTCTCAAAAATCAATACCGCCCTAGATAACCTGGGTTCCAGGGTAGCCACCATCGAAGAGGATCTTTCAAGAGCCCAATCTCGTCTAACACAACTAGAACGGGTAAGGCAGTCAATCATCCAACCGGGCCATTTAAAGAGTAACGACTCTTATAAAACCATCCGATACCACCAGGATGGCAAGACCGAGAGAGGTAATCCACAAGTCACCTCTCCGAAAATCAAGAACCAGTCAAAGGTAAGGACATTTACACACTTGGATATGTCCTACACTGTCGCTTTCCAAAGGTTGGTTTCGAAGGGCCTAATATTACCCCTAGGCCCAACAGCGGACGTACCCTTGGAAAGACGGTCCAAATCATGGAACGCCGAGCATTACTGCGAATTCCACAGAGGGAGGGGACACGATACAGAGCAGTGTTGGAAACTGAAACACCTTATCCAAGATTCCCTCGATACCGGGAAAACACCCGTCATGGAAACGTTGTCGCTTGCAAGGCCCCTCATGGACTTTACAGGGCCCAACGACCAAAGCATCCAATCTACCTCCCATATATCCAAGAGTCCGGATTTGATTTGAGTCCTAGTCTGAGTCCAGGTCCGAGTCTAGGATGTGCTATTTCTTTCCAAGTCAAGGTCAGAGTCAGAGTCAGTTGTATTCTGTCCTCTTTTCAAAATTCAATAAAACCGGCTGTTCTATTTTCTCATATATCTCCTTATGTGTTTCCGAGAACATGATGAACACCATCATACACTGTGAGCACATGCACGTGACTATCACAGGCACATCTATAATGACTGCAGGAAATTAAGACCCGTGTTTTCCTTTACCTGTTCCATGTCTGACGTAGAAAGCCACATAACCACCTTAGTAGGAGCGGTATCGAATCCTATGACAAATCTAGGTGGTCTCCTAGTTTGGGTCCAAGACGGGAGGCAAGACCATTTCCCACCATAAACACCCATCCAATAAGACTAACCAGTCCCTACCTTAGGTGTTAGTCTGACCGACAAAAAAAAATGGACAAAAAAATCAAAAGTCCAAGGAAAAAGCAAAAGGCCAAAACAAAAAAAGCTGGCCATAATAAAAAAAAGGCACCCATGTTAAACGGTCAATCCAAGTGAAGAATCCCATGACCGGGGCTAAGAGGTCAACCAAAATATATTCAAAAACCCATGACCGTAGTGAAAACGGTCAATTCAAAATTGTCAATACTCATACCATCAAATAGGGGAGAAACAATCAAGCTGGTCAGCTAACACCACATTTAGCCTTCCCTCATTACAACCCTCAAGACCTTCTCGAGACCTAGGCTAGAGACAACCCGGAATTTTGAGGATTCAAGCTCCATAGGATACCTCTAACCATTAGGGCCAGACATGGAAACTAGATCCCGCATTATCAAACCTGCCCAATCGAAGTTCGAGTCATTTTTACTCAACTTCCCCCTTTCCTACCACATTGCAATACCTTACCCTCGAAGCCTTAGCTCCACAAAATCGAGCTCCAGATTTCGAATCATCAAAGCCACTTACTTCCTAGCACCACATTTCCAAACAACATCTAAACCAGTTACCAGCCCAAACACGGGAACTCAACTTGTAGTCGGCATAGAACATGCCCGAATAGTTCACACCACCTCTGGGGGCTATCCCGGAAAATGCTCACAGTCACAGGATCAACATCTTAACTATTCTAGCCCTTTGGTCAAGACATCATTGGGAATGCACCTAGCCTACACTATTGCTATGGCTAGTTACACACAAAGCCCTAATAAGCTAGGCATCATAATACATCTTTCAACACTGAACTACGACTTGGTTTGATTTCACTAACACGTGAATACGTAGGCAGCCTTTCAACAGAGGCACAACCACCCACATTAACACAAATTCAAAAAAGCACTATCATTCCTGTCACGACACTGTCATGTTCTCAACAGTTAGCTTTGTCGTCCTGGGGGCTTCTCTTAGGCAGAAGACCTCCATCCACTCACAAAATCCAAAAGACTTTCAAAATCTAGCCACCTTTCTATAGTATGTCCTAGTACTCGGCTCAGTCGAAGACAAGAATCTGTCACGACTCAAAGCAATACCCACTTTGGGAATGTACCCTAAAGATAAAAAAATCCAAAAGAACACCAGTCTACGGCATTGCTACTACAAAGCCTTGTCGTACGGAAACAGTATCTTCTGAGGATTCGACCATGTTGCCACTCGCCTAGGCTATGGAATAGCGCAACTTAAGAGTCTTGTCATCTTAGGTGGCCCACCCCCTACCGAGTCACAGTCTAACCCTTAGAGAGTCAAAGTCGTGTCTGTCAACTCGTCGTCACGCGTCCAGAGTCGAGTCTGTCAGTATATCTCTCTCTCTCTTCAAATTCTCATTTTAAAATTTGCAAAACTTAGCCATTTGAGAAAATCCCTTTCTTAGTCACCACGGGAATAGAAATTTTTATCATACTCCCTATTTCATCTAGGCATACAGGCCTAACCGGAGGATTTTAGGAATCCGTGTCAGAATCTGATTAGGAATCAAGTCATCCCAAGCATTCTATTTTCCAAAAAAAATCAAAAAATTTCGGCATTTCCAACATTTTCAAAAAATTTCAGCATTTTCTTTCCAAAAATCAATCAAAAATCATTTCTTCCCCAGCGTGAGTCGGTGTTTTGCCTAAATATTACATGCAATTTGTTATGTACAGACAGGTGCATCCAAGACTCCCGAAGAATTCTCAAAAACTCCCCATTGGAAGGATCAGGCAACATTTCTACTAAAGACGGGATGTATCTGTAAGCAGGTACACCCAGAGCTTACAAGGCAAGCTCCCACGCAATCCCAAGACGGGATGTATCTGTAAGCAGGTACACCCAGAGCTTACAAGGCAAGTTCCCCCGCGATTCCAAGACGGGATGTATCTGTAGGCAGGTATACCCAGAGCTTACAAGGCAAGTTCCCCCGCGATTACAAGACGGGATACATCTACAAGCAGATACACCCAGAGCTTACAAGGCAAGTTCCCACACAATTTCAAGATGGGGTATGTCTGTATACAGACACACCCAAGACTTTTCAGGCAAAGTCCCCGCGACATTATTGACATCTACCCAGGTATGATTTCTATCTTATGCTTGGCGAGCCCTTCACGCAAGTCTAATGGACTATAAACGACCCGATCGGAAGTTTGCCAGGACTTAATCCTCGATTGGCCTGGTAGCTACTCTAACTTTCGCCTTGTCATGGACTCAGATATGGGCTCGAAATCATGGACATTTGGTTTAGGCTTATTACGGAGTACAAATCTTAAAAAACCAACCTCACATCCAGGCCTAGTGGGTCGTTTCAAGTCAAATAAGACTAATTTGGGTCGAATCCGACACCAGGGGTAAAACCGTCTTTTAGCGACCGAGTCAAAACCCGGTCAAAAATATTCTTGAGGCACGCGAGTCAGCCGTGACATCTCACGTGGCTGATCTGGTCTCCAATACCACAAAAAATCAGCTTCGAAAATATTAAATAAATCCGTTTAAAGATAGAATTCGATCTCAAGTAGGAATTCTATCCGAAAACCGAATCAATTACTGACCGAGCATCAAAATACTCGGCCAACCCCCCCCCCCCATTCAGCCGAGATTTCCTTACTTCATCCCCAAGTAACGGACTTCTCGTTCCTTTCAACTTCTTACATCTCCTATCCACACCGGTATTTCTCATCACCTAAACGATATACCTTTCCTAGACTAAATCGAGGACCTCTCCTATAAATAAGGACCCTTGCGACACACACAATTCATTCAGAAATCACAATCAATTACATGAAATACACATCTATCACACATACACATTAAACATCTATAATTATTGATCAACCTCGACACACATTCATTATCTACAATTCATAACACATCCACAACAATCAACAGGCGATACAATCCCATACAATTCATCCCCAAAATTCTAGGCAATTTTAGGAAAACCTTATACAAACCCGAGAGCAAAACTCGTCAAATCTCATCCCAATCATAAACCACCATAACTCTTCCTATATCATCTCGACGCTCCCGTGCCTAAGCCACATTCCGACGAGCCCCGTTCCGAGTATACAAAGCATGTAGGTTGAGGGTGTAAAATCTAAATCCCTTTTTTTCTCCCTTTCTCAATATTTTTTGTCACAGATTTTTTGTCACGATTTTTTGTCACAATTTTTTTTGTCACGAAATTTTTTTTTTGCCACAATTTTTTTGTCACGATTTTTTTTGTCACAATTTTTTTTGTCACAATTTTTTGTCGCAATTTTTACACAATCTTTCAGCAACTTTTTCAAAATCCACTCTAAGTATTCGATATTGATTCTATAATCAAGCATCGAATATTACGAGTATCAATATTTAAGTCGAGTATAAATTGCACCATATTTTTATACGACTTAACCAAATCATCGATTTCCAAAACCAAATACAATTTTTTCATCATATCATATTTACATCTTCTAACTCGTTTACTCCTTTATTATCGCGATTGTTGTATTGTATCGTTGGTTGCATTGTATTTCCGGGTGGTATGCCGCTCGTATATTGTAATCTGTTATCGTTTTCTTTGTTGTTTGTTTTATTGTACTAAAATGAACATCGCATGCTAAAACAACTTTGACGTTAGTTTAGATGCATTAAACGACGTAGTCAAACATAATTCACATGTTTAGTCAAAAACGCTCTTTGCATATCATTCAACCGTCGAACTAACGCGTGTACACCAAAAACGAACGATATCTTAGTAAAGGCCGCTAAGTGCGGGCGGGGTTGGGTGTTCTTAGTGAACTTCCCAACACGTACCCTCACCCCTTACTCAGAACCATGGTTTCCGGATGTCCGAATCCATTGGCAACGAGAGTCATTCAATACACGATATACGATAATGTCGGTATCGGTATCATAATGTAAAGGGACAAACCCAATAAGCTCTGACATCGGAAATGGGCCGTACTTTGTGCACGACCCACTACGACATAGAGTGGGTTCGAACGGGCCCGAACTCCCACAAAGTTCGGTGGCGACTTCTACTTCGATTTAAATTTCAATTTGAGCATCTCATATGGAGATTCATTCGCCTCCCCAAACCCGCGCGTGGCCGCATCGGGGTGGACCTATGTCATGTCCACAAAGAGTCTTAGGTATATATTCACTCAGAAGGAGTTGAACCTGAGACAACGCAAATGGTTAGAACTGATTAAGGATTACAACATTGAACTGTTATACCATGAAGGGAAAGCCAATGTGGTGGCTGACACCTTGAGCAGAAAGAAAAGTCATTCGATAAGTACGTTGATTCATGATCTGGAGAAACTTGACATAGAAATGTTAAAACATGGAGAGACAACATTATTTAACATGGTGGTTGAACCCGATCTATTTCATGAAATAAGAACCGTTCAATGAGAAGACCCAAAACTAATGAAACTACGAGAAGATGTTCAAACGAGTGGGAAAAAGGATTTCACTATTCATCAAGATGGATGCTTGAGACTTAAGGGTAGATGGTGTGTACCGAATCATGACATTTTGGGGAATAAGATTCTGAGCGAAGCTCATAGTTCTAAGTATTCTATGCACCCAGGATCAGATAACATGTATAAAGATTTGAAACAACGATATTGGTGGTCGGGCATGAAACGAGATGTAGCTGAATTTGTAGCCAAATGTCTCATTTCTCAGAAGGAGAAGATTGAACACCAGAGACCAAGAGGCCTGTTACAACCTCTTGATATACCCAAACAAAAGTGGAGTTCAATTTTTATGGACTTTGTTATGGGATTACCAAGGACACAGGGCCAGAAAGATGCTATTTGGGTAATCGTGGATAGATTAACAAAAGTCGCACATTTTGTACCCATGAAAGAAACTTGGAGATTAGAACAATTAGCTGAGGCCTACACAGTCGAAATAGTCAGACTTCATGGAGTACCCGAGGAAATTATTTCAGATCGAGACCCGAGATTTGTGTCAAAATTTTGGAACAAATGACAACAACTATTGGGTAGTAAGATTAGAATGAGCACGACTTTTCACCCAGGAACTGATGGTCAAACAGAAAGGACTATCCAAACCCTTGAGGATATGTTATGAGCATGTACCCTCGAATTTCGAGGAAGTTGGGAGAAGAACCTTCCGTTAATAGAATTTTCATACAATAATAGTTACCATGCTAGTTTGGGATGTGCTCCTTTTGAAGCATTGTGTGGTAGAAGGTGTAGAAGCCCATTATGTTGGGATGACATTAGTGACAATGTCGGTTTAGGACCTCAGATTATCCAAGACCAGATTCAACAGATCAAAATAATTCGAGAGAAACTTCAAGCCGCACAGGATAGACAAAAAGCTTATGCAAATACTCACAGACGACCAATTGAATTTGAGGTTGGAGATGTATTCCTAAAAGTTGCACCAATGAAAGGGGTGAGAAGATTTGGAGTTAAAGGAAAATTTAGTCCTAAGTATATCAGACCTTATGAGATTTTGGATCGAATAGGTCAAGTAGCATATCGATTGGATTTACCCATTGACCTCGAGAAAGTTCACAATGTGTTTCATGTATCCCAATTAAGGAGATATAGAAGTGATCCATCACACGTTACCACCAGATGCGATATCCTTAGAACCAAACCTTTTTTATTCGGAGAAGCCCGTTCGAATCCTAGAAAGGGAAGTACGTACCTTAATGAGGAAGGTAATACCTCTTGTCAAAGTATTGTGGAGAGGTCAGAAATATTAGCAAGCCACGTGGGAAACTGAGGCCTCAATGCCAGAGAAACACCCACAACTATTTGATTCAGGTAAAATATTAAACCTAAGTCGAACCCTTAAGTTATACCAGAATTTCGAGGACGAAATTATTTTAAGGGGGGAAGATTGTAACACTCCGTGTTTAATAAACGTATTTAAAAAATTTATCTTTCTTTAAACAAAGTTTAAGACTCGAAAATATTTTAACAGTAACCTGTCATTCTGACATTTTCTCGTTTCATAAAATTTGAAAATGATTTATCGAAATTTTTATATAAAACGTTTTAAAATCCAGTTACACGAGGTCGTGAACAAGATCGACTACGGAACGTACTTACGTCTTAAATTTTTTTTGAAAGTAAATTTTACGGGTTTCATTATTTTAATTCCGTAACCTTATATTTCAACTTTTTAAGAATAAAAGACGGTTGTTTGTCTGAGTTATGGATCGAAGTGAATTACTTAGGACCTTATAAAAAAATAAAAATAAAAATAATAATTAGTACGTGTATTCATGCATGAATGCATGTTCATGCGTGTAAGAGATCGATTATGCATGACTAACCCTTGCTACTTAGAAATAGTAGGGGGCTATGACCTAGGGAATTTTTACTATAAATACAGGTAGTGCGTTAGATTTTACATACTATGATAAGTGTGTTTTATAGTATTTATTTCACGTGTTTGGTCCCGCTTTCCTTTGTGAAATCGCTCTTTAGAGCGGTTTCGAGGCTACTTACGCTTCTTCTAGCTTGCTTTAGGTTCCTAATACTCATCATGGAGAAGTGGAACGATTCCGTCTCGTTTCCGATGCATGTGGAGCCAATGAAGAGAAGCGATGATGATTCGGTGACTTAGACTCGATCCCGAGTCCCTTGGAGCCCAATTTGAGAATATCCCGAGCACCGAGCTTCGATAAGAAGCCTAGGAAGAGCAAGTAGGGACCTACGTGACCGTATTTGAAGCCTACATGGCGTTCCCGACCGTGACCATGACCATCACGGCCGGGACGAAGTGAGCCAACAATCAGGAGCCATTGGAGGGTGGTCCCGACCGTGACCACCACCTTCATGGCCGAGAAGGACCCATCCCGACCGTGACCACCCCCCATCACGGCCGGGACGGGCCCAGCTTGCACTCCGCTTCATTCTTTCATTCCCCTCACTTATGGAACACTATATATACCTTCCTCTTGTAATTTTTGAGAGATATGAAACCCTAGATAGAGAACTCATATCATTAGCTTATTTTCTCCTTAATCCTTTCTTAATCTTCCTTTAATCTTAGCTTAATCTTAGTAGTTACTCTTGTATTATTGGATTTCTTGAAGAATCTACCAATCTTGACAACATTGATGGAGGTTTTGGGTTCTCTTTATATGCAAGTTTCAATCTTTTCATTCATCTTCTAGTTTGGTATAATCCTTCTTTTCTCCTTTCTCTTAATCTTTCATTGTTAGTTAAGTTTTAATCTTTATCTTTTGTTTATTGTTCTTCCTTGTTTGTTCTTTATTATGAATGTTCTTGCTCTTATGTTGGTTTCTCTAGTTTGTGTTAGTTTCAACTTAATCATGTGTGAGTAGATTCTTGTGGGGTTAGTAGGGGGATTAGGTGTTGATTATGGGTGATTAGGGTTGATTGTGGATAAAGGTTGAATCTTTGTTGCTAGTCACTTGTTATGCATGTCATGTGTTTGATGAAATGTTTGTTAGGGTGGTAGTGGCCAATACTACTCTTACTAGTTTCCTCCTTCTTGTTGTATGTTTGATTGGTGATATAATTCTCTTGTTTTGGGTAACATCTTGCATGAGTTTTCGGGTTTGTTCTTGACGCGAGAGCGTGGGCTTACCTTAGTGACTAGGTGATACCTACAACCTCAATTACCCCACTAGCCTAATACACCTATGAACCCGACTTAACCATACTCCTCCCCTATTTGATTTCTTCATCATCTTAGTAATTGTTCTTCTTGTTTATTGTTTGATTTTAGCTTTAGTTGAATCATTTAGTTTATATCATCCCTAGTTCATTCATAATCATAACTTTCTTTCCTTTCATTTCCTTTGCTTCTTTAGTCTTATTTTTAGCCTAGTGATCGTGTTAGTAATCAATTCTTGTTAATTCTCCTCCCTTTGTTTCCTTTGTGACTTAGTCTAGTTTTTAGGTGAACCTTTGTCTAAACCATTTTCCGTTCTTTTGGTTCGACCCGGCTTGCCCTATTAGTTGGTTTACTTGGTATCGGGATACACGACAAATCCCACCATCAATTTGGCGCCGTTGCCGGGGACGGTATTTGTTTAGACTTTGTTTGCTTATTTTCTTGACTTAGTTACCATTTTTGTGTGTTTTTCTTTCTGTGTCTTTTGTTGTGTGCGTTTATTGTCTCTACCTAGTGCCCATAAAGCGCTAGGTGTTCTCACGTTTGTTCCAAGTGTGTAGTGCATGTCTAGGAGGGGAGACGACTTCTTTCTCTTCAATCCAGAGCCGGAAAGACTCTTTAGAGCCTTTCGCCAACGGATAATTGCTAGAGTTAGAAATTCCCAACCGTGTACAAGCAACAACATTGAAGAACAAACTCAAGGATTTGACTTAAACGAAGCATCTCGAGAGACCACCGAAGGGACCTTCTTCAATCCCCTTGGTACATCTAGTCACTCTTCTCCACCTAGTTCTCCTTCAACATCTCAATCAAGTTCTACACCGTCATCTACCTTACATTCAAACATGCCTAAGTTCTCATCTCACTCTACTTTCACCGAGGATGTCTTGCTGGGACCGAGCACTCTACCAACCGCTTATGCCGGAAATTTCGTGGCCAAGACACAATTCATTCAACTAGTAAAGCGAAATCAATTTAGTGGTTTGCCCACGGAAGACCCGCACCAACATATGGAGACTTTCTCCGATTATTATGATGCTATTTCTCAACCTGGGATTACTCAAGATCAAATTCGATGGGTTCTTTTCCCGTTCTCTCTTATTGGAAAAGCTAAGCAATGGTTTAAGAGTCTCGATAAGGCGGCCATGGGAAGTGATACATGGAAGAAGCTTGCATTAGCCTTCTATCAAAAGTTCTACCCTCCCGAGAAGACAAAATTGTTAAGAGCCTCCATCACCGGTTTTCAACAACGAGATGAGGATAGTCTCTATGAATCATGGGAGAGGTTCAAAGCTTTGGTTATATCTTGTCCCCGTCATGGTTTATCGCAATGGTTCCTTGTCCAACAATTTTGGAATGGTTTATATGAAGATTCTAGGGCTATACTCAACATGGGTTCCAATGGAAGGTTTACCGAGGTCTAGGATGATCAAACATGGTCTAGAATTGAGGAAATGGCGGTTCACAATTCTCAACATTCTAGGCCTAAAAAGGCAAATAGAGGGGGAAGACATGAGTTAGATGCAATCTAACAAATTCGTGCCGATCTTGGGGCTCAATTGAAGATTCATATGGATACTATTAATAAGAAGCTCCAAGGTCACTTAATTCAAACTCAAGGCACAAGTTCCTCCAACCAACAATCTATCCATCAAGTTAATGCTATGGGAATGGTTTTTCCAACCTCTTATTATGGGATATGTGAAATTTGTGGGATATATGGACATGAGCCTCAACATTGTCAAAGTAGCATTGAGCAAGTGAATGCTTTTCAAGCATACAAACAAGGTGCCCCATATTCCCCTTACAAGGTTCAAAATGTGCAGAATCCTCATATGTTCCAAGCCTCTCAACAACAAGCTATACAACAACATCGTCCATCATATGTTGCTCCTCCCTTAAGGGACAATCAAGGCTACCAAGGTTAACAAGGCAATCAAAGGCCTTTTAACAACTTCCAACAACAAAATGCTTACCAAAACCAAGGTGCCTTCAACAATCAACAAGGGTTCAATAATCAAGGGAACTTTAATTATCAAGCTCAACAAGGTGGTTTCCAAGGAAACCAACACTCTCAAGGGTTCCAAAACAACCAAGGTTACCAAAATCACAATCATGGTAACTTTCAAGGCCTAAATCAAGGCAATTCTCAAGTGTTCCAAGGGAACTTTCAAAATCAACAAGGGGTCCAAAATGCTCAACAAGACAACAAGCCAAGGAGCCAATCTCCAACTCATGACTATGGTTTTCCCCCTAACTCTCACTAATACTCCACACAACCAACAATCTCCGACTCGGGAATTTGATATGAAAAAGATGATGTTGGACATTCAAAGGAGTCAATTGGAGATGCAAAGAAATCAACAAGAATTCTATGCTCAACTTCAAAAGGAAAACAAGGAAAGAGATACATATGTTAAGATGCTTGAGACTCAAATATCTCAAGTAGCCTCGGGTAGCTCATTTAGGCAAAAAGGTCAACTACCTCCTCAAGGCGTACCATCGAAATTTGAAACCGTGAATGCTATCACTTTGAGGAGCGGTGCATCCTATGATTCTCCCTTGTTTTCTAATGAACATGAAGCTATGAAAGAAGTGGAATCTCCATGCCAAGGCAATGAAAATTTGGGGAATCTCATGGAAGAGCAAGTCTTATTGGAAATTGAAAAACCGATTGAAGACAAGCTTCCCCTACCCCAAGAAGAAAGTAAAGCAAAGAAGAAGGTGCCAAGTGAAAAATCCAAGCCTAATGAACTTGACAAGAACAACATCAAGTTGCCTTTCCCATCGAGGCAATTGAAGACAAAGGTGGATGTTCAATTTGATAAGTTCGTCGATATTGTGAAGAAATTAGATGTGAGCATCCCTTTCACCGAGTTAATTACCCAAGTCCCGGCCTATGGAAAATTCATGAGGGAAATTTTGTCTAGGAAACGATCCTTAGACATGGAAGAGACAATAGCATTTACAAGAGAGGTGAGTGATCTTATTCAAGGCTCCACCTTACCTAAGCTCAAGGATCCAGGTAGTTTTTCAATCCCATGCACCATCGGGAATTTGAAAATCGAGAGGGCGTTGTGTGATTTGGGGGCGAGTGTAAGCATTCTTCCTTATTCTATTTGTGAGCAACTTGGAATGAAAGAGCTCAAGTATACCTCGATTAAACTCCAAATGGCAGATCGTTCACTTAATTGACCATTAGGAATGTTGGAGGATGTGCCGTTAAGGATCGGGAAATTCTTCATTCCGGTTGACTTCCTTGTACTCGATATGCCCGAGGACGCAACCACCCCCATTATCCTTGGGCGACCATTTTTACACACCGCCGGTGCATTGATCGATGTCAAGAAGGGTAGGATCACTTTTGAGTTAGGCGACGAGAAGCTTGTGTTTGACCTTCAAGGCAACACCTCGCCTACAAATGAAGAATCATGTCATATGATCCATGCCGTCAAAGACATCGAGCTAGGGGATGAGTCGGGTGATCTGAAAAGCTCGATGAGGTAAACAATTTGGTTACCTTGTGTGAAAATTTGAAGAACTTTGATAAGCTTGATTGTGAAGAGCTAGAGAGTAGCTTGGAGATGAGTGAACTCACTTGCTTGAGTTTCAAATCTCTCCATTTTGATAATATGCTAAATGATAATGCTTTGGAGCTTGGGGTGGATGAATACCCTTGTCATGTTGATGTGGATAAGTTCTTCGGTAAGAGGAAGGTCATTCCTTTGAAATTCCATGAAAAGGAATGGAAGTTTGGGTATATCCCAAAAGATTGCAAATACAAGTTCAAGCCATTGAACATAGTGGATCGGGATGCCCCGGGAACGTCAAGACAAGGTTATGAAGAACCTTGAGGGCTATGGAATTGAGTGCAATTGTGTTGATAAAGAATGAAGATCCTTCACAAGCCTTGGTTTGACGGAGTTCTTCAAGAACCGTCGTGTTGTATATATCTCTTTCCTCTTCTTTGAGTTTTTGTATTTGTATTTGTGTGATTTGTTGGTTTGTTTCTAGGTTTTGTATGTTGTGTGAAGTTCTTGTAATTTGGAGTTTTGATGAGCGATGTGACGGAGGGATTTTTGATGGAAGTTATTGAGCTTGATTGATAGGTGTGAAGTGAAGATGAAGAATTAGAAAGGGTTATGGATGATAGAAGCTTTGAAGGTTGGTGGAGGAAATCGGTTTTTGAGCTTCGTACAAGCTTTTGGGGACGGGATCTTGGATCCCGAGGTATTATTAGTCATTTGGGTGGAAGGTTTGGTATGCTATTAATGAATGAAGGCCTCAAGACTCGAGACGGGTGCCATCCCGACCGTGATCATTACCATCACGGCCGGGACGAAGTGACCAACAAATCAGGGGCTACTGACGGGCCATCCCGCCCGTGATCAAGGTCTTCCAAACCGGGACGAAGCCATCCCGCCCGTGATCAATGTCTTCATGACCGGGAAGGATCCCAGCAGCCCCCTTCGCCTTCTTTTCTTCATTTAAGCCCCACCCCACCACTTTACACCCCCACCCAACCTCCCTACTCACCTTTGCCACTATCATTTCATCCCTACACTTCAATTATACACCTTCATCTCATCCTCTCATCACTATACACCGAGTTTCCCCTTAAATTACAACCTCATTTAACCAATGCAAGCCCGATACTTCAACCATGCCACTACATTTAGGAAGAGGAGGAATATCGATGACAAAGACGAGCAAAGTGCGAAAATGATCATTGAGTCGATGAAGATTGTTGAGTTGCTAACCATTTCGTAGGCACGACTCTCTTTTCTTTTCCGTCTTTTATTTGCTTAGTCTTTATTTGTTTATTCCCCTTCCTTTTAGCATTTTAGTGTCGTGGTGGCCCTCGGGGCCTTTGTGGTTATTGCTCCGATTCTTGATGACGTGACTACATCGAGAATCCATTGAAAATCCAAAATGACAAGTTCTTTTCGCTTTTTCTTTATTTTTATTTCCTTTTTCGTAGAATTTAGTCGGAATTGGGCGAAATCGGGGCTAGGTGACTTGATTACACCTAGCCCTCCCCTCCCATTTCCTTTTATCTTCTTCTTTTTATTTCTTCCCCCATCCATATCTTTTCTCGTCTCGGCCGTAGGTGACTTGATTACACCTAGGCCCGACATATTCTACCCTTTCTTCACTTTCATTTTTGATTTTTAGCTTTATTTTCCCTTTTTCTCTTCTTTTTAGTGTCTCCACACACTACCGATCGAGCATGAGGACATTGCTCGGGTTAAGTGTGGGAGAGCGATATCTTAGTCTAGTTTAGTTTTATTTTTGTAGTTTTTTCGATTTCTTTTTTAAAATTTCTAAAAATTTGAAATTTTTCATAAAAACCAAAAATATTTTCTTTTGTGTCATTTTCTTTTGTGTCTTTGTGTCGTATATTTGTTGTGTTGTGTATGTTTTGTCTCCCCATTTCCTTGTAGGTTGCTTGATCGCCGTGAGTTTCGGAAAGCTCTTGACATCCGGTAATATCCTTCTATCTCTTTCTCCTTTTTCCATTTTGGTGTTTGGAGGAGAATTCGTGATGGTGTGTGTTCGGGTGGAGCTTTTTGGAGTTTGTGGTTGATGTAGTTGCTTGTTTGGAAGTTCGGGGTGGTGTTTGTTTATTTCTGTGTGTGTTTGTTTTATTTTGTTTTGTTTTGTTTGTCTCATTTTCTTTCGTCTTTGTTGTGTCTTGTATAGTTGGTGAGTCTAGTGTAGGAAATGTTTTCGAAAACCCGGTTTTGAGGCTAGTGCGCAAATGTCTACTTTCCCTTTTTAGTGATATAAATCGATTTTTGGACTTTAATCTAGTAGAATGACTTTAAATCAATAGTTTCGTTGGTTTTTATCTTGTGTCCACCTAGTCTACTAGGGATTTACTTCAGGATTTGCATATTCACTACTTTGACCACCCACGGAGTGAAAAGACCTTGGTTGCCGAGTCCCGTTCCCTTAGGTGACCATGTTCGAAGTTATTTTGATTAGTCCAAGTTTCCACCTTTTTGTGGGTTTGAAGGGAAGCGCGCGCCCGACATACTCATTTCCCTACCTTCTACACATATCTCACAAATAAGTTGCATTCTACCGAGGTTTCTATACTTGGTTGTGATGATTGCCTACAATAAAAAATTCGGCCAAAAGGGCAAACCAAGGCAAAAAAGAAAGAAAAGAAAGAAATAAAAAAAAGAAAAAGAAAAGGCACAACAAGTCAAAAACAAAATTCAAAAGGAGAAAAAGAAATGGCATGCAAATCAAAAGCAAAATATGAAAGAAGAAAAATGCCAAGAAAATCATTTCACAAAAAAAAATCTTACCCCTCAAAAATAAGCCTTTTACCGATTGTTATCGTGAAGAGCCTATCAAAGGACAGAGCCCCTAGGAAGGATGATAGCGGTAATGATCGGTATTTCCTCACTTTGCAACCATATCCACCTTTTTACTTGGACTAGTTAGGCTATTTTTGAGCATGGGACGACCCTCTTGGCTTATCACTAGAGGAGGCGGGGTTTCACTTTACGTACAGTGTCGACTAATTCCGTGGTTCATCCTTTTTCCATCCCGCCTATCGTCCCGTAGTACGTTCTTAGAAGGTTAGGAGGACCTAGGTAAGTTACCAACGTTTTTATTGCTTTGTTGTCATACTATTACGATTTTGTCCATTTCGGTTTGTATTATTAGCTTGGGAACGTTGTTACTTGCCTTGAGTCCTTAATCGGTGCTTCTTTCACCGCTTTGTTGAGGGAAGTGGTATTGGTTTATTCTTGGATGCAACCGATTGTCCGTTTGTTTGCTTGTTTGTTTGTTTGTTTGTTGGTTTTTTTTTTGTGGTGAAATGTGAGATATGCATTCATCAAAAAATAGGAATTACAGGTATAGTATACTGTACATCAAGTAATAGAGGGACTAAACAATATCGACTCCTCGAATAGAGTCATACACCCAATATATAGAACCATTTAACAGCTATAGCCTATGCTTCTTAAGGCTCGAATGTCTTCAGTACCGATTTGGTCTTTTGCTCTAACTCGCACCCTCCTCCTAGCATTATCATTAATCCCTTTCGCTACTAGTGCCGGATGGGTGATTTTTCCTTCAATCCTAGCTTCATTTTGTTGAGTCCAGATCATATAATAGCATCCCGCTAAGACTGATGCATGCAATTTCCAACGTATTTCATCAGCACCCACAGTCTGTATACTCGTGAGCAAATCATACCTAGTCCATTGCTCAACATTCTTCATCAGCCGATTACTGAAATCACAATCAAAGAAGAGGTGTTGCATCGTTTCTGGATACTCGTGGCATAAGCAGCATTTGTCATCGTTCACACAGCCAATTTTGTACAGTTTGTCCTTGGTATTAATACCATTATTCATGATCAGCCATGTAATGTATGCATATTTTGGAACAGTCCATGTGTTCCACACAAACCGAACCCAGGCAGGGGGAGTAGGACTGGGACACAGCCAATCATATTCGCTTCTCACCGAATAGCTAGCAGGGGTAGCATTCCACTGGCCAGCAGTATAACCCACCTTCAGTCGCTCTTTCGTCTTACAGATGGATTTCCATGACCACGACACATCAGGTGGTGGTGCATAGTCATGCCAATCCTGTTGCTTTAAGTACACTACATTCACCAATTTAATCCACAAACGATCCCGTCCCTCATAAATCCAATGGACTAGTTTCCCAACGGCTGCGATATTCCACTCATGAACGCGCTTAATACCCAGGCCACCCACTTCTTTTGGGAGTGTCACCTTCTCCCAAGCTATAGGAGGGATTCTTCGGTATTCAGAGCTCCCATCCCATAGGAAATTTCTGCATATTGCTTCAATTTTCTTGATAATGTGTTTAGGGATGACAAAGATAGAAGCCCAATAACTGTATAAGGTATTCAAAACAGAATTGATTAACGTTACCTGGCCAACATATGATAGCTTACGTGCACCGATACTTCTAATTCTGCTTACCATCTTTTCCGCGAGAATCAGACACTCACTCTTATTCAATTTGCCTGACTGAATAGGGACACCCAAGTATCTAAACGATAGAACTCCCTTCTTAATTCCTGTCGCCTGGAAAATATCATAAATCAGAGTATCCTCCACCCCATTGTAGTAAGCTTCAGACTTGGTATTATTCATACTCAAACCTGAGGCCGACGAAAATGTCGAGAAGGCCCTCATCAAAAGCATAATAGAGTTAACCTCTCCTTTACAAAAAAGAAGAAGGTCATACGCAAAAACTAGATGGGTAAGCTTCATAGTCTTGCATAAAGGATGGTACTGAAAGGGGTAGCTGCTAGTCGCATAAGATAAGGTTCTAGTCAAATACTCCATACATATAGTAAAGATAAGGAGGGATATGGGATCCCCTTGCCTCAACCCTCGTTTACCCTTGAAATACGAACCACCATTAAGCACAATCGAATAGGAGGTTGTAGTAATACATGTCATAACTCTGTCAATAAACAGCTTAGGGAATTGTAAGGCCTGTAGCATATTCCGAACAAAATCCCATTCCACCGTATCATAGGCTTTTTGAAGGTCCGGCTTAAACATACATCTAGGGGAGGCATGCTTCCTAGAGTACATCTTAATCAAGTCCTGGCAAACAAGGACATTCTCCAATATCGATCGTCCCTTAACAAATGCCCCCTGAGTTTCTGAGATGATATCAGGGAGTACAAGTGCAAGCCTGTTGCATAGGATTTTAGAGATAATCTTATAGGTGACATTACAACAGGCTATCGGTCTAAACTGAGTCACATGTTCGGGTCTCTCACACTTTGGTACCAACGTGATATTCGTGGCATTAATCTTCTTCAATAGTTTGCCTTTGTTAAAAAATCCATAACAGCCTCACAAATATCCCCACCTATAATGTTCCATGAGTCCTTAAAGAGCTACTCGAGAAACCATTAGGCCCGAGAGCCTTCGCTATAGAAATAGAAAAAATGACTTGTTTAATTTCTCCAGCAGAAACAGGTCGCATTAATTGGTCCCTGTGCTGTGCCGAACAACCTTGTGCAATAACTCTCACCCGAACAGGTTGAACCTCAATCTTCGATCCCAGTAACCCCTTATAAAAATCAAGAAAAGCAGCCTGTATGCTAGGGATGTCTATACAAACATCCCCTCTCATATTCTTCACCTGCGATACTTGGTTCTGAGCCCGGTGCTGTCTTATGGACTGGTGAAACAGTCGGGTATTTGCATCACCCTCTTCTAACCATTTGGCCTTGGCCTTCTACGATAGAAAACTGTCTCTAGCCTTCCTCAGACAAACCAAATCCTTCAGTATCATTCTCTCCTTCTCCACTAGCTGCTCTGTGGGGATCCCAGCAGATATGGCGAGCTGTACCCCTTCCAATTCCATCTCCTTAGTCCTGGTTCTGTTCTCAATATTAGAGAAATGCTCAGTATTTCGCCTCTTAAGTCCCATCTTAAGCTTTTTCAATTTCTTTACCACTCCAAACATCCTCGTACCATATACAGGAGTCTCCCAAACATCACGAACTGTTTGAGCAAACGAAGGAGCCTTACTCCACATGTGGAAATATTTAAAACTAGCTCGTTTTCTATCAAGAACCATACTGTTCTGGATCGTGCACGGAGAGTGATCAAACAAACCCTCAGGGTGAAAGTGTGCTTGATACTCGTTCAATTGCGACATCCAGTCAGCATTCACCAAGAACCTGTCCAACCTGCTGTACTTCCGAGATACAAACTCCTGCTTATTAGTCCACGTATACCATGCTCCCGTTGCTTTAATGTCAACAATCTCACAATTCTCCAAACACTCAATGAACTCATCCATGTCCTCCTGTTTAGTTATTCCTCCTAACCTTTCATCAGGAGAAATAACTGTATTAAAATCACCCCCTACCGCCCAAGGACCATGAATATCAGCTGCAATATCCATCAAACTTTTCCAAAGCTCCTTGCGACCCTCACCATCGTTGTAACCATATACCATAGTATACTCAAACATCCTTCCAGAAGGCCTATGACAAACCTTACTATGAATTAGTTGAGCATTATACAGTATTGGTTGAACATCAAAAACGGTGGGGTTCCAAATAACCCAAACCCGGCCACCAGGGTGCATATGACTATTAGTAGTCACACACCATCCATCCAACATGTTATTCGAAACACTATTAACATTACTAGGTTTTATTTTTGTCTAAAGAAGGCCAAACAGACCAACTCCTTTATTATGTAAAAAACACTTCACTTCACGTTGTTTATTCACACTATTCAATCCTCTAACATTCCAAAATCCTAATATCATTGGGGGATATTCGTAATGATGTTACCAGTATCCGGAGGCGTCTCAGGTACCATTGAGCCCTCTACAGCATCCACATAAGTTTTGCCCACACCATCAATAGTCCTGGTTGGCGATCTACTAATACTGATCACAGTGGTCACCTTTTGTGGCATATCTGGGATCTTTGGCTTCCAAACTTTAGGTTGAGCCTGCTTCACAGGCACGCCCTTCCTACACATTTTTGCTTCATGTCCCATCCATTTCCATTTGGAGCATAGTATAGGGTTCCATTCATACTCAACTTTCACCTTTTCAATCCCTCCACCCGCATTCTTGAACATGACATGCTCAGGGTAGTCCTGTCCCACTGTCAACTCCAGCAAAACACGAGCATACCCAAGTTTCGTTTTGTCCGCAGTGGAAGGATCAGACCTTACATACTTGCCACCTAGATTTGCAATTTTTTGGAGGCAACTACCCCAATATTTAAGAGGAAGATCATGAAAACGAACCCACAAGGGCACCGTCTTAATATCCTCCTTAAGAAGGTCTAAGTCAGGTTGCCACTGTCTCACAATAAGCGGCTTATTGTCAAACATTTGATATCCCGCCTGGATGATGAATTCCTTTGCCTTACTATCCTTGAATCTAACCAAAAACACACCATTCGGCATGAAGGATATCTTACCGATCCCATGTCTACCCCACACTCGCTGTACGTACCCTTTAAGGACCTCCCAAGGGGGGTTCGCTCCTAGTACGTAACAATATGTAGACCAGTATTCGACCTCCTCTTGCGTATCCTCATCATAGAATTGCAAAAGCTCTTCATCATCAGGAACTGTAACAGGTACCTGATGCGCGCCGTCGTCGACACGCATGCAAACAATATTTTTAACACCGACTAACCTAACTAATGTAGTAGTGGTAGGTCGGGATCAATCGACAGGGAGACGGTTAAGCGATATTGGTCAAGTCTAGAGTGTAGTCGCGTTTGGGATTGAGATGGGGGTTTTGGGTCGAGAGAGGTCGAACTAATGCTAATGAGCTACGCTTACTAAGGCTAGGGATAATAATGGGAAAGGTGTTGGGGAGAGTCGGGATTCGGAAATGGGGTCTAAGAGTCTCGGGATCGAGTTTTAGCTACAACGTTGAAAAGGGAGAGTGCCACCTTTCGGTTTCTTCACCCAACCTACCTATACCCGCTTTCACGACGAAATGGAAAGTCTCAAAATAAGGTAATTTCTACCCCGAGTTTCCCCATATTGATAGAAACGAGCCAAGGTCGATCTAGCTACAGTCTAGGTCAACAAAGACACAAAAACCTTAAAATTGATAATTAACAAGTAAACAACTCACCAACATCCCTTGAATCAAATAGTCCAAATCTTCATCCCTAATTCCCCAACAAGAAAATATACTCACTAGTCACGATGAATAACAACAAAATACTAATAAAAGAGGGATTGTCTAAAGCAGGCATAATAGCTACACTAACAATTTATACTAAAGAGAGAATAAACTAACACACAATCTAAAGAGAAACTAACAAAGGAGAGAAAGTCATAAACTAATGGAGAAAAGGGAGAGGAAAGAATTTACCAACTATGGAGAAAACTAAGGAGGAAGATGAAGATTAACATAAAGATTGAATCTTGGAAGAAATAATACATGAATTTGTCACTAATCCATGCATAAATCCTTCAATCTTCAATAAACGAAATATGAATCTTCAAGAAATAATACAAGAGCCTTGTCACATAAACCCTTGCAAAACCCTTGAATCTTCAACATAAAAACACAATCTTCAACAAAGATGGAAGCTTGATTACTAATTATAGAGTAGAATTAATCTAATGCTAAGATCTATGATGGTAGGGATTTATCGTGGAATCTGAATCGTCAATAATAAACCGGCTAATCCTACGGTAGATAGGGCAAGTCGGGTCGAATCCACGGGGACGGTAAGAGGCGTCTAGACTAAGGTCACCCGATTACTAGACTAAGTCAACGAACTGAGCTAAATAAGAATGATGAGAAGGGAGAAAACTAGACTATGACTAAGGAGACAGAGAAAGCAAACAAGGAAAACGGGCTACGATTAGGTCGGGGTCAAATTGGTAACGGAATGGTCAAGGGATAACTAGAGCGAAGGAGGTAGTAGGGTAATCTAGGTTGGTCCGGGCTCTCGCAACTTAGGCCTACCTAGAGGTTCATCCTATAACCCATCTTGGCGACACACATGACAAACGGGGTTCTAACGTGCTATAGTGGCCTAGGTCGCATCCGGGCTCTCGCTACTTAGACCGACCTAGGGATCGTCCTCACCGGGCTCCCGCTACTTAGTGAGGGAACCGAACCCAGAAACAAACTATCACCCACAAGAGAAAGGCAAGAAAAACAAGTATTTGCAACTACTAGTCAATCAAGCATTTCAACAAACATGTGATGTGCACCAAACCAAGAGGAAACCCAAATCTTCCACCAACATCTCCAACAATCCCTTAATCATCCATCAACACCCAAATCACCTTACTAACCCTAGCAACAATCTACTCAAACATATCTAAAGGAAATACTAACAAAAACAAGATGAATCAACATAAACATCAAAACATACATAAACAAACTATTGAAAACAATAAACAAGAACTAAAGATGAGAACTTGATGAATAATAAAGGATTAAGAGTAAAAAGGAAGAGAAGATTATACCATACTAGTGAAGAATGAAAAGATGAACACTTGTATATAAAGAAAACCCAAATTCCTCCACCAATGTTGTCAAGATTGGATGAATTCTTCAAGATATCTCTTAATACAAGATTAAACTAAGATTAACTACTAATTACCGACTAATCTACACTAATCTAATATAATCTAACCTAAAGTAGTCTAGGGTTTAATGTCTAATGAAGTGCATCCCCTTTACAAAACAAGGGAAGGGTATATATAGGGTTACAAGTGGAAAGGAGAAGAAATAAAAGAAGGCGTGCAGCAGCAGCACGGTCCCGACCGGGACGGATCATCCCGACCGGGACGGGCTGCCATCCCGACCGGGACGGGTTGGTCCCGACCGGGACGGGCCCACAGCAGCACCCTTTAACGTGCACCCCATTCCGAACGGGATGAGGCCTTCCCGAACGGGATGGGTCTTGTAGGCCTCCCTTAAGAGCTTTTTGGTCCCTCCTTGCCTCTCATGGGTATCTCGTCGATTCTCGGGACCCGGGCTCGGGTCTCGGAAGCTCGGGATTGGGTCCCAAGGTCTCGGGGTCGATTCCAAGGCCTCGAGTCATCGTTCCTTTATCTCGTTGGCCCAAAATGTGTATGTATAGAGTCGGAATCGCTCCAACTCTTCCAAATCTGTCTCGGGAACCTGAAACGAACTAAAGGAAGCATAAGAAGCCCATGAATCGCTCCCAAGGAGCGATTCTACAAGGAAATGGGACCAAAACACAGTAAAATAGACACTACAAACTACACTTATCAACTCCCCCACACTTAACCCTTACTCGCCCTCGAGTAAGCACATACTAACTACTATACTAGCCGAATGGGTATTAGCGCACCCTATGCCCTTTCAACTCACGCGAGTGCACTTAGAGGAAAAGTGCACTCCGCAAGGCAAGTCGGGTCTTGCGACAAAACTGTGGATGCAACCGGACACAAACACATAAACAAACACACAAACAAACAAACAAACAAACACATGATCGGTTGCACCCAAAAGAAAACAAATACCGCTTCCCTCAAACAAGCGGTGAAAGAAGCACCGGTTTAGGACTCGAGGCAAGTGACAACGTTCCCAAGCTAGACGTACAAACCAAGGTGAACTAAACTCTAATAGTATGACGATAAAGCAACAAAAACGTTGGTAACTTACCTAGGTCCTTCTAACTTTCTAAAAACGTACTACGGGACGATCGGCGGAGTGGAAAAGTGAAGATCCACGGTGTTAGTCGACACTGTAGGTAAGTGAGACCCCGCCCCCTTTAGCGTGAGCCAAGAGGGTCATCCCATGCCCAAAACCGCCTAACTAGTCCAAGTAAAAAGGTGGAAATATGCAAAATGAGGGAAGACCGACTAATGCCGCTATCATCCTTCCTAGGGACTCGGTCCTTTGGTAGGCTCTTCACGGAAAAAGTCGGAAAAAGACTTATTTTTGTGGGGATTTCTTTTTGTGAGACGGGTTTTCTTTTGGCATTTTCTTTCTTTTCGACATTTTGATTTGTTTGTTGCCATGCCATTTCTTTTTCTTCTTTTCTATTTTGTTTTTGGCTTTTGTGCCTTTTCTTTTTCTTCATTCTTTTCTTTCTTTCATTTTTCTTTCTTTTCTTTTCTTTGCCCTTTTTTGGCAAGATTTGGTTTTTTGGCATTTCTTGAAATTAAGAAAGAGAGAATCAACAAATTGCAATTTATTGTGTGATATGTGTAGGAGGTAGGGAAATGGGTGAGTCGGGAGCACACTTTCCCTTCAAACCCACAAAAAGTGGAGAACTTGGACTAATCAAACAATCCTAGACATGGTCACCTAAGGGACGAGACTCGGTAACCAAGGCCTTTTCACACCGTGGGTGGTCATAATGGTCAAAGGTGCAAATCTCGTAGTAAATCCCTAGTAAGCAAGGTGGACTCAAGGTAAAGGACCAATGAAATCATTGATTTAGGGTCATTCTACTAGGCCAAAGTCCAAGACGCAATTTATACAACTAGGAAGGGAAAGTAAACTCTCACACACTAGCCTCTAAACCAGGTTTTCGAAAAACTGTTTACACACAAGACACACAACACAACACAAAAACAAAGACTCAACGAAAATGAAAGAAAAAGAGATAAAAGATAACAAGACAAAACAAAATAAAACAAACACACAAGGGAACAAACACCACCCCGATAATCCATACAAGTCACCAAATCATCCACCAATATGCACAAAGCTCCACCCGAGCACACAACATCACAATTTCCTCCAAACTCCACAAGAAATAAAGAGGGAAAAGGGATAGAAGATGTTACCGGATGTCTTCAAAGCTTTCCAAAACTAACGGTGATTAAGCAACCTATAAGGAAAAAGGGAGGCAAACACACACAACAAGACAAATATACGACACAATGACAAAAAAAAGGAAAACACACAAGAAGAAAATCTTTTTGATTTTTGTGAAAAATTTTCAAATTTTTAGGATTTTTTCAAGAATTTTTCGAAAAAACTAAGAAAATAAAACTAACTATGCTAGAATATCGCTCCCCCACACTTAAACCGAGCAATGTCCTCATATGCTCAATTGTAGTGTGCGGAGAGACAAAAGAAAAAGAAAAGAAACTACGAAAATAAAGCTAAAAATCAAAGAATAAAGTGAAGAAAAAAGGTAGAAGGTGTCCGGCCGGGGAGTAGTCAAGTCACCATGGGCCGAGATGAGAAAAAGGTATGGATGGGGGAAGAAAATAAAAAGAAGGAAATAAAAGGAAATGGGAGGGGAGGGCTAGGTGTAGTCAAGTCACCTAGCCCAGATTCCGCCTAAATCCGACTAAATCCTCAAAAAGAAAGAGTGAAAAACTTGTAAAATTTGGATTTTGAAATGACTCTCGATGTAGTCACATCATCGAGAGTCGGGAGCAACAACTACCGAGGCCTCGAAGGCCACCATGACATCAAGACACAAAAGTGTACAAGGGGAAGGGAATAAACAAAGGAAAACAAGCAACAACAAAAACGAAAAAGAAAGGATAGTTGTCGTACCATAGGATAGCAACTCACTCTCTCCATCGTCTCATAGATCAATATAGGCACTTGCTTGTCTTCATCATTGCTATCCCGCTTGAAGCTTGATAGAACCGCATGGTAGAGGTAGTAATGGTGCGAGGGGGTGGGATTTGATGTGAATATCGGTCTAAAGTGAGGAGGAAATGAGGTTAAGGTATGTAAATGAGGTGCATGGGTGGTATGATATGAGAAAGGCAGGTAGGGAGGTTCGGTGGGGGTATACAATGGTTGGGTGCGCTTAAATGTCGAAGAAGAAGCACCAAAAAGGAGTAGGGGATGATCCCGGTCGGGATGGATGATCCCGGTCGGGAAGCCTCCTTCCCGATTGGGATGACACTCCAGTGGACTCGATTTTTGGCACCCTCACCCCAATCAGGACGGCCCCATCCCGGTCGGGACGACACACCCTTCCCGGTCGGGAAGGGTCTTCATGACTCCCATGACCCCAAAAACCGACTCCCTTACTCACGATCCAAGCTCTATAACTAACCACTCCTTTCTAGGAGTCACCTTCACTTCACCTATCACAATTAACTCAAAGTACACATCAAATTCACTCCCTCACATCGCTCATCAAAATACCAAATCAATTACAAGAGCTTCACAAAACAACAAAAATCAAGAGAAAAAACACACAAATACAAACACAAGTACTTTAAAGAGGAGAGGAGGGGAATATACAACATGACGGTTCTTTAGGAACTCCGTCAACCCTAGGATGGTGGACTCTTCTTCAACCGTAGCCCTCAAGGGCATGGAGGAGCAAGTCGAACGCGCTACCGACATCATAATGAACGCCCAAGAAGCGCTCGAGCCTAGCCAACCTCCACGGCCTCCAAGGAGGAGGCAAGAAGTAGGAATCCCAAGACCCATCGTCATCCTTCATGTCATCTCCGGGGTCTATCCATCCTACGAGCTTCACCGACCTCTTCCTCCCTAAGCATCGCCTCCAATCACAAGCACGCTTCATCTCCAAGAAACAAGGCACAAAAAGCGGCTTTGGCCTCATTTCCTCGTTGCACACCCCCAAACTTTCCTCAAGTTGTGGTTCCCCATCTTCATCACTTGGCCCCATATCGTCCTGGAGGAGAGGATCGAAACTTCTACCGGCGGTTTCGATCGCTTCCAAACCATCTCTCGGTGTACTAGCAAGGGGCTCTTGATGCGTAGTCTCATTATCGCACAAGGGCAACTCGAGGCTATCAATCTCACCTAACAACCTCACGAATTCTACCAACCCATCCAACTCACTATCCTCCTCCAATTCTTCACCAACGATGTCTTCACCAAGGGTCATATCCTCATTCGTCTCTTTTTGGGTAGACGATTAAGGTTCTTCAAATCAAATTTCTCTTTCAAAATGAACTACATCGGCGGCTTCGTGATTAGGTTGCTCCTCTCTCTCAAGTGTGCACCCTTCACCTAAATGTGATGCTCGGGATAAAAACATTACGGTTTGAACCGATAATGCATTTAATTGAGCATTCCTCGCCTCGTTTCCCCTTCGAATTTGGGCCATTAATTCCTCTTGTTCTTTTTGCAATTGAATGGCCGTTTCTTGGATGCTTCTTTGCATTTGAAGCATAGAATGAAACACCTCTGTGTCGGGTAATTGGTGATCATTGGGGTTTTTTAAAGCTCCTTGAAAATCTTGATGATGCCCAAGGGGTGGGGCATCATATTGTTGGTAGCAAGGTTGGGATGATTGGTAGTATTGTGGGTCATGGGGTTCATATTGTGGTTGGGGGTATTGGCTTCCATAAGGTGAATCTTGATTGAACATGGTGGGTTCACATTGATAACTCGAGTAATAGTCACCATGATCGTAGGATTGATAGTCATTCAAATGTTGGTAGCCATTTTCATAACCTTGAAGATCATACCCGTCTTGATTGCCCCAAGAAGCTTGATATTGGTAGGGGGACGTCATGTCATACCCTTGGTTCATGGAAGAAGAGGAGTAGCTCATATCGGCTTCCGAGTGTGTGGAGTTTAGATCAAACCCCATGCTTGCTCGAAAATCGTAGCTCATACCCGGTTGGAAACCTCTCATCCTAGCAACCGTCCGTTTAAGCGGCTCTAAGTTGCAAGAAGAAGATAGTCACCACCTCTAAGCACAAACTGTAGACTAAGAACAAACGTGAGAAGTCTAGTGCTTTTTGGGCACTAGACAAGAGAGAAATAAACCACACACACACAAGAAGCAAAGTAACAAAGAGAAAAAAAGAAAAACACGAACACAAAGACTAAGTCAAGTAACTAGGAAAACAAAGTCCAAACTAGCACCGTCCCCGGCAACGGCGCCAAATTGATGGTAGGGATTTGTCGTGGAATCCGAACCGTCAATAATAAACCGGCTAATCCTGCGGTAGATAGGGCAAGTCGGGTCGAATCCACGGGGACGGTAAGAGGCGTCTAGACTAAGGTCACCCGATTACTAGACTAAGTCAACGAACTGAGCTAAACAAGAATGATGAGAAGGGGAGAAAACTAGACTATGACTAAGGAGACGGAGAAAGCAAACAAGGAAAACGGGCTAGGATTAGGTCGGGGTCAAAGGGGTAACGGAATGGTCAAGGGATAACTAGAGCGAAGGAGGTAGTAGGGTAATCTAGGTTGGTCCGGGCTCTCGCAACTTAGGCCTACCTAGAGATTCATCCTATAACCCATCTTGGCGACACACATGACAAACGGGGTTCTAACGTGCTATAGTGGCCTAGGTCGCATCCGGGCTCTCGCTACTTAGACCGACCTAGGGGTCGTCCTCACCGGGCTCTCGCTACTTAGTGAGGGAACCGAACCCACAAACAAACTATCACCCACAAGAGAAAGGCAAGAAAAACAAGTATTTGCAACTACTAGTCAATCAAGCATTTCAACAAACTTGTGATGTGCACCAAACTAAGAGGAAACCCAAATCTTCCACCAACATCTCCAACAATCCCTTAATCATCCATCAACACCCAAATCACCTTACTAACCCTAGCAACAATCTACTCAAACATATCTAAAGGAAATACTAACAAAAACAAGATGAATCAACATAAACATCAAAACATACATAAACAAACTAGTGAAAACAATAAACAAGAACTAAAGATGAGAACTTGATGAATAATAAAGGATTAAGAGTAAACAGGAAGAGAAGATTATACCATACTAGTGAAGAATGAAAAGATGAACACTTGTATATAAAGAAAACCCAAATTCCTCCACCAATGTTGTCAAGATTGGATGGATTCTTCAAGATATCTCTTAATACAAGATTAAACTAAGATTAACTACTAATTACCGACTAATCTACACTAATCTAATCTAATCTAACCTAAAGTAGTCTAGGGTTTAATGTCTAATGAAGTGCATCCCCTTTACAAAACAAGGGAAGGGTATATATAGGGTTACAAGTGGAAAGGAGAAGAAATAAAAGAAGGCGTGCAGCAGCAGCACGGTCCCGACCGGGACGGGCTGCCATCCCGACCGGGACGGGCTGCCATCCCGACCGGGACGGGTTGGTCCCGACCGGGACGGGCCCACAGCAGCACCCTTTAACGTGCACCCCATCCCGAACGGGATGAGGCCTTCCCGAACGGGATGGGTCTTGTAGGCCTCCCTTAAGAGCTTTTTGGTCCCTCCTTGCCTCTCATGGGTATCTCATCGATTCTCGGGACTCGGGCTCGGGTCTCGGAAGCTCGGGATTGGGTCCCAAGGTCTCGGGGTCGATTCTAAGGCCTCGAGTCATCGTTCCTTTATCTCGTTGGCCCCAAAATCGCTACTACAAAACCTTTGGTTTCTTGCCGCTTTAAAGGTGGGTTCTTGTCGTTTTAATGTGTCGCAAATTTAATTCTCGACGCTTCCAAAAAGCGTGGAGATTTTGGGCGTCGGGAATTCTCGACGCATTTTTATGTCGCCATTCTCGACGCATTAAAACGTTGAATATTTTATTCAAGACGCTTTTTTGCGTCACTACGTGGTACACTAAAATTTGCATCCTCGACGCTTTTCTATGTCGCGATTTTTTCCCCCCCCAAATTTTTTTCAAAGCTTGAGACTTTCTACTATTAGAAGAGTCGAGAAATAATAATATAAAATTCAGTTATCGACACTTTGATATCGTAAAAGCGTCGAGAATCTTATCATAAAGAATAATAATAATATATTTCGAACATATTCATGTTGTCAAAAAAGCGCGACTCCACATTTACTGAATTGATATCAATAATACACAAAGATCGAGTTGGTCGTTTAGAAAACAAACACTTAATTTGAATAATCTCCAATCAATAAATAGAGTTTCATACGACGAATAACTAGAAATAATCTCCATCCAAATGTATATTTCGCAATCCAAAGTAAAATAAAAAAAATTACTAAAAAACTACGGTATTATTTAGAAAGCTACGTGTTTTCCTCCAAAAATACATTGAATTTAATGTCCAAGTTCAAAAATAGTGAGTCGATTTTGTCATCCATCAATTCCGTTATCATCTCCCTTTTTGTGTTGCAGAACCTCCTGTAGTGGTAAAAAAATATAATAAAAAAAACTGAAAACGCCATGTAATGAACCATAAATAGGTAGAAAATATAAATTCATATTAAAGAAATAAATTACCTCAGGATCAGCAATGCTGTGCAAGATTGTCTTTGCCATATTTGCACTCTCATCTGATGTTCCCCTACTACTCATTACATTCAAAAAAAATTTAGTAACGAATTAGTCTCAGAATACTTAAAAAGAGACAGTAGTCATGGAGATGCCGTTTGCAGCTCCACGTTGATCTTGATCCTGTTTTTCATTTGTTCATCTTCGTTAAACATGAAAATCGGATTTTTATTCTAGAGATCAAATGTCTGAAGGGTTAAAACAAAACTTACCACAACTCGGTTTGGAAGAATAAATGAACTGGTTATAATGCATGTCTGTCATATAATCCACAACAATAAAGAAAGAACACAGTGAGTAAAAGATATTACCATATACGGAGTAGTAATAAGCATTTTTGCCAGTACATTAGAATTATCTCATTTTTACTTGCAGGCATGATATTCTTGTACACAGAGGCACAATTTAACACCAGAGCGAGAGTGAACCCAGATAGTAAAGCTATGAAAGGGTACAACTGTAGCACATGCATGAATAGCATTTGGGAAAAGGTGAAGCAGTGTCAGTGAGTCATATTTTTTCGATTGCAGACCCGTGTTATCAACACATATAAGCTTTCAAAAAGGAAAAGCATACCCCGCATAGACGAACCACCATAATTGGTCCAAATATTTTGTCAATTTTCGGATACAAGAATAGCTGAAATACCAACATTCCAAGACATGAACATTGGAATGAACACGATCAGGGGCAAGAAACAAAATGAAGACGATAGAGTTTGAAGTACTTTATGAATTGTAAGGGAGTTGATACCTGTGATAGAAAGAATTGTTCCAACATCTTGAGTTGAATAGCTTAATCCTCCAAGTTTCCTAGGACTAACTGCCCATAACAGTAAAAGATCTAGAGTGTAAGACTGCAATAAAATTTCTGAGCAATACAAGATTTTCCACAATAGGCCTACCTCTGAGTAAGCCATGTCATGAAGGGAGAAAATGCAGTAGACGATGATAGACGAAATAAATGGCCAGTTCCTATATATAAATGCTTTTTCTTGGAAGCATTGTGCTTTCATTGATTTCTGTGTTTGTAAGCTTGTCATCTGATGCGTGAATTGCAGCTTCCGCATCTTCATATGAATCGTGCTCAGATGAATGTTTTAGTTTGTGCTTATTATGTAAAGATTCCTGGATTATATAGTAAATAGTTAATGATTATGTAAAACAAAGAATAAAATGGATGTAAAAGAAATTTCGAGCAATCATTTTTACGGGTTACTTACAATGTAAAAATCGCTACAGAAAGAGACTTTAGTATTTGAATTAGTAAAAAAAAGAAGCAAGATGATCAAGGGACTAACGGGAAGCCAAAATGCACCTGAGCAAAAAACATGAAGATGGGATTAAGAGAGCTCACCTGAGAAAATAAACCCCTAGGTGACGGCCCAATGATCAGTCCGATTCCCCAAGTTGTAGTAATCTATACAATGTGTTACTCAATCACTTCATACGAGTAGTTACTATCACAACAGTGTTAATGTAATTACAGTTAGAAGTTAAGTATGTGATAAGGGTATTTAAATGCTTGTCTAAGAGTCAGACTCAACTATTTATGAGCAGGGTGTACTCGTGTTTTTGGCTTTAAATGTCGCACTCAAGTATCAAACTCAAAATATCAAGTGGAAGTAAGGTAGTGGCAGTATCCATAATACTCCGTAGAGTATAACCTTAATTGACAATCAGCAAAAGCTATTTACAAGTTTGAACCATGTCATAGGGCTCATTTACATAAAATGACCACAGCAGCACAATTAAAGGGGGGTACCGAATGTGTTCTCACCGCTGTATGTCATGTAGAGAAAACCGTCTTCATCTTTTTGCTCCTCATAGATAGCTGACATCATAAGAGCTGCAAGATAGAACCAATATCCATATCAGGACTTCGCGAAACAGCTAGTCGCACATGAAGTCATCTTATATTAACAAACAACATTCATAAGATTATCATTGTCAATAAAAAGACGAAGAAATAAAAAATGAGTTCATAGTAGTACCAGTAGGTGGTAGGATGTTCTTATCAAAGATGAATATAGCCTTCTCAGCACTAAGCTTGATCCTCTTGTGAACCACATACACGAATTGGCCAACCGTTAAATCCGTAGGAACCAGGTACCTACAAGATTAGAACAGTAGTGAGTACAAAGTATCTCTACTCAAGTGACTGAAAATACATTAGGAATAGAAAAGCAATCTTCCACAAGTAAAAATCACTACGAGTAAAAATTTAGCATGGGGTTCCTAGAGTTCGCAATAGTTGACCCAACCCGAGAAACCCGAAACCCAACCGGATAGAACCATGATCTCGCTGAACCCACACTAATCACGAATTGGTATTATGATGCATGCTTGCTTAAAATGAAAAGGCTATATTTAAGACATATCAGCTGTGGTGTATTCATGTAAAATGAAAACCTCAGTAAGAAGCGTAATAGTAAAAGTTTAGAATCCAATTTATGATTTGCGGATTCTCATATGTAGCTAGCAGATGATAATTAACAAAAAAAATGAAATAAGTGCCTGAAATGAAATTTCAAGTGAACATCAGGTAACATTCATCGAAATAACATGTTCTCCCAGTTCTACCTCTACGTTGGTCAGCCTACACCACAATTTTCTCCATATATCAAAACTTCAATGTTGAAAATGCAACTTAAGCATGTCATAGATTCCAACCTGTACCCGTGATCTAGAAACCGAAACAAGGTCAGTAGTATGCCTTTTCTGATTCCCGTCCCAATACACTTGTAAAGACCGACAAGAAGCAATAACATGGGCAACTTTTGGCATTGTTACTGATGATTCTGCTATATCAGTAGCTAAAATTACCTGCAGAATTTGTAGGTGTAAACAAACAATAAAGATCATGAGCAACTAACATCCAAAACAAGCACAAACCAGAAAAACATATTACAAGAAGATATCCGAATTCACATACTCAGAAAAATTAACAGTATTTTCGATTAACAGTATTTTCACAGAAAAATTCACAGTATTTTCGATTAACAACTAGTATTTTAGACTAAACAATTCGATTAAAAAAACCCAGTATTTTCACAAAACAATTAAATCGACGAAGTTTAAAAAAAACAGTATTTTCACAGAAAAACAACTAAAAATTTACCGAAAAATCAACAAAATAAACAACGAGTACCATAATCACAATGAATTAAATCAATTCAAACCGAAAAAGTTAATAAATTGAACAACAAATTCAACAAATTAGTCGATGAATGTTACCTATGTTAATCAACGAGATAACGTGAAGGATTATGGTAAGATGAGCGCCGATGATGAAGTTATTAGCGATGATGAATCATCGGCAATGTGACGAAATTAGATGAACGGTGATGTGAAATCAGAAGAAGAGTGATGAAATTAAAAGATTTAGGTTTGAATGATTTAATTAAGCATATAATATTATAATAAGAAGGTGATTGAAGGAGCAGCCCATAATTAAGGAAGGGGTTGATTAGGTTTAGTCGTTTTGGGGATTTCCAAATTTGAGCGAGGGCGGTTGTTTGTTTTTTTGTAAAAGCGGGATTCAAAAGTTTCATTCACCGCTCATTTCATCAGTTTGGAGGTTTTGTTTATGAAACATAATAAAATATAATTATTGACACATTAAAGTGTAGACAATTAAAATTGGATAGGAAAAAGGGTGGACACTTACAAAAGCGTCTAGCTTAAAGCGTCAAGAAACTAAAGGTTTTGTAGTAGTGAATGTGTATGTATAGAGTCGGAATCGCTCCAACTCTTCCAAATCTGTCTCGGGAACCTGAAACGAACTAAAGGAAGCATAAGAAGCCCATGGATCGCTCCCAAGGAGCGATTCTACAAGGAACTGGGACCAAAACACAGTAAAATAGACACTACAAACTACACTTATCAATCTACTAATTGTTTGTAGAGATTTTTACTAGAGAGCTTACTACAATCTACTACTACTACTACTACTACTACTACTACTACTACTACTACTACTACTAAGAATCCTCTAAAACTACTTCTACTCCTAAAGGCTCACTCAATGCACAAGGAGGCACAAAATCCTAGGAGGAGTATTTCTAGAGTTTCTTAATGGGTTGCACAAACTCCAAGGCCCAAATCCAATTTCCTCTTCATTTAGCTAGACCATCACCCTTTGCATCTTCATGGGGTGAAACTTTGCCCCGCGGCTTGACATAATAATCCCACCGGGTGAAATTTCACCCGGTGAGATTTTCTTCATTTTTTTGCAATTTCGGCCCGGTTTCTCTATCGGGCGAAATTTCACCCGGTTGGCGAAATTTCGCCCGGTTGTTTCGCCCGATGGAGAGTGTCGTGAAAATCTTCGGGGGTGCAAAAATGTCGTCGGGCGAAACTTCGCCCGGTAGTGACTCACCGGGCGAAACTTCTCCCGGTGGTCCACTGCCTCTTTTCCGATCTCTTTCTTTGTCGATCAATTGGATTACTTGAACTTTCAGTTGTGTGCTTTGATTTTCGGATTGTGTCTCTCTCTTTTGTGCTCATGGAAGCTCGGATACGTTTTCGGTCGAAAATCCTATCAAAATAGACAGAAAACTACCAAAAACACGTAAAATGCAAAAGAGAGACACTAATGCGAGAATTACGCAAAATACGGCGATAATCGCACTCAAGTCTCGTAAAATGGAGGAAAAACGGGTCTAAATGGGAGGAAAATAGGTCCAAATTTGGCACACAATAATTCCCCCACACTAAATCGTTGCTCGTCCTCGAGCAAAGACCCAAAAAGAAACTAGCTACTACTACTACTAAGCTAGACTATGCTAAGTCGATACGAGGCAATTAACGGGCCCGCTCCGTCCCTTCAACTCACATCGAGATACCCATGAGGTAGAGTACCTCCATGCAAGGCAAGTTGGGTCTTGCTCAAAATTGGGGTTGCGACTAACACACACACAAACACAAAACAAGGTAGACACACACAAAGAGATAGTCGCAACCAAAGAGAAAATAAATCACCGAATCCCTAACGAGACGGCGGAGAAAGCACCGATTTGAGCTTAAGACAAGCGAGAACACTACCAAGCTAGTAACACAAATTGACATGGATAAGATCCTAATAGGATAGCAATCAAACGATAGAAACATTGAAAATTTACCAAGTTCCTTCTAATCCCACTAAAGATGCCTACAACGGGACGATAGATGGAGTGAATAAGTGAGAACCATGGAGTTAGTAAGCACTGTAGGTAAGTGTTATGCCGTTTCCTAAGCTAAGCCTAGAGGGTCGTTCTAAACTCGAGAAAGCCAATTAGACCAAAAAGATGGATAAGTGTTTGCAAATGGTAAGGATTGCCAAATTACCGCTGTTTTCCTTCCTTGGGACTCGGTCCTCTCGTAGGCATTTCACGGCTATAAGTCAACTAAGAGATTATTTGGGTTGGGAACGATTTTTGAGATTTTGATTTTCTTTTTCGGTTTTTCTTTTCCCATTATTTCGATCGAGGGCTTTTTTTTAGTTGATTTGCCCTTCTTCTTCAATTTTCCCTTTTTCTTTCTTTGAATAGCCCATTTTTGGCTAGATGATTCATTTGAGATCAAGGTAAAGCATATTTTTGCAAACTTATTTGTTGAAATGTGTGAATGGTAGAGAAATAGGCTGGTCGGGTGTGCACCCCCTTCAAACCCATAAAAGGATGAAAATTTTGGACTAAAAGTGGCTTCTCAAGTAAGGTCACCTAAGAAAACGGGGAACGGTAACCAAGGCCTTATCATTCCATGGGTGGTCAAGGTGGTCAAATGCAAATCCCGATGTAGACTCCTAGTAGAAAAGATGGACTCATGGTAAAAATCCAATGCAAAAATTGGTTCAAGGTCATTCTACTAGAATTATGTCCAAAAATCAAAAGGGGTCACTAACAAGGGAGTAATAAACACTCGGCCTAATCTCAAAATCGGGTTTTCGAAAACTTTACCTAGACAAAAACACAAAAACGACTAAAACATAAGGAAACAAAAGCAAAAACAAAACGAAATCACAAGTAAAGCCAAGCACTCCATACTCCATTAAGTCAACACAATCCACAACCACCAATTCCAAAATGTTCACCAAGTGAACCTCCAAATAGCATATATGCCCAAACTCCATGCATAAGAGAAAGGGATAAAACGAAGGTAGAAAGTATTACCGTGCGATCTTCATTTCGTTTCCGCTACCTCACGTATCCATGCTAAATGGTTGCCGGTGTATCTACAAGAAGGAGAATGCAAGACAATACAAGTGACACAAAAACGAAATAAAAGAAAAGAAAACTAAAAAGAGAAAAAATGAAATTTTTTGGATTTTTGGTTTTAAAGGAAAAATGAAAAAGAAAATGAAGAAAAGGATAGTATAGATCCCTCCCCCACACTAAAACTGTGCATTGTCCCCAATGCACAAATAGGAGAAGAATCGAAAAAAGAAAAAGAGAAAAGAACGGAAAATCTTTTTAAAATTTTTATTGTTTTTCATATGTTTTTGGATTTTTGATGATTTTTCAAATGTTTTTGTATTTTTCAAATATTAAGGGAATAAAAAGAAAAGAAATGAAAACGGAGAAAAAGAAAATATAAAAGATAAAATAAAGAAAATGAAGTTGTGGGCCTAAGGGTAATCACGTCACCTAGACCATAGACAAAGAGAAAAATCGAAAAATAAGAAAAGAAAATGAAGTGAAAAATGAAAAAGAAGAAAAATCGATAAGTGGAGAAAGGGCGTAGGTGTAATCACGTCACCTCGCCCGGATTATGCACAGATCGGGAAAATTAAAAGAAAAAGAAAATTTTGGATTTTTTCAAATGGTCTAGGTGCGATCACTTCACCGAAGACCGGGAGCAATAATCAGGTCCTTCTTCTCTAAGGCACCTGCAATAAACCTCACGTGTTTAACAACCCAAGTAGGGTCACGGAGGGGCTGACAACTCACCAAACCAACAAAATAATCAACTACAAATCAACCAACAATCATAATTATCAAATGCCAAAAATTGGCGCTGCAAGGACAAACAATGACTGAGATAAATGAGACAAGAGAACAGATTACTGACGACTGACAACCGACAACTAACACCCCGACACTAACACTAACAATACTCGACCACTCACATAGGACCTGGGGGACGAAGTGGCGGGTAATAAGACCCTGGCGGAGGCATACTGAAAAATCGATCAAAATAGTGCTGCTGCTGTTGCAACATCCTTTGGTTCTCCTCTGCCGCCAACCTCACTGCTTGGGCATCCCTAGCAGCCTCCCTAGCCATCTCAAAACTGGACGGGCGTACTCAAAACCTTCCCTAGAGTACGAGTACGAACTATGCGCAGTATCGCGCGCATCCCGGGCCACATTGTAGGCGTCCTGGGCCAGGTTTAGTGAGGTGGTCGAGTTTTCCCAAGTCTGACGTGATTGGTTATAGACTTCCCCCCATTGGTTATAAAAGTCCTCCGATCATAAGAACGAAGAGTGTTGTGGAGGACTCATGTTAATGTCCTCCTGAAAACCAGGGGTAGACTGGGTGAACGTGGAGTGTCTGTGTGGTTCAAAGTCTGAGAAATTGGGGGTGAGAAATTGTGAGGTCTGGGGTTCGGGTTGGTGGGAGGAAGAGGGTCCGTGTGATGATGACGTTAATGTTCTTTGACCCTCATCCCGAGAGGTTTCAGCCTCTGGTTCCTCCTCCGACACGTCTACAACCTCTATATCATCGTCGCCGAAATCTAAAGGTCCCTCGGGATATTCAATCTGATAAAACTTACCTCGGGTGCTACCCCGAATGTACTCCACGGATCTCTTCGGCATGCCGAAGTTCTCTTCAATATCTAGCCTTACCCATTCGGGGTTAGGCATTGCAATAGCGCGCAGCTCAGTAATCTTATACAAAAACAAACTATTATAATCCCCTTTCTGGGGCCAAACAAGGAAAGGACAATAAACTTCATCTATAAAAATTCCCGCCCCATCAACTGGTGTCAAATCGCTAAAATCGACGCCTAAGGCTCTAGCTAACATCGTTACAACTCCGCCACAAGAATTTCTCTTGCGGCCGCCCTTCGGAATCTGGGCGAAGTGAGTAACTAAAGCCTCGGACATATCGATCGACGGGCCTCTCTCCCAAACCACATCCTCTAACAGCTGCACAGCTACAGCACTACAGTTGTGGTGCGTATCATAGCTTGACAAGAATTAATTGGCTATAATACGCGCCACATACCGGAGGATAAGGTTCCGAACAGAAAAAGAACGCATCTTCCTGATGGTAAGGATTCGTCACGTCCCTAGCCAACAATATAACACCGACTAACCTAGTGAGTAGCTAGGGTAAGTCGGGATCGTATCCACGAGGACGGTATATCAAAGCTTAGACTAGGTCGGCCTACAACGAGACTAGATTACCAAACAAACACGAAGAAGCGATAAATGGAAAACTATTAAGGAGGAGGAATAAGAACTAGACTAACAATGCTAAACAATGCTAATGATCAATCTAACAAATAAACTAGAGTAACCGATGTCTAACTAAGAAGATGAACTCAAATATGGAAAGAAGTGGGGTAGGTCAGGTTCATAGGAGTAGAAGGGTAATTGGGGTGATCAAGGGCATAGGTGTCTCCTAATCGCTAGAGTCGGTCCGGGCTCTCGCAACTTAGACCGATGTCAAGGTGGGTCCGGGCTCTCGCAACTTAGACCCTAGTCCGCGCTCTCGCGACTAAAATATTCTCGACATTTCCACAAAATAAACAATTAATGAGAAGATGAACACAAGTATGGGAAGCATGGCCACTACAACTCACACAAGCATATCAACAAACACATAGAGTGCCTACAATGTGACTAACAACAAAGATGAAACCTTTTCCCCTTAAACCACCCTAATCATCCATAATCTACCCCTAATCCCCCTACTAACCCCACAAGAAAACTACTCACTCATTATTAAGAGAAAACCAACAATCATAAAAGAAATCAATGTCACAAAACAAGCATCCATTATCATTAACAAGAACAATAGCAATAACAATAAGAAAGAACTTGAATAATTAACAAAGACTAAGGTTGAAAGGATTATACCAACAATAGATGAAGAAAAGATGAAAACTTGTATTAATGAGAAACCCAAATACAATCCCAAGGTTGTCAATCTTGGAACAATCTTCAAGAATCCCTTAATCCAAGACTAATTACAATAATTAACTAAGGATTAAAGAAAGGATTAAACTAATGAGAGTAGCAATAATCTAGGGTTGATAATGGAGGCTTAAACTAATCTAGGGTAAGATAAGATGTCTTAAAATTACAAGAAGGGAGTATATATATGGGTACAAGAATGAAGGAGAAGAAAGAAAAAGAGTCGTGCAGCAGCATCACGGTCCCGATCGGGACGGATCATCCCGATCGGGACGGCTCTGTCATCCCGATCGGGACGGGTTGGTCCCGACCGGGATGGGCTCACAGAAGCCATCCTAATGTAGCACCCCATCCCGAACGGGATGAGGCCATCCCGAACGGGATGAGGCCATCCCGAACGGGATGGGCCTTGTATGCCTTCCTAAAACGCTCTTTGGTCCTTCCTTGCCTCTCATGGGCTTCCCACCGATTCTAGGGACTCGGGATCGGGTCTCGGAGGCTCGGGATTGGGTCCCAAGGTCTCGGGGTCGATTCCAAGGCCTCGAGTCATCGTTCCTTTGTCTCGTTTGCTAAAAAATGTGTATGTATTGAGTTGGAATCGCTCCAACTCTTCCAAATTGGTTTCGGGAACCTGAAACGAACTAAAGGAAGCATAAGAAGCCCATGAATCGCTCCCGATTCCACAAGGAAAAAGGGACCAAAACACAACAAATAGGCACTACAAACTACACTTATCAACTCCCCCACACTTAACCCTTACTCGCCCTCGAGTAAGCACACACTAACTACTAAACTATCCGAATGGGTATTAGCGCACCCTACGCCCCTTCAACTCACGCGAGTGCACTTAGAGGAAAAGTGCACTCCGCAAGGCAAGTCGGGTCTTGCGACAAAACCGTGGATGCAACCGGACACAAAACACATAAACAAACAAACACACAAACAAACACATAGACGGTTGCACCCAAAACAAAAGAAATACCGCTTCCCTCTAAAAGCGGTGAAAAAAAAAAGCACCGGTTTAGGACTCGAGGTAAGTGACAACGTTCCCAAGCTAGACATACAAACCAAGGTGAGCTAAACCCTAATAGTATGACGATCAAGCAATAAAAACGTTGGTAACTTACCTAGGTCCTCCTAACTTTCTAAAAACGTACTACGGGACGATCGGCGGAGTGGAAAAGTGAAGAACCACGGTGTTAGTCGACACTGTAGGTAAGTGAGACCCCGCCCCCTTTAGCGTAAGCCAAGAGGGTCGTCCCGTGTCCAAGACCGCCTAACTAGTCCAAGTAAAAAGTTGGAAAACATGCAAAATGAGGGAAGACTGACTAATGCCGCTATCATCCTTCCTCGGGACTCGGTCCTTTGGTAGGCTCTTCACGGCAAAAGTCGGAAAAAGGCTTATTTTTGTGAGGATTTCTTTTTGTGAGACGGGTTTTCTTTTGGCATTTTCTTTCTTTTCGACGTTTTGAGTTGTTTGTTGCCATGCCATTTCTTTTTTTCTTTTTTTCTATTTTCTTTTTGGCTTTTGTGCCTTTTCTTTTTCTTCATTCTTTTCTTTCTTTAATATTTTTTTTTTCATTCTTTTCTTTTTCTTTGCCCTTTTTGGCAAGATTTGACTTTGTTGGCATTTTCATTGTATAACAAGAAAGAGAGAATCAACAATTTGCAAGTTATTGTGTGGATATGTGTGAGATGTAGGTGAATGGGTAAGTCGGGACGGGCCAAGACCCTTCAAACCCACAAAAAGTGGAGAACTTGGACTAATCAAACGATCCTAAACACGGTCACCTAGGGGACGAGACTCGGTAACCAAGGCCTTTTCACACCGTGGGTGGTCATAATGGTCAAAATGCAAATCCCGTAGTAAATCCCTAGTAAGCTAGGTGGACTCAAGGTAAAGGACCAACGAATTCATTGATTTAGGGTCATTCTACTAGAGTAAAGTCCAAGACTCGATTTATACTACTAGAAAAGGGAAAATAGACACTCACACACTAGCCTCTAAACCGGGTTTTCGAAAACCATTTACACAAAACACAAAACACAACACAAAATGAAGACATGACGAAAACAAAAGGAAAAGGAACAAAAGCAACAAAAAACAAAACAAGGCAAAACAAAACACATAGACAAAACAACCACCACCCCTATATTCCATACAAGCCACCAAATCATCCACCATTATGCACAAAGCTCCACCCGAGCACACGTCCACACAACCTTCTCCAATCATCACAAGGAATAAAGGAGAAAAAGGGATAAGATGTTACCCGAAGTCTTTAGAGCTTTCCAAAGTCATTGGCGAATGACGCAACCTATAAGAACAAAGGGAGGCAAAACACGCACACAAAACAAATGTACGACAGAAAGACACAAAATGAAAACACAAAAGAGAAAATCTTTTTGATTTTTGTGAAATTTTTTCAAATTTTTAGGATTTTTAAAGGTTTTTTCGAAAAACTATGAAAATAAAACTACTACGATAGAATATCGCTCCCCCACACTTAAATCGAGCAATGTCATCATATGCTCAATCGTAGTGTGTGGAGAGACAAAAGAAAAGAAAATAAACTACGAAAATAAAGCTAAAATGAAAAACAAAGTGGAGAAAAAGGTAGAAGGTGTCCGGCCGGGGTGTAGTCAAGTCACCATGGGCCGAGACGAGAAAAAGATATGGAACGGGGAAGAAAAATAAAAGGAAAGAAATAAAAGGAAATGGGAGGGGAGGGCTAGGTGTAATCAAGTCACCTAACCCGGATTCCGTCCAAATCCGACTAACTCCTAACAAGGGGTGAAAATCTTGTAAATGGACTAATCGATTGACTCGCGACGTAATCACGTCATCGGGAGTCGGGAGCAACCAAACTATGGCCTTGAAGGCCCCTAGATACCGAGACTCAAGGGAAGGGGCAAACAATGAAAAAGAAGCGATAAAAAGATGGAAAAGTAAGGATAGTTACCCAAACCGAGCGGCTAGTAACTCACTTGCTCCATCGTCTCGTTGATCATTAGAGGCTCGTCGCTTGTTTTCTCGGTTGCCATCTCGCTTCACACTTGAAGAGAACTCACGGTATAGGTAGTAATGGTAGGGGGTCGGATTTGATGTGAGAGTCGGTGTAAAGCGTATAGGAAATGGAGTGAGGGCATGACAATGAAGTACATGAGGCATATGGTAAGGCTAGGGTAGTTAGGGAGGTTGGGAGGGGGCATAAAACGGTTGGGTGGACTCGATTTGCGAAGAAGAATCACAAAGGGGGAGCAGAGGACCATCCCGGTTGGGAAGACTGATCCCGATCGGGTTAACTCACCCGTCCCGGTCGGGACGCCCTCATCCCGATCGGGACGAGCCCACAGTAAGCTCAAAATCCAGCGCACCCTTCCCGATCGGGAAGGCACCCTTCCCGATCGGGTTTGCTCACCCTTCCCGGTCGGGACGCCTCATCCCGGCCGGGATGGGCCTTCTTCAACTTCCAAGGCCCCAAAAGCTTGCTCTAAGCTTCAAAAACCCGATCGTCGTACCTACAACCCAAGGTATACCATCGCCTATCCTCTCTAGGAGCGTTCTCACTTCACCTATCAAGCAATACTCAAACAAACATCAAACTCTCTCCCTCGCCGCGCTCATCAATAATCCAAACAACAAGAATTCACAAAAATCCAAAGCAAATATAATACAAGGATATATACAAGGAGACGGTTCTTGTGGGACTCCGTCAAACCAAGGTGGTGCTTTCTTCAATCTTTTTCAACAACCTTGAACAATTCCATCTCCATCAAGGGCACGTAAGAACAAGTCGAAGGCCCTAGAGAAGTCTTCAATCAAGCTCGAGATATAACCGACCACATCCCGAGGCTCTTCAAGGCCTTGCCTCGACGTTCCCGGGGCATCCCGATCTACTAAGTTCAATGGCTTGAACTTGTACTTGCGATCCTTCGGGATATACCCAAACGTCCAACGATCCTCATGTGGCCCCAAGGGAGGCTCATCTTTGTCCTTGCTTTGCAACTTGTCGTCAAGCCCATGATTCGGGCACTCATCGTCCTCCAAATCGGAGTCATCATCCTCAAGTACATAAGAGTACTTCTTCAAGCTTTGTCCCGATCTTTCCCCTAGATCGATGTCTTTCGTGGCATGGATCATATTACATGTCTCGGTCATAGGCGAAGTGTTGCCTTGGAGGTCGAACACTAACTCCTCGTTGCCTAATTGAAAGGTGATCCTACCCTTCTTTACATCGATCTATACTAAGTCGGTCCAAAGAAATGAGTTTATCTTTAATATTTGATCACGGTTATTTAATTGTAGTGTCGATGCTTAGATAATATTTTATGCCCAACGGCTAAATGTTATATTTGCAAAAATACTATATACTGTTTGAATTTATTCAAAATATGAGAATATTGTTTTGTTCATCAAATTGACATTACTATTCATATCTGTCATATTATGGTTACATTCTCAATTCGGACTACGCCATTTATTTAAATAAATTGTAAGAGATTGTAAGTACTTATTTTGGGTCGTCATAATTTTAACACAACAATGAGAATGTATGGTTGTGCTACTCATAAGGATGAAAATATCGTGTGGACTCACGTGTTTTTGTGGAGTAGAAATTTTAATGCATGTGTTTAATGATTGTTTAATATGCGACATTAAGGAAATATTAAAGGACATTGTTTCTATTAAATAAGCTGCAAGTGTCTAACTAAACGAATAACAAGATAAAGTTTATTGGTTGCTTGTTATGAGTATGGACACGTAAGAAATATATTACCAGTTTGTACGCCTCATCGCGTGTCGGTAAGAGAACACTTCTCATTTAAGATTTGTCGTCTAAAGTTATTCATCATATCCAAGTATATTTTGTGGGTGGATGATGGTAAGGATTTGTCACGTCCCTAGCCGATCAATAAAACACCGACTAACCTAGTGAGTAGCTAGGGTAAGTCGGGATCGTATCCACGAGGACGGAATATCAAAGCTTAGACTAGGTCGGCCTACAACGAGACTAGATTACCAAACAAACACAAAGAAGCGATGTATGGAAAACTATGAAGGAGGAGGAATAAGAACTAAACTAACGCTAGAGACTAACTAAACAATGAAACTAACGGAGACGATAACTAACTAAGACGATGAACTCAAATATGGAAAGAAAGTGGGGTAGGTCGGGTTCATAGGAGTAGAAGGATAATTGGGGTGATCAAAGGTAAAGGTGTCTCCTAATCGCTAGATTCGGTCCGGGCTCTCGCAACTTCGACCGATGCCAAGGTGGGTCTGGGCTCTCGCAACTTAGACCCTAGTCCGCGCTCTCGCGACTAAACTATTCTCGACATTTCCACAAAATAAACAATCAATGAGAAGATGAACACAAGTATGGGAAGCATGGCCACTACAACTCACACAAGCATATCAACAAACACATAGAGTGCCTACAATGTGACTAACAACAAAGATATAACCTTTTCCCCTTAATCAACCCTAATCATCCATAATATACCGCTAATCCCCCTACTAACCCCCCAAAGAAGACTACTCACTCATGATAAAGAACAAACTAACAATCATAAAAGAAATCAATACCACTAAACAAGCATCCATAATGAATAACAAAAATAATAACAATAACAATATGAAAAGATTCAAACAAGATTAAATAAACTAAGAACAAGAGTAGAGATGATTATACCAATACTAGATGAAGAAAAGATGAGAACTTATATAAATAAGAAACCAGAATAGAACCCCAAGGTTGTCAATCTTGGAATAATCTTCAAGAATCTTCTTAATACAAGACTAATTACAATGATTAACTAAGGATTAAAGAGAGATTTAAAACTAATGGGTGAGAGTGAATATAGGGTTTTTGGAGGATTAAACTAATCTAGGGTAAGATAAGATGTCTTAAAATTACAAGAAGGGAGTATATATATGGGTACAAGAATGAAGGAGAAGAAAGAAAAAAGAGTCGTGCAGCAGCATCACGGTCCCGACCGGGACGGATCATCCCGATCGGGACGGCCCTGTCATCCCGACCGGGACAGGATGGTCCCGACCAGGATGGGCTCACAGCAGCCATCTCAATGTAGCACCCCATCCCGAACGGGATGGGTCTTGTATGCCTTCCTTAAACGCTCTTTGGTCCTTCCTTGCCTCTCATGGGCTTCCCACCGATTCTCGGGACTCGGGATCGGGTCTCGGAGGCTCGGGATTGGGTCCCAAGGTCTCGGGGTCGATTCCAAGGCCTCGAGTCATCGTTCCTTTATCTCGTTGGCTCCAAAATGTGTATGTATTGAGTTGGAATCGCTCCAACTCTTCCAAATCGGTCTCGGGAACCTGAAACGAACTAAAGGAAGCATAAGAAGCCCATGAATCGCTCCAAAGGAGCGATTCCACAAGGAAAAAGGGACCAAAACACAACAAATAGGCACTACAAACTACACTTATCAACTCCCCCACACTTAACCCTTACTCGCCCTCGAGTAAGCACACACTAACTACTAAACTAGCCAAATGAGTATTAGTGCACCCTACGCCCCTTCAACTCACGCGAGTGCACTTAGAGGAAAAGTGCACTCCGCAAGGCAAGTCGGGTATTGCGACAAAACTGTGGATGCAACCGGACACAAACACATAAACACACACACAAACAAACAAACAAACACTTAGACGGTTGCACCCAAAACAAAAGAAATACCGCTTCCCTCTAAAAGCGGTGAAAGAAGCACCGGTTTAGGACTCGAGGTAAGTGACAACGTTCCCAAGCGAGACATACAAACCAAGGTGAACTAAACCCTAATAGTATGATGATAAAGCAACAAAAACGTTGGTAACTTACCTAGGTCCTCCTAACTTTCTAAAAACGTACTACGGGACGATCGGCGGAGTGGGAAGTGATGATCCACGGTGTTAGTCGACACTGTAGGTAAGTGAGACCCCGCCCCCTTTAGCGTGAGCCAAGAGGGTCGTCCCGTGTCCAAAACCGCCTAACTAGTCAAAGTAAAAAGGTGGAAATATGCAAAATGAGAGAAGACCGACTAATGCCGCTATCATCCTTCCTTGGGACTCGGTCCTTTGGTAGGCTCTTCACGGCAAAAGTCGGAAAAAGACTTATTTTTGTGGGGATTTCTTTTTGTGAGACGGGTTTTCTTTTGGCATTTTCTTTCTTTTCGACGTTTTGATTTGTTTGTTGCCATGCCATTTCTTTTTCTTCTTTTCTATTTTCTTTTTGGCTTTTGTGCCTTTTCTTTTTCTTTATTCTTTTCTTTCTTTCATTTTTCTTTCTTTTCTTTTCTTTGCCCTTTTTGGCAAGATTCGGCTTTTTGGCATTTTCATTGTATAACAAGAAAGATAGAAGTCAACAATTTGCAATTTATTGTGTGGAAATGTGTAGGAGGTAGGTGAATGGGTAAGTCGGGACGGGCCCTTCCCTTCAAACCCACAAAAAGTGGAGAACTTGGACTAATCAAACGATCCTAAACACGGTCACCTAAGGGACAATACTCGGTAACCAAGGACTTTTCACACCGTGGGTGGTCATAATGGTCAAAATGCAAATCCCGCAGTAAATTCCTAGTAAGCTAGGTGGACTCAAGGTAAAGGACCAACGAAATCATGTATTTAGGGTCATTCTACTAGATTAAAGTCCAAGACTCGATTTATACTACTAGGAAGGGAAAGTAAGCATTCACACACTAGCCTCTAAACCGGGTTTTCGAAAATGGTTTACACACATGACACAAATACACACACAAAACAAAGACTCAACGAAAACGAACGAAAAGAAAAGAAACAATAAGGCAACAAAATAAAACAAAACAAAACAAACAAATAACAAGCACCACCCCGATAATCTATACAAGTCACCAAATCCACCACAAGAATGTACAAGCTCCACCCGAGCACACCTCAACACAACCTTCACCAAACATCACAAGGAATAAAGAGGGAAAGAGGGTTAGAGGATGTTACCGGATGTCTTTAGAGCTTTCCAAAGTCATAGGCGATTAAAGCAACCTATAAGGACAAGGGGAGGCAAAACACGCACACAAGCAAATATTTGACACAAAGACACAAAATGAAAACACAAAGGAGAAAATCTTTTTGATTTTTGTGAAAAAATTTCAAATTTTTAGGGTTTTTTGAAGAATTTTTCGAAAAACTAAGAAAATAAACTAACGATACTAGAATATCTCTCCCCCTCACTTAAATCGAGCCATGTCCTCATGCTCGATCGTAGGGTGCGGAGAGACAAAAGAAAAAGAAAAGAAACTACGAAAATAAAGCTAAAAAATCAAAAATAAAGTGAAGAAAAGGGTAGAAGGTGTCCGGCCGGGGTGTAGTCAAGTCACCATGGGCCGAGACGAGAAAAAGATATGGATGGGGGGAAGAAAATGAAAAGAAGGAAATAAAAGGAAATGGGAGGGAAGGCCAGGTGTAATCAAGTCACCTAGCCCGGATTCCGCCTAAATCCGACTAAATCCTCAAAAAAGAAAGTGAAAATCTTGTGAAATTTGGATTTTTCGATTGACTCTCGACGTAATCACATCGTCGGGAGGCGGGAGCAACCACTACCGAGGCCTCGAAGGCCACCAAGACATCAAGACACGAAAGTGTACAAGGGAAAAGGGAATAAACAAAGGAAAACAAGCAACAACAAAAACGGAATAGAAAGGATAGTTGCCGTACCATAGGTTAGCAACTCACTCTCTCCATCGTCTCATAGATCGATAAAGGCGCTTGCTTGTCTTCATCATTGCTTTTCCGCTTCATTTTCAATAACATCGCATGGTAGAGGTGGTAAAGGTGTGAGGGGGGGGGGGTGGAATTTGATGCGAATCAAGGTGTAAAGTGAAGAGGAAATGAGGTGAAGGTATGACAATGAAGTACATGGGGCATATGGTAAAGCTAGGGTAGCTAGGGAGGTTGGGAGGGGGCATAAAACGGTTGGGTGGACTCGATTTGCGAAGAAGAATCACAAAGGGGGAGCATAGGACCATCCCGGTCGGGAAGATCGATCCCGATCGGGTCACCTCACCCGTCCCGGTCGGGACGCCTTCATCCCGGTCGGGACGAGCCTACAGTATGCTCAAAATGTGGTGCACTCATCCCGATCGGGATCGCACCTTCCCTGTCGGGATGCCACACCCGTCCCGGTCGGGACGCCTCATCCCGGTCGGGATGGGCCTTCTTCAACTTCCACAATCCCAAAAGCTTGCTCCAAGCTTCAAAAACCCGATCCTGTTGCCTACAACCATAGGTATATCATTGCCAATCCTTTCTACGGATATCTTCACTTCACCTATCCAAAAAACTCAATTCAAGCATCAAATTCTCTCCCTCGCCTCGCTCATCAATAATCCAAATAACAAGAATTCACAAAAATCCACTAACTACAAGAAAGAAATATATACAATGAGACGGTTCTTGTGGAACTCCGTCAAACCAAGGTGGTGCTTTCTTCAATGTTTTTCAACAACCTTGAAGACTTCCATCTCCATCAAGGGCACGTAAGAACAAGTCGAAGGCCCTTGAGAAGTCTTCAATCAAGGTCGTAATGTAACCGACCACATCCCAAGGCTCCTCATGGCCTTGCCTTGACGTTCCCGGGGCATCCCGCTCTTCCAAGTTCAACGACTTGAACTTGTACTTTTGGTCCTTGGGGATATACCCAAACGTCCACCGGTCCCCATGCGGCCCCAAGGGAGGCTAATCTTCTTCCTTATCATTGCACTTCAACTTGTCATCAAGCCCATGACATGGGCACTCATCCTCCTCGCTCTCGGAGTCATCATCATCAAGTACATAAGAGTACGTCTTCAAGCTTTGTCCCGGTTCTTCCCCTAGATCGATGTCTTCCGTGGTATGGATCATATTACATGTCTCATCGCTAGTAGGCGAAGTGTTGCTTTGGAGGTCGAACACTATCTTTTCCTCGCCTAACTCAAATGTGATCCTACCGTTCTTTACATCGATCATGGCACCCGCGGTGTGTAGAAATGGGCGCCCAAGGATGATGGGAGTGTTAGCATCTTCCGGCATATCGAGCACGATGAAGTCAACCGGAATGAAGAACTTCCCAATTCTTACCGGCACATCCTCTAGCATCCCTAATGGTCAATTGGGAGATTTATCGGCCATTTGGAGTGTAATGGATGTACATTTCAACTCCTTCATCCCTAATCGCTCACAAATGGTGTAGGGAATAATGCTCACACTCGCACCCAAATCACACATAGCTCTCTCGATCTTGTAATTGCCGATGGTGCATGGGATTGAGAAACTACCCGGGTCCTTCAACTTCGGAAGCGTGGAACCTTGAATAAGCTCGCTTACCACCCTCGTGAACGCCACCGTCTCTTCCTTGTCGATGGACCTCTTCCTAGCCAAGATTTCTTTCATGAATTTACCATATGCCGGGATTTGGGTAAGTAACTCGGTAAACGGGACACTAACATCCAATTTCTTCACAATACTAAGGAACTTGTCGTATTGAGTGTCCACCCTACTCTTCATTTGCCTTGATGGGAAAGGCAACTTGATTTGGTACTTGTTTTGCTCAAGTGGGGTGGACTCTTCAAAGGACACTTTCCTTTTTCCCTTGTCTTTCTCTTGAAGTGGGGGAGGGTTGTCTTCTTGGGGTTTCTCGGCCTCCCCTAGGACTTGCTCCTCAATTGGATTATAAAAGCTTGACTCTTCTTGATTTGGAGATGCCAATTCCATTGTCGGATCTTGCGTCGGCTCTTGCTCATTAGGATATGGAGGGGAGTCATAAGAGGTACCTCTTCTTGTGGTGATAGCGCTTACATGTTCAAATGTCGGTGTTTCACCTTGAGAAGGTAGTTGTCCCTTTTTCCTTGAGGAGCTCCCCGAAGCGAGTTGAGATACTTGAGTCTGAAGTATCTTCATACAGGTATCTCTCAACGCGTTTTCCCCTTGAATATAGGTGAAGAGCTCATGATGGTTTCTTGACATGTCCACTTGACATTGTTGCATATCTTGATTGCTCCTTTGTATTTCCATCAAAGTCTTTTGAATGTCAAAATCCCGAGGTGGGGATGATGGATTATGTGGAGTGTCGGTGATGGCGAGAGGAATGCCATAGTCATGAGTAGGAGACCGGCTCCTAGGCTTGCTTTGTTGTTGTTGATTTTGAGTTGCTTGTTGACGGTTCCCTTGGAACCCTTGAGAATTACCTTGTTGTTGATGATGGTTCCCTTGGAACCCATGAAAGTTGCCTTGATTAAGGCCTTGGTTGTGGTGTTGTTGTCCTTGAAAGTTTTGGTTTCCTTGGAAATTTTGGTTTCCTTGGAAACCACCATGATTGAAGTTCCCTTGTTGGAACCCTTGCTTGTTGTTGTGAAAGGTACCTTGGTCATTTTGCTTGAAGTTGTTGAAGGGTCTTGGATTACCCATGTAACCTTGGTAACCTTGGTTGTTGTCCCTTAAGGGAGGTGGAACATAGGGACGATGTTGTTGTTGATGTTGAAAGGCTTGTTGTTGGGGGACTTGTTGGGAAGCTTGGAATTGATTAGAGTAAGAGGTACCTTGCTTGCACGATTGGAATGCGTTCACTTGCTCGATACTTCCACGGCAATACATAGGTTCATGTCCAACTATTCCACAAGTATCGCACATCCCGTAGTAAGGTAAAGGAGGTGCAAACCCCAACGCATTCACTTCTTTAATCGGTTGATGGTGGGAGGAACTAGTGCCTTGGACTTGGTCGAGGTGGCTTTGGAGCTTCTTGTCAATAGTCTCCATGTGCGTTTTCAATTGAGCTCCAAGGTCAATGCTTAACTTAGTGATAGCATCGACCTCATGTATGCCTCCTCGATGTGCCTTCCTAGGCCTAGAGTATTGCGAATTATGCACCGCCATCTCTTCGATTCTTGCCCAAGTTTGGTCGTCATCGACCTCGGTGAACCTACCGTTAGAGCCCATATTAAGAATAGCTCTCGAGTCCTCATAAAGTCCATTCCAAAATTGTTGCACCAAGAACCATTGTGAGAGACCATGATGAGGGCACGATCTTACCAAAGACTTAAACCACTCCCAAGCTTCATATAGGCTCTCTTCATCCCTTTGTTGGAACCCGGTGATGGAGGCCCTAAGCAAATTCATCTTTTCCGGAGGGTAAAACTTTTGGTAGAACGCCAAGGCAAGCTTTTTCCAAGTGTCGATACCCATGGTTGCCCTATCGAGACTCTTGATCCATTGCTTCGCTTTTCCAATAAGAGAAAACGGGAAGAGTACCCAACGAATTTGGTCTTGAGTAACCCCGGTTTGAGATATAGCGTCACAATAATCGGAGAAGGTCTCCACGTGTTGGTGCAGGTCTTCGGTGGGCAAACCACTAAATGGGCTCCTCTCCACAAGTTGGATAAATTGAGTCTTTGCCACAAAATTCCCGGTATAGGCTTCCGGTAATGCACTCGGCCCCGGCAAGACATCTTCCGTGAAGGTGGAGTGAGAGGAAAACTTAGGCATTCTTGGATGTAAGGGAGAAGATGGTGGTGTAGATGGTGTTGATGTAGATGAAGAGGGGGAACTAGGAGAAGAATCACCGAAGGGATTGATGAAGGTCCCTCCGGCCGTCTCTCGAGGTGAATTGTTCAAGTCGGCTCCTTGGGTTTGCACTTGATGAGTATTGCTTGCACTTGGTTGAGAGATTCTAACCCGGTTAATCGTCCGTTGGCGAAAGGCTCGAAAGAGTCTCTCCGGCTCTGGATTAAAGAGATAGAAGTCGCCTCCCCTCCTAGGCATACACTACACACTAGAACAAACGTGAGAACACCTAGTGCTTTGTGGGCACTAGGCAACGACAATAAACAAACACAACTAGAGACAAAGAGAAAAGAAAGCTAAGGAAAGAAGAGAAACTAGAAAATATTCACAAGAGCAGACGGGAGAGCACAAAGAAGGGTAACTAAGTCTAGAAATACGCAAACTAAGTATAAACAATGCACCGTCCCCGGCAACGGCGCCAAATTGATGGTAAGGATTTGTCACGTCCCTAGCCGATCAATAAAACACCGACTAACCTAGTGAGTAGCTAGGGTAAGTCGGGATCGTATCCACGAGGACGGTATATCAAAGCTTAGACTAGGTCGGCCTACAACGAGACTAGATTACCAAACAAACACAAAGAAGCGATGTATGGAAAACTATGAAGGAGGAGGAATAAGAACTAAACTAACGCTAGAGACTAACTAAAGAATGAAACTAACGGAGACGATGACTAACTAAGACGATGAACTCAAATATGGAAAGAAAGTGGGGTAGGTCGGGTTCATAGGAGTAGAAGGATAATTGGGGTGATCAAGGGTAAAGGTGTCTCCTAATCGCTAGATTCGGTCCGGGCTCTCGCAACTTAGACCGATGCCAAGGTGGGTCCGGGCTCTCGCAACTTGGACCCTAGTCCGCGCTCTCGCGACTAAACTATTCTCGACATTTCCACAAAATAAACAATCAATGAGATCAGAAGATGAACACAAGTATGGGAAGCATGGCCACTACAACTCACACAAGCATATCAACAAACACATAGAGTGCCTACAATGTGACTAACAACAAAGATATAACCTTTTCCCCTTAATCAACCCTAATCTTCCATAATCTACCCCTAACCCCCCAAAGAAGACTACTCACTCATGATAAAGAACAAACTAACAATCATAAAAGAAATCAATACCACTAAACAAGCATCCATAATGAATAACAAAAATAATAACAATAACAATATGAAAAGATTCAAACAAGATTAAATAAACTAAGAACAAGAGTAGAGATGATTATACCAATACTAGATGAAGAAAAGATGAGAACTTGTATAAATAAGAAACCCAAATAGAACCCCAAGGTTGTCAATCTTGGAATAATCTTCAAGAATCTTCTTAATACAAGACTAATTACAATTATTAACTAAGGATTAAAGAGAGATTTAAAACTAATGGGTGAGAGTAAATCTAGGGTTTTTGGAGGCTTAAACTAATCTAGGGTAAGATAAGATGTCTTAAAATTACAAGAAGGGAGTATATATATGGGTACAAGAATGAAGGAGAAGAAAGAAAAAAGAGTCGTGCAGCAGCATCACGGTCCCGACCGGGACGGATCATCCCGTTCGGGACGGCCCTGTCATCCCGACCGGGACGGGATTGTTCCGACCGGGATGGGCTCACAGCAGCCATCTCAATGTAGCACCCCATCCCGAACGGGATGAGGCCATCCCGAACGGGATGGGTCTTGTATGCCTTCCTTAAATGCTCTTTGGTCCTTCCTTGCCTCTCATGGACTTCCCACCGATTCTCGGGACTCGGGATCGGGTCTCGGAGGCTCGGGATTGGGTCCCAAGGTCTCGGGGTCGATTCCAAGGCCTCGAGTCATCGTTCCTTTATCTCGTTGGCTCCAAAATGTGTATGTATTGAGTCGGAATCGCTCCAACTCTTCCAAATCGGTCTCGGGAACCTGAAACGAACTAAAGGAAGCATAAGAAGCCCATGAATTGCTCCAAAGGAGCGATTCCACAAGGAAAAAGGGACCAAAACACAACAAATAGGCACTACAAACTACACTTATCAGTGGATTTGGTTTTTTATTCACATAAGTACATTAATGCAAGTAGTAGAATTAAGAATCGAAGATGTTATATGTCAATTGGTGATGAAAGATTCATCTATTCGGGGCATGTCATCATCTGAGTTTGAGACAATCGGCTAATTTAGTTATCACTATTGACTTGTTATTTTATTTGAATCTGGAAAATTTTCGGTACTGCCTTTTGGTGGAGTTCAATTATTTTTCGTTTGGTCAAATTTGGTTCATTGTCCATTGAGAAATAATTAATTTTTTATTTTCCTAATTCAAATAATGATAAAGTTGTCATTTTTGATAATTTTATATAGCTTAGATTGTAATATTATTTAAAGTCTTGCATTAAAACTCCAGTGGATATAAAGAATTAAGGACAATAATTTCTTTTCAGGATGACACATCAAAAATATTATTGAAGTTGTGTCAAAATGAAATTATTGACCCTTCTACTTCGGATTCTCATATTGAAGGGGAATAAAGACAAAAAGAGAAAATAGATATCAATAAGATTTTGGATGTCTTGTAATTGATATATAAGGGCGTGTGAACTATTTCATGTTTTAAGTTGTATTAGTTCACATCACTATATTAATTTATAGACAAAATTATGGCTTGATATTTATATCTCGGTATTGAGAAGTTTTAAGTTTCTAGACGTTTTTATCACATATTTGATTGAGATATGTTGATTGGTAAAGGATTAAAGATGTCAGTTGATCATAAGTGTAAACACTTTGACAATTTCACTATTCAGGATAAGAACATTAATGTTATTTCAGATAATTTCTAGAGAAGTTCGATCTTACATTAAATATCGCACCATATGAAGGTATGAATATGTATGGTGTATTATGTGTGCAAAGTAGGATCTTGGGGCTTGGTAGGAGTACGATTATTCACACTCTTTCCTAGATAACTCTAGAAGTAATTTTAGAATTGCAGCTTGTTTTTTTTTTGTGAATAAAGGTACAACAATGCCATTGATTGTATATAGTGTAAATTACTTACACCTAAGGTATGTCCAACTAATTAAGAATGTTTTTCGTATTAAGGTAATAGTTGGACTTAAGGATAATCAATAATTATTTTGTTGTATAACTTTATAAAGATTAAGGGTAATGTATAAAGTAAAGATCTCACACGCAAGTTACTTTAAGACGGATAATATGGGTTCATTGAGGTTATTGAGTTTGGGGGGAAGAAATGAGACTTATGGAAATGATCTTGTGTCCCATTATTAAGGATCGTAAGATCATTTTAGTAAAACAAACTCAAATACCTCAAGAACAATTGTTATTAAAGAAATTTACTAAGGAAGAATGAATGCAGTTTCAGAGGATTACATTGTTTTCATGTCATTACTGGCATATTGCGGTGTAATAACAGATAGATTTATATATTGCATACATTCAAGAGTAAGAGTTAGATGATGAAACGGTAGAAAAGCATTATATTCATTCAACATTTTACCGAATCATTGAATGTTCTAACTAATACATGTGAATTTATATGTGTCATCAATAAAGTATTAAATCATGCGACAATAGAGACACTTTGGAATTGTTACATTACCTAAAAGTATAAAGCATATTGGTTTCAAACGGTTATTTGTTACCAAGACAAACTTATTCGGTAATGAGACAGTAAGGTTTGTCTTGTCATTAATGGCTATAAAGACAGTTGGCATATCCGATTATATATATATAGAGTTACATTGGATGAATGATGGTAAAGACAAGTTTGTCACCCATTGTTGCAGATACTGGAAATCTTGACTCGTTAGATTCAAGGTAAAGTTTCTGCAATTAAGGTTTATAATCATCCAATGAAAACTCAAATAAGGTTTTCCGTCAAAGAGTAAATCGATCTACCATGATATCATCTCATTTGGTTTTGTATGAATGTGGTACATGATTGTAGATACTCAAGATTCAGTGGGAGTATGAAAATATATCAAGTTTTATACCCTTTTAGTAAATGAGACTAATGCAGTTTCATTAATGTCCTTATAGAAATGTTCATATCCAGAAAGTACAGTTTACTTAAATCCATGTATTTCAAAAGAAATTCATGTGTTTGAGTAATAAGGTATAATTAAACTTAGTTTGTACATATTTGGTAATCGTGTACATTGTATAGATTAATTGACATATATTAAGGGAATACAGTAGAATGTTGAGATCCACTAAGGGTAGCCAAATATTGTTTGTCATTTATATTTGGAGCAAAACAATTTTATCATATAAAGGAGATCGATTCAGGTTGAGATCATTCGGTATTTCGACTCCTATTTGGTCATGCTTATTTGTCACAAGGCTGCAAATTAAGTTCGGTATTGAAAGCCCATTTAAGTTATTCGTGACAAAAAGATGGTTATTATAGTTTCAAATAACAATACAAGTGATGTGTTGTTGTAGAAACGATTCAGAGTGAAAGACGTCTAAGATATGTTTGTACAAACTCCATTTTTGTGGATCCGCTTATTAAGGAATTATCACCCACGGTCTTTCTTGACCATATTGTTCAAATGGGTGTTTCGGTTCTAAAGGTATTCAGGTTAAGTGGGAGTTTGTCATATTAGACACATTATGGTATACGGTTATTCAGTTCTGCAGAAATAAGGTTTACGGTTTTCAGTTTCACTTTGACTCATTTGGTTGATCTCACTAATGTTTAAGGTGGACCAGTTGGAAATATGCATATTTGGATCACATTTGGTTGCTGTTTCCATGCTACACTCCTATACTAGATTCATGTCGTTAGTCATGTTTGCATATGTGATCATTGATGGGTCCTGTTACGACAAACTGTGGCAAAGGCCGCTTTCGTTCTATATACATATGATTGATGGACCGAATTGCATAAGACAGTTAGAATGTTTGATAGCACTATTGAGCTCATACGGTTATAATGAATACAATTTTCAGTGTCCTACGACATATACTAGTATATGACCCAAGTGGGAGATTGTAAGAATTATGGGTCTAATACAATATATGTGGACAACATTATTTGGACCTATTGTATTTGTTAGCTATCATTAAAGTTGAGACCAAACACGTGATCCGTCATAATACAAATAATACGGGCTTATTTACGTCTTATAAAGTATGGGTCGGATACTATAATAGTGTAGGGACCCATTAGGGCTTTATGGGATATATGATGGGCTTATCCACTAAAGGCGACTGATATAGGTCATCAGGGTTTAACCACCCCTCCCCATATATAGTCAGAGTTATGGTCCCTGACAGCACACTTTTGACCTAATGTCACATATATCCCATCGGTATGGAGAAACCCAAGAGGCGAGTGTGTCTGTTTTTTTTTTTTGGTAAAGGGTAAGTATGTATATAAATATGTGTGTATCCAATTTACAAAAAGTGACTACAATAAATTATGTAGCCATTGGTTATCTCTAGCACTGATTGGGTATTTGATCTTACACATAATTCGACTTCTAACATCCATCTTAATTAAGTTGACGACACATTCTGGTTGCTGAACAGCTCCCTCAATTCTGCAGACATTCCGCTGTCTCCAGCTATGATAAATCGCCGCATTAATCATGGCCCTAAGGATGTTTCACTGGAGTTTGGTACCTCTCATCTTAGTAGCCCACTCCAAACCCCTATTGCTAGGGATTCGCTTTTTCACCCACTCACTCAGAAGGCCTATAACTCTTGAGCTCCAACAACACCGAAAGAATAGATGTTCAAAGGTCTCAGCCTGCGAGTCACAAAAATAGCAAAGGTAGGAATCTGCGACCCCGATCCTCAAAAGTTTCACTCTAGTGCTTAAATCCCCCTTAAACACAAGCCAAGAAATGAAGCTGTATCTCGGGAGACTCCAAACGCTCCAAACGAGCCGGCCCCACATGACCTTCGGGTGATGAGCCCGTAAGGCCTCATATGCCTGCAAGATCGAATAGTGGATGCAAGACCCGTGCCAAAGCCCATTCATATATAAGTTCTTAATCTTCTCTTTAGCATGACATATCTTCTTCCACGCCCACGTGACATCAACGTGAGGCTGATAATCACGCCAAGCAGAGCCCCTCAGATAATTGCTACTAACCCACCGAACCCATAATCGCTCCGGTTGGTTAAACATCCAAGAGGCCAATTTAGCAACAGCTGTCTCATTCCAAAGGTAGAGGTCACGCAGCCCCAACCCACCCTCCTCTTTAGGACGACAGATTTTGTCCCAACTCACTAAAGCTCTTTTCGTGCCCTCCACACCACCATCTCACAGAAAATTGCGACATAGGGACACGATCCGAGTCATCACAAATTTCAAAATAATAAAAACCATGGCCCAGTAATTGTGCAGCTGAGACAGCACAGTCTGAACCTAATTCAGCCTTCCTGCATAAGAGAGTTTCCGGGCACCAATACTAGTAATCCTCGAAACAATACGGGCTAACAGTTTCTCACAATCATTCTTACCCAAATGAGTGCTCCGGATTGGCAGGCCAAGATATCTAAAAGGCATAGTCCCTTCCACACATCCTGAAAACTGCAAAATAGCCTCCTTCCTATCTTCGTCAACTCCAGCAAAGTAAGCATGTGACTTGATCACACTAATACTCAACCCCGAAGCTCTACTAAAAGTTGCAAAGGCCTTCCACAGTAACTCCATAGATTCGGTCTCCCCTTTACAAAAAAGGAGCAGGTCATCCGCAAATAGTAAGTGACTTAACTTCAATGGACCACATTTAGGGTGATATTTGAAATTCCTATCCATCATTCCATAAATCATAATACGAGAGAAATATTCCATGCAAATCGTGAAAAGTAGAGGAGATATCGGGTCCCCCTGCCTCAGTCCTCTCTTCCCTCGAAAAAAGCCAAAACTGTCCCCATTAGCATAAAGAGTGTAAGAGACCGATTGAACACACTCCATAATCAAGCTTCTGAAATGAACAGGAAAATCTAATGCATGCAGCATCTGATCCACAAAATTCCATTCCACACTATCATATGCCTAATAAATATCAACTTTAAACAAGCATCTGGGTGAAACACGACCCCTCCCATACATACGGACCAAATCCTGACAAATCAGCATATTCTCCACAATATTTCTCCCCTCGATAAAACCCCCTTGAACAGGGGAAATTATCTGAGTCAAACCCGAGCTAGCCTTGTACAAATAATTTTAGCAATACATTTGTACAAGACGTTGCAGCATGCAATCGGCCGGAACACTTTCACAGATTGAGGTCTATTCACCTTCGGAATAAGGACAATATTTGTACAGTTCAGCTGTTTCAGTAGCTTACCTGAAACGAAGAAGTCCTGGATATCTCTTACAATATCATCTCCAACAATCTCCCACGAATCAATAAAGAATTGACTCGAGAAGCCAACCGGTCCCGGCGCTTTGTCTCGTGGAATGGAAAACATAGCCCGCTTGATTTCATCCTCAGTCACACTTGCCGACAAAAAGACCTTATGCTCTTCCGTACATATATTCCCCCGTCTTACAAGGCCAAAATTGACCTTTCTCCGATTCACGCGACTTACCCAGAAGTTTCAAGTAGTAGCTAAGAAAAGCTCCTTCTATAGCCTCCTTAGAGTCACAATAACAGCCCGCATCATCAGTAATTCCCACAACAGCATTTCGGGCGCGTCGCGCTCTCAAAATCCCATGGAAATAGGCTGAGTTTACGTCACCATCTTTTACCCAACGCTGTTTCGACTTCTGTGCCCAGAAATCAGATCTTGCGGACTGAAGAGAACGCACCTGCTCATTCAACACTGCCTCGTCGTGCATTCCTGCCGCTGTAGTGATAGTTCTAAGGCGGACCTGCAGCTGCTCCAATTTCGATTCAGCTTGAGCACACCTGTTCTCAATGTCAGAGAAACAAGCCGAGTTCAAGTTCTTCATTGGCCTCTTCAAGTTCCGAAGCTTGTTCACGACTTGGAACATCAACGAGCCCCTAATCGACAAACTCCAAGTGTCTTTCACACACTTGTTAAATTCGGGCGCCCTACTCCACATATTCATATACTTGAAGCTACGATTCTTCCTCACCGGAGGAAGCTCTAATTGAACTACAAACGGACAGTGATCGAAAGTACCTTCCGGCATAAAATTAGCGAACCCAGTCGGGAATAACGTCATCATATCATCGTTAACCAAGCACCGATCAATACGACTATACACCCTAGTTTTCGCCACTTTGTGTTTGTAGTTCCAAGTAAACCAAGACTCACTCGCCTTGAAATCAAAGACATCACAATTCGCTAAACAATCCCGGAATTGGGCCATCGCCTCTTCGGAGGAGGGACCCCCGAGTCGCTCACGAGCATCAATCACACAATTGAAATCACCCAGAATCATCCATGGACCACCCATGGCATAAGACTCAAGTCTCCGCCAAAGTTCCAGCCTGTCATCAGCTGAATTAAAAGCATACACGAAAGTAAGCTGATAATCTTCCCTGAGCTCGTAGAAACTCTAACGTGAATAGTTTGATTACTGTAATCTAATATCGTCAAGTTGACCTTCTCATGCTTCCACAACAGCCAAACCCGACCCCCTTCATAACAATGATTGTTTGTAGTTATGCTCCATTCATTGAAGACATTCCGATGAACTTTCGCATACGCTTTATTCTTTATTTTTGTTTCAAGTAAACCAAAAACATCTACATGTTGCTTCCTAATAAAATCGCAAATAGTGCACTGCTTATTTATGTTACACATGCCGCGCACATTCCAAAATCCAATATTATGTATCACCATGTAAAACCATCTCCAAACCGACCCCCTCATTTTCATCGACCATCTCCTTACTTGGCGACCCTCTAACCATATTCGCGAAAGAAATCCCCGGATTCACAACTGGGTCTTTCCTCGAAGCAATCCGCACCAAGTCAGCTGCCACAGGCTGCTTCGTATAGACTGCAACCTTCGAGACAGGCTGCTTCGTGACAGGCTGTTTAGGGGCAGCCCCTTCCTCCTTCTTCTTAAGCTTAGCCTCTACTCTTACCTTCCTCAATTCCTCCTTCCGAAAATCATTCATTTCATGCCCATATCCTTTACATTTAGTACACCAGATAGGTTTCCATTCTTACTTAACTAGGACATCAACGACACTTCCATGTTCGTCCATAAAATGAACCGAATTCTTAAACTTTTGACCCAATTTCACCAACACCATAGTCCTCGCATAACCCAGTCTAGTACATTCTTCCGTAAGTAAGTCAGACTTAACATACGGACCCACTAATGAGGTGATCCTAGGCAGACAACGACCCCAAAATTTCAAGGGAAGATCGTGCAACTGTGCCCAAACTGGTACCTCTTGCACATCCTCCTTATCGAGTTTAGCATCCGGGGTCCATTCCTTCACAATTACTGGTTTGTTATCAAACATATAGAAACCATGATTAAGAATTTTTACCTTAGCATTTTTATCTTCAAAACGCACAATGAAAATTCCATTTGGAAGAAACGAAATCTTGTCGATCTTATGCTCCCTCCATATGCGTCTCACGAACCCTTCCACTATCTCCCGTGGAGGGTTTGCACCCATGATGAAAAACATTCTACTTCATCTTCCACATCATCTTCTAAAAAACAGAGCATTTCTTCTTCTTCTTCTTCTTCCACATCAATCACCCGCTTTCCTTCTCTCTATTTCCAACCGATAAGGCCCTTCAATTCTGCCTCATTGATCGGGTTTGTTTTAGGGACAAACTCAGAAACGTTGTCCTCATCAGAATCAGTCTCAAAATTCAATCCCGGAATTACGTTCAGCCTATTCGTCTCAGAGGACTCATCCTCTGCCTGAGAAGGTTTCGAGACCGTCACTGTCGATTGCTTGTGTTTCGCAGATGTCTTCCTCAAAGCCTCCTCTTTCGCTGCCCTAGAACTAATCTTGGGCCCTTTCGCGATCGGTCTCTCCTTCTTCCTCATAGTGCCGCGTGACAGACTCATCGCAAGCAGTTTAGTCGCCGTCACGAACTGCTGCGCCGGAAAAAATGCCCTGAAATCTTCAAAATCGCCTGAGATTCGCCAGATCACGTTTCTGATTTTGAATTCTTATGATTTTGACTGAGTGTGTCTGTTAGAAGACTATAATCGGGTGATTCCCATTCCACCTCCATTCTGCAATTGAGTCAGGTACGCTTCCGCTATTCAGTATATACAAATTAATTTAATATGAAGTTTCTGTCTTGGGTCAGATTAAATCTAACAAGAACTATACCTACTATTATAAATTATAAATAGTATAATAATTACATCGATCTAGGATAGTACATTAGTCCCTGTGGGTTCGACCCTTACTTACCTTTGTACTTGCTAGTTAGAGTTTGTAAGCGAAAATATAAATTTAATTTTGACTGCGGAAACGACACGCATTAGCCCGTCTCAGTTAATAGTACGTTTAATTTATCCACGACCCGTCTCAGTCAATAATGTACGTTTGGTTTATTTATGACCCATCACAATCAATAATTTACATTGGATATATTTACGATTCATCTCAATCATTAGTTTACGTTTATTTTATTTCCAACTCGTCTCAGTCAATATAGTTTATGTTTATTTTATTAAGACTCGTCTCAGTTAATAATCAACGTCCCTTACTCCCTTCTGAAGTATATTAGTGTGCACCATTGTCGAATCGAGGCGTACCATCATCATTACTATCACAGTCAATAACTCCAAATGAACCTGTGACATTCAAATGAAGTAGAGAATCACAGCGACACTAAACAAACCGAACCTTTCCTGCAAAAATGAATATGAATTTAACAATCAGAGAAAAAAGAATGTTTACTACATACAGAGTAAATAACAACCAAAACGTAGAAAGTAATGTTAGAAAGTAATTTAGAAGCTATCAAATAGAAAAAATAAAAGGTATTTTAAAGACGGGGGAGTATAAAAGACAACGATCCCGAGTTTTTGGACATTGGGAAACATTTTTTTAGGCAAGAAAAGTAACAAAAAAACTCTTATCTTGTAGTATTAGAAAACAAAATCAGCAATGCAACGAGAGCAAGTATCGAATGAAGTCGCTACTCGCAGTTTCGAGATCTAAACAAGTTGAAAAAAAGTCGGGATCTACGAAAAACTATCAAGTAATTAGAGCATCATCCCTCAATCCAGAAACACAACAGCAAGTTTTTGTAGATTCTCGGGTTTTAGAGTCTTGGACAAAGTAATGGAAATAAAAATGAATAATCACTTAATTCTAAATAGATAGGAATCCGAAGTTTTACAAACTACTACTGCACGAAAATAAGTCGCTGACCTGTCCACGACAACTCGACAAGCCGACTTACACCAGGACTATATATCTGGGGTAAAAATCATTTACTGCATCGTTCACAAAGAATAAACATGCTCGGAGAAAAATCAGGAAAAATCGACACGGAATAATCTGAAGTTTGTCGCGGCTAACAAAATTAATCACGAGTTATATCTTCCCGAATAAACTCAAGTTCTGCACTTTTATTTGGTCGGAAAAGGATACCTCCTTTGCTGCTGCATCAAAGATTAGTTCGAATGTTTCTATTTCCGACAAAAAAAGTTATTGCAAAACCGAGATGATTAGTGAAGAAAAATGCAGATGCTTAAACTTCTGGTTATTCTTGGTAAATTTTCCATCACTCCTCGAAAACCGGGTCACTTCAGGAGTAAAATTACTTGGGGTACCCGGGTGGTAGGTAGCCTTGAGGAGGATAAGGATGTGGGTATCCCTGAGGTGGGCCGGCACCGGGAGGAGGATTGTCGTAGGCAGGTTGGGGTTGAGAGGGAGGATACCCTACAGCTGAAGGGTATGGCTAATCGATCCGAGACATCCCTTGGAATGAAGGCACGACCATTGGCTGTGGGCCAAACATACCGTCACGCTTGTCCAATTCGACCTTATGTTGTGTCTGCAATATTGGCCATTAAGCATTAGTAATCCAAAAGCATTAAACATGCACGATTCGTTTAAGAAACTAAGGGCTTGTTTGGTTGCTCCTCAACTTCCCGGGAGGTAGACAATCCCATGAAATGGATTTTGAAGGAGTTGTTTGGTTACCCCAAAAGTGAAAAAATGGTGTAACTCAAACTTCCACCATCAGTTGCACTTCCTGAATGATGCGGGAAGTTGCTCACCGACCCCCCCCCCCCCCTCCTCGGTGAATTACACTTCCCACATCACGAATTATGTCAATGACTTTTTTACCCTCATGCATTCATCATATTTCTCACTCTATTACCCTAATTGCATCGAAACAAATTGCTACTATTTTTTTTCAGTCTTCCCGAGGATTTTAAATTCACATATGTGCAGGGCTTGTTAATTTCCAATCAACCGAACTACTAATGTCGTTTTTTCAAACTTTCACTAGAACACGGTTTTTTTTCTGAACAATATTTTTTGACGAAACAGTGGGAATAATGTAACTCAGTTTATTTTTATGAATAATGTTTGTTCTTTTTTAGGCTGATGATGTAATTTGGTTACGACTGCGTATCATGGTCGGTAGCCAAATTAGAACCTTGATTAATTAAGGGCGTAATAGTCTTTATAAACAAAATCATGGGAATTAGATGAGTGCAACCAAACAATATACGGGAATTCAATTCACGTGAAGTGTGAATTCCAGGATGGCAACCAAACACATATTTGCAAATTCATGGGATGTTAACGTGGGAAGTAAATTCTTGGGAAATACAAAAGTCACTTCCCAGATGAACCAAACGAGCCCTAAAAGCATGAGAGGAAGTCAAACATGCATGCAAGCACAGACCCTGCAAACACAGAAAACCGCTAATCAGGTCGATATACATGCCAAATGAAGAAATCAACCTCATGCTAGCAAAGATAGATGGAATAAACGACAAAGGAGATTCTCGCTAATGATTCTATGATTCAAGCCATAATTACAATGAAACAAGCATCCAACAGAAAGTTGGCGAATGTATATCAAAAGCCTACCACAGATAACTTAAATGGATTGTCTTATACAACAGCAAATCAGCAAGTAAATAATGAAACTATCATCTTAGTGAAGATACCTGGTAATCTACGTTACTCGGACACGGGTATATCCTCTGATGTGGCGGCAAACAGAGGAAACTAACAGCTTAGAAGAGATGTTCACAATAGGAAGATGAAAAAGCACCTCATCAGATGCCCCTTTTGTATCAATGTAATAAATTACCTCATTCCGAATTCACAATCATGGTGTGATTTTACGTTATTGAATAAATCGCCCACATAGAAACTGCCATCAAAAAACTTTTTAAGTATGTCAATCACCTGAGTCAAAGAGTATGCTCTTCTGACCATGGCTTGCCATCAAATCTCCAGTACATCACAGATGATGAAAACAGGAGAGAAATGAAAAAATCCACATAAATATATAGATTGAACAATTGAATTAATTAATTTTATAGTCCCACTTTCTCAATGTATGATTCATATTTCATCAACAAACTAGTCGCCACACCCGTGCACCGCACGGGTCTATGTTAGTAATAGACACATTCGAGGTATAGCCCTATTCATTGTATTGTCTAGTTATCTGTATTTGCATAGTTGTTTGTAACTAGTTTTAATTATCTCCTTGTATCTAGTCCTCTAGGAATTAGATTAGCATTGTATAAATACTGATAGTTTATAATGGAATAATCAAGGGAAATTATTTCTATTATGGTATCAGGAGCCTAAATAATCTACTTACTAGCAAAAATCTTCTTTTCTTTCTCTTCTTCCTGCAACGTCATGTACTGTTTCATTCCTGCTCCACTTTCTTCCTTTTCTGCCTTGCAGGTTCTCTGTTTTTCCCTTCATTCGTGCATTCCCGCTGCTACCTGACTCTACATCATGGCTCCGACTTTCCACCCCGCCGGAAATGTCACCACCATTAAAAATCATGTCCCGATTGTTCTTGACTACGACAAAGCCTATGACGTTTGGGCCGAGCTATTCTTAATACCGCTAAAGCCCACGATCTTCACCACCATCTCGTCGACCCTCCGACCGACGCTCCTCCTGCCGCCGACGCCTCCGACAAGGCCCTATGGGCCCGGCTCGATGCTATTATAAATCAATGGTTATATGGCAATATATCCGGCAATCTTCTTGAAACGATTGTCAAAACCGGATCCACAGCCAAACAAACGTGGGATCGTCTCTACGATATTTTCAACGATAACAAGCATTCCCGAGCGGTTTTGCTTGAACAACAATTTTCTTCAACTAACATGGATAATTTTAATGATGTTTCCTCTTACTGTCATGCTCTTAAGAGAATAGCAGACCAATTGAAGAATGTCGGTTCCCAATATCCGAGGACCGTCTCGTACTTCATGTGGTCGCCAATGTGTCACATCCCTACGGGAATATCGCTACCCTAATTCAACAAAGTGATCCTCTCCCCACCTTTTTCAAAGCCCGATCTATGTTAGCAATTGAAGAACTCCGGCAAAATAAAGGCTCCGGGTCCGTCGCCCCAACCACCTTCACCGCTGACGTCGACGGCGACCCAGAACCGCCGACCCGCCGACCACCCCAATCTGGCCGCTCCACCGCCTCCGGCCACCGTGGACATGGCAGGCCACAACCGCCAAGCCTCTCTGTAGACACCCACATTTTGACTGCCAAGTGTCTATGATAGTTTCCAAAAAACACCCGATGATGATCGGACGCTAACGTGCTCTAACGCGTTCGGATACGAGCTCGAAATCAGTAATGTCTGGCATGGGCTTTTAACGGGATACAAATCTCACAAAACCAACCTCAAAACCAGGCCCACACCAAAAATAAAATCCGTCTTTTAGCGACCAGGTCAAAACCCGGTCAAAGACGAACTCGACACACAAAAATGACCTGGTGCGCTTCTAGAAACTTGCGCCAAATAACAAAATTCAAAAAATAATGAAGAGTCAATCATCCCTAAAATATCTCGTCCAAATTGATCCACTCGGTCGAGTGGATTGACCCACTCGGTCGAGTGGAGCCTCAAAAACCGAACCAGATTCGTCCTCAAGGGCACTCGACCGAGTGCACTAGGGCCACTCGATCAAGTGACCCTATGTCGTGGGTTTTTTCCTATAAATACTTCATCAATCCATCACATTTCACAACTTTTGTAAGCATTAAAAAACACTCTTTTGATCACACTTTTAAGCCAACTTACACATGCAAAACTCCCTACATTTCTAACCCTAAGTCCCTCATCCTAATACACTACAACCCTAAGCAAATCCATACAAAAACCGAGCCATACATACACACCATCAACTCTTCCTACGTATCTCGAAGTTCCCGCGCCATTGCCGCCATTTGACGAACCGTATCCCGAGAAGCAAGAGCATGTAGGTTGAGGGTGTAACATTCCACACCGATATCTCCTTTCTTTCTCTCGTTTTTTCCGTTTTTTATTTATGTTTATGTATTCGTAATATTATGTCGATAGTAACGACAATAGTACTAACACTAACATCTAACATCTAACATTTATTTATCTCATCTAACAACTTAACATTTAATTATCGTTATTTACATTTCGCCATAACATCACTACCGCGTATATATATATCTACATAATATCAAAACTCTGATTTTAACTCGTTTAACTATGACTATTGCACAAAGTCCGTTTAATCCCTTTACGAGCCGCAATAGTGGTGGCGCCCTTTCGACGAGCACCGCCCTACGCACTCAAGGGCGTAACGTGATCGTGATAGTACGTAGTTGAACGGGCTTAATTCCATTTCAAAGGATCGGAACAAAACCCGTTGACGCTAAATCGAGCATCGCATAATCCGTAAGGATTATTAAAGATGACGTAACGCGAAGGGAACTAATTTTGTCTCGGTCCAATTTAAAATGATTTTTATATCATCTTTTCCAAAATCTTCGATAACGGCCTCGTAATCGTAATATACGCATTACGAGTACCGTAGACCGAGTTGCATATAAATCGTGCCATATTTATATGTAATTCGGTTAATCATCGATTTTAAAGCAAATAAAACGAGACGAGTTATACCTCGTACAGGTGCCACTCGACCGAGTACATAGGCTACTCGATCGAGTAGCACCCCAAATCATGGGCAGTAGCCTCCTCAAGGACACACTCGACCGAGTCAGACCATGACTCGATCGAGTGGGTCCTATAGCCCAGAAAACCGAGAGCTCTTTTTATCATCCGAGCCTCGTCTTTTAAAAAGCGACTTAGTCGACACGTGTAAAGTCAATCACGTGATCTCCTTTTCAAAATACATGCATACCATTGCACACAAACAACTTTGATCGACGGTCTCACTATTAATCTTGCGTTGACGACTCCTTAGTCGTATCCGACGTACGATTAATTTAGACTCTAATTTACCGATATGATAAGTTGGGACAAGACATCGAGAATTGGGATCGGGCTAGCACCACGCCTAGGTCCTATATCTCCGTCCTTTGGTTAGTACACAAAATAATGAGTATTCAGTCAAAGTTCGTCCATTTACATGATTCACGGTCTAGTGCGTATTTACTATATACGGGTCCGTTTCAATTTATTGGCTATCATTTTAGTTATATATTCCGATTATTCTATATTATTGCTCGTTGTATTGTGAATTCCGGGTTGTATTCCGCCCGTGTAACTTGTAACCGATTTATATTGCTTTTATTTTATTTATTTACGTTTTACCGTTTATAAATGAACCATCGCATGCTAAATCACTTCGACAGTAAATTAGATGCATTAAAATGACGTAGCTCACATTTAATTCGCATGCTTAGCAAAAAACGTTGTTTGCATATCATTTCACCGAATCACTAACGCGCATATTAAAAAGTCAAATGATGTCTTAGTAGAGGCCGCTAAGTGCGGGCGGGGTTGGGTGTCCTTAGTGGGCTTCCCAACACGTACCCTCACCCCTTACTCAGAACCTCGGTTTCCGGATGCCCGAAACCGTTGGCGCACGAGAGTCATTCTTTACACGATTACCGGTATAGATGGTATCGGTATCGCAATGCAAAGGGACGAGCCCAATAAACTCTAAAACCGAAATGGGCCATACTTTGTGTATGGTCCATAGCGATATAGAGTGGGCTCGAACGGGTCCGAACTCCCACAAAGTTCGGTGGCGACTCCATTTCGACTTAAATTTCAATTCGATCCATTCTCATATGCATATGCATTCACCTACCCAAACCCGCGCGTGGCCGCGTCGGGGTGGACCTACGTCATGTCCACAATTTGGCGACTCCGCTGGGGATTAACTGATGAGTGACTAACCATCGCCATCCTCAGGGTGAGACTCGAATAGAAATCGTTTGACAAATACAATATGCGTTTTAGTTTTACAGTTCATGCATAACCCCTATTTTCCCGGGCCGGTACTGGTGACCGACGTCCCACTATACCACGATGTATTCCGCCTTGGATACGCTAAAGGTGTTCATACTCGATTCGTATGGACTTTGCGGCATGTTCTAAGCTCAACTCAACTTAGGAAGTCCGTCCCGATTCTCGACTAGACTATGAGCACTGGTATAGACCCCATTTAGACCGACCGAGACTTAGTGTAAAGTATACATGGCGTCATTATAATGCTTGCGTGACTACGTGCTACTTGGTTTCCGTGTCATTTTCAAAAACTGTCATTTCAAAAAATGCATCTTTTCAAAAATATATTCAAATTTCAAAACCCGGAAAGCTACCGAATTTAGGACTTATGATTTTACTCAAATTAGCCCACTTTTTAACCGGTATGCTGCCCAATTCAAAACACGAAAATATTTTCGAACTTTCAAATCAAGGCCTGATGCACTTTCCCCGAGTTTTCTCAGACTTTCCAAAAATAATCCTTTTCAAAACTTTCCTCCCTCTTAGGACTTTCCCGTATTTAGCAGTGTCGGGTCATGTCATAAGTCATCAAGGTCTTTATCGTCGAAACTCTGTCGATCTTACATCACGAGTTTCTTCCCTATCCCAGTCCGCCTTATTAGACTAAGGCAAGGCCCACCTACGTAGGACATACTCCTACAAAGGAGGGCCCGTCTACACATTTGACTCCAAAGTCTGGGGACGTCTCACATTGACCTTCCTTCAAACAGGATTCCGCCCACCCGTCGAATCCTAAGGAAAGCCCGTCATCCACGAGTCACCCGTCTAAAAGTCTCTTTCAAGTCGTTTCTTTTAGCCTTTTCCCTGCTCGGGATGTACTATTTTGGTTCCAAGGTCCGGGTTCAGTTTCTGATTGCGCGGTGTTCTTACAGACAGTCCACCGTCCACCAGACACAGTCGCAAAATGGAAGCAACTCTGAACAGTCTGAAGACCTCCGTGGATGCCATGGTCAACAAACAAACCGACATTGAGGCCTATTTGACAGAAATAAGGGCCGGTCAAGTGGCTATCGTTGCTTGTTTAGCTGCAGTGGAGCAAAGGACTCCAAATACCGGGGTTACGGAACCTCTAGCTGAACTAGTTAGCTCGGTCCGCCAACTAGAAGAACAAGATCACTTAACTGGAAGTAACAATATCCATAAGGAGAATAGTCGGGAGTACTCCCCGGTAAGTGACAAACTGCCCGCGAACCTGAATCTCACGGGCTTACCCATGTTTGAAGGGACTGAAGAACCGTTGCTCCATGTACGGGCCTTCAAGGAGTTCATGGCTATTAAGGGAGTGAACTCTTCTATGTTCAAAAACCTCTTTGCTGCATCTCTTGAAAAACATCCAAAGGCCTGGTACTACAGGCTAGACCCAAAGAAGTTCTCGACATGGGATGATGTGGCTACGGAATTTGCTCGGAACTATGCTGACAACACCGAGATCCAGACCACAATGCGGTCTCTAGAGGTCATGGCCCAAGAACCTAAGGAGGGATTTACCAAATACCTCCAACGTTGGAGGGCCGAGAGTGTGAAACTGGTCGATAAGCCCAGTGAGAAGACTTTAGTGGAGGCCTTTGTCAAGAACCTCCTCTCTTCCTACCGGGTCCACCTTCGGTATGCTGTCATACCCAATTTCACCACTCTTACTGAAATGGGCATGAGAATTGAGGATGATCTAAGACTAGAGAGCCTGACTAAGGCCCCTAGCAAGGGATAACAAGGGGCTTCCTCATCCACCACCAAGCCCCCGGCCGCAACTTGAAGTATCTTTGATACGGTTAATCTGTTAGATGCTTCGTCCAAAAGAAATACCCCTCCTAGGGTATTCACTGATATAGCGACTACCTATACATATGCCTTACAAAGGCTGTCTTCCAAGGGCCTGGTCCAACCGATAGGCCCAACTCCTGAAGTCCCAGTTGAAAAACGCTCCAAAAGCTACAATGCCCAAGCCTATTGCCAATATTATCGGGCAAATGGGCATGATACCGAGAAATGTTGGAAGTTGAAGCATATGATTCAGGATTTGATTGAGAGCGAGAAAATACCGTTACCCGGGGACAAGCCAAGCAACAAGGACAACCCCTTTAGCTCTCATGCTATCTTCACCGGTGAGGTGATCGACTGTTCTCACCTTATCTCTCCTTTCATCCCACAAATCAATGGGATATGGTTCGATGATGAGGAAGATGTGTACCTCACCAAAGGGGAAATTGTCCCCATCACTCCCGAAGAAATTCGGAGGGCTAAGTCCAAGGCCTTAGCCAGTAACCACCTCACCACCGTCGGTCGTCCTTATTCAGCCACTAGCTCCAAGGACATCTCAGTCCCGGCAACCGTCACTGAACTTGCCAGGACGGAAGAGGCCATTGAAGAGCCAAGCACCGATACGGCTCTTGTCAAACAATTGAAAAGAGCTCGGGTTGACCTCACTATATGGCAACTCTTGGTTAGCTCGCAAGAATATCGAGAGGCACTTACTAAGGCTCTCGATCAGATCAAGGTCGAATCCCAGGTTACCCCTACTTAAATGGTAGCCACCATCCTGCCCTACCTTAAGGGCAAGTCCAAAGAAGAAGGCCCATTGGTCACTTTCTCGGATGCCGACCTACCACCATTCGGGGCCTCTCACAACCTGGCCCTATATATCACGGTAATTTGCCGGGGTAAGTACCTCCCAATGACCCTAGTTGACGACGGGTCTGCTGGGAATGTCCTCCCTCTAAGGACTGCCAAAGCACTCGGCATCACCGAGGCTGACTACATACCAACTGCCCACACTATCCAAGCTTTCGATGGAAGCCCAAAGGCGGTTTCTGGGGCCGTTAAGCTTACAATTATGACGGGTCCAATTGAAAAGGAGCTAGAGTTCCAGGTGATCGATGTCACCTCCTCTTTTAATTTGCTCCTAGGAAGGCCTTGGATTCATGCTGTAAAGGCGGTGTCTTCTACTCTTCACCAAAAGATCAAAATGCCCCTGCAAGACGGTATTATTACTCTGGAGGCAACCCCTATGACCGTGGCTAGCTGTAACGCCACGGACCGCACCGACCTTTGGGTGTTCGATTTTGTAGGGATGATTGAAGAAGAGTACCTTTTCAGGCCCTACTTCACCACGAGCATCGACACGATGCTGCAAAATTTGGGGTATTTACCGGGGGCTACTTCGAGGCCATATCTTCCGGCTGGGAAGATTATTGAGGTCCTGAATGATGGGGAATCTCGCTTCGGTTTGGGGTACGCTGTGACCCCAGGAAATGTGGTCCGAGCGGGCATTGAGAAAGCTTGCAACATCATCAAGGGTACCTATTTGGGCCTTTATAGCCCAAGGTTGGCTGACTATTTCCTCACACCGGTATTCGGGGCTATTCAAGTTGGCCTGTATCAACCAACTACCACATATCCCGAGACTGAACTAGCTCGGGAATGCAACTATATTCCGGATAACATATTTGCCCTCATCCAATCTGAATCCAAGGAGGGTACTGACAATGCCGAGCCCGTGCTGGGGCTCTTATTTGGGGAAGATAGGGCTGTCCCGACCCCTAAGGAAGATCTGGTGAACCTGATCCTTCGAAGCAACAGGTTCGATCCTTCAAAGCTGATCTCGGAAGTCGGTGCTGATGCTGGGAAAAGAGCCTGGAAGAAGACCGTCAAATGGACCGACAGCCAGGGCCGAGTCTACAAGCTGACCACCGGGGAAGGAGACATGCCAGACACCGATTCTGAGTCTGAGTCTGAGTCTGTATTCAAGTCTAAGGGGTCTGGTGCTAGAGTCCAAACTGTAACCCCCCTCCCTGTAGTCACTACCACCGGAGCCTCGGGGTCTGTCCCGAAAGCGCTCCCAATCCCGCCTCAGACCAATGATCAGATAGCCGCTCTCTTTGAGCTGTTTTCCAAATTTACCATCAATAATAACGAAAACCGTTCCACTTATGACTTGTCTTGTTTTCAAAATACTTTCAATTTCAAAAATATTTTCCGCAATGACATTGAGAAACCCGATGAACAGGTGTCCCTGCCTCCGCATCTGATCGAGCAGCTAGAACAGAGGGAATCCCGAGACCCGGTAATCGAGGAAACCGAGTCTATCAATGTGGGAACAACCTTAGAGCCCCAGATGCTTAAGATAGGGTTATCTTTAGATCCCGAGGATAGACAACAATTCACAAACCTCCTTCAAGAATTCAAGGATGTCTTCGCATGGTCCTACAAGGACATGCCAGGGATAGATCGGGAAATGGCTGAACACCGCATACCCATCAAAGATGGGTGTAAGCCGGTAAAACAGAAGCTTCGAAGAATGAAGCCCGAGTGGTCTCTCAAAGTCAAAGAAGAGGTGGACAAACAATTCAAAGCGGGCTTTATACAAGTGTCTGAATATCCAGACTGGGTTGTAAACATCGTGCCGGTACCCAAGAAGGACGGCAAGGTGCGGGTATGCGTGGATTTCCGAGACCTTAACAAGGCCAGCCCAAAAGATGACTTTCCCTTGCCACACATCGACATACTGGTGGACAACACGGCTAATCATGCCCTTCTATCATTTATGGACGGGTACGCCGGGTACAACCAAAACAAGATGGCAGAAGAAGATATGGGTAAAACCACGTTCACCACGCCATGGGGTACTTATTGTTATACCATTATGCCATTTGGGCTCATTAATGCCGGAGCCACTTATCAACGAACAACCATGACCTTGTTACATGACATGATGCATAAGAAAGTGGAGGTTTGTGTCGATGACATGATTGTTAAGTCTAAAAGCCGAGACGGGCATGTTGCTGCCCTAAGAAAATTCTTCACCCGACTGCGTAAGTACAACATGAGGTTAAACCCTCAAAAGTGTATTTTCGGGGTAACATCAGGCAAATTACCGGGTCATATCGTTAGCCAACGCGGCATCGAGGTTGACCCAGCTAAAATCAAAGCCATCAACGAGATGCAACCACCTAAGACCGAAAAAGAAATAAGGGGGTTTCTCGGGAAAGTCCAATACATCAGCCGGTTCATCTCAAAGCTAACCATGGTATGTGAACCCATTTTTAAGAAACTGAAGATAGGAGAACGGATACTATGGGACGATAAATGTCAAGCGGCTTTCGATAAAATCAAAGAGATCCTGTCTGCTCCGCCGGTATTAATGCCACCTCAACCCGGTTTGCCTTTTTCGTTATACATAACGACGACCGAGACAGCCATGGGGGCTATGCTGGCCCAGACAGTCGATTCGGAAGAAAGGACTATTTACTACATCAGTAAAAAGTTCCTAGAATATGAATGCAAGTATACAATGCTCGAGAAAACGTGCCTAGCCTTAGTCTGGGCCACTAAAAAGCTCCGGCACTACATGCTCAGTCACGAGGTACATGTCTTGTCCAAAATGGATCCGATCAAGTACCTGTTCGAGAAGCCCATCCTCAACGGTAGGATGTCCAGGTGGACTTTAATGCTAGCTGAGTTCAACCTCAAGTTTATACCATTAAAGGCCATCAATGGTCGGGTATTAGCCGAGTTCCTCGCCGACATTCCGATATCTGAAGAGGGACATACCGATACTTGGGCTTTTCCAGAGGAAGACATATTCTATACTAACACCGAAGCATGGGATCTGTATTTCGATGGGGCATCCAATTTTCGAGGCTTTGGGGTCGGTATTCTCCTAATCTCACCACAAGGGGAGAGCACCCCGTTATCCATCAAATTAGACTTTGATGTGACCAACAACGCGGCCGAATACGAAGCATGCATTCACGGGTTGCAAGCGGCTGCTGATTTAGGAGTCATGAATCTCCGGGTTCACGGGAACTCATCCCTAGTCATCAATCAAGCTCTCCAAAAATGGAAAACTCGGAACGCCAATCTCGTAGCTTACCAAGCGCGAGTAAGGGTTCTAGAGAAGCAATTCCAGAAGGTAGAATATATCTACCTCCCACGTGAAGAAAATCAGTTCGCGGATGCACTCTCCAAATTGGCATCCTTACTAAACATCCCAGAACATATGTCAAGTATGCCAATCAGCGTCGAAAGACGGTCAGAGCCGTCATATGTCAACGCTATTCAAGATATCGAGATCACCGATCCAGAACCTTGGTATCAGGCTATCCTAATCTATTTGACTACGGGAGAATATCCCCCGGGAACTGAAAATCGGGCCAAGAAAGCCCTGCGAAGACTGGCCACCCAATTCATTCGTACGGACGACGGTCAGTTATACAAAAAGACGGCACAAGGGGGCTTTACTCCAATGTATCGATAAAACACAAGCCGGAAAGGTGATGGCTGAAGTACACGACGGTGAAAACGGTCCGCATATGAACGCCCATATGCTAGCCCGAAAAATCATGAGGCTCGGGTACTACTGGAATAGTATGGAAACCGACTGTCAATCATATGTCAAATATTGCCATAATTGTCAAATTTTTGGCAATGTTCAGCACGTGCCATCGTCTCTACTATACACCATGACCTCGCCATGGCCATTTTCGACATGGGGGATCGAAATAATTAGGAAAGTGAACCCTTCCGAGACGGGAGGTCACTGTTTCATTTTGGTGGCTATGGACTATTTCACCAAATGGGTCGAAGCCGAATCATACCGTGTCTTGAACGCCAAGCACGTGGCCAAATGTATCCGGAATAAAATCATATGCCCTTTGCCCTATGGGGGTACTGGACGCCGATTCGTACTGCAACTGGGGCAACTCCATATTATTTGACGTATGGCATGGAGGCAGTCCAGCCGGTCAAATTAGAAATACCATCTCTCTGAATTTTACTAGAAAGCCAAGTGCCCGAAGCGGATTGGGTTCAAGCTCGATATGACTCGTTGGTTCTTTTGGACGAACGACGGTCTCGGGCTCTCAATAACATCCAAATATATCAAAAAAGAATCAAACGGGCCTTTAACAAGAGATTTAGGCCCAGGAATATCAAGGAAGGGGATCTAGTTCTCAAATCAGTCCGTGCATTATTACCGGTTGACCCAAGGGGAAAATTCAAACCCAATTGGGCTGGGCCATACCTGGTAAAGAAGGTTCTATCAGGAGGAGCAGTGATGCTGACGGACCTGGACGGGAATGAATTCGTCAGCCCCACCAACCTGGACCAGCTGAAGCGCTACTACCCCTAAACCTTTGCCCAATGTCATTTGCAAAATTTATCTAAAAACATTCTTTTCAAAATTTATAAGCAAGTCAATAAGTTAGGATTATTTATCCTACTCTCACATATCTCGAACTCATAGTCTTGATGTATTTCGAAATTGCAAAACTCTACGCCCGAACTACGTTTGGTTTGATTCCACTGACTGTGGATACATAGGCAGCTCCTCAAAAGGGCACAACCACCGCAATAACGAAAAAGACAGGAACGGCTTCACTAATATAGTACTTTTATTATTCAAAAAAAAAACAAAAAAATCGGTAATTCAAAACTACAAAAAGCCACGAAAAAAAACACACAACAAAAATAGTAATAATATCCAAATTATAATAATAGAGACTAGTATCCGGGCATCTTGCTCTTGCCTTTGTCTTTCGAGTCATGAGGGGCCCGGGAACGTCGAGGTGGGAGCGGGCGTTCCCGGATGACAAGGGGAGTCTCCTTGGCTCGAGTCCTCTTCTTCGACAGAGGATCTTCAGCTATTGTTACGGGCCCAAGTCGAGCCCGTATGTGCTCCGGCAACCTGTCCTTAGGACCAAGTCAGTCCTGGACTGATGATCTTGGCCCTAGTCTTCTCTCTAAGTCCGTCTGGGGGCTCACTTCCCCCCGAGCACCTCTAGCGCTGGACCCCCTAGTTCGAGTCCTGTCTCTTTTTCTCTGACCCGGCATCAGATGGGCTATCGGGGCTAGAGTCTCCCCTTCAGCAAAGAAGTCTCTGTTATCCTTGACCTTCTCTCGCCGAAGCAGGTCGAAGGCCTCATCGACCTTCAGGGCAGCGCGAGCTTCGGCAGTCTCCGTTTTGGTCCACCTTTCATAAGAATGATACACCCAGATAGAATGGAGCGACTTGGGAACGGACCAAGTAACTCGGGTATACCACCTCTGAATCCAGGTGTCGCACATAATGTCGGTCAGTTGGGTAGGATCACTCACAACTGCCTCGTTCTCCGGGATGGGCTGAGTCCACCCATACTGCCTAAGTATGCGGTCAGGATAGAGGTGAACTGTCTGGCTAAGGGACAGAATCACCTGGTAGCGTGCCTTATCTCCGGGCGCCAAACTCGTCCAGGAATAAATGGGCCACCATGAAACCACCCATCGAATCAATGGACCACGATGGAATGATAATTCTTCCTCCCAGTATTTCTGGGTAATAAGGCAGGATGAGTCGGTAGGCCGTCTCCTTGTCATCACTTGGTTGAACCAATATTGATTCGGGTTGGGAGGAGGCTCGATCATTGATAACCTCTCAAATAGCCAGAGCTGAAAAGAAAAATAACACTCATAAGATTCCGGAACAACTTAGATATCCGCCCAGAAGCACTCGATCAAGTGCCGGGGTCACTCGATCGAGTAATACCCCTAAAACAGGGCAGTAGACCTCTTTACGAAGGCACTCGATCGAGTGCCGGGGTGACTCGACCGAGTGCCCCCTGTAGCAGTATATCACGAAAAAAAAAATCGAAAAAAAATCGAAAAATCACAAATCACAAAGAAAAAAAAAGGGAAAAGCGATATACCTGCAGCAGGCGGGTGCTCCCAGTGAAACGGGCTGACTCATCCTTCTTTCGATTGTCCAACCCTGAATAATTTCTCCCGTGATCAACCACGCGGGACTATATTCCGTCTCCATAAGGTCGACAATGACGAGAAGACGAACGCTGCCCATACAAGACAGCAGGTCCATATAACCTTCAAAGGCATACACGTGAAGCATACAAAAAGCGAACACCCTGCGGCTATGAATAGGCGAAACCCGGACATCGTACGGGTTCATGAACTTCTCAGCTAAGGCAACCAGAGAAACGGTATCCCCTTCAGTCATACGGGACACTTCAGCATGAGAGAGCCCCAAAAACTCCCGTAGTTTCCTCCTAGGATCTCGAACTGAGAAGGGGACGACAGGACGGAGCAATGGGTTCCACCCTCCTACGGCAGCAATTTCCTCTGGGAGAGGACAAATTTCGCCCCGAGGAAAGGCGAAAACGTGATAAGTGTCGTCCCAGAAGGTTAATACCCATGATAAAAAAATTTGAAAGAGACGAAGTTTTTTTGAGAGAAAAAGTGTTTGAGAATTGTGACAAAGAAGGAACCAGGATGATGTATTTATAACATCAAAACCCTGGTAGCTCCCCTGCAGCTGTGCCTCCTTGGCCCAAGCGGGCCTAGACATACAGGCCCGACTCTTGTCTCTTCCCCACAGACCCAGGAATTTAGTCGTCCCGAGCAGTCTGTCAAAATTCAAAAAAAAAATCTATTCCTTTTTTTCAAAAAAAAAAAACTTTTCATCCAAATTTTTTATTCCCCAGCGCGAGTCGTGTTTTGCCTAAATGTTGCATGCAAAGCTTTATGTAACTGATACAGGTACAACTCGAGGCTTCAGAAGCAAGCCCGCACAGTTCATATATCTCCCCAGCGGAAAGTCTAAAGACGACGTTCCCACCAATTAAGCACGGGATGGGCCCACATACAGGCACACCCAGGACTTACGCGACAAGTCCAATTCCCCACAAAGGTATTATCATCAGCTCAGGTATGATTTCTATCTTATGGCTGGCGAGCCCTTCACGCGAGTCTAATGTACTATAAACGACCCGATCGGAAGTCTACCAGGGCTTAATTGACTTGGTAGCTACTCTGACTCTCGCCTTGTCCAAGCCTCAGCCAGAGTGGGGGCTCCGTAGACACCCGCATTGTAATCCCCTAGAAAATCTAACGCGATACAGTGGCGGAAACACTGTAGAGTCGGGATTAAAACACACTGTAACTATGTCTTAGTAAAATTAAAATGGTAAAGTCAAACAATAGGCCTTAATAAAATGGCCAAAATTTAAAACAATCCACAAAAGGGGTTTGAACAATCCATAAGACATAATTATTAAAATAAACAAGCAGGATCCACACTGCTCGCTAGCCCACACCCGGAACACGTATACCTGCCATGTTAAAACATAACAGCCACAATCAGTGGGGAGCAACGCCAATGTTCTCCCAGCCGTATAACAGGATTTTAAAAACTGCATGTAATTACTACTATAGAAAAATAGTAAAAATGAAAAACAGTACAACATTATAATGAAAATAAGTTTTCAGTGAAAAACTTCACGTATCAAAACAATATAATAAAAACGAGTTTTCCGAAGAAAACATAAAACATTTGCCAACCTGCTACCAAATTATATCGATAATAATAAAAATATTCAAAATGGCGTTATGGATAGGATTAATGTAGACGGCTAGACTTTCACTAAGAGAATACTAAAAACTAGCTTCGAGAACTTAGTTCAAACAAATCAAACTTCGATCTCTAACTAGGCTACTCAACCATAATAGGACGGCGACTTATAAATGCGTGGCCCTAGTTTAAGATGATATGTACACCCCTCCCGAGCACCATAAATACTCAGTTCAACCCGACGGCGTCTTACACTGCGAGGCACGAGCTTAAGAAAATATACACACACTCCCGAACACCATATATGCTCGGTTCAACAACCAGTGTGCCCATAAAGACACACCAGCCTTATAGTTGATGGCAAAAACGTAAACCCCAGAATATATTACACTAACCTCACACTTGTCCTTATTCCATAACTCCAAAACAAAGTCATTATCGATATTCAAAAGATATAATCATTATAAATAATAAGAGAACAAAAAGAAAAGGATCACTTTCCAAAAGTGGAAACTTTCTATTTTAGGAAACTTCTATTTTTAGAAACCTTACTAAAAATAGCATTATATCAAAATAGCAAAAATATTAGTTCATACTAATGCAACATTTTAGTAAACAATGTAGATTTATAAAACTAGTACTTTCGGCATTAACGATATTAATTATCAAGGTGAGCATGATTTAGGTTTTTGAAATTATTAAAATACCTTACAAGTGTTTATAAAATGATTAAGAATATCTTAAACATATTAATACTACTAATCAGGGTGTTTTAAAAACTAGGAAACTAAAATTCCCAAATTATTATTAGTTTCGACAATATGATTACAAATAGGATTTTACGGCAAATGTCAAATCAAATCTTTTAACGTCTTTTACTTAATTAAGCCAAAGAATATATTTAGAATATGTTAAGGGATGATTTAACTCTTAAAGTTTCAGATTTAAATACTTTCAAAATTGTTGGAAAAATAATTCTTTTAGATAAGACGAAGCATTTTAACGATAAATCACAATTTGTCCGAAAAACAATACTTATTAATTAAAGACTTTAATAAATACTACAAAAATTACGTAAAATAGTTAAAATATATTTATGGACATTCTGTCCAGAAAAGAAAATTTTATAGAATCCTAAAACTCAGTTTTTAAAGCGTTTTCTCGTTAATCGTCCAATCTCGACAATAACGATTAATAAAAATAGTAATTACAAAATGATTTAACTATTAATATCCCAAAAATTATTGTTAAACTTAAAAATCATGATTTTCCAGAATCTGCCATTTTTCCAGATTTCCAAAAATTCCAGATTTAATAAATCCCGTCAAAACCGTCTTTAAAACCCGTTTTCACAATTAATGATTCCATTAATAAAACTTATCGTTCCTAACATTTTATTAAAGCACTAAAAATAATAAAAATGCATTTTATTATGAAATTATCAGAATCACATTTTTTTCCAGATTTAAACCAAGGACCAGAAATCGAGAATTTAAACGACAAACGCGGTTTTAACGATAAACGATGATTTAAAGTGATTAATTAATTCATCCACTTAACAATTCCGAAAACTTATGAAAAAATTCAGAAAATTCTATTTTATCGTAAATTTTCACCACGTCAAAAATTAGATTAAAATAAAATGTTTAGGTACTAAAAATAAAAATCGACTTTTAATCGTTTTTGTCCGTAAACGATAATAATTCAATAATCGATATTTAAAATATCAGAAAAATCCTAAATTATTAAAAATCATCAAAAACATCATTTTTACAGAATATAAACATATATTACATGTTTAGGCCGAATATTATGATTTTACAAATTAATATGACGATTTAATCGTTAATCTCGTAAAAGCGATAAAAATACCGAAACATGCAAATTTCAAATTTTTTAAAATTTTCCAGATTTTGTGACATACATATATTGTCAAAAATAAAATTATAATAATATACATGCAATTACACAAATAAACTCATGAAATACCGAGTAACATCGACGTTACCTTCAATCCAAATCCGAGTCTACGATATATTCGTCTTCTGTGGGACCGCTTCGGAACCTTAAGAAAACATGAATTCCATGGTATGAAAATACCATAATATCGCTGAAAAATTAAGGTGACAACGATTGGAAAAGAAATCGATTAATACCTTAACGAAGTTGACGGAAAGACGATTAATTTGGAGAATATAATGAGACGATCAAGACTCGATTTTGAGACAAATATTGGCTGGAATTATTGCTAAAAACCATGTCCAAAGGAGAGGAAATGAAGAGTATTTGCCTTGAATAAATTGGTGAATGAATGAATAAAAGAGTATGAAAGCTTTATGCATAAATGAGACTTTAAAATTGATGAAAACAAGGCTACACTAACTTGATAAAACCAGCCAAATGAAGTGTGTATGGAGTATGAAAAGTTCGTTCTTAATTCACCCAAAATAAATGAGAAGAAAGAAATATCTAAAAGCTTAATCCATGTTATAATATAAAATGTAGTAAAAATATAATGTAGTGTGTGACATGGGAGTCACGGTCCACAAAATAAAAATATGAGTCCAAATTAGTTGTAGATTGATTAAAATAAGGATCGTAAAATTATTAAAAGCATTACAAAGCAATTTGAGTAAACCTCGCGCTGAAAAATAATTATTTACGAAACTTCGTAATAAAATCGTTAAAGGCTAAATTTTCGTAAATAAAAATAAATCTTAGTTGAAAATATTATATAAATGTGTTTAGACATTTTTAGGAAAAGAAATAACTTAAATCCGAGCTTAAAATGTTAATCATAGAGAAATACAATTTCTCGCGAATAAATAAATAGTTTATGATAAAAATCAAATAAATAGTTTAAAATAATTAAAATATTTTAATATAAAAAATAAATATTATTTGACTCAAAAATAAAAATAAAGCTTGGAAAAATGATGAAACAGAAGGCCGAAACGTGACAGAGTTATGACGAACTCATAACGGAAAGGATAAAACGCTAGGAAAATAGCGGATATTACACGCATTTTGATTGCCAGGTGTCTATGGTAGTTTCCAAAAAAACACCCGATGATGATCGGACGCTAACGTGCTCTAACGCGTTCGGATACGGACTCGAAATCAGTAATGTCCGGCATAGGCTTTTAACGGGATACAAATCTCACAAAACCAACCTCAAAACCAGGCCTAGTGGGTCGTTCCGAGCAAAATGGGACTAATTTGGGCCAAAACCGACAACAAAAATAAAACCCGTTTTTTAGCGACCGGGTCAAAACCCGGTCAAAGACGAACTCGACACACAAAAACGACCTGGTGCGCTTCTAGAAAATTGCGCGAAATAACAAAATTCAAAAAACAATCAAGAGTCAATCATCCCTAAAATATCTCGTCCAAATTGATCCACTCGGTCGAGCGGATTGACCCACTCGGTCGAGTGGAGCCTCAAAAACCGGACCAGATTTGTCCTCAAGGGCACTCGACCGAGTGCACTAGGGCCACTCGATCGAGTGACCCTATGTCGTGGGTTTTTTCCTATAAATACCCCATCAATCCATCACATTTCACAACTTTTCTAAGCATTAAAAAACACTCTTTTGATCACACTTTTCAGCCAACTTACACATGCAAAACACCCTACATTTCTAACCCTAGGTCCCTCATCCTAATACACTACAACCCTAAGCAAATCCATACAAAAACCGAGCCATACATACACACCATTCAAATGAAGTAGAGATTCACAGCGACACTAAACAAACCGAACCTTTCCTGCAAAAATGAATATGAATTTAACAATCAGAGAAAAAAGAATGTTTACTACATACGGAGTAAATAACAACCAAAACGTAGAAAGTAATGTTAGAAAGTAATTTAGAAACTATCAAATAGAAAAAATAAAAGGTATTTTAAAGACGGGGGAGTATAAAAGACAACGATCCCGAGTTTTTGGACATTGGGAAACATTTTTTTAGGCAAGAAAAGTAACCAAAAAAACTCTTATCTTGTAGTATTAAAAACAAAATCAGCAATGCAACGAGAGCAAGTATCGAATGAAGTCGCTACTCGCAGTTTCGAGATCTAAACAAGTTGAAAAAAAGTCGGGATCTACGGAAAACTATCAAGTAATTAGAGCATCATCCCTCAATCCAGAAACACAACATCAAGTTTTTGCAGATTCTCGGGTTTTAGAGTCTTGGACAAAGTAATGGAAATAAAAATGAATAATCACTTAATTCTAAATAGATAGGAATCCGAAGTTTTACAAACTACTACTGCACGAAAATAAGTCGCTGACCTGTCCACGACAACTCGACAAGCCGACTTACACCAGGACTATATATCTGGGGTAAAAATCATTTACTGCATCGTTCACAAAGAATAAACATGCTCGGAGAAAAATCAGGAAAAATCGACCCGGAATAATCTGAAGTTTGTCGCGGCTAACAAAATTAATCACGAGTTATATCTTCCCGAATAAACTCAAGTTCTGCACTTTTATTTTGTCGGAAAAGGATACCTCCTTTGCTGCTGCATCAAAGATTAGTTCGAATGTTTCTATTTCCGACAAAAAAAAGTTATTGCAAAACCGAGATGATTAGTGAAGAAAACTTGGGATTAATTATGGTAGATGATTAAACTTCTGGTTATTCTTGGTAAATTTTCCATCACTCCTCGAAAACGGGGTCACTTCAGGAGTAAAATTACTTGGGGTACCCGGGTGGTAGGTAGCCTTGAGGAGGATAAGGATGTGGGTATCCCTAAGGTGGGCCGGCACCGGGAGGAGGATTGTCGTAGGCAGGTTGGGGTTGAGCGGGAGGATACCCTACAGCTGGAGGGTATGGCTGATCGATCAGAGACATCCCTTGGAATGAAGGCACGACCTCTGGCTGTGGGCCAAACATACCGTCACGCTTGTCCAATTCGACCTTATGTTGTGTCTGCAATATTGGCCATTAAGCATTAGTAATCCAAAAGCATTAAACATCCACGATTCGTTTCAGAAACTAAGGGATTGTTTGGTTGCTCCTCAACTTCCCGGGAGGTAGACAATCCCATGAAATGGATTTTGAAGGAGTTGTTTGGTTACCCCAAAAGTGAAAAAATGGTGTAACTCAAACTTCCACCATCAGTTGCATTTCCTGAATGATGCAGGAAGTTGCTCACCGACCCCCCCCCCCTCGGTGAATTACACTTCCGACATCACGAATTATGTCAATGACTTTTTTACCCTCACGCATTCATCATATTTCTCACTCTATTACCCTAATTGCATCGAAACAAATTGCTACTATTTTTTTTTCAGTCTTCCCGAGGATTTTAAATTCACATATGTTCAGGACTTGTTAATTTCCAATCAACCGAACCACTAATGTCGTTTTTTCAAACTTTCACTAGAACACGGTTTTTTTTTTTTGAACAATATTTTTTTACGAAACAGTGGGAATAATGTAACTCAGTTTATTTTTATGAATAATGTTTGTTCTTTTTTAGGCTGATGATGTAATTTTGTTACGACTGCATATCATGGTCGGTAGTCAAATTAGAACCTTGATTAATTAAGGGCGTTATAGTCTTTATAAACAAAATCATGGGAATTAGATGACTGCAACCAAACAATATACGGGAATTCAATTCACGTGAAGTGTGAATTCCAGGATGGCAACCAAACACATATTTGCAAATTCATGGGATGTTAACGTGGGAAGTAAATTCTTGGGAAATACAAAAGTCACTTCCCAGATGAACCAAACGAGCCCTAAAAGCATGAGAGAATTCAAACATGCATGCAAGCACAGACCCTGCAAACACAGAAAACCGCTAATCAGGTCGATATACAAGCCAAATGAAGAAATCAACCTCATGCTAGCAAAGATAGATGGAATAAACAACAAAGGAGATTCTCGCTAATTATTCTAAGATTCAAGCCATAATTACAATGAAACAAGCATCCAACAAAAAGTTGGCGAATGTATATCAAAAGCCTACCACAGATAACTTAAATGGATTGTCTTATACAACAGCAAATCAGCAAGTAAATAATGAAACTATCATCTTAGTGAAGATACCTTGTAATCTACGTTACTCGGACTCGAGTATATCCTCTGATGTGGCGGCAAACAGAGGAAACTAACAGCTTAGAAGAGATGTTCACAATAGGAAGATGAAAAAGCACCTCATCAGATGCCCCTTTTGTATCAATGTAATTAATTACCTCATTCCGAATTCACAATCATGGTGTGATTTTACGTTATTGAATAAATCGCCCACATAGAAACTGCCATCAAAAAACTTTTTAAGTATGTCAATCACCTGAGTCAAAGAGTATGCTCTTCTGACCATGGCTTGCCATCAAATCTCCAGTACATCACAGATGATGAAAACAGGAGAGAAATGAAAAAATCCACATAAATATATAGATTGAACAATTGAATTAATTAATTTTATAGTCCCACTTTCTCAATGTATGATTCATATTTCATCAACAAACTAGTCGCCACACCCGTGCACCGCACGGGTCTATGTTAGTAATAGACACATTCAATGTATAGCCATATTGATTGTATTGTCTAGTTATCTGTATTTGCATAGTTGTTTGTAACTAGTTTTAATAATTTCCTTGTATCTAGTCCTCTAGGAATTAGATTAGCATTGTATAAATACTGATAGTTTATGATGGAATAATCAAGGGAAATTATTTCTATTATGGTATCAGGAGCCTAAATAATCTACTTACCAGCAAAAATCTTCTTTTCTTTCTCTTCTTCCTGCAACGTCATGTACTGTTTCATTCCTGCTCCACTTTCTTCCTTTTCTGCCTTGCAGGTTCTCTGTTTTTCCCTTCATTCCTGCATTCCCGCTGCTCCCTGACCCTACATCATAGCCCCCACTTTCCACCCCGCCGGAAATGTCACCCCCATTAAAAATCATGTCCCCATTGTTCTTGACTACGACAAAGCCTATGACGTTTGGGCCGAGCTATTCTTAATACCGCTAAAGCTCACGATGTTCACCACCATCTCGTCGACCCTCCGACCGACACTCCTCCTGCCGCCGACGCCTCCGACAAGGCCCTATGGGCCCGGCTCGATGCTATTGTAAATAATTGGTTATATGGCAATATATCCGGCAATCTTCTTGAGACGATTGTCAAAACCGGATCCACAGCCAAACAAACGTGGGATCGTCTCTACGATATTTTCAACGATAACAAGCATTCCCAAGCGGTTTTGCTTGAACAATAATTTTCTTCAACTAACATGGATAATTTTAATGATGTTTCCTCTTACTGTCAGGCTCTCAAGAGAATAGCAGACCAATTAAAGAATGTCGGTTCCAAATATCCGAGGACCGTCTCGTACTTAATGTGGTCGCCAATGTGTCTCATCCCTACGGGAATATCGCTACCCTAATTCAACAAAGTGATCCTCTCCCCACCTTTTTCAAAGCCCGATCTATGTTAGCAATTGAAGAACTCCGGCAAAATAAAGGCTCCGGGTCCGTCGCCCCAACCACCTTCACCGCTGACGTCAACGGCGACCCAGAACCGCTGACCCGCCGACCACCCCAGTCTGGCCACTCCACCGCCTCCGGCCACCGTGGACGTGGCAGGCCACAACCGCCAAGCCTCTCTGTAGACACCCACATTTTGACTGCCAGGTGTCTATGGTAGTTTCCAAAAAACACCCGATGATGATCGGACGCTAACGTGCTCTAACGCGTTCGGATACGGGCTCGAAATCAGTAATGACCGGCATGGGCTTTTAACGGGATACAAATCTCACAAAACCGACCTCAAAACCAGGCCCAGTGGGTCGTTCCGAGCAAAATGGGACTAATTTGGGCCAAAACCCACACCAAAAATAAAACCCATCTTTTAGCGACCGGGTCAAAACCCGGTCAAAGACGAACTCGACACACAAAAACGACCTGGTGCGCTTCTAGAAACTTGCGCCAAATAACAAAATTCAAAAAACAATCAAGAGTCAATCATCCCTAAAATATCTCGTCCAAATTGACCCACTCGGTCGAGTGGAACCTCAAAAAACGGACCAGATTCGTCCTCAAGGGCACTCGACCGAGTGCACTAGGAAAACTCGATCGAGTGACCCTATGTCGTGGGTTTTTTTCCTCTAAATACCCCATCAATCCATCACATTTCACAACTTTTCTAAGCATTAAAAAACACTCTTTTGATCACACTTTTCAGCCAACTTATACATGCAAAACACCCTACATTTCTAACCCTAAGTCCCTCATCCTAATACACTACAACCCTAAGCAAATCCATACAAAAACCGAGCCATACATACACACCATCAACTCTTCCTGCGTATCTCGACATTCCCGTGCCATTGCCGCCATTTGACGAACCGTATCCCGAGAAGCAAGAGCATGTAGGTTGAGGGTGTAACATTCCACACCGATGTCTCCTTTCTTTCTCTCGTTTTTTCCGTTTTTTTATTTATGTTTATGTATTCGTATTATATTATGTCGATAGTAACGACAATAGTACTAACACTAACATCTAACATCTAACATTTATTTATCGCATCTAACAACTTAACATTTAATTATCGTTATTTACATTTCGCCATAACATCACTACCGCGTATATATATATATATATATATATATATATATATATATATATATATATATATATATATATATATATATATATATATATATATATATATCTACATAATATCAAAACTCGGATTTTAACTCGTTTAACTACGACTATTGCACAAAGTCCGTTTAATCCCTTTACGAGCCGCAATAGTGGTGGCGCCCTTTCGAGGAGCACCGCCCTACGCACTCAAGGGCGTAACGTGATCGTAATAGTACGTAGTTGAACGGGCTTAATTCCATTTCAAAGGATCAGAAAAAAACCCGTTGACGCTAAATCGAGCATCGCATAATCCGTAAGGATTATTAAAGATGACGTAACGCGGAGGGAACTAATTTTGTCTCGGTCCAATTTAAAACGATTTTTATATCATCTTTTCCAAAATCTTCGATAACGGCCTCGTAATCGTAATACAGGCATTACGAGTACCGTAGACCGAGTTGCATATAAATCGTGCCATATTTATATGTAATTCGGTTAATCATCGATTTTAAAGAAAATAAAACGAGACGAGTTATACCTCGTACAGGTGCCACTCGACCGAGTACATAGGCTACTCGATCGAGTAGCACCCCAAATCATGGGCAGTAGCTTCCTCAAGGACACACTCGACCGAGTCAGACCATGACTCGATCGAGTGGGTCCTATAACCTAGAAAACCGAGAGCTCTTTTTATCATCTGAGCCTCGTCTTTTAAAAAGCGACTTAGTCGACACGTGTAAAGTCAATCACGTGATCTCCTTTTCAAAATACATGCATACCATTGCACACAAACAACTTTGATCGACGGTCTCACTATTAATCTTGCGTTGACGACTCCTTAGTCGTATCCGACGTACGATTAATTTAGACTCCAATTTACCGATATGATAAGTTGGGACAAGACATCGAGATTTGGGATCGGGCTAGCACCACGCCTAGGTCCTATATCTCCGTCCTTTGGTTAGTACACAAAATAATGAGTATTCAATCAAAGTTCGTCCATTTACACGATTCACGGTCTAGTGCGTATTTACTCTATACGGGTCCGTTTCTATTTATTGGCTATCATTTTAGTTATATATTCCGATTATTCTATATTATTGCTCGTTGTATTGTGAATTCCGGGTTGTATTCCGCCTGTGTAACTTGTAACCGATTTATATTGCTTTTGTTTTATTTATTTACGTTTTACCGTTTATAAATGAACCTTCGCATGCTAAATCACTTCGATAATAAATTAGATGCATTAAAATGACGTAGCTAACATTTAATTCGCATGCTTAGCAAAAAACGCTGTTTGTATATCATTTCACCGAATCACTAACGCGCATATTAAAAAGCCAAACGATGTCTTAGTAGAGGTCGCTAAGTGCGGGCGGGGTTGGGTGTCCCTAGTGGGCTTCCCAACACGTACCCTCACCCCTTACTCAGAACCTCGGTTTCCGGATGCCCGAAACCGTTGGCGCACGAGAGTCATTCTTTACACGATTACCGGTATAGATGGTATCGGTATCGCAATGCAAAGGGACGAGCCCAATAAACTCTAAAACCGAAATGGGCCATACTTTGTGTATGGTCCATAGCGATATAGAGTGGGCTCGAACGGGTCCGAACTCCCACAAAGTTCGGTGGCGACTCCATTTCGACTAAAATTTCAATTCGATCCATTCTCATATGCAGATGCATCCGCCTACCCAAACCCGCGCGTGGCCGCGTCGGGGTGGACCTACGTCATGTCCACACTCTCGCACCGCCAACCCTCTCGCTCAGGCGTCACTTCCCGCCGGCGTCCCGACGACCGGCCACTCGGCGTGGATCCCTGGTCCGGCCCCGACTTCCTCCTGGCAAACACCACCTTGCGCCTACCCCACCCAAGGATGGGCCCCACCCGCCACTCTTGGTGCCGGTATTCTGGGTAGTCGACCCAGTCACGCGGCTCACGCCTTCTTTGCTGCCGCCCCTCCGGCCAACTCGACGGCGCAGGTCACTCCCACCACCAGTATAGGAGGCTACCCATATTCCCAGATCTATTATCCAACTGAACTTGCTGCTGCAGTTCAATCTGTCAATCTGCAAGAACCAGATGATGAATGGTACATGGACACCGGTGCATCTGCTCATATGACCCATGACTCTGGTAACCTAATTTCTTGTTTTAATTCGAGCATTTCTCGTAATATTATTGTCGGTAATGGTCATCGTATTCCAATTAAAGGTCTCGGTAATTCTATTCTACCTCATCCCCTCCCCCCTTTAAAACTTAATAATGTCCTTCATGCCTCGAATTTGTTAAAAATCTTGTGTCCGTTCATAAATTTACTTCTGACAATAATGTTTCTGTGGAATTTGACCCGTTTGGTTTTACCGTGAAGGACCTTCAGACGGGGACCCGTCTTATGCGATGCAGTAGCAACGGTGATCTCTACCCTCTCTCCGCTTCTCTACGAACCAAACCCGAGGCTCCCAAATCTTTCCTAGCCCTCTCCGCCGTGACCTCAAGTCTATGGCACTCTCGTCTCGGTCATCCGGGTCCATCAATTCTCAATAATTTACGTTCCTCTAATGCTATTTCTTGTAATAATGTACCGCGTCTCAAATTTTGTCATGCTTGTGAACTCGGTAAACACACTCGTCTTCCTTTTTCTCCATCTAATAATTCCACCGTCCTTCCTTTTGATATTATTCATAGCGATTTATGGACATCTCCCGTCCTTAGTAATCTTCAACATCGTTATTATCTCTTATTTTTAGATGATTTTACTAATTTTTTATGGACTTTTCCGCTTAAAAACAAATCACAAGTCTTCTCCCTCTTTACTCAATTTCACAATCTCGTTCTCACTCAATTCAATCAAAAAGTTAAGAATTTCCAATGTGACAACGGTCGTGAATTTGATAACGACCCTTACCACACCTTCTTTCACCAAAACGGAATACAATTCCATTTCTCATGTCCTCATACATCAAGTCAAAACGGAAAAGCCGAAAGAAAAATTAGAACAATAAATAATTCAATCTGCACTCTTCTTGCCCACTCTCACGTCCCGCCTAATTTATGGCCATACGCCCTCGCCATGGCTACTTACCTCCACAATCTCACCCCGAGCAAAGCAAGCGGTTTCGTCTCTCCCACACAACGTCTCTATTTACAAATTCCTTCCTATGAACATCTCCGCGTTTTTGGTTGTCTTTGCTATCCTCATCCCCCCCCCCTCCACCATAAATAAACTCAACCCTCGATCTACTCGTTTATGATGGAATAATCAAGGGAAATTATTTCTATTAGTTTGTTTTTTATATTTTGACAGATTTTACAATTTTTCTTTTTAATTTTTGTCTTTAGTTTTTATCGGTTAAGCTGATGGTTTATACTTTAGTTCTTGGATCATTATACACAGACGACTAAGCAAGCTGACCTTTTTTCTCATTACGATTTGATACGAAAATACAAAAAATTGTTTTTTTTTGCTTTCCAGTTTTTGTACATGACATTATACAAATAGTGGAATGTGTCATATATTATTGTTCTTGGGCTTGTATCTTCTTTGTTTTCACTCTTCTAATTTGTCGATGAGTTTGTTGTTTTTGTCCATTTTTATCTGTATTTTTCTTTGTTGTGCTTGCTTTTTAATTTATATGTTCACATTTGTTATTTATTTTTCTTGTGTGTTACATATATCCTATTATTTTTCATTATTAGGTGTGTATGATTTTATGATTGAGGTCTAAGACGATGTCTGACTTACTTTTCTTTTAAATTTCTCTTTTCCCTGATCATTATCCGATATTTCTACTCATTCTAATATAAGTTGACCTTAATGGTCTTCTTTTTATTCTCCATACACATTGTTTGGAGTAGTTTATAAATTGTAATTGTTGATATGTTTTACGAAGTAGTTCTTTTCTACCTTCCAATTCTGAACGACATTTTTTCTTGTGGTTGCATGTGATGCTTCCTTTGTGTGTGTTATTATATTTTGGCACTTCAACACTCATTCTGAGTTGTGTTTGACCTCCCTCTATTGTGTGGTTGAATAGAGGAATTTAGGATGAAAGTTGGTAGCACAGATTTGATTGAAGAATAGTTTCTTATTTTTATAGCAAAACCGAAGTAGAGGAATTTGTATTGATAATTGGTCGAACACCCAATATGATTAACCGATCAATCCAATCCACATCGAACCGAAATTGAACGGGATTAATATAACATTTTATACACAAACCGATTGACTATACTTAAATACGGAGTACTTTTTTATTTTCTCATAAAAACACTCTTATTTTAGAAGTTTTTCATTGATTATTTATTTATTCTACTTACTTGTAAGTACTCTAACATACATGTAATAAGCCTATTTGTTTGACCTTCCACTTAAACAAATTTTTGATCGAAACTCATTCGAACAAATATTCCCCGAACCCGAAGCGTACTTGACTCGAAATAACATATATAGATAAGGGTCACAAAATTAAATGAACCCGATGTCAATTTTTTGCAGCTATCTTATTTTGTAAGACATACATATATTTAACTCCAAACTCATGCTATCTATATTTATAGGCACATTTATAATTGAAGAAATATTAGATCCTCCGTATTAATTTTGGAATAAATAATTTTTTTTATCAAAGGTTGAAATGATTGTATTTTATTATGTGTTATATTTAAGATCATATATCTTATAAGAATTTTGTGTCATCAAAGATAGAGCATGTCTTTATATTAAAATGACTACCAATATTACCAAACTTTGTTTACTAAAAATAACGATAACGATAAGGACGACGACAATATAATAATGAAAATTATGATACTAATTTTGAATAAATTGGATAAATCCTTTAATATACTCTTGGTTTATAAAAAAATACTTATGTTGGTGGTTTAATGCTTTTTGTTTTATGTTCGAATTAAATTAGTACACATGGATTGATTAGGGGGTAGAATTAGGCAAATGATGGAAGGTGAATGCTTTGTTTTAGTTCTAATATAATATATAGATGCTGTAGAGATGCCTCTAAATCTATGATCGACGTGTTGATATGATACTACATCAACTCATTGATCAACTTATTATTACAATAACATGTCAATTATGTGAGAATAAGGTTGTATCGATTGACTCCTACTACCAAGATAAAAGAGAACTAATAATGAGTAGCATTACGATGAGTTTAATGCAAGCATGAACCCAATGAAGCAGGAACGAATTGGTAGCCACGAATATACCGAGTTAGTCTGGGCAGTGAAAAAAATTGCGGTCGTTGGCATCCAACGGCAACAGTAAGACGACGTTTGGCGGCGGGAATCAGCTCGGTTTCGTTGTACACTTGAATGGTGTAATGGGAAAGGCAAGCACCCATTGTTATAGGTGGTGGATTATAAGGGAGGAAGATGAAGAGGATGAGAGGTGGTTGAAATTTATTGCTCACTTTGGATTCTACATAATCAAAGAGGAAGAAGTTGATGGGTTCTTCACTTTGAATTCTACATAATCAATGAGGAAGAAGTTGAAGGGGTCTAACTATAATAACCGACTTTGGCATTGATTATGTATTCAACTCCCTCCTTTTCAATTTCTACCCAATCACAACATGCCAAGTGGGTTACCTTAGAATTGAGTGTTGGTTGTGTAGAGCATGGATGATGTTTAGCTTTCTATTTAATATAATGGAGGTGGTTGAAATTTATTGCTTCAAGCTCCCTCCTTTTCATCTTCCACTTAACTCTCCCTCCTTTTCATCTTCATCTTGCACTTAACTTGATTCCTTAACATTGGATTCTACATTATTAATGAGGACATTTAAACTCCTTCCTTTTCATCTTCCACTTAACACACCCTCCTCTTCATCTTCCACCCAATCATAACTCCCCCCTTTTCATCTTCCACTTCATAACTCCTTCTTTTCATCTTCCACTTAACTCTTCGTCCTTTTCATCTTTCACCCAATAATATCATGCCATGTGGGTTGCTTTAGCATTAAGATTTAGGGAGATGGAGCATGGAGAATGGTTTGTTCTCTATTTAATATAATATATAGATATAGATTAGTCCGATGCATCTTAGGAGGCTCCCAACTAAAAGACACTTCCATATTTGACGTAATAGTTCAAATACAGGAAGCAAAAAACGAAAAGTTCAATGCAGTAACATTAAGTATACCTCATCGATCGATCAGTCCTTTTTCGAACTCGCACCAGGCACTTGGATGCTTGCATTCCATTAATTTCTTCATAGGCATGCTGAGTGATTGGCTCCCAATCGGATCGGTCGTTTAGCGAAGGATGGGGGATCAAACAATATTTATAGACTCGTAATAACACAAAAACAACTAGTGTAATCGTGATAAGTCGAGGTCGGTCCACAGGGAAAACAAAATAAAATTGAGTAAAAAGCGGCATGTTTGGGATCCAAAGGGGAGTTTTGAAGGTCGAGTCTATACTAGAGTGCAATAAACAACGAGAAATGAAATAACAAGAGATGCTCAAATATGGAAAGGGTGTTTGGGGGAAGTCGGGAATCAGAAATTGGGATCTAAGTAAGTCGGAATCGGGTTGGTCACAATATTGGTATAGGGAGAGTGCCACCTTTTGGTTTCTTCACCCGACTCACCTAAAATCCCGCTTTCGCGGTGAAGAAGGGTAAGTCTCAAGTTATGGTAATTTCTATCCCGGGTTTCCCCATATTAATAGAAATGAATCAAGGTCGGTCTAGTTGTCCGGATTAAAACAACAATGACACAACAACCATAAGCAAGATAAACCAACAAGCAACCAACCAACCAAAACTCCTCAATTCAAATAATCCAAGATCCTCCTCCCTAAACCCCCAACAACTAAAACATGCATAGTAACTAAATCTAGAGAAATTAACAACAAGACAATCAGAAAATTATGATCTACCAAATAAACTAGAAATTGATCTAAGAGCAATAAAACTAAGACTAGTGAAAATAACAACAAGACAATAAAGAAAATCACAATCAACAAAATTAACTAGAAAGTGATCTAAAACAACATAAATGTAATCTAATGAAAATAACAATGAAAAGATGAAGAAAACAACGATCAACAAAATAAACCATAAAACGATCTAAAAACGATGGAAATGAAATCTAGAGAAAATAACATCAAGACAATAAATAAAATTGAAATCAACAAAATAAACCATAAAACAATCTAAGAACGATAAATAAAGATGATCAAAACAAAATAATAATGGAAGAACAATATTTAAATCTAGTATAGAGATTAGGGAGAGAAAAAAAATATACCAACTACGAAGATCAACAATAATAAGGAAGATTGCATAAATAAAAGATGAAGCTTGATGAAGAGGACAAAGGATTTGTCACTTATCCTTTAATAATCTCCAAGAATCTTCAATAAAAACTTGAGTTCTACAAAGCTTGAATGTAAATCTAGAGAGTTGATGGAGAGATTGATAAAAACTATGAAGACCTACTACTATCTAGCCTAAGGAAATTGTAGAGAATTAATAAAACTACTACTAGAATGATCTACTAAATAGTAAGAGAATGAAGTAGTCTAAACTAGTGAAAGCATTATGTACAACTAACTAGGGTATACATATATATAGTAAAGCCTTAATGGACCTCTTAAACTTAAGCCCAAATCCACTTTTTGCTCCATTAGTGAGACAATCACCTTTTAAGTCTTCATGAGGTGGAACTTCACCTTGCCATACAAGGACCAATACCGCCGGGTGAAACTTCACCCGGTGAACTTCTTCCAGTTTTGCATTTTTGGACCTCTTTTACCGTCGGACGAAACTTCACCCGATCATTTCGCTCGGTGGAGAAGCTTTTCTGAAGATCTTCGGGGAGGCAAATTATCGTCAGGCGAAACATCGCTCAGTCATTTATCATCGGGTGAAACTTCACCCGATGGTTTCTGGCCTCTTTTCTCGTCTCATTCTTCGTCGTTTGATTGGCTGACTTTGAACTTTAAGTTTAGTGCTTTGCTCTTTGGACGATATTCCCTTCTCTTGTGCTCGTGGAAGCTCAATCATGCTTTCAGTGCCAAATCCTACCAAAATTGATAGAAAAACTACCAAAAACGCGTAAAACGCACAAGAGGGACGCTAATGCGAGAAATACTCAAAATAGGGCAATAATCACACTATAGTCTCGCAAAACGAGGGGAAAATGAATCTAAATGGGAGGAAAAATGGTCAAAATTTAGTCCACAACAATTCCCCCACACTAAACCGTTGCTCGTCCTCGAGCAAAGACCCAAAAAGAAATTACATGCTACTACTACTAGCTAGACTATGCTAAGCCGATACGGGGGAATTAACGAGCCCGCTCCGTCCCTTCAACTCATATTGGAATACCCATGAGGTAGAGTACTCATATAAAAGGCAAGTTGGGGCTTGCTCAAAGTGATGGATGCGACTAAACACACAAAAACACAAACACAAAAGAGTAGACGCATTCAAAGCAAAAATAAAACACCGAATCCCTCATCGAATTGGCGGGGAAGACACCGATTACTTACCTAAAACAATCATAAACTTCCAAGATAAATCAGCCACGTAGACAAAGACCAAAGCCTAATACTATGACACTAAAGCAACAAAGATGTTGATAACTAATCTAGGCCCTCCTTATCTTCTAAAGGGGTACAACGGGGTGTTAAACGGAGTGGATTAAGCGAACCATGGAGTTGTTCGGCACTGTAGGTAGGTGCAATCCCGCTCTCTTTGACTAAGCCAAGAGGGTCGTTCCAAACTCGAATTTCCAAAATTAGCCCAAACAAAAATTGGAGTGTTTTACAATTATTGGGGTGGATCGACTAATCACCGCTATCTTCCAACCTTGGGACTTGGTCCTCTAGTAGGCACTTCACGGTGACGAATCGATCAAGGGTTTTTTTAAGAAGATGTTTTTGATGATACGATTTTCATTTGAAGCTCTTTTTCTCTCCTTTGTTTTTCATATTTTCGTGCCCTTTTCTCTTGCTTTGGTTTGCCCTTTTTGGCTTTTGATGTGGTTTTAAACCAAGCTTGGAGGTTATTTTTGTGTAAACTTATTGTGGTGATGTATAGGTGGAGGAAAAATAGGTAATCGAGAACGCGCGCCATTCCCGGATAACCCACATAAAGGTGGAAAGAATTTGGACTAAAGGTGCAATGGTCATTCGAGCAAGGTCACCTAGAAAACGGGATGCGGGAACCAAGGCCTAACTCCTCTATGTGTGGTCAAGTGCAAACCCCGAAGTAAACCTCTAGTAGAAAAGGTGGACTTAATCTAAAAGATCAACAAGTTCATTGCCTTAGAGTCATTCTACTAAATTAAGGTCCAAAAATTTACAATGGGTTATCTACAATGGAATGTAAACTCTTGTAATAGGTTTGTAATCAGGTTTTCGAAAACATCTTTAATCCTAGACACACTGTACAAAAGCAAAACGGAACACAAGAAAAAGAAAAGGCAAGTAAAAGAAAACACAAGTAAAGCCATGTACTCCATACTCCATCGACATACAAGCACACAATCAACCACAACATCCAAAATGCTCATCTTCGAGAGCCTCCAAATAGCAACAACTTAACTACTCTACGAAAGTAAAGAAGAAAGCGAAGAGGAACGAAGTTACTTAGCGGGTTGCTTCCATAATCTCTTCATCTTGTGCTATCGAGGTGGTGGTTATCCTGTAAGAGTAGAGAACAAGACCATACAAGGGACACAGAAACATAACGAGAAACGAGGAAAGAAAAGGGAAAAAAGAAGGAAAATATTTTTGGTTTTTGGAATTTTTCAAATTTTTATTGTTTTTGGAAGATTATTGAGAAAATAAAAGATAGTAGATCCCTCCCCACACTAAAACTACACATTGTCCTCAATGGACAAGTAGGGGAAGATCGAAAGAAACGGAAAAGAAAAGTAAGAAAAATCTTTTTACATTTTTATGATTTTTCAAATGTTTTTGGATTTTTCAAAATTTTTGAAAAAGAGAAAATAAAATAAATTAAACGAAAGGAAAAAGGGTGGTGGGCCTAGGTGTAATCACATCATCAAGTGGTTAAGAAACCGAAAAAAAAATAAACTGAAAAAAAAAGAAATTAAAATAAAAGGTGAAAAATTGGGCGTAGGTGTAGTCATGTCACCTAGCCCGAATTAAGAAAAATTGAGAAGAAGGAAAATAATTTGGATTTTTCAAAAGGTCAATGGTGTAATCATGTCGCCTAAAGACTGTGAGCGATACCAAGGCCGCTTCGGCCCCAACAATCTGACAATGGGACAACTTGCAAAGTTATGTTAGAGATAAATCAATCACAATGACAATAGGATAAGAGGAACAAGAACGGAATCAACCAAAGGACATGCAATTCTAGATGATTAAAGACTCACTGACTCAACTCACACACAAATACACAACACAAACACCCACACCACCCACCGACTCCGGGAGAAGGTCTAGATTAAGTAGTTGTTCGACGCAAATGAAGCGTTAGGAGACCCAGGGTAGAAAGGTATACCCTCAGGGGATGGCTCGGGAGAAAACTCCTCCGGACCTTCGCTAAGCGAAAAGGGCATAGTCGGACTCAATCTCACAAAGGTCGTAGATCGTGCGACCCTTGGGTAACGTGTAGTGTGCATACTCTCATACTCCCCTTCCTCCCGACTCAGTCTTGGTTAGTCGGAATTCACCGGGTCCCAAAGGTAGGTCCCAATTGTGGTGAATAAGACACTATGACAAATTGACACTTGCGCCACGAATTATGCCACGAGAATTTGTTATTCGTGGCTACATTTTACATAGCCACGGGACAAACTTGATTCACTACTTAGGATAAAAATATGCCACGGGACAATTTTTCCCGTGGCTAATATTCACTTGCGCCACGAATTTTATTAAAGTCGTGGCCAATAATCACTCTTGCCACGAAATATGCCACACTCGTGGATATTTAGCCACGAATTTGTTATGTGGTAAATATTTTTTAGACACGACGTAATTAACTTCCAAGGCGAAATTATTTTTTAGCCATGGATTTAATAAACGCACGTGGCTAATGATTCTTCAGACTTTAATCAAATTACTTTCAAGTTAAGCCGAATGTCAAATATTGGTCTTAAAAAACTCATTAAAATTCCAATTGATAGATAATATAAAAGTAAATAAAAATATTAAATTTGAAAATATTTTATTATTAAAAATAATATTTGGTATTCTTTAATTTAGTTTTAAGAAGAATAAAAATGATTTTTTGTAAAAACAATAAATATAAGTAAACTTTGGTTGTCTACTTTATTAATTTTCTATTAATCATAGTTTTTCAAGTCATTGATTTCTCTTTATTTGACAATATATTTAATTAAAATTTTACAAACTTAAGTATTATGGAGTACTTTTTAAAGACAGAGTGACATTTAAATAGTGTAATATATGGTAGCTAAAATGTGGCGTACATTGCATATCAAGTAAAATAAGTATGTTTGATCATTCATCACTGAGACGTCTAATATTATTTGAGACTATTTTAGTTTTACCGCCTAATTAAATAAATAATATTTTCACATGTACTACACTTCTTCTGAAAACAGAAAAATTTAAAAAGAAAGTGTCCGAGCATGTCTCATAACCACAATTTTCAAGCGTTGTATTTTTTTTCAATTTATTGATTTTCTTACAATATTTTCATTGTGAAAGAAAACCGTTTTTTTCCTTGTATTTAAGAATTCTAATCGGTTAATATTTTTTTTATGAAATTAACTTTGACTCTGAAAATAATGAGTTTTTTGTAAATTAATTGTCTTTCAGGTTGCTCGGTTTGGAAGAAAGATTAATGTTTTAGAAAGTCGTACCTAAGTTTAAGAACCAATCAAAATTATTTTTCAAAACAAGATTGGTATAAGTGAGAAAATCAAATAATTAACAAATACAAGTAAGAAAATCTAATAGTTAAGGACTACTAGTGTGAAAATCATAAATTAATTTTTCGTCAATTGTCTAATTCAATAGTTGTTATGTAATATTATTTTAAAAAATAAATTAAAAATAAAATTTACTTAATGAAAAATAAAATTCGTTTTACACTTGAAGTAGGCAAGAGGAAACAGGATGAAGATAAAAAAATTGATGAAATAAAATAATGACCGAAAACGAAACGAAAAGAAAACATATCGAAAGAACTAGGAATAAAAGATCATGAAAAAGAGAAATTAAAATACAAATATAAATAAATTAATGAAATCATGAGTCCGAAAGTGAACTTCGAAACTTGATTTTTTTTCCCAGAATAATAATTTTAAAATCGTAAATATGTAAATCATTGGGGAAAAAAATTAATTACTCAAAAGTAAATCTAGTTTGTGGAAAGAATAACACTTTAAAAGAATTCAAACTAATGATTAGGTCAATAAAGTTCAATTTCATTTCTAATGATTAGGTCAATAGAGTTCAATTTCATTTCTAGTAGCTGGGCATAAGAACTCCACAGTTAACCGTGCTTGAGTGAGAGTAGTGTTAAGATGAGTGACCTCCTGGGAAGGCTCTTCGATGAATCGAAGCGTATAACTGGTGAAATTAAATGATATTGAAAAGACTCAGCTATAAAGCTAGTTGTTCCAGATGTGACTACTATAGGGGTAGAGAATTATTACAGTTATTAACTTATTTAATTTATTATATATGTTTTGTCACCGAAATGAATGTTTCTCCACAAGCGTAATTAGCCACGGGATAATCTATGGGAAAAAAATTAATTCTAGTCACGGGAGACTCCGTGGCAATAAAATCAATACTTACTACGTTTTTATTTTCCCGTGGCTATTTGTTTGCCACGGCCACTTGCGCCAAGGATGGTCTTTTCGTGGCAAAATGCTTTAGCCACGAAATTTAGCACTTTTGCCACGAATTAAGTTGTGGCCCAAGTGCTCATTTGTAGTAGTGAGGATAGTGGTTCGGTGTGTGTTAGGAACGATTAAAGCTCTTCCAAGGCTAATGTAGACGAGGCGCTATGGGGTACATGAAAAATTCAAGTCGGAAAATAAGCCTCGTCAAGCTAAATGGAATCATCAAGCGGGGTAAGATGGTCGGTCGAATAACCCAATTTTGTTGCAAGTACAGTCACTAGACCTTCACAATCTATGGAGGGGCGTTGGGTGACAATGATAAGGTGAAAGTGCAACGCCACGACAAGTGGTAGGTCTAAGGGATTAGGGTTACCGAGCAAAGAGTCACAAATTAATTGCAAGACACACACATTAAGAGTATAAATATTATCGGCCGAGGGTAACAAGAAATGGGAGAGCATCTCGCAAAAGTAGCGTATTGCGGGGTTACGAATTTCCGAGGCAAAAGGATAAATTAGCCTCATAACCCCCTTTACAATGTATTATGCGCTTCCAAAGGTCTCTCCTAGATACACAAGCTTGTATATTGCTCGAGGGTTCACTAATTCCGGTACCCGATGAGGATAGGCCTAACGCGAGGCCAAACTCCGAAATAGTAGTCAAACGATGGGGTTTGCCGAATAGTCTAAATTTGACAACTCTTGGTGTGGTCGGATTGTCAATGGTAAAAGTTCCTAGGAACTCACAAGTCAAGTCTTTGTAGGTGTGAGTAGCAAGGTTTGAAAACTCGCTAGTTCCCGTTCTCTACATTAATTCCTTAATATCATCTGTTATTCCTAAATTGGTCATTGTTGGGGCAAGGCCACCTCGTACTCTGAAAGATCTTTTCAGAGAAGGTCCGAGCTAAAGAATTATTAAGACAAAGCATATTTAAAGGCTTAGAAGACTTAGAAGATGTAGAAGATTTAGAAGGATTAGAAATCTTAGAAGATGAAGCCATACCTTGCTTACGAGCGGCTCGTCTTATTGTTGTCTCCATGATGATAATATTGCAAGAATAATCCCAAAAACTAGCTCCACCTCTTCAAAACCCCAATAATATCACCCAAATGAGATGAGATGAAGGTATGAATGTGGATGGGGTAAGGAAGATGGTGCCATGGTGGTTTGATTTTATGAGGAGTGATAAGATGGAATGAATGTGAGGTAAAGGTTGTATAAATAAAGGTGGTTGAGGAGGGAAATGAAAGTTGTAAAGTGGATTTTGTAACACCCACTATTTTCCTAACGTTTCATCCATTCTGTTTTGACTTCGTCATAACTCTGTCACATTTCGGCCTTATGTTTCATCATTTTTCCAAGCTCTATTTTCATTTTTGAGTTTAATGGTATTTACTTTTATTTTAAAAGATTTTAATTCTTGTAAATCTATTTATTTTATTTTCTTCGTAAACTAATTAATTTTCCGCGAGGTATTCTACTTCTCCACGAATTAACGTTTTTGAGCTCGGATTTAAGTTATTTCTTTTCCTACAAATATCTAAAGATATTTATATGACACTTTCAACTAAGAAATATTTTTATTTAGGCTAATTTGTCAATAACTACCTATTAAATGTAAAATTTTACAAATTACTACTTAATAAAACAAACTTCAAAATTTACTACCTTACAAAAACTTTTGACTTAAAAATTAGTATTTAGAAATGGCTCTCACAAAGAAAAATAGTAGAAGACTAAAATACCCTTAATAATTATTTACCCTAAATTACCCGAAATTATGCCAAACTTTCAAATCTCCCGCAGCAGCAACTCCAGCAAGCAATATAAACTGATCTCCCCTATGAAAACTTCTCAAAGTATCTCCTTCTCCCCTCCTTCAAATTGACACACAAATTTGATACATCATATACTACAAGTAAGAGGTAATATGTTCACTTTTAGTTAAGTAACTCATTGTTATTGTTATTACTCTGTTTATGTGATAGATTTTAGTGAATTTCGCTTTTATTTGATTTTTAGGGTTTTACAATAAGAGAGAATTGAGCTAATTTTTAAAGTTGTACTTGAACCTTATTTTGTGTTTTATTAGTCCTATGTTAAGATAATTCTTTGATCATCCTAACCAAGTTTATTGATTTGTAGGATGATAGAATTTCCATTGCAAACAGAGTCAATAAACAAATTAAAAAAGCTTGCTTGTAGGAGTAAGGTCACTTCCGGGGTTGTGGAAAATGTAATAAAAGAGAAAGACATTTTAATAGAGGAAGGAAATGGTGTGGATTTAGAAGATTTTGATGGAACTTGGAGTGAAGAGTCTGAGCATAGTGATTTTGGTGTTGAGCTTCATGGAACATGGGAGGAGTCAGAAGAACAAGACGACTTCTTTGGTGAATGCAATATTGAGACAATTACAAATGAGGTTAATGAAAGCATAAATACTTGTGTAGAAGGAAACAGAGTTGTGGCTAACGGCAACCTGAAAAGTTATAGTTTAGAAAGACCATTGTGGGGCATTGATGATTTGGATGTTCAAATGGTGACTGAAAATGGATACGATTCAGATGACTTGAGAAGTTTAGAAGGGTCTGATGAGGAGTTAGATCCTTACCCAAGATTCAACCCAAACATTGATTTTGGGAGGAAGATAGATTTGAGGAAGGGGCTGAAATTTCCATGTAACAAAGTACTAAGGAAGGCCCTTAAACAACATGCCGTTGAAAATGGTTATGAATTTTATTATCTACATAATGGGAGTACTAGATTGACTATTCATTGCAAATGTAGATGTGAATTTGAGTGGAATTCTAAGAGATCAAAGTTAGGAGAGTGTAAATGTAATGCTCTGAGAACTTGCAATTTTAAAGTGTATGCTACGAAGCTTAAACAAGAGGAAACTTTTCAAGTAAAAAGCTTGGATTTAAAGCATGTTTGTAGCTATAGGAACCAAAATAGGATGGTTTCCTCTGAATTTTTAGCTCATAAATACATGGAAGTGTGGAGATCAAACCCATATTGGAAGTTGAAAGCATTCAAAGCAAGAGTTTTAATGGATATAAATGTGGATGTCGGGTACCATAAATGTTGGTTAGCAAGGGCTAGAGCAAAACTTTTAATCTTTGGAAATGTGAATGACCAATATGCAAGAGTTTGAGATTATGTAACTACGATAAGGAAATACAATCCTGGATCTTCAGCTATTGTTAAAGTTGACCGAATTGAGAGACCACCTCCACTTTTTCAAAGAATTTACATATGCTTACAAGCATGTAAGGAAGGATTTTTGAGAGGTTGTAGGCCAATCATAGGAGTAGATGGCTGCCATTTACAGGGTCCATAGCCTGGAATGTGTTTGGTTGCAGTGTCGATGGATGGAAATGAAAATATATTTCCAGTAGCATGGGGTGTTGTCGAAGTAGAGAATACAGAAACTTGGAAATGGTTCCTTAATCTTCTAATAAGTGATCTTGGATTAGCAGAGGTTGAAGGCTTGACATTTATGTCTGACCTTCAGAAGGTTTGTATGAATTCTTTCATTTGATTCTTGTATAATTACTAAGTTATAAATCCATATTAACTTGTTTGTTACCTTAGTGTTTGATTGATGCATTGAAGGAAGTTGTACCTAAAGGTAAAATAAGATATTGTGTGCGTCATATCTGGGCAAATTTCAAACTTCGGTTTAGTGGACAAGCATATAAAGAACGATTTCAGAATGCTGCTTGGGCTACGATCAAGGCACGCCATCCAAAATCTAATCGAAAAGGAAGCCTTTCTCCCTCCCGAAAAGCCATCATACATTCAATTTGGCACGATCAATTACGAAAAATACCGGCGCGATCACACCATACATGGGGTATGGGCGGATGACGATGATGATGTCTATATCCACGAACCAATAGTCTCGATCCCCCTAACAATCACCCAAACCAAAGACATAAGCCACGTCACTAGATCCGGGCAACCCTACCAAAACGTTACGGTCGACATACCAAACACCAATCACGCTTCCGAGAACACCACAACCACCGACGAAATCCCAATAACCACTCCTGAGGTACAAATAGTCAAACAACTACAAAAAGCCAAAACCGACCTTTCCATATGGCAACTCATAGCTAGCTCTTATAATCACCGCATGGCTCTAGTTCAAGCCTTAGGAAGAATGAACATATCCTCAACCGTTACACCTGAAGACATGATAGGGCATGTTCTTCAAGAAGCCAATGAACTAAAGGATCCTAAAACCTTCTCCGACGAAGACCTCCCACCCTTTGGACCAAAACACAACCTAGCCCTTTACGTCACAGTAACCTGTCTAGGCAAGAAGGTGCCCATGACCCTCGTGGATGACGGTTCTGCCGCAAATGTAATCCCTCTCGAAACCGCCCGTGCCTTAGGAATGTCAGACACCGACTTCATACCCACCGAGTCTGGAGTGCGCGCCTATGATGGCACGAGGCGTCCGGTCGCGGGAGTCGCCATCCTTAATACCATTGTAGGGCCCATAGAGAGGAAAATGGACTTTCAAGTTTTAGACGTCAAAACCGGATCTTACAACATGATCCTAGGACGCCTTTGGATCCATGCCTTTAAAGTCGTACCATCCACCCTACACCAAAAGGTGAAAGTTCCCATAAACGGTGAAATAATCACCATTCATGCCTCCCCTATGAGAGCCTTCGTAGAAAAAGCCACCACCTCACAAGTCACGGAAGACGCCGAGGGAAATGATACAAAGAAAGATTTCTTTGTCTACAACAGAAAAATTATTATACGATGAACTACTGTGTTAAGGAGATTTCACGTAGTAAACCTGCTAGGATAAGACCTAGCCCCGTTTGACTTTGATCAGAACTCAAACCTAGCCGTCAACTTTATGATGAGACAGCAAGGGCATTTCCCGGGGTTGTCACTAGGAAAAAATCCCAGCACCGCAAGTGAACTCCATGACCCCATCGGACAAACCAACACGATAGGCTTTGGGTACCCCGCAACCGAGAGCGAAATCCGTGAACGCATGGCTATCATGCTCACACGAAAAACTGAGGGCATACAAATCCTGCCATACGACCTCACCTTAAATCGATGCTTCGTAAAGGAAGGCGATCACGAACCTTACATGGGATTTCCCGAACCAACCTACATCAAGGGCATTCGACATCCTGGAATAGAAATATTCCAAGATTATTACTTTATCCCGGAAACCATACCCAACACCTCAAAACCCAAACACACACCTTGTATGGACGGCTTGGCCAATAGTCTCCTATTCGGGGAACAATGTTTCGTGTCCGTGAATCCTAGTGAGTTAGTCAATGTGGTCATGACTGACAAGCAACTTGATCCCATCGCCCTCATCATCAATGCCGACAATAATCAAGAGGGTAGAGGGTGGAGGAAATCCGTCACATGGACCAACGAAAACGGTAGGAAGTTCAGGCTAATCACGGGAGAGGGAAGGATGTTCGAAGAGTCTGAGTCTGAGTCCGAATCCGAAACGAACTCCGAGTCTGGGTCTGAAACGGGCCAAAAGTCTAGTATCGTTTGTCTTCCATCTACATCTGTGCCTGTCCCGGAAATCCCGGTAATGTTATCTCTGTCAAACGAACAGAGAGTCTCCTTATCCAAAGTCCTCGACATGCTCGATTTAACTAATAATAAAGATAGTTTCGCTTATGACTCGTCGCACTTAACATGCAATGCCATTATCGATAGCGAACAAAATAAAAGTGACAAAAACGACTCTTACGACACTCACCTCCCACCAGAAATCTTAAGAGAGTTGGCCAGACAAGAGTTAGAAGCCCCGGTAATCGAAGACACCGAATCCATAAACGTTGGAACTCTCTCGAAAACCCAAATCCTGAAAATAGGAACATTCTTAGACCGTACTGAGAGAGAACAAACTCACGGACTTACTCATGCGATACAAAGACGTTTTCGCCTGGTGTTACAAAGACATGCCAGGCATAGACACGGATATAGCCGAACACCGAATCCCAATCAAGCCCGGGTATAAACCATTAAAACAAAAATTACGCCGCATGCGACCCGAGTGGGCCCTTAAGGTCAAGGAGGAAGTGGATAAACAATTCAAGGCTGGGTTCATACACGGTTCCGAATACTCCGATTGGGTAGCCAACATAGTCCCTGTCCCAAAAAAAGGACGGGAGAATTCGGGTCTGTGTAGACTTCCGAGACCTTAACAAAGCTAGCCCAAAGGATAACTTCCCCTTACCTCATATAGATATCCTGGTAGATAATACCGCCGATCACGCCCTACTCTCTTTCATGGACGGGTATGCTGGGTATAATCAAATAAAAATGGCAAAAGAAGACATGTCTAAAACAGCCTTCACCACACTTTGGGGAACCTATTGTTACTCGGTAATGCCTTTTGGACTTAAAAATGCCGGGGCAACCTACCAAAGAACCGCAACCACACTTTTACATGACATGATGCACAAAGAAGTCGAGGTGTATGTAGATGACATGATAGTTAAATCCCAAGATCGAGAAGGGCACGTCCCGGCACTCGAAAAATTCTTCAAACGCCTACGCCAGTATAATATGAGGCTTAACCCACAAAAATGCGCCTTTGGGGTCACATCGGGGAAACTTTTAGGTCACGTAGTGAGCCAGCGAGGAATTGAGATAGACCCCTCCAAAATAAAAGCCCTATTAGATATGCCCGCACCCTCAAATGAAAAGAAGATTAGAGGGTTTCTAGGTAAGGTTCAATACATTAGCCGTTTCATTGCCAGACTGACCATGGTCAGTGAGCCCATCTTCAAAAAACTCAAAATAACCGAACCCACCATCTGGGACGATAAATGCCAAAGGGCCTTTGATAAGGTGAAAGAAATATTAGCACAACCCCCGGTCTTAATGCCTCCCAAGAAAGGACTACCACTTTCCCTCTACCTTACCGTAACTGAAACCGCAATGGGGGCCATGCTAGGATAAACCGTTAACAAAGAAGAGAGAGCTATTTACTACATTAGCAAAAAATTCCTCGAGTACGAAACCAAATACACACCCCTAGAGAGGACATGCCTTGCCCTAGTATGGTCAACCAAAAAACTTCGGCACTACATGCTCAGCCATACCGTACACGTATACTCAAAAATGGACCCCATCAAATACATCTTTGAGAAACCTGTCCTCAACGGACGACTAGCCCGATGGACGCTCATGTTGGCAGAATTGGACTTAACATACATACCCCTTAAGTTCATCAAAGGAAGGCCCGTAGCCGACTTCTTAGCCGAACACCCGGTAGAGGAAGAATCAACAACCGACACCCGGTCCTTCCCCGATGAGGACATTTTGTTCGCCGAAAGCGAATCATGGGACTTATACTTTGATGGCGCCTCAAGCATGAGAGGGTGCGGTGTAGGAATCCTCCTAATATCCCCAATAGGTGACTATATACCCATATTAGTCAAATTAGACTTTCCCGTTACCAACAATGCAGCCGAATACGAAGCCTGCCTGATAGGTCTAAAAGCGGCCATGTCTCTTGGAGTCAAAAACCTTAGAGTACACGGAGATTCGTCCTTATTAGTCAACCAAGCCACGGGAAACTGGAAGGTCTATAGCAAACGCCTAACCCCATACCAAGCCAAGGTAGAAGCAATGTCCCGAAAGTTCACCGAAATCGACTTCATACACATACCCCGCGAGGAAAACCAATTCGCTGACGCATTATCCAAACTTGCCTCACTAGTAAACATGCCCGATCACCTCTTCTCTATGGCCATTTGCGTAGAAAGAAGCGAACAACCGGCCTACATCCATAGCCTCGAAACCGATGACACCCCCGAAGAACCTTGGTATAAGGCAATCCTAGACTTTAAAACCCATGGGTCATATCCACCCAACATTAACGCCAAAAATAAAAGAGCCCTACAAATACAAGCCACCCACTACGTCCTGAATCAAGGACTACTATGCAAACGAACCCCACAAGGAGTCCTCCTTAGGTGCATAAACAAAAACCAATCCGAGAGAGTCATGGAAGAGGTACATGACGGAGAGTGCAGACCCCACATGAGTTCACACCTACTAGCCCGAAAAATAGTGAGACTGGGCTATTACTGGGTTACCTTAGAGACAGACTGTCAACGTCATGTCAGACACTGCCACAATTGCCAAATCTTCGCTAACGTCCAACACCTACCTCCATATCCTCTACACACCATAACCACACCATGGTCTTTCTCTACTTAAGGAATAGGCATCATAGGAAAGGTCCACCCATCCGGGACCGGCGGACACTGCTTTATACTAGTGGTCGTCGATTATTTCACCAAATGGGTGGAAGTCGCCTCTTACACCGTGCTAACCTCAAAACAAGTAGTTAAATTCTTACAAAACAACGTCATCTGCCGCTACGACATACCTCACGAGATCATCAGCGACCAGGGGGCTCACTTCAGGGCCGACACCAAGAAACTCCTCGACAAATACAAAATCCAAAGACATAAGTCATCACCCTATAGACCACAAATAAACGGGGCCGTAGAGGCAGCCAACAAAACCATAACTACAATACTTAAGAAAATGATAGACAATTATCGGGATTGGCCAAGCAAGATCCCCTTTGCGTTATGGGGATATCGAACATCCTATAGCACACCCACTGGAGCCACACCATATTACCTAACCTACGGTTCCGAAGCCGTACAACCTGTAGAGCTAGAAATACCATCACTGAGGATATTAGCCAAGAGCGGTATTCCCGAAGAGGAGTGGAACCAAAAACGGTATGACAAAGTAGTACTCCTAGACGAACGTAGGATCCATGCCTTATCCAACGTACAAGCCTACCAACAACGCATCCAACGAGCCTTTAATAAACGAGTGAAATCCTGAAACATCGAGGGAGATTTAGTAATCAAGTCCATTAGAGCACCCCTTCCCATCGACCTTAGAGGGAAATTCAAACCAAACTGGTCGGGCCCTTACCTCGCCAAGAAAATACTCTCCGGTGGCGCAGTGATCCCCACCGACCTAGACGGGAAAGAATTCTCAACCGCAACCAACATGGATCAACTCAAACGGTATTACCCATAGACATCCTGCTAGCCACATCCCAACCTCCGACTTAGGAGGGGAAGCAAAAAAAGAAAAGCAAAAATAATAATCAATCAAGTTCGCATCGATAATTAGCATAGACGAGTCTAAAGCAAACTCACTCGAATTTTCTAAAAGAAATACGTACATGGTTTGATTCCATCCAGAAGCGGAAACGTAGGCAACCCTTCTCCGGGTACAACCAAATAACTAAGCAAAACAGTCGAATAATCGATTCATGCGTAAACCGGGATTCCTCCCACGACCCGGTCAATGAGTGAGTTAAAATGACGAAGCTCAAACGACGAGCTGAGGACGGGGTGAAAACCCGAAAGGACGCCTCGGGCAAAATAAAGAAACGAGTTGCGAGCCGTCGTTTTAAAAAAAATAAAAATAAATAAAAAGAGCAAAAGAAACAAAACAAAAAGGTGAGCCGAGGACGTAGTGAAAACACGAAAGGACGCTCCGGGTAAAATGAAGAATCGAGTTGCGAGCCACCACAAACAAAAAAAAGAAGGAAAAAAATAAATGTGCTTCTCATTAAAAACAAAAGTGGTTAAATCGAGCCTTTGTCGAGGCATCAACATCAAGCATCCAAAATCAGGACGTCCCGGAAAATCAACAACGTGTCTAAACTCACTACAAAAACTAGTACTAATACGCCACATAATATCAATTAATACAACATAGTACTAAACGGCTGGGCTCTACCGGTCCAACCTTTTCTTACCCTCACTACTCGGGTGTGACTGCTTGCGTTCTTTCTCTTCGATTTTCCGAAAGCAAGCTTCTAACGCCCTATCCAAACGTGAGTCCAGCAAATCCCATTTTCTTTGCTCCTTCGCAGCTTTAATACGGGTCTTGTCAGTCTTGGCCCGTTCAGATGAACTGACTAAACTAGGATCGGTCCCACTGTCTTTGGTTAGGCACTTAGTCTCTCGAGTCTCCTCTTCGCCTCTTAGCGGCGTTGTCTTCCTAACTTTTGAGTCGGTCTGTCCGGACGGGTGTCAACAAACTCTCTTCCAGACGGAAGTATTGTCGATCGGTTGAATCACGGGGTGCAAAAACTTCCGCTCCCAGGACACCCTGAACCACATAAGCAAATCCTCGGTCCATGGATCAGAACTAGAAACAACCTTAGCATCATCTGGAATAGGAGGTCGGACACCCATTGGATTGGACAACATGCTTGGGTAAATATAAACCTGATCCCTCATGGATAGTAGTAACAAAGCCCAGGTCGAAGATGAAAATGGAAACCTGACACGCCCACTAATATTCCACCACGGGATGGACCACCTGATGACAATATTTCCACTAGCGAAATAGGAAAGCCAGTCCTCCTCTTCGGAAATTTTGCTCCACACCAACACCATCTTCCGGCCCGTGAAACCCATGTAGCTGTAGTCTTTGAAACATCGGGGAGGGTCGATTAAACCGATCCGCTCTTGAAACCAAACCTGTACAAAAACACGACAAAGCATCGCACATCAAAAGTCAAAGCAACCACAAAACAAGTAAAACCAAGCTACAAAAACATAGCAAAAAAAAAAGGAAACAAAGCAACACACCTGTAGGATAACCCTAGAACCTCGAGAAGGAATCCCTTTTACCGGAACACTAGCGTCAAGACCCAGAAAGAGTTCACCTAAAATGAGCAAAGAAGGTGATCGTCCATGTTCTATAGCTGCCACCACATCCAACACTCAAGGATTACCCCAACCCTCACGTGACCGCGCATCCTCAAAAAGGTAATAGCAAGCAATAGCAATATTAAAAGCACGCTTATATGCCAGGGCCGAAGCATGACGAGAGCCAACCTTCAAGAATGTCCTCGAGAGCAACTCTAAGTTAAGACCACCCACACCAAAATAGCCTTTAGCTTCCTCTAATGAAGATAGGTCCAAAAAGTGGTAATGTCGCTCCACATAAGCATTATCCCCACAAGGCACACAAGGTCAAACCGAGCTCCACCCGCCTATAGCGTCTATCTCTTCGGGAAGAGGGCAAACTTTACCCCCGGGGAACGCAAAAACATGATATTTCGGGTCCCAGAATCTAGAGCATGCCCGCAGAAAATCATCCTGTACCTTGACTCGACTCAGTGCAACAACCATCGACAAACCATCGTTTGAACTAACCTCGGAATGACATTTATTAAACAAACCCGTCCACTCGGTCAGAACATTCCCAAAACCCGACATGAACCTAGATATGGTTCTATACCTTACGGATATCCTAGTATGTCTAAGACATGCACCCACAACCCGAATATATAGCCCTAATCCCACAAGAATTAGGAAACAATGAAAATTTCCATAACTTGGGGTTCGAACCGCACCGGCCCATGCGCCCGGGTCTCCGGCCGCCCAAGCCCAAGCGGCCCAGGACCCCACGGCACCAATCCGAGCGCCTGAAGCCATGCATGACTCAACCCGAGCAACCCAAGGATAGAAATTTAACCCCCGTAACTATCATCCTACACCTTTGACAACGAGAACGACTCCCCGGAGTCGCTAAAGCCCGCCTTAAAACCAAGATATCCATGCAAGAGCTACAGGAACGCGAGTTCACTCGTCGGACGCACGAGACATAGACGTTTTTTTATTCTTTTTTTTAGGGGGATAAGCTACCCTACCTAGGCGTGTCGTAGCCTTTTAGCGATCATCGTCAAGTCGCGTATGTAGCCCGACAAGGGGATTTTACGAATGAATAAAAAGTGGCCTAACTTTTTTTTACAAAAGTCGCCCGAATTTTAAACTTCGGTCTTATTCTGAATACCTGCGCTCATTTCTTAACGCATCCGGTCAAAGCACGTTAATGTTTTATATCTCGAGTCAAAACATTTTAATCGACGTACTACCTGATCCGATTCCCGGCTCATACTAACGCATTTCAAAAAACATCTGAAAGAAACGGTTTTCATACTCTCATGTAACACCAAAGTACCCTAAACTAGGTCGAATCGCAAGCAAACGAACGCAAAAGTGATTACTTGTCAATCTAACTGCACGATTAGTCAAACAAAAAAGCACGAAACTAATCCAACTAAATCAAATGCTAAGAATTTAAAGCAAATATACAAAATATACAAATTTATACACAAATCGAGACTAGGGAGGACCCCTAGAAGCCGCACCGATGGCTATCACAAGCTCACCTAAGTTGTCATCCAAACCTAGGTCTTCTAAGTCGAAGGTAGGAGACTCACTACCGTCCATCCCCGACAACATATCTTGGGCAGCCGTCTCGGGGACTCCTCCAACCTCCTCCGTAGCGCCCGTGTCCTCAGCCTCAGCCTCAGTCTCCCTCTCGATCCGATGCCTGGCCTCACCCTGTGTGGAGGTCTCACCTTGAGACCGAGCCAGCTGCTCCTTTAGGAAAGCGATTTCGTCAGCTCGAGATTGCAGGAGCCTCTACGACTTGACATCTTTCGCCTCGAGCTCGGTCACCCGAGTCTCCCTCCAGCTGTCCCACCATATCCGAGACATCCTGCGAGTACACTCAAATATTAGGAAAACACACAAGTAGCCTAGGAAACCACCTTAGTCACACAAACTCACCTATCGAGACCCCGAAGTGTCACGGGAGACCCTCGAGGCATAGGCCCGGAAGCAGTTGGCAGTCTGCCACAACCGCTGATGGCAAAACGACTAAACTGAGAGTAAAACCACAAAGTTAGGCAAACTGACCCTAATTCTTAAAACCCGAATCAAAAACAAAGAGTCAAAACTTACCCGGTATACCCGGTCACCCCACTCTATCCCGGCATCCATCTCCTCAGTAGAACACTGGGGAGGGGCTCAGTAAAGGGTATCCCAGCCGCATCCACCCTAAGCAGAGTCATAGGAAAATCTGGGGGCTGGATTTCGTCAGCCGGATCGGCCAGCTGAAAAGACAACATATTGGTTAGTCAAAAGGCAAGGAAAATAACAAGCCGCAACACAAACTTTAGAGCCAAAAATTAGAACATTACCACGAGGCGGTACCAAGTGTGGACATGACGTAGGTCCACCCCGACGCGGCCACGCGCGGGTTTGGGTAGGCGAATGCACCTCCATATGAGAATGGATCGAATTGAAATTTAAGTCAAAATGGAGTCGCCACCGAACTTTGTGAGAATTCGGACCCGTTCGAGCCCACTCTATGTCGTTATGGGCCATACATAAAGTATGGCCTACTTCGATTTCAGAGTTTATTGGGCTCGTCCCTTTGCATTGCGATACCGATACCATCTATACCGGTAATCGTGTAAAGAATGACTCTCGTGCGCCAACGGTTTCGGGCATCCGGAAACCGAGGTTCTGAGTAAGGGGTGAGGGTACGTGTTGGGAAGCCCACTAAGGACACCCAACCCGCCCGCACTTAGCGGCCTCTACTAAGACATCGTTTGACTTTCTAATATGCGCGTTAGTGATTCGGTGAAATGATATGCAAACAGCATTTTTTGATAAGCATGCGAATTAAATGTGAGCTACGTCATTTTAATGCATCTAATTTATTGTCGATGTGATTTAGCATGTGAGGGTTCAATTATAAACGGTAAAACATAAATAAATAAATAAATAAAGCAAAAGCAATATAAATCGGTTACAAGTTACACGGGGGGAATACAACCCGGAATTCACAATACAACGAGCAATAATATAGAATAATCGGAATATATAACTGAAATGATAGCCAATAAATCGAAACGGACCCGTATATAGTAAATATGAACTAGCCCGTGAGTCGTGTAAATGAACGAACTTTGATTGAATACGCATTATTTTGTGTACAAACCAAAGGACGGAGATATAGGACCTAGGCGTGGTGCTAGCCCGATCCTAAATCCCGGTGCCTTGTCCCAACTTATCATATCGAGAAATTGGAGTCCAAATTAATCGCGCGTCGGATACGAAGAAGGAGTTGTCAACGCAAGATTAATAGTGAGACCGACGATCAAAGTTGTTTATGTGCAATGACATGCATGTATTTTGAAAAGGAGATCACGTGATTGACTTTACACGTGACGACTAAGTCGCTTTTTAACAGACGAGGCTTGGATGATAAAAAAGGAGCTCTCGGTTTTCTAGGCTACAGGACCTACTCGATCGAGTCATGGTCTGACTCGGTCGAGTGTGTCCTCGAGGAGGCTACTGCCCATGATTTGGGGTGCTACTCGATCGAGTAGCCTATGTACTCGGTCGAGTGGCACCTGTACGAGTTATGACTCGTCTCATTTTATTTGTTTTAAATCGATGGTTGGCCGAGTTAAATAAAAATATTGACGATTTAGATTTAACTCGGTTTTTCGGTACTATAATCATGTCTTATATGATTATAATATCGTTATCGAAATTTTATAGAAAATGTTAATGTGAGTTTGAAAGATTTAATTAGCGACGAAATTTTAGCCCTCCGGGTCACGACATCGATATTAATCCTAACGGATTATGTGATGTCGATTTTCGCATCAACGGATTTCATGCTAATCTCGAAAATGGGATCAAATGCGTTCAACTATGATCGGTCACGATCACGTCGTACCCTTGAGTACATTGGGGCGGTGCTCCCCGAAAGGGCGCCACCTCCGTCGTTGCTCTTAAAGGGATTAGACGAACTTTAGATGATCGTCATAGTTAAACGGATTTGAAACCGGAACTTATTATTATTTTGAATACGCGATAAATGAGACGAAAATAAATAACGATAATTAAATGTTAAATTGTTAGATGCGATAAAGAAATGTTAGATGTTAGATGTTAGTGTTAGTAATATTGTCGTTACTATCGACATAATTATAATACTAATACATAAACATAAATGTACATAAAAAAAGAACGAAAAAGAAAGAAGAAGGAAATGTGGGTATTGAATTGTCACACCCTCAACCTACATGCTCTTGCTTCTCGGAATACGGTTCGTCAAACGGCGGCAATGGCGTATTATCTTCGAGATACGTAGGGAGAGTTGATGGTGTGTATGTATGGAGGTTTTGTAGAGACGGATTTTAACGAGTTTTTGCTCTCGAAATGTGTGCAAGTGTGATGGTGCTTGAGGGTTGAATTATGGCTGAAATATGAGGCTTTTTGAAGGTAGTGAATGCTTAGGAAAAGTTGTTTTTTTGTTTGAGGGTTGATGGGGTATTTATAGGAAAACCCACGACCTAGGGTCACTCGATCGAGTGGCCCTAGTGCACTCGGTCGAGTGCCCTTGAAGATGAATATGGTTCGGTTTTTGAGGCTCCACTCGACCGAGTGGGTCAATCCACTCGACCGAGTGGATCAATTAGGACGCACCATTTTAGGAAATGGTTGACCTTGATTGATTTTGATTTTTTGAATTTGGCCGCCATTTTCTAGGGGTGTATCAGGTTGTTTTTGTGTGTCCGGTTCGTCTTTGACAGGGTTTCCACCCGGTCGCTAAAAGACGGGTTTTATTTTTGGTGTCGGTTTTGGCCCAAATTAGTCTTATTTTACTCGGAACGACCCACTACGCCTGAATTTGAGGTTGGTTTTGGGTGATTTGTATCCCGTTAAAAGCCCATGCCGGACATTACTGATTTCGAGCCCGTATCCGAGCGCGTTAGAGCACGTTAGCGTCTGATCATCATCGGATGTTTTTTTGGAAACTACCATAGACACCTGGCAGTCAAAATGCGGTTGTCTACAGAGCCCCCATTCTGACTGAGGCTTGAACAAGGCGAGAGTCAGAGTAGCTACCAGGCCAATCGAGGATTAAAACCTGGCAGACTTCCGGTCGCGTCGTTTATAGTCCATTAGACTTGCGTGAAGGGCTCGCCAGCCATAAGATAGAAGTCATACTTGAGTTGTGGATAATACCTCTGTGGGGAATTGGACTTGTCGCGTAAGTCATGGGTGTGCCTGTATATGGGCCAATCCCGTGCTAAATTGAGGGAATGCCGTCTTTAGACTTTCCGCTGGGGAGATATATAAACTGTGCGAGCTTGCTTCTGAAGCCTCGAGTTGTACCTGTGTCAGCTACATAAAGCTTTGCATGCAACATTTAGGCAGAACACGACCTACGCTGGGGAATACAAATTTCGATGATTGAAAAAAAATTTAGAAAAAATTTAGAATGTTTTTTTTTTTAATTTTGACAGACTGCTCGGGATGACTAAATTCATGTGTCCGTGAAGAGGAGACAAGGGTCGGGCCTGTATGCCTAGGCCCGCTTGGGCCAAGGAGGCACAGCTGCAGGGGAGCTACTAGGGTTTTGATGTTATAAATACATCCTCCTGGTTACTTCTTTGTCACAATTCTCAAAACTTCTTCTCCTCAAGAAAAATTCATCTCTTTTAATAAATTCAAATATGGGTATTGAGCGCCTGACCAATATGTTGCAAGATTGGTCATACCGCTTTAGGGACGCGAGTAAGGTTGCCCTAAAGCAGTCGGGTATATTTCAATTGTTCACGTTCCGTCAGATGCACGTGGACCGCCACTTTCTTGATGCGTGTCTGTCCTACTGGGACGACACTTACCATGTTTTCGGCTTTCCTCGGGGCGAAATTTGTCCCCTCCCTGAGGAGATTGCTGCCATAGGAGGGTGGAACCCATTGCTCCGTCCTGCTGTCCCTTTCTCAGTTCGAGACCCTAGGAGGAAACTACGAGAGTTTTTAGGGCTCTCCCATGCTGAAGTTTCCCGTATGATTGAAGGGGATACTATTTCTTTCCTAGCCCTGGCTGAGAAATTCATGAACCCGTATGATGTCCGGGTTTCGCCTATTCATAGCCACAGGGCGTTTGCTTTCTGTATGCTTCACGTGTATGCTTTCGAAGGCTATCTGGACCTGCTGTCTTGTATGGGCAGTGTTCGTCTTCTTGTTATTGCTGACCTGATGGAGACGAAATATAGTCCCGCGTGGTTGATTACGGGGGAGATTATTCATGGCTTAGATAACCGTAAGAGGGATGAGTCAGCCCGTTTGACAGGGAGCACCCGCCTGTTGCAGGTATATCACTTTTTTTTTTCGTAATATACCTCTACAGTTGTACTCGATCGAGTCACCCTGGCACTCTAAAGCAGAGACTGCCGAAGCTCGCGCCGCCCTCAAGGTGGATGAAGCCTTCGACCTGCTTCGACGAGAGCAGGTCAAAGATAACAGGGATTTCTTTGCCGAGGGGGTGACTCCAGCCCCAATAGTCCGTCTAGTGTCGGGTCAGAGAGGAGGAGCCAGGACTCGAACTGGGGGGTCCAATGCTAGAGGTGCTCGGGGGGAAGTGAGCCCCCAGACAGACTTGGAGAGAAGACTTGGGCCTAGACCATCAGTTCAGGACCGACTTGGTCCTAGGGATAGGCTGCCGGAGCACGTACGGGCTCGACTTGGGCCTGTGACCATAGCTGAAGATCCGTTATCGAAGAAGCGGACTCGAGCCAAGGAGGTTCCCCTTATCATCCGGGAACGCCCGCCCCCGCCTCGACGTCCCCGGGCCCCTATTGACCCAAAAGACAAAGGCATGGGCAAGATGCCCGGATACTAGTCTCTTTTTATTACTATTTGGATATTATTACTATTTTTGTTGTGTGAGTTTTTTTTGTGGCTTTTCGTGGCTTTTTGTAATTTAGGATTATCGAGTTTATCGGTTTTTTTTAAAAATAAAAGTACTATATTAGTGAAGCCGTTCCTGTCTTTTTCGGTATTGCAGTGGTTGTGCCCTTTTGAGGGGCTGCCTACGTATCCATAGTTAGTGGAATAAAACCAAACGTAGTTCGGGCGTAAATTTTTTGCAATTTCGAAATACATCAAGACTATGAGTTCAAGATGTGCGACAGTAGGATAAATAATCCTAACTTATTGACTTGCTTATAAATTTTAAAAAAATGTTTTTAAATAATTTTTGCAAATGACATTTGAGATAAGGTTTAGGGGTAGTAGCGCTTCAGCTGGTCCAAGTTGGTCGGGTTGACAAATTCGTTCCCGTCCAGGTCCGTTATCATCACTGCTCCTCCTGATAGAACCTTCTTCACCAGATTTGGCCCGGCCCAATTGGGTTTGAATTTTCCTCTTGGGTCAATCGATAATAATGCACGGACCGATTTGAGGACCAGATCCCCTTCCTTGATATTCCTGGGCCTAACTCTCTTGTTAAAGGTCCGTTTGATTCTCTTTTGATATATTTGGATGTTATTGAGAGCCCGAGACCGTCGTTCGTCCAAAAGTACCAACGAGTCATATCGAGCTTGAACCCAATCTGCTTCGGGCACTTGGCTTTCTAGTAAAATTCGGAGAGACGGTATTTCTAATTCGACCGGCTGGACTGCCTCCATTCCATACGTCAAATAATATGGAGTTGCCCCGGTTGCAGTACGAATCGATGTCCGGTACCCCCATAAGGCGAAGGGTATTTTGTCGGGCCAGTCCCGATAATTATCAGCCATCTTTTTAAGTATGGTGACAATTGTCTTATTAGCAGCCTCCATCGCTCCATTCGTTTGAGGACGGTAAGGCGAAGATGTATGCCTTTGGATTTTGTATTTTGCTAGCAAAGTAGCGGTTTCGGCTTGGAAGTGGGTCCCGTGATCACTGATAAACTCGTGTGGGATCCCGTACCGGCATATGATTTTATTCTGAATAAATTTGGCCACGTGCTTGGCGTTCAAGACACGATATGATTCGGCTTCGACCCATTTAGTGAAATAGTCGATAGCCACCAGAATGAAACAGTGACCTCCCGTCCCGGAAGGGTTCACTTTCCCAATTATATCAAGCCCCCATGTCGAAAATGGCCATGGCGAGGTCATGGTGTACAGCAGAGACGACGGCATGTGTTGAACATTGCCGAAAATTTGGCAATTATGGCAGTGTTTGACATATGATTGACAGTCGGTCTCCATGCTGTTCCAGTAGTATCCGAGCCTCATGATTTTTCGGGCTAGCATATAGGCGTTCATATGCGGACCGTTTTCACCGTCGTGTACTTCGGCCATCACTTTTCGGCCTGTGTTTTGTCGATACATAGGAGTAAAGCCCCATGTGCTGTCTTTTTGTATAACTTACCGTCGTCCGTACGAATGAATTGGGTGGCCAGTCTTCGCAGGGCTTTCTTGGCCCGATTTTCAGTTCCAGGGGAATATTCTCCCGTAGTCAAATAGATTAGGACAGCCTGATACCAAGGTTCTGGATTAGTGATTTCGATATCTTTAATGGCGTTGACATATGCCGGCTCAGACCGTCTTTCGACGCAGATTGGCATACTGGCCATATGTTCCGGGATGTTTAGTAAGGATGCTAATTTGGAAAGTGCATCTGCGAACTGATTTTCTTCACGTGGGAGGTAGATATACTCTACCTTCTGGAATTGCTTCTCTAGAACCCTTACTCGCGCTTGGTAAGCCACGAGATTGGCATTCCGAGTTTTCCATTTTTGAAGGGCTTGATTGATGACTAGGGACGAGTCTCCGTGAACCCGGAGATTTGTAATTCCCAAATCAGCAGCTGCTTGTAACCCGTGGATGCATGCTTCATACTCGGCCGCGTTATTAGTCACATCAAAATCTAGTTTATGGATAACGGTGTGTGTTCCCCTTTTGGTGATATTAGGAGAATACCGACCCCGAACCCTCGAAAGTTGGATGCCCCGTCAAAGTACAAGTCCCATGTTTCGGTATCGGTATGGAATATGTCTTCATCTGGAAAAGCCCAAGTGTCGATGTGTCCTTCCTCAGATACCGGACTATCGGCGAGGAACTCGGCTACTACCCGGCCTTTGATGGCTTTTAATGGTACAAACTTGAGGTCGAACTCGGCTAACATTAAGGTCCATCTGGACATTCTTCCATTAAGAATGGGCTTCTCGAACAAGTATTTGATGGGATCCATCTTGGACAGGACATGTATCTCGTGGCTGAGCATATAGTGCCAGAGCTTTTTAGTGGCCCATACTAAAGCTAGGCACGTTTTCTCGAGCATTGTATATTTGCACTCATATTCTAGGAACTTTTTACTGATGTAGTAAATAGCCCGTTCTTCTGAATCGTCTGTCTGGGCCAGCATAGCCCCCATGGCTGTCTCAGTCGTCGTTAGGTATAACGACAAAGGCAAACCGGGTTGAGGTGGCATTAGTACCGGCGGAGCAGACAGAATCTCCTTAATTTTATCGAAAGTCGCTTGACATTTATCGTCCCATAGTACCCGTTCCCCTATCTTCAGTTTCTTGAAAATGGGCTCACATACCATGGTTAGCTTCGAAATAAACCGGCTGATGTATTGGACTTTCCCAAGAAACCCCCTTATTTCTTTTTCGGTCTTGGGTGGTTGCATCTCGTTGATGGCTTTGATTTTAGCTGGGTCAACTTCGATGTCGCGTTGGCTAACGATATGGCCCAGTAATTTGCCTGATGTTACCCCAAAACTACACTTTTGAGGGTTTAGCCTCATGTTGTACTTGCGCAGTCGGGTGAAGAATTTTCTTAGGGCAGCAACATGCCCATCTCGGCTTTTAGACTTGACGATCATGTCATCTACATAAACTTCCACTTCCTTATGCATCATGTCATGTAACAAGGTCGTGGCTGTCCGTTGATAAGTGGCCCCAGCGTTAATGAGACCAAATGGCATGACGGTATAACAATAAGCCCCCCACGGCGTGGTGAAGGTGGTTTTACCCATATCCTCTTCTGCCATCTTGATTTGATTGTACCCGGCATACCCGTCCATAAATGATAGAAGGGCATGATCAGCCGTGTTGTCCACCAGTATGTCGATGTGTGGCAACGGAAAATTGTCTTTTGGGCTGGCCTTGTTAAGGTCCCGGAAATCTACGCATACCCGCACCTTGCCGTCCTTCTTGGGTACCGGCACGATGTTTGCAACCCAGTTTGGATATTCAGACACTTGTATAAAGCCTGCTTTGAACTGTTTGTCTACCTCTTCTTTGACTTTGAGAGACCACTCGGGCTTCATTCTTCGAAGCTTCTGTTTTACCGGCTTACACCCATCTTTGATGGGTATGCGGTGTTCAGCTATTTCCCGATCTATCCCCGGCATGTCCTTGAAGGACCATGCGAAGACATCTTTGAATTCTTGGAGGAGGTTTTTGAATTGTTGTCTCTCCTCGGGATCTAAAGATAACCCTATCTTAAGCATCTGGGGCTCTAAGGTTGTTCCCACATTGATAGACTCGGTTTCCTCGATTACCGGGTCTCGGGATTCCCTCTGTTCTAGCTGCTTGATCAGATGCGGAGGCATGGACACCTGTTCATCGGGTTTCTCAATGTCATTACAAAAAATATTTTTGAAATTGAAAGTATTTTGAAAATAAGACAAGTCATAAGCGGAACGGTTTTTGTTATTATTGATGGTAAATTTGGAAAACAGCTCAAAGAGAGCGGCCATCTGATCATTGGTCAGAGGCGGGATTGGGAGCGCTTTTGGGACAGACCCCGAGGCTCCGGTGGTAGTGACTACAGGGAGGGGGGTTACAGTTTGGACTCTAGCACTAGAACCCTTAGACTCGAATTCAGACTTAGACTCTGACTTAGACTCGGAATCGGTGTCTGGCATGTCTTCTTCCTCGGTGGTCAGCTTGTAGACTTGACCCTGGCCGTCGGTCCACTTGATGGTCTTCCTCCAGGATCTTTTCCCATTATCAGCATCGACCTCTGAGATCAGCTTTGAAGGGTCGAACCTGTTGTTTCGAAGGATCAGGTTTACCAAGTCTTTTTTAGGGGTCGGGACAGCCTTGTCTTCCCCAAATAAGAGCCCCAGCACGGGTTCGGCATTGTCAGCACCCTCCTTGGATTCGGATTGGATGAGGGCAAATATGTCATCCGGAATATAGTTGCATTCCCGAGCTAGTTCAGTCTCGGGATATGTGATAGTTGGTTGATACAGGCCAACTTGAATAGCCCCGAATACCGGTGTGACGAGATATTCAGCCAACCTTGGGCTATAAGGGCCCAAGTAGGTACCATTGATGATGTTGCAGGCCTTCTCAATCCCCGCTCGGACCACATTTCCCGGGGTTACCGCGTACCCTAAGCCGAAGCGAGATTCCCCGTCATTCAGGACTTCAATAATCTTCCCAGCGGGAAGATATGGCCTCGAGGTAGCCCCTGGTAGATATCCCAAGTTTTGTAGCATCGTGTCGATGCTTGTGGTGAAATAGGGCCTGAAAAGGTATTCTTCTTCAATCATCCCCACAAAATCGAACCCCCAAAGGTCAGTGCGGTCCGTGGCGTTACAGCTAGCCACGGTCATAGGGGTTGCCTCCAGAGTAATAATACCGTCTTGCAGGGGCATTTTGATCTTTCGGTGAAGAGTAGAAGACACCGCCTTTACAGCATGAATCCAAGGCCTTCCTAGAAGCAAATTAAAAGAGGAGGTGACATCGATCACCTGGAACTCTAGCTCCATTTCAATTGGACCCGTCATAATTGTCAACTTAACGGCCCCAGAAACCGCCTTTGGGCTTCCATCGAAAGCCTGGATAGTGTGGGCAGTCGGTATGTAGTCGGCCTCGGTGATGCCGAGTGCTTTTGCATTCCTTAGAGGGAGGACATTCACAGCAGACCCGTCGTCAACCAGAGTCATTGGGAGATACTTACCCCGGCAAATTACCGTGATATATAGGGCCAGATTGTGAGAGGCTCCGAATGGTGGTAGGTCGGCATCCGAGAAAGTGACTAATGGGCCTTCTTCTTTGGACTTGCCCTTGAGGTAGGGCAAGATGGTGGCTACCATTTTAGTAGGGGTAACCTGGGAGTCGACCTTGATCTGATCGAGAGCCTTAGTAAGTGCCTCTCGATGTTCTTGCGAGCTAACCAAGAGTTGCCATATAGTGAGGTCAACTCGGGCTCTTTTCAATTGTTTGATAAGAGCCGTATCGGTGCTTGGTTCTTCAATGGCCTCTTCCGTCCTGGCAGGTTCAGTGACGGTTGGTGGCACTCTGATGTCCTTGGAGCTAGTGGCTACGTAAGGACGACCGGCGGCGGTGAGGTGGTTACTGGCTAAGGCCTTGGACTTAGCCTTCCGGATTTCTTCGGGTGTGATAGGGACAGTTTCCCCTTTGGTGAGGTACACATCTTCCTCATCATCGAACCATATTCCATTGATTTGTGGAATGAAAGGAGAGATAAGGTGAGAACAGTCAATCACTTCTCCGGTGAAGATAGCATGAGAGCTAAAGGGGTTGTCCTTATTCACAAGAGAAGATGGGAGAGCACAAAGAAAGGTAACTAAGTCTAGAAATACGCAAACTAAGTCTAAACAATGCACCGTCCCCGGCAACGGCGCCAAATTGATGGTAAGGGATTCGTCGCGTCCCTAACCGACCAATATAACACCGACTAACCTAGTGAGTATCTAGGGTAAGTCGGGATCGTATCCACGAGGACGGTATATCAAAGTTTAGACTAGGTCGGCCTACGACGAGACTAAATTACCAAACAAACACGAAGAAGCGATAAATGGAAACTATTAAGGAAGAGGAGTAAGAACTAGACTAATGATCGAACTAACAAATAAACTAGAAGAACTATGACTAACTAAGACGATGTATCAAATATGGAAAGAAATGGGGTAGGTCGGGTTCATAGAGGTAGAAGGGTAATTGGGGTGATCAAGGGTAAAGGTGTCTCCTAATCGCTAGAGTCGGTCCGGGCTCTCGCAACTTAGACCGATGTCAAGGTGAGTCCGGGCTCTCGCAACTTAGACCCTAGTCGGCACTCTCGTGACTATGACTATTCTCAACATTTCCACAAAATAAGCAATCAATGAGAAGATGAACACAAGTATGGGAAGCATGGCCACTACAACTCACACAAGCATATCAACAAACACATAGAGTGCCTACAATGCGACTAACAACAAAGATACAACCTTTTCCCCTTAATCAACCCTAATCATCCATAATCTACCCCTAATCCCCCTACTAACCCCACAAGATCACTACTCATTCATCATCAATGCAAAACTCACAATCATAAGAGAAAACAAACTCACAATCCAAACATTCATTATGAATAACAAGAACAATAACAATAACAACATAAAAAGATGGAAACAAGATTAAATAACTAAGAATAAGAGTAAGAAAAGTTATACCAACAATATGATGAATAAAAGATGAGAACTTGTATTGATGAGAAATCCAAATACAATCCCAAGGTTGTCAATCTAGGAACAATCTTCAAGAATCTCCTTAATCCAAGAACTAATTACAATGATTAACTAGGGATTAACTAGGATTAAGGGAAGATTAAAACTAATGAGTGAGAGTAAATCTAGGGTTTTTTTTAGGCTTAAACTAATGTAGGGTGAGATAAGATGTCTAATAATTACAAGAAGGGAGTATATATATGGGTACAAGAGTGAAGGAGAAGAAAAGAAGAGGCCCGTGCTGCCTCTGTAGCTTCCCGACCGGGACGGATCATCCCGATCGGGACGGCTCTGTCATCCCGATCGGGACGAGTTGGTCCCGACCGGGATGGGCTCACAGCAGCCATCCTAATGTAGCACCCCATCCCGAACGGGATGAGGCCATCCCGAACGGGATGGGTCTTGTATGCCTTCCTTAAACACTCTTTGGTCCTTCCTTGCTTCTCATGGGCTTCCCACCGATTCTCGGGACTCGGGATCGGGTCTCGGAGGCACGGGATTGGGCCCCAAAGTCTCGGGGTCGATTCCAAGGTCTCGAGTCATCGTTCCTTTATCTCGTTGGCTCCAAAATGTGTATGTACTGAGTCGGAATCGCTCCAACTCTTCCAATTCGGCCTCGGGAACCTGAAACGAACTAAAGGAAGCATAAGAAGCCCATGAATCGCTCCAAAGGAGCGATTCCACAAGGAAAAGGGACCAAAACACAACAAATAGGCACTACAAACTACACTTATCAACTCCCCCACACTTAACCCTTACTCGCCCTCGAGTAATCACATACTAACTACTTCACTAGCCGAATGGGTATTAGCGCACCCTACGCCCCTTCAACTCACGCGAGTGCACTTAGAGGAAAATTGTACTCCGCAAGGCAAGTTGGGTCTTGCGACAAAACTGTGGATGCAACCGGACACAAAACACACAAACAAACAAACACATAATCGGTTGCACCCAAAAGAAAACAAATACCGCTTCCCTCAAAAAGCGGTGAATGAAACACCGGTTTAGGACTCGAGGTAAGTGACAACGTTCCCAAGCTAGCAATACAAACCAAGGTGAACTAAACCCTAATAGTATGACGATCAAGCAATAAAAACGTTGGTAACTTACCTAGGTCCTCCTAACTTTCTAAAAACGTACTACGGGACGATCGGCGGAGTGGAAAAGTGAGGAACCACGGTGTTAGTCGACACTGCAGGTAAGTGAGACCCCGCCCCCTTTAGCGTGAGCCAAGAGGGTCGTCCCATGCCCAAAACCGCCTAACTAGTCCAAGTAAAAAGGTGGAAGATATGCAAAATGAGGGAAGACCGACTAATGTCGCTATCATCCATCCTAGGGACTCGGTCCTTTGGTAGGCTCTTCACGGCAAAAGTCGGAAAAAGGCTTATTTTTGTGGGGATTTATTTTTGTGAGATGGGTTTTCTTTTGGCATTTTCTTTCTTTTCGACGTTTTGATTTGTTTTGCCATGCCATTCTTTTTCTTCTTTTCTATTTTCTTTTTGGCTTTTGTGCCTTTTCTTTTTCTTCATTTCTTTTCTTTCTTTCATTTTTTTCTTTCTTTTCTTTTCTTTTCTTTGCCCTTTTGGCAAGATTTGGCATTTTTGGCATTTCTCGACACTCAAGAAAGAGAGAATCAGCAAATTGCATTTTATTGTGTGTATATGTGTAGAAGGTAGGGAAATGGGTAAGTCGGGACGGCGCCTTCCCTTCTAACCCACAAAAAGTGGAGAACTTGGACTAATCAAACAATCCTAAACACGGTCACCTAGGGGGCGAGACTCGGTAACCAAGGCCTTTTCACACCATGGGTGGTCATAATGGTCAAAAGCGCAAATCCCGTAGTAAATCCCTAGTAAGCTAGGTGGACTCAAGGTAAAGGACCAACGAAATCATTGATTTAAGGTCATTCTACTAGACTAAAGTCCAAAACTCGATTTATACAACTAGAAAGGGAAAAATAGACACTCACGCACTAGCCTCTAAACCGGGTTTTCGAAAACCATTTACACACACGACACACAACACAACACAAAACAAAGACACGACGAAAGTAAACGAAACAAAAAGAAACAAAAGCAACATAACAAAAACAACACAAAATGAACACATACACAACACAAACACCACCCCGAATTTCCAAATGAGCAACCAATTCTCCACAAACTTTACAACGCTCCACCCGAGCACACCACAACACATATCTCCTCCAAACTCCACAAGAAACAAAGAGGGAAAAGGGTTGAATAGATGTTACCGGGTGTCTTGAAAGCTCTCCAAAGCTAGCGGTGAATAAGCGACCTATAAGGAAAAGGGGAGGCAAACACGCACAATACGACAAAAACACAGCACAAGGACAAAAAGGGAAACACACAAAAGAAAAATCTTTTTGATTTTTGTGAAAAAATTTCAAATTTTTAGGATTTTTAAAGGTTTTTCAAAAAAACTATGAAAATAAAACTACTACGATAGAATATCGCTCCCCCACACTTAAATCGAGCAATGTCCTCATATGCTCAATCGTAGTGTGCGGAGAGACAAAAGAAAAGAAAATAAACTACGAAAATAAAGCTAAAATTAAGAACAAAGTGGAGAAAAAGGTAGAAGGTGTCCGGCCGGGGTGTAGTCAAGTCACCATGGGCCGAGACGAGAGAAAGATATGGAACGGGGAAGAAAAATAAAAAGAAATAAACAAAAAGGAGATGGGAGGGGAGGGCTAGGTGTAATCAAGTCACCTAGCCCGGATTCCGTCCAAATCCAACTAACTCCTAAAAAGGGGTGAAAATCTAGTAAATGGAATAATCGATTGACTCGCGACGTAGTCACGTCGTCGGGAGTCGGGAGCAACCAAACTATGGCCTCGAAGGCCCCTAGATACCGAGACTCAAGGGAAGGGGGCAAACGATGAAAAAGAAGCGATAGAAAGACAGAAAAGTAAGGATAGTTACCCGAACTGAGCGGCTAGTAACTCACTTGCTCCATCGTCTCGTTGATCATTAGAGGCTCGTCGCTTGTTTTCTCGGTTGCCATCTCGCTTCACACTTGAAGAGAACTCACGGTATGGGTAGTAATGGTAGGGGGTGGGATTTGATGTGAGAGTTGGTGTAAAGTGAATAGAAAGTGGAGTGAGGGCATGATGATGAAGTACATGGGGCATATGGTAAGGCTAGGGTAGTTAGGGAGGTTGGGAGGGGCATAAAACGGTTGGGTGGACTCGACTTGCGAAGAAGAATTACAAAGGGGGAGCAGAGGACCATCCCGGTCGGGAAGATTGATCCCGATCGGGTTACCTCACCCGTCCCGGTCGGGACGGACTCACAGTGAGCTCGAATCATGGCACACCCATCCCGATCGGGTCGGGTCCTTCCCGGTCGGGATGCCACACCCGTCCCGGTCGGGACGCCCTCATCCCGGTCGGGACGAGCCCACAGTAAGCTCGAAATCCAGCACACCCTTCCCGATCGGGAAGGCACCCTTCCCGATCGGGAAGCCTTACCCTTCCCAGTCGGGACGCCTCATCCCGATCGGGATGGGTCTTCTTCGACCTCCACAATCCCAAAAACTTGTTCCAAGTTTCAAAAACCCGATCCTCGTGCCTAAAATCCAAGGTATACCATTAGCCAATCCTTTCTAGGGATATCTTCACTTCACCTATTCAACAAACTCAATTCAAGCATCAAATTTTCTCCCTTGCCTCGCTCATCAATAATCCAAATAACAAGAATTCACAAAAATCCACTAACTAGAAGAAAGAGATATATACAATGAGACGGTTCTTGTGGAACTCCGTCAAACCAAGGTGGTACAATCTTCATTCTTTTTCAACAATACTCCAACCGGTTCCATCTCCATCGAGAGCACGTAAGAACAAGTCGAAGGCCCTTGAGAAGTCTTCAATCAAACACGTCATATAGCCGACCACATCCCAAGGCTCCTCATGGCCTTGCCTTGACGTTCCCGGGGCATCCCGCTCTTCCAAGTTCAACGGCTTGAACTTGTACTTTGGTCATTGGGGATATACCCAAACGTCCACCGGTCATCATGTGGCCCCAAGGGAGGCTCATCTTCTTCCTTGCTTAGCAACTTGTCGTCAAGCCCATGATTTGGGCACTCATCTTCCTCCATATCGGAGTCGTCATCCTCAAGTACATAAGAGTACTCCTTCAAGCTTTGTCCCGATCCTTCCCCTAGATCGATGTCTTCCATGGCATGGATCATATTACATGTCTCGGTCATAGGCGAAGTGTTGCCTTGGAGGTCAAACACTAACTCCTTGGACCAGGCCCTTGGAAGACAGCCTTTGTAAGGCATATGTATAGATAGTCCCTATATCAATGAATACTGATGGGAAGGGATTTGTCACGTCCTCAACCGTCAATAAATAAACCGGCTAATCCTAACTAGGGTAGATAGGGCAAGTCGGGTCGAATCCACGGGGACGGTAAGAGGCGTCTAGACTAAGGTCACCTAAAAACGAGACTAAGTCAACGAGCTAAACTAAAGTAGAGTAATAGGAAGGGGAAGAAGACTAAGACTATGGCTAAGGAGACGGAGAAAACAAACAAGGAAAACGGGCTAGGATTCGGTCGGGGTCAAAGGGGTAATGGAATGGTCGAGGAAGAACTAGAATGAAGGGAGTAGTAGGGTAATCTAGATGAGGTCCGGGCTCTCGCTACGTAGACCGACCTAAAGGTTCCTCCTAAAACCCATCTCGGCGACACACATGACAAACGGGGTTACTAGCACGCTATAGTGGCCTAGGTCGCATCCGGGCTCTCGCTACGTAGACCGACCTAGGGGTCATTCTCACCGGGCTCTCGCTACGTAGTGAGGGAACCAAACCCACAAACAAACTATCACCCACAAGAGAAAAGGCAAGAAAAACAAGTATTTGCAACTACTAGTCATTCAAGCATTTCAACAAGCATGTAATATGCATCAATCCAAGAGGAAACCCAAATCTTCCACCAACATCTCCAAAAATCCCTTAATCACCCAATTAACACCCAAATCACCCTACTAACCCTAACAAGAATCTACTCAAACATAATCAAACTACAACTAACAAGAACAAGAGGAATCATCATAAGAAACAAAACATACATAAACAAACTCAATCAAACTAACAAGAACATGAACAAACAATAATAAAGATTCAAACTTGGATGATTAAACAAAATAAAGAGAAGGGAAAAGAAGATTATACCTACTAACAAGATGAAAGAAAGATTGAAACTTGCATTGTGGAGGCCCCACAGTGGCGCTTCTAAAAGTGCATCCCTTCCCGATCGGGAAGGCCATTATCCCGACCGGGAAAGGTCTTGTATGCCTCCAATAAGAGCTCTAGGGTCCCTCCTTGTATTTCATGGGCTTCCCGTCGATTCTCGGGACTCGGGATCGGGTCTCGGAGGCTCGGGATTGGGTCCCAAGGTCTCGGGGTCGACTCCAAGGCATCGAGTGATCGTTCCTTAGCTTCGTTGGCTCCAAAAAGTGTATGTATTGAGTCTGAATCGCTCCAACTCTTCATGAATGGTCTCGGGAACCTGAAACGAGCTAGAGGAAGCATAAGTAGCCCATAAACCGCTCCCAAGGAGCGATTCCACAAGGAAAATGGGACCAAAACACTACAAAATAGGCACTACAAACTACACTTATCAACTCCCCCACACTTAACCCTTACTCGCCCTCGAGTAAGCACATACTAACTACTAAACTATCCGAGCGGGTATTAGCGCACCCTACGCCCTTTCAACTCACGCAAGTACACTTAGAGGAAAAGTGCACTCCGCAAGGCAAGTAAGGTCTTGCGACAAAATCGTGGATGCAACCGGACACAAAACACAAAGACAAACAAGCACACAAACAAAAAATAATCGGTTGCACCCAAAAGAAAACAAATACCGCTTCCCTCAACAAAGCGGTGAAAAGACACCGGTTTAGGACTCAAGGCAAGTGACGACGTTCCCAAGATAGCGATACAAACCAAGGTGAACTAAACCTTAATAGTATGACGACAAAGCAACAAAAACATTGGTAACTTACCTAGATTCCTCCTAACTTTCTAAGAACGTACTACGGGACGATCGGCGGAGTGGAAAGTGATGGACCACGGTGTTAGTCGACACTGTAGGTAAGTGAGACCCCGCCCCCTTTATCCAAGAGCCAAGAGGGTCGTCCCATGCTCAAAACCGCCTAACTAGTCCAAGTAAAAAGGTGGAAATGAATGCAAAATTAGGGAAGACCATTACCGCTATCATCCTTCCTAGGGACTCGGTCCTTTGGTAGGCTCTTCACGGCAAAAGTTGGAAAAGGGCTTATTTTGAGATGTAGGGATTATTTTTTTGTGAGACGGGTTTTCTTTTGGCATTTTCTCTTTTCTTTACATTTTTGCTTTGTTTGTTGCCATGTCATTCCTTTTTTTTTTCTTCTTTTCTATTTTCTTTTTGGCTTTTGTGCCTTTTCTTTTTCTTCATTCTTTTCTTTCTTTCATTTTCTTTCATTTTCTTTTCTTTGCCCTTTTGGCTTGATTTGGCTTTTCTTTGTGCAACAAGAAAGAGAGAATTCAACAAATTGCAATTTATTGTGTGGATATGTGTAGGAGGTAGGGTAATGGGAGAGTCGGGAGCGCACTTTCCCTTCAAACCCACAAAAAGGGGAGAACTTGGACTAGTCGAGCAATGTCAGACAAGGTCGCCTAAGGGACGGGACTCGGCAACCAAGGCCTTTTCACACCGTGAGTGGTCATAATGGTCAAAAGTGCAAATCCCGTAGTAAATCCCTAGTAAGCTAGGTGGACTCAAGGTAAAGGACCAACGAAATCATTGATTTAGGGTCATTCTACTAGGCTAAAGTCCAAGACTCGATTTATACAACTAGGAAGGGAAAATAAACACTCGCACACTAGCCCCTAAACCGGGTTTTCGAAAACCATTTACACACAAGACACGAATACACACACAAAACAAAGACTCAACGAGAACGAAAGAAAAAGAAGCAAAAGCAACAAAACAAAAACAACACAAAACGAACACAAACACCACCCCTAGCTTCCAAACGAATCACCAAATCAACCACAACTTTACAAGGCTCCACCCGAGCACACCACAACACACATCTCCTCCAAACTCCACAAGGAACAAAGAGGGAAAAGGGGTGAAAAGATGTTACCGGAAGTCATGAAAGCTCTCCAAAGCTATTGGTGATTTAAGCAACCTATAAGGAAAAAGGGAGGCAAAACACGCACACAGAACAAATATACGACACAACGACACAAAAGAAAAAGACACAAAAAGAAAATCTTTTTGATTTTTGTGAAATTTTTCAAATTTTTAGGGATTTTTAAGATTTTTTTGAAAAACGAAAATAAAACTAACTATGCTAGAATATCGCTCCCCCACATTTAAACCAAGCAATGTCCTCATGCTCGATCGTAGTGTGTGGAGAGACAAAAGAAAAAGAAAAGAAACTACGAAAATAAAGCTAAAAATAAAAGATAAAGGTGAAGAAATGGTAGAATGTGTTCGGCCGGGGTGTAGTCAAGTCACCATGGGCCGAGACAAGAAAAGATATGGATGGGGGAAGAAATAAAAAGAAATAAATAAAAGGAAATGGGAGGGGAGGGCTAGGTGTAATCAAGTCACCTAGCCCGGATTCCGCCCGAATCCGACTAAATCCTAAAAGAGGGGTGAAAATCTTGGAAATTTGGATTTTTCGATTGACTCTCGACGTAGTCACATCATCGAGAGTCGGGAGCAACCATACTAAGGCCTCGAAGGCCACCAAGACACCATGACTCAAGGGGAAGGGGGCAAACAAGAGAAAAACAAACGACAAATGACGGAAAAGAAAGGATAGTTGCCATACCCATCGATTAGCAACTCACTCGCTCCATCATCTCATGATTCAATATTGGCACAATGCTTGTCTTCGTCATTGCCATCCCGCTTCACTCTCGATAAAACCGCATGGTAGAGGTAGCAATGGTAGGAGGTGGGATTTGATGTGAATAACGGTCTAAAGTGAGGAGGAAATGAGGTGCGAGGTATGCAAATGAGGTGTGAGGGTCATATGATATGAGCAAGGAAGGTTAGGGTGGTTGGGAGGGGGTATATAATGGTTGGGTGGGCTCAAATATCGAAGAAGAGGCATAAAGAGGAATATGGGACCATCCCGGTCGAGATGGGTGGTCCCGATCGGGATGACACACTCGTCCCGGTCGGGAAGCTCCCTTCCCGGTCGGGATTGCACTCCAGTAGACTCAAAATATGACACTCTCATCCCGATCGGGATGGCTCCTTCCCGGTCGGGATGCCTCATCCGTCCCGGTCGGGATGCTCTCTTCATGGGCTCCCATGACCCCAAAAGCTTATCCAAAGCTTCAAAAACCGACTCCCTAACTCAAAGTCGAAGCTATATCTACAACCATTCCTCTCTAGGATTCACCTTCACTTCACACCTATGACAACAAGCTCAAATATGACATCAAATTCCCTCCCTCACATCGCTCATCAACAATCCAAATAATCAAGAATTTCACAAAACTAAAAGAAATCAAGAGACGAAGCACACAAATACAAGCACAAGTACTCTAAAGAAGAGGAAGGGGGAATATACAACATGACGGTTCTTTAGGAACTCCGTCAAACCGAGGATGGTGGACTCTCATTCTTCAACCATAGCCCTCAAGGGCATGGAGGAGCAAGTCGAACGCACTACCGACATCATAGAGACGGCCCAAGGAGCGCTCGAGCCTAGCTAACCTCCACGGCCTCCAATATGGAGGAGGCAAGAAGTAGGAATCCCAAGACCCAACGTCATCATCAAAGTTGTCTCCGGGGTCTATCCATCCTACGAGATTCACCGACCTCTTCCTTCCTAAGCATCGTCTCCAATCACAAGCAAGCTTCAAATCCAAGAAACGAGGCACAAAAAGCGGTTTTGGCCTCATTTCCTTGTTGCACACCCCCACACTTTCCTCAAGTTGTGGTTCCTCATCTTCATCATTCGTCCCCACATCATCTTGGAGAAGAGGATCGAAACATCTACCGGCGGTTTCAATCTCTTCCAAGTCATTGCTTGGTTCACTAGCTAGGGGCTCTTGATGCTTATCCACATTCTCGGACATGGGCAACTTGGGCTCATCAATTTCACCCAACAACTTCACAAACTCCACCAAATCATCCAACTCACTATCCTCCTCCAATTCCTCACCAATGTTGCCTTCACCAAGGGTCATATCCTCATCCGTCTCTTTTTGGGTAGACGATTGAGGTTCTTCAAAGCAAAGTTCGCTCCTCATAGGGAATTCACTAACGGCCTCGTCATTGGGTTGTTCCCCTTCCCCAAATGAACATCCCTCATCAAGTTGTGAAGATCGAGTTAAGAACATTAGGGTTTGGGCCGTTAAGGCATTCAATCTAGCTTTAGATTTCTCCCTTTCCCTTAGGAGTTCGGCCAAGAGTTCATTATTCTTTTGCGATTGGATGGCCATTTCTTGTTAGTTCTTTTGCATTTGAAGCATCGATTGATGTAACTCCAAGTTTGGCATTTGGCGGTCATTGGGATCTTGTAAAGTTCCTTGAAAATCTTGATGATGCCCAAGGGGTGGGGCATCATATTGTTGGTAGTGAGGTTCAGGTGATTGGTAGTATTGTGGGTCATGGGGTTCATATTGTGGTTGGGGTGGAGGGTAATATGGTGGGTTTTAGGAATATTGGCTTCCATAAGGTGAATCTTGATTGAACATGGTGGGTTCACAATCATAGCTAGAGTAATAGCCACCATGGTCATATGATTGATAAGCGCTCACTTGTTGGTAGTCATTTCCATATCCTTGAAACTCATACCCACTAGTATCTTAATTGCCCCAAGAAGCTTGATAGTGGTAGGGGGACGTCATGTCATACCCTTGGTTCATGGAGGGTAACGGCGCCAAATTGATGGAAAGGTATTTGTCACGTCCCCAACCGTCAATAAATAAACCGGCTAATCCTAACTAGGGTAGATAGGGCAAGTCGGGTCGAATCCACGGGGACGGTAAGAGGCGTCTAGACTAAGGTCACCTAAAAACGAGACTAAGTCAACGAGCTAAACTAAACTAGAGTAATAGGAAGGGGAAGAAGACTAAGACTATGGCTAAGGAGACGGAGACGGAGAAAACAAACAAGGAAAACGGGCTAGGATTAGGTCGGGGTCAAAGGGGTAATGGAATGGTCGAGGAAGAACTAGAGTGAAGGGAGTAGTAGGGTAATATAGATGAGGTCCGGGCTCTCGCTACGTAGACCGACCTAGAGGTTCCTCCTAAAACCCATCTCGGCGACACACATGACAAACGGGGTTACTAGCACGCTATAGTGGCCTAGGTCGCATCCGGGCTCTCGCTACGTAGACCGACCTAGGGGTCGTCCTCACCGGGCTCTCGCTACGTAGTGAGGGAACCAAATCCACAAACAAACTATCACCCACAAGAGAAAAGGCAAGAAAAACAAGTATTTGCAACTACTAGTCATTCAAGCATTTCAACAAGCATGTAATAATATGCATCAAACCAAGAGGAAACCCAAATCTTCCACCAACATCTCCAACAATCCCTTAATCACCCAATTAACACCCAAATCACCCTACTAACCCTAGCAAGAATCTACTCAAACATAATCAAACTACAACTAACAAGAACAAGAGGAATCATCATAAGAAACAAGACATACATAAACAAACTCAATCAAACTAACAAGAACATAAACAAACAATAATAAAGATTCAAACTTGGATGATTAAACAAAATAAAGAGAAGGGAAAAGAAGATTATACCTACTAACAAGATGAAAGAACGATTGAAACTTGCATTAATGAAGAAAACCCCAAAACAAACCACCAAGGTTGTCAATCTTGGATGGATCTTGAAGAATTCCCTTAATACAAGTACTAAACTAAGATTAACTACTAATTACCGACTAATCTACTCTAATCTAAGCTAATATAACCTAAAATAGTCTAGGGTTTTAGGGGAAGTGTCTAACATGAGCTTAACAAAACAAGGGAAGAGTATATATAGGGTTACAATGAGTAAGGAGAAGAAAAGAATGAGTTGCGTGCTACAGCTCACTCATCCCGCCCGGGACGAGATGGTCCCGCCCGAGACGAGACCTTCTCGGCCGGGACGGGCTCAAGACAGGAGCTATTGGTTTTGTGCACTCCTTCCCGATCAGGAAGGCCACTATCCCGCCCGGGAAGGACCTTGTAGGCCTCCATTATGAACTTTTTGGTCCCTCCTTGGTTCTCATGGGCTTCCCATCGATTCTCGGGACTCGGGATCGGGTCTCGGAGGTTCAAGATTGGGTCCCAAGGTCTCGGGGTCGACTCCAAGGCATCGAGTGATCGTTCCTTAGCTTCGTTGGCTCCAAAAAGTGTATGTATTGAGTCGGAATCGCTCCAACTCTTCATGAATGGTCTCGGGAACCTGAAACGAGCTAGAGGAAGCATAAGTAGCCCATAAACCGCTCCCAAGGAGCGATTCCACAAGGAAAATGGGACCAAAACACTACAAAATAGGCACTACAAACTACACTTATCAAATACCCTAGGAGGGGTATTTCTTTTGGAGGAGGTATCTAACAGGTTAACCGTGTCAAAGATACTTCGGGTTGCAGCCGGGGGCTTGGTAGTGGATGAGGAAGCCCCTTGGTATCCCTTGCTAGAGGCCTTAGTCAGGCTCTCTAGTCTTAGATCATCTTCAATTCTCATGCCCATTTCAGTAAGAGTGGTGAAATTGTGTATGACAGCATACCGGAGGTGGACCCGGTAGGAAGGGAGGAGGTTCTTGACAAAGGCCTCCACTAAAGTCTTTTCACTGGGCTTATCGACCAGTTTCACGCTTTTGGCCCTCCAACGTTGGAGGTATTTGGTAAAGCCCTCCTTAGGTTCTTGGGCCATAACCTCTAGAGACCGCATTGTGGTCTGGATCTCAGTGTTGTCAGCATAGTTCCGAGCAAATTCCGTAGCCACATCATCCCATGTCGAGAACTTCTTGGGATCTAGCCTGTAGTACCAGGCCTTTGGGTGTTTCTCAAGAGATGCAGCAAAGAGGTTTTTGAACATAGAAGAGTCCACTCCCTTAATAGCCATGAACTCCTTGAAGGCACGTACATGGAGCAACGGGTCTTCAGTCCCTTCAAACATGGGCAAGCCCGTGAGATTCAGGTTCGCGGGCAGCTTGTCACTCACCGGGGAGTACTCCCGACTATTCTCCCGATGGATATTTTTACTTCCAGTTAAGTGAATTTGTTCTTCTAGTCGGCGGGCCGAGCTAACTAGTTCAGCTAGAGGTTCCGTAACCTCGGTATTTGGAGTCCTTTGCTCCACTGCAGCTAAACGAGCAACGATAGCCACTTGACCGGCCCTCATTTCTGTCATTTGGGCATCAATGTCGAGTTGTTAGTCGGCCATGGCATCCACGGAGGCCTTCAGACTGTTCAGAGCTGCTTCCATTTTGCGACTATGTCTGGTGGACGGTGGCCTGTCTGTAAGAACACCGCGCAATCAGATCTGAACCCGGACCTTGGAACCAAAATAGTACATCCCGAGCAGGGAGGAGACTAAAAAAATGACTTGAAAGAGACTTTTAGACGGGTGACTCCTGGATGACGGGCTTTCCTTAGGATTCGACGGGTGGGCCGAATCTTGTTCGAAGGAAGGTCCATGTGAGACGTCCCCAGACTTTGGACTCAAATGTGTAGACAGGCCATCCTTTGTAGGAGTATGTCTTACGTAGGTGGGCCTTGCCTTAGTCTAATAAGGCGGACTGGGATAGGGAAGAAACTCGTGATGTAAGATCGACAGAGTTTCGACGCTAAAGACCTTGACGACTTACGACATGACCCGACACTGCTAAATACGGGAAAGTCCAAAGAGGGAGGAAAGTTTTGAAAAGGATTATTTTTGAAAGTCCGAGAAAACTCAGGGAAAGGCCCGATTTTTTTCAAGAAAATCGGAAAGGGCATCGGGCCTTGGTTTTGAAAGTTCGAAAATATTTTCAAGTTTTGAATTGGGCAGCATACCGGCTAGAAAGTGGGCTATTTTTGAGTAAAATCATAAGTCCTAAATTCGGTAGCTTTCCAGTTTTTGAAATTTGAATATTATTTTTGAAAATAAGCATTTTTGAAATGACGGTTTTTGAAAACGACACAGAAACCAGGTAGCACATAGTCACGCAAGCATTATAACGACGCCATGTATGCTTTATACTAAGTCTCGGTCGGTCTAAATAGGGTCTATACCAGTGCACATAGCCTAGACAAGAATTGGGATGGACTTCCTAAGTCGAGTTGAGCTTAGAACATGCCGCGAAACCCATACGAATCGACCATGACCACCTTTAACGTATCCAAGTCAGAATACATCGTGGTATAGTGGGATGTCGATCACCAGTACCGGCCCGGGAAAATATGGGGTTATGCATGAACCGTAAAACTAAAACGCGTATTGTACTAGTCAAACGATTTCTATTCGAGTCTCACCCTAAGGATGCCGATGGTAAGTCACGCATCAGTTAATCCCCAGCGGCGTCGCCAAATTGTGGACATGACGTAGGTCCACCCCGACGCGGCCACGCACGGGTTTGGGTAGGCGAATGCACCTCCATATGAGAATGGATCGAATTGAAATTTAAGTCGAAATGGAGTCGCCACCGAACATTGTGGGAGTTCGGACCCGTTCGAACCCACTCTATGTCGTTATGGGCCACACACAAAGTATGGCCCACTTCGATTTCAGAGTTTATTGGGCTCGTCCCTTTGCATTGCGATATCGATACCCTCTATACCGGTAATCGTGTAAAGAATGACTCTCGTGCGCCAACGGTTTCGGGCATCCGGAAACCGAGGTTCTGGGTAAGGGGTGAGGGTACGTGTTGGGAAGCCCACTAAGGACACCCAACCCCGCCCGCACTTAGCGGCCTCTACTAAAACATCGTTTGACTTTCTAATATGCGCGTTAGTGATTCGGTGAAATGATATGCAAACAGCGTCTTTTGCTAAGCATGCGAATTAAATGTGAGCTACGTCATTTTAATGCATCTAATTTATTGTCGAAGTGATTTAGCATGCGAGGGTTCATTTATAAACGGTAAAACGTAAATAAACAAAGCAAAAGCAATATAAATCGGTTACAAGTTACACGGGCGGAATACAACCCGGAATTCACAATACAACGAGCAATAATATAGAATAATCGGAATATATAACTAAAATGATAGCCAATAAATAGAAACGGACCCATATATAGTAAATATGAACTAGACCGTGAGTCGTGTAAATGAACGAACTTTGATTGAATACGCATTATTTTGTGTACTAACAAAGGACGGAGATATAGGACCTAGGCGTGGTGCTAGCCCGATCCCAAATCCCGGTGCCTTGTCCCAACTTATCATATCGAGAAATTGGAGTCTAAATTAATCGTGCGTCGGATACGACTAAGGAGTTGTCAACGCAAGATTAATAGTGAGACCGACGATCAAAGTTGTTTATGTGCAATGACATGCAGGTATTTTGAAAAGGAGATCACGTGATTGACTTTACACGTGACGACTAAGTCGCTTTTTAAAAGACGAGGCTTGGATGATAAAAAAGGAGCTCTCGGTTTTCTGGGCTACAGGACCTACTCGATCGAGTCATGGTCTGACTCGGTCGAGTGTGTCCTCGAGGAGGCTACTGCCCAAGATTTGGGGTGCTACTCGATCGAGTAGCCTATGTACTCGGTCGAGTGGCACCTGTATGAGTTATGACTCGTCTCATTTTATTTGTTTTAAATCGATGGTTGGCCGAGTTAAATAAAAATAACGATTTAGATTTAACTCGGTTTTCGGTACTATAATCATGTCTTATATGATTATAATATCGTTATCGGAATTTTATAGAAAATGTTAATGTGAGTTTGAAAGATTTAATTAGCGACGAAATTTTAGCCCTCCGCGTCACGACATCGATATTAATCCTAACGGATTATGTGATGTCGATTTTTGCATCAACGGATTTCATGCTAATCTCGAAAATGGGATCAAATGCGTTCAACTATGATCGGTCACGATCACGTCGTACCCTTGAGTACATTGGGGCGGTGCTCCCCGAAAGGGCGCCACCTCCGTCGTTGCTCTTAAAGGGATTAGACGGACTTTAGATGATCGTCATAGTTAAACAGATTTGAAACCGGAACTTATTATTATGTATACGCGATAAATGAGACGAAAATAAATAACGATAATTAAATGTTAAATTGTTAGTGATGGGAAGGATTTGTCGTGGAATCCCAACCGTCAAATAAAACCGGCTAAACCTAACTAGGGTAGCTAGGGTAAGTCGGGTCGAATCCACAGGGACGGGAGGTCGGACTAAGGTATGCTACGGTCTAGGACTAAGTTCGAGACAAGCTATTCTAAGGGGAAGGCTAAGGACTAAACTAGGTCTAAACAAAGGAAACAAACAAAGGAGGACGGGCTAGGGTTAGGTCGGGGTCAAAGGGGTAACGGAATGGTCGACGGAGAACTAGAGGTGAAGGAAGTAGTAGGGTAATCTAGGTAATGCCCGGGCTCTCGCAACTTAGACTCACCTAGAGATTCCACCTAAAATCCAACTTGGCGACACAACACAAACGGAGTACTAGCATGCTATAGACCTAGGTCAAATCCGGGCTCTCGCGACTTAGACCGGCCTAGGGGTCGTCCTCACCGGGCTCTCGCAACTTAATGAGGGGACCGAACCCACAAACAACTAATACCACAAGAGAAAGGCAAGAAAACAAGCATTCATACATACTTAGTCATTCAAGCAATTCAACAAACATGTGATGTGCAACAAACCAAGGAGAAACCCAAATCTTCCACCAACAACTCCAACAATCCATTAATCATCCAATTAACGCCCTAATCACCCTACTAACCCTAGCAAGAACACTACTCTAACATAATCATACTAATACTAACACTAACAAGAGGATCCAACACAAGAAAACAAACATACATAAACAAGCTAGCAATAACAATGAACAAGAACAAAACTAACAACTAAAGATTCAAACTTGAATAAATGGAACAAGAAAAAGAGTAAAAGAGAAGAGATTATACCAAACTAGTGAAGAGGAAAGAACAAAACTTGCATTAATGAAGAAAACCCAAAACAAACATCCAAGGTTGTCAAGCTTGGAGAAGATCTTGAAGAATTCCCTTAATACAAGTACTAATCTAAGATTAACGATAATCTAAGGACTAATCTACTCTAATCTATGCTAAAATAATCTAGGGTTTAGTCTAATATGAAGTGCATCCCCATTAACAAAACAAGGGAAGAGTATATAAAGGGTTACAAGTGGAAAGGAGAAGAAAGAAAGGAGTGCGGCCTGAAAAGGGCTCATCCCGTTCGGGATGAGTTGGTCCCGTTCCGGATGGACCCTTCACAGAACACCTCTCTTTTGTGCATCTTAACCGGTTCCGGTTGAGCTCAACCGGAACCGGTTGAGCCTTGTAGGCCTCCTTTAAGCTTCTTTCGGTCCCTCCTTGCTTCTCATGGGTTTCTCATCGATTCTCGGGACTCGGGATCGGGTCTCGGAGGCTCGGGACTCGGGATCGGGGCTCGGAACTTGGGATCGGGTCTCGGAGGCTCGGGATTGGGTCCCAAGGTCTCGGGGTCGATTCCAAGGCATCGAGTCATCGTTCCTTTACTCCGTTGGCTCCAAAATGTGTATGTATCGAGTCAGAATCGCTCCAACTCTTCCAAATCGGTCTCGGGAACCTGAAACGAACTAAAGGAAGCATAAGAAGCCCCTAAACCGCTCCCAAGGAGCGATTCTACAAGGAAAATGGGACCAAAACACTACAAAATAGGCACTACAAATCACACTTATCAACTCCCCCACACTTAACCCTTACTCGCCCTCGAGTAAGCGCATACTACTACTAAACTATCCGAGTGGGTATTAGCGCACCCTACGCCCCTTCAACTCACGCGAGTACACTTAGAGGACAAGTGTACTCCGCAAGGCAAGTTGGGTCTTGCGACAAAACTGTGGATGCAACCGGACACAAAACACATAAACAAAGAAACACATAAACAAACACATAGACGGTTGCACCCAAAACAAAAGAAATACCGCTTCCCTCTAAAAGCGGTGAAAGAAGCACCGGTTTAGGACTCGAGGTAAGTGACAACGTTCCCAAGCTAGCAATACAAATCAAGGTGAACTAAACCCTAATAGTATGACGATAAAGCAACAAAAACGTTGGTAACTTACCTAGGTCCTCCTAACTTTCTAAAAACGTACTACGGGACGATCGGCGGAGTGGAAAAGTGAAGAACCACGGTGTTAGTCGACACTGTAGGTAAGTGAGACCCCGCCCCCTTTAGCGTGAGCCAGGAGGGTCGTCCCATGTCCAAAACCGCCTAACTAGTCAAAGTAAAAAGGTGGAAATAATGCAAAATGAGGGAGGACCGACTAATGCCGCTATCATCCTTCCTCGGGACTCGGTCCTTTGGTAGGCTCTTCACGGCAAAAGTCGGAAAAAGGCTTATTTTTGTGAGGATTTCTTTTTGTGAGACGGGTTTTCTTTTGGCATTTTCTCTTTTTTTTGCATTTTTGCTTTGTTTTGCCATGCCATTCTTTTTCTTCTTTTCTATTTTCTTTTTGCCTTTTGTGCCTTTTCTTTTTCTTCATTCTTTTCTTTCTTTCATTTTTCTTTCTTTTCTTTTCTTTGCCCTTTTTTGGCACGATTTGGCTTTTTGGCATTTCTCGACAATCAAGAAAGAGAGAATCAACAAATTGCATTTTATTGTGTGTGTATGTGAGGAAGGTAGGGTAATGGGTAAGTCGGGGGTCGCGATTTCCCTTCAAACCCACAAAAAGTGGAGAACTTGGACTAATCAAACAATCCTAAACACGGTCACCTAGGGGACGAGACTCGGTAACCAAGGCCTTTTCACACCGTGGGTGGTCATAATGGTCAAAATGCAAATCCCGTAGTAAATCCCTAGTAAGCTAGGTGGACTCAAGGTAAAGGACCAACGAAATCATTGATTTAGGGTCATTCTACTAGATTAAAGTCCAAGACTCGATTTACACTACTAAAAAGGGAAAGTAAACACTCGCACACTAGCCTCTAAACCGGGTTTTCGAAAACCATTTACACACAAGACACACAACAAAACACAAAACAAAGACTCAACGAAAACGAAAGGAAAAGAAACAAAAGATAACAACACAAAACAAAAAAGAACAAACACACAAACAAAACAAACACCACCCCGAACTTCCAAAAAAGCCTCCAAATCCACCACAAACTTTACAAAGCTCCGCCCGAGCACACAACGTCACAAACCTCCTCCAAACTCCACAAGGAATAAAGAAGAAAAGGGGTAAAGAGATGTTACCGGAGGTCTTGAAAGCTCATCAAAGCTAACGGCGATTAGGCAACCTATAAGGAAAAAGGGGGGCAAAACACGCACAACAAAACAAATATACGACACAATGACACAAAAGGAAAACACACAAAAGAAAAATCTTTTTGATTTTTTGTGAAATTTTTTCAAATTTTTAGGGATTTTTAAGATTTTTTTCGAAAAAACTAAGAAAATAAAACTAACTATGCTAGAATATCGCTCTCCCACAATTAAATCGAGCCATGTCCTCATGCTCGATCGTAGGGTGCGGAGAGACAAAAGAAAAAGAAAAGAAACTATGAAAATAAAGCTAAAAATCAAAAATAAAGTGAAGAAAAGGGTAAAAGGTGTCCGGCCGGGGTGTAGTCAAATCACCATGGGCCGAGACGAGAAAAAGATATGGAAGGAGGAAGAAATAAAATAAGGAAATAAAAGGAAATGGGAGGGGAGAGCTAGGTGTAATCAAGTCACCTAGCCCGGATTCCGCCTAAATCCGACTAAATCCTCAAAAAAAGAAAGTGAAAAACTTGTAAAATTTGGATTTTGAAAATGACTCTCGATGTAGTCACATCATCGAGAGTCGGGAGCAACATATACCAAGGCCCCGAGGGCCACCATGACACTATGACACAAAAGTGTACAAGGGGAAGGGGAGTAAACAAAGGAAAACAAGCAATAAAAGACGGAAAAGAAAGGATAGTTGCCGTACCATAGGTTAGCAACTCACTCTCACCATTGTCTCATAGATCAATATAGGCACTTGCTTGTCTTCATCGATGCTATCCCGCTTCAAACTCGATAAGTACGCATGGTTAAGGTAGTAATGGTGCGAGGGGGGTAGGATTCGATGTGAAACTCGGTGGAACGGGAAGAGAAATGAGGTGAGGGAATGTAAATGAAGTGTAAGGGTCATATGACATGAGCAAGGATGGGTAGGGAGGTTGGGTGGGGGTATACAATGGTTGGGTGGGCTCAAATGTCAAAGAAGAGGCCAAAAGAGGAGAAAAGAGGCCATCCCGGTCGAGATGGATGGTCCCGATCGGGATGATAAACCCTTCCCGATCGGGAAGCCTCCTTCCCGGTCGGGAAGCCACTCCAGAAACCTCAAAAAATGGCACCACCATCCCGATCGGGACGGCTCCTTCCCGGTCGGGATGGAAAATCCTTCCCGGTCGGGAAGCTCCCTTCCCGCCCGGGATGGGTCTTCTTGAGCTCCAAAACCCCAAAAACTTCACCGAAGCTTCAAAAACCGACTTCCAAACTCGCGTTCCATGCTCTATCATTATCTACTCTCCTCTAGGAATCACCTTTCCTTCACACCTATCACAATGAACTCAAATACAATTTCAAATTCCCTCCCTCACATAGCTCATCAAAAATCCAAATAAACAAGAATTTCACAAAAACTAACAACCCTAGAAACCAAACTATACAAACATAAACACAAATACAAGCACAAAAGAAAGGGAAGAGATATTTACACTAAATACTCTCACCAACAACGCCTCCATACCCATCAAGAGCTCGGAGTAGTAAGTCAAATGCCTTAGCAACATCTTCATTTAAGCTCACATGGCCGAGCCTAGTCACTCCCAAATGTTTCCAAGTCGGAGGGAAGAAGCGATCGTCTTCAATATGCTTGGGGTTCTCGTGATCTTCTGGGTCTTCGGAACCAACATAGCTACGACTCTTATGACCATCCGGTAGGCATAGTGGTCTAGAGTCGTGCTCGGTGTCATGATGTGGGAGATCACACCCTAGGGGTGTCGCTTCTTCTACGGGGTCGAGAGTGGAACTCTTTTCCACCGCCCGACAAGGATCCTCTTCACCAACCGTCTCACAAGACAAAGGGCTAGATATCGCGTGCGGTAGAGGAGGAGAAAGCATCAAGTTTTCTTCATTGGAGGCTTTAGGATCCTCCAAATTCCCATACAAAGCAAGTTCCAAGGCATCTACTTCTTTTTCCCAAGTATTGCGCTTCTTTTCACTCACCTTGTCAAAATGGTCATGAGGGGTCATCTCTTCACTTGGGTTCGGATTGTCAACACCCGGTTCATCACGAAGAAAATCAAACAAATCCAACTTTATAGCCAATACATTGGCTCCCCAAGAGCTATCTTGATAATCATGCTCAACTCCCTCCTCATTGTGGGCCTTGAAGCCTCAACTTCCTCTATTCTTCCCCTATCTTTACCGCTCAAGCAACACTCAACAATGGTCTCTTGATCGACCCCCTCTTCTTCATTTGTAGCTTCAAGATTGGGTTGAGACACCCGACCTTCATGCCCAAATGAACCTTCCTCAACATGTTGCGGAGTTCGAGCGGCCAACATCGTGATATGAGCCATGAGTGCATTGATGCGAGCATCTTGCACCTCTATTTGGGCCTTGAACTCCTCCCTAACCCCTATTATTTGAGCCACCATCGCTTGTTGATTCTTTTGCAATAGAGTCATCGACTCTTGTTGGCTCTTAAGCAATTGAACCATCATTTGACAAGTCTCAAAGTTGGGATTTTGCGGTTGTGGGTTATGTGAGGGTGTTTGGTAGTTGTTAGGATGTTGGAATGATCCTTGACAACTTTCTTGATAACCATAAGAAGAGGGTTCATAAGATTGTTGATGAGGTTGATATGGTTGGTAAAGTTGTGGGTTTTGGTAATTCGCCCCATAGTTGTCCCGTGATGGTTGATGGTAGCTTGGACGCGCCATGTCCATAACGTTGCTTTGGTACCTAGGATGAGCTAGAAGCACTTGAGCAAACGTTAGTATCCTAGTGCTTGTGAGGCACTAGGAAGAGAGGGTAACACACAAGAAGAAAAACGGGGATACACAAGGAGAAGAGAACACAAAAATCAAGAACAAAGTCCCAAACTAAGCAAACAAAAGTCTAAACTACGCCGTCGCCGGCAACGGCGCCAATTTGATGGGTGGGATTTGTCGTGGAATCCCAACCGTCAAATAAAACCGGCTAAACCTAACTAGGGTAGCTAGGGTAAGTCGGGTCGAATCCACAGGGACGGGAGGTCGGACTAAGGTATGCTACGGTCTAGGACTAAGTTCGAGACAAGCTATTCTAAGGGGAAGGCTAAGGACTAAACTAGGTCTAAACAAAGGAAACAAACAAAGGAGGACGGGCTAGGGTTAGGTCGGGGTCAAAGGGGTAACGGAATGGTCGACGGAGAACTAGAGGTGAAGGAAGTAGTAGGGTAATCTAGGTAATGCCCGGGCTCTCGCAACTTAGACTCACCTAGAGATTCCACCTAAAATCCAACTTGGCGACACAACACAAACGGAGTACTAGCATGCTATAGACCTAGGTCAAATCCGGGCTCTCGCGACTTAGACCGGCCTAGGGGTCGTCCTCACCGGGCTCTCGCAACTTAATGAGGGGACCGAACCCACAAACAACTAATACCACAAGAGAAAGGCAAGAAAACAAGCATTCATACATACTTAGTCATTCAAGCAATTCAACAAACATGTGATGTGCAACAAACCAAGGAGAAACCCAAATCTTCCACCAACAACTCCAACAATCCATTAATCATCCAATTAACGCCCTAATCACCCTACTAACCCTAGCAAGAACACTACTCTAACATAATCATACTAATACTAACACTAACAAGAGGATCCAACACAAGAAAACAAACATACATACATAAACAAGCTAGCAATAACAATGAACAAGAACAAAACTAACAACTAAAGATTCAAACTTGAATAAATGGAACAAGAAAAAGAGTAAAAGAGAAGAGATTATACCAAACTAGTGAAGAGGAAAGAACAAAACTTGCATTAATGAAGAAAACCCAAAACAAACATCCAAGGTTGTCAAGCTTGGAGAAGATCTTGAAGAATTCCCTTAATACAAGTACTAATCTAAGATTAACGATAATCTAAGGACTAATCTACTCTAATCTATGCTAAAATAATCTAGGGTTTAGTCTAATATGAAGTGCATCCCCATTAACAAAACAAGGGAAGAGTATATAAAGGGTTACAAGTGGAAAGGAGAAGAAAGAAAGGAGTGCGGCCTGAAAAGGGCTCATCCCGTTCGGGATGAGTTGGTCCCGTTCCGGATGGACCCTTCACAGAACACCTCTCTTTTGTGCATCTTAACCGGTTCCGGTTGAGCTCAACCGGAACCGGTTGAGCCTTGTAGGCCTCCTTTAAGCTTCTTTCGGTCCCTCCTTGCTTCTCATGGGTTTCTCATCGATTCTCGGGACTCGGGATCGGGTCTCGGAGGCTCGGGACTCGGGATCGGGGCTCGGAACTTGGGATCGGGTCTCGGAGGCTCGGGATTGGGTCCCAAGGTCTCGGGGTCGATTCCAAGGCATCGAGTCATCGTTCCTTTACTCCGTTGGCTCCAAAATGTGTATGTATCGAGTCAGAATCGCTCCAACTCTTCCAAATCGGTCTCGGGAACCTGAAACGAACTAAAGGAAGCATAAGAAGCCCCTAAACCGCTCCCAAGGAGCGATTCTACAAGGAAAATGGGACCAAAACACTACAAAATAGGCACTACAAACCACACTTATCAGTTAGATGCGATAAATAAATGTTAGATGTTAGATGTTAGTGTTAGTAATATTGTCATTACTATCGACATAATTATAATACTAATACATAAACATAAATTTACATAAAAAAAGAACGAAAAAGAAAGAAGAAGGAAATGTGGGTGTTGAATTGTCACACCCTCAACCTACATGCTCTGGCTTCTCGGGATACGGTTCGTCAAACGGCGGCAATGGTGCGGGAACTTCGAGATACGTAGGGAGAGTTGATGGTGTGTATGTATGGAGGTTTTGTAGAGACGGATTTTAACGAGTTTTTGCTCTCGAAATGTGTGCAAGTGTGATGGTGCTTGAGGGTTGAATTATGGCTGAAATGTGAGGCTTTTGAAGGTAGTGAATGCTTAGGAAAAGTTGTTTCTTTGTTTGAGGGTTGATGGGGTATTTATAGGAAAACCCACGACCTAGGGTCACTCGATCGAGTGGCCCTAGTGCACTCGGTCTAGTGCCCCTTGAAGATGAATCTGGTCCGGTTTTTGAGGCTCCACTCGACTGAGTGGGTCGTCAATCCACTCGACCGAGTGGATCAATTAGGACCCACCATTTTAGGAAATGGTTTACCTTGATTGATTTGATTTTTTGAATTTGGGCGCCATTTTCTAGGGGTGTATCAGGTTGTTTTTGTGTGTCGGGTTCGTCTTTGATCGAGTTTCGACCCGGTCGCTAAAAGACGGGTTTTATTTTTGGTGTCAGTTTTGGCCCAAATTAGTCTTATTTTACTCGGAACGACCCACTGGGTCTAAATTTGAGCTTGGTTTTGGGTGATTTGTATCCCGTTAAAAGCCCATGCCGGACATTACTGATTTCGAGCCCGTATCCGAGCGCGTTAGAGCACGTCAGCGTTCGATCATCATCGGGTGTTTTTTTGGAAACTACCATAGACACCTGGCAGTCAAAATGCGGGTGTCTACACCAAGCCAACCGCCGGGTAACGTGAGATAGGTAGGAGGCACCAGGCACCAAGAGTGTATCGCCTCCTTCTCCGTCCTTGTCCTCGAGGATCTCTGCGGCGGTCGGCGGTCGGCGGTCGGCGGCCTGAACATGGTCCGGGAAGGATCAACCGACACTCTGAAATCATCATATAGGCACTGACGCACCAACCGCTCGCCTAGATACCAAACTGGACGAATCAACGCAGGAAGAAGCATCCTCCTATAACTCTGCGGCCTCAACTCCGCGGCCACATACTCCGGCACGCCCTCGTAATTAGCCCAAGGGCGGGCCACAAACTACAGAAATAAAACCGACATCCTAATGAATCACAAAACTTGAGGGCTATTAAGCAAAATAAACTACAGAAGGAAAACTTACATCTTCAACACGTAGCTTGTTAACCAGCGCGTTCTCCACCGGGTAATGGCTGATTGTGCTCTTAGGCTGAGCCAGCCTCCACTCGATTCCCGTCGGGAATCTCTTCAGGTGCACCTGCACCGTCTTAGGTGCCAAGCACGGGAAGTAGGAATAGATTCAATCCTATAAAACCCCAAAACAACTTTAGCGAAATCAAGGCGAAAACTGAGTAAAATTCAAAACACAAGAGCGAAAAAAAAAACTAACTAACCTCCAGTATAAGGCCTGCACCCACAATGGGCACGGCTGAACCCGACCCTATCACCAGCGGACTCACTATGACTTGCAAGCAGCGAGTCATCTCCGCGAAAGCCGCGGTCACCCAATCAAAGCGCCCTAGCTGAGTCAGGTCCGCTAGGAAGGGCAAAATCCTGGTACTAAACCTTTCACACTTATCCGAGAAGTGAGTCGAACCTAGGAAATACCACAACCACAGCCGAGCATCCTGCTCCGGCGTATTAGCCTCCCGACCCTCTAACACCGCCACTCGCTCGAAGTGGTCGGTGATGTACGAGCTCACTATAGCATGAGGCGTATTATATGCCTCACGCGGCAAACAATCCCCGATGAGGCCCCGCACCTCATCACTATCTAGACTAGGGCCCCCAGCGGCCCACCTAATCCTATCCGGACCCCAGGGCAGACCATTAATCATCCCAAAGTCCTCTAGGGTCATCCCGACCTCCCCAAAAGACATGTGGAAGGTCGAGGTAGTGTCATGAAAACGATCTATCATCGCCCTAATCACCATAAGGTTGCATTTAGTCTGGCGACCCACCAACCTAACCCATTGCCCGACCACGGGACCCAGGGCGGTCCTCTAGATAATCCCCTTTGCCATGGGGGTCAACTTCTGATGGTAGACATCGAGGCACGTAGTAAAACCCGAGAAAGTCCTCATCGAACCTGGGGGCTGCAAACCGAAACAATGCTAGGATGAACAAAACAAAGCTAGCCTAACCCAAGCAAAAATATATAATAGAATCCGAGGCATAACTAATAAACACGAATAATACACTCACCAGACCCCGCACAATGCGGCTAGAAATGTGACGGTCAAGAAGAAACATCAGGTGATGACCATCCCAATCCCGAGCCCACTCAGGATCCTCGTAAACAATCTCCTCATTCTCTGGTACCGGAACCGGAGCATGAGCCCTCCTAGCCACTGTCTCCGGGAGCTTGCGTTTCTTCACCCTATCGAACTCGGCCTCATTAATAGTCTCGGGGTCACGCCGCTGAGACGAGATGCTCCTCTATCTCCTGCGAATCCCTCGGGGAGTTTGTGAACTTGCCCCGACAACCTCACTAGCGCCAACTGAGGAAGTTCTCTCGGGACGCTCAGTATCACCTCTAGCTGCGAAACCCAAAACAAAGAACAACAAAACAAAACCCTAGTCAGGCTAAGCCAGCTTAAATAGGTGAAAATAAGGTCAAAATTTCGGATAAAGATATCAAAATTCCGAAAGGGCCGCTAATATGCATTTTCAATCACGGTCACAATGGAAGTGGTTTCAGGAAAATCCGGCATCGTTTCGACACCTTTTGGTCCGTCTTAAGACACACAAAACCTCACGGAGGGTCCTAAAGGTCATCCTAGCCCTAGCAATCGACAATAAAGCTACCCATATCCCCATAAACACCATTTGAGCAAAATTATGCAAAATAAATACGGGAATAATCGGAAAACGGTCCTTAACCCTAGCATTCCAAACGCATTTCCATAAAGAGGCATCGTCACACCTCGAACATCCTTATCAAGCTTACAACTACTTCAGCAAGCTCTAATCGACCTTAATTTAACAATGAAATCAAGCACAAGCATCGAAACTTAACAAATAAAAAAACACTCAAATCGATTTTCTAGGGTTTTCAACAAAACAAGCTCATAATCAATCAAATCAAGCAAAACCGACAAAAACAAGCAAGGAACACTAACCCGGAGTCGACATTGTCGTAAAAAGCGGAATCGAAACGAAATTCGGCAAGAAAAATCGAAGAAGTCGAGTTTGGGGCGAAGACGATGACGCGTTCGAATTCTTTGTGGAATGAACGAGAGCCCCAATTTTTGCGTTACTTAAGCAGACCCGATCCACGAAAATCCGATCGCCCCAGCTGACGCGCTCGAGTTCTGGTGCGCTGGGGGCTGAGCGCCTGAGTCTTGGAGCGCTGAAGGACGCGCGCCAAAGCGGCCTAGCCCAGACTAAAACAAAGCAAAACAAACGTAACTCGAAGACAATACACATGCACCTACTAAGACGAGCAAAACAGCAATAATGGGACAACTACTAATTAACATCGCTAATACAATTTCGATTAATAAAACAAGCATTTAACGCTGCATCCGGACGCAAACAACGAAGATTAACATAAGCAAACTCGGAGCAAACTCGACAAACCCAAGATCGAAACAAAAGCAAGAACAAACCCGAACAAAACAAGACAAGCCTGCAAAAGAAAATTAACTAAGATAATTTCACAACACCAGCATTTTACTAAAACAAATAAACAAACAGCAGTTTGCTCGAGGGGTCTGAGTTATCCCGGAGGCACAGCAATTTGCCCGAGGGGTCTGAGTTATCCCGGAGGCACAGCAATTTGCCCGAGGGGTCTGAGTTATCCCGGAGGCACAACAATTTGCCCGAGGGGTCTGAGTTGTCCTGGAGGCACAACAACGACAATTTTGCCCGAGGGTCAGAGATATCCCGGAGGCACAGCAACTTTGCCCGAGGGTCAGAGTTATCTCGGAGGCACAACATCTTTTGTCCTAGGGGTCAGAGGCATCCCAAAAGACAGCTATTCGAGTGGAGACTGACGCCCTCGAATAATTTTATATCACTTTATTTCGTCCTAGGGGTCAGAGGCATCCCGAAGACGACCGCTCGAGTGGAGACTAACGCCCTCGAACTTTCTGTGACATTGTGGACATGACATAGGTCCACCCCGACGAGGCCACGCGCGGGTTTGGGGCGGCGAATGAATCTTCATATGAGATGGGTCAAATTGAAATTTAAATCGAAGTTAGAGTCGCCACCGAACTTTGTGGGAGTTCGGACCCGTTCGAACCCACTCTATGTCGTAGTGGGCCGCGCACAAAGTACGGTCCTTTCCGATTTCAGAGTTTATTGGGTTCGTCCCTTTGCATTGCGATACCGATATAGACATTATCGGATACCGTGTATTGAATGACTCTCGTATGCCAATGGTTTCGGACATCCGGAAACCACGGTTCTGAGTAAGGGGTGAGGGTACGTGTTGGGAAGTTCACTAAGAACACCCAACCCCGCCCGCACTTAGCGGCCTTTACTAAGATATCGTTCGTTGTTCGTGTACGCGTGTTAGTTTGACGGTTGAATGATTTGCAAAGAGTGTTTTGACTAAACATGTGAATTATGTTTGACTACGTCTTTTAAATGCATCTAAGTTAACGTCAAAGTTGTTTTAGCATGCGATGTTCATTTTAGTACAATAAAACAAACAAAAAAACGATAACAGATTACAATATACGAGCGGCATACTACCCGGAATTACAATGCAACCAACGATACAACAATTGTGATAAAGAAGCAAACGAGTTAGAATACGTAAACGTCACTCCACACGGTTTTGAAAAGACTAGATTCACATGTCGACCGGAGTCAAAAAAATATTTTTATCGATACTCGAAAGATGCTAAAAGACTCGTTTTTGGTTTTGAAAATTGATAATTAAGTCGCGTAAAAATACCACTCGACTTGAATATTGATACTCGTGATATTCGATATTCGGTTATAGAATCGGTGTCGGATATTTAGAGTGGATTTTTGAAAAAGTTGTTTGGAAAATCGTTTCGAATGTTGTTAAGATGTGATCATTCCTCCACGTTGTAATTACTCGGTTTCAATGGTCTTTTCCTTAACATATTTTGATGATTGACTCCTTTAGATCCGATATTCGACTATAGAGTCGATATCGAATCCTTAGGTATGACTCGTTATTTTGAAAATAGTACAAAAATAGTAATAATGATATTAGATGCGATAAAAGTAGGAAAATAAATAAAAGACGACGTTGACGACACTTGACGATGGACGACGACGGACGAAACGAGAAGAGGGAAAAGACGTGAGAAGAGAAAAGAAGAAGAGAGAACGGGATTTGGAACACCCTCAACCTACATGCTAATTTCGGTCTCGATTTAGGAACTCGTAGTAACGGCGCTTGCGTAGGAGTAACGAGAATATAGGAGGAGTTAAGGTGTTGTATTTTTGTATGGTTTTGCTATAGAATTCCTAGGGAAAATCGGGACGGTATTTCGGTATAGTTTTCCTAAGGTTTTGCTAGAGATTCGAGATGTATGTATGTGTGTGATGGATGTCGGGAATTGTTGTTGATGAATGAATAATTGGTGTCTGGGTGGGGTATTTATAGGATGGGATACCCCACTCGGGATAAGAGATTCCTAGTGTTTGGATAGGAAAGTGGTTTCTTGCCAAGGAAGAAAGCAACGATTGGGAGGAAGTATAATTCCGCTTGTGGATAGGAGAAGCTTGCTTAAAGAGGAAGATACTCCCGGTTTTGGCTGAAAAAGGAGGTCACTCAATCGAGTGGTTCATGGCATTCGATCGAGTGCCTGGTCTAAACTCGGATCATGCTGTTTTTTATGAGCCCACTCGACCGAGTGAGCACTCCACTCGATCGAGTGGAGCTGGATGGGTGATACAACTCTTCAAAAGATAAAACTTTATCTGTTACGGAATTGTTTAATATTTTTTGTAGCTGATTTTTTGTGAGGAATCCGATTTCGACTTGGCTTCTAGAACATCGCATCAGATATTTTTGGTTCGGCAATGGCTTTGACCGAGGTTTGACTCGGTTGTGAAAAGATAGTTTTGCCCCTTGGTCTCGGTTTTGACCCAAATTAGTCTCATTTGACTGGAAACGACCCACTGGGCCTGAATTTGAGGTCTGTTTGGTGAGATTTTTACTCCATTGATTCTAAGTCCAAATCGAGCGTATTAAGTCATGTTTACGTTCGATCATCATCGGGTGTTTTTCGGAAACTACTATAGACACCCGATGGTCTAAATGTGGGTGTCTACAGACATCAAGGGTTCATAAGCATCCCAAGCAAAAGCAAATGCATTTACACCTGACACATAAAAGCGCATAAAATTAAACAAAACCTTAAATAAATCGAAGAAGACAAAGCGCGCGCGCAAAGAATCAAGAACAAGACAACAAGCAACGACCCGGGCACAAGCAAGCAACCACAAGCAAAGACATTAGGTATGACTCCTAAACTTTGGCTGGCGAGTCCCAACGCACAATCTAACGGACTTAAAACAACCCGACCGGACAGCCACCAGGTCGTAATCTTCGATTGACCTGGGCGGCTATACTTTGACTTTCGCCTTGTCGAAGCCTCAGTCAAAGTGGGGGCTTCTGTAGACACCCAGATTTGGACCTGGTGGCTGCAGAAGTGCCCAACAAACACCCGGTGACGATAGGACTGCAACGCGACGCGGGTTCGTGGTGTTCTAGGTAGTTTTTCTATAGAATGGATCAAATAAATTATTCGGGCAAATTAAACTAACATGATGGCAGCCTTAGTCACGTCGTTACGATCGCGTAGACACTAATTAGAGTCAATTCTGACACCGGGACCCCGAGACGGTCCCGAAACTCAAACCGAGTCAGCACCGCGCTAAGCGAACCTCGGGGCGAACACCCGAGGCCCACTAAAGTTCACGGCACTAGGTCAAGCCACGGGAGCCTTAATCCCCAAGTAACAATTATCCTCCTCCCTCTCGGTTTTGGAAAGTATCAAAACCGTATCCTCAAAATCCCAACCGCACCACTTGACGCGCCTGGGTCTCCCCACGCTCGGACTCAGGCGCCTGAGTCTCAGTACGCCCCAGCTCGGGCGCTTATGCGGGCGACGAGGACCGAAAACACCTATAAATACCCCCCTTCACGCCCTCATATCGACACAATTCAATTCTCTTTCTCCCTCTATACTCTCGCTAAGGGTTCGCACTCCGACACCCGAGGCAAACAATCCACTCGATCGTAGTTCCGATAATAAAGCGGCATCGACGCTACTCCTCACCTTCGAGCACTCCACTCGATACCGAGGTGCCTGTGATCTACTAGCTCAAAATTAGTACCCAGGTTCTGCCGGATTAGCCGCAGAAGTAGTCCTTAGCAACGAAACTCTGCCGGAGTAGCCGCGGGAAGGTCAGACGGTAACGGAACTCTGCCGGGATAACTGGTCAAGCTAGGAGGATCCGCCTGTCGAAGTCGTATCGTCACTAGGTTGCCATCTAAAAAAACTTTCCATATTTGCACTTTCTATTATTATGCACTACGACTACACTAGATGTGGGCACTAGGCCCACAAGCATCTACTAAAATACGTAACATCCCAACTTCAATCGCAAACACTAAAACATACTCCCTCCGGTCATTATTTATTGCCCCGCTCACTTTTGCACGTAAAATAAGGAAGAAATTTAAAATGGTAAAAAATGATGGTAGAGTAGTGAAAAATGAATATAAAATGGTAAAGAAATGAATGGTGGACCTTAAAGTGTAAAATTCAATGGCATTTCTGGTAAATAAAGGTTAGAAAGAGGGATAATATGGTAAAAGTGTAAGATAGAAAAGGAAAGTGGAGAAGTGGGGCAAAAAATAAAAACCTTCCAAATAAGGAAAGCGGGGCGATAAATTGTGTCCGGAGGGAGTACTAAATAGACCCGAGTAATTCCGAGATCCGTTCTCAAAACTATCTATGCATCGAGTCCCGTTTAGTGTATACTCCGAGGGTGCAACTCCTCACTATGTGATTTACTTACATTTGCATTTACAGTTTTTCTGCTTTTATTACCTTATAATCGCATGCTAAATCACCTAACACGGAATTCAAAACGTAAAACAACTAAAACTGAACAAAGTGATGGTCGGGTTTCGTATTAGTCCCGGTGCTCGCCTTATTAGGTTCGACGCATCTCTATTAATACCGAGCCAACGCATCTTAAGCAGAATACCACGTAAGGTATACCACGAGAATGACTAATATCCATATTATCGTGTTAAAACTGATTTGCTAATACGTATAATACTAGTACTCTCTACTCTCCTACGTGCATCTTTTCATAGCCTGCTTGTCACGTGAAATCGCATGCAAAGAATGTAAACTCAACTACTTTGACGACAAAACATACTTGTCCTTAAACAACCGACATAGCAAAAGGTTTAGGGTTAAAACAACAGATGTTACAGTACTTCCACCTTAACAAATGAACTAGGATATCAGCCCACCGATTGATTACTAGAGGCCGCTATAGTGCGGGCGGGATTGGGTGTTGACATCTATCGGATGTTGGCTTCGCAATACTTACCCTCACCCCTTACTCAGAATCGACGGTTTTCGGATGTCCGAAACCATTGACAATGAGAGTCATTCCAGGCATGGAGTGCTTAAGGGTACAAGTCTTTATCTTTAGGTCCCGTGCCACTCAACTTTGAGCCGGCAAGGGATCAAAGTTGACTTGAACGGTTTCCTAATCCCCATAATTGACTCGGTGGCGACTCCACAAATCAACGACAACTTCAGTTCACTAAAAAGGTCGCCTTACCAAACAAAACAGCCTTTAAACATTTACAACCACGACTCGATCAATAACGGAAACACGGGTGCCCGCACCCGTCTAGTACAAGTTCGGATCGTCATCCAAATCGAGGTCCGACACTTCGCCCCGTACGCGAGATCGGACCGGCCCCTGGCAGGGAGGGGGCCGCGTGGGTGGTCGCCGCCACACGTTGAAAAAGCTGGTCGGTCCCGCGCGGGGGCCGGGCAATGCGGACGGACGTCAACAGATATACAACAAGCTTTTAATATAAATTGGTTTTATTATAAAGATCGTCTAAACACACTTTTAAAGCAATCTTGGACGCCAAGTTGCAACTGTAAATGGGTTCCTACAATCTTGAACCAAAAAAGTTTCATAAAAAGGGAGTTGAATAGCAGTACCATACATAAGAATATTGTAAGAATAGCAAGATGTCATACAAATTAACCTGCCAACATGAGATGCCCGATAATATAAATTGGAATGGAGTAATATACGGAAAACTACAAGATTAAACCCTGGAATACTGAAAGAGGTCGTTATGTTATTTTATTTTGTCACACAGTTGGTCCACTCTCGCAAATCAAGAGATAGAGAATTAGGACGAAAAGGGACCATACCCAGAGTTCTAACAAGACCGTCGACGACAACGAACACATGACATAAATGATGTTAAACATAATTTAAGGGATGTTAAGAACATTTTCCCAACTGTAGATAATAATCAACAATGATTGTCAAACAATGCATCCTAAAAGTTATTATTAGAGCTTCAAAACTGCGAAGCATAAGAACTTACAAGCTAGGCCACTTACCCAAACATGACGAAACTATGATAAGTTCTCTTTCGTATTGTCTAACAAGTGCAATTCAATAATAGCTGTATTTTTTAGCATATAAGATCTCAAGAGAGTTAAGACTACTCAATAACTCACTCATTCCATTAAAAAACCACTACGTAAGCCCGCCTGATGTATATTATCTTGATTATCAAAGCAACTCATCTGTGCAGAAGGGCATGCAAGTTGATGAGGAGTTCAGCCTAAATGCTCTCAGTTCTCGAACTCTATGCTGAGTGGGCTTTGTTTTCTACATCTCAAATTAAAGAATATATAATCATATAATGGATGAGACAGAAATGTGGCAAAAAAACTGAAGAAAGAAGATGAAACTTGATATGAAATACTTAAAAAAATGCTTTTAGCGGGCGCTTTTGGCATAAGGTTTCAGCCGTGTCCATATACCTATAAAAAATTATAGTAGCATTACAGATTGTTAGTGCTTGAAATATGCGGATTTAGTCCAGAATTTATAGAATGACTAGCTAATAATTGAATGGAATATTAAATTTAAAAAATAATAAAAGCTGGAATACGGACACTTGCAAGTTAAAAAAAATGTATATTGCAGCGTATATATGCGATACTAATACTCTACTCAGGTTTGATATCTCATTTACTCTGTATATGTTAACTATTGCTCAAGAACACAGTGGCAGAAATGTTAAATCGCAATGTAGCCCCATATCGATAGCGGCTTTAGTCTGTAATGATATGCCTTCCCTATCGACTTCAGATTTCTGAAGATATATCAAACTAATCAAAGTAAATTCCTGAGTCTCTACACAATAGATAGACTCGTCAAATTTTTGAGATGGATTTAGTTGTGTGAAGATAACTCACTAGAGTAAGTTATTCTACCAAGGCACTAAGTGTTTCCAAACTTTTTTAGACATAATAACAACCTAAATGATTAGCTATCAATTAGGCATTACACAGGAAGAAACGAAAATTTATAGATACAACTCCTAAAAAGTGTAGACTTTCTATACTCTAATACTTAAAGTAAATATGACCAAAATCAAACATGCAATTAAACGAATTCCTCAAACTTTGCAACGGCTATCATTTATGTTATCTTAGAATGATTAAAACTCCAAAGACTATCATTAAACATGAAAATAATAGCACATATGTCCTTGAGGATGAAATTGCGTCTTACCCCAATTTTACCTTCTGGTTGACACCATGTCTCTATCTCCACCACATTACCCCTGCTTAATTAAAATCCTGACTTACTTTATTATAGACTACATTGAAAAAAATGACAAATTTCGAAGAGAAACAAAATCAAAGCGAGGGAGGTTGGGTAAAAGAAGGAACAAAACAAGCAGGATATCTATAAATCTCAATATGCACTAGTGCTGTCACCCATATCAGGTGAAGCTTTTTCATTATGAATGTTGTTGCAAACCCATCCGTTGAGAATCCAACTACTTGAACATGGTTACAACCAAATTCCTACGACACTTACAAATATATAGATAATTTCATTTGTGATATATATTAGATGCCTAGCTCCTAGCTCCATTATTTTTTGGCAATTAGTCTCGTGTACCTGTAAAAGATTAGCAAAGGTTTCAACAGTTGGAGTCTTATTAATTCCAACTTCGTAAGACCTTACTATAAAATTCTCTTTATATGAGTGCTCATCTTTATTCATGCTCCCTAACCTCAACCTATCACCAACGACCTATTTCTTATTCAGATATACATGATTTCGTTGATTTTAATCACCGAACCTCAACCTCGTCGGTTTCTCTGGTTTCACCCAGTCAGTGTCTCCCTCAACCGCTTTGACTCTCTCCTGAACAATTCCCTAAACTACCCCTCAAGTCCAGTCCACAAGAAATCTGTCTTCTTCCGCCACAGCACGGCCCAAGAGATTCAGACCTAGATATTCATAGCCTAAATCCTAAATGAAACAACCCAGAATTTCAGGTTGTGCAATATGAGCAAGCCAAATTTGGGGAACTAAACCCTTAACCCTAAACCCGACGAACTAAACCCAGAACAATTGAAGTTAACGGCGAATTACGAAGTTAGATTGAAAAACTTACAGTGAAAGACGAATTCCGTTTGAATAGACGCAGAAGGCGGAATTGGTCACTGAAAGACGAATTTCGCGCGGTTGGTCATTGAATAACGCATTTCCGACGGTTGAACGCGGCAAATTTGGCGAAAAATTGCAGTGATGGCAGTGATGGTGAAGGTTTTGGGATATGACGCAAGAAGGTCGTCCGTTTTTGGGGATGGGGGATGAGGAAATATTATACGGAGTGTTAGTTTAATTGGTAAATTGGGGATAGGGAGTAGTATCATATGCGAGTACATAGTACGGTTGGTTTTAGTAAGAAATTTATAAAGAAAGTCCTTTGACACCGGTTTTACTTCCAACTGGTATTAACGAGCTAATGTACTCCGTATTAAATATAAAAGACGGATTAATATATGCGTCTTGAATATTTGTCGATATTATATGTTCATGTTGAATTAAAGTGATTTGTTTTTTTTGTAACTATTTAAAATGAATACTAAGTGTAGTTCTTGATTTTGTTTCAGTGAAATCCATTTTAATTGATTTACACGTCCTCCATTCCACATATAGTATACATTTTTTTTTAAAAATAAACATGGATGAATTAAAATTGTATACAACTCATTGTACTGAAAAAAGTATAGAGCATTTCCCATGATTGATTGTACCTTACTTGAATAATCGCTAGTCGTAAGCGGTTGGAGATGGACAAGAAAGAAAAACAACGAAAAAAAAATACATATAGCTATAACAAATATATTAATTATAAAACTATAAACGCTATAATGACGTGAATAACAAGGGGAAAAAAATAAATAGATATAACTAATAAAATTAAAATTTACATAAATTCTAGAGAAAATTAATAACGTTAAATGTTAATAAAACTATAAAAGTTATAATCACGTGAATACAATACTTGGTAATTAAGAATATCGTACGGGGCTGATATGGAATAAGAAAGTTAAAAAGTAGGGAGTTAAACATGTCGTGTATCATGTAGAAGAAGTAAATAAAGTTCAAAAGTACGGAGTAAAACATGCGGAGTACCATGGTGAGCCGAAGTCGTATGCTCCCAAAGATACTATTTATGCACTTATAACCACAAAACTAAAACAATAGTGTAGGGAAATAAGGGTCAATCCACAGGGAAGACGAAGTAATTTACGTGAATTAAAACTAGAAATTAATAACTAAGAAAGGGGGGTGATTGGGTGATTGAGTAACTAAAATTAACTAATAAGCAAACAACGAAATCGATATTAATAATGAATGAGTTCAGATGATTAAAACAATCTCGGGTAAGAATTTTCCACAACTAATTATCAAATTGATCATAGACTAACAACTTTCTCCTCACACTTGAGCAAACTATCGTGGGAAGTAAATCACGAATCTCACGTGAATATTATTTGACTCGAAACGCGATAATTAAATAACCTAACCATCAAACAACCTAATACACGCGATTAGGTTTAATTCAATAATAGCATTAACGAATAGAGAACGATAGAAGTGACGACCAACAAAACACGCGATTATTAGTTCGAATCACAAGTTAAATCTCTCTCTAACCTAGATATGATGAAACGCATCCAATATTAAGGCTAAAGATTGTTACTTTATCTAACGGTTTTGAACAATTACGGATTCAATCGCTAGAATAACAATAGATTGAAAATTGCAAAGATTAATTAGCTACTTTAATCTAAACATTCAACAATCATGCAAATATGAACGGAGAAATCACAATACTCAAAAGATAGAATAAAGAGGAATTAAAGTCTCACAATTGACTAATTAGAAGTTTCAAATCTTAATCCGAGAGGAAGGACTTAGTTCTTCATGCTAGGGTTTTGCCTCTTCTAATTTCTAATTGAACGTGATATTGATTGATAATGAATAATCAATCCCCCCCTTCACCTAATACTAGTCTCCCCATAATAATAATAATAAAATATAAAGATTTAAAGTTTCCTAAATAAAACAAAGTCTTCAAAACGAAATAAATTAAGGCGGAATAAAGCTGAGACGCGTCACGGAAACAGGCTGCCGCGCGACCCGCATAAGAACCGCGCGACTCGCCCGCCCGCGCGACTCGCCTGGTCTTCATGCGACTCGCCTGGCGGTCTGTTCGCCTTCACAGTTTCTTTCGTTGCTTCCTTGCTCCGTGTCTTCTATTGGGCTCTCCAATTCTTCAGGAGTCATTCATTCTTGGCTCAACTAACGATCGAGATTAGAATCCTCCAAAAAGCTTGTATTACACTCGTACCAAAATAACACAAATGCACTACAAAACACACGATTAATCTCACAAAACTACACAAAAATCGTCGTAATAACTACGACTAAATCCGGCCCATCAAATATCCCCACGCTTGAACCTTTACTCGTCCTCGAGTAAAACTCAAGGAACACAAACAAACACAACCATCACCGATCCAAAATACGCGGGAATAACATTACACACATCGGCCCTCACTTGTCTTCCACCAAACTCCCTCGTTTTGAGACTATGCACAAGTTAATCCACCATTTGAATGAAACTCAACTCCAATGTTCAAGTGAATCAACACACCCAATACCAAACTACTATCATCGACTCAAATCATCAAAACAAGGGACATTAGCAAATAAGGATAAGCTAATGTCGATATCTAACGCCCCTTATTTCTCCAATCCTAGAATGGATCACATGTGCTACTAATGTCATCGATGGTAAAAATGTATACCATAATATTTCACAACCCACACATGTGATCACTCCTAAACGCCTCTAATAGTTCAATACATCAACCAAAACATCACCAATCGCAAAAAATATAGTGCTACGACTACACCGCACCGCGATTCTTCTCACCTTAGCCAACTAATCCTACCCTTCCGACCTTCTATGTCGCTCTTCTTATGACGCCAACACCTAAAATGGAGAAAGTAGTAGTGATTTTTTCCTAATTCCCTCATTTTGCCTAGAGCGTCCGCCCTTGCGGATTTTCACTCTAGCTTTCATTTTTCCTCACACTACTCTCGTGGCACGCAACTCGATTTTTCTTTTTACCCGGAGCGCCCTTTCGGGTTTTCACTCCGTCCTCAGCCACATTCCCCATTCTTGCCTAGGCGCCCTTTCCGAGTTTTCACCTAGCCGGGTTTATTTATTTCTTTTTGCTTTTTTTTTCAATAATTTTTTTTTGAATAAAAGACGTAATATAAGATAACTACTATATACAACGAGATAATTTCCCTCCCCACGCTTGAATAACACATCGTCCTCGAATGTGTGAACTAAGGACAATAAAAGAAATGGAAAGAGAAATACCTCGAGCTCAAGAGTGAGAAGAGGAGCCAGCGTCACGTGACTTAGCCTCACGTGCCACCCTCCAAGATGATCTCGCTTGCTCACGGGTTGCAAGCTCTTCATAAAACTCGGGAGATGGTTCCGAGTAGTAATTAGGGTGCAACTTCAACTGCAACCGATTCATACACCGACCGAATTCAGCAGCTAACCTACTATTGTAAACAGATTCTTCCACTCTATCTTCTATTGCTTCGCGCCAATCGCCCCAACGACCAAAATCAGACGTACCCGCGGGCTCCTCCACAACCGGGGCACTAGGCTCAGTAGTCGGTCTAGGAAATTCCTCATCATGTTCAAGGTAAAACTCAGCCGCAGTAGGCCCCAATGGTAACGGTTTCCCATCCGGACGAGGCAAAATCATGAAATGCTGGTGGGACATTGATACGGGTTTAGTCGCGTCACCGATATCAAAATAATCCTAGATTACTACTAAGGGGTAGCTAGCGGTAAGTAGGGTCGATTCCACAGGGAGGCAGGTTGAATATTATAGGCTAGTCAATTAATCTATCGAGTCACGATTTATAACGATTGGTTGGGTGAATGACAGTCTAATAAAATCTAAATAAAAAATAAAAAAAATGAATTAATCCAAAATAAGAAAAGCACCAGAGTTTTCGGATCACCACGAATTAAAACAAGCATACATACGATTTTCAAATAATCAGTTAAGACGAGTTAAAGAATATCGACACGGTCCTCTCGGATCACTAGTCATCCTAGAAATCACCTAACGGGCTCTCGCTACTTATTAGGGAGTTCTATCGATTACAACGAGTCTAATCCGTTCCAGGTTTTCGATCTTAGGTCGGGATTTACAAGATACAAATAATCAATTACGGCCTATAATTAATTATTTGTCGCTATAATGTTGCAAGAGCGATTTAACTCGTAAAGGTCGATTATTAAGTTATCACATATAAACTCGGTTTAATTCGTAGTTCACCTAAACTCTAGTGACGGAAAGATTAGCTACTCATATTTACAATAATAATGAAAATAACATAATGAGACATGATGAAGACGGAATAATAAAACTAAAATAAAGAGGAAGAAGAAGACAGGATGAATAAAAATTACAGTAGATAAGAAAATCTAAGAAAAGATAATAATAAGAAGAAGAAAAGTAAATACAGAAAAGATAAGAAAATCAAAAGTTACAGTAGATGAGAAGGAGAGAGATCAAGGAAGAAGAGAAAAATTACCGAGATTGAAAATTGCTAGAATAAGACGGAGGAAATAAGAATAATAATAATAACCCGAAATAATAAATACTAGAATTTGAGAAACTAAATATTTACATTGATATCTAAACTAAACTAAAGAAGATGTGTTAATGGAAGATTACTGAGGAAAAAGATTAAAGCAGAAGATGGGATGATAAGAAGATAGATCCAGATCATAAAATTAAAGCTGTATTTAAACTGCTTAAGCCCTCCATAACTGTCCTTTCTTTTCTCCTATCTTCAATCCCATTAACAAGGTAGTGGGAAGAACTGAAGAGCGTAATAGGGGGAGTAGTGGGTAACGGTCAACTGAATTAGTCTTGGAGTGGTATCCCATCCTGCAGACTTGGATTTTAGGCTGGTAGACTTGAGATCCAAGTCTGCAGACTGAGTTCAATCTAAGCTTCCAACGGACTTCTTCAGTCTATAGACTTGTTTCCCAGTCTATAGCCTTGTGCTTACTTCCTTCTTCTCAGTCTATAGACTCACAGTCTAGTCTATAGACTTGCTTCCTTCTTCTTGGTCTACAACGAATCGGTTTCAGAGCTTTAAGATTTTTGATGCAATTTTTAGCTCTTTTAACTACTCGGTCTCGATTATCTGCAAAACAACAAAAGAATACCCGAGTAGCACATATGGGAGAAAATAGCGTAATCCGACTCCTAAAATAATAAAACGACACGGAAATGCGTGCCAAAATAGGTGAAAAATCGAATAGGAACGGTACGCATCAAATCTCCCCAAACCGAACCATTGCTTGTCCTCAAGCAATCAAACACAAGACCTATGGGAACGGTATACAACTCAAAGCTATTTACACCAACTACACTCGCTACAAAAACTAACTCAAACTAGCGACACTTAGAAAATATGAACTGACTCAAGCTATGGCATAATCAAAAGAATAACAGTGAACCGTCAACCTTGCTAGGCTTATCATTGTCGGACTCTCGCGGTTACACTCTACTCTCATGAAGGGGATATAAATGTGAGATAGAGAGAAAGAAAGACGCTCGCCTAATCTGCGACCTATAAATACATGCATGCAATCTAATGTGATGACAATCTCTACCAATCATTTGCACATTCAAACTAATCGAGACTAAAACACATATCGAGGCATATAACGGTGAAATGGGATATGTAAGTGATGGGTAAGAAGGGGTTATAATTTTGGGAATGTGGAGGTAATAGTCGAGCTAGACAATCCAAACTTCCAAACTACCTTACCAAACTACTTAATCACATAACAGATAAAATCAAGCCGATTAATGACGACGTTCTCCATATCTTGCTTATTTCACCAAAATCAACTCTACAATAATATCACAATGAAGTATCGGAGTTCACAACTCAATTCTTTTTCACTTTTCTTTTATTCTTCATTTTTTTTTGAAGATACAAGAACGGAAATATATATACACCAAATCGACTTATCTCAGCAAAACATCAATATCACCATGACTAGCTCGACTAGGGTAGGCAATTTAGGCTTGTGGTTAATTTTGTAGTCAAGGGATAATTCAATTTTTTTTTGAATTAATTAATGGAAAAAGAAATAAAAAGGGAAAAAGGAAAGCCTCAATACATGCTAAAGTTACGATCCAAATGCACAAAGATTTAAGAGACGGACTTCACACTTATGCAAATTGATGTTACATGCGAAATATGGAGAACTACTCTCAATCCTAAATAAATAGATCATGAATGTCATCGGTTTCATATGGCTCTAATCCTCAGAATTTAAGTAGTTTGCCAACAATTTAAGCCAAGTTTATTCGTTCACTGAAATAACAATCGAGATATGCCATAACCTAAGACTCGATCAAGTAAACTAAAGTATCACTAAAATGAAAAAGTTAATGAAATGAGAAAAGAAGAGGCAAAAGCATTTTCATCATTGTTGCTTAACCCGCTCCGACACCTAATATGACTCTAAAATTGAAAAAAAAATGCATGCTGAAATGCAGAAAATATGCAATTACTGCAAATTAGTTACCCTCCCCAAATCAAATAATACAATGTCCTCATTGTATACACACAGAAAAGAGGAAATAGTAACTAAATAAGCATATCTAAAGAGTGAGTGATAAGGAGATACTGATATACTCAAGGAGGTTCCCCAAACCAAATTCTAGTCATAGTGTGATTTCGACTCAGGTCCCGACTCCGTGACGACCTCGATTTCCGTGCCGGCATATTCTGTCACGGTGTGTTCCATTGTACCTGCAATGCAGAAAGACACTCCAAAAACACATGAAATATAAAACCAGAATTTAGAACCAATTACGCGGCCCTCCGTATTCAGCTATAAGGGCTGAATCGGCCAACCCCAATCAATCCACAGTGAGCAGGCTGGGTGCCGGAGAACCGAACGACGTAGGAATGAGAAACGAGCGGCGAAGGACTGGACTGGCGATCAGAATTAGGTGAGGACAGGTGGATGCAGAGCGACGGCAGAGTGGAAGATAGAGCGGAAGAGTGGCGGTGAAACAGATGACCGTCGGAAGAAGGTGGAGTTTAGGCGAGGGATGAATGGAGGGCGGAGGGTGGTGGACACTCGGCAGGGGACTGAAGGCGGTAGAGCAGGACGACGGCGAAGGAGTTGAGAGGACCGACGAAGAGATTGCCGGCGAAAGAAGGAGGAGTATGACCGGAATCAGGACAGGAATGACGGAGGCAGAGTGGCGGAGTGGTGGACGGAGATTACGGGTGATGATGATGATGCGCGGTGGTGGAATTAGGGGGAGATAGGCGCGACGAAGTCAGGGTGGGTTTGGGGAGGGTCTGTTGTGGTATAGAGGGCAGAGGTCTGTGGTGAGTTGGGTGGACTTGGGATTAGGTTTGGGTAGATGGAGTTGAGTCTGAAGACTGGGATGTTCAGTCTAAAGAATGGGTAGATGGGGTTGAGTCTGTAGACTGAGATCTTCAGTCTGGTATATTTCACTAGACTCGGTCTGGTATAGTGTAACTCAGTAATCCCTGCACATCGACTTGAGATAAATATAAGTATCCTCGTTCTCACTCAATAAATGCAAACGACATTATTTATTTACAAAAACTAGAAAAAAAATACTAAAAACAAAAATGCCCGGGTTGCCTCCCGGCCAGCGCTGGTTTTCGCGGTCCCGCACGACCTTGATTCGGTAGCTTCATCACTTTATTTTAAAAAACGAATCAACGCCCTCAGTAGCATGTCATATTCTCGGGCATAAGAAATATGAAAGCATATAAGCGCACGATAAGATGTTAGCAGCATAAATTGAAATTATAGAACGAGACATCTTATCACTGGCTGGCAGACCAAATCCCATCTGAAACACCGAACTAATCTCCTCGTCAGCCAGACATAAGAAATCAGTGTTAAAACCAAAACACAAAGTGTCAGTGTTCATAGAAATGTGGTCAGAAATTAATGGAAGTGGGGCCGATAAACACAGAGGAGGAAAAAGAAGTGGAACGGAAGGAACGAAGGACAAAACCTTAGAAGAAGAGGCGATAACGGGTAAAGAAATCGATGGCTCCTCTACAGTGTCGTCATCGTACTCGTCCCATTGAACCTCAATATTTTCCTCGAACGTGTCATTATCGTATTGATCCCACTTGACCTCAAGTTCTGAATCAAAAGGTTCCTCACGAACCTCATTACATAGATTCTCGCAAAATGGTTCCGCGAGACTCGTGTCATAACTTCTGTCACAACCTGGTTCACAGTCAAAACAAGGATTCTCAAAAATTTTCACGTCACTAGTCTCACCTACGGGTTCATCACTGGATAAATAGAGTGAAAAATCGGGTTTCACACTTTCTTCAGCTAGCCAGTCGAAGTAATCTACTGCCTCTTCGTAGGACTTGCTTTCGAAATCCTTACACGTAGAATATACATAGGCCTTAGTAGACTCCGTCATACCCTTCAGAACGGTAAGGACAAGTATTTCATTCGTGAAATATTTTCTTTTTAGAGAGCCAAGCCAGCTGCAAAACCGTTGTATGTAAGCTCCAAAAGTCTCATCGGACTCCTGCGGAAAATCTACAACAATTCTCATAGAGATAGTGAGATCGGTCTCAAGGAATAAAAATTCCCCGAGACGAGAGATAAATTAATTAACTAACAAATAAATTTGCGTTGCCTCCCCGGCAACGGCGCCAAAATTGATACGGGTTTAGTCGCGTCACCGATTTCAAAATAATCCTAGATTACTACTAACGGGTAGCTAGCGGTAAGTAGGGTCGATTCCACAGGGAGGCAGGTTGAATATTATAGGCTAGTCAATTAATCTATCGAGTCACGATTTATAACGGTTGGTTGGGTGAATGACAGTCTAATAAAATCTAAATAAAAAATAAAAAAAATGAATTAATCCAAAATAAGAAAAGCACCAGAGTTTTCGGATCACCACGAATTAAAACAAGCATACATACGATTTTCAAATAATCAGTTAAGACGAGTTAAAGAATATCGACACGGTCCTCTCGGATCACTAGTCATCCTAGAAATCACCTAACGGGCTCTCACTACTTATTAGGGAGCTCTATCGATTACAACGAGTCTAATCCGTTCCAGGCTTTCGATCTTAGGTCGGGATTTACAAGATACAAATAATCAATTACGGCCTATAATTAATTATTTGTCGTTATAATGTTGCAAGAGCGATTTAACTCGTAAAGGTCGATTATTAAGTTATCACATATAAACTCGGTTTAATTCGTAGTTCACCTAAACTCTAGTGACGGAAAGATTAGCTACTCATATTTACAATAATAATGAAAATAACATAATGAGACATGATGAAGACGGAATAATAAAACTAAAATAAAGAGGAAGAAGAAGACAGGATGAATAAAAATTACAGTAGATAAAAAAATCTAAGAAAAGATAATAAGAAGAAGAAGAAAAGTAAATACAGAAAATATAAGAAAATCAAAAGTTACAGTAGATGAGAAGGAGAGAGATCAAGGAAGAAGAGAAAAATTACCGAGATTGAAAATTGCTAGAATAAGACGGAGGAAATAAGAATAATAATAATAACCCGAAATAATAAATACTAGAATTTGAGAAACTAAATATTTACATTGATATCTAAACTAAACTAAAGAAGATGTGTTAATGGAAGATTACTGAGGAAAAAGATTAAAGCAGAAGATGGGATGATAAGAAGATAGATCCAGATCATAAAATTAAAGCTGTATTTAAACTGCTTAAGCCCTCCATAACTGTCCTTTCTTTTCTCCTATCTTCAATCCCATTAACAAGGTAGTGGGAAGAACTGAAGAGCGTAATAGGGGGAGTAGTGGGTAACGGTCAACTGAATTAGTCTTGGAGTGGTATCCCATCCTGCAGACTTGGATTTTAGGCTGGTAGACTTGAGATCCAAGTCTGCAGACTGAGTTCAATCTAAGCTTCCAACGGACTTCTTCAGTCTATAAACTTGTTTCCCAGTCTATAGACTTGTGCTTACTTCCTTCTTCTCAGTCTATAGACTCACAGTCTAGTCTATAGACTTGCTTCCTTCTTCTTGGTCTACAACGAATCGGTTTCAGAGCTTTAAGATTTTTGATGCAATTTTTAGCTCTTTTAACTACTCGGTCTCGATTATCTGCAAAACAACAAAAGAATACCCGAGTAGCACATATGGGAGAAAATAGCGTAATCTGACTCCTAAAATAATAAAACGACACGGAAATGCGTGCCAAAATAGGTGAAAAATCGAATAGGAACGACACTCAAATTCTTACACCCCATGTAATCAACCGCGGTCGTCTTTTGCTTTTTCGGGGCCATGACTCAAGAGTTTCTCGGATGACTTTCACCAACTAGTGAAACTACCTAAAATATGTGAACTACGAACTCAGATGACACTCGACTCAGACCCAAACACGTAGATAGACCGTGACGGACTTGACCTGAGATCGACTAAACTAAATTGACCCTAAATAGTAACCAAGGTTCAAAACATCACAAAGAGAAGTCAACGGAATATCCGAAATATCAACAGTTTTGACTACGGCTGGACTGAAAGCAGACAGAAAAGACAGAACCGACGGAATTAGATCATCGACACAACAGAATTCCCAAAACTCAGAATTAACAACTTAAAAACAGCACAAACCAGTCACAGAAGCAACCGAAGGGAGTGAAAGGAGGGAGTTAGAAACTTACAACCTTGACCGACACGACAGCGGAGGTTGGCTGCTGACTCGACTCAAACCCCAGAGACAGACGACTACAGACCCACGCGAGTCGCCTGAGGAGTGACGCGACTCGCCTGACGACGGAGACAGCAGCAACACCGGCGACTCTATGACGCTGACCGGCAGCAGCACCGGCGACAAAAAGCGACGACGACGAACTATCAGTAAACAGAGATAGAGCCGACCGGATGACGGCGATTGGAAATGAGTGAAGAGAAAGAGATGGGGAGTAGAGATTAGGGATTTGATTTGGGGATTGATTTAGAAATTTTTGAAATTGAATTGGGGAAAGGGGATCTAGGGTTTAGAATTTGGGAAATTTAATTAGGGAAAGAGATAAGAAGGGAATAGAGGAATGGCAGTTGTTTCGAAATTTTTGATTTTTAATTTTAATTTTTTTTAATAATAAAATAATACCTGTGAGAGGGGGACCTGCGCGAGTTGCATAGAGGCCGCGCGACTCGCGCGGTTGCCTGTAACTTCGTCCACTTTTTGATTTTTCTTCAATTTTTGCACCAATTTCAAGGGGTCTCCATGCTAGTCGCCCAAGGCTCATGCAAGTCGCCCAGTCCCCTGAAAAATCGACACTCTCCTTACCTAACAAAACATAAAAAGTTAGTAATAAAACTAAGTAAATAAAAGAAACAAACTGTAAAGGAAAATAACGAAACTAATACTACGACCTATGACCCGTAAAACAAAATTTTACAAGAAAGATCTACAAGACACGGGTTGCCTCCCGGAAGCACTTTTGTTTAAAGTCGTTCGCTCGACTAAGTGACGAGGTGAGTTAATCTTCATAAATGGGCTCGTAGAGAGTCAAACTCTCCACCGTCTCAACTTGGAACCCCTCATAATACGGTTTTAAACGTTGACCGTTCACTTTCAGAACCTTATTCGTGTCCAAGCTACGTATCTCAATAGCTCCATGATGGGATACATCCGTAACTTCATACGGTCCTACCCAACGTGAACGTAGTTTACCGGGAAATACCTTGAGACGTGATTGAAAAAGAAGCACTTTTTGACCAACAATGAATTCCTTTCTCGATATCATTTTGTCATGTAGACGTCTCGTCTTTTCCTTGTAAATCGCCGCGTTTGCATAGGAATCATTCCGAATCTCCTCGAGTTCTTGTATCTCCAATTTCCGGCTTTCACCCGCTCCAACTAAGCTTGTATTGAAGCTTTTGATCGCCCAATAAGCTCGATGTTCTAACTCTACGGGCAAGTGACACGGTTTTCCAAAAACTAACCGATATGGAGACATCCCTATAGGTGTCTTGTAAGCGGTCTGATATGCCCACAACGCATCTTCCAAGCGTTGACTCCAATCCTTCCGATTAGGATTGACCGTTTTCTCCAAAATAGATTTCACTTCTCTATTTGACACCTCGGCTTGCCCGTTAGTTTGCGGGTGATACGCGGTCGATACTTTGTGGGTCACAAAGTATTTTTTCAATAAGGCGCCAATGGTTCTATTGCAGAAATGCGTTCCACGGTCACTGATTATGGCTCTCGGAAGTCCAAACCTAACAAATATGAAGGATTTGATAAAATCTGCAACCACTTTAGAGTTATCAGTTTTCGTGGGTATCGCTTCTACCCACTTCGACACATAATCAACAGCGAGTAATATATAAATAAATCCAGAAGAGTTAGGAAACGGTCCCATGAAATCAATCCCCCACACCTCGAATATTTCACAATAAATAATAGGGATTTGGGGCATTTCATTTCGTTGGGATATGTTACCCACCCTTTGACAGTTGTCACAGGACTTACAGAACGCATGCGCATCTCGAAACAGATGTGGCCAATAAAAACCACAATCGAGCACCTTCTTCGCTGTTCTCTTGGAGCCAAAGTGTCCACCACATGCGTGAGAATGACAAAAGGTGAGAATAGAAGACATCTCACTCTCAGAAACACACCGCCTAATGATCTGATCCGAGGAATGTTTCCACAAATAGGGGTCATCCCACACATAATACTTCGCGTCACTGCGAATCTTATCTTTCTGAGCTTTAGAAAAACGAGTTGGAAACTTGTTAAAGACCAAATAGTTAACAATATTAGCATACCAAGGTTCTAGAGTACGTAAAGCGAACAAAGTTTCATCAGGAAAAATCTCCTTTACCGACTCCAAACCATGGTCATGGTCATCATTCTGAATCAACCGACTCAAGTGGTCCGCAACCACGTTTTCTGCACCTTTCTTGTCCTTAACTTCAATATCGAACTCACTAAGGAGGAGAATCCAACGGATTAGCCTCGGCTTAGCCTCCTTCTTCATCATCAAATAACGAAGCGCAGCATGATCTGAATAAATAACAACTTTAGTACCAAGCAAGTAAGAACAAAATTTTTCTAAAGCAAAGACAACCGCCAACATCTCTTTTTCAAGAGTCGAGTAATTTCGTTGCGCATCATTAAGGGTCATAGAAGCATAATGAATAACATGAGAAGCTCTCCCATCCTTTTGACCCAAAACCGCCCCTAAAGCATAATCATTCGCGTCACACATAATCTCGAAGGGAAGAGACCAATTAGGGGCTTGAATGATCGGGGCGGTTGTGAGACGAGTCTTCAACTCATCAAATGCCTTCTTGCACGCCTCATCAAAAACGAAGTCAACCTCCTTTTGCAACAATTTGCACAATGGTTGTGCAATCTTGGAAAAATCCTTAATAAATCTTCGGTAAAAACCTGCATGTCCAAGAAAGGAGCGAACTTCGCGCACGTTAGTAGGATAAGGTAGAGTCTTAATTGTATCAACTTTCGCTTTATCTACCTCGATCCCCTTACTCAACACAACATGTCCCAAAACTATACCCTGCTCAACCATAAAGTGACACTTCTCAGAATTAAGTACAAGGTTAGTTTCAACACAACGCTTCAAAACAAGTGATAAATGATGTAAACATGCATCGAAAGAATTACCATGCACAGTAAAATCATCCATAAACACCTCAATGAAATCCTCCACATACTCGGAGAAAATACTCATTATGCAGCGCTGAAATGTTGCGGGTGCATTACATAACCCGAACGGCATGCGGCGATATGCAAATGTGCCGAAAGGACATGTAAAAGTAGTCTTCTCCTGATCCTCAGGAGCAATTGCTATCTGAAAATAGCCCGAATAACCATCCAAGAAGCAGTAATATGCTTTGCCTGCGAGTCTCTCAAGCATCTGATCAATGAAAGGGAGAGGGAAATGGTCTTTCCTAGTTACCATGTTCAGCCTACGGTAATCTATCCACACTCTCCATCCATTCTGGACTCGAGTAGGTACTAAATCCCCATCCTTATTCTCTACGACCGTGACCCCACTTTTCTTAGGGACAACCTGAGTGGGACTAACCCACTTGCTATCAGAAATATGATAGATCATACCTACTTGCAGAAGCTTCAATACCTCCTTCTTCACAACCTCCATCATAGGAGGGTTCAACCGTCGCTGCGGTTGCCTCACCAGTCGTGCTTCATCCTCTAGCAGAATCCGATGCATACAAGTCGATGGACTTATGCCCTTGATGTCGGCAATGGTCCAACCAATAGCTTGCTTATGCTCCTTCAACACCTCCACCAACCGCTTTTCTTGTTCCTTAGTGAGCTTACTAGAGATAATTGCCGGCAATGTATCTCCCTCACCAAGGAACACATACTTCAAGTGATCCGGGACTGGTTTTAGTTCTACAACTGGTGCCTGCAAAATAGATGGTACCAAAGTGTCACTAGGCACGGTTAGTTGTAATGAAGGTGGAACCGTGTGCACGAAGGACACCTCGGCAACGGCGCCAAAAATTGGGTGTCTCCTACAGTACAAGGTATTGTGAACAATCCCGGATCTCCACACTTAGTGGGCAATTTACGTTGAAAAACGGCCGAAACATGTTCACTTACCTTCACCTTCTCGATTCCCTTAAGCCGATTATTCCTCTTTATAGTACAAAGTTCTTTAAAAAATTTAGCATATTGAGGGACACTTTTAAGTAACTCTAAAAGGGGAATATTTACCTCACATTTACGAAAGGTTTCGTAAACATCATTATCATGCTCCTTCTTACGAGTATCCTTCAATGCATCCGGGAAAGGTGGTGGAGGATCGTGGATTTGAACTAATGGTGCCTTCACTATAGAACTCGGCACCACTTTGTCATCTTCGATCACATGTGTGCCCCCATCAACGACCATCTCTTCTTCCTCTTGGATAGCAACTTCCTTGGATTTAGCTTTAGGTTTCTCGACCTCTACTAGTTGTCTTCCATTTCTCAAAGTCACCGCACTCACATTCTTCTTTGGGTTTTCTACCGTTTGAGATGGTAGACCACCTGTTTGTCCCGCTTCTAACCGATTAATTGCGGTTGCCAATTGACTCACTTGAGTCTCAAGATTCTTGAAATTTTGCTTGTTTTCCGCTCGATCTTGAGTAACACTTAAAGTGAGTGCCCGAATCATGTCCTCCGTGGACATTGATGAACTCGGTGGTGCTTGTTGTTGTGGAACCTGTGATGTGAACTGTTGTCCTTGAGGTCGTGGAATGAATTGACCTCTAGGAGGGCCACTTGATTGTTGGCCTTGAAAATTCCGCCATCCAAAGTTAGGATGACTTCTCCATCCTTCATTGTAAGTTTCAGAGTAAGGGTCCCATTTCTTCTTGTTCGAGGTGTTATCCCAAACACCATTCACCTCTTCGGAACTACCCTCTTGCACATAAGGGCCTAAATCACTATGATGTCCCTCCGTGGAGCATATACCGCACACCGTAACTTGTTGCCTACCTCCCATCATAGCTTGGATCACCGACGTTAAACTATCGACTTTCTCTTCAAGGTTTGAAGTAGAGTTCAATGAGCTAACAACGCGCTTTGAATTTCTCCTAGCATAATCTCTCGAACTTTCCGTGAGATCACTGATAATATTCCATGCTTGCGTCGGGTTCTTGTTCACTATACCACCGCCACTAGCCGAATGAATCATGCGACTATCCTCGGGTGGAAGTCCACCACAAAAATATAAGATGAGATCCTGATCCGAATACCCATGGTAGGGACAACTGGCACATAACTGCTTAAATCTCTCATAGAACTCGTACATGATTTCCCCGTCTCGTTGTTCCACATTGCTAATAGCTTTCTTCAAGTGTGCGGAACGGGATGGTGGGAAGTACTTCTCCAGAAATGCCTTCTTCATATCCACCCAAGTTGTGACACTATTAGGTGGAAGATAGTATAACCAATCTCTTGCATTTCCCTTCAATGAAAAGGGAAAAGCTCGTAGCTGCAACTGCTCGTCAGTCACACCCGCCGGCTTCATACTAGAGCATACAATATGGAAATCCAAAAGATGTTTGTTCGGATCTTCGATGCTCGTTCCATTGAAAGTGGGTAGATGATGAATCAGACCCGATTTCAATTCAAAGGTGGCTCCCTCAGCTAGAGCTGGGAAAGTAATGCACAATGGTTGAACCGCAAGATCAGGAGCTGTGAGCTCCTTCAGAGTCCGTGTTTCTCTTGCCATGATTACTTCGTCCTCAGATTCGGGTACAGACTCCGGTATCGAATCTGGATCACTTTCGGGCTCGGGCTGCTGAAAAATGACCAACTCGCTATTATCACCCCGTCTCCACCTGAAAATGGAACGTTCAATCTCTGAGTCGAAGGGCTCGAGTGGGTTGTTAGTGGAACGAGTATTATGCATAAGCTAGCGTACCTAAAATAAAAATAAAACACAAAAATTAACTATTGCCTTCCCCGGCAACGGCGCCAAAAATATGGTGAGCCGAAGTCGTATGCTCCCAAAGATACTATTTATGCACTTATAACCACAAAACTAAAACAATAGTGCAGGGAAATAAGGGTCGATCCATAGGGAAGGCGAAGTAATTTACGTGAATTAAAACTAGGAATTAATAACTAAGAAAGGGGGGTGATTGGGTGATTGAGTAACTAAAATTAACTAATAAGCAAACAACGAAATCGATATTAATAATGAATGAGTTCAGATGATTAAAACAATCTCGGGTAAGAATTTTCCACAACTAATTATCAAATTGATCATACACTAACAACTTTCTCCTCACTCTTGATCAAACTATCGTGGGAAGTAAATCCCGAATCTCACGTGAATATTATTTGACTCGAAACGCGATAATCAAATAACCTAACCATCAAACAACCTAATACACGCGATTAGGTTTAATTCAATAATAGCATTAACGAATAGAGAACGATAGAAGTGACGACCAATAAAACACGCGATTATTAGTTCGAATCACAAGTTAAATCTCTCTCTAACCTAGATATGATGAAACGCATCCAATATTAAGGCTAAAGATTGTTACTTTATCTAACGGTTTTGAACAATTACGGATTCAATCGCTAGAATAACAATAGATTGAAAATTGCAAAGATTAATTAGCTACTTTAATCTAAACATTCAACAAACATGCAAATATGAACGGAGAAATAACAATACTCAAGAGATAGAATAAAGAGGAATTAAAGTCTCACAATTGACTAATTAGAAGCTTCAAATCTTAATCCGAGAGGAAGGACTTAGTTCTTCATGCTTGCCTCATCTAATTTCTAATTGAACGTGATATTGATTGATAATGAATAATCAATCCCCCCCCCCTTCACCTAATACTAGTCTCCCCATAATAATAATAATAAAGATATAAAGATATAAAGTTTCCTAAATAAAACAAAGTCTTCAAAACGAAATAAATTAAGGCGGAATAAAGCAGAGACGCGTCACGGAAACAGGCTGCCGCGCGACCCGCATAAGAACCGTGCGACTCGCCCGCCCGCGCGACTCGCCTGGTCTTCATGCGACTCGCCTGGCGGTCTGTTCGCCTTCACAGTTTCTTTCGTTGCTTCTTTGCTCCGTGTCTTCTATTGGGCTCTCCAATTCTTCATGAGTCATTCATTCTTGACCCAACTAACGATCGAGATCAGAATCCTCCAAAAAGCTTGTATTACACTCGTACCAAAATAACACAAATGCACTACAAAACACACGATTAAGCTCACAAAACTACACAAAAACCGTCGTAATAACTACGACTAAATCAGGCCCATCATACCATGTCCTCGAAGTAAAAGAAAAATACGGAGTAAGCGGCTTCATATATCATGTAATATGACGCAATATAACGTGACATATTGGGAAAATTTTACTCAATGGTACCTATACCTGACGACACAACAATTTTATGGGGGAATTTAATTTCGGGTTTCTGGTTTGATCATTTCGGGTTCGCTGAAACACGGGGCGAGTATATTTCGGGTAAAATATGTTGTTGAGTGTATAAAAAAATAACCGTATATGGGCGATAGAGTATTTTTAATTTATGCATTGACATTAGTTAAATAATTCATGAAACTATTTTTTTTTGGACCTACGAAATTTACTACGGAATATTCCGTAGCCCAACACGTTTCCTACCACACTCTGTAGGAATTTCGTAAGAGTGCTTTAAAGGAGCGACAAATTGGAATTCCGTAGGAAATATCTGTAGGAACTATTACTTTCCGACGCCTTTCAAGATCCGTAGGAATTTTTCCGTTGGAATAACCACTAATTCTAGTAGTGATTGAGCCTCCTGCTGCCGTAATTAATTATGTTGATATGCCAAGAAAGAAGATGGAGCAGGTTGGGGATAAGAGTGGTACATTGGTATCTCTTGGGAGGAGGGATAATATCGGGGAGAAGGAAGATGATCATACTACCAGTTCCCCAGTGGATACTGGTGGTGTGTAGAAGAGTCCATCCTTCAAACATATTCTTATCAGGAAGCAGACTCCTGGAGAAGGGAGTAAGGTCAATCGCTCAACATAGAATAACTCATGAATATCGGTTTCTGGAATGTGAGAGGGATGAACAGGTTAGAAAAACAAGTGAAATAAATAAACTTTTAGAGTTGAATAAGGTAGGCTTATTTGGATTGCTTGAGACTAAAATAAAACCAGGGAATTTGAATAAGGTGATGAGCCAGAAATTCAATGAGTGGAGTATATCGACGAATAGTCATATGCATCCTAAGGGTAGAATCTGGATTCTCTGGGATGCTAAGCAATGCACTGTTCAGTTTCATAAATACACGGCGCAACTGATTCATTGTTCTGTGCATGATAACGTTGGGTGTGTGGTTTATAATGTCACATTCGTATACGCATTCAACGTGATAGCTGAAAGAGAGGAGCTGTGGCAAGATCTGCTTCAAATCAGTCACAGTGTGCAAGGTGCTTGGTTGGTTGGAGGAGACTTCAACTGCGTTCTATCGTCTGAAGAACGATTGGGTGGGTGTTTTAACCCAAACGAAGCTTTACCGTTCCAGAATTGCATTGATCAGTGCGCCCTTATGGACTATCCTGCTTTGGGAGCATTCTACACTTGGAATAATAAACAACCACCAGAGGAGAGGGTTTATAGTAGGTTAGATCGAGCACTGGTAAATCAGGAATGGATTGGATTGTTTGAGGACTTCTGCGCGCACTTCAGGCCTGAGGGATTATATGATCACAACCCGTGTGTGATTAGGAAGAAATCTGGGCAGACTATACATAATAGGCCTTTCAAATAATATAATATGTGGAGTCAAGCCCCGGAATTTGAGAACATTGTAGCATTATCTTGGAATCAGGAGGTGGAAGGATCGAAGATGTTTAGAATTGCATCAAAATTGAAGAGACTTAAACTGCCTCTTAAACAGCTAGACAAGGAGAGATTTTATGAAATTGAGCAACAGGCGGATGTTGCACAGGTCAAGCTGCTGGACATTCAGAAGGCTCTAATTGGAAAAAATTCTAATCAGGACCTTATTAGAGCTGAAATGGATGCAATGGAGCAATATAGAAGACTAGAAATGGCTAGAATGAGCTTCTTAAGACAAAGAGCAGAGATGCATTGGCTTAAAGAAGGGGACGCAAACACGGCTGCATTTCATGGATCTATAAAAGCGAGGAGGGTGAGGAATTCCGTGAAACAGATTGAGGACAGCCTGGGGAGGGTTCATTCATCCCCTGAAGCCATCAAAGAGGCTTTTCTAGAGTTCTATAAGGGCCTCTTGGGAACGAGGAAGAATACCAGCAGGGTCGCCTCTAAGATAGTAAGTCTAGGGCCTGTGTGTACGGCTGAAGATTGTGATATTTTAAACACACCAGTTACTAAAGACGAGATTCGGGAAATAATGTTTAGCATTCCGAATGATAAGGCCCCGGAGCCGGATGGGTTTTCGAGTAAATTCTTCAAGGACTCATGGAACATAGTAGGGGAGGATGTATGCGCAGCAATTTTGGATTTCTTCAGATTAGGGCGGATATTAAAGCAGCTGAACACTACGACGATTACTCTAATTCCCAAAACTGAGAGACCCAGTACAGTACTTCAATTTAGACATATTGCTTGTTGCAATACGGTTTACAAGTGCATTTCAAAATTAATGTGCAATAGATTAGCTCGGATTCTACCGGGCATCATCTCCCCGGTTCAAGGGGGATTTATTCGAGGTAGAAGTATTGTGGAAAACATACTCATCTGTCAAGATCTGGTGAGGTTATACTCGAGGAAATCTGTATCTCCGAGATGCATGATCAAAATGGATATGCAGAAGGCGTATGACTCAGTAGAATGGGATTTCTTGGACCAAATGATGGCATATCTGAAACTGCCTGATAACTTCATAAATATGTTGATGCAATGTGTCTTAATGGCATCTTTCTCCCTTAATCTTAACGGTGAGTCCTTTGGATTCTTTCAGGGTAAGAGAGGTTTGAGACAAGGGGATCCACTATCCCCGCTGCTATTCACAATATGTATGGAGTACCTAACTCGGCTACTAAAGCATACCACAGAAACCAAGGAGTTCAGGTACCACCCGCTTTGCAAACAATTGAAACTGGTGAACCTTATGTTTGCGGATGACTTGTTATTATTTAGCAAAGGAGATATCCCTTCAATGATGGTCCTTTTGAGGACATTTTCAACCTTCTATAACACGTTTGGCCTACAGCTTAGGAAAGGGAAATCCCACATATACTTTAATGGGGTGCATAAAGATACACAGCGAGATATATTGGCAGTGTCAGGCTGTAAAGCTGGGTCGATTCCGTTCAAGTACTTGGGGGTTCCGATTAAATCTTCAAGGCTTAATCTAATGGACTGTCAACCTTTGGTTCAGAATGTGACTGATCGTATTAGGAAGCTGGGTGCCAGGAAGCTATCGTACGCTGGCCGATTAACATTGGTCAAGTTCGTTCTCTCAACTTTGCATAAATACTGGGCAAGTATTTTTCTGCTCCCGTCGGGAATCATTAAGCAAATTGAGGGAATATGCAGGACGTACCTGTGAGAGGGGGGGGGGGGAGGGGGGGGGGACTGCATACACGAGATCCCCTCTCGTCTCATGGAAGAAGGTATGTGTCCCGTACAGGGAAGGAGGGCTTAACCTAACGCAATGCGCAAACTGGAATAGAGCAGCAATAGGCAAACTGGTGTGGTGGGTGGCGAAACATCTAAATAAACTGTGGGTATCGTGGGTTCACTCTGTATACCTTAAGGGACAACAATGGATGCAATACTCCCCTCTATCCGATGTGACATAGGGTTGGAAACATATTTGTAAAGTGAAGGAGAGGTTGAGAACTGCTATGGAGGACGTACGGTGAATGGACAGTAGCTAATCTGTATACAACAGCCAAAGGCTGTCAATGGATGAGAGAAAGGGAGGAGGAAGTGACATGGCATAGAATCGTGTGGAACAAATGGACAATCCCGAAGCATAGAGTTATCGCGTGGCTACATCAACACGAAGCTATGAATACTAAGCAAAAACTTCATAAATTGAACCTTACAAGTGACAATTTATGCTGCATTTGTGGAACGCAGGAGGAAGAACTCGAGTACTTGTTCTGCGAATGCAATTATAGCAGACTGATTATGTTGAGACTGGCAAATTGGACTGAACAGGAGTATCAATTCAGGGTGAGTAATGACTGGCGATATAGAATGAGAGGAAGCAAACTTCAGCGAGATGTCGCTAATAGTGTGATTAACGCTGCTATTTACAATATCTGGGAACAAAGGAACAAGAGCAGGACGGAAGGAGTCCTGTTAAGGCCTCAAATAGTCGTTAAGAAGATTAAGAAGGAACTTCAATTGTGTTTTAAGAGCATTCAAAAAGGGAGTCTTAGTTCTAGGGATAACACTTTTATCTCTAGAATAATGTCCACTTGATGTATAGTTGATTAATTCATTGATATATACAACTTACATTTCCACAAAAAAAGAAAACGAGTTTTAAAAGATGGTTTTAACGGAATTTGCAAAATCTGGAATTCTGGAAATCTGGAAAAGTTAGTAGTTTCTAGAAAATCATGATTTTTAAGTTAAATAATAATTTTTGGACATTAATACTTAGATAGCTTTGTAATTACTTTTTTTTATTAATCGTTATTGTCGAGATTAGACGATTAACGAGAAAACCCTTTAAAAACCGAGTTTAAGGATTCTGGAAAAATTTCTTTTCTGGACAGAATGTCCAGAAATGTGTTTAATCTATTTTACGTAATTTTTGTACTATTTATTGAAGTCTTTAATTAATAATATTGATTTTTAGATAAAATTACGATTATCGTTCAAATGCTCCGTTTCAGCTTAATGAATTGTTTTTCCAAGAATTTTGAAAATGTTTAAATCCGAAAATTTAAGAGTTAAATCGCCTCTTAACATACTCTAAATATGTTCAATGGTTTAATTAAATCATAGACGTTAAAATATTTATTTTTACATTTGCCGTAAAATCCTATTTATGTTCGTATTGTCGAAAGTAATAATAATTAGGGAATTTTAGTTTTGTAAATTTTGGAAACATCCTAATTAGTAGTATTAAAATGTTTAAGACATTTTTAATTATTTTATAAACATTTGTATGATATTTTCATAATTTCATAAACCCAAATATTCTCACTTTAACAATTAATATCGTTAAGGCCGAAAGTATTAATTTTATAAATCTATTTCATTTATAAAAATGTTGTGTTAATAAGAACTAATATTTTCGATATTTTGATATGATGCTATTATTAGTAAAGTTTCTAAAAATAGAAGTTTCCTAAAATAGAAAGTTCCCTCTTTTGGAATATGATGGTTACTTATTTTGTTCTCTTATTGTTTATAACGACTATATCTTTTTAAATATAGACAATGGCTTGGTTTTTGAGTTATGGAATAAGGACAAGTGTGAGGTTAGAGTAATATATTCTGGGGTTTACGTTTTGCCATCAACTATAAGGTTGGTGTCTCTTTATGGGGCACACTGGTTGTTGAACCGAGCATATATGGTGTTCGGGAGTCTGTGTACATTTTGACCTTAAACTCGTGCCTCGCAGTATAAGACGTCGTCAGGTTGAACTGAGTATTTATGGTGCTCGGGAGGGGTGTGCATATTATCTTAAACTAGGGCCACACATTTATAAGTCGCTGTCCTATTATGGTTGAGTAGCCTAGTTAGAGATCGAAGTTTTATTTGTTTGAACTAAGTTCTCGAAGCTAGTTTTTAGTATTCTCCTAGTGAAAGTCTAGCCGTCTACACTAATCCTATCCATAACGCCATTTTGAGTATTTTTATTATTATCGATATAATTTGGTTGCAGTTTGGCAAATGTTTTATGTTTTCTCCGGAAAACTCATTTACATTTTTATTGTTTCGATACGTGAAGTTTTTTTCACTGAAAGCTTATTTTATGAACAATGTTTTACTGTTTTCCATTTTACTATTTTTCTATAATAGTAATTACAGTTTTAAAATACTGTTATACGGCTGGGAGAACGTTGGCGTTGCTCCCCACTTATTGTGGCTGTTATGTTTTTAACATGGCTGGTATATGTGTTTCTCTTCGGGTGGGCTAGCGAGCAGTTATGGATCCTACTTGTTTTAATAAGATTACTGTATTATGGATTGTTAAAACCCTTTTATGGATTTTATTTTATTTTTGTTATTTTGTAGCCATTTTTATTTGGGAGATGCTAAATCATACCCAACTTTTTACTGTTTCATACCCAGCTTTCCCAAACTACCCTCCTCATTTTTTCTCAATCAATTCATCATCACTTTCTTTTTTCCTTCTTTCTCTCATTTCCTCCATCAATTCACCACCAAGATCTTTCTTTTCCTCGATTAATTCACCCCCACAAGATCTTTAACCACCTATCGTCGTCGGTCTTATCTATAACCACCATTTCTACCACCTTACCTCCAACCACCCCTAATTAGGGTTTAAATAGACAAAAAAAAAATCTATAATATAACATTCAATTCAATGACTATATTAAAAAGTAAATTATTAATAAAAACAATAAACTTAATTGTCTCAAATATAAATTATGATTTGTTATGGCTTAATTTAATCGGGGCATAATTAGAAATTGAATAAGAAATTAGGGTTTCAAAAACAAATTGAATACAAAATTAATCAATAAAAACAACGTTTATTAATAATAACAAAATTAGGTTTTATCGAATACAAAACTATTAATAAAAACAACAAAATTACTTGTCTTACGTGTAAATTGTGATCCATAATCGTGAAGTTAGGGAAGAATTTAGTTAGTTTTTGAGGGGTGAAGAAAAGAAGCAAAGTGTTGGGTTTTGAGAGATGAGAAAAGGGTAGCGAATGGAAAAATAATGAAAAATTGGGTATGAATCAGTAAAACCTGGGTATGATGATAAGTGTAGTTTGTAGTGCCTATTTGTTGTGTTTTGGTCCCTTTTTCCTTGTGGAATCGCTCCTTTGGAGCGATTCATGGGCTTCTTATGCTTCCTTTAGTTCGTTTCAGGTTCCCGAGACCAATTTGGAAGAGTTGGAGCGATTCCGACTCGATACATACGCATTTTGGAGCCAACGAGATAAAGGAACGATGACTCGATGCCTTGGAATCGACCCCGAGACCTTGGGACCCAATCCCGAGCCTCCGAGACCCGATCCCGAGTCCCGAGAATCGACGGGAAGCCCATGAAATACAAGGAGGGACCCTAGAGCTCTTATTGGAGGCATACAAGACCTTTCCCGGTCGGGATAATGGCCTTCCCGATCGGGAAGGGATGCACTTTTAGAAGCGCCACTGTGGGGCCTTCCCGGTCGGAATGAGCCCTTCCCGATCGGGATGACCCGTCCCGGTCGGGATGGGCTACAGCTCACCCGTATTTCTTCTTTTCTTCTCCTTCATTCTTGTACCCATATATATACTCCCTTCTGGTAATTTTAAGAGAGAGGACTTCAGAGGACTCCATTAGACACAAAACCCTAGACTACTTTAGGTTAGATTAGGTTAGATTAGTGTAGATTAGTCGGTAATTAGTTGTTAATCTTAGATTAGTACTTGTATTAAGGGAATTCTTCAAGATCCACTCAAGATTGACAACCTTGGGTGTTGGTTTCGGGTTTTCTTCATTAATGCAAGTTTTGTTCTTTCCTCTTCACTAGTTTGGTACAATCTTCTTCTCCTTTTACTCTTAATCCATTTTTGTTTATCAAGTTTGAATCTTTATTATTGTTTGTTCTTGTTCTTGTTAGTTTCTTATGTTAGATCTTGTTCTTGTTAGTATTAGTTTGATTATGTTAGAGTAGTGTTCTTGCTAGGGTTAGTAAGGTGATTAGGGTGTTAATTGGGTGATTAAGGGTTTGTTGGAGATGTTGGTGGAAGATTTGGGTTTCCTCTTGTATGATGCACATCACATGTTTGTTGAATTGGTTGAACGACTAAGTATGTACGAATGCTTGTTTTCTTGCCTTTCTTTGTGGGTGTTAGTTTGTTGTGGGTTCGGTCCCCTCACTAAGTTGCGAGAGCCCGGTGAGGACGACCCCTAGGCCGATCTAAGTAGCGAGAGCTCGGATGCGACCTAGGCCACCATAGCGCGCTAGAACCCCGTTTGTCATGAGTGTCGCCGAGATGGGTTCTAGGTGGAACCTCTAGGCGGGTCTAAGTTGCGAGAGCCCGGACCAACCTAGATCACCCTACTACCTCCTTCAATCTAGTCCTCCCTCGACCGTTCCGTTACCCCTTTGACCCCGACCTAATCCTAACCCGTTCTCCTTTGTTTGCTTTCTCCTTAGTCTAGTTTTCTCCCCTCTCTACCATCCTTAGATTAGCTTAGCTCGTTGACTTAGTCTCGTATTTGGACCGACCTAGTCTAGATGCCTCTTACCGTCCCCGTGGATTCGACCCGACTTACCCTATCTACCCTAGTTAGGATTAGCCGGTTATATTATTGACGGTTGGGACGTGACGAATCCCAACCATCAATTTGGCGCCGTTGCCGGGGACGTGCTAGTTTAGACTTTGTTTTCCTAGTTACTTGACTTTGTCTTTGTGTTTGTGTTTTCTTTTTCTTTTGTTACCTTGCTTCTTGTGTGTGTATGGTTTATTTCTCTCTTGTCTAGTGCCCAAAAAGCACTAGACTTCTCACGTTTGTTCTTAGTCTACAGTTTGTGCTTAGAGGTGGTGATTATCTTCTTCTTGCAACTCAGAGCCGCTTAAACGGACGATTGCTAGAATGAGTGGTTTCCAACCGGGTATGGACTACGACTTTCAAGCAAGCATGGGGTTTGATCTAGACTCCACACACTCGGGAGCCGATATGAGCTACTCCTTCTCTTCTATGAACCAAGGGTATGACATGACGTCCCCCTACCACTATCAAGCTTCTTGGGGTGATCAAGATGGGTATGAACTTCAAGGTTATGAAAACGGCTACCAACAAGTGAACGACCATCACTCCTACGATCATGGTGACTATTACTCGAGTTATGATTGTGACCCCACCATGTACACTCAAGATTCACCTTGTGGAAGCCATTACCCCCGAGACCCACAATATTACCCACCACCCCAACCACAATATGAACCCTATGACCCACAATACTACCAACCACCCCAACCTTGCTACCAACAATATGATGCCCCACCCCTTGGGCATCATCAAGATTATCAAGAAGCTTTACAAGACCCCAATGACCACCAATCGTCAAACTTAGAGTTACATCAATCGATGCTTCAAATGCAAAGGAGCTTTCAAGAAACGGCCATTCAATTGCGAAAACAACAAGAGGAATTGATGGCCCAAATGCGAAGGGCAAACGAGGCGAGGAATGCTCATTTAAATGCATTAGCGGTTCAAACCGTAATGTCTTTATCCTGAGCATCACATTTAGATGGAGGGTGCCCACTTGAGAGAGAGAGGAGCAACCTAATCACGAAACCGCCGATGTAGTTCCCTTTGATAGAGAGATTTGCTTTGAAGAACCTCAATCGTCTACCCAAAAAGAGACGAATGAGGAGATAACTCTTAGTGAAGGCATCGTTGGTGAGGAATTGGAGGAGGATAGTAAGTTGGATGGGTTGGTGGAGCTTGTGGAGTTGTTGGGTGAGATTGTTAACCTCGAGTTGCCCTTGTCCGAGAACGTGGATAGGCTTCATGAGCCCCTTGCTAGTACACCGAGAGATGACTTGGAAGAGATTGAAACCGCCGGTAGAAGTTTCGATTCTCCTCTCCAAGATGATGTGGGGCCAAGTGATGAAGACGGGGAACCACAACTTGAGGAAAGTGTGGGGGTGTGCATTGAGGAGATGAGGCCAAAATCGCTTTTTGTGCCTTGTTTCTTGGAGATGAAGCTTGCTTGTGATTGGAGGCAATGCTTAGGGAAGAAGAGATCGGTGAAGCTCGTAGGATGGAGAGACCACGGAGACAACTTTGAAGATGATGTCGGGTCTTGGGACTCCTACTTCTTGCCTCCTCCTTGGAGGCCGTGGAGGTCGGTTAAGCTCGAGCGCTTCTTGGGCCTTCAATATGATGTCGGTAGCGCGTTCGACTTGCTCCTCCATGCCATTGAGGGCTATGGTTGAAGAATGGAGTCCACCATCCTAGGTTTGACGGAGTTCCTAAAAGAACCGTCATGTTGTATATTCCCCTCCTCTCTTCTTTAGAATTCTTGTGCTTGTATTTGTGTTTTTTGTTTCTAGGACTTCCTTTGTTTTTGTGGGATTCTTGTAATTGATTTGGTATTTTGATGAGCGATGTGAGGGAGTGAATTTGATGTGTACTTTGAGTTCATTGTGTTAGGTGAAGTGAAGGTGACTCCTAGAAAGGAGTAGTTGATGATGGAGTTTGGTTTGCGAGCGAGGAAGTCGGTTTTTGAAGCTTATGATAAGCTTTTGGGCTTGGGGAAGCAAAGAAGACTCATCCCGACCGGGAAGAGGGCTTCCCGACCGGGAAGGATGAGGAATCCCGACCGGGAAGGAGCCATCCCGATCGGGATGAAGGTGCTGAAAATCGGACTCACTGGAGTGCGTTCCCGACCGGGACGAGATCTTCCCGATCAGGAAGGGTTTATCAACCCGATCGGGACCACCCATCCCGACCGGGATGGTCCCCTTTGACTCCACCCATCCCGACCGGGATGGTCCCCTTTGACTCCACCCATCCATTATACCCCCTCCCAACCTCCCTACTCCTCCTTACTCCTATCATATGACCCGTACACCTCACTTTACACACCGAGATCCACATCAAATCCCACCCCCTACCATTACTACCCCAACCATGCGGTTTTATCAAGCTTGAAGGAGGATGACAACGAAGACAACAAGCAAGCGCCTATATTGATCATTGAGACGATGGAGCAAGTGAGTTGCTAATCGGTCGGTACGGCAACTATCCTTTCTTTTCCGTCTTTTATTGCTTGTTTTTCTCTTGTTTACCCCCTTCCCCTTGAGTCATGGTACCTTGGTGGCCTACGAGGCCTCGGTAGTTGTTGCTCCCGACTCTCGATGATGTGACTACATCGAGAGTCATTTCAAAATCCAAAATTTTACAAGATTTTCACTTTCTTCTTTTCGAGGATTTAGTCGGATTTAGGCGGAATCCGGGCTAGGTGACTTGATTACACCTAGCCCTCCCCTCCCATTTCCTTTTATTTCCTTCTTTTTATTTCTTCCCCCATCCATATCTTTTTCTCGTCTCGGCCCTTGGTGACTTGATCACACCCGGCCGGACACCTTCTACCATTTTCTTCACTTTATTCCTTGTTTTTTTAGCTTAATTTTCGTAGTTTCTTTTCTTTTTCTGTTGTCTCTCCGCACCCTACGATCGAGCATGAGGACATGGCTCGATTTAAGTGTGGGGGAGCGATATTCTATCATAGTTAGCTTTATTTTCTTAGTTTTTTTCGAAAAAATCTTAAAAATCCCTAAAAATTTGAAAATTTTTCACAAAAATCAAAAAGATTTTTCTTTTATGTGTTTTCCTTTTGTGTCATTGTGTCGTATATTTGTTTTGTGTGCGTGTTTTGCCTCTCTCTTTCCTTATAGGTCACTTAATCACCGCTAGCTTTGGAGAGCTTTCAAGACACCCGGTAACATCTTTTCAACCCTTTTTCCTCTTTGTTTCTTGTGGAGTTTGGAGGAGATATGTGTTGTGGTGTGCTCGGGTGGAGCTTTGTAAAGTTTGTGGATGATTGGTTGCTCATTTTGAAGTTCGGGGTGGCGTTTGTTTTGTTTATATGATTATTTTGTTTTGTTCTTGTTTTGTTGCTTTTACTTCTTTTTCTTTCGTTCTCGTCGTGTCTTTGTTTTATGTGTGTTGTGTCTTGTGTAAATGGTTTTCGAAAACCCGGTTTAGAGGCTAGTGTGTGAGTGTCTATTTTTCCCTTTCTAGTTGTATAAATCGAGTTTTGGACTTTAGCCTAGTAGAATGACCCTAAATCAATGATTTCGTTGGTCATTTACCTTGAGTCCACCTAGCTTACTAGGAATTTACTACGGGATTTGCACTTTTTACCATTATGACCACCCACGGTGTGAAAAGGCCTTGGTTACCGAGTCTCGTCCCCTAGGTGACCGTGTTTAGGGTTGTTTGATTAGTCCAAGTTCTCCACTTTTTGTGGGTTAGAAGGGAAGGCGCCGTCCCGACTTACCCATTTCGCTACCTTCTACACATATACACACAATAAAATGCAATTTGTTGATTCTCTCTATCTTGAGTGTCGAGAAATGCCAAAAATGCCAAATCTTGCCAAAAGGGCAAAGAAAAGAAAAGAAAAGAAAAGAAAGAAAAAAATGAAAGAAAGAAAAGAAATGAAGAAAAAGAAAAGGCACAAAAGCCAAAAAGAAAATAGAAAAGAAGAAAAAGAATGGCATGGCAAAACAAATCAAAACGTCGAAAAGAAAGAAAATGCCAAAAGAAAACCCGTCTCACAAAAAGAAATCCCCACAAAAATAAGCCTTTTTCCGACTTTTGCCATGAAGAGCCTACCAAAGGACCGAGTCCCGAGGAAGGATGATAGCGGCATTAGTCGGTCTTCCCTCATTTTGCATGTTTTCCACCTTTTTACGTGGACTAGTTAGGCAGTCTTGGACACGGGACGACCCTCTTGGCTCACGCTAAAGGGGGCGGGGTCTCACTTACCTACAGTGTCGACTAACACCGTGGTTCTTCCTTTTCCACTCCGCCGATCGTCCCGTAGTACGTTTTTAGAAAGTTAGGAGGACCTAGGTAAGTTACCAACGTTTTTATTGCTTGATCGTCATACTATTAGGGTTTAGTTCACCTTGGTTTGTATTGCTAGCTTGGGAACGTTGTCACTTACCTCGAGTCCTAAACCGGTGTTTCATTCACCGCTTTTTGAGGGAAGCGGTATTTGTTTTCTTTTGGGTGCAACCGATTATGTGTTTGTTTGTGTGTTTGTTTGTTTGTTTGTATGTTTTGTGTCCGGTTGCATCCACAGTTTTGTCGCAAGACCCAACTTGCCTTGCGGAGTGCACCTTTCCTCTAAGTGCACTCGCGTGAGTTGAAGGGGCGTAGGGTGCGCTAATACCCACTCGGATAGTTTAGTAGTAGTAGGTGCTTACTCGAGGGCGAGTAAGGGTTAAGTGTGGGGGAGTTGATAAGTGTCATTTGTAGTGCCTATTTCGTAGTGTTTTGGTCCCATTTTCCTTGTAGAATCGCTCCTTGGGAGCGGTTTAGGGGCTTCTTATGCTTCCTTTAGTTCGTTTCAGGTTCCCGAGACCGATTTGGAAGAGTTGGAGCGATTCCGACTCGATACATACGCATTTTGGAGCCAACGAAACTAAGGAACGATGACTCGATGCCTTGGAATCGACCCCGAGACCTTGGGACCCAATCCCGAGCCTCCGAGACCCGATCCCGAGTCCCGAGAATCGACGGGAAGCCCATGAAATACAAGGAGGGACCCTAGAGCTCTTATTGGAGGCATACAAGACCCTTCCCGGTCGGGATAATGGCCTTCCCGATCAGGAAGGGATGCACTTTTAGAAGCGCCACTGTGGGTCCTTCCCGGTCTTAATGAGCCCTTCCCGATCGGGATGGCAGAACCCTTCCCGATCGGGATGACCCGTCCCGGTCGGGATGGGCTACAGCTCACCCGCATTTCTTCTTTTCTTCTCCTTCATTCTTGTACCCATATATATACTCCCTTCTGGTAATTTTAAGAGAGAGGACTTCAGAGGACTCCATTAGACACAAAACCCTAGACTAATTTAGGTTAGATTAGGTTAGATTAGTGTAGATTAGTCGGTAATTAGTTGTTAATATTAGATTAGTACTTGTATTAAGGGAATTCTTCAAGATCCACTCAAGATTGACAACCTTGGGTGTTTGTTTCTGGTTTTCTTCATTAATGCAAGTTTTGTTCTTTCCTCTTCACTAGTTTGGTACAATCGTCTTCTCCTTTTACTCTTAATCCATTTTTGTTTATCAAGTTTGAATCTTTATTATTGTTTGTTCTTGTTCTTGTTAGTTTCTTATGTTAGATCTTCTTGTTCTTGTTAGTATTAGTTTGATTATGTTAGAGTAGTGTTCTTGCTAGGGTTAGTAAGGTGATTAGGGTGTTAATTGGGTGATTAAGGGTTTGTTGGAGATGTTGGTGGAAGATTTGGGTTTCCTCTTGTATGATGCACATCACATGTTTGTTGAATTGCTTGAACGACTAAGTATGTACGAATGCTTGTTTTCTTGCCTTTATTTGTGGGTGTTAGTTTGTTGTGGGTTCGCTCCCCTCACTAAGTTGCGAGAGCCCGGTGAGGACGACCCCTAGGCCGGTCTAAGTAGCGAGAGCTCGGATGCGACCTAGGCCACCATAGCGCGCTAGAACCCCGTTTGTCATGTGTGTCGCCGAGATGGGTTCTAGGTGGAACCTCTAGGCGGGTCTAAGTTGCGAGAGCCCGGACCAACCTAGATCACCCTACTACCTCCTTCACTCTAGTCCTCCCTCGACCGTTCCGTTACCCCTTTGACCCCGACCTAATCCTAACCCGTTCTCCTTTGTTTGCTTTCTCCTTAGTCTAGTTTTCTCCCCTCTCTACCATCCTTAGATTAGCTTAGCTCGTTGACTTAGTCTCGTATTTGGGCCGACCTAGTCTAGACGCCTCTTACCGTCCCCGTGGATTCGACCCGACTTACCCTATCTGCCCTAGTTAGGATTAGCCGGTTATATTATTGACGGTTGGGACGTGACGAATCCCAACCATCATATGATTAAGCAATTACGTTTTATTTAATGGCTCATGTATTGACTTACCATTTTATTTAATCAAGACATAGTTACAGTGTTTTAATCCCACGTCTACAGTGTTTCCGCCACTGTATTGCGTTAGAATTTTTAGGGGATTACAGATTGTAGATATTTGGTGTTTATGTTTTGGAGGAAAAGTTATGTGGGACATTTGGGAAGGAGGGAATTGATGTTCTAGTGAGTAGATAATGTATAGGTGATCTGGTCAAAGTCTCTGGGCGAAGTTTCACCCGGTCAAGCACCATCGGGTGAAGTTTCACCCTACGGGTTTTCTTCGTGAAATTCCATCTTGCAAAATTTTTCCGCCGGGTGAAGTTTCACCCGGTGAATATCTCATCGGGTGAAGTTTCGCCCAACGGTCTTCTGGTCGATTCTGGCAAATTTGGCAGTTCTTAGATTTTTTTTCGTAGGGCGAAGTTTCGCCCGGTCGTGTCCTCATCGGGTGAAGTTTCACCCGACGGAAAATCTTCAGCAAATCCCTTGGCGTGGCAAAAATCTCGTCGGGTAAAATTTCACCCGACGAAAACCTTCAATAATCACACCGGGCGAAGTTTCGCTGGACGGTCTTCTATGTGTCGTTTTTCCGCCTTGTCATTTCATCGCTTTTCAATAATCACCTATAGTTACAAATAACGACTCGACTCACATTACATAATCAATTTCTCCCACAAACATGCTTGGGGTCTTCAAATTAAGCTCCATAACTTCCCCAAAGGTTTGAACTTCATCCAAATAAATGCTCCAAGATGAAATCCAAGTTCATCCATTCATCTCAAGCTAACAAAGCTAACAAACACAAAGAAATATGATACATATATACAAGGTGGTTGTTGAGGATACCACTAAACCTACATCAATTTTGAGAAGGGGTCAAGCAACGCTCCCCAATGGGAGCTCTCCAAGTATCACGGTAGCAAAGGTCTCACGAATGTGACCGACATGGTTGATAAGTGTGTTTTGTAGTGCTTATTTGTTGTGTTTGGTCCCGGTTTTTCTTGTGAAATCGCTCTTTGGAGCGGTTTTCGAGGCTACTTACGCTTCTTCTAGCTTGTTTTAGGTTCCAACGGCCTATCATAGAGAAAGGGAACGATTAAGACTCGTTTCCGACGCATTTGGAGCCAACGAAGAGAAGCGACGATCACTCGGTGGCCTAGACTCGATCCCGAGCCCTTGGGACCCATTCCCGAGCCCTCAAGACCCATTCCCGAGCACCGAGAATCGATGAGAAGCCTAACAAGAGCAAGGAGGGACCTATGGGAAGGACTCCATCTCGACTGGGATGAAGTGCAAAGAAGAGACGACCTTCTGGAGAGCCATCCCGACCGGGACCACCCACATCCCGATCGGGATCACCTCTGTATCACCCCTTATTTTATAAATTAAAATTAAAGTAAAATTATGTTCATATTTTTATTTTTACGATTTAACTCGTAATTCTTAAACTTATTATAAAACGAATTTATCGTTTAATCGTTCAAACTCCTAAAATTCTATTTGTCTCGAAAAACTCTTCTTGTATTTAAAACGTATTTCTATTTATGTTTCGATTTATTTTATACGTTTAATTTAATTCTTAACGGAAGACTATTTCGGCGATTTTAATTCTAAATTTTATTTATTTATTCCGAAGCTCGAATTTCTATTTTCGGCTCGAAGTTAATTTATTTTAAGTTTCGTTAAAACATCTATTACCTTTCCTCGAGAAATCAATTTAATTCACTTTATCGAAAATTTATGATTAATGGGGTAATACTATTTCAATTGTCTAATTAATTATTTCTATAAACTTCATTTTCATCTCGAATAATTATTTATATCTCGAGAGACATTTATTCTACTCATTTTATTATTATTCGGTCCGAATATTTATATCCCATTTAAATTTGATTCATGGGTCCGTCAACTTATTGTTTCGGAATTAATTTAATCCGTTTTTCTCACATTTTTAAGTGAGATGGTGCATTTCCCCCCTCAACCTTCTTTTCCACCGCTTGATTACTGTCATTCATGCACCTCTTCGTTCCCCTCTTCAGTTTATTTTCTCCTTGTTTTTAACGTTCCTTACCCCTTGGTCTATTCATGCTCAACCATATTCATCCCCATCATTGTTCTTGGTCTTCAACCCAAACAGAAAATCTGATGCATCCCTCTTCTTCCCTACTACTCGTTCTTCTTCGTCCATCAGTTTTCGTCGCCCTGTCTCGCAGCTTTCCCTTCGTTGGCCCTGTTTTTCCTCTGTTTTCTGTTGTTATGCGGTGCGCCTCTGCTGGTGTTGTACGCCTCTGTTGCTGCTGTTGTACGTCGCCGATGCTGCTGTTCTACGCTGCTACTGCTACTGTGATGCTGTCCCTTTCTTCTTCTCCATTTCCGTCTTCTTCTTCTGCTTCGTTGTTGCGGTCTTCATCGTCGGAACTCGGTGAGCGATCTCTTCCTCTTCTTTTCTCCTTTTTTTTCTTCTTCTTACTGCTGCGTTTTGCTGCTCTGCATCGTGTCGTCGTCTTTCCTATTTAATGATTGGACGACTTTCTATTTCGTTTCCTTGGTTTCTGTTTTCGTGAATCGGTTACTGCAACTTTGCTGTTCGTTGCTCCTAATTTCTCTTGCTGCTGATTTTCCTTCTTGCGTTTGTGTTGATGCGGTTTGGTTTGATTCTCGTCTGCTGCTCTGCTATGATGTTTGTACTGTTGGCATTGCTGCTGTCATTTTTGTTGTCATTGTTGCCGCCGTGTTTGCCTATCGTCCCATCCTCTCCGTTTTCCGTTTTTCTTCCCCTTCCTTTATCATTTCTGCTGATGCTTCGTTTTCTTTCTTTCCTTCATGTCTGATTGGTGCTATGCGTTGCTGTAGTTGCTGTTTTTGCTGCCGTTTGTGTCGGTTTTGCTGCTGTTATCATATCACGATTGATGTCCGTCGTTTTTCTTCCTTTTCTTCTCCTTCTTCTCGTTGATGCTGACCTGCTTCTCTCCCGTTTCTTCACCGTTGTTTTGTTTGCATCGTACTGCTACTGTTGTTCCGTGGCTGCTGTACGAATCCATCTTCGGCTCGTTCTTTCCCGTTGTTTTTGTCATCCATATGATACTTCTATCAAATTCTTCACAAACCGATCCCTCTTTTATTTTGTTTGTAATCCCCTAGAAATTCTAACGCAATACAGTGGCGGAAACACTGTAGAGATGGGATTAAAACACACTGACAAACTATATCTTATTAAAAGAAATGGTAAGTCAATACAAAGGCTTCTTTTTACAAAAGGGCTAAAGGTAAAAATCTTCAAACGGGTTTATACAAATCCATAAATCGAATGAAGAAAGAGTAGGATCCACGCTACTCGCTAGCTCACACCCAAAACCCAGCAGCAAATACCTGTCATGTTATAAACATAACAGCCACGTCAGTGGGGAGTAACTCGGACGTTCTCCCAGCCATATTATATCATATGGAAAAATAATAGTATTACTATATCAAAATAATTAAAATGGAAAACATTAAGTGATATAATGAAAATAAGCTTTCGGAGAAAACTTAAAATATTGGAACAATAAAATCAGAACAAGTTTTCAGAAGAAAACTTCAAATGTTTGCCAACCTGCAAACCAAATTGTATCGATAATAATAAAAATATTCAAAATGGTGTTATGGATAGGATTAGTGTCGACGGTTAGACTTTCACTAAGAGAATACTAAAAACTAGCTTCGAGAACCTAGTTCAAACAAATCAAACTTCGGTCTCTACCTAGGCTACTCAACCATAATAGGACGGCGACTTATAAATGCGTGGCCCTAGTTTAAGATAATATGCACACCCCTCCCGAGCACCATAAATACCCAGTTCAACCCGACGGCGTCTTACACTGCGAGGCACAAGTTTAAGGTCAAAATGTACACACACTCCCGAACACCATATATGCTCGGTTCAACAACAAGTGTGCCCCATAAAGACACACCAGCGTTATAGTTGATGGCAAAAACGTAAACCCCGGAATATATTACTCTAAACCTCACACTTGTCCTTATTCCATAATTCCAAAACAAGCCATTATCGATATAAACAAGAGATATAATTATTATGATTAATATGAAGATAAAAGAAATAAACATTTTATATTAAAATGGAAACTTTTTATAAATAGAAACTTACTAATTTTAGAACTTACTTAAAATAGAAATTTTGTTATAGAAAATGCGTAAGTTATTAAAATATGTGAAATGTATTAAAAAATAGCATTTCTAAAGAAATTAACATTTTATTATTATCGTCTTTATCGTAACTTTAATATATTCCCAAATTCGTTACTCAAAATATAAATAAAATATAATAAGTTAAAGTATAGTACTTTATATATAATTAGACAATCGAGTTAAAACTATAAATTTTAGAAAAGAGATGTTTTAAGAAAATGATATCAAAATTAATTGAGTCGACGAACTTTATAAATGAAACGAAATTTACGAAGAATTCAAATTATTTTTAACAGATAGTTTTTATTAATAAATAATACGGATTTTAATAAAAATAGTCAATCGGAAACAAATAGGAAATTATTAGTGAAAATAGTCTCTACTAAAAATATATTTAAAACAAAATCGACTATTTTCTCATTTATTAGAATAATCGTAAAACAAAAATTAATTTATTAACAAGTATACAAATTTCGATTAAAATATAAAAATATGATTTTTAAGTGAAAATTATAAATTAACGAAATATGAAGAAAATATGAAATCGTTATTATTTAGTTACTAGTGTCACGATAACCAACAAAATATTATAACGATCGTAAATAATTAAATTACTAACGATTTGTAAAACGATATCGAAAACTTGTAAAATATTTATAAATACGATTTAAAAGAATATAATTAGCAAATATATATAGCTAAAATTAGAAAACCGAAGTTAAAATATTTACTACATACTACTACTCAAACATACGATATAATATCGAGTAACGTCCTAAAGTTACCTTAAGACGATTACCGAGCAATCACGTACTTGCCTTTCTCGATTAGACCAAGCTCGAACCTTAGAACTTTTAAGCTGATTCAATAAAACTCCGAGGCCTTCACGAAACGAAAAAGAACGAGAATGGGATAAAGAGAATCGGGAAAGAACGAGGAGGAAATAAAGGAATAAGAACGAGAACGAACAACGAAAAGAGCAACCATGAGGAACAAAAACAAAAACGATATGGTACTCTTGACCTGATGCACAACAGCAGCATTAAGCAACGAATACGACAAACAAAAGCAGGAAGACGAGGGTAGCAGCAGCGGCAACGAGACGATAGCAGCAACATACGAAACACGAAAACAGTAGCAGCATATTGACAAAAGAGAACGAAAGCAAGGAGCATAAGAGAGGAAAACGAAGAAGAAGGAGAAGAACAGCAGGAGGACAAACGAACAACAATATGAACAAGAACCACAACAAAACAAAGAGAATTAGAAGAGGAAACGAGACACGTATGTAGCAGCATCAACACGCAGAAGCAGCAGAACGTAATAGAAAGAAGAAGAAGAAGAAGAACAACGAAAGAGAAGAAGACAGACGGAGAAAAGTAAAGCAGACAGCAGCGAGACAACGACAGCAATCGACAACAGCAACCGCAGAAATAGGAAGAAACGGACAACAGCAATAGAGTAAGAACACGTATAGCAGCAGCAGAACGACAGAGATGATGACAGCAAAACGACAAAACGAACTAAAGAGAATGAGGAACACGAGATCGAACTTGAATTACGAATTCTGGAGACGAAGAACGAAGGAATAGCCGCTGATTAACAGTAACACGAAACCACAAACAAAGCAGTGAGAAAACGAGACGAAGAAGAAGCAAAGAAGAGGAACCGATAAAACAGAGGACGGAGAAACAAACGCACCAACCAGAAATAGCAGCAGCAGCGAGGATCAAATCGCATCGAAAATAGAGGAAAACAGAGGAACGAACAGATAAGAAGAAGAGGGAAAGGAATTACCTTTCGACGAGTCCGGTTCGAAGAACGCACGCACACGAATCAACGGTAGCAGCAGCGTACAGAGGTTGAAAACAGGGGAGGTGAACGATTGAAGATGGTGGATTGAAATAAAAAAACGATGAAGAAGGCGAGGACGATGGATGATAGGGTGTTGATAGAGATTCACCGAGGGGTCAGTTGGCAGACAAAGCGAAAAAAAAGATGAATCAGAAGAAGGGGGATGAATGATGGGTAATGAACGTATAAGCGGGAAGAGTGAGTCAAGCGGTGGAAAAATAAAAGGCCAAAGGATAAGAATCAACACAATAAGTGAGAAGGGGGGAAGAATTACTAAACAAGTGGGAAAAGCAAGGGGTGGCCAAGGAAAAAGAATCGGCCAAAACGAAAATAACGAATAATTACATGAATCGGGTAGGAGACAAATTCCGTAACGATAAGTTGGCTGACCCACGAATCGAATTTAAACCGAGTTAATAAAATAATTGGGCCGACTAATAATATTTGTAAAATAAACGTCTCGAGACGTAAATAATTATTCGAGACGAAAATGAAGTTTATAGAAATAATAAATTAGACGTTGAAATAGTATCTCACGATAAATAAAAATCTTTGATAAAGTGAATTAAATTAATTTTTCGAGGGAAGGTAATAAATTCGTCCTCGAAACTTAAATGTTTTGACGAAACTTAAAATAAATTAACTTCGAACCGAAAATAGAAATTCGAGCTTAACTATAAATAAATAAAAAGAATTTAGAATTTAAATCGTCGATATAGACTTTCGATAAAAATTAAATTAAACGTATAAAATGAATCGAAACAGAAATAGAGATATGTTTTAAATATAAGGAGAGTTTTCGAGACAAATAGAATTTTAGGAGTTTGAAACGATTAACCAATAAATTCGTTTTATAATAATTTTAAGAATTACGATTTTATTTGTAAAATAAAAATACGAACATAATTTTAATTTAATTAATTTATAAAATCAGGGGTGTTACAATCTTCCTCACTAAAAGAAGTTTCGTCCTCAAAACTAACAAAACATAATAATAGAATGGAAAACAAGGTTATATCACTTGAACAAAAGGAGAATACTTAACTCGCATCACAATCTCGGTTTAAAAATTTTCACAACTTTAAACGTGATATGGAATCAAAATCGAAGACAAAATTCATTTCAAGATAATTTGGGCTCGTTTAAAAATCTTGTAAATTAAAAAAATCACAAGTTAAAAATTATTTGATAAAATAATGACGATAGATAATATTTGTAAATGAACTCGAGGGAAGAGTACCAAATATTTTTAAAGCAACAGTAAAACGTTTGATTAAGAAATTCGACAACATTTCGTTTTTTTTTAGACCAAACAAACTTTTTTGAGAAATCAAATTTTGTAGTTAGTAAATAAGAATCGAATCAGTCGACAAACATTTCGATAAGAGATTTAAAGTTTGTCGACAATAAAATGAAAATTTAGACATACCAATTTTTTCGAAAATGTTAAACCATTTTTAGAAAATAATCCTATAGAAATCAAAATATTTGTAACTACGAAAATTTTCATAAAAATCTTGATTACTAAAAAAATCAAAATTAAAATTTTAAACAATTTCGAAATACTTTAAAATAAATTATTAAGACCCTTTTGAAATATGACCAAAATAAAACAAAAGAAGAAATAAAAAGTTTTTGAAATTTATAACTCAAAATGTCAAAATTTCACGAAAATCAAATTTTGTAAATTAGTCAAATTTTCATAACATAAGTTCGGGGAATGATAAACGAATAAGTAGAGTCAAAGTCAACAACAAATCGAGACAAAAATTTTCAAACCCGATAAAGAAGCCGAAGGGATTGGCATAAAAAGAGGTAACAGATTTTAAGAAAAGCTAAGGGAAGGACAAAATTGAGAGTCAAATAGAGCTCTCATGATTAGAGGATAAATTAATCATCTCGAGATTCCCGGTACAACTCCCACAACACGGTTTCCTAATTTCCATCAAATAGCGTTAAGTCCATTATTAGGCATTAGGCGGTACTACTCAGTCACAACTCCCAAAAATGTCTTACGTGATTATCCAATCGTTCAAACGACACGATACTAATCCACAAATGCTTTACAATCTAATCTCATCAATTAAAATTCCAACGGTCATCATAACACACCCAAACTCGCAATCGATAAGGTTCCTAAATCCAAAGTTCATAAAGTTCGAACTCGAGGTACATCCCAAATTTCTCGAGTAAGGAACACTGGACAAGGTCCACCAATTTAACAAGGCTCGGGTACGAAATCCTCAAAAATGATCAACGACATATTTAATAAGCCACAAGTACAGAACTTGGAAAAGTACTACGAATCCTCAAACATGCTCAAACCTATAGGTAATGGCGCGAACACTCACATCTTCAAAACATGTCTTTCGACTAAGCTTTCTGAGAATTCCACCAAATTTCATATCGTATCAACGAAATCACCAGAATATTAACTCAATGAAGCCACAATCTCGTTGGTCTAAGGGTTCTGAACTATAAATTCATCAAGATGATTGACGTCAAAGTATTCCTCAAAACAACACCACAAACCGTGATTGTGTAAGATAGCTCACTTCTTCAAGGGTAATAACAATTTATCCAAGTCAGACCACTCAATTCCAAAGTTCATAGGTTACAACCTTAAACAACGATAAACGATCAAATCCATAAGAAACACGGTAATCTATGTCAACCAAAATTTCTAACGACATTAATGAAAACCTTTATTGGTACCACAACACTCAGGCTAACACTTTAAACAATACTCTATCATCCCAAATATTCGCGTTGCATCCATGAAATAAGCATTAGGTAAGAATCCCAAGGTAATATTATCAGTTACACTAGATCCATCAAATATGATATACTCTTACTACTCCAAAATATATTCAACTCTAAGTACTCCAAAATAGTCAAAGTAACCTATAACCCAAGGTTTGGTGTCTAAAGTATCAACCTAATTCCATTAATCTAAATAATACCACTCAAATCAAGCCTCAAAAATTTCTTATTTCCTTAGAAAATAGGGTAGACTCAAAATCCTCAAAACAGGTAACAAAGGTTCACTAAGCCTCAAACACCTATAACTTTTTCACAGGGTTCACTAAGACGGAATCCGGTCCAACCACGGATTTCAAAAGGAAAGATGGTAAAGGAGAGAAATAAATCGAAGACTTATCACAGGATTGAAAACGAGAATTTATAAGAGAAGAATTGGAAAAGGCAGAAGTAGGAAGAAAAGAATCAACGATTCTAGATGATAAAGATCTAAAACGAGAAGGAAAAGTTCGGACCTCTAAGGTTCACGAGGGAACCAAAAGGATTACTTCATCTTCTTGTAGAGGAACGAGCACACAAGTCTTGGGTCGCTCCATCTGGATCTACTGCAACATCATGGAACAGGAATCTACTCTTGATCATCTGGCCTGTAGCGTAAGCAAACTAAACCGGAGCTGAAAAGTCTCCATCGACATCTTTCTTGGAGCATCAAGTTGTCAACTCGAGTCAGCAGGCATTGACAGTTCTAAGCAGGTCTTGTCCCGATCTGGAGCAGCATCCTATCAATATCTTGTTCATTCATCTTCTTTCAGACAAAAGTAACAAATATTCAATGCTAATCATTGAGTTACAAGAACATGTAAACCTAACAATTAAGTCCTTTTTTTGTTTCTACCCATCTCTCACTAATATATCTTTTAAATGTTCAAATCATTTACTGGTATTTTCCTAGAATCAGGTGTAAGCGTCGGGAGCAACAATGCCCTGATACCAACTGTAATCCCCTAGAAATTCTAACGCAATACAGTGGCGGAAACACTATAGAGTTGGGATTAAAACACACTGACAAACTATATCTTATTAAAAGAAATGGTAAGTCAATACAAAGGCCTCTTTTTACAAAAGGGCTAAAGGTAAAAATCTTCAAACGGGTTTATACAAATCCATAAATCGAATGAAGAAAGAGTAGGATCCACGCTACTCGCTAGCTCACACCCAAAACCCAGCAGCAAATATCTGTCATCTTATAAACATAACAGCCACGTCAGTGGGGAGTAACTCGGACGTTCTCCCAGCCATATTATATCATATGGAAAAATAATAGTATTACTATATCAAAATAATTAAAATGGAAAACATTAAGTGATATAATGAAAATAAGCTTTCGGAGAAAACTTAAAATATTGGAACAAAAAAATCAGAACAAGTTTTCAGAAGAAAACTTCAAATGTTTGCCAACCTGCAAACCAAATTGTATCGATAATAATAAAAATATTCAAAATGGTGTTATGGATAGGATTAGTGTCGACGGTTAGACTTTCACTAGGAGAATACTAAAAACTAGCTTCGAGAACCTAGTTCAAACAAATCAAACTTCGGTCTCTACCTAGGCTACTCAACCATAATAGGACGGCGACTTATAAATGCGTGGCCCTAGTTTAAGATAATATGCACACCCCTCCCGAGCACCATAAATACCCAGTTCAACCCGACGACGTCTTACACTGCGAGGCACAAGTTTAAGGTCAAAATATACACACACTCCCGAACACCATATATGCTCGGTTCAACAACCAGTGTGCCCCATAAAGACACACCAGCGTTATAGTTGATGGCAAAAACGTAAACCCCAGAATATATTACTCTAAACCTCACACTTGTCCTTATTCCATAATTCCAAAACAAGCCATTATCGATATAAACAAGAGATATAATTATTATGAATAATATGAAGATAAAAGAAATAAACATTTTATATTAAAATGGAAACTTTTTATAAATAGAAACTTACTAATTTTAGAACTTACTTAAAATAGAAATTTTGTTATAGAAAATGCGTAAGTTATTAAAATATGTGAAATATATTAAAAAATAGCATTTCTAAAGAAATTAACATTTTATTATTATCGTCTTTATCGTAACTTTAATATATTCCCAAATTCGTTACTCAAAATATAAATAAAATATAATATGTTAAAGTATAGTACTTTATATATAATTAGACAATCGAGTTAAAACTATAAATTTTAGAAAAGAGATGTTTTAAGAAAATGATATCAAAATTAATTGAGTCGACGAACTTTATAAATGAAACGAAATTTACGAAGAATTCAAATTATTTTTAACAGATAGTTTTTATTAATAAATAATACGGATTTTAATAAAAATAGTCAATCGGAAACAAATAGGAAATTATTAGTGAAAATAGTCTCTACTAAAAATATATTTAAAACAAAATCGACTATTTTCTCATTTTTTAGAATAAATCGTAAAACAAAAATTAATTTATTAACAAGTATACAAATTTCGATTAAAATATAAAAATATGATTTTTAAGTGAAAATTATAAATTAACGAAATATGAAGAAAATATGAAATCATTATTATTTAGTTACTAGTGTCACGATAACCAACAAAATATTATAACGATCGTAAATAATTAAATTACTAACGATTTGTAAAACGATATCGAAAACTTGTAAAATATATATAAATATGATTTAAAAGAATATAATTAGCAAATATATATAGCTAAAATTAGAAAACCGAAGTTAAAATATTTACTACATACTACTACTCAAACATACGATATAATATCGAGTAACGTCCTAAAGTTACCATAAGACGATTACCGAGCAATCACGTACTTGCCTTTCTCGATTAGACCAAGCTCGAACCTTAGAACTTGTAAGCCGATTCAATAAAACTCCGAGGCCTTCACGAAACGAAAAAGAACGAGAATGGGATAAAGAGAATCGGGAAAGAACGAGGAGGAAATAAAGGAATAAGAACGAGAACGAACAACGAAAAGAGCAACCATGAGGAACAAAAACAAAAACGATATGGTACTCTTGACCTGATGCACAACAGCAGCATTAAGCAACGAATACGACAAACAAAAGCAGGAAGACGAGGGTAGCAGCAGCGGCAACGAGACGATAGCAGCAACATACGAAACACGAAAACAGTAGCAGCATATTGACAAAAGAGAACGAAAGCAAGGAGTATAAGAGAGGAAAACGAAGAAGAAGGAGAAGAACAGCAGGAGGACAAACGAACAACAATATGAACAAGAACCACAACAAAACGAAGAGAATTAGAAGAGGAAACGAGACACGTATGTAGCAGCATCAATACGCAGAAGCAGCAGAACGTAATAGAAAGAAGAAGAAGAAGAAGAACAACGAAAGAGAAGAAGACAGACGGAGAAAAGTAAAGCAGACAGCAGCGAGACAACGACAGCAATCGACAACAGCAACCGCAGAAATAGGAAGAAACGGACAGCAGCAATAGAGTAAGAACACGTATAGCAGCAGCAGAACGACAGAGATGATGACAGCAAAACGACAAAATGAACTAAAGAGAATGAGGAACACGAGATCGAAGTTGAATTACGAATTCTGGAGACGAAGAACGAAGGAATAGCCGCTGATTAACAGTAACACGAAACCACAAACAAAGCAGTGAGAAAACGAGACGAAGAAGAAGCAAAGAAGAGGAACCGATAAAACAGAGGACGGAAAAACAAACGCACCAACCAGAAATAGCAGCAGCAGCGAGTATCAAATCGCATCGAAAATAGAGGAAAACAGAGGAACGAACAGATAAGAAGAAGAGGGAAAGGAATTACCTTTCGACGAGTTCGGTTCGAAGAACGCACGCACACGAATCAACGGTAGCAGCAGCGTACAGAGGTTGAAAACAGGGGAGGTGAACGATTGAAGATGGTGGATTGAAATAAAAAAAACGATGAAGAAGGTGAGGACGATGGATGATAGGGTGTTGATAGAGATTCACCGAGGGGTCAGTTGGCAGACAAAGCAAAAAAAAAGATGAATTAGAAGAAGGGGGATGAATGATGGGTAATGAACGTATAAGGGGGAAGAGTGAGTCAAGCGGTGGAAAAATAAAAGGCCAAAGGATAAGAATCAACACAATAAGTGAGAAGGGGGGAAGAATTACTAAACAAGTGGGAAAAGCAAGGGGTGGCCAAGGAAAAAGAATCGGCCAAAACGAAAATACGGAATAATTACATGAATCGGGTAGGAGACAAATTCCGTAACGATAAGTTGGCTGACCCACGAATCGAATTTAAAACGAGTTAATAAAATAATTGGGCCGACTAATAAAATTTGTAAAATAAACGTCTCTCGAGACGTAAATAATTATTCGAGACGAAAATGAAGTTTATAGAAATAATAAATTAGACGTTGAAATAGTATCTCACGATAAATAAAAATCTTTGATAAAGTGAATTAAATTAATTTTTCGAGGGAAGGCAATAAATTCGTCCTCGAAACTTAAATGTTTTGACGAAACTTAAAATAAATTAACTTCGAGCCGAAAATAGAAATTCGAGCTTAACTATAAATAAATAAAAAGAATTTAGAATTTAAATCGTCGATATAGACTTTCGATAAGAATTAAATTAAACGTATAAAATGAATCGAAACAGAAATAGAGATATGTTTTAAATATAAGGAGAGTTTTCGAGACAAATAGAATTTTAGGAGTTTGAAACGATTAACTAATAAATTCGTTTTATAATAATTTTAAGAATTACGATTTTATTTGTAAAATAAAAATACGAACATAATTTTAATTTAATTAATTTATAAAATCAGGGGTGTTACATTGTTTCTCTTCAACGTATATTCCGCAGGAATTCCCAATGTTCCTCCTCCCTCCTCATTAAACGCTCCGTTCAGCTTCGAGTTTTCTTAGATTTCGTGAAGACGCAACTGAGGACATGTACTGGACCATTTTGGGATATCGACTCAAGGTAACTTTAGGACGTTACTCGATTTTATATCGTAGGTTTGAGTATTTAACCTCGTTTTTCTAATTTTAGCTATATATTATTGCTAATTATATTAATTTTAAATCGTATGCCTTATAAATATTTTACGACTTTCGATATCGTTTTATAAATCGATAGTAAATTTAATTATTTACGATCGTTATAAAATTTTGTTGGTTATCGTGACACTAGTAACTAAATAATAACGTTTTCATATTTTCTTCATATTTCGTTAATTTATAATTTTCACTTAAAAATCGTATTTTTATATTTTAATCGAAATTTGTATACTTGTTAATAAATAAAATTTCGTTTTACGATTTATTCTAATAAATGAGAAAATAGTTGATTTAGTTTTAAATATTTTTAGTCGAGACTATTTTCACTAATAATTTCCTTATTTGTTTCCGATTGACTATTTTTATTAAAATCCGTGTTATTTATTAATAAAAGCTTTATAAAATCTCGTTTAATTTATAAAATTCGTCGAATCAATTAATTTTGATATCGTTTTTCTTAAAACATCTCTTTTCAAAAATTTATAGTTTTAACTCGATTTTCTAATTATTTATAAAATACTATATATTGACTTATTATATTTTATTTATATTTTGAGTAACGAATTTAGAAATATATTAAAGTTACGATAACGACGATAATAATAAAATGTTAATTTCATTAGAAATGCTATTTTGATATATTTCACTAATTTTAATGATTTACGTATTTCTATACGAATATTTCTATTTGTAAGTTTCTAAAATTAGCAAGTTTCTATTTTTTTAGAAAGTTACCCTTTTAGTATAAAATGTTTAGTCCTTTTATCCATATCATTTATATTGATTATATTTATTTTTGAATATCGATAATGGTTTGTTTTGGAATTATGGAATAAGGACAAGTGTGGGGTTAGAGTAATATATTTTGGGATGTACGTTTTTGTCATCAACTGTAAGGCTGGTGTGTCTTTATGGGGCACATTGGTTGTTGAACTGAGCATGGTTTGTGTTCAGGAGAGTGTGCATTGTGCCCTTAAACTTAGATATCGCATCGTGTAAGTCGCGTCGGGTTGAACTGGATATGGTTTAATTTGTATCCAGGAGGGGTGTATACTACTTAAACCAGGACCTCGCTGCACGCAGTCCTGTTATAGTTGAGTTGCCTAGTTAGAGACTGGATTCTGTTATGAGTTAAGTCTACAGTTCTCGAAGCTAGTTTCCAGTATTATCCTAGTGAAAGTCTAGCCTTGTGCACACTGATCGAATTTCCATAACGCCATTTTGAATATTATTATTATCGATTGATTTTTTGACTTGCAGGTTGACAAGTGCTTTAAGTTTCATTGAAAACTTATTTTTATTATATCGTTTTAATGTTTTCTGTTTTTAAATATTTTGATATAATAATACTATTATTTTTCCATATGGTATAATATGGCTGGGAGAACGTCCGAGTTACTCCCCACTGACGTGGCTGTTATGTTTATAACATGACAAGTATTTGCTGCTGGGTTTTGGGTGTGAGCTAGCGAGTAGCATGGATCCTACTCTTTCTGCATTCACGATTTATGGATTTGTATAACCTGTTTGATGAATTTTCTCTTTAGCTCTTTTGTAAAAAGAGGCCTTTGTATTGACTTACCATTTCTTTTAATAAGACATAGTTTGTCAGTGTGTTTTAATCCCATCTCTACAGTGTTTCCGCCACTGTATTGCGTTAGATTTTCTAGGGGATTACAACCTCCATCCCGACCGGGATGGGCCCAGTGAAGAGCTGTTTCGCTTTTCCTTCTTCCCTATTCATTGTAACCCTATAAATACCCCCCGCCTCTTGTATTGTTACACTTCTTATGTTATGTTAGACATTACCCACTAAACCCTAGACAACTTTAGGTTAGATTAGCTTAGATTAGTGTAGATTAGTCCTTAATCTTAGTTTAATCCTAGTTAGTTCTTGTGTTATTGAAGATCTATTGAAGAATTCTTGTCTATTGACAACATTGAAGATACTTCTTGGGTTGATTTTATACAAGATTCAATGATGGGTGCTTAGTTTAAGACTTTGTTCTTTATTTTTGTGTTTTCTTCTCCTTGTGTATCTCCGTTCTACTTCTTGTGTGCTTATCTCTCTTCCTAGTGCCTCAAAAGCACTAGGCTACTAACGTTTGGTCAAGTGCTTCTAGTGCATTCAATGTATCAAGGCAACGTTACGACAATGGGGCATCCAAGCTACCATCAATCGTCATGGGACAATCATGGGGCAAATTGCCAAGACCCACAACTTTACCAACCATACCAATCTCATCAACAATCTTATGAACCCTCTTCATATGACTACCATGAAAGTTGTCAAGGATCATTGCAACATCCTAACAACTACCAAATACCCTCACATAACCCACAACCAAAAATCCCCAACTTTGAGCTTTGCCAAATGATGATTCAAATGCAAAAGAGTCAACAAGAGATGATGATTCAATTTCACAAGAGTCAACAAGAGATGCTGATCAAAATGCAAAGGGATAAAGAGGAGTTCAAGGCCCAAATAGAGGTGCAAGATGCTCGAATCAATGCACTCATGGCTCGTTTTACGAGGTTGGCCACTCGAGCTCCACAACTTGTTGAGGAAGGTTCATTTGGGCAAGAAGGTCGGGTGTCTCCACAAGAAAGTCAACCCGATCATGAAGCCACGAATGAAGAAGAGAGGGTCAATCAAGAAATCATTGTTGAGTGTTGCTTGGATGGTGAAGATATGGGAAGAATGGAGGAAGTTGAAGCTTCAAGGGTCAACAATGAGGAGGGAATTGAACATGATTCTCAAGGTAACTCTTGGGGAGCCAACGTATTGGCTATCAAATTGGATTTGTACGATTTTCTTCGTGATGAACCGGATCTTGACAATCCAAAGCCAAGTGAAGACAAGACTTCTCTAGGCCAACTAGACAAGGTGAGTGAAAAGGAAGGTAATACTTTGGAGAAAGAGATAGATGCCTTAGAACTTGCCTTGAATGGGAAATTGGAGGAGCCGATTAGGGGATTTGGAGATGCTACGCTAGATCAAACCGTCGAAGAAATTGAGGCCGCCATCAAGGGCCTTGAGTTTCTTCATGGTGAGAATTCTAGTAAGGACAACGATGATGTCCCCCCTAAAGCCTACAATGAATAAAACTTGACGTCTTCAACTCCTTTACCGCACTTGATTTCGAGTCCCTTGTCTTGTGAGACGGTTGATGAAGAGGATCCTTGTCGGACGGTGGAAAAGAGTGCTACTCTTGACCCCGTAGAAGAAGCAACACCCTTAGGGCGTGATCTCCCAAACCACAACGCCAAGCATGACTTTAGACCACAATACCTACCGGATGGTCATAAGAGTCGTTGCTATCATGGTTCAGAAGACCCGGAAGATCACAAGAAACCTGAGCGTAATGGATTAGATGATTGCATCTCGACTCCGACTTGGAAACTCTTGTTGATGGCTGGGATCGGCCACGTAAGCATTAATGAAGATGTTGCTAGGGCATTTGACTTACTCCTTCGAGCTCTTGATGGCTATGGAGGCGTAGATGGTGAGAGTATCTTATTGTAAATATCTTTTCCTTTTCTTTTTAGCTTTTGTCTTTGTATTTGTTAGATTGGATAGTTTGGTTTCTAGGATTTGTTAGTTTTTGTGGAAATCTTGTAATTTGGAATTTTCTTGAGCGATGTGAGGGAGGGAGTTTGATGATGTTTATTGAGTTCATTTGATAGGTCATAGTGAAGATGAAGTTTTGAGAGAAGTAATTGATGATAGAAGCTTGGATTTTGGGCAAGGAAGTCGGTTTTTGAAGCTTTTGACAAGCTTTTGGGGACGAGATTTTAGAACTCGTTGTATTGGTGGTCTTGTGGGTGAAGCTATCAAGAAAATGAAGGGCTAGAAGACTCATCCCGACCGGGAAGGATGTCATCCCGATTGGGATGAGTGTGCTGAAAAGTGGGTTCTCTGATGTGCCATCCCGACCGGGATAAAGTCCGTCCCGACCGGGAAGGAACCGTCCCGACCGGGAAGAAGTCCATCCCGACCGGGATGGTGCCCAGCTACTCCTTTTGCCTCTTCTTCGACATTTGAGCCCACCCAACCACTTTTTACCCCCACCTAACCCCCTACTAACCCTAGCCTCTATCATTTGACCCTTACACTTCAATTATACACCTTCATCTCATCTTCTCATCACTATACACCAAGTTTTCCCAAAATCCCAACCTCATTACACCTGTGCAAGCCCGATACTTGAGACTACACTGAAGAAGAGGAATATTGATGATGAAGACAAGCAAGGTGCCGATAACGATCATTGAGACGATGGAGTTGATTGAGTTGCTAACCGTTTGGTAAGGCGACTCTCCTTCTTTTCCGTCTTTTGTTGCTTAGACTTTCTTCGTTTGTTCCCATTCCCTTTATCATTTTGGTGTCGTGGTGGCCCTCGAGGCCTTGGTGGTCATTACTCCCGATTCTCGATGATATGATTACATCGAGATTCATTTGAAAAATCCAAATTAACAAGTTCTTTCACTTTTTCCTTGTTTTTATTTTCTTTTGGTTGAATTTAATCGGATTTAGGGAGAATTCGGGCTAGGTGACTTGATTACACCTAGCCCTCCCCCCCCATTTCCTTTGATTTTCATCTTTTAATTTCTTCCCCCATCCATATCTTTTCTTGTCTCGGCCCTTGGTGACTTGATTACACCCCGGCCGGACACATTCGACCCTTTCTTCACTTTCTTTTTTCATTTTTAGCTTTATATCCCCTTTTTCTTTCCTTTTTAGTGTCTCTGCACACACTACCGATCGAGCATGAGGACATTGCTCGGTTTAAGTGTGGGGGAGAGATATCTTAGGCTAGTTTAGTTTTATTTTCATAATTGTTTTCGAAAAATCTTAAAAATCCCTAAAAATTTGAAAATTTTCATAAAAAAATCAAAAAGATTTTCTTTTTGTGTCCTTGTGCCGTATATTTGTTGTGTTGTGTATTTTGCCTACCCATTTCCTTGTAGGTTCCGCGATCGTCGTCAAGTTTCGAAAAGCTCAAGACATCCGGTAATATCCCTTCATTTCTTTCTCCTTTTTCCTTTTGTGGAGTTTGGAGGATGTATGGTGTGTGCTCGGGTGGAGCTTTTTGAAGTTTGTGGTTGATATGGTTGCTTGTTTGGAAGTTTCGGGGTGGTGTTTGTTTATTTTGTATGTTTGCTTGTTTGTTTGTCTTGTTTTGTTTTGTTGTGTTTGTCTCTTTTCCTTTCGTTTTTGTTGTGTCTTTGTTTTGTCTTGTTTAGTTGTGTCTAGTGTGTAATAAAAGGTTTTCGAAAACCCGGTTTTGAGGCTAGTGCACAAGTGTTTACTTTCCCTTTCTATGTAATATGAGTCGAGTCTTGGACTTTAGTCTAATAGAATGACTTTAAATCAATGATTTCGTTGGTTTCTTACCTTGAGTCCACCTAGTCTACTAGGGATTTATTACGGGATTTTCATTTTGACCATTATGACCACCCACGGAGTGAAAAGGCCTTGGTTGCCGAGTCCCGTCCCTTAGGTGACCGTGTTCGAAATTGCTTTGATTAGTCCAGGTTTTCCCCTTTTTGTGGGTTTGAAGGGAAGATGTCATCCCGACTCACCCATATCCCTACCTCCTACACATTTCCACAAATAAGTTACAATTTGTCAAGCTTCTTACTTGGTTGCGATGAATGCCTACAAAACAAAAATTTGGCCAAAAGGGCAAACCAAGAAAAAGAAAGAAAAAGAAAGTAAAAAAGAAAGAAGAAAAAGAAAAGGCACAACAAATGAAAAACAAAATACAAAAGAAGAGAAAGAAATGGCATAGAAACTCAAAAGCCAAATGCGAAAGAAAAATGCCAAAGAAAATCATCTCATATAAAAAATTCTCACCCCTCAAAATAAGCCTTTTGCCGACTATTACCGTGAAGAGCCTACCAAATGACCGAGTCCCTAGGAAGGATGATAGCGGTAAATAGTCGGTCTTCCCTCACTTTGCAACCTTATCGACCTTTTTTACTTGGACTAGTTTGGCGATTTTGGACATGGGACGACCCTCTTGGCTTATCGCTAAAGGGGGCGGGGTCTCACTTACCTACAGTGTCGACTAACTCCGTGGTTCATCCTTTTTCCATCCCGCCGATCGTCCCGTAGTACGTTATTAGAAGGTTAGGAGGACCTTGGTAAGTTATCAACGTTTTTATTGCTTTGTCGTCATACTATTAGGGTTTTGTCCATTTCGGTTTGTATTACTTGTTTGGGAACGTTGTCACTTGCCTTAATTCCTTAATCGGTGCTTCTTTCACCGCTTTGTAGAGGGAAGCGGTACTTGTTTCTTCTTGGATGCAAATGTTTGGCGTTTGTTTGTGTGTTTTAGTGTACGGTTGTATCCACAGTTTTGTCGCAAGACCTCACTTGCCTTCCGGAGAGCACCTTTCCTCTAAGTGTTCTCGCGTGAGTTGAAAGAGCGTAGGGTGCGCTAATACCCGCTCGGTTAGTAGTCTAGTTTATTTTAGTTTTTAGTTAGTTTGTGCTTACTCGAGGGCGAGTAAGGGTTAAGTGTGGGGGAGTTGATAAGTGTGTTTTGTAGTGCTTATTTGTTGTGTTTGGTCCTGGTTTGTCTTGTGAAATCGCTCTTTGGAGTGGTTTTCAAGGCTACTTACACTTCTAGTTTGTTTTAGGTTCCAACGGCCTATCATAGAGAAAGGGAACGATTAAGACTCGTTTCCCACACATTTGGAGCCAACGAAGAGAAGCGACAATCACTCGGTGGCCTAGACTCGATCCCGAGCCATTGGGACCCATTCCCGAGCCCTCAAGACCCATTCCCGAGCACCGAGAATCGATGAGAAGCCTAACAAGAGCAAGGAGGGATCTATGGGATCATATTTGAAGCCTACATGACCCATCCCGGTCGGGAAGAACCCCATCTCGACCGGGATGAAGTGCAATAAAGAGACGACCTTTTGGAGGGCCATCCCGATCGGGACCACCCTCATCCCGACTGGGATCACCGCCATCCCGACCGGGATGGGCCTAGCGAAGAGCTGTTTCACTTTTCCTTCTTCCCTATTCATTGTAACCCTATAAATACCCCCCCTCTTGTATTGTTACACTATCTTATGTTATTTTAGACATTACCCACTAAACCCTAGACTACTTTAGGTTAGATTAGCTTAGACTAGTGTAGATTAGTCCTTAATCTTAGTTTAATCCTAGTTAGTTCTTGTGTAATTGAAGATCTATTGAAGAATTCTTGTCTATTGACAACATTGAAGATACTTCTTGGGTTGATTTTATACAAGATTCAATGATGGGTGCTTAGTTTTAGACTTTGTTCTTTATTTTTATGTTTTTTCTCCTTGTGTATCTCCGTTCTACTTCTTGTGTGCTTATCTCTCTTCCTAGTGCCTCAAAAGCACTAGGCTACTAACGTTTGCTCAAGTGCTTCTAGTGCATTCAATGTATCAAGGCAACGTTACGATAATGGGGCATCCAAGCTACCATCAATCGTCATGGGACAATCATGGGGCAAATTGCCAAGACCCACAACTTTACCAACCATACCAATCTCATCAACAATCTTATGAACCCTCTTCATATGACTACCATGAAAGTTGTCAAGGATCATTGCAACATCCTAACAACTACCAAATACCCTCACATAACCCACAACCAAAAATCCCCAACTTTGAGCTTTTCCAAATGATGATTCAAATGCAAAAGAGTCAACAAGAGATGATGATTCAATTTCACAAGAGTCAACAAGAGATGCTGATCAAAATGCAAAGGGATAAAGAGGAGTTCAAGGCCCAAATAGAGGTGAAAGATGCTCGAATCAATGCACTCATGGCTCGTTTTACGAGGTTGGCCACTCGAGCTCCACAACTTGTTGAGGAAGGTTCATTTGGGCAAGAAGGTCGGGTGTCTCCACAAGAAAGTCAACCCGATCATGAAGCCACGAATGAAGAAGAGAGGGTCAAACAAGAAATCATTGTTGAGTGTTGCTTGGATGGTGAAGATATGGGAAGAATGGAGGAAGTTGAAGCTTCAAGGGTCAACAATGAGGAGGGAATTGAACATGATTCTCAAGGTAACTCTTGGGGAGCCAACGTATTGGCTATCAAATTGGATTTGTACGATTTTCTTCGTGATGAACCGGATCTTGACAATCCAAAGCCAAGTGAAGACAAGACTTCTCTAGGCCAACTAGACAAGGTGAGTGAAAAGGAAGGTAATACTTTGGAGAAAGAGATAGATGCCTTAGAGCTTGCCTTGAATGGGAAATTGGAGGAGCCGATTAGGGGATTTGGAGATGCTATGCTAGATCAAACCGTCGAAGAAATTGAGGCCGCCATCAAGGGCCTTGAGTTTCTTCATGGTGAGAATTCTAGTAAGGACAACGATGAGTTCCCCCTAAAGCCTACAATGAATAAAACTTGACGTCTTCACCTCCTTTACCGCACTTGATTTCGAGTCCCTTGTCTTGTGAGACGGTTGATGAAGAGGATCCTTGTTGGACGGTGGAAAAGAGTGCTACTCTTGACCCCGTAGAAGAAGCAAAACCCTTAGGGTGTGATCTCCCAAATCACAACGCCAAGCATGACTTTAGACCACAATACCTACCGGATGGTCATAAGAGTCGTTGCTATCATGGTTCAGAAGACCCGGAAGATCACAAGAAACCTGAGCGTAATGGATTAGATGATTGCTTCTCGACTCCGACTTGGAAACTCTTGTTGATGGCTAGGATCGGCCACATGAGCATTAATGAAGATGTTGCTAGGGCATTTGGCTTACTCCTTCGAGCTCTTGATGGCTATGGAGGCGTAGATGGTGAGAGTATCTTATTGTAAATATCTTTTCCTTTTCTTTTTAGCTTTTGTCTTTGTATTTGTTTGATTGGATAGTTTGGTTTCTAGGATTTGTTAGTTTTTGTGGAAATCTTGTAATTTGGAATTTTCTTGAGCGATGTGAGGGAGGGGGTTTGATGATGTTTATTGAGTTCATTTGATAGGTCATAGTGAAGATGAAGTTTTGAGAGAAGTAGTTGATGATAGAAGCTTGGATTTTGGGCAAGGAAGTCGGTTTTTGAAGCTTTTGACAAGCTTTTTGGGACGAGATTTTAGATCTCGTTGTATTGGTGGTCTTGTGGGTGAAGCTATCAACAAAATGAAGGGCTAGAAGACTTATCCCGACCGGGAAGGATGTCATCCCGATTGGGATGAGTGTGCTAAAAAGTGGGTTCTCTGATGTGCCATCCCGACCGGGATCAAGTCCGTCCCGACCGGGAAGGAACCATCCCGACCGGGAAGAAGTCCATCCCGATCGGGATGGTGCCCAGCTACTCCTTTTGCCTCTTCTTCGACATTTGAGCCCACCCAACCACTTTTTACCCCCACCCAACCCTCTACTAACCTAAGCCTCTATCATTTGACCCTTACACTTCAATTATACACCTTCATCTCATCTTCTCATCACTATACACCAAGTTTTCCCAAAATCCCTACCTCATTACACCTATGCAAGCCCGATACTTGTGACTACACTGAAGAAGAGGAATAATGATGATGAAGACAAGCAAGGTGCCGATAACGATCATTGAGACGATGGAGTTGATTGAGTTGCTAACCGTTTGGTAAGGCGACTCTCCTTCTTTTCCGTCTTTTGTTGCTTAGTCTTTCTTCGTTTGTTCCCATTCCCTTTATCATTTTGGTGTCGTGGTGGCCCTCGAGGCCTTGGTGGTCATTACTCCCGATTCTCGATGATATGATTACATCGAGATTCATTTAAAAAATCCAAATTAACAAGTTCTTTCACTTTTTCCTTGTTTTTATTTTCTTTTGGTTGAATTTAATCGGATTTAGGGAGAATCCGGGCTAGGTGACTTGATTACACCTAGCCCTCCCCTCCCATTTCCTTTGATTTTCTTCTTTTTATTTCTTCCCCCATCCATATCTTTTCTTGTCTCGGCCCTTGGTGACTTGATTACACCCCGGCCGGACACATTCGACCCTTTCTTCACTTTCTTTTTTCATTTTTAGCTTTATTTCCCCTTTTTCTTTTCTTTTTAGTGTCTCTGCACACACTACCGATCGAGCATGAGCACATTGCTCGGTTTAAGTGTGGGGGAGAGATATCTTAGGCTAGTTTAGTTTTATTTTCATAATTGTTTTCGAAAAATCTTAAAAATCCCTAAAAATTTGAAAATTTTCATATTAAAATCAAAAAGATTTTCTTTTTGTGTCTTTTTCTTTTGTGTCCTTGTGCCGTATATTTGCTGTGTTGTGTGTTTTGCCTTCCCATTTCCTTGTAGGTTCCACGATCGTCGTCAAGTTTCGAAAAGCTCAAGACATCCGGTAATATCCCTTCATTTCTTACTCCTTTTTCCTATTGTGGAGTTTGGAGGATGTGTTATGATGGTGTGTGCTCGGGTGGAGCTTTTTGAAGTTTGTGGTTGATGTGGTTGCTTGTTTGGAAGTTTCGGGGTGGTGTTTGTTTATTTTTTATGTTTGCTTGTTTGTTTGTCTTGTTTTGTTTTGTTGTGTTTGTCTCTTTTCCTTTCGTTTTTGTTGTGTCTTTGTTTTGTCTTGTTTAGTTGTGTCTAGTGTGTAATAAAAGGTTTTCGAAAACCCGGTTTTGAGGCTAGTGCACAAGTGTTTACTTTCCCTTTCTATGTAATATGAGTCGAGTCTTGGACTTTAGTCTAATAGAATGACATTAAATCAATGATTTCGTTGGTTTCTCACCTTGAGTTCACCTAGTCTACTAGGGATTTACTACGGGATTTGCATTTTGACCATTATGACCACCCACGGAGTGAAATGGCCTAGGTTGCCGAGTCCCGTCCCTTAGGTGACCGTGTTCGAAATTGCTTTGATTAGTCCAAGTTTCCCCCTTTTTGTGCGTTTGAAGGGAAGACGTCGTCCCGACTCACCCATATCCCTACCTCCTACACATTTCCACAAATAAGTTGCAATTTGTCATGCTTCTTACTTGGTTGCGATGAATGCCTACAAAACAAAAATTTGGCCAAAAGGGCAAACCAAGAAAAAGAAAGAAAAAGAAAGTAAAAAAGAAAGAAAGAAAAGAAAGAAGTAAAAGAAAAAGGCACAACAAATGAAAAACAAAATACAAAAGAAGAGAAAGAAATGGCATAGAAACTCAAAAGCCAAATGCGAAAGAAAAATGCCAAAGAAAATCATCTCACAAAACAAATTCTCACCCCTCAAAATAAGCCTTTTGCCGACTATTACCGTGAAGAGCCTACCAAAGGACCGAGTCCCTAGGAAGGATGATAGCGGTAAATAGTCGGTCTTCCCTCACTTTGCAACCTTATCCACCTTTTTTACTTGGACTAGTTTGGCGATTTTGGACATGGGACGACCCTCTTGGCTTATCGCTAAAGGGGGCGGTGTCTCACTTAACTACAGTGTCGACTAACTCCGTGGTTCATCCTTTTTCCATCCCGCCGATCGTCCCGTAGTACGTTCTTAGAAGGTTAGGAGGACCTTGGTAAATTATCAACGTTTTTATTGCTTTGTTGTCATACTATTAGGGTTTTGTCCATTTCGGTTTGTATTACTAGTTTGGGAACGTTGTCACTTGCCTTGAGTCCTTAACCGGTGCTTCTTTCACCGCTTTGTAGAGGGAAGCGGTACTTGTTTCTTCTTGGATGCAACCGTTTGGCGTTTGTTTGTGTGTTTTAGTGTACGGTTGTATCCACAGTTTTGTTGGAAGACCTCACTTGCCTTGCGGAGAGCACTTTTCCTCTAAGTGTTCTCGCGTGAGTTGAAAGGGCGTAGGGTGCGCTAATACCCGCTCGGTTAGTAGTCTAGTTTATTTTAGTTTTTAGTTAGTTTGTGCTTACTCGAGGGCGAGTAAGGGTTAAGTGTGGGGGAGTTGATAAGTGTGTTTTGTAGTGCTTATTTGTTGTGTTTGGTCCCGGTTTGTCTTGTGAAATCGCTCTTTGGAGTGGTTTTCAAGGCTACTTACGCTTCTTCTAGTTTGTTTTAGGTTCCAACGGCCTATCATAGAGAAAGGGAACGATTAAGACTCGTTTCCGACACATTTGAAGCCAACGAAGAGAAGCGACGACCCCTCGGTGGCCTAGACTCGATCCCGAGCCATTGGGACCCATTTCTGAGCCCTCAAGACCCATTCCCAAGCACCGAGAATCGTTGAGATGCCTAACAAGAGCAAGGAGGGATCTATGGGATCATATTTGAAGCCTACATGACCCATCCCGGTCGGGAAGGACCCCATCTCGACCGGGATGAAGTGCAAAGAAGAGACGGCCTTCTGGAGGGCCATCCCGATCGGGACCACCCTCATCCCGACAGGCATCACCGCCATCCCGACCGGGATGGGCCCAGCGAAGAGCTGTTTTGCTTTTCCTTCTTCCCTATTCATTGTAACCCTATAAATACCCCCCCTCTTGTATTGTTACACTATCTTATGTTATTTTAGACATTACCCACTAAACCCTAGACTACTTTAGGTTAGATTAGCTTAGATTAGTGTAGATTAGTCCTTAATCTTAGTTTAATCCTAGTTAGTTCTTGTGTAATTGAAGATCTATTGAAGAATTCTTGTCTATTGACAACATTGAAGATACTTTCTTGGGTTGATTTTATACAAGATTCAATGATGGGTGCTTAGTTTTAGACTTTGTTCTTTATTTTTATGTTTTCTTCTCCTTGTGTATCTCCGTTCTACTTCTTGTGTGCTTATCTCTCTTCCTAGTGCCTCAAAAGCACTAGGCTACTAACGTTTGCTCAAGTGCTTCTAGTGCATTCAATGTATCAAGGCAACGTTACGACAATGGGGCATCCAAGCTACCATCAATCGTCATGGGACAATCATGTGGCAAATTGCCAAGACCCACAACTTTACCAACCATACCAATCTCATCAACAATCTTATGAACCCTCTTCATATGACTACCATGAAAGTTGTCAAGGATCATTGCAACATCCTAACAACTACCAAATACCCTCACATAACCCACAACCAAAAATCCCCAACTTTGAGCTTTGCCAAATGATAATTCAAATGCAAAAGAGTCAACAAGAGATGATGATTCAATTTCACAAGAGTCAATAAGAGATGCTGATCAAAATGCAAAGGGATAAAGAGGAGTTCAAGGCCCAAATAGAGGTGAAAGATGCTCGAATCAATGCAGTCATGGCTCGTTTTACGAGGTTGGCCACTCGAGCTCCACAACTTGTTGAGGAAGGTTCATTTGGGCAAGAAGGTCGGGTGTCTCCACAAGAAAGTCAACCCGATCATGAAGCCACGAATGAAGAAGAGAGGGTCAAACAAGAAATCATTGTTGAGTGTTGCTTGGATGGTGAAGATATGGGAAGAATGGAGGAAGTTGAAGCTTCAAGGGTCAACAATGAGGAGGGAATTGAACATGATTCTCAAGGTAACTCTTGGGGAGCCAACGTATTGGCTATCAAATTGGATTTGTACGATTTTCTTCGTGATGAACCGGATCTTGACAATCCAAAGCCAAGTGAAGACAAGACTTCTCTAGGCCAACTAGACAAGGTGAGTGAAAAGGAAGGTAATACTTTGGAGAAAGAGATAGATGCCTTAGAACTTGCCTTGAATGGGAAATTGGAGGAGCCGATTAGGGGATTTGGAGATGCTATGCTAGATCAAACCGTCGAAGAAATTGAGGCCGCCATCAAGGGCCTTGAGTTTCTTCATGGTGAGAATTCTAGTAAGGACAATGATGAGTTCCCCCTAAAGCCTACAATGAATAAAACTTGACGTCTTCACCTCCTTTACCGCACTTGATTTCGAGTCCCTTGTCTTGTTAGACGGTTGATGAAGAGGATCCTTGTCGGACGGTGGAAAAGAGTGCTACTCTTGACCCCGTAGAAGAAGCAAAACCCTTAGGGTGTGATCTCCCAAATCACAACGCCAAGTATGACTTTAGACCACAATACCTACCGGATGGTCATAAGAGTCGTTGCTATCATGGTTCAGAAGACCCGGAAGATCACAAGAAACCTGAGCGTAATGGATTAGATGATTGCTTCTCGACTCCGACTTGGAAACTCTTGTTGATGGCTAGGATCGGCCACATGAGCATTAATGAAGATGTTGCTAGGGCATTTGACTTACTCCTTCGAGCTCTTGATGGCTATGGAGGCGTAGATGGTGAGAGTATCTTATTGTAAATATCTTTTCCTTTTCTTTTTAGCTTTTGTCTTTGTATTTGTTTGATTGGATAGTTTGGTTTCTAGGATTTGTTAGTTTTTGTGGAAATCTTGTAATTTGGAATTTTTTTGAGCGATGTGAGGGAGGGAGTTTGATGATGTTTATTGAGTTCATTTGATAGGTCATAGTGAAGATGAAGTTTTGAGAGAAGTAGTTGATGATAGAAGCTTGGATTTTGGGCAAGGAAGTCGGTTTTTGAAGCTTTTGACAAGCTTTTGGGGACGAGGTTTTAGATCTCGTTGTATTGGTGGTCTTGTGGGTGAAGCTATCAAGAAAATGAAGGGCTAGAAGACTTATCCCGACCGGGAAGGATGTCATCCCGATTGGGATGAGTGTGCTGAAAAGTGGGTTCTCTGATGTGCCATCCCGACCGGGATCAAGTCCGTCCCGACCGGGAAGGAACCATCCCGACCGGGAAGAAGTCCATCCCGACCGGGAAGAAGTCCATCCCGACCGGGATGGTGCCCAGCTACTCCTTTTGCCTCTTCTTCGACATTTGAGCCCACCCAACCACTTTTTACCCCCACCCAACCCTCTACTAACCTAAGCCTCTATCATTTGACCCTTACACTTCAATTATACACCTTCATCTCATCTTCTCATCACTATACACCAAGTTTTCCCAAAATCCCTACCTCATTACACCTATGCAAGCCCGATACTTGTGACTACACTGAAGAAGAGGAATAATGATGATGAAGACAAGCAAGGTGCCGATAACGATCATTGAGACGATGGAGTTGATTGAGTTGCTAACCGTTTGGTAAGGCGACTCTCCTTCTTTTCCGTCTTTTGTTGCTTAGTCTTTCTTCGTTTGTTCCCTTTATCATTTTGGTGTCGTGGTGGCCCTCGAGGCCTTGGTGGTCATTCCTCCCGATTCTCGATGATATGATTACATCGAGATTCATTTTAAAAATCCAAATTAACAAGTTCTTTACTTTTTCCTTGTTTTTATTTTCTTTTGGTTGAATTTAATCGGATTTAGGGAGAATCCGGGCTAGGTGACTTGATTACACCTAGCCCTCCCCTCCCATTTCCTTTGATTTTCTTCTTTTTATTTCTTCCCCCATCCATATCTTTTCTTGTCTCGGCCCTTGGTGACTTGATTACACCCCGGCCGGACACATTCGACCCTTTCTTCACTTTCTTTTTTCATTTTTAGCTTTATTTCCCCTTTTTCTTTTCTTTTTAGTGTCTCTGCACACACTACCGATCGAGCATGAGGACATTGCTCGGTTTAAGTGTGGGGGAGAGATATCTTAGGCTAGTTTAGTTTTATTTTCATAATTGTTTTCGAAAAATCTTTAAAATCCCTAAAAATTTGAAAATTTTCATATTAAAATCAAAAAGATTTTCTTTTTGTGTCTTTTTCTTTTGTGTCCTTGTGCCGTATATTTGCTGTGTTGTGTGTTTTGCCTTCCCATTTCCTTGTAGGTTCCACGATCGTCGTCAAGTTTCGAAAAGCTCAAGACATCCGGTAATATCCCTTCATTTCTTTCTCCTTTTTCCTATTGTGGAGTTTGGAGGATGTGTTATGATGGTGTGTGCTCGGGTGGAGCTTTTTGAAGTTTGTGGTTGATGTGGTTGCTTGTTTGAAAGTTTCGGGGTGGTGTTTGTTTATTTTGTATGTTTGCTTGTTTGTTTGTCTTGTTTTGTTTTGTTGTGTTTGTCTCTTTTCCTTTCGTTTTTGTTGTGTCTTTGTTTTGTCTTGTTTAGTTGTGTCTAGTGTGTAATAAAAGATTTTCGAAAACCCGGTTTTGAGGCTAGTGCACAAGTGTTTACTTTCCCTTTCTATGTAATATGAGTCGAGTCTTGGACTTTAGTCTAATAGAATGACATTAAATCAATGATTTCGTTGGTTTCTCACCTTGAGTCCACCTAGTCTACTAGGGATTTACTACGGGATTTGCATTTTGACCATTATGACCACCCACGGAGTGAAAAGGCCTAGGTTGCCGAGTCCCGTCCCTTAGGTGACCGTGTTCGAAATTTCTTTGATTAGTCCAAGTTTCCCCCTTTTTGTGCGTTTGAAGGGAAGACGTCGTCCCGACTCACCCATATCCTTACCTCTTACACATTTCCACAAATAAGTTGCAATTTGTCAAGCTTCTTACTTGGTTGCGATGAATGCCTACAAAACAAAAATTTGGCCAAAAGGGCAAACCAAGAAAAAGAAAGAAAAAGAAAGTAAAAAAGAAAGAAAGAAAAGAAAGAAGAAAAAGAAAAAGGCACAACAAATGAAAAACAAAATACAAAAGAAGAGAAAGAAATGGCATAGAAACTCAAAAGCCAAATGCGAAAGAAAAATGCCAAAGAAAATCATCTCACAAAACAAATTCTCACCCCTCAAAATAAGCCTTTTGCCGACTATTACCGTGAAGAGCCTACCAAAGGACCGAGTCCCTAGGAAGGATGATAGCGGTAAATAGTCGGTCTTCCCTCACTTTGCAACCTTATCCACCTTTTTTACTTGGACTAGTTTGGCGATTTTGGACATAGGACGACCTTCTTGGCTTATCGCTAAAGGGGGCGGTGTCTCACTTAACTACAGTGTCGACTAACTCCGTGGTTCATCCTTTTTCCATCCCGCCGATCGTCCCGTAGTAAGTTCTTAGAAGGTTAGGAGGACCTTGGTAAATTATCAACGTTTTTATTGCTTTGTTGTCATACTATTAGGGTTTTGTCCATTTCGGTTTGTATTACTAGTTTGGGAACGTTGTCACTTGCCTTGAGTCCTTAACCGGTGCTTCTTTCACCGCTTTGTAGAGGGAAGCGGTACTTGTTTCTTCTTGGATGCAACCGTTTGGCGTTTGTTTGTGTGTTTTAGTGTACGGTTGTATCCACAGTTTTGTTGCAAGACCTCACTTGCCTTGCGGAGAGCACTTTTCCTCTAAGTGTTCTCGCGTGAGTTGAAAGGGCGTAGGGTGCGCTAATACCCGCTCGGTTAGTAGTCTAGTTTATTTTAGTTTTTAGTTAGTTTGTGCTTACTCGAGGGCGAGTAAGGGTTAAGTGTGGGGGAGTTGATAAGTGTGTTTTGTAGTGCTTATTTGTTGTGTTTGGTCCCGGTTTGTCTTGTGAAATCGCTCTTTGGAGTGGTTTTCAAGGCTACTTACGCTTCTTCTAGTTTGTTTTAGGTTCCAACGGCCTATCATAGAGAAAGGGAACGATTAAGACTCGTTTCCGACACATTTGGAGCCAACGAAGAGAAGCGACGACCCCTCGGTGGCCTAGACTCGATCCCGAGCCATTGGGACCATTTCTGAGCCCTCAAGACCCATTCCCAAGCACCGAGAATCGTTGAGAAGCCTAACAAGAGCAAGGAGGGATCTATGGGATCATATTTGAAGCCTACATGACCCATCCCGGTCGGGAAGGACCCCATCTCGACCGGGATGAAGTGCAAAGAAGAGACGGCCTTCTGGAGGGCCATCCCGATCGGGACCACCCTCATCCCGACAGGCATCACCGCCATCCCGACCGGGATGGGCCCAGCGAAGAGCTGTTTTGCTTTTCCTTCTTCCCTATTCATTGTAACCCTATAAATACCCCCCCTCTTGTATTGTTACACTATCTTATGTTATGTTAGACATTACCCACTAAACCCTAGACTAATTTAGGTTAGATTAGCTTAGATTAGTGTAGATTAGTCCTTAATCTAGTTAGTTAATGTTGTATTAAGGGATCTCTTGAAGAATCCATTCAATCTTGACAACATTGGTGGATGTTTTGGGTGTTCGTTATATACAAGTTCTCATCTTTTTATCCTTTGTAGTTTGGTATAATCCTTCTCTACTCTTTTCTCTTAATCTTTATTGTTATTCAAGTTTTCATCTTTGTTTATGTTTGTTGTTCATCCTTGTTCTTCATTATGAATGTTTCTTTTGTTCTTGTGATTGTTTCTCTTGTTTGTGTTTGTTTTAGTTTAGATATGTGTGAGTAGTTCTCCCCTAGGGTTAGTAGGGGAATTGGGTGTGATTAGGGATGATTAGGGTGAGATGGGTGGTACTAGATGTTGCTTTTGATGTTTCCCATTTACCTTGCACTCCACATGTTTGATGAAATGCTTGTGAGACTAGAGATGATCAATCCTTGTTTTTCTTGCCTCTTCTCTTGTATGTGTTTGTTTGGTTGGTTGGTTTGGTTCCCTCACTAGTAGCGAGAACGTTGTAAGGATGACCCCTAAGTCGTTTAAGTAGCGAGAGCCCGATCGGAACCTAGGCTACGAAAGCATGCTAGTAACCCCGTTTCCTTGTTTTTATCTCCTTGACATCCATGAACCCGACTTAGCCCTAGTTTCTTCTTATTGATTTATTTGTTTCCTTTTGTCATTAGTTGCTTGTTTAGCCTTGTTAGTTTGTGTTTTAGACTTTAGCTTAGTCCTTATTCTACCTTAGCCTTCCTCTAGTTTAGCTTGTCTCGGACCTAGTCTTGGATTGTAGCCCACCTTAGTCCGACACTCCGTCCCTGTGGATTCGACCCGACTTGCCCTATCTATCCAGTTAGGAATAGTTGGTTTTAATTGTTTGGTAGGATTGACGGCAAAATCCACCCATCAATTGTAAATCTTCAAACATTGCCCATTAACCATAAATTTTCCAATTTCCGGGCTAGATATCTCTATCGATCCATATGGTTGTACCTTGGTCACTTCGAATGGACCCGACCATTTCGATTTCAATTTACAGGGGAAAAGCTTAAAACGAGAGTTGAAGAGTAATACCTTATCACCAACGGAAAAGTCCTTTACGAAGTATCTTAGAATCAGGCCATTTGTGAGTTCGTTCCTTGTAGATCTTTGAATTATCGTAGGCTTCAAGTCTTAGTTCTTCCAATTCTTGTAATTGGAGAAGGCGATTATTCCCAACAACATTCTCATCAAAATTTAGCTCTTTGATAGCCCATTTGGCTTTGTGTTCTAATTCCACCGGTAAATGACAAGCTTTTCCATACACAAGAAGATAAGGAGTGGTTCCAATCGGCGCTTTGTAAGCCATTCTCAATGACCAAAGAGTGTCATTCAATTTTAAGGACCAATCCTTTCGGTGTATATTTACAACTTTTTCCAAAATTCCTTTGATTTGACGGTTGGAGATCTCGGCTTGCCCATTTGATTGAGGGTGGTAGGCTAATGACATCTTGTGATTGATACCATATTTCCTATGAAGGTGTTCAAATGTATCTTTCCTAAAATGAGAGCCTCCATCACTAATTATGGCTCTAGGCATACCGAATCTGGGGAAAATCACATTTTTGAAAAGTTTGATTACAACCTTGGAATCATTGGTAGGGGAAGCTACGTTCTCGATCCACTTTGAGACATAATCAGCCGTGACTAAGATGTATTTGTTGCCAACAGAGGATGTGAAAGGACCTATGAAATCAATGCCCCAAACATCTAACAATTCGATTTCTAAAATAGGTTGAAGGGGCATCTCATTTCTTGTTATATTGCCACTTGTTTTGCAAGCATCACATATGAGAATGAAAGCTCGAATGTCCTTGAACATGGAAGGCCACCAAAACCCGCTTTGGAGAACCTTGGCAATTGTCTTTTGGTTGGCCAAGTGTCCACCATAAGATGTCGAGTGAAGGTACTTCACAATATTATATCCTTCATCGGTCGTAACACATCGTCGGTAAATAACATCTATACAACGGCGAAACAAATAGGGCCCATCCCAATAATAGCGTCGGGCTTCATAACGTAGTTTCTTCCTCTCTTGCTTGGAATAATCGTACGGAATATAATGAGATACTAAGAAATTAACGATATCGGCATATATATGAGATACTGTGGGTCCTTCCCGACCGGGACCGACCCCTTCCCGACCGGGACCACCTCGTCTCGGCCGGGACGGGGGTGCTGCAGCCCGCCTTCTATTCTTTTCTTCTCCCTTCCATTTGTAACCCTATATATACTCTTCCCTTGTTATGTTAATGGTATGTACTTCATATTACACTAAACTCTAGATAGTTTTAGCATAGATTAGTGTAGATTAGTCTTTAGATTATCGTTAATCTTAGATTAGTGCTTGTAATTTGGGAATTCCTCAAGATCTCCACCAAGCTTGACAAACTTGGATGTTTGTTTTGGGTTCTTCCATTATGCAAGTTTCCTTCTTCTTTTCATCTTCTAGTTTGGAATAATCCCTTTTCCTTCTTCTTAATCTTGTTTTTATCATTAAAGTTTGATTCTTTGTTCTTGTTATTGTTCATAGCTCATAGTTCTTGTTAGTTTCATTATGCTAGTTTGGTTGTTTGAATTGATTTCTCTTCTTAGTGTTAGTTTTAGTATAGATATGTTAGAGTAGTATCTTGCTAGGGTTAGTAAGGTGATTAGGGTGTTAATTGGATGATTAAGGGATTGTTGGAGATGTTGGTGGAAGATTTGGGTTTCCCCTTGGTTTGATGCATATCACATGTTTGTTGAAATGCTTGAATGACTAGTATGTGCATATGCTTGTTTTTCTTGCTTTTCTCTTGTGGGTGATAGTTTGTTTGTGGGTTTGGTTCCCTCATTAAGTTACGAGAGCCCGGTGAGGACGACCCCTAGGTCGGTCTAAGTTGCGAGAGCCTGGATGCGACCTAGGCCTATAGCACGCTAGTACTCCGTTTGTCGTTTGTGTCGCCAAGGTGGGTTTTAGGATGAACCTCTAGGTGAGTCTAAGTTGCGTGAGCCCGGGCATTACCTAGATTACCCTACTACCTCCTTCACTCTGACTCTCCCTCGACCATTCCATTACCCCTTTGATCCCGACCTAATCCTAGCCCGTTTCCTTTGTTTGTTTTCTTGCCTTAGACCTAGATTAGTCTATAGCTATCCCCCTCCTTAGAATAGCTTGTCTTGAACATAGTCCTAGACTGTAGCATACCTTAGTCCATCCTCCCGTCCCTGTGGATTCGACCCGACTTACCCTAACTACCCACTAGGTTTTGCCGGTTTTATTTGACGGTTGGGATTCACGACAAATCCCTCCCATCAACATGAAGGAGAGCTTTTTATGTGATGTTTAATAATTTCGATGGAAGGATTGAAGATAGTTTGAAATTGAACTCAAATCGTTGCTTGGTTAGATGAATAAAGTAAGGCAAAGGTACAAAATAGAGAAAGTCTTAGAAAAAGAAATCATATGTGGTTGATAGTGTTATTGAGAAATGAATATAAGAAAGAATGCTTCATTTCTCTGAATACAAGTTAGGGTAACAATTGATCTCCGATGTACGCGTTATTTAGGTAACTAGATTCTCGGTCAGGTCTAAGTCGACACCTAATTAGTACTCGAGGACTACTATCTTACGTCTGCAGTTGATCTTCTCGTATGTTACATCTCCTCTGCATAGCTTCACTCGATTATTCAACATGATCCAACTTGATTTTGCAACTATAGTTGATTTGGAAGATGCGTCTATTTGTGCTTGCAATGGTGTTCTACCAGTCTTGATCTTTTGATGGTTGAAAGTGCTTTATCTTGGTCATCACGTTGATCACAAGTAAATTAAAACTAGCCAATTGGCTAAGGTAAGATAATCAATGTACACACAACTATATAGATAGCATATGAAAACAAGCGAGGGGCCAAAACCTAAATCGGACTGTACAAGTAATCCTTAGTAATTCTACCCATTTATATATTCTACCCAATTATATTATTTGATTCTAGGGTTATGCTAGTGAATCTCTCATTTAGTGATCTTAAATGTTCTACATGTTTTAGACACTCTAGACATGTGTCATGAGCTCCAGGTGCGTTCCCTCGATAGGTGATGTAAATATGCATCGCACATAGTTACACATGTGTAGACACCCACATTTTGACCGCCAGGTGTCTATAGAAGTTTCCGACAAACACCCGATGATGATCGGACGCAAACATGCTTTAACGTACTCGAATATGGGCTCGAAATCATTGGCATTTGGCTTCGGCTTTTTACGGAGTACAAATCTCACAAAACCAACCTCAAATTCAGGCCCAGTGGGTCATTTCGAGTCAAATAAGAGTAATTTGGGTCGAATCCGACACCAAGGGCAAAACCGTCTTTTAGCGACCGAGTCAAAACCCGGTCAAAGATATTTTCCGAGACGTAGAAACCAGCCGTGTCACCCCACGAGTCCGGTTTGAGCTCAAACACTACAAAAATCAGTTAAAAAAAAATATTAAACAATTCCGTTAGGGATAGAATTCGATCTCCAGTAGGAATTCTATCCGAATACCCGACCAAATACTCGACCAAGCACAACACACTCGGCCGAGATCCCCAATTTCAGCCGGATTTGTTTCTTCCCCACCAAGAAACGGAATTCTCATTCCACACAACTTCTTACTTTTCCTATCCTAATCGGTATTTCTTATCACCCAAGCAAGAGTACCTTTCCTAGCTTCAATCGAGGACATCTCATATAAATAGGACCCTCTCACACATCAAATAGACAACACATACAATTAACATCGAGATCCATACACAACTCATACACACATATACTCATAGCATCGAAAACACGACAATTCAAACCCGAGATCACGCCGTCCGAACCCGAAGAAGTCGGCTACCTCACCCGACATCAAACACGTCCAAAACCCACCACAACTCACCGACATCACCTCGACGCTCCCGTGTCTAAGCCACATTCCGACGAGCCCCGTTCCGAGTACACAAAGCATGTAGGTTAAGGGTGTAAAATCAAACCCGTTCTCTCCTTTCTCTTTCTCTTCCTCTCGTCTTTTTCCTCTTTTTTGCGTCGTCGGTCCGTTTTTTTTATTATGGGTCTTCGTCACGTTTTTCTAATATCGATACTACAAAATTATTTTCATATAAAACAAACTTTCCTAAAATGCGATATTGACTCTATAGTCAAATATCGTATCTAAAAGGAACTAAATTAATCTCGTTGATGCTAAAAAATCGTCAAATGATTTCATAAGACAAAACACGACGATTTTTAACGCGGAGAGAATCAAACATCGTTTTTTGGTTTAATTTTACTAAACGATTTTCAAAACTTTTTTTCTCCTTTTATAAAAAATCCTTCCGAGTATTTGATATCGATTTCATAATCGAATATCAAATATAACGAATATCGCAAAATTAAATCAAGTATAAATCATGCAATATTTGTACGCGATTTAATAAAGCTATAAATTTTCCGAAAAACGATTCCGAAAACAGCCCGGGACGCGAGTCGTGTGCATCCCGGGCGAGTCGCCTTCTCGCGCGAGTTGCGCTCTTCCCGTGCGGGTCGCGTGATCCCCTGAAAACGCGACGTAAATCAATTTCGGTCTAATTTTTTGAATATCGTTTATTTAACGAAACAACGGGTTTTCTCGACATACTTTATTTTTCTTGACCTCGGTCAACGCGTGCTTAATCCATCACGCGAATTATCTTTTCAAAACCATGCATATTATCATTCATATCATCGTACTTATTTATTATTTACAAACCGTTACTAACTTGTTTTTTCGTGTTTGTAGCAATTTCTTTTTTTTATTTGTTTTATTAGACTAAAACGAACCTCACATGCTAAAATACAACTTTGACGTTAATTTTAGTTGCATTAAATCGACTTAGCAACCCATTCAATTTTTCACATGTTTAGGGAAAATAATGTTTGCATATCATTCATCGAATTACTAACGCGCGTATTTTAAAATCAAACGATATCCTAGTAGAGGCCGCTAATGTGCGGGCGGGGTTGGGTGTTCTTTGTGAACTTCCCAACACGTACCCTCACCCCTTACATAGAACCATGATTTCCGGATGTCCGAATCCATTGGCACACGAGAGTCATTCAATACACGATATCCGATAACGTCGGTATCGGTATCAAATGCAAAGGGACGAACCCAATAAACTCTGAAATCGGAATGGGCCGTATTTTTTACACGGCCCACCACGACATAGAGTGGGTTCGAACGGGCCCGAATTCCCACAAAGTTCGGTGGTGTAACACCCTCATTTGTTCAGGAGACTTAACAAGCCATCCTAAACAAATACGAGTGTTACCATCTCGGTAAACCGAGGTAGCAGACATCATTACTCACAATAATAGAGTGTCCAAACATTAAAACTTAATAATAGATTATAGAAATTCAGTCTACAAACCAAACAATAAAAAGTATTCGTGATAGTCTAATAAATAGATGGAATAATACGAACGATCAGGGTCTATACTACTCTTGTGATTTCGCACTCTGCCCATCCCGTAAATAGCATCCCGAGTCAAAAGCACATTCCATCAAGCACCTGAATACATCTCTGCTCCCCAAATGACCATAACCGTCAAGTGGATCATCACAGACACCAGAAATACACACACAAGATCAGTTTACGATAACATTAAACAATATTAGTACAATCTATATCACAATATCATCATTAATATCATCATTCCTATCATCACTATCGCGACCGCAGTCACGCCCCGTCAGTCCGAGTGTGCACACCCCTCCTAGGCTCTCCTAGGAGGAAACATTAGGGAAGGTCCCGAGATCAACCGGGCCTAGCTAGTCCTAGCTAGGTTCTCTCAATCGGTACATAACCGCAATCTCAATATCATCATTATACCATTATATCATACAATCTCAATATCATCATTATACCATTATATCATACAATATGCAAACATACAACGTAAACTGAGTAAGGATAGCCTTACCTAATTAGCAGGTCACGATCACGTCGTTAGTATAATTCACCAAGGAATTTCTACGAAGTCCGAACCTAATAAAATAATATATATACATAGATTAATATCGATCGTAACGAATTGATTTATAAAGCGAACCGATACCGTCTAATTAGCGTAACCTACAACTTATTATTATCGTTATCATTACGCTATATATACTAATATTAGACTCCGTATAATTACTTCTTCTACACTACAGTGACACAGAGATTAAATATCTCAATCTAGTACTCCCTCCGTATAGTTTAACATGATTCTACTAGATTCCACATTACCCTTACCCCATAAATCTTACAGCAACACTACAACTTATTATTATTATTATTATTATTATTATTATTATTATTACTACCCAGCAACGTTACTGCAACACTAAAACCAACAGACCACAATCACACGCAATTACACGACTCTTCCTAGCCCGACAACAAAACTACTCCTAGCCCGACAACATTACGACACATTTATTATTATATTATTATAAAAACTACGACAACTTACACGACTCCTCCTAGCCCGACAACAATAACCAACCTACGTCAACACCAACCAATGTTTCGATTCTTGCTCGTCAGCCCAACCACGACCGCTGATTTCTCGACAAGAACAACCCCACTAAGTACAGTAAAATGACAAAATGCACAACGAAGTCTAACCGTCAATATAAATAGTTTACCGACCACCGTAATTACGTAATGACAACAACTCATTGACAATAAAGACACCATCCCGACACCACGGTAGCAACTACGACAAAACGCACATCACCCGAAATCGCCGATTCGACTACTACTGTTCAACCAGACCCGACGTAAATAATAATAAGAACAATAATACTAACAATAATACCTAAGATGCGACTATACTACTAAGTATAATAATAACAATAATAGTACGATAACAATAATAATAATACGACTATACTACTACGACATTAAAACTTGCTAACGGTTCCAAGAAGAGAACGAAACAACGTGGCATACCTAAGATGCGGGTACGATCGAGTTTAATCTATCGACGGTCCAATCCGACTCCTAGATTATCCCTTTCTTCGTCTTGATCGTGCGGCGGTTTGTGTGTGTGATGGGCTGTCGGTTTTGTTCGTGAGGCAGTTTTTGTGTATAATGGTGTGTCGGTTTCCTCTTTGGTTTATGTGTCATGATAATTTGGTTTAAATAAAGAATAGTTTGTGTTGTAAGTTTCCATTAAGTAATATGTGGGCTTATGGTAATTAGTGGGCCTGGGGTATTACATATTGACCAAACTAGTATGGGCATGGGGTATTACGTATTGACCAAACTAGTATATATATAACTGAAGGTTTCGGCTGACCTATACCGTCTTGACTCGATTTGATCGAGTCACTCTATAAACACGGGTATTACAATCTACCCTCCTTATAAGGAACTTCGTCCCGAAGTTTGCTCACTGACAAAACACGTCAATGAAACTCTAAGGAATTAACCTACTAACAATGAAACAATAAAACTAGATTTTCTATACGATGAATGTTTAACTATATATAGCATAAGTCAGGCTGTTACATCCTACCCTCCTTAAAGATAAGGTTACGTCCCCGTAACCGAAGTAATTACCTGATCAAAGAGATGAGGAAAACGTTTCTGCATCGATGCTTCTGTTTCCCAGGTGGCCTCCTCGACGTTGTGATTAGTCCACAAAACCTTGACAAGGACTGCTTCTCTTCCCTGGTTTTCTGAACTTTCCGATCTAAAATTTCCTTGGGAACCTCCTCATAAGTAAGAGAACCATCTAATTGAATTGTCTCGGGTTCAATGATGTGAGACGGGTCACTCAAGTAATTCCTCAACTGGGATACATGAAACACATTATGGACTTTATCAAGAGCTGGGGGAAGTGCTAACCGATATGCCACCTCCCCTATCCTATCTAGAATTTCATACGGTCCAATAAACTTTTGACTCAACTTACCCTTCTTCCCGAACCTCATAACCCCTCTCATAGGTGACACTTTCAGTAATACCTTATCACCCACAGCGAACTCAACCTCACGGCGGTGGAGATCAGCATAACTCCTTTGACGATCCTGTGCTGCCCGCATCTTCTGTCGGATTATATGTACCTGCTCGATCATCTCCTGAATCATGTGGGGACCCAGCACAACTGCGTCGGCCTTCTCGTCCCAACATACTGGGCTCCTACACTTCCTTCCATATAGCGCTTCAAACGGTGCCATCTGGATGCTAGCATGGTAACTGTTGTTGTAAGAGAAATCAATCAAATCCAGTCGATCCTCCCACGAACCCCGAAATTCCAAGGCACAGGCCCGCAACATATCTTCTAAAGTCTGTATGGTTCGTTCTGTCTGACCGTCAGTCGCGGGGTGAAAGGCTGTACTCATCTTCAATTGTGTACCCAAGGATTCCTGCAACTTCTGCCAAAATTTTGAGATGAACCTCGAATCACGATCTGACACAATGTCCTTAGGTACTCCATGTAATTTCAGAACATGCCTCCTATAAGCCATTGCTAGCTCAGCCTTACTCCACGTATCCTTCATTGGCACGAAGTGAGCCGACTTGGTGAGTCGATCTACTATCACCCAAATCATATTATTCCCCTTTGGGGTTCTCGGTAAACCGACAATGAAATCCATGGAAATGGAGTCCCACTTCCACTCAGGTACCTCTAAGGGTTGCAGCTTACCCTGTGGTCGTTTGTGTTCACTCTTGACCTTCTGACAAGTCAGACATCTGGACACAAACTCGGCCACTTCTCTCTTCATGTTGTCCCACCAGAATGTCTTCTTCAGATCCTTATACAGTTTGTCCCCACCCGGATGTACCGAGTAAGGACTACAATGCGCCTCGGTCATGATTTTCCTCCTTAAATCTCCTCCTTCCGGCACCCACCACCTATCATTGAATCTGAGGCTCCCGTCTGGGTGAATGGTGAGATTTGAGGGTTCACCTCTCTCAATACGGGCTCGCCACATTAGATACTTCTGATCCAAAAACTGCTCTTCTCGTATTTCGGCGTACAACTCGGGTTGAATTGCCAAATCCGACATTGCTTCCCCTTTTCTTATCACATGAATCCCCATTTGTTGCACTTCATTCCTTAGCCTCAATCTGGACATATCCAAACTCAGAGAATGCACCGATTTCCTGCTTAGGGCATCAGCTACCACATTTGCCTTTCCCTCGTGGTACAAAATCTCCATATCATAATCTCCGATTAACTCGATCCATCGCCTCTGCCGCATATTCAACTCCTTCTGTGTGTAGATGTACTTCAAACTCTTATGGTCTGAAAACACCTTGAATGTTGCCCCATACAGATAATGTCTCCATATTTTCAGAGCAAACACTACTGCCCCAAGTTCTAGGTCATGAGTTGGGTAGTTCTCTTCGTAAGTCTTCAGCTGACGTGAAGCATACGCAATGACTTTCCCATTCTGCATCAGTACACAACCCAACCCATTTTTCGATGCATCAGTGTACACCTCAAAATTTTCGCTCCCTTCGGGTAAGGCTAGGATTGGTGCTGTAGTCAGACGCTCCTTTAAGGTTTGAAACGCCCTCTCACAGCTGTCATCCCACCTGTACCGAATCTCCTTCCTCATAAGGTTAGTCAATGGTCTTGCTATCTTTGAGAAGTCCTTCACGAACCTTCGATAGTACCCGGCTAACCCTAAGAAACTCCGAATCTCTGCCACATTCTTTGGCGCCTGCCACTTTGAGACAGCTTCGATCTTGCTCGGGTCTACAGATACCCCCTCTTTCGAAATCACGTGTCCCAAAAATGCGACCTTCTCCAACCAGAACTCACACTTTGATAACTTAGCGTACAACTGGTTGTCTCGGAGTAGTTGCAATACAATCCTCGGATGCTCTGCATGCTCTTCCCGGTTCCTTGAATAAACCAGGATATCATCGATAAACACCACCACGAACTTGTCCAAGTAAGGTCGAAAAACTCGGTTCATCAGATCCATGAAAACAGCAGGAGCATTTGTTAGACCAAATGGCATCACCACAAATTCATAGTGGCCATATCGAGTTCTGAATGCGGTCTTGGGAATATCTTCGTTCTTGACCCTCAACTGGTGATAACCGGACCTCAAATCAATCTTGGAAAAGATACCAGCCCCACTCAGTTGATCGAATAAATCATCAATACGAGGCAAAGGGTACCGATTCTTCACAGTGACATTATTCAGCTCCCTATAATCGATGCACAGCCTCATGCTCCCATCCTTCTTCTGCACAAACAAAACAGGAGCACCCCACGGGGATACACTTGGTCTGATATACCCCTTATCCATCAATTCCTCCAACTGCTTCTTCAATTCAGTCAACTCCTTAGGCCCCATACGGTACGGTGCCTTAGAGATAGGCCCCGTCCCTGGCTTCAACTCAACACCGAAATCAACCTCTCGCCTTGGTGGTAACCCCGGTATCTCTTCTGGAAATACGTCGACGAACTCGTTCACTACAGGTATTGAATAGGAAGACAACTCCTCGACCCGAGTATCCCGTACATGGCACAAGAATAACGGGTTACCCTTCTTTAGATGTCTCTTCAAGGTGATGGCTGCTATAATCTTCACAGTTGGCTTTACAGCATACCCCCTATAAGACACTCTAATGCCCTTTGGACCTCTTAACGACACTTTCTTAAGATTACAATCAATCTGGGCTCTAAACCGTCTCAACCAATCCATTCCCAGGATAATGTCGAAGTCATCTAAGGGAAACTCTATTAAATTAACTGGCAGGTCAACTCCCTCAACTATTAAAGACACATCTCGAAAGACCCTTGTACACCTAACTGACTTCCCCGAGGGTGTGATCACATCATCAGCTATATTTTCAAAATCTACTAACCCTAGACTCGGTACATGGTTACAAGCTACAAATGAATGGGTTGCCCCGGAATCGAATAAAACAAAAGAAGGTTTCAAGTTAACGAGAAAGGTACCCGTGATAACTTGCGTGTCCTCCTGAGCAGCTTGCTTCCCCATAGCAAAGAGTTTCCCAGTATTCTTACTACCTTCAGGCACCCCATTAACAGATGTAGTTGGCCCAGCGGCTGCAGCTGACCGGGTAGTGCTTCCCGACGCCTGATAGTAACTCCCCTGTTGCCGATTCCAGTTCCCCTGTGATCGGTTCCAGTTTCTCTGCTGTGGGTTCCCATTTCCGTGGTACCGATTCCCCTGGTTAACATTGCCTGAAGTTGCTGAAGCAGCGGAGTAAAAACCCCCTTGACTCAAACCCCCATTCTGCTTCGGGGCAAAACATTCATAGGCACGGTGTCCCGCTTTTCCACAATTGTAGCATGTGACGGGTTTTCCATTACAATCCTTACCGGGATGGTTGCGGTCACAGTGCTTGCATTCATATACTCGAGGTTCGTTCCGTCGTCCCTGACCGGACCCTGTTCCCCCATAACTGTTTCCCCCAAAGTTTTGGGGTCGCACCATTCCCCGGTTCTGGTTTCCCCTCTTAGGTTCATTCTGGAGTGTGCCTTCAGATTCAGCTTTTCTCTTCTCTCTCTTTTGCTCTCCCAGCTCCTTGATTCGGTCAGCCACTCGTTCTGCATGTCCGGCCCTCAAGTATACCTCCTTCACATCAGTATTAAGTCCCATGGGTAGCCTTTCCAGGATTCTGATAGACAAGCCCCTCTTGAAGCGGGAAGCCAGTAGTTCAAAACTTAAATTGAGGTCAGCAGAATAAGTGGCCAGCTCCATGAATTTGTCATAATAGTCCTCGACGGTCATGTCATCCGTCATGGTGAAACGATCAAATTCAGCTCTTTTTGCACTGCGGATATGTTCCGGAAAGAACTCCGCCCTCAGCTCCTCCTGAAGACTCTTCCACCCAAAGCTATACTCTCCATAATCTCCCTCCTCATGTTGTGCAATAAGGTTGACATAGTTAAGGTGCCACCATAAATCGGCCTTGCCACTCAAATAGAACGCAGCTTGATTCAGCTCCATATGCTCCGGGCATTTCACGGTCTGGAATACCTTCTTCATTTCTCTCACCCAGTTCTCCAGCCGCGAGGGTCCACCAGTCCCATCATATTTACTGGGATGAAGGCGTGCTATCGCAGCGCTGATGGTGGCCGCGTCTGTCGCTGGTGGTCTCGGGGCATGGATGTTTCTCAAAGCTTCCAAAAGTGCATCGTTGGTTGCCTTTAAGCGCGCCATTTCCTCATCACGCGAAATGGCTGGGGTAGAACCGGTGGCTGCTTCCTTTGACATGATTACTTCAAAATAACAATAACATACACATGAGCCTTAAATGCTCATACATCATAACAATACATTACTATTAACGTTGTAATTATTCATATTATTGAAAACATCACACTTATAACTACTCATAAAAATTATGCAATTCAAAGAGATTCATATCATCATCGCGGACCCAACCTATTCTACCCTCTCTCGGTCTCACACGTGGTTACCGGGTCTAAACCAAAAGGGCCGGAGGTTGGTATGAGGACGTCTCCTCAACCAGATATTTTAAGTGGGCTCCTAATGGTCTATCACCGGGGTTCATTTTAATTCCTACGTTCATTTATTCAGGCTCCAGAATTGATCGCTCTGATACCACTTTGTAACACCCTCATTTGTTCAGGAGACTTAACAAGCCATCCTAAACAAATACGAGTGTTACCATCTCGGTAAACCGAGGTAGCAGACATCATTACTCACAATAATAGAGTGTCCAAACATTAAAACTTAATAATAGATTATAGAAATTCAGTCTACAAACCAAACAATAAAAAGTATTCGTGATAGTCTAATAAATAGATGGAATAATACGAACGATCAGGGTCTATACTACTCTTGTGATTTCGCACTCTGCCCATCCCGTAAATAGCATCCCGAGTCAAAAGCACATTCCATCAAGCACCTGAATACATCTCTGCTCCCCAAATGACCATAACCGTCAAGTGGATCATCACAGACACCAGAAATACACACACAAGATCAGTTTACGATAACATTAAACAATATTAGTACAATCTATATCACAATATCATCATTAATATCATCATTCCTATCATCACTATCGCGACTGCAGTCACGCCCCGTCAGTCCGAGTGTGCACACCCGTCCTAGGCTCTCCTAGGAGGAAACATTAGGGAAGGTCCCGAGATCAACCGGGCCTAGCTAGTCCTAGCTAGCTTCTCTCAATCGGTACACAACCGCAATCTCAATATCATCATTATACCATTATATCATACAATCTCAATATCATCATTATACCATTATATCATACAATATGCAAACATACAACGTAAACTGAGTAAGGATAGCCTTACCTAATTAGCAGGTCATGATCACGTCGTTAGTATAATTCACCAAGGAATTTCTACGAAGTCCGAACCTAATAAAATAATATATATACATAGATTAATATCGATCGTAACGAATTGATTTATAAAGCGAACCGATACCGTCTAATTAGCGTAACCTACAACTTATTATTATCGTTATCATTACGCTATATATACTAATATTAGACTCCGTATAATTACTTCTTCTACACTACAGTGACACAGAGATTAAATATCTCAATCTAGTACTCCCTCCGTATAGTTTAACATGATTCTACTAGATTCCACATTACCCTTACCCCATAAATCTTACAGCAACACTACAACTTATTATTATTATTATTATTATTATTATTATTATTATTATTATTATTATTATTATTATTATTATTATTACTACTACTATTATTATTACTACCCAGCAACGTTACTGCAACACTAAAACCAACAGACCACAATCACACGCAATTACACGACTCTTCCTAGCCCGACAACAAAACTACTCCTAGCCCGACAACATTACGACACATTTATTATTATATTATTGTAAAAACTACGACAACTTACACGACTCCTCCTAGCCCGACAACAATAACCAACCTACGTCAACACCAACCAATGTTTCGATTCTTGCTCGTCAGCCCAACCACGACCGCTGATTTCTCGACAAGAACAACCCCACTAAGTACAGTAAAATGACAAAATGCACAACGAAGTCTAACCGTCAATAAAAATAGTTTACCGATCACCGTAATTACGTACTGACAACAACTCATTGACAATAAAGACACCATCCCGACACCACGGTAGCAACTACGACAAAACGCACATCACACGAAATCGCCGATTCGACTACTACTGTTCAACCAGACCCGACGTAAATAATAATAAGAACAATAATACAAACAATAATACCTAAGATGCGACTATACCACTAAGTATAATAATAACAATAATAGTACGATAACAATAATAATAATACGACTATACTACTACGACATTAAAACTTGCTAACGGTTCCAAGAAGAGAACGAAACAACGTGGCATACCTAAGATGCGGGTACGATCGAGTTTAATCTATCGACGGTCCAATCCGACTCCTAGATTATCCCTTTCTTCGTCTTGATCGTGCGGCGGTTTGTGTGTGTGATGGGCTGTCGGTTTTGTTCGTGAGGCAGTTTTGTGTGTATAATGGTGTGTCGGTTTCCTCTTTGGTTTATGTGTCATGATAATTTGGTTTAAATAAAGAATAGTTTGCGTTGTAAGTTTCCATTAAGTAATATGTGGGCTTATGGTAATTAGTGGGCCTGGGGTATTACATATTGACCAAACTAGTATGGGCATGGGGTATTACGTATTGACCAAACTAGTATATATATAACTGAAGGTTCCGGCTGACCTATACCGTCTTGACTCGATTTGATCGAGTCACTCTATAAACACGGGTATTACAATCTACCCTCCTTATAAGGAACTTCGTCCCGAAGTTTGCTCACTGACAAAACACGTCAATGAAACTCTAAGGAATTAACCTACTAACAATGAAACAATAAAACTAGATTTTCTATACGATGAATGTTTAACTATATATAGCATAAGTCAGGCTGTTACAGGTGGCGACTCCAACTTTGATTTAAATTTCAATTCGACCCATTCTCATATGGAGATTCATTCGCCTCCCCAAACCCGCGCGTGGCCGCGTCGGGGTGGACCTATGTCATTTCCACAATTTGGCGACTCTGCTGAGGATTAACTGATGCGTGACTTACCATCGGCATCGTCACGGTGAGACTTGAATAGAAATCGTTTGACTAGTACAATACGCGTTTTAGTTTTACGGTTCATGCATAACCCCATATTTTCCCGGGCCGGTACTGGTGACCGACGTCCCACTATACTATTGATGTAGTCCAAATTGGATATGTCAAAGGTGTCCATAGTCGATTCGTATGGATTTTACGGCATGTTCTACGCTCAACTCGACTTAGGAAGTTCGCCCCGATTCTCGGATAGGCTATGTACACTGGTATAGACCCTTTATAGACCGACCAAGACTTAGTGTAAAGCATACATGGTGTCGTCATAATGCTTGCGTGACTACCTGCTACTTGGTTTCCGTGTCGTTTTCAAAAACCGTCTTTTCAAAAATATTCAATTTTCAAAAACTCGGAAAGCTGCCAAAATTTAGACTTAAGATTTGACTCAAAACAAGCCTATTTTCTAGCCGGCATGCTGTCCATTTCAAAATTCGAATTTCCGATCCACCATTTGATTTTCGAATTTTCAAAATTTCAATTTCAATTTTCAAATCTTCAAGATGGCATTCTCGATTTTCAAATTTTCGAGATGCCGTTTTGGATTTTCAAATCTTCGGGATCTCATCTTCAATTTTCAAATTGTCGGAAGTTCTTTTTTCGATATTCAAATTTTCAAAATTCCAAATATTCAACTTTTCAAAAACCCGGTCCTATTGGCCCACTGCCAATTTCAGGACCATCTTCTCAATTTTCAAAATATCCAATTTCAAAACCCGGGAAATATACTTTCGAACTTTCCAAACCGTCGCTCGGCTCGCCTTTCCGTTTTTTCGAAAAAAGAGCCGGACTTCCCCCCGAATTTTTCGGGCTTTCAAAAAAAATCTATTTCAAAAATTCCTCTCCTTAGGACTTCCCGTATTTAGCAGTGTCGGGTCTGTCATATGTCACCAAGGTCTCTAGCGTCGGAACTCCGTCGTGTCATGGTCTCAAGGTCTCTCTGATACCAACTGTAACAACCCGGTTCTTCCAATGACATTAACTAACAAAGCGGAAAATAGTTGAGTCGTAAAAAGTGGTAAAAAAATAAAAAACGTCGACTCAAGTGAGTCTTTTACACAAAAATGAACCGTTTGTTAAAATACAACTGAAAACCGAGTTACAAATTTCTAAATACAATAGTCTGACAAAATTTGTGTCACAAGATTTATAGTTTGACACTCTCCTCTGCTAAGTGGTATCTCTTGCACTCATGCATGCCCCCATGTATAGTCTTGAGGGTTCGTCAACCTGAATGCATATTTAAATATACATGTCCCACTTAGTGGGAGTAACCTAACCGTCCTTCTAACATGGCACCGAATAATCAATGTAGTATAACGTTTAGGTTATCTAATTAACAGATAAGCAGACATGTCACATTACAAATCGACATGTATACAATGTGAGATACACATGAAGTGATTTCAGTTAACATGCGAATCAATTTAAATATATAAGACATGTAGGTTATACAGAATAAAGTAATACATACGTCATATGAGTATCATGTGAATAGAATACAGTAAAGCATGGATCATGGATTTATAGAAGTGTCATGTGAAAATAGAATAAGACATACATAATACAAATCATATGCAACATAATATCAATCATAATCAATATTCAGGCAAGACATATAACAAAACATCACTTCCCATTATCAAGCATTTTAATCACATCATTAGTCATAAGAGTATAGAACAGTAACGAAGCATACTAACACATGTGATTTAGAAAACTGTAGTCATTTACTTTTAAAAACAATGGTTTCCTTTCACATAATGCACGGGACGTGACTACTAATGTCTCATGCACACTTAAGGCTTGCATCTCACCATAAGTGCGGATGGGAACGTAAATCCCGCCAATCATATCGATACTAGAAGGTTTACATCTCACCCCTAGTGCTCAATAGGATCGAACAACAGCTATGATTTAATTTAGAACTCTAATCCTGGGGGAGAACAGACAGCTGATGATGTAGACGACAACTCGCAGAAGCCTACCCACACCACCGCGAGGCCCACCGGCAACTCGCAGAAGTCAGGGAAAAGAATCACGTAGACAACCGTGAATAAAAGTGCCAAGATATCAGAAAGAGAGTAGAGTTGATCAGGCCCCTGTCAAATACATGCGCACGTACCCCCTAACACAACTCTCGGACTCCCGCAGGTCCTCAGTGATAGTGGGTAACTACTACTCTAAAGACAATCCATCCACACGCAGCTTCAGGATGTGCTGTCCGTACTCTCATAGCAAAAGCTCTCTAAGGAATCTCCCATCACGTCGATCTCTAAACCTCGGCATAATATTTCCCAACACGTAACGATACTACGATAAAGATTGTTTATAGGAGACATATAAGGATGTTGGATACTTAGACTCCCGTAGGATCATTGGTTCAGACAACCAGAATGATCACATACCGTCCCGAAGGTACAGTTGCTACATATGGGTCCCTTGGTATCGAACGGTCAGACTCCCGTAGGAACTTAGTTCAGATAACCAGAAGGATGCATACTGTTTCGTAGCTATAGAAGCTCCAAGAAATGGAACACTAGGATGGTCCACTGATTCATATTGGACACTAACTGACCCGAAGTTACAACAGTTCTTTAAGCTAATTTAGGAACGATTTACTAAACGATAATAACAATTATATTAAGCGTATTTTACTTGACTGAATATCTTAAGTATATTTGATGTTAGAGATTTGGAACGTTTTATTTGATGTATATTATTTGAAGCGTTCATTAGTTGAGATTTGATTTAAGATTCAATTATTTCTAAGTACATTATTTAAGATGAGTTTCTTTATCTTGACTTGGTCTATGTTGACATAAAAAGTCAAATTTTGACCAATCTTCGGTTATTCTTTAGTATCCTCAAGTTACAATCTCTAAAACTCTCAATCATTGGTTAAAATTAATAATCCTCAAAATCATTGAATCCAAGATCAACACAAAAACATTAGTTGGTTCTCATCTTTTTCCAACCTCTTGTCATTCCAAAAATCAATAGGTTCCTATGTCCAATAATTATAGGTTGAATAAAAGGGTAAAGATTGGGTGATCCTAGTGTGGTTGGTTTGGAAGGATATTGGATACTTCAGGTACATTATACTGGTGAGAATCCTTCGTATAACTATGTCCATTCTGAGTGGTTTATGGGTTCATCGTGCTTCCACTGCGCTCTAATAAGTTGTAACCATGGTTCATTCAAGACGTAGAAATATACTTAGAAAATGAGTCGACAGAATAAATATTTTAGAATTTTAAATTGGGTTGATGAGACTAATAACTGAGAGTATTGAAATTTATCTCCATAGTCAACGATTATGACAAACTTGGAAATATGAAATGGTAACAAGGTAGGGATAAAAGACGATGAATATGTATGATGTCAGCATACATGCAGTTTGATAGCAATCTAAAAGAATAGGAAGCAAGCTGAAGAAATGAGAAGGAAATAAGATAGAACGGTAAATATGAAAGGTTACATCAGATAGGAATATTTCAGACTAAGTTTAGCTGAACCATAATCTACGAAAGTGGAATAAGCGAATGACTTCTTGTCTAACTCAGGATGAGTAGTCAGACCTAAGAATTAGTTCACGAAGGGATCGAAATGAGTTTAGAAACAAAAGAGAAGGAATCAGTTAAGGTCAAAACTTCTTCAGAAAAGATTCGAAGTATGTTCATGGATGGTTCAAGGGTTAGGCTTTAAATGACTTTTGTCTATGCATCCTGATATAGGTTCAAATGTAGGATTTGAACAACTTAACCAAAAAAAATAATATTGAAAGAGTAAAAGGTGTTCATCGATTTATGAAGGTATGGATGTTAGACATGAAGGAGAGCTTTTTATGTGATGTTTAATAATTTCGATGGAAGGATTGAAGATAGTTTGAAATTGAACTCAAATCGTTGCTTGGTTAGATGAATAAAGTAAGGCAAAGGTACAAAATAGAGAAAGTCTTAGAAAAAGAAATCATATGTGGTTGATAGTGTTATTGAGAAATGAATATAAGAAAGAATGCTTCATTTCTCTGAATACAAGTTAGGGTAACAATTGATCTCCGATGTACGCGTTATTTAGGTAACTAGATTCTCGGTCAGGTCTAAGTCGACACCTAATTAGTACTCGAGGACTACTATCGTACGTCTGCACTTGATCTTCTCGTATGTTACATCTCGTCTGCATAGCTTCACTCGATTATTCAACATGATCCAACTTGATTTTGCAACTATAGTTGATTTGGAAGATGCGTCTATTTGTGCTTGCAATGGTGTTCTACCAGTCTTGATCTTTCGATGGTTGAAAGTGCTTTATCTTGGTCATCACGTTGATCACAAGTAAATTAAAACTAGCCAATTGGCTAAGGTAAGATAATCAATGTACACACAACTATTCAGATAGCATATGAAAACAAGCGAGGGGCCAAAACCTAAATCGGACTGTACAAGTAATCCTTAGTAATTCTACCCATTTATATATTCTACCTAATTATAATATTTGATTCTAGGGTTATGCTAGTGAATCTCTCATTTAGTGATCTTAAATGTTCTACATGTTTTAGACACTCTAGACATGTGTCATGAGCTCCAGGTGCGTTCCCTCGATAGGTGATGTAAATATGCATCGCACATAGTTACACATGTGTAGACACCCACATTTTGACCGCCGGATGTCTAAAGAAGTTTCCGACAAACACCCGATGATGATCGGACGCAAACATGCTTTAACGTACTCGAATATGGGCTCGAAATCATTGGCATTTGGCTTGGGCATTTTACGGAGTACAAATCTCACAAAACCAACCTCAAATTCACGCCCAGTGGGTCATTTCGAGTCAAATAAGAGTAATTTGGGTCGAATCCGACACCAAGGGCAAAACCGTCTTTTAGCGACCGAGTCAAAACCCGATCAAAGATATTTTCCGAGACGTAGAAACCAGCCGTGTCACCCCACGAGTTCGGTTTGAGCTCAAACACTACAAAAATCAGTTACAAAAAAAATATTAAACAATTCCGTTAGGGATAGAATTCGATCTCCAGTAGGAATTCTATCCGAATACCCGACCAAATACTCGACCAAGCACAACACACTCGGCCGAGCTCCCCAATTTCAGCCGGATTTGTTTCTTCCCCACCAAGAAACGAAATTCTCATTCCACACAACTTCTTACTTTTCCTATCCTAATCGGTATTTCTTATCACCCAAGCAAGAGTACCTTTCCTAGCTTCAATCGAGGACATCTCCTATAAATAGGACCCTCTCACACATCAAATAGACAACACATACAATTAACATCGAGATCCATACACAACTCATACACACATATACTCATAGCATCGAAAAGACGACAATTCAAACCCGAGATCACGCCGTCCGAACCCGAAGAAGCCGGCTACCTCACCCGACATCAAACACGTCCAAAACCCACCACAACTCACCGACATCACCTCGACGCTCCCGTGTCTAAGCCACATTCCGACGAGCCCCGTTCCGAGTAAACAAAGCATGTAGGTTGAGGGTGTAAAATCAAACCCGTTCTCTCCTTTCTCTTCCTCTTCTTCTCGTCTTTTTCCTCTTTTTTGCGTCGTCGGTCCGTTTTTTTTAATATGGGTCTTCTTCACGTTTTTCTATTATCGATACTACAAAATTATTTTCATATAAAACAAACGTTCCTAAAATGCGATATTGACTCTATAGTCAAATATCGTATCTAAAAGGAACTAAATTAATCTCGTTGATGCTAAAAAATCGTCACATGATTTCATAAGACAAAACACGACGATTTTTAACGCGGAGAGAATCAAACATCGTTTTTTTGGTTTAATTTTACAAAACGATTTTCAAAACTTTTTTTTTCCTTTTATAAAAAATCCTTCCGAGTATTTGATATCGATTTCATAATCGAATATCAAATATAACGAATATCGCAAAATTAAATCAAGTATAAATCATGCAATATTTGTACGCGATTTAATAAAGCTATAAATTTTCCGAAAAACGATTCCGAAAACAGACCGGGACGCGAGTCGTGTGCATCCCGGGCGAGTCGCCTTCTCGCGCGAGTCGCGCTCTTCCCGAGCGGGTCGCGTGATCCCCTGAAAATGCGACGTAAATCAATTTCGTTCTAATTTTTCGAATATCGTTTATTTAACGAAACAGCGGGTTTTCTCGGCATACTTTATTTTTCTTGACCTCGGTCAACGCGTGCTTAATCCATCAAGCGAATTATCTTTTCAAAACCATGCATATTATCATTCATATCATCGTACTTATTTATTATTTACAAACCGTTACTAACTTGTTTGTTCGTGTTTGTAGCAATTTCTTTTTTTTATTTGTTTTATTAGATTAAAACGAACCTCACATGCTAAAATACAACTTTGACGTTAATTTTAGTTGCATTAAATCGACTTAGCAACCCATTCAATTTTTCACATGTTTAGGGAAAATAATGTTTGCATATCATTCATCGAATTACTAACGCGCGTATTTTAAAATCAAACGATATCCTAGTAGAGGCCGCTAATGTGCGGGCGGGGTTGGGTGTTCTTTGTGAACTTCCCAAAACGTACCCTCACCCCTTACTTAGAACCATGGTTTCCGGATGTCCGAATCCATTGGCACACGAGAGTCATTCAATACACGATATCCGATAACGTCGGTATCGGTATCAAATGCAAAGGGACGAACCCAATAAACTCTGAAATCGGAATGGGCCGTATTTTGTACACGGCCCACCACGACATAGAGTGGGTTCGAACGGGCCCGAATTTCCACAAACTTCGGTGGCGACTCCAACTTCGATTTAAATTTCAATTCGACCCATTCTCATATGGAGATTCATTCGCCTCCCCAAACCCGCGCGTGGCCGCGTCGGGGTGGACCTATGTCATGTCCACAATTTGGCGACTCTGCTGGGGATTAACTGATGCGTGACTTACCATCGGCATCCTCACGGTGAGACTCGAATAGAAATCGTTTGACTAGTATAATACGCGTTTTAGTTTTACGGTTCATGCATAACCCCATATTTTCCCGTGCCGGTACTGGTGACCGACGTCCCACTATACTATTGATGTAGTCCAAATTGGATATGTCAAAGGTGTCCATAGTCGATTCGTATGGATTTTACGACATGTTCTACGCTCAACTCGACTTAGGAAGTTCGCCCCGATTCTCGGATAGGCTATGTACACTGGTATAGACCCTTTATAGACCGACCAAGACTTAGTGTAAAGCATACATGGTGTCGTCATAATGCTTGCGTGACTACCTGCTACTTGGTTTCCGTGTCGTTTTCAAAAACCGTCTTTTCAAAAATATTCAATTTTCAAAAACTCGGAAAGCTGCCAAAATTTAGACTTAAGATTTGACTCAAAACAAGCCTATTTTCTAGCCGGCATGCTGTCCATTTCAAAATTCGAATTTCCGATCCACCATTTGATTTTCGAATTTTCAAAATTTCAATTTCAATTTTCAAATCTTCAAGATGGCATTCTCGATTTTCAAATCTTCGAGATGCCGTTTTCGATTTTCAAATCTTCGGGATCTCATCTTCAATTTTCGAATTGTCGGAAGTTCTTTTTTCGATATTCAAATTTTCAAAATTCCAAATATTCAACTTTTCAAAACCCCGGTCCTATTGGCCCACTGCCAATTTCAGGACCATCTTCTCAATTTTCAAAATATCCAATTTAAAAACCCGGGACATATACCGAATTTAGGATTTACGATTTTACTCAAAATAGCCTATTTTTAGCCGGTATTCCGCCCATATCAAAACTCGAAATTACTTTCGAACTTTCCAAACCGTTTTTTCGGGCTTTCCGTTTTTTCGAAAAAAGGGCCGGACTTCCCCCCGAATTTTTCGGGCTTTCAAAAAAAATCTATTTCAAAAAATCCTCTCCTTAGGACTTCCCGTATTTAGCAGTGTCGGGTCTGTCATAAGTCACCAAGGTCTCTAGCGTCGGAACTCCGTCGTGTCATGGTCTCAAGGTCGCTCTGATACCAACTGTAACAACCCGGTTCTTCCAATGACATTAACTAACAAAGCGGAAAATAGTTGAGTCGTAAAAAGTGGTAAAAAATAAAAAACGTCGACTCAAGTGAGTCTTTTACACAAAAATGAACCGTTTGTTAAAATACAACTGAAAACCGAGTTACAAATTTCTAAATACAATAGTCTGACAAAATTTGTGTCACAAGATTTATAGTTTGACACTCTCCTCTGCTAAGTGGTATCTCTTGCACTCATGCATGCCCCCATGTATAGTCTTGAGGGTTCGTCAACCTGAATGCATATTTAAATATACATGTCCCACTTAGTGGGAGTAACCTAACCGTCCTTCTAACATGGCACCGAATAATCAATGTAGTATAACGTTTAGGTTATCTAATTAACAGATAAGCAGACATGTCACATTACAAATCGACATGTATACAATGTGAGATACACATGAAGTGATTTCAGTTAACATGCGAATCAATTTAAATATATAAGACATGTAGGTTATATAGAATAAAGTAATACATACGTCATATGAGTATCATGTGAATAGAATACAGTAAAGAATGGATCATGGATTTATAGAAGTGTCATGTGAAAATAGAATAAGACATACATAATACAAATCATATGCAACATAATATCAATCATAATCAATATTCAGGCAAGACATATAACAAAACATCACTTCCCATTATCAAGCATTTTAATCACATCATTAGTCATAAGAGTATAGAACAGTAACGAAGCATACTAACACATGTGATTTAGAAAACTGTAGTCATTTACTTTTAAAAATAATGGTTTCCTTTCACATAATGCACAGGACGTGACTACTAATGTCTCATGCACACTTAAGGCTTGCATCTCACCATAAGTGCGGATGGGAACGTAAATCCAGCCAATCATATCGATACTAGAAGGTTTACATCTCACCCCTAGTGCTCAATAGGATCGAACAACAGCTATGATTTGATTTAGAACTCTAATCCTGGGGGAGAACAGACAGCTGATGATGTAGACGACAACTCGCAGAAGCCTACCCACACCACCGCGAGGCCCACCGGCAACTCGCAGAAGTCAGGGAAAAGAATCACGTAGACAACCGTGAATAAAAGTACCAAGATATCAGAAAGAGAGTAGAGTTGATCAGGCCCCTGTCAAATACATGCGCACGTACCCCCTAACACAACTCTCGGACTCCCGCAGGTCCTCAGTGATAGTGGGTAACTACTACTCTAAAGACAATCCATCCACACGTAGCTTCAGGATGTGCTGTCCGTACTCTCATAGCAAAAGCTCTCTGAGCAATCTCCCATCACGTCGATCTCTAAACCTCGGCATAATATTTCCCAACACGTAACGATACTACGATAAAGATTGTCTATAGGAGACATATAAGGATGTTGGATACTTAGACTCCCGTAGGATCATTGGTTCAGACAACCAGAATGATCACATACCGTCCCGAAGGTACAGTTGCTACATATGGGTCCCTTGGTATCGAACGGTCAGACTCCCGTAGGAACTTAGTTCAGATAACAAGAAGGATGCATACTGTCCCGTAGCTTAGAAGCTCCAAGAAATGGAACACTAGGATGGTCCACTGATTCATATTGGACACTGACTGACCCGAAGTTACAACAGTTCTTTAAGCTAATTTAGGAACGATTTGCTAAACGATAATAACAATTATATTAAGCGTATTTTACTTGACTGAATATCTTAAGTATATTTGATGTTAGAGATTTGGAACGTTTTATTTGATGTATATTATTTGAAGCGTTCATTAGTTGAGATTTGATTAAAGATTCAATTATTTCTAAGTACATTATTTAAGATGAGTTTCTTTATCTTGACTTGGTCTATGTTGACATAAAAAGTCAAATTTTGACCAATCTTCGGTTATTCTTTAGTATCCTCAAGTTACAATCTCTAAAACTCTCAATCATTGGTTAAAATTAATAATCCTCAAAATCATTGAATCCAAGATCAACACAAAAACATTAGTTGGTTCTCATCTTTTTCCAACCTTTTGTCATTCCAAAAATCAATAGGTTCCTATGTCCAATAATTATAGGTTGAATAAAAGGGTAAAGATTGGGTGATCCTAGTGTGGTTGGTTTGGAAGGATATTGGATACTTCAGGTACATTATACTGGTGAGAATCCTTCGTATAACTATGTCCATTCTGAGTGGTTTATGGGTTCATCGTGCTTCCACTACGCTCTAATAAGTTGTAACCATGGTTCATTCAAGACGTAGAAATATACTTAGAAAATGAGTCGACAGAATAAATATTTTAGAATTTTAAATTGGGTTGATGAGACTAATAACTGAGAGTATTGAAATTTATCTCCATAGTCAACGATTATGACAAACTTGGAAATATGAAATGGTAACAAGGTAGGGATAAAAGACGATGAATATGTATGATGTCAGCATACATGCAGTTTGATAGCAATCTAAAAGAATAGGAAGCAAGCTGAAGAAATGAGAAGGAAATAAGATAGAACGGTAAATATGAAAGGTTACATCAGATAGGAATATTTCAGACTAAGTTTAGCTGAGCCATAATCTACGAAAGTGGAATAAGCGAATGACTTCTTGTCTAACTCAGGATGAGTAGTCAGACCTAAGAATTAGTTCACGAAGGGATCGAAATGAGTTTAGAAACAAAAGAGAAGGAATCAGTTAAGGTCAAAACTTCTTCAGAAAAGATTCGAAGTATGTTCATGGATGGTTCAAGGGTTAGGCTTTAAATGACTTTTGTCTATGCATCCTGATATAGGTTCAATTGTAGGATCTGAACAACTTAACCAAAAAAAATAATATTGAAAGAGTAAAAGGTGTTCATCGATTTATGAAGGTATGGATGTTAGACATGAAGGAGAGCTTTTTATGTGATGTTTAATAATTTCGATGGAAGGATTGAAGATAGTTTGAAATTGAACTCAAATCGTTGCTTGGTTAGATGAATAAAGTAAGGCAAAGGTACAAAATAGAGAAAGTCTTAGAAAAAGAAATTATATGTGGTTGATAGTGTTATTGAGAAATGAATATAAGAAAGAATGCTTCATTTCTCTGAATACAAGTTAGGGTAACAATTGATCTCCGATGTACGCGTTATTTAGGTAACTAGATTCTCGGTCAGGTCTAAGTCGACACCTAATTAGTACTCGAGGACTACTATCGTACGTCTGCACTTGATCTTCTCGTATGTTACATCTCGTCTGCATAGCTTCACTCGATTATTCAACATGATCCAACTTGATTTTGCAACTATAGTTGATTTGGAAGATGCGTCTATTTGTGCTTGCAATGGTGTTCTACCAGTCTTGATCTTTCGATGGTTGAAAGTGCTTTATCTTGGTCATCACGTTGATCACAAGTAAATTAAAACTAGCCAATTGGCTAAGGTAAGATAATCAATGTACACACAACTATTCAGATAGCATATGAAAACAAGCGAGGGGCCAAAACCTAAATCGGACTGTACAAGTAATCCTTAGTAATTCTACCCATTTATATATTCTACCTAATTATATTATTTGATTCTAGGGTTATGCTAGTGAATATCTCATTTAGTGATCTTAAATGTTCTACATGTTTTAGACACTCTAGACATGTGTCATGAGCTCCAGGTGCGTTCCCTCGATAGGTGATGTAAATATGCATTGCACATAGTTACACATGTGTAGACAACCACATTTTGACCGCCGGGTGTCTATAGAAGTTTCCGACAAACACCCGATGATGATCGGACGCAAACATGCTTTAACGTACTCGAATATGGGCTCGAAATCATTGGCATTTGGCTTGGGCTTTTTACGGAGTACAAATCTCACAAAACCAACCTCAAATTCAGGCCCAGTGGGTCATTTCAAGGCAAATAAGAGTAATTTGGGTCGAATCCGACACCAAGGGCAAAACCGTCTTTTAGCGACCGAGTCAAAACCCGGTCAAAGATATTTTCCGAGACGTAGAAACCAGCCGTGTCACCCCACGAGTCCGGTTTGAGCTCAAACACTACAAAAATCAGTTACAAAAAAAATATTAAACAATTCCGTTAGGGATAGAATTCGATCTCCAGTAGGAATTCTATCCGAATACCCGACCAAATACTCGACCAAGCACAACACACTCGGCCGAGCTCCCCAATTTCAGCCGGATTTGTTTCTTCCCCACCAAGAAACGGAATTCTCATTCCACACAACTTCTTACTTTTCCTATCCTAATCGGTATTTCTTATCACCCAAGCAAGAGTACCTTTCCTAGCTTCAATCGAGGACATCTCCTATAAATAGGACCCTCTCACACATCAAATAGACAACACATACAATTAACATCGAGATCCATACACAACTCATACACACATATACTCATAGCATCGAAAAGACGACAATTCAAACCGGAGATCACGCCGTCCGAACCCGAAGAAGCCGGCTACCTCACCCGACATCAAACACGTCCAAAACCCACCACAACTCACCGACATCACCTCGACGCTCCCGTGTCTAAGCCACATTCCGACGAGCCCCGTTCCGAGTACACAAAGCATGTAGGTTGAGGGTGTAAAATCAAACCCGTTCTCTCCTTTCTCTTCCTCTTCCTCTCGTCTTTTTCCTCTTTTTTGCGTCGTCGGTCCGTTTTTTTTAATATGGGTCTTCGTCACGTTTTTCTAATATCGATACTACAAAATTATTTTCATATAAAACAAACGTTCCAAAAATGCGATATTGACTCTATAGTCAAATATCGTATCTAAAAGGAACTAAATTAATCTCGTTGATGCTAAAAAATCGTCACATGATTTCATAAGACAAAACACGACGATTTTTAACGCGGAGAGAATCAAACATCGTTTTTTTGGTTTAATTTTACAAAACGATTTTCAAAACTTTTTTTTTCCTTTTATAAAAAATCCTTCCGAGTATTTGATATCGATTTCATAATCGAATATCAAATATAACGAATATCGCAAAATTAAATCAAGTATAAATCATGCAATATTTGTACGCGATTTAATAAAGCTATAAATTTTCCGAAAAACGATTCCGAAAACAGCCTGGGACGCGAGTCGTGTGCATCCCGGGCGAGTCGCCTTCTCGCGCGAGTTGCGCTCTTCCCGAGCGGGTCGCGTGATCCCCTGAAAACGCGACGTAAATCAATTTCGTTCTAATTTTTCGAATATCGTTTATTTAACGAAACAGCGGGTTTTCTCGGCATACTTTATTTTTCTTGACCTCGGTCAACGCGTGCTTAATCCATCACGCGAATTATCTTTTCAAAACCATGCATATTATCATTCATATCATCGTACTTATTTATTATTTACAAACCGTTACTAACTTGTTTGTTCGTGTTTGTAGCAATTTCTTTTTTTTATTTGTTTTATTAGATTAAAACGAACCTCACATGCTAAAATACAACTTTGACGTTAATTTTAGTTGCATTAAATCGACTTAGCAACCCATTCAATTTTTCACATGTTTAGGGAAAATAATGTTTGCATATTATTCATCGAATTTCTAACGCGCGTATTTTAAAATCAAACGATATCCTAGTAGAGGCCGCTAATGTGCGGGCGGGGTTGGGTGTTCTTTGTGAACTTCCCAAAACGTACCCTCACCCCTTACTTAGAACCATGGTTTCCGGATGTCCGAATCCATTGGCACACGAGAGTCATTCAATACACGATATCCGATAACGTCGGTATCGGTATCAAATGCAAAGGGACGAACCCAATAAACTCTGAAATCGGAATGGGCCGTATTTTGTATACGGCCCACCACGACATAGAGTGGGTTCGAACGGGCCCGAATTTCCACAAACTTCGGTGGCGACTCCAACTTCGATTTAAATTTCAATTCGACCCATTCTCATATGGAGATTCATTCGCCTCCCCAAACCCGCGCGTGGCCGCGTCGGGGTGGACCTATGTCATGTCCACAATTTGGCGACTCTGCTGGGGATTAACTGATGCGTGACTTACCATCGGCATCCTCACGGTGAGACTCGAATAGAAATCGTTTGACTAGTATAATACGCGTTTTAGTTTTACGGTTCATGCATAACCCCATATTTTCCCGGGCCGGTACTGGTGACCGATGTCCCACTATACTATTGATGTAGTCCAAATTGGATATGTCAAAGGTGTCCATAGTCGATTCGTATGGATTTTACGGCATGTTCTACGCTCAACTCGACTTAGGAAGTTCGCCCCGATTCTCGGATAGGCTATGTACACTGGTATAGACCCTTTATAGACCGACCAAGACTTAGTGTAAAGCATACATGGTGTCGTCATAATGCTTGCGTGACTACCTGCTACTTGGTTTCCGTGTCGTTTTCAAAAACCGTCTTTTCAAAAATATTCAATTTTCAAAAACTCGGAAAGCTGCCAAAATTTAGACTTAAGATTTGACTCAAAACAAGCCTATTTTCTAGCCGGCATGCTGTCCATTTCAAAATTCGAATTTCCGATCCACCATTTGATTTTCGAATTTTCAAAATTTCAATTTCAATTTTCAAATCTTCAAGATGGCATTCTCGATTTTCAAATTTTCGAGATGCCGTTTTCAATTTTCAAATCTTCGAGATGCCGTTTTCGATTTTCAAATCTTCGGGATCTCATCTTCAATTTTCGAATTGTCGGAAGTTCTTTTTTCGATATTCAAATTTTCAAAATTCCAAATATTCAACTTTTCAAAACCCCGGTCCTATTGGCCCACTGCCAATTTCAGGACCATCTTCTCAATTTTCAAAATATCCAATTTAAAAACCCGGGACATATACCGAATTTAGGATTTACGATTTTACTCAAAATAGCCTATTTTTAGCCGGTATTCCGCCCATATCAAAACTCGAAATTACTTTCGAACTTTCCAAACCGTTTTTTCGGGCTTTCCGTTTTTTCGAAAAAAGGGCCGGACTTCCCCCCGAATTTTTCGGGCTTTCAAAAAAAATCTATTTCAAAAATTCCTCTCCTTAGGACTTCCCGTATTTAGCAGTGTCGGGTCTGTCATAAGTCACCAAGGTCTCTAGCGTCGGAACTCCGTCGTGTCATGGTCTCAAGGTCGCTCTGATACCAACTGTAACAACCCGGTTCTTCCAATGACATTAACTAACAAAGCGGAAAATAGTTGAGTCGTAAAAAGTGGTAAAAAATAAAAAACGTCGACTCAAGTGAGTCTTTTACACAAAAATGAACCGTTTGTTAAAATACAACTGAAAACCGAGTTACAAATTTCTAAATACAATAGTCTGACAAAATTTGTGTCACAAGATTTATAGTTTGACACTCTCCTCTGCTAAGTGGTATCTCTTGCACTCATGCATGCCCCCATGTATAGTCTTGAGGGTTCGTCAACCTGAATGCATATTTAAATATACATGTCCCACTTAGTGGGAGTAACCTAACCGTCCTTCTAACATGGCACCGAATAATCAATGTAGTATAACGTTTAGGTTATCTAATTAACAGATAAGCAGACATGTCACATTACAAATCGACATGTATACAATGTGAGATACACATGAAGTGATTTCAGTTAACATGCGAATCAATTTAAATATATAAGACATGTAGGTTATATAGAATAAAGTAATACATACGTCATATGAGTATCATGTGAATAGAATACAGTAAAGAATGGATCATGGATTTATAGAAGTGTCATGTGAAAATAGAATAAGACATACATAATACAAATCATATGCAACATAATATCAATCATAATCAATATTCAGGCAAGACATATAACAAAACATCACTTCCCATTATCAAGCATTTTAATCACATCATTAGTCATAAGAGTATAGAACAGTAACGAAGCATACTAACACATGTGATTTAGAAAACTGTAGTCATTTACTTTTAAAAACAATGGTTTCCTTTCACATAATGCACGGGACGTGACTACTAATGTCTCATGCACACTTAAGGCTTGCATCTCACCATAAGTGCGGATGGGAACATAAATCCCGCCAATCATATCGATACTAGAAGGTTTACATCTCACCCCTAGTGCTCAATAGGATCGAACAACAGCTATGATTTAATTTAGAACTCTAATCCTGGGGGAGAACAGACAGCTGATGATGTAGACGACAACTCGCAGAAGCCTACCCACACCACCGCGAGGCCCACCGGCAACTCGCAGAAGTCAGGGAAAAGAATCACGTAGACAACCGTGAATAAAAGTGCCAAGATATCAGAAAGAGAGTAGAGTTGATCAGGCCCCTGTCAAATACATGCGCACGTACCCCCTAACACAATTCTCGAACTCCCGCAGGTCCTCAGTGATAGTGGGTAACTACTACTCTAAAGACAATCCATCCACACGCAGCTTCAGGATGTGCTGTCCGTACTCTCATAGCAAAAGCTCTCTGAGCAATCTCCCATCACGTCGATCTCTAAACCTCGGCATAATATTCCCCAACACGTAACGATACTACGATAAAGATTGTCTATAGGAGACATATAAGGATGTTGGATACTTAGATTCCCGTAGGATCATTGGTTCAGACAACCAGAATGATCACATACCGTCCCGAAGGTACAGTTGCTACATATGGGTCCCTTGGTATCGAACGGTCAGACTCCCGTAGGAACTTAGTTCAGATAACCAGAAGGATGCATACTGTCCCGTAGCTATAGAAGCTCCAAGAAATGGAACACTAGGATGGTCCACTGATTCATATTGGACACTGACTGACCCGAAGTTACAACAGTTCTTTAAGCTAATTTAGGAACGATTTACTAAACGATAATAACAATTATATTAAGCGTATTTTACTTGACTGAATATCTTAAGTATATTTGATGTTAGAGATTTGGAACGTTTTATTTGATGTATATTATTTGAAGCGTTCATTAGTTGAGATTTGATTAAAGATTCAATTATTTCTAAGTACATTATTTAAGGTGAGTTTCTTTATCTTGACTTGGTCTATGTTGACATAAAAAGTCAAATTTTGACCAAGATGGACTAGTCAACTCTTAGTTTTGACTTAGTCACTAATTAGTTCTTATATGATTATTAATAAGTTTAAGGGTTGTTTAACACATTTAAGCATGTTTTAATTTAGTACTTTTGGGTTATTCGTCTTTTAGTACTCTATACTTTTTGGAATAAGTATTTACTACATTTATACTTCAAGTGTATGTATTGTGTATTTTTATACGGTTTTGTATTTGTACAAGTATACTTATCTCTCATAGCCTATTTATACTTAGTAAAATATTTCAAATATCAAATAAATCGATAAAAATTATAAAAATCATTTTTAACCTTATTATGTATCATATTTCTCAAAATTTAGAGTTTTACAAAAATAACTTTAAGTAATAACGAAATCGTTAATATTATTAAGGATACTAAATGACTCATTTTTCAAATGTTATTTTTAACTTTCGATTTTCGTACTCAACATACTTTTATGAGTTAGATTTCCAGATATAAAGTCATTTTTTAAAAATACTAAGGTTTATTATTTTTAACAAATTATAAACGAAAACAATATGGTTTTCAATACTTTCTTTTAAATGGTTTAAAATACTTAAACATCATAAAATTAAACCAAATTTTTATTTTGGATACCTATACTTGTACATAACTTATCCCCAGAATTTAGATTAAAATACATTATAAATGTTCTTAAATAAAATCTTCTTTCCAGATCTGACCCGTTTTAGTACAAATTTTATAAATGAAAATATATATGATGGATTTATATAAAATTTTACGTACACATAATAGACATCAACAGGAACATAATATAACATTTAAAAGTCCAAAAAAAAAACGTTAAACATCAGGAAACATATTAATTTCACAGACAGTACATAAAAATATACAATACCAGTTTACGAAATAAATATATTTGTTCATAAAAACTTACTTTTCATATTTTTCCTATATACTAGACATTCATATCTACAAATTTCATGAAGGAAATTAAGGCTAATTCGAAATATATTTTACACAGAAAAATCATAAACATACACCATACATCACAGAATTCATTTTACAGCATGTATAGTGAAGTGATAGATCAACAAATAGTTAACTTTAAACTTGGTGATCTAATGATTTAGTCATAAACATGATTTTATATGTTAGTTAGAGTTTAAAAACTATACTACGAGATTTGAGGGCGAAGAAAAGTTAGCTTACCTCAAGCAAAAATAATCGATTCTAGAACATATAAGAAAACGAAGATCGATGCTCCTTTTCTCTTGCTCCTCTTCATAAATTAGTTAGAATGACATAAAAACAAACTAAGTTAGTAGTTATATTATTAAATAAATTTGAAAATAAGTAGTATAAGATAAGAGAAAGAAGGTATTAATGCTCTTCAAAATGGTGGTGTAAAGGCTTAAGAACTTAGGAAAACTTGTATGATTTTCTTTGGTTTTTAGATGGGTCTTTGAAGGAGTTTTTAAGTGAGTGAATGCATGAGTAAATGAAGAGAATAGGGCTGGTTATAAGCACCCAAGTCCTGGCTTTGATGAGGGAGCAAAGGGTGGACAAGAATTTGACAATTACTCAAAGTAGCTAATCATACTTTAAGAAGTACATTACTAGAATGGTGTTTTTGATTAGTTAGGCATATTTTGAGGCTAGGACTTCAAAGTGACGGTTTGGAATGACTTAGGATGATATTTATGAATTTATTTTGTCACACAATGGTTAAGAAAGAAGTACGGAAATCGAATGTCGAGAAACGATTCGTCGGTGACGATTTTCGTAGTAAAGGAGCTGTCCAGTACAATATTTTTATGATGCACTTATAAATTGTAATTTGAATTTCAACATTATGTAGATCTTGGAAAATTAATAAAGTTAGGATTTTGAAATGCCTCAATCGGAGTCCGTATGAGAAAATAGGAACCGTTTTACGAAATCGTGCAGAATTGCGATAACTATAGAAATTTCAGTTTTGCAAACAATGAAGTGAAATTGAAGGGTTCCAAAGGCACAAGAATTGAATATTACTATATAAAATAGTTTTTCGAGACTCGATTTATTAATATTAATCGTTAATATAAATAACTAAAATGGTAAAAAAATCGGGGTGTTACACTTAGTGTTTGTTTATGATGTTGATTATGCAGCAATGATGATATTTTGCACTCTTAAGGCTACCTACTCATTTCTAATTGGCCTTCATGTTGTCTTTGTTATGTGGAATGATAATTAATCGATAAGTATTCAACCAACTAAGCTGTAATTTGTTGTTCCCATTTAGACCGACCTTGCATCTAAGCTTTAGCTACATAATTGGTGAGGTTTAGAGCCTCCTGTAGCCAGTACATTCATGTCTGGTGATAAGTGTAGTTTGTAGTGCCTATTTGTTGTGTTTTGGTCCCTTTTTCCTTGTGGAATCGCTCCTTTAGAGTGATTCATGGGCTTCTTATGCTTCCTTTAGTTCGTTTCAGGTTCCCGAGACCGATTTGGAAGAGTTGGAGCGATTCCGACTCAATACATACACATTTTGGAGCCAACGAGATAAAGGAACGATGACTCGAGGCCTTGGAATCAACCCCGAGACCTTGGGACCTAATCCCGAGCCTCTGAGACCCGATCCCGAGTCCCGAGAATCGATGGGAAGCCCATGAGAGGCAAGGAAGAACCAAAGAGCGTTTAAGGAAGGCATACAAGACCCATCCCGTTCGGGATGGCCTCATCCCGTTCGGGATGGCCTCATCCCGTTCGGGATGGGGTGCTACATTACGATGGCTGTTGTGAGCCCATCCCGGTCGGGATCACCTCGTCCCGGTCGGGATGGCAGGGCCGTCCCGGTCGGGATGGCAGGGCCGTCCCGGTCGGGAAGCTACAGAGGCAGCACGAGCTTCTTTCTTTCTTCTCCTTCATTCTTGTACCCATATATATACTCCCTTCTTGTAATTTTAAGACATCTTATCTTACCCTAGATTAGTTTAAGCCTCCATTATCATTCAAAACCCTAGATTATTGCTACTCTCATTAGTTTAATCCTTTCTTTAATCCTTAGTTAATTATTGTAATTAGTCTTGGATTAAGGGATTCTTGAAGATTGTTCCAAGATTGACAACCTTGGGATTGTATTTGGGTTTCTCATTAATACAAGTTTTCATCTTTTCTTCATCTATTGTTGGTATAATCCTTTCATTCTTAGTCTTTGTTATTTATTCAAGTTCTTTCTTATTGTTATTGTTATTGTTCTTGTTGTGATAATGGATGCTTGATTAGGGTGGTTTAAGGGGAAAAGGTTTCATCTTTGTTGTTAGTCACATTGTAGGCACTCTATGTATTTGTTGATATGCTTGTGTGAGTTGTAGTGGCCATGCTTCCCATACTTGTGTTCATCTTCTCATTGATTGTTTATTTTGTGGAAATGTTGAGAATAGTTTAGTCGCGAGAGCGCGGACTAGGGTCTAAGTTGCGAGAGCCCGGACCCACCTTGACATCGGTCTAAGTTACGAGAGCTCGGACCTACTCTAGCGATTAGGAGGCACCTATACCCTTGATCACCCCAATTACCCTTCTACTCCTATGAACCCGACCTACCCCACTTTCTTTCCATATTTGATCCATCGTCTTAGTTAGTCATCATTCCATTAGTTTTCATCGTTTAGTTAATTATTAGTTTAGTTGCTATATCTTCTCCATTATAGTTTTCCATTCTTCGCTTCTTTGTGTTTGTTTGGTAATCTAGTCTCGTTGTAGGTAGACCTAGTCTAAACCTTGATATACCGTCCTCGTGGATACGATCCCGACTTACCCTAGCTACTCACTAGGTTAGTCGGTGTTTTATTGTTGGCTAGGGACGTGACAAATCCCTACCATCAATTTGGCGCCGTTGCCGGGGACGGTGCATTGTTTAGACTTAGTTTGCTTATTTCTAGACTTAGTTACCCTTCTTTGTGTTCTCCCATCTTCTTTTGTGAATATTCTCTAGATTTTTCTTCTTTCCTTAGTTTTATTTCTTTTTTTTCTCTTTGTCTCTAGTTGTGTTTGTTTATTGTCGTTACCTAGTGCCCATAAAGCACTAGGCGTTCTTACGTTTGTTCTAGTGTGTAGTGTATGCCTAGGAGGGGAGGCGACTTCTATCTCTTTAATCCAGAGCCGGAGAGACTCTTTCGAGCCTTTCGCCAATGGACGATTAATCGGGTTAGGATCTCTCAACCGAGTGCAAGCAATACTCATCAAGGGAAAGCCCAAGGAGCCGACTTGAACATTTCACCTCGAGAGACGGCCGGAGGGACCTTCATCAATCCCTTCGGTGATTCTTCTCCTAGTTCCCCCTCTTCATCTACATCAACACTCTCTACACCACCATCTTCTCACTTACATCCAAGAATGCCTAAGTTTTCCTCTCACTCCACATTCACCGAGGATGTCTTGCCGGGACCGAGTGCATTACCAGAAGCCTATACCGGGAATTTTGTGGCAAAGACTCAATTTATCCAACTTGTGGAGAGGAGCCCATTTAGTGGTTTGCCCACCGAAGACCCGCACCAACACATGGAGACCTTCTCCGATTATTGTGACGCTATATCTCAAACCGGGGTTACTCAAGACCAAATTCGTTGGGTACTCTTCCCGTTTTCTCTTATTGGAAAAATGAAGCAATGGATCAAGAGTCTCGATAGGGCAACCATGGGTATCGACACTTGGAAAAAGCTTGCCTTGGCGTTCTACCAAAAGTTTTACCCTCCGGAAAAGACGAATTTGCTTAGGGCCTCCATCACCGGGTTCCAACAAAGGGATGAAGAGAGCCTATATGAAGCTTGGGAGCGGTTTAAGTCTTTGGTAAGATCGTGCCCTCATCATGGACTCTCACAATGGTTCTTGGTGCAACAATTTTGGAATGGACTTTGTGAGGACTCGAGAGCTATTCTTAACATGGGGTCCAACGGTAGGTTTACCGAGGTCGATGACGACCAAACATGGGCGAGAATCGAAGAGATGGCGGTGCATAATTCGCAATACTCTAGGCCTAGAAAGGCACACCGAGGAGGCATGCATGAGGTCGATGCTATCACTAAGTTAAGCATTGACCTTGGAGCTCAACTTAAAACACACATGGAGACTATTGACAAGAAGCTCCAAAGCCACCTCAACCAAGTCCAAGGCTCTAGTTCCTCCCACCATCAACCGATTCAAGAAGTGAATGCTTTGGGGTTCGCACCTCCTACACCTTACTTTGGGATGTGCGACACTTGTGGAATCGTTGGTCATGACCCTATGAATTGTAGAGGGAGTATTGAGCAAGTGAACGCCTTTCAAGCATTCAAGCAAGGTGCCTCCTTCTCTAATCAATACCAAGCTTCCAATCAAGTCCCTCAACAACAAATACTTCAACATCAACAACAACATCGTCCCTATGTTCCACCTCCCTTACGGGACAACAATGAAAGTTACCAAGGTTATGTGGGTAACCAAAGACCCTTCAACAATTTCAAGCAAAATAACCAAGGCAACTTCAACAACAAGCAAGGGTTCCAACAAGGGAACTTCAATCAAGGTGGTTTCCAAGGAAACCAAAATTTCCAAGGACAACAGAACCACAACCAAGGGTATCAAAGCTACAATCATGGCAACAATCAAGGCCTTAATCAAGGCAAGCCCTATGGGTTCCAAGGGAACCATCAACAACAACAAGCAACACATGGCAATCAACAAAGCAAGCCTAGGAGCCGGTCTCCTATTCATGACTATGGTACTCCATTAGCCCTCACCGATACTCCGCATAATCCATCATCCCCACCACGGGAATCCGACATACAAAAGCAAATGATGGATATGCAAAGGAATACCCAAGAAATGCAAAAGAGTCAATTGGAGGCACAAATGACACAACAAGGAATCATTGCACAAATTCTAATGGATAACAAGGGAATGAAAACTCACATGAAGATGATTGAGAATCAAGTGTCACAACTTGCATCGGGAAGTTCTTCAAGGCAAAGGGGGCAATTGCCTCCTCAAGGCGAAATTCCAAATTATAAACATGTCAATGCCATCACCTTGAGGAGCGGTGCTACATATAATCCTCCCGTGTTTCCTAGTGAGCAAGAAGAAATGAAGGAAGTTGTGTCTCCAAATCAAGAAGAATCAAGCTTGGACAATCCAATGGAGGAACAAGTTCTATGGGAAGTTGAAAACCCCCAAGAAGACAACCCTCCCCCACTTCAAGCACAAGAAAAGGGTAAAGGGAAAGTGTCAAGTGAAGAGTCCACCCCAATTGATCAAAACAAGTACCAAATCAAGTTGCCTTACCCATCAAGGCAAATGAAGACTAAGGTGGACACTCACTACGACAAGTTCCTTAGTATTGTGAAGAAATTGGAGGTTAGTGTCCCGCTCACCGAGTTACTTACCCAAATCCCGACATATGGAAAATTCATGCGGGAAATCCTAGCTAGGAAGAGGTCCATCGACAAGGAAGAGACGGTAGCGTTCACGAGGGTGGTGAGCGAGCTTATTCAAGGTTCCACGCTTCCGAAGTTGAAGGACCCGGGTAGTTTCTCGATCCCTTGCACCATAGGCAATTTCTTGATCAAGAATGCGTTATGCGACTTGGGCGCGAGTGTGAGCATCATTCCCTATTCTATTTGTTGCCGACTCGGAATGAAGGAGTTGAAATGTACGTCCCTCACCCTCCAAATGGCCGATAAATCATTCAATCGACCATTAGGAATGTTAGAGGACGTACCGGTACGAGTAGGGAAGTACTTCATTCCGGTCGACTTCATTGTGCTTGACATGCCGGAGGATGCCAACACTCCCATTATTCTTGGGCGCCCATTTCTACACACCGCGGGTGCCATAATCGATGTGAAGAACGGTAGGATCACATTTGAGTTAGGCGAGGAAAAGATAGTGTTCGACCTCCAAGGCAACACTACGCCTACTACGGATGAATCATGGAATATGATCCAAGCCAAGAAAGACATCGATCTAGGGGGTGAACTGGAACAAAACTTGAAGAAGTACTCTTATGTACTTGAGGATGACGACTCCGATATGGAGGAAGATGAGTGCCCAATTCATGGGCTTGATGACAAGTTGAAGTGCAATGACAAGGAAGAAGATGAGCCTCCCTTGGGGCCGCATGAGGACCGGTGGACGTTTGGGTATATCCCCAAGGACCAAAAGTACAAGTTCAAGTCGTTGAACTTGGAAGAGCGGGATGCCCCGGGAACGTCAAGGCAAGGCCATGAGGAGCCTTGGGATGTGGTCGGTTATATTACGAGCTTGATTGAAGACTTCTCTAGGGCCTTCGAGTTGTTCCTACGTGCCCTTGATGGAGATGGAACTAGTTTTGGTTGTTGAAAAAGATTGAAGAAAGCACCACCTTGGTTTGACGGAGTTCCACAAGAACCGTCTCATTGTATATATATCTCTTTCTTGTAGTTAGTTGGATTTTTGTGAATTCTTGTTATTTGGATTGATTGATGAGCGTTGTGAGGGAGAGAGTTTGATGTGTTTTTGAGTATTGTTTGATAGGTGAAGTGAGAACGCTCCTAGAGAGGATTGGCTATGGTACCTTGGGTTGTGAGCAAGAGGATTGGATTTTTGAAACTTGGAACAAGTTTTTGGGATCGTGAAGGTCGAAGAAGATCCATCCCGACCGGGATGAGGCGTCCCGACCGGGAGGGGTAAGGCATCCCGACCGGGAAGGGTGCCATCCCGATCGGGATGGGTGCACCATATTTCGAGCTTCCTGTGAGTCCGTCTCGACCGGGATGAAGGCGTCCCGACCGGGACGGGTGACGTAACCCGATCGGGATCAGTCTTCCCGACCGGGATGGTCCTCTGCTCCCCCTTTGTGATTCTTCTTCGCAATCAAGTCCACCCAACCATTTTATGCCCCCTCCCAACCTCCCTACTCCTCCCTGTTCCTATCATATGACCCATTCACCTCACTTTACACCGAGATCCGCATCAAATCCCACCCCCCCCTCACACCTTTGCCACCTCTACCATGCGATGTTATCAAGAACGAAGCGGAAAAGCAATGATGAAGACAAGCAAGCGCCTTTATCGATCTATGAGACGATGGAGAGAGTGAGTTGCTAACCTATGGTACGGCAACTATCCTTTCTTTTCCGTTTTTGTTGTTGTTTGTTTTCCTTTGTTTATTCCCTTCCCCTTGTACACTTTCGTGTCTTGATGTCATGGTGGCCTTCGAGGCCATAGTTTGGTTGCTCTCGACTCCCGATGACGTGATTACGATGAGAGTCAATCGATTAGTCCAATTTACAAGATTTTCACCCCTTTTTAGGAGTTAGTCGGATTTGGACGGAATCCGGGCTAGGTGACTTGATTACACCTAGCCCTCCCCTCCCATTTCCTTTTTATTTCTTTCTTTTTATTTTTCTTCCCCCTTCCATATCTTTTTCTCGTCTCAGCCCATGGTGACTTGACTACACCCCGGCCGGACACCTTCTACCTTTTTCTCCACTTTGTTTTTAATTTTAGCTTTATTTTCGTAGTTTATTTTCTTTTCTTTTGTCTCTCCGCACACTACGATTGAGCATATGAGGACATTGCTCGATTTAAGTGTGGGGGAGAAATATTCTATCGTAGTTGGTTTTATTTTTCCCTTTTTTCGAAAAAAACCTTTAAAAACCCTAAAAATTTGAAATTTTTTCACAAAAATCAAAAAGATTTTCTTTTGAGGCTCTTCCTTTCGTGTCGTTATGTCGTATTTCTGTCTTGTGTGCGTGTTTTGCCTCCCTTTTTCCTTTTAGGTTGCTCAACCACCGTTAGCTTTGGAAAGCTTGCAAGACGTCCGGTAACGCCTTTTATCCCTTTTTCCTCTTTACTTCTTGTGATGTTTGGAGGTTTGTGTTATGGTGTGCTCGGGCGGAGCTTTGTAAAGTTTGGTGTTGGTTGGTTGCTTATTCGGATGTTCAGGGTGGTGTTTGTTATATGTTTGTTTTGTTTTGTTTTTGTTTTGTTGCTTTTGCTTCTTTTTCTTTCGTTCGTTTTCGTCGTGTCTTTGTTTTGTGTGTCATGTGCGTAAACCGTTTTCGAAAACCCGGTTTAGAGGCTAGTGTGTGAGTGCTTACTTTCCCTTCCTAGTAGTATAAATCGAGTCTTGGGCTTTAGTCTAGTAGAATGACCTTAAATCAATGAATTCGTTGGTCCTTTACCTTGAGTCCACCTAGCTTACTAGGGATTTACTACGGGATTTGCACTTTTGACCATTATGACCACCCACGGTGTGAAAAGGCCTTGGTTACCGAGTCTCATCCCCTAGGTGACCGTGTTTAGGATCATTTGATTAGTCCAAGTTCTCCACTTTTTGTGGGTTTGAAGGGTCTTGGCCCGTCCCGACTTACCCATTTCCCTACCTTCCTCACATACACACACAATAAAATGCAATTTGTTGATTCTCTCTTTCTTGATTGTCGAGAAATGCCAAAAATGCCAAATCTTGCCAAAAGGGCAAAGAAAAGAAAAGAAAAAGAAAGAAAAATGAAAGAAAGAAAAGAATGAAGAAAAAGAAAAGGCACAAAAGCCAAAAAGAAAATAGAAAAGAAGGAAAAGAATGGCATGGCAAAACAAATCAAATAAGTCGAAAAGAAAGAAAATGCCAAAAGAAAACCCGTTTCACAAAAAGAAATCCTCACAAAATAAGCCTTTTTCCGACTTTTGCCGTGAAGACCCTACCAAAGGACCGAGTCCCGAGGAAGGATGATAGAGGCATTAGTCGGTCTTCCCTCATTTTGCATGTTTCCCACCTTTTTACTTGGACTAGTTAGGCGGTCTTGGACACGGGACGACCCTCTTGGCTCACGCTAAAGGGGGCGGGGTCTCACTTACCTACAGTGTCGACTAACACCGTGGTTCCTCACTTTTCCACTCCGCCGATCGTCCCGTAGTACGTTTTTAGAAAGTTAGGAGGACCTAGGTAAGTCACCAACGTTCTTATTGCTTTATCGTCATACTATTAGGGTTTAGTCCACCTTGGTTTGTAATGTTAGCTTGGGAACGTTGTCACTTACCTCGAGTCCTAAACCGGTGTTTCATTCACCGCTTTTAGAGGGAAGCGGTATTTCTTTTGTTTTGGGTGCAACCGTCTATGTGTTTGTTTGTGTGTTTGTTTGTTTACGTGTTTTGTGTCCGGTTGCATCCACAGACCCGACTTGCCTTGCGGAGTGCACTTTTTCTCTAAGTGCACTCGCGTGAGTTGAAGGGACGTAGGGTGCGCTAATACCCATTCGGCTAGTTTAGTAGTTAGTGTGTGCTTACTCGAGGGCGAGTAAGGGTTAAGTGTGGGGGAGTTGATAAGTGTAGTTTTTAGTGCCTATTTGTTGTGTTTTGGTCCATTTTTCCTTGTGAAATCGCTCCTTTAGAGCGATTTATGGGCTTCTTATGCTTCCTTTAGTTCGTTTCAGGTTCCCGAGACCGATTTGGAAGAGTTAGAGCGATTCCGACTTAATACATACACATTTTGGAGCCAACGAGATAAAGAAACGATGACTCGAGGCCTTGGAATCGACCCCGAGACCTTGGGACCCAATCCCGAGCCTCCAAGACCCGATCCCGAGTCCCGAGAATCGGTGGAAAGCCCATGAGAAGGAAGGAAGGACCAAAGAGCGTTTAAGGAAGGCATACAAGACCCATCCCGTTCGGGATGGCCTCATCCCGTTCGGGATGGCCTCATCCCGTTCGGGATGGGGTGCTACATTACGATGGCTGCTGTGAGCCCATCCCGGTCGGGATCAACTCGTCCCGGTCGGGATGGCAGGGCCGTCCCTATCGGGATAGTCCGTCCCGGTCGGGAAGCTACAGAGGCAGCACGGGCTTCTTCCTTTCTTCTCCTTCATTCTTGTACCCATATATATACTCCCTTCTTGTAATTTTAAGACATCTTATCTTACCCTAGATTAGTTTAAGCCTCCATTATCATTCAAAACCCTAGATTATTGCTACTCTCATTAGTTTAATCCTTTCTTTAATCCTTAGTTAATTATTGTAATTAGTCTTGGATTAAGGGATTCTTGAAGATTGTTCCAAGATTGACAACCTTGGGATTGTATTTGGGTTTCTCATTAATACAAGTTTTCATCTTTTCTTCATCTATTGTTGGTATAATCCTTTCATCCTTAGTCTTTGTTATTTATTCAAGTTTTTTCTTATTGTTATTGCTATTGTTCTTGTTAATGATAATGGATTCTTGGTTTGTGACATTTATTTCTCTTATGATTGTTGGTTTTCTCTTAATAATGAGTGAGTAGTTTTCTTGTGGGGTTAGTAGGGGGATTAGGGGTAGATTATGGATGATTAGGGTGGTTTAAGGGGAAAAGGTTTCATCTTTGTTGTTAGTCACATTGTAGGCACTCTATGTGTTTGTTGATATGCTTGTGTGAGTTGTAGTGGCCATGCTTCCCATAGTTGTGTTCATCTTCTCATTGATTGTTTATTTTGTGGAAATGTTGAGAATAGTTTAGTCGCGAGAGCGCGGACTAGGGTCTAAGTTGCGAGAGCCCGGACCCACCTTGACATCGGTCTAAGTTGCGAGAGCCCGGACCTACTCTAGCGATTAGGAGGCACCTATACCCTTGATCACCCCAATTACCCTTCTACTCCTATGAACCCGACCTACCCCACTTTCTTTCCATATTTGATCCATCGTCTTAGTTAGTCATCATTCCATTAGTTTTCATCGTTTAGTTAATTATTAGTTTAGTTGCTATATCTTCTCCATTATAGTTTTCCATTCTTCGCTTCTTTTTGTTTGTTTGGTAATCTAGTCTCGTTGTAGGTAGACCTAGTCTAAACCTTGATATACCGTCCTCGTGGATACGATCCCGACTTACCCTAGCTACTCACTAGGTTAGTCGGTGTTTTATTGTTGGCTAGGGACGTGACAAATCCCTACCATCATCTGGCTACCACTTAGTTTGTGCGTAGGTCTCCTCGTGGAATATGCTATGTCAGTATGCATAAGTATGGTGTTTTCCCCTTTATTTGGACTAACTTGCCTAGTGATCGTTTGTGGGACATTTTCATTTTCATCCACTTCTACCCATTTTCCCTTCTCTCCTTGACCTTAATTCAAATTAAAGAATTCACAAAAAAGAACTACAAAATCAAATTTGGCTACCCAGCCAAGCTTGATGGAGTAGGTCACCTAGTGCGTTATTGTGTGCTTATTGAGTTTTTTTATGGATGTTTGAATGTTGTTGATTCTGTTTTAAGGGAGTGTCTAGATATTGTCCGGATCAATTTGAGTCATTGTATATTTGCTTCTAATTTCATCAAGCTTAGAAAAAAAATGCTCAAACGAAAAGAAAAAAAAAATCAAAACAACAAAAATACGTTATTCTCGTACTTTTTATTTTCCTTTTGCTTGATGAAATTTGAGCACCATCTTTTGACCCCGGACTCTTTCTTATTGATCGGTAACTTGTGTGATTTGTTTATGGAAGTAGAAGAAATTTTGAGTTGAGCATTATCGCACTAGTTAGTTCACTAGCTTGGCTTTAACCTCACATGACCATATCGATCTCCACCTTCTACCATTGTTACCATCTTTGCCTCCTCGTGTGATCATGACATGTTTTGTAAAAATTTAGAGGTTGATACCATACTAAATTGCAGGCATATTTTCATGAGTTGGAGTAGTTGAGCGTATTCACATACATTTTACATATACTCATCCTTCCTAATTGAGCGATGAGTGACTCTATGAGTAACCTATGCAAGGTTTTGGTTGAAAATGTGGTTTCTACATATTATGGTTGGTGAAGTTGTGTACTTGTTGGTGATTTACTTTTCCTATTTCCCCGTCTTGGAATTCATTTCTTGGACTTGGTTAGATGTTTGCAACGATAGATTTGAGTATTTTGGAAGCCTAGTCTTTGCTTTGAGCTTTTTCGGTATTGTATTAGCTGTTCTCTTACGTGTCTTGCTTGAGGACAAGAAAGGGCCCGGTTCGGGGGAGTTTCATGTGTCGTGTTTATATAGTTTTATTCCCTCGATTCCGTTATCTTTTCCGGTCGGAATGCGCTCTTTAGGCCTTGAGTGAGTGTTTTTGTAGATTTTACATAATTTCAGATTTCTATACGCATCTACACTCATATCTAGTTAGAAGAACGATCCCGGAACGAGACCTATGCCATAAGTCGCATAGTCGAAGAAGAGCTTGTGACGAGTTGATTCATTGGGCCATTAGAAGCAGCCCAACCCATGCTTCACGTATGATGTGCGCGCCACCCTGCTGAGGACAGGCCCCTGTGCACCGGCATGGGTGTAAATTACTTAGTTTTTAAAGATTTTAGGCTTAATTTAGTGTTGTTCTTTGGCCCATGTACCCGACCGGCCCCCTGCCGGTCGGCCGGCGTGCACACCCAGTTATTTCCGCCAACTTTGTATTTAACTAAGGGGGGGAGACTTGTTAGGGGCATCATCACTATTACTTAGAATTTTCTTACAAAACCACTACGTGACTTTTAGCATTATGTACTTCGTCTCGAACTCGTACTCGATTTCGGTAATTTCGTTTATGCAATTCTTAGCTTTATATTTCAATCTTCATCGTTAATTACTTGGTTCATCATCAATTTCTCTATTTACGATTTGTTGTTTCGTTTAGTTTACTAGATTCTCGATTGTTTATCATTAGATTTATTTACCTTTTTTCTATCATGAATTATATATTTGCGATTTGTTGTTCCGTAATTATTACGAGTAGCTAATTTTCTCGCTAGGGTCGAGGGGGATCGATGGGTTATTACACGATTTTGCTACTTCGATATTAACTAGTAATTGTGCTAGTGCCACTTTCGCATGTTTTATTTGTTGATTAATCTGTTAAAGGCCACAACTTTTTAATCCGATTGGAAAATTCTAGTTCTTGTGCGAAAGCCGAATTGAGATTAGATCACGCGCGATTTGGTAGGAAATCTAATAAGTTGCGAAAGCCCGTTAGATCCTTCCTAGGTTGATACGATTCGAAAGAACGTGTTATAGCCAACTAGCATGTCTACGTGTTTATTGTTGTTGCCACATAATTGTCGAACACCTATCGTGAACCCGTAACCTTAGTTCTCATCTCATTGTTAGAATCTCTTATCCATTATCGCATTTTAGGAATCTTTTAGTTATTTCTATCAGCCAACCGTTTAGAGCATCTTAGAATTGCCATAGCTATTAGACATTTTTGACCGCTTCCTTGTGGATACGATACCTTACTTGCCACTATCTTCTTGTTAGTAGCATTGGGTTATTCTTGATTTGGGGAGACGACTTAAGCCATATCATTTAACATATGGCATATAATCCTCATCCCACTTCTATACAGCCTCTCTTTTTTCACAACTCCTATTCATAACTGTTGAATCTTGGGTTTTATGCCTTATATGTTTTGATTATATCGAAGTTCTAATTGTTTCAAAGTAACGTGATCATGATGTTTAGTACAGAAATGAAAGGAGCAAAATCTCAAGAAGGCTTTCGGACAAGAGATCAAGGGGGAAAGACGGCGACATAGGATCCTAAATGTAAAGAGAATAAAGCAATTGTATGACAAAGATAATGTAACCTTGAATAAGGTTACATTAATCTCCTCCTTAAATAAATTCACACGAGTCGCCAAGATTTAACTTAAGAAATATTTTTATCTCGTGTATCTTGTCAAAATTTAGTCCTGAAGAAGATAGTTTAAAGAAGGAATTTATCTATCAAGAAAATAAAAGTTTTCAAAATGATTCTCAGAATATCTTGATTCCTCAAAGATATTAGAAAATCATTAACAAGGGAAACTTAAATATTTTATCTTGATTGATTGATATTCTACCTACCATATCTTCCTTAAGTGAGGAAGCACATCAATTAAGGTGATCTTATTTCCTTTGTTAAAGAGAATAACTCACCTATAAATACTATGCTCTTCCTCACTTTAAAGACACGACTTTGATACACATATTTCTCTTTGCAAAATAAAATCACATTTCTTTCAAAAGGCTTTTTGCTATACTTTTCGGGTTAAGTCTTGGCTATATAAAATCGTGTTTAAATTGTTTACGCTTGAAGTCATATAGTTTCATTATTCTCTCTAGACAATTGAAGTGTATTCATAGCTAGAGAAATTTTGTAAACTTGAATAGTATAGATACACGAATCGAGTAGTGGTTACTCAATCGAACGACATATATCGTTCACACCTTGAACGCTTCACATCGTTCAAACAACGAGGGCTTCACATCCCTCACACCGAAGGCTTAACATCCTTCATTGTCGTGGGCTTAACATCCCACATACCGAGTGCTTAACATCACTCACACCATCACGATTAGAGTTAATCGTGATCGTCTTATTTATAAGGTAATCCGGAGAAGGTACACTTATAAATAAAGACACAGGTGGACGTAGGCTTTTCAATTGGGCCGAACCACGTTAAAATTGCTCGTGTTATTTACTTTACGCTTTTATTTTGTTTTGCTATTTCTGTACTTCTTTTTATTTAGCCACACAACTAACGCAATATTACACTATATCTTCCCTAATAATAATTTGGTGTAATATAACGTTTAAAATTTTAAAAGTACCTAAATACTCTATTCACCCCCCCCCCCCCTCTAGAGTATTTCCTAGGATCGCTAGACTCTACAATTGGCATCAGAGCGGGTTCTCTTGATTGTTTCACATCAAAAGAGTAGATCCTAAACTAGCGATTCTATATTAATCCATTTTGATCAAATGGACTCCAAGAACTCAAAGTTTCCCACTTTTGATGGTGTAGACTATGGGTTGTGGAAAAACAAAATGATGCATTATATAAAAGGAACAGATTTTGAATGCTGGAAAATTATAGTCAAGGGTCCTATTGTCATCCAATTCGTTGATGTTCTAGGGAACATCACCATAAAGGATGAAGATGACTATGATGAGGATGATTATAAAAAGACCGAAAAAAATTCTCGTGCAATGTCATTATTGCAACGAGGAATTTCGTCCAAAGAATATAATCGACTTACTTCTTGTGTTTCCGCAAAAGAAATCTGGGATAGTTTAGAACTTGCGTACGAGGGAACTACCCAAGTTAAAAAATTCAGGATTGATTTATTAACTCAACAATACGAAGTGTTTAAAATTGATAAAGATGAAAGCATTGTTGAAATGTCCGCAAGATTCACCAACATCACTAATGAACTAAGAAATCTTGGTAAAAAATTTGATACTGAAGATCTTGTTAGAAAAATCTTAAGAAGCCTCACTGATAAATGGCAACCAAAAGTTACCGCTATTGAGGAATCAAAAGATCTTACATCACTTAGTTATCAAGAGTTGTTAGGCAACCTCATGGCTCATGAGCTCTCTCTAAATCAATGTCAGGATTCACTTAGTAGAGGGATAGCCTTAAAAAGTTCTATTAGTGACGATGAGGAAACCATGAGCGATGACCTAGCCCTTTTTGTCAAACGCTTTCCAAAGAATTTTAAATTTGGACAGAAAAACTCATTTAGAGAAAGAGGTAACAACTCTAATACAAAACAAAATAGTAAAGGATGTTTTAAATGTGGAGAAACTGGATATCTAATCAAGGATTGTCCGACATGGAAAAATATCAAATCGAAAGAAGAAAGAGAACGATCAAACTTTCAACACAAGCAGGCCATGCTGGCTTCGTGCGGATGGGGAGAACTAGACTCAGACGAAGAAGAAGAATCAGAAGATGAAGACGAGGCTAACTTTTGCCTAAGTGCTCAACACAACAATACGTCTAGGCCCAAAACACGGACGCACAAAGACATGTGCCTGATGGCAAAAACATATGGCTCAAGCTCGGATTCATATGTGGAAAGCAATGAGGTAAATTTTATAATGTTCAAGAAAAGACTTAGGAAACTTACCAAAGAAAAACTTCTTTTACACTTTGATGAGGTATTAGAAACGTGTGAGCAACAAAAGGAAGAAATAAATGAGTTACTAAAACAAATAAATGAGATAGCCTTTGAAAATATTACTCTAAAGAGGTGTGAAAATACTCGAACAAATAAAAATAAATCTTCTGAAATCTCAAAGACAAAAGTTGACGTATCAGATGATTCAAAAAATTGTTCGAATATAAACATCAGTAAAGAGGAAGTAAAAAGGGACACTAATTATGAAAAAGTCACTGCTAGTGTTAAGAAATTAAATGAAGAAAATGCGGGACTAAAAAGAACCATATCCATACTAAACAATGAAATCAATATTTTGAGAAAATAAATCATGGCAAAATAAAAAATTCTCTGACCTCAAAAAGCATAGAATTAATAAAGGAAAAAGGAGCTATACAGGAAAGGTTGGATGAATGTGTTTCAAGAAATTTGGAAGGTAAAAAGACTAAAGAAAAGGAAACTAATAAAAGAAAATATGCCAAGAGAAAGTGGAAAAAGAAATCTGAAAATTAAACGAATAAACAGTGTGATAGACAAAAAAAAATATGCGTACGTAAAGATTCTTTGCCTAATGTAAAAGGACCCAAATCCGTTTGGGTACCTATGAAACAAAAATGACTATCGCAGGTTAACAGATGGTACTTAGACAGTGGGTGTTCAAGACACATGATTGTTGATAAAAAGAAATTTTTGTCATTAGAGGCATATGACGGAGGAACTGTAACCTTCGGAGATAATAAGATGGGAAGGATAATCGGTATTGGCAAAACCGGCTTATCTGATTCACATTGTATTGAGAATGTACTGCTTGTGAAAGGACTAAGTGTAGACACCCACATTTTGACCGCCAGGTGTCTATGACAGTTTCTGAAAAACACCCGATGATGATCGGACGTAAACATGACTAAATACACTCGATTTAGACTCGGAATCAATGGTAATTGGCACAAGCTTTTAGCGGAGTAAAAATCTCACCAAACCGACCTCAAATTCAGGCCCAGTGGGTCGTTTCTAGTCGAATGAGACTAATTTGGGTCAAAACCGAGACCAAGGGCAAAACCGTCTTTTAGCGACCGAGTCAAACCCCGGTCAAAGCCAATTCCCGAGCCAAAAATATCTGACGCGATGTTCGAAAAGCCAAATCGAAGTCGGATTCGTCACAAAAAATTAGCTACAAGAATATTAAACAATTCCGTAAGAGATAAAATTTTATCTTTTTAGGAGCCCTATTACCCGCCCAGCTCCACTCGGTCGAGTGGATTAGCTCACTCGGTCTAGTGGGCTCATCAAAAGCAGTCTGATCCGGGTGTAGACGAGGCACTCGATCGAGTGCCATGAACCACTCGATCGAGTGACCTTTTTTTTCAGCCAAAACCGGGAGTTTCTTACTCTTTAAGCTATCCACGAACGGAGTTATGCTTCCTCTCAACCGTTGCTTTCTTCCTTGGCAAGAAACCACTTCTCCTATCCAAACACTAGGAATCTCTTATCCCAAGTCGGTATTTTTCCTATAAATACCTCCCCACATGTAACACATTGATAGACAGTTCATCTACAATAATTCCCGACATCCATCACACATACATCCCGACTCTCTAGCCAACCTTAGGAAAACTCTAACGAAATACCATCCGATTTTCCTAGGAATTCTATAGCAAAATCATACAAAAATACAACACCTTAACTCTCCCTAAGTTCTCGTTACTCCTACGCAAGCGCCGTTACTACGAGTTCCTAATCGAGACCAGTATTAGCATGTAGGTTGAGGGTGTTCCAAATCCCATTCTCTCTTTTCTTCTCCTTCCTCCTCACGTTTTTTTCTTCTTCCGTCGTCTTCGTCCGTCATCTTCTTCATCGTCTTTTTTTTCGTACCTAGTATCGTTATTACTATTTTCGTACTATTTTCAATATAACGAGTCGTACCTAAGGATTCGATATCGACTCTATAGTCGAATATCGGATCTAAGGGCATCAATCATCAAAATATGTTAAGGATAAAACCATTGAAACCGAGTAATTTCCATATTACAACGTGGAGGAATTATCGCATCTTGACAACATTCGAAACGATTTTTTTCAAACAACTTTTTCAAAATCCACTCTAAATATCCGATACCGATTCTATAATCGAATATCGAATATTATGAGTATCAATATTCAAGTCGAGTATAAATTGCATCGTATTTTTACGCGACTTAATCAAATTTTCAAAACCGAAAACAATTTTTAGAGTCAAAATCAAACCGGACAGCACTCCGTACAGGGAGCACTCGATCGAGTGCCTAGCCCACTCGGTCGAGTGACATCCCAAAAACCGAACCAGGAGCCTTTTTCAAGGACCACTCGAGCGAGTCCTGTCATGACTCGATCGAGTGGCTCCTGTTACAGCAAAACAACGAGTTTCTTTCGTGTCTCGAGTCCCAATAAAGTTATTTTAACGACTTCGATCTTCACGTGCTAAGTGTATCACGTGATTCAAACTTCTCAAGGCCACATTCATATCATGTTTACATCTTTTAGTACGTTTGTTACTTTATTATCGCAATTGTTGTATAGTTGGGTGCATTGTAATCCCGAGTGGTATGCCGCTCGTATATTGTAATCTGTTATCGTTTTTTTTTTGTTTTTTTTATTGTACTAAAATGAACATCGCATGCTAAAACGACTTTGACGTTAACTTAGATGCATTTAAACCACGTAGTTGAACCATAATTCACATGCTTAGTCAAAACGCTCTTTGCACATCATTCAACCGTCAAACTAACACGCGTACACCAAAAACGAACGATATCTTAGAAAAGGCCGCTAAGTGCGGGCGGGGTTGGGTGTTCTCAGCGAACTTCCCAACACGTACCCTCACCCCTTACTCAGAACCATGGTTTCCGGATGTCCGAATCCATTGGCAACGAGAGTCATTCAATACACGATATCCGATAACGTCGGTATCGGTATCAAATGCAAAGGGACGAACCCAATAAACTCTGACATCGGAAATGGGCCGTATTTTGTGCACGGCCCACTACGACATAGAGTGGGTTGGAACGGGCCCGAACTCCCACAAAGTTCGGTGGCGACTCCTACTTCGATTTAAATTTCAATTCGACCCATCTCATATGGAGATTCATTCGCCTCCCCAAACCCGCGTGTGGCCGCGTCGGGGTGGACCTATGTCATGTCCACAATTTGGCGACTTCGCTGGGGATTCCTAATGTACCACTTGTCATCGGGGTTCCTAGGGTGAGACTAGAAAAGAAATCGTTCGATTACTAATGTACACGTTTTAGTTCCATGGTTCATGCATAACCCAATTTTTACCCGGGCCGGTTATTTGTGACTGACGTCCCACTATACTACGGTGCATTCCTAAATGGGTGCGCTAAAGACTTTGATGGCGGAACTCGCATGGGTTTTATGGCATATTCTAAGACCAACTTGGCTTAGGAGGTCCGTTCTGATTTGCGAGAAAGCTATCGTCGTTGGTATATACCCTATGTCGACCGACCGAGACTTAGATTAAGAGCATACATGGTGTCATTATACTGTTTCCATGACTACGTGCTACTTGATTTACTTGTCGTCTTTTTCAAAAAACCGTCATTTCAAAACTTGCATCTTTTCAAAATCATCCTATTTTCAAAACCCGGGGCGCTACCGAAATTAGGACTTAACGATTTGACTCAAAATAGCCTTTTCTAGCAGGTATGCTGCCCGAACCCTTTCGAAAAATTCCAAAACTCCGGCCCGATAATATTTTCCGGTTTTCACAAAAAAATCGGGTCGTCCGACCCCACTTTTTTGGTTCCAAACCTTCTATTTCAAAACCCTCCTCTTTAGGGCTGCCTATATTTAGCAGTGTCAGGTCCTGTCTTGACTTGAAAAAGTCTCTAGCGTCGAAACTCCGTCGATCTTACATCACGGATTTCCCCTTTATCCCAGTCCGCCTTATTTATCAAGGCACGACCCACCTGCGTAGGACGAACTTCTACAAAGGAAGCCCATTTACACAATCGAGTCCAAAGTCTGGGAAATTCTCACATGGATCTTCCTTCGACCGGGACTAGGCCCACTTTGCCAAATCCTAAAGAGAGTCCACCGTTCACGAGTCACCCGTCTAGGAGTCGGTTTTCAGTCTTCTTCCAGTCTAGTCCTTTTCTCTGCTCGGGATGTACTATTTGATTCTGGGATCTGGATCTGTTTCTGATTACACGGTGTTCTTACAGACAGGCCACCCTTCACCAGAACCATGACGCAACAAGCTATAGATGAGTTGAAGGCCTCGTTGACCAAGTTGGAGACTATGATCACGACAATGAGGGGGGATCAGATTGCCATCCTTACCCGAGTGAGTGCTATGGAGCAAGGAACTCCCAGCGGTGGGGTCGAGAATGACGGGCCATTAGCTGAATTGGCCAGCGCAGTCCACAAACTACAGGAACAGGTCCATCTGTCGACTCACAACTCAATCCATACGGAGAATGCTCGAGCATATGCACCCCTGACCGACGAGCTGCCTGCCAATCTCAACCTGACAGGCCTCCCAATGTTTGACGGAACTGAAGACCCGGTATTACATATCCGGGCTTTCAAGGAATTCATGGCCCTTAAGGGGGTCAAGTCAAACATGTTCAAGCATTTGTTTGCTTCTTCCCTCGAGAAGCACCCAAGAGCCTGGTACTACAGGCTCTATTCCAAGAAATACAAAACTTGGGATGACGTGACGATGGAATTTGCTCAGAACTACGCCAACAACACGGAAATCCAGACCACAATGCGCACCATGGAAGTAATGGCCCAGGAACCAAAGAGAGGATTTACGAAATACCTTCAGCGCTGGAGGGCCGAAAGCGTCAAACTTTATCGACAAGCCCAGCGAGAAAGTGCTGGTAGAAGCCTTTGTGAAGAACCTCCTTCCCGCTTACCGGATCCATCTCCGGTACGCCATCATACCCAACTTTGATGCCCTAACTGAAATGGGGACAAGGATTGAAGATGATCTGAGATTGGAGAGCCTCACTAAGGCCTCTGCCAAGGGTTACCAAGGGGCTAACTCATCCACAAGCAAGCCCACATCTTCTGCTACCACTCGTAGTATTTTTGACGAGGTTAATCTACTTGATACCCCGTCCAAGAAGAATGTCACACCTCGGGTATTCACCGACATAGGTACCACCTATGCAAACGCTTTACAAAGACCTGATCAACTCGATAGGCCCAACACCTGAAGTCCCGATCGAGCGTCGCTCCAAAGCCTACGACATCCAGGCCTATTATCAGTACCATCGTGGCAAGGGACACGATACCGAGAAATACTGGAAACTAAAACATCTTATCCAAGATCTCATCGAAGTGGAAAGATCCCTTCACCTGGAGGAAAGCCCAGTAACAAGGATAATCCGTTGGCCACTAACCCATTTTCTCCGGGGAAACAGTTGATTGCTCACATCTCATTTCTCCATTAATCCCGCAAATAAAGGGGATCTCGTGCGACGATGAAGACGACGTCTATCTCACCAAGGGGGAGGCTGTCCCCATCACTCGGGAGGAAATTCAAAAGGCTAAGTCCAAGGCCTTAACCAACAACCACCATAGGGACTCTCCTGCTTCAATAACCGTTGCCGAACCAGCCGGAGTAGAAGCCGTCCCGGAAGAGCCAACCGCTGAAAGGGCTCTCGTGAAGCAGCTAAACAAGACTCGAGTTGACCTCTCTATATGACAACTTTTAGTCATCTCACAAGAACATCGGGAGGCACTCACTAAGGCCCTCGATCAAGTCAAGATCAACTCTACGGCTACTCCAGCCGAAATGGTAGCCACGGTCCTCCCTCACCTAAAGGGGAAAGCTAAGGAAGAAGGCCCGCTAATCACCTTCTCCAACGCTGATTTACCACCCTTCGGGCCTACCCATAACATGGCCCTCTACATTACGGTGATCTGCCGTGGAAAGTACCTTCCCATGACCCTGATTGATGATTGGGTCCGCAGTTAATGTCCTCCCCTTGAGGACCGCCAAATCCCTCGGCATTACCGAGGCTGACTACGTTCCGTCAGCTCAAACCATCCAGGCTTTCGACGGAAGTCCAAAGTCAGTAGCTGGGGCCGTGAAACTAACTATCATCACGGGCCCAATAGAAAAGGAACTGGAGTTTCAAGTGATCGATGTGACTTCTTCCTTTAACCTTCTCTTAGGAAGACCTTGGATCCACGCGACCAGGGCAGTATCCTCCACTCTACATCGAAAAATCAAGCTGCCACTGCACGATACCATCATCACCTTAGAAGCCACACCTATGACTGTGGCTAATTGTAACACCTCGGGCCGCACCGATCTCTAGGGATTCGACTTCATAGAGACAATCAAGGAGGAGTATCTTTTCCGACCCTACTTCATGGTTAGCACCGACAGGATGCTACAGAATCTGGGGTATCTACCGCGGGCTACTTCAAGGCCCAACCTCCCCGCCGGAAAAGTTATCGAAGTCCTAAACAACAGGAGGTCTGAAACCGGTCTAGGGTATACCATAACCCCGAAAAATATGGGCCAAATAGGAACTAGAGTCGTCACCTTTGTCACTCCAGTGTTCGAGCCCGTCCAGACAGGCCTATATCGGCCCGACACCACACGCCCTAGGACCCACTTGGCCCAGGACTGTAACTTCATACCCGATGACATCTTCGCCCTTATCCAATCCGAAGATGCTAACAATGCCAAGCCCGTTCTAGGACTACTCTTCGGGGAGGATCTGGTCAATCTTATCCTTCGCAGCCATAAGTTTGACCCGACTAAGCTAATCTCGGATGTAGGATCCGAGACAGGAAAGACAGCTTGGAGGAAGACTGTCAAATGGACTGACAGTCAAGGAAGGGCTTACAAGCTGATCGCAGGAGAAGGAGAAATGCCTGAGTCTGAGTCTGAGTCCGAGTCGGAGTCCGAGTCAGAGTCTGAGATTGAGTCTAGTGATTCCGATGCTAGGGTCACTCCTATAACCCCCCCTCATCCCTTAGTTATTCCTGGTGTCTCAGGGTCATCCCGGGCACCTTACCTATCCCGCCACTGACTAGCGATCAGATGGCAGCTCTTTTCGAGCTATTTTCTCAATTTATGAGCAATAATAACAACCGTTCTGCTTACGACTTGTCTCATTTTCAAAATTTTCTTAATTTCAAAAATGTTTTGTGCAATGACATTGAGAAACCCGACGAACAGGTATCCCTACCTCCACATCTGATCGAGCAGCTAGAGCAAAGGGAGTCCCGCAACCCGGTAATCGAAGAAACCGAATCCGTTAATGTAGGAACAACCTTAGAGCCTCAGATACTTAAGATAGGGTTATCTTTAGATCCCGAGGAGAAAAAACAATTCACGGATCTCCTTCAAGAATTCAAAGACGTCTTCGCATGGTCCTACAAGGACATGCCGGGGATAGTTTAAGGATAAGATGGCATCAACATTAGTCCCAGATAACACTAAAGATAATGTAACCTCTGGTATAAACTCAGGGGGAACAAAGGACGATCCTTGTAAGGATAATGTAACCACTGGCAATATAACCCCTGACATGAACTCAGGGTGAACCAAAGACAGTCTTTCTAAGGTTGATGTAACCACCGACACTAGTTCAGGGGGAACTACAGCCAAAGATAATATAACCTCTGGTAACAACTCCGAAGAACCTCCCAAGAAAAGTAATAACGTTCCCACGAATCTCAAAAAGTGGAAACACCAGAGATCACATACTACGGACGCTATTCCGAGTGATTATCATAAGGGAATCCAAACCAGAAGATCTCTAAGAAATCATTGTGTTGTAAATTCTTTTCTATCTACTATAGAACCCAAAAATATTAAGGAAGCGCTTACCGATTCTGACTGGATCGTAGCCATGCAAGAAGAGTTGGGACAATTTGAACGAAACAAAGTCTGGCATTTGGTTCCTAGACCATTAGATAGAAAAGTGATAGGGACACGTTGGGTATTTAGAACAAACTCGATGATTCCAAAACCATTGTTAGAAACAAAGCTAGGTTGGTTGTACAAGGCTATAACCAACAAGAAGGAATAGATTTTGACGAAACCTTTGCTCCGGTTGCAAGATTGGAAGCCATTCGGCTACTTATTGCATATGCCGCTCACAAAGGATTCAAGTTATTTCAAATGGACGTAAAAACGGCGTTTCTAAATGGGTTCCTAAAAGAGGAAGTCTTTGTAGAGCAACCCCCAGGATTCGAGAGCATTGATCTGCCAGAACATGTTTTCAAGCTAGACAAGGCTCTCTACGGGCAAAAACAAGCACCAAGGGCTTGGTATGATAGATTATCTCAGTTTCTACTTCTAAACGAGTTCAAGAGAGGGTCAGTGGACAAAACACTCTTCATCAAAAATGTCAAGACAGACACGTTGATAGTTCAAATCTACGTGGATGATATTATTTTCGGCTCCACTAATGAAAAACTTTGCAAATATTTCTCAAACCTAATGCAATCAGAATTCGAAATTAGCGTGATGGGTGAGTTGGGCTTCTTCCTAGGTCTACAAATCAAGCAGTCAAAAAGAGGAATAACTGTGCATCAAGAAAAATATGTGAGTGAACTTCTTAAAAAATATGGGATGGAAAAGCAAAATCTGCACCTACACCTATGGCCATCACCACTAAGCTTAATAAAGACGAAGGAGGTAAGTTTGTGGACAATACTTCATATCGAGGTACGATCGGATCTCTACTCTACCTAACTGCTAGTCGTCATGATATCATGCACAGCGTGTGTGTATGTGCTCGTTTTCAATCTGACCCAAAAGAATCTCACCTAACGGCCGTCAAAAGAATCTTACGATACTTAATTGGCACGCAACGTCTTAAATTGATTTACCCTATGCATGATAACTTTGATCTCAAAGGTTATTCATATGCAGATCACGGAGGGTGCTATATCGACAGAAAAAGTACTTCAGGGATGGTAACGTTTCTAGGATCATGTATAATATCATGGGGATCCAAGAAACAAGCAACAGTGGCACTTTCATCTACGGAAAGTGAGTATATTGCTGCATCTCTGGTATGTACTCAATTACTTTGGTTACGCCAACAATTAAGGGATTATGGGGTAATTATTAAAATCGTACCTATCTTCTGTGATAATATCAGTACCATCGCCATATCAAAAAATCCCGTACATCATTCACGTACCAAACATATTGACATAAGGCACAATTTTTTGAGAGACCATGTAGAAAAGGGTAATATGGAACTTGAGTTCTGTCCTTCAGATTTACAAAAAGCTGATATTCTTACTAAACCTTTACCCAGGAAATGGTTTGAGGAATTACGGTTAGAACTTGGTTTGATAAATGAGAACTGAATAAGTCATGAGTTGTTTTTGCTCTTTTCCTAATATGCTTGACGAAGACTGAGGTGATGTTAGTCTGTGGTTATATTGCCTAGATTCATGTACAGGTTCGTATTGTCTTGTTTAATTTTGCTTAAGATTGTGTTTTATTCATCCTCGCCATGATTTTTCGGACTTTATCATATATACCATATGACATATAATTTTACTCCCGTATATTCAGGTCAAATCTTGAATATTCTGAATAATTTCAAATAGGAATTATTCCTTATGTAAAATTATACCCCATATTTTATCTATGGTATATTCCCCTCACAAAATCTCGCTGCCATATTCACAAAATTTCCTTACTCTTAATAAATTCTCACAAGTGTCTTATTTAATAAGGAAATCTTCCCAATATCTTCTCCACCTAAAAATCCTCCTCAATATTTACTCTTTCCATAAAACACATCATTACACTACTTTAATAACCCCTTCTTTTACCCTCATCTACCGCCACTTTACCTTTTTTCACCCACCTTCTTTATTCCAACTTCCCAACTTTCTCTCTCTCCTCAAAATTTTTCCCATGGCTCCAAAGAAAGCTACTTCCTTCACTCCTCACAAAAAAGAACCTACGCTCCACTACTAGAGATTTGACTCTTGAAACCTGGGCTGCCGAAACAGAGGAGTCAGGTGAAGTCGAAGTGATTGAGGATATGACTGCAGTTGGCAAACGGAAAAGGTCCATGGAAGGGAAGAAACATGATGGTGAAAAAAAAGGGGGCCATGCATGGAAAGGAGTTCAGCCTGGCTGAACTCGAGAGTATCCGCATGAATAGACTGGAACACGATCAAGTAAATAAGGTTCTTAATTACCCTTTCATTTCTGGTCGTCAATATCTTTCAGCTTGGTTTGATGAGAATCCATGTGTCTCACAGCTCCGTGATTTACTTGCTCTTCAAGAACGGGAAAAACTACTAGATATGGGTCATGATGTCTATCCTGTTCAGATTGCTCAATTTTGGGCAACATTAAAAATAGATAATCGGGTGTTGTGTGTAAATTTTGGGGATAAATACATCAAAATCACAATGGAAGATTTCAGTAATATTCTGGGGATACCGTGTGAGGGGGAAGAAATTTATGCATGGGCTGGTGGAGAAACTATAGTTCTGAAGAGATTGTGGATATTAAGAAAACTCTTGACCCTAAGGCAACTGAAATTTCGGTCATGTCTAGAGTAACTTGAACCCCATTGCTAAACTTGTCTTCAACACCTCTTACTCGTCTTTACTGCCGAGAAAAACTAGAACAAACAAGCTGCACATTCACGAGATTATCTTACTCCATCATGTTCTTAGAAAGACAAAGGTGAAAATGCCCTTTTTAATGTTCAGTCATATTGAACATGTGGTCTCTGAGTTAAAGTCATCACAGATGCATGCATCCACTTGCATCCCTTATGGGATGTGGTTATCCAAGGTGCTAAAAATCAGGGGGGTTATAAGCAAGACCGCCCCTTTCGAAACACCTTGTGACATCATGACCACGGCGTATTTAAGACAAATGTCTATTTAGGATGATGGTGGAAATCTTAAGATTAAAAGTTAGGAGTCGTTTGGTTACTCATGCAATTACCGGGAAGTGCAACTTCCCAGGAAGTGCATTTTCAGGGAGTTGTTTGGTTACCCACTTCCCGGGAACTGCCACTTCCCGGGATCTGCCACTTCCTCCACAATGGGGGAAGTTACTCACCAAGCCCCCCCTTGGTGTGTATAACTTCCCGCATGAATTCATTTCCCACATGGCAACCAAACAATATTTTGTAATTCCCATGAAATACAAATTCACGTGAATTTAAAGTTCCCGGTAACTTCATCTTCCCATGGTGAACCAAACGAGCCCTTAATGCTCGTATAAAGGAAAGGAAGTGGTGAGTGTTGCTCCCGACAGTCTTAATGTTGATATTTTTGGAAAACTGAATGAAATTGCGGTATTAATCTCGACCCAGCCTCCTCCTGTTGTGGTTAATACATCCGTGGATGTGCTTGCACGTCTAGAACAAAAGGTGGATAATCTAACCACACTACTCGCCACTTCTAGAGCTGAGTTTGGTGCGGGTATGGCTAAGATGGAAGGGCACATGGCTCACATAAGGGCTCGTGTTCAAGTGATAGGAAGTGATATTACCGCGTTCAAAAAGGCAGGACATGAGATTGGGGTGGGGATCAATGATGCTGTCAATGAGGTGACTTTTGCCAACAGAACTCTGCTTGCTAGGCATGATGTTGTGATGGACAGGCTGCGTCAGATCTTTGAAGAAACTACACAGGCTGTATTCTATCTGTGAGGACAATGCGGTGGATAAAGAGTCACTTCTCTTAGCCTCTATCTGATCTAACCCTCCTAAATAAATAAGCTCTTCGTATAGCTGTAGGGCCTATTTTGTCGAATGAACCACTTTGGTTTCTATCCATTGTCCGGATATTACTATCAGTGTGCTTGGTGTATGCTTGACACTTATCTTTATGTTTATTTGCATCGATTTTGCTTAACTGTTATGCTTTCTTGTGTGATGTTCTCCAGCTGATCGACCCTTTTCGATGATGTCAAGAGGGGGAAGAAAGAATCCATCTTCGACAAATTAGGTTCTCGATTATTTGAATCATGTTTAGCCAAGGATTCGTATCTACCTCTTCGGGTTCGGTTGAAGTATCTGTCACGTCACTTAGAAACGGCTTAAGAAAAACTTGACATAATCAAAAAGAGGGAAATTGTTGAATCTTTGGTTTTATGCCTTATATGTTTTGATTATATCGACGTTCTAATTGTTTCAAAGTACAGTGATCATGATGTTTAGTACAGAAATGAAAGGAGCAAAATCTCAAGAAGGCTTTCGGACAAGAGATCAAGGGGGAAGGACGGCGGCATAGGATCCTAAATGTAAAGAGAATAAAGCAATTGTATGACAAAGATAATGTAACCTTGAATAAGTTTACATTAATCTCCTCCGTAAATAAATTCACATGAGTCGCCAAGATTTAACTTAAGAAATATTTTTATCTCGTGTATCTTGTCAAAATTTAGTCCCTGAAGAAGATAGTTTAAAGAAGGAAATTATCTATCAAGAAAATAAAAGTTTTCAAAAATGATTCTAAGAATATCTTGATTCCTGAAAGATATTAGAAAATCATTAACAAGGGAAACTTAAATATTTTATCTTGATTGATTGATATTCTACCTACCATATTGATAAGTGTCATTTGTAGTGCCTATTTTGTAGTGTTTTGGTCCTGTTTTCCTTGTTGAATCGCTCCTTAGGAGCGGTTTAGGGGCTTCTTATGCTTCCTTTAGTTCGTTTCAGGTTCCCGAGACCGAATTGGAAGAGTTGGAGCGATTCCGACTCTATACATACGCATTTTGGAGCCAACGAAGCTAAGGAACGATGACTCGATGCCTTGGAATCGACCCCGAGACCTTGGGACCCAATCCCGAGCCTCCGAGACCCAATCCCAAGTCCCGAGAATCGGTGAGAAGCCCATGAGAAGCAAGGAGGGACCAAAGAGCTCTTAAGGGAGGCCTACAAAGACCCATCCCGTTCGGGATGGCCTCATCCCGTTCGGGATGAAGGGAACATGAAGCACGGCTACTGTGAGCCCATCCCGATCGGGAAGGTCCTTCCCGACCGGGAAGGATGGCCCATCCCGATCGGGACCAAGCCTTCCCGACCGGGAAGGGTCAGTTACAGCCCGCATTGTTTCCTTTCTTCTCCTTTTCATTTGTAACCCTATATATACTCTTCCCTTGTTATGTTAAGCTTATGCCTTGTATTAGAGACAAAACCCTAGATAGATTAGCATAGATTAGTGTAGATTAGTCCTTAGATTATCGTTAATCTTAGATTAGTACTTGTAATTTGGGAATTCTTGAAGATTCCAACCAAGCTTGACAACCTTGGTTGAGGTATTTGGGTTCTTCCATTTATGCAAGTTTCTTTCTTTCTTTCATCTATAGTTTGGTATAATCTTCTTTTCTCTTCTTTTAATCTTTGTTTTATCATTAAAGTTTGAATCTTTAGTTCTTGTTATTGTTCATAGTTCATTGTTAGACTAGTTTCATTATGTTAGTTTTGTTATTTGGTTTGATTTCTCTTGTTAGTGTTAGTTTTAGTTTAGATATGTTAGAGTAGTATCTTGCTAGGGTTAGTAAGGTGATTAGGGTGTTAATTGGATGATTAAGGGATTGTTGGAGTTGTTGGTGGAAGATTTGGGTTTCCTCTTGTTTGATGCACATCACATGTTTGTTGAATTGCTAAAATGACTAAGTATGTACGAATGCTTGTTTTCTTGCCTTTCTTTCGTGGGTGTTAGTTTGTTGTGGGTTCGGTCCCCTCACTAAGTTGCAAGAGCCCGATGAGGACGACCCCTAGGCCGGTCTAAGTTGCGAGAGCCCGGATTCGACCTAGGACCATAGCGCGCTAGAACCCCGTTTGTGTTGTGTATCGCCGAGATGGGTTTTAGGTGGAACCTCTAGGTGAGTCTAAGATGCGAGAGCCCGGACCAACCTAGATTACCCTACTACCTCTTTCACTCTAGTCCTCCCTTGACCATTCCGTTACCCCTTTGACCCCGACCTAATCCTAGCCCGTTCTCCTTTGTTTAGACCTTAGATTAGTCCATAGCCATCCCCCTTAGACTAGCTTGTCTCGAACCTAGTCCTTGACCGTGGCATACCTTAGTCCATCCTCCCGTCCCTGTGGATTCGACCCGACTTACCCTAGCTACCCACTAGGTATAGCCGGTTTTGTTTGATGGTTGGGATTCACGACAAATCCCACCCATCAAATTGGCGCCGTTGTCGGGGACGGCGTAGTTTAGACTTTTGTTTGCTTAGTTTTGGACTTTGTTCGTGATTTTTGTGTTCTCTTCTCCTTGTGTATCTCTGTTTTTCTTCTTGTGTGCTACCCTCCCTTCCTAGTGCCTCAAAAGCACTAGGATACTAACGTTTACTCAAGTGCTTCTAGATCATCCTAGGTACCGAAGCAACGTTATGGACATGGCGCGTCCAAGCTACCATCAATCATCACGGGGCAACTTTGGGGAAAATGGCCAAGTCCCGAAATCTCACCAACCATATCAACCTCATCAACAATCTCACGAACACCCTCCATATGGCTACCAAGAAGGTTGTCAAGGATCATTCCAACATCCTAACAACTACCAAACACCCACACATAACCCACAACCAAATATCCCTAACTTTGAGACTTGTCAAATGTTGGTTCAAATGCAAAAGAGTCAACAAGAGATGATGATCCTATTGCATAAGGGTCAACAAGATTTGAGGATTCTATTGGATAAGACTCAACAAGCGATGATGGCTGAAATACAAGGGGTTAAAGAGGAGCTCAAGGCCCAAATAGAGGTGCAAGATGCTCGCATCAATGCACTCATGGCTCATATCACGATGTCGGCCACTCGAGCTCCACAACATGTTGAGGAAGGTTCATTTGGGCAAGAAGGTCGGGTGTCTCCACAAGAAAGTCAACCCGATTGTGAAGCTACAAATGAAGAAGAGGGGGTCGATCAAGAGACCATTGTTGAGTTTTGCTTGGGCGGTGAAGATAGGGGAAGAGTAGAGGAAGTTGGAGCTTCAAGAGTCGACAATGAGGAGGGAGTTGAACATGATTATCAAGATAGCTCTTGGGGAGCCAATGTATTGGCTATAAATTTGGATTTATTTGATTTTCTTCGTGATGAATCGGGAGTTGACAATCCAAACCCAAGTGAAGAGATGACCCCTCATGACCATTTTGACAAGGTGAGTGAAAAGGAGCGCAATAATTGGGAAAAAGAAGTAGATGCCTTGGAACTTGCTTTGTATGTGAATTTGGAGGATCCTAAAGCCTCCAATGAAGAAAGCTTGATGCCTTCTCCTCCTCTACCGCACTCGATGCCTAGTCCTTTGTCTTGTGAGACGGTTGGTGAAGAGGATCCTTGTCGAGCGGTGGAAAAGAGTTCCACTCTCGACCCCGTAGAAGAAGCGACACCTCTAGGGTGTGATCTCCCACATCATGACACCGAGCACGACTCTAGACCACTATACCTACCGGATGGTCATAAGAGTCGTAGCTATGTTGGTTCCGAAGACCCGGAAGATCACGAGAACCCCGAGCATATTGAAGACGATCGCTTCTTCCCTCCGACTTGGAAACTCTTGGGAGTGGCTAGGCTCGGCCATGTGAGCTTAATTGAGGATGTTGCTAGGGCATTTGACTTACTCCTTCGAGCTCTTGATGGCTATGGAGGCGTTGTTGGTGAGAGTAATTAGTGTAAATATCTTTTCCCTTTCTTTTGTGCTTGTATTTGTGTTTATGTTTGTATAGTTTGGTTTCTAGGGTTGTTAGTTTTCGTGAAATTCTTGTTTATTTGGATTTTTGATGAGCGATGTGAGGGAGGGAATTTGATGTTGTATTTGAGTTCATTGTGATTGGTGTGAAGGAAAGGTGATTCCTAAAGGAGAGTAGATAATGATAGAGCATGGATCGTGAGTTTGGAAGTCGGTTTTTGAAGCTTCGGTGAAGTTTTTGGGGTTTTGGAGGTCAAGACGACCCATCCCGGGCGGGAAGGGAGCTTCCCGACCGGGAAGGGTGTGCCATCCCGACCGGGAAGGGTGTGCCATCCCGACCGGGAAGAAGCCGTCCCGATTGGGATGGAGGTGCAAAAATTGGAGCATTCTGGAGTGCCGTCCCGACCGGGAAGGTGGCTTCCCGATCGGGACGGGTGTGTCATCCCGATCGGGACCATCCATCCCGACCGGGATGGTCTCTTTTCTCATCTTTTGGCCTCTTCTTTGACATTTGAGCCCACCCAACCATTGTATACCCCCACCCAACCTCCCTCACCCATCCTTGCTCATGTCATATGACCGTTCCACTTCATTCACATACCCTCACCTCATTTCTCTTTCCTTTCCACCGAGTTTCACATCGAATCCTACCCCCCCTCACACCATTACTACCTCTACCATGCGTACCTATCGAGCTTGAAGCGGAATAGCAATGATGAAGACAAGCAAGTACCTATATTGATCTCTGAGACGATGGTGAGAGTGAGTTGCTAACTTATGGTACGGAAACTATCCTTTCTTTTCCGTCTTTTATTGCTTGTTTTCCTTTGTTTACTCCCCTTATATTTGTGTCATGGTGGCCTTTGAGGCCTTGGTATATGTTGCTCCCGACTCTCGATGATGTGATTACATCGAGAGTCATTTTCAAAATCCAAAATTTTCAAGTTTTTCACCCCTTTTTGTTGGATTTAGTCGGATTTAGGCGGAATCCGGGCTAGGTGACTTGATTACACCTAGCCCTCCCCTCCCATTTCCTTTTATTTCCTTTTTTTTTTCTTCCCCCCATCCATATCTTTTCTTGTCTCGGCCCATGGTGACTTGACTACACCCCGGCCGGACACCTTCTACCTTTTCTTCACTTTATTTTTGATTTTTATCTTTATTTTCGTAGTTTCTTTTTCTTTCTTTTGTCTCTCCGCACCCTACGATCGAGCATGAGGACATGGCTCGATTTAAGTGTGGGGGAGCGATATTCTATCATAGTTAGTTTTATTTTCTTATTTTTTCGAAAAAATCTTAAAAACCCTAAAAATTTGAAAATTTTTCACAAAAATCAAAAAAGATTTTCTTTTTGTGTGTTTTTATTTCGTGTTATTGTGTCGTATATTTGTGTTGTTGTGCGTGTTTGCCTCCCTTCTTCCTTATAGGTTGCTTAAATCGCCGTTAGCTTTGGAAAGCTTTGAAGAAATCCGGTAACATCTTCTATCCTTTTTTTCCTCTTTATTTCTTGTGAAGTATTGGAGAAGATTGTGATGAGGGTTGCTCGGGTGGAGCTTGTAAAGTTTGTAGTTGATTGGTGACTTGTATGGAATATCGGGGTGGTGTTTGTTTTGTTCATGTGTTTATTTTGTTTTGTTTTGTTGTTTCTTGTCTCTTTTTCTTATTGTTTTCGTCATGTTTTTGTTTTGTGTTTTGTTGTGTGTCATGTGTGTAACCGTTTTCGAAAACCCGGTTTAGAGGCTAGTGTGCGAGTGTTTACTTTCCTTTCCTAGTTGTATAAATCGAGTCTTGGACTTTAGTCTAGTAGAATGACCCTAAATCAATGATTTCGTTGGTCCTTTACCTTGAGTCCACCTAGCTTACTAGGAATTTACTACGGGATTTGCACTTTTGACCATTAAGACCACCCACAGTGTGAAAAGGCCTTGGTTACCGAGTCTCGTCCCTTAGGTGACCGTGTCTAGGATTGTTTGATTAGTCCAAGTTCTCCACTTTTTGTGGGTTTGAAGAGGGATCGCGACCCCCGACTTACCCATTTACCTACCTCTCACACATATCCACACAATAAGATGCAATTTGTTGATTTCTCTTTTTCTTAATTATCAAGAAGTGCCAAAAATGCCAAATCATGCCAAAAGGGCTAAGAAAAGAAAAATGAAAGAAAATGAAAGAAAGAAAAGAATGAAGAAAAAGAAAAGGCACAAAAAGCCAAAAGAAAATAGAAAAGAAGAAAAAGAATGGCATGGCAAAACAAAGCGAAAATGCAAAAGAAAAGAGAAAATGCCAAAAGAAAACCCGACTCACAAAAAGAAATCCCCACAAAAATAAGCCTTTTTCCGACTTTTGCCGTGAAGAGCCTACCAAAGGACCGAGTCCCGAGGAAGGATGATAGCGGCATTAGTCGGTCTTCCCTCATTTTGCATATTTCCACCTTTTTACTTGGACTAGTTAGGCGGTCTTGGACACGGGACGACCCTCTTGGCTCACGCTAAAGGGGGGCGGGGTCTCACTTACCTACAGTGTCGACTAACACCGTGGTTCTTCACTTTTCCACTCCGCCGATCGTCCCATAGTACGTTTTTACAAAGTTAGGAGGACCTAGGTAAGTTACCAACGTTTTTGTTGCTTTATAGTCATACTATTAGGGTTTAGTTCACCTTGGTTTGTATGTCTTGCTTGTGAACTTTGTCACTTGCCTCGAATCCTAAACCGGTGCTTCTTGCACCGCTTTTAGAGGGAAGCGGTATTTCTTTTGTTTTGGGCGCAACCGTCTAAGTGTTTGTTTGTGTATTTGTTTGTTCGTGTGTTTGGTGTCCGGTTGCATCCACAGTTTTGTCGCAAGACCCAACTTGCCTTACGGAGTGCACTTCTCCTCTAAGTTTACTCGCGTGAGTTGAAGGGGCGTAGGGTGCGCTAATACCCACTCGGATAGTTTTGTAGTTAGTATGTGCTTACTCGAGGGCAAGTAAGGGTTAAGTGTGGGGGAGTTGATAAGTGTCATTTGTAGTGCCTATTTTGTAGTGTTATTGTCCCGTTTTCCTTGTTGAATCGCTCTTTGGGAGCGGTTTAGGGGCTTCTTATGCTTCCTTTAGTTCGTTTCAGGTTCCCGAGACCGAATTGGAAGAGTTGGAGCGATTCCGACTCTATACATACGCATTTTGGAGCCAACGAAGCTAAGGAACGATTACTCGATGCCTTGGAATCGACCCCGAGACCTTGGGACCCAATCCCGAGCCTCCTAGACCTGATCCCGAGTCCCGAGAATCGGTGAGAAGCCCATGAGAAGCAAGGAGGGACCAAAGAGCTCTTAAGGGAGGCCTACAAAGACCCATCCCGTTCGGGATGAAGGGAACATGAAGCACGGCTACTGTGAGCCCATCCCGATTGGGAAGGTCCTTCCCGACTGGAAAGGATGGCCCATCCCGATCGGGACCAAGCCTTCCCGACCGGGAAGGGTCAGTTACAACCCGCATTGTTTCCTTTCTTCTCCTTTTCATTTGTAACCCTATATATACTCTTCCCTTGTTATGTTAAGCTTATGCCTTGTATTAGAGACAAAACCCTAGATAGATTAGCATAGATTAGTGTAGATTAGTCCTTAGATTATCGTTAATCTTAGATTAGTACTTGTAATTTGGGAATTCTTGAAGATTCCAACCAAGCTTGACAACCTTGGTTGAGGTATTTGGATTCTTCCATTTATGCAAGTTTCTTTCTTCCCTTCATCTATAGTTTGGTATAATCTTCTTTTCTCTTCTTTTAATCTTTGTTTTATCATTAAAGTTTGAATCTTTAGTTCTTGTTATTGTTCATAGTTCATTGTTAGACTAGTTTCATTATGTTAGTTTTGTTATTTGGTTTGATTTCTCTTGTTAGTGTTAGTTTTAGTTTAGATATGTTAGAGTAGTATCTTGCTAGGGTTAGTAAGGTAATTAGGGTGTTAATTGGATGATTAAGGGATTGTTGGTGTTGTTGGTGGAAGATTTGGGTTTCCTCTTGTTTGATGCACATCACATGTTTGTTGAATTGCTTGAATGACTAAGTATGTACGAATGCTTGTTTTCTTGCCTTTCTTTCGTGGGTGTTAGTTTGTTGTGGGTTCGGTCCCCTCACTCAGTTGCGAGAGCCCGGTGAGGACGACCCCTAGGCCGGTCTAAGTTGCGAGAGCCCGGATTCGACCTAGGACCATAGCGCGCTAGAACCCCGTTTGTGTTGTGTATCGCCGAGATGGGTTTTAGGTGGAACCTCTAGGTGAGTCTAAGATCCGAGAGCCCGGACCAACCTAGATTACCCTACTACCTCTTTCACTCTAGTCCTCCCTTGACCATTCCGTTACCCCTTTGACCCCGACCTAATCCTAGCCCGTTCTCCTTTGTTTGCTTCCTTTGTTTAGACCTTAGATTAGTCCATAGCCATCCCCCTTAGACTAGCTTGTCTCGAACCTAATCCTTGACCGTGGCATACCTTAGTCTATCCTCCCGTCCCTGTGGATTCGACCCGACTTACCCTAGCTACCCACTAGGTATAGCCGATTTTGTTTTACGGTTGGGATTCACGACAAATCCCACCCATCACATATCTTCCTTAAGTGAGGAAGCACATCAATTAAGGTGATCTTATTTTCTTTGTTAAAGAGAATAACTCACCTATAAATACTATGCTCTTCCTCACTTTAAAGACACGACTTTGATACACATTTTTCTCTTTGCAAAAATAAAATCACATTTCTTTCAAAAGGCTTTTTGCAATACTTTTCGGGTTAAGTCTTGGCTATATAAAATCGTGTTTAAATTGTTTACGCTTGAAGTCATATAGTTTCATTATTCTCTCTAGACAATTGAAGTGTATTCATAGCTAGAGAAATTTTGTAAACTTGAATAGTATAGATACACAAGTCGTGTAGTGGTTACTCAATCGAACGACATATATAGTTCACACCTTGAACGCTTCACATCCCTCACACCGAAGGCTTAATATCCTTCATTGTCGTGAGCTTAACATCCCACATACCGAGTGCTTAACAACACTCACACCATCACGATTAGAGTTAATCGTGATCGTCTTATTTGTAAGGTAATCCGGAGAAGGTACACTTATAAATAAAGACACCGGTGGATGTAGGCTTTTCAATTGGGCCGAACCACGTTAAAATTGCTCATGTTATTTACTTTACGCTTTTATTGTGTTTTGCTATTTCTTATACTTATACTCTTTAGTAGTAAGTATAGTAGCAAATGTTTTTTGTACTTCTTTTTATTTAGCTACACAACTAACGAAATATTACACTATATCTTCCCTAATAAGATTTTGGTGTAATATATCGTTTAAAATTTTAAAAGTACCTAAATACTCTATTCACCCTCCCCCCCCCCCCCCCCTCTAGAGTATTTCCTAGGATCGCTAGACTCCACAATAACATACTCTATTATCCACTTCAACATTGTGAGGATAGGTTTGTCTATAACATCCTTCAGTACAAAATTAAAAGTCTCACACAAGTTGTTTAGGAGTAGATTACACTTACTAGAAGTTTTGAATGCATGCCTAGACCAATGTTCAGGAGGGATTGCATTTAGGTATGACCATGTCTGGGTTGAGATGCACTTCATTCCCTTCATTTCATGTCTAAACTGAGTCTAAAATGACAAGGGCAAACAACAACAAAAACAAATAAATGTTAGTTTACAGTATAACACTCACATGTACATTACAGATGACATATAAAGGGGTTAATTGAAGATTTACCTTAGTTGTTGCTGTAGCAGCTCTACAGAAGCTGTCTTTATACAGTTGCCCACTAAAACTCTTCTTGAAGTTGGCCCATATGTGTCTAACACAGTACCTGACCTCTGCTTTTGGGGCCATAGTTCTAAGGGCCTCAACTAGTCCCTTAGAACTATGACATGAAGGTCGGACCTTTACCCTCAACCTTGTCTAAGTCATTGCAAAGAAGTTCTAAAAACCAAGTCCAGCTTTCTGTATTTTCCACCTCCACTATTGCCCATGCCACAGGGAAAATGGTATTGTTTCCATCCATTGCAACAACTACAATACACATACCAGGATATGAGCCTTTTATAGGTGTGGATGGGTGTCACCAGGATATGGGCCTTTTTAGATGACACCCATCCACACCTATAAAAGGCCTACACCCATTTAGAAACCCCTCCTTACAAGGCTGGAGGCACATGTACAACTTCCTAAAAATTACTGGTGGCCTCTCTATTCAGTCACACATCATCACGACACTAGACCCCTCATTATACTTCGTTCCTCAATGTTGCAGCATAATCTCATACCCTTGCATATTGGTCTTTACCATTACCATAAATGATAAGTTTGGCTCTACATCTTACAAGCCAACAAGTCATATAGGACACATGAACCCCTAACTCCCTCATCACATGTTCCTTGAATGACTTCAACTTCTAATCAATGTTAGACCTCCAAAATTCTATGTACCTCTCTGCCAAATACTCAGACCTCACTTTCCTGTTGTAACTTGTCATCTTACAAGTGTGTTTGAGGTTTATTGATTTGATTTGGAATGTCTCTTCCCCCTCAAGCTTGACAGCATACAATCTGAAGGGACATGGATTTTTAACACCACAAGTGAATGGCCCAAAACATGATCTCTTTTTATTTCACTCACAGTTGCGCTTGTACCTACACAATGTTGTCACTCTTTTACTACCGTTATGTTGGTAGTAGAAGTCGTACCCATTCTCCACACAATGATAAATAAGCGCCTTTCTCAGAATCTTATTGCTCTCAAATTTCAAAGATAACTTAAGAACTATCTTTCCACTAAAGTCTTTTTGTGTGTTAAAAGTTGGCCCAGGGTCAACCTCTTCATCATCTGAACCTTGAAGAGTTCTTAGCTCATCAGAATCCTCATCCCTTTCTTCAATTCTCCCAACTTCTAAGTCATCCACCCCCCAAAGTTTTTTTTTACCCTTGGCCCTTCTCCACTCCTAAAAATGTCTTTACTCTCTGTAGAAGTTCATCATCTTCAAATCTACCCTCACCAAAAGACTCCTGAAACAGCTCCTGCCTTTGTCCACAAGTCACAATGACTTCAAGGTAAAGTCACTTTAGAGTCGGAAGTTTTGGTAGCAAATCTTCAATATTCCGTAGCTAATTAGCTTAGAGACCGAATTTGCAACTAAATTTCATTAGTAGCTAAACGCCTAAATTAGCTACCAATTTAGCGACGAAAGCGTGGTAGCAAATTTTGAGACAATAATAGAGACGAAAATTCGAGTAGCTACATTAGCGACCGCAAATTGTATAGTAGCTAATTTAGGGACGAACTTAAAGACCGATTCAGTTGTAGCAAAGTTAGCGACGCAATTTTTTGGTATCTAAACAAGAAATACACATCATACCCCAACCCTGCCACATCACCCCACATCACCCTAGCTAGCCCACCATACCACACTGAATATTAAACACAGCACGTAGAGTTACCCTTAGCTCACTAAACCACGCATGTACGTCCACGCACCACAACATCGCTTCTTGTATAGAAATTGATGGTTTATGTTCGCAAGAGGAATCGAACCCCTAACCTTCAACACTTAACCAACTTTCAAACCATTGGGCCACTTGAAGATTTATGTTTATTTGGGCAATGACTGTATACTTAAAGGTAAAATTAATCATTAAAATGTGGATTGTAAGATATTTTTGTAATACTCCAATAATAATATACATATATTATATCATAAGAAATATAAAAAATACATGATAGCAACAACCGACAACTAAATTTAGCTACCAATTAATTTCCGTAGCTAAGAATTTAAATTAGATACTAAAATTGCTACTCACTTGGTTTCGTTTCTATAATGACTACTACACTTATTTACGAATTTACTTTGGTCTCCTATATAAAAACTAAATACATTATTCACAATTTTATGTCGATATATATATAGACGACTTTAGCTACTGACGTTTTTCCGTATCTACAAACTTAAATTAGATACCAAATTTGATATCGACTTTATTTAGTCTCTACAATAGCGACGTAATTAGCTACCACTATATTTTGATCTCTAAAACTGAGACTAAATATATTTATGTGTCAAAAGTAGTAGCTAATTTATATATTTAGCGACTGAATTTTAGGCAGTTGCTAAATTAGTAGCTAAATTGCAATTCTCTCGTCCAGCTGGGTCAATTACAACATCACTGTCATCTGCTCCAGAGTTAGTGAAATCATCTTCATCATCGTCATCATATTCACTGACCAGATGTGTCACAACCTTCTCTTTGTTCTTTACTCTAGATGCAGTAACCTTCTCTTTTCCTTTCTTGTTTGAGACCTCAGCAGCTGCTCCCTTTCTTAGTTCTTCAACTAGATTATTCCTCCCTTTGTAACCTATTGTCCTCCTCCCCTTAACAGTTATTGATTTTTTTTTCTCTTAAGAACCTTATCTTCCTTCCCTACATCAACCAATCCCTCACCAATTTCCTTTTCTCCCACCATAGAATCACAAGCAACTTCAGATGTTGTCACCTTCTTTGAACCACCTAAACCACTATCTTCCACATCATTTGAACCACCTAATTTCTCACTCTCTTTACCTTTACAAATATCCACCAAAGAAATCAGAACCTCAGCAACTTCAGGTTCCATCTCTTGGCCCCCAAATCCCTCTTCTAAGACAGTGTTACCAATAACTATCCCTTCCCCATCTGCATCAGGAAAGTCCAGCAACCTTTTTGACCTCCTGGTTAATAATTTCTCAGGTCTTGTCAATAATTTAGATGGAGGTAAAGGGTTCTGGGGTGTTAAGTTTGCTGCTAGGTTAGTGTTTGAATGAGATGGAATGGAAGAAGAGGTAGGTTCACAGGTGGTTGGGGTGTTATTATGTCTAGGGCTTCTCCTCACAGGGCCAACACTAGTCAAAGTAAGAGGAATCTTTTTCTTACTTTTTGTCCTACTATAACTTTTAGTAGTAGAAGGATAAGATGGAATCTTCATCCCATAACTTTTGTACAATTCTTCATTAAGGCTAGGATGATCTCTCAAATTGGGTTTCTTGTCAAATGGGCCAGGAGATGTAGATGGGCTGATGTGATGTGTGTTCATGTCCACATTTGGTCTTTTGGTTCTAGGTAGAGATGAGCAACTAATTAATGTAGGTGTACTTGGTTCGACAAGATACACAGTAACTGTCTCCATATTATATCTTGTCTTTAATAAAGAGATAATATCTACCTCAGAAATTATTAAAGCTTTACCATTAGTAAAATTCCTACCATGCCTCATATACCACATTTCATACTCCCTACCTTCCCTTATCCTATCAGTTATACTTTTCAAGAGCCGGACACACAAACTAGTACTAGAAATACCACAATTGAGATGTAAAGCCCTCCTTTCATACGTTGTCTTACCTTTATTGTAGACAAAACTACCACCAAACATCATCCGCAAGTTAATAGCAAATGGCTGAATATCCATATCTACAACAAAATCAATAGCAAAAGCAACATCAGCAGACATTTGGTTAAACAAAATCAATAACAAATTACAGAAACCCTAAAAATTGAAATTATCTAATCGATAACCGCATTTGGTTCTCAACGTGCTAATGAACTGCAATAACACTATAACTAAACTTGATTCATATTAGAAATACTAAATTTAAATGCAAATCTGGGTTTCGTGTTAAGAATTGATTAAAAATCCTAAATTAACGAAAAAAAAACCGTAAATTAACAAAGGATTTGGGGTTACTTACTTGCAAATTTGTGGTTTTCTTCAATTGCGCCAGAATTTGGTATGGATTGTGGATACATTTGTCGAATTAATTAGGGTTTAGGGGATGGTTGATGAGGAAGGTGCGGAGTGAGTAGGTGAAGAGAGGAGTAAAAGGGGTTAATGAAGTAAAAAGAAGATTTTAATATCGAGGGTATTTTCGTTAGTTAACAACTTTGAAAATGGAAATCAGCTTACTAACGACTGAAGTCCACTTAAGGTAGCAAGCGCAAATGAAAAGTGCTTTATTAGGTAGTAATTGTTGAAAAAAAAATTATAAGTCTGTAATTGAAAAAAGTTATTATGAGTAAGGCTGTAATGTGTAATTTTCATTTTATGTTATTATATTTCATTCATTTTATTTGATTCTTTACGATTATTTTTTAGACGTTATTAATAAGGGAGGATAATTAATCTTCAATGTACGGAATAATTTCTAAAATCAATATATGTATATATATATATCCTTTATATATTAAAGTAGAAACATTTAAAGCTTTCTCATTCACCCACATCAACAATCCTACATGTACGTGATATGGCGCTAACGTGGCATCTATATTCCATCATTAAAAAAATAAAATAAAATAAAAAATATAAAAAAACGCAACTGCCTACTGCAGTGTAACCTCTACTCTCTAACTGCAGTAGTTCTCTAATACAAAGCTACAACTTCCTATTAACTCCCCATTAAAGTAGTGGGAGTTATGTTCCCCATCTTCTTTATTCTCTTCAAATTCTCACTCCAATGCTTCCATCTTTTTGTGCTTCAATCTGTTATACATCACAAAATCATGTCGTTTCAGTATCAACCTGTGTTGGTCTCGTAAATTACTGGAAAAATGAACGGCGTCTCAATCATTGCTAGGGTAATGCAAAAGTGGGAGAGAAAGCCTAAGAAACCCGAAACTGATGCTCAGCAGAGTTCTTCCAAAGGGTTGATATATGGTGTTGAGATGATTTTGCTTGACAAATCAGTGAGTATTCATCGTTTCAGTACTACGTTTTAGTCTACCTAATAATTAATTTCAATAGATCAGTAATAATTTGTTTCAATTTCAGGGAGCCACTATCCAAGCATCCATCAATCAAAAATTGTTGAAGTCGTACAATTCCGGTTTCAAGGAAGGAAAAATCTACACTATTGCAAAGTTTTCAACATCATCAAACGTAGCAAATGAGAAAGCAACATCACACAAGTGTAGGATTTGGATTGAATACAGTACGAAGGTCATGGGTATGCATCCTGACCCAAACATACCTGAATGTGTTTACAATTTTTGCAGCTTCGAAGATAATTCACTCAAATGTTCAGCCAAATCTCTACTTTGGTGCGTTCACCCTCTACCAATTTATTGTTCCATATTTCGTTAATGTTTTTCAGGTTTGCTTTTTAATAAGTTTGACAGAATAAGAAATGTTACAACCACAGATGTGATCGGCAAATTCATCGACTACCACCCAATTCGCATTTCTGCAAAAGGATATCATTGGACGATAATTACACTTGAAAATACACAGTAAGTTCATCTGCCACCACCAATTGGTAACAATGCCTTATTCCTACCCTCATTCCAATATATACTATTTTGCTATTCAGGAAGGAACAACTATCATGTTCCATTTTTGGTGAATTTATTTCTGATATAATATCTATTGTCAACGATTTCATCGACAAACCAAGGCCAGTTGGTGCTAAGACACGTGAAACGAAATGAGTGGAAAGGTACATCTTCACATGATTACTTTGCTTCTACAGAAAACCTAATACACTAATGATATTTGTAATTGTATTTTGAATTCTCTTGGATCAGATGAAATCAGTGTCGTCACTAGGGACGCAACTAAGATAGAAGCCAACCCTAACATTGAAGAACTCAAGTCATTTAACTCCATGTAAGCCATACCTAATCAGTGACTCATTTCTGTTTATAACTATTTTTCACCCACCCAAATCAGTGTACTAATCGAATGCCCTGGCAATAATATTCTGTTTTTCTAATATACTATTTAGGTACTGCCCACCTACAGGACCTGACATATGGAAACTGAGTGCACCGCCTTCAATATCTACCACACCACCAAGTATTCTAACTGGTGCAAAGACACTAAAGCTATCAGAGATTAAAAGCAGTACAAAGGTAGTCAGCATTATTATACTCATTTGTAATTGCAACCATATAAAGAAACGACCCATGGAAAATACAAAAGAAACTGAAAACTTAATGTACGCATTTCAGGCTGGCTCCTTTGTGACTTTGGCAAAATTCTATGAGGTTGATACTACATGAGAGTGGTGCTACAGCTCATGTCCAGAGTGCAGATCAAAGATGACGCTTAAGGAAAATGGAATGTGGTATTGCGAGAAGGAATCTTGCGGGTTTAGTGGTGTTGGGATCAGGGACCCAGTTATGAGGTCAGTAACTTCACAGAATACTAATATGTAGGCAACCTTGACAATGTTTCATGCATAATTACTGGCTGAACAATGCAGGTATCAAGCAAAGTTTTTGGTTACAGATGATGACAGCGAGTTTGCCGACTTAATGATAAGGGATGAAGATATGAAGACATTGCTCGGAAAATCGGCCTCAAAAATACTGGAAGAACAAGCAGTTTGTTCTCCCAAATCTAACGTTCCAATTTTCTACTTCTTACTAATGTTATATTTATTTTGAATGGGCCACCCTTTTAAAATGATCTAAGCCTTACTAATATAATGTTCTACCTACCTTTACAACTCTAACTTCTGAGTCATCCTTTCGTAAGATAAAAGCCCAAATGGTCTCCCCCCCCCCCCCCCCCTCCCCCGGGGAAATCGGCCACATTAAAATTACCTTCTGGGGAGGTCCGTTTGATATCCAAAAACTGCTCAGCAACAATCGGACAAGTGGGGAATGTTGGAGTGAACCAGAAAAGTTTGGGTAGAGCCGGATCTAAGCGTTGGCTGGGTAAGGGTCCTGTAGTAAGAGGAGTCGTTATGAACCCTGTAGACCATCCCCATGGGGGTGGTGAAGGGAGGGCCCCAATTGGTAGGACGCAAGCCCAAATGGTCTGCCCCCCCCCCCCCCCCCCCCCCGAATTTCGTTCACTCATAGGCCAAGAGTATCTGTTCAAAGTCAGGGTTACCTAGGCATTCAACATTCAGAAAAGATCAACATGCTATACAGTGACTGGACTCTCAAATGATGAAACAGAGATTTCTGAGTGGAAGTCTAATGTTGGACTTGGGCTATCTAATGTTCTTGATGGAAGTGTCACCCGCGACGACCCATATCAGAAACAACATGCAACAGAGGTAAATATTATAGCCCAAGTTATATACATCCAAACATATTATTTAATCGATGGAATATACTAAACCCTTTGCATTTCACAAGCTATTTACTGACTACAACTTATGCCAGCAGTTCAACCCTCAAACTGACCCAGTGAGTGACCAGGAGGCAGCAAGGTCGAGCAATGTGCAGGAAAATGAAGAAGGCACAAATTTCAAAGAGAGGAGCCTTTTGGGCAAAACTATGGTTAAGGCACGCAAGAAGGGCTATGCGGATTCACCCACATCAACCTGAAGACACTTAGTGTCATTAATTATTTCTGTTTCAGCAGTACTAGCGGATCTTTATTTCAGCATTAACTACTTCTCTATTTCAACTAAACTTAATTTGCTTTTGTTTTCCTAGACTTTTCCGGTTTGAATCTACAGTGTTGGCTATGTAAGACATTTTGTTTACCTAATTGTACCCAGATTTTCATTACTGATTGTCATCCCTCCACTCTCAGGCAATTTTTCACCCATGTTAAGGATTGCGTGCTAACCTATTAATCCCATTATTGTTCACTAACTATGTAGACGCTTCAATCCGAGGAGTTACATTTCTGCAATCCTCAAAGAGCATGCTACACAAATTTATGAATAATGAGGCCTGACTAGGCTGCTTTCACAATCTTACGGATGTTTTTGCAATTGCTCATCATCAAGTGCACCATTTACTGCTTCGCACCACAGTTCCCTAATAACACTGCTAACTCACCAACCAACTACTACAAATGATTTCGTTATGTGTTCTTACCTACGTCTCTCAAGCAATATTTTTTCACTCATCGTTAAGAATGTGTGCTAACCTATCGAGGCCATTTTTATTCACTAATTAGGTAGACGCTTCAATCTGAGGATTTGTGTAGACTCACCTCTCGAAGAGCATACTACTACAAATCGTGAATGTTAGGGCTTTGATGGGCTGCTTCCATGTTCTTATGGATGCTTTCATAGTTGCTCTTGAGTACGTTGCTTACCACATCACTGCCTCCCAAGTTATTGAGAGCAGTAAAATAATGACATGATGTCTTTTATTGGACTTTTTATTACTGTTGAATCTGCAATTCAAACTATGCACACCTGTACATTTGAAAACTTTTTATTAGTTTCGGAATTGACAGCGACAATGCTATGAAGTCATCACACAAAAATACAGCAAATAATAGAACTGTTTCTAACACTTGACCTATAGCTCAATTACATGCAATCAATAGTTGAGGTGAATACTAGTTTTTATGTTGTTGATGATTATATTAACAATAAGAATAAGAATATACCAAGAGACCAGTTTTAGTCATGACAGATTAATCATATCACTATAACCAAGCATTAGCCAAATTCCATCATAAAAACCGTCACCCACACGATATTTGACCAACAGAATACAACCCACTAAAATATAGGACCATAACAGCTCAAATTCTACAGTTATTTTTTAGTCATGACAGATTAATCATATCACTATAACCAAGCATTAGCCAAATTCCATCATAAAAACCGTCACCCACGCAATATTTGACCAACAGAATACAACCCACTAAAATATAGGACCATAACAGCTCAAATTGTACAGTTATTTGTTTCATTTCAGCTTTTGCAGTTTATTTATTGAACTTAGCAAAACAGTTACTTATTGTGGTATCTACCCACTACCTCCACTATTTGTAACTCCATATTAACCCCCCCCCCCCCCCCCCCCCCCCCCCCCCCTCCCCCATAAAAGTTTCATTTGATTCATATTATTATTAACCAGTACTTAAGATTTTTACTTGCGATTTCAATCAAACATGAGTACCACTCCAATAAATACCCCTCAATCCCCATTCTGTAGTTTAAATCAATCGTTAGATGGTACTTACTTTGAAGGCAGGGTTATCAGAATTTGGCGTGGCAAATCAAACTTTTTCAATCCATGTCGCCTCGAATCACTTTCAACCGAGATCTTAATGGTTGATGATAAGGTATACTATTAAACATTCAGTTTATATTGTCTCTAATCTACAATTGAACATTATTACCTACTTGAAAGTCATCTACTTATAACTATTTATCTTTAAATGTATGATTAAGGGATTTGTCATTCAATGCACAATATTAAAGCCGATTGAGGAGTACTTTGAAAGAAGCTTTATTGAAGGCCATACATACCGAATAAGTAACTACAAGTGTGGTATGAACAAAGGTTGGGATGTTGCTACCCCTCATGCATGCAAGATTATATTCAACTTTGCTACTGTAATTAATGATGTTGCAATACCACTACCAATGTATGACTTCAATTTTTTATCGGTCAATGAGATGCACCAAAATGATATGAAAGATCGATCACTTATTGGTAATACAGTCATTACTTATTTTCAAAAAAATTTGGTTTATTTATTACAAATTTTTTTAGATTTCACTTTCACCAATTTCACATTGTCTTCATTCACAATAGATTTCATAGGTCAAGTTGTCGAGTACAAGGTGATCTTTAAGGGCCAGCTACCATGGTCACGTTTGGACATGGTTGATAACAAGTATGAAAATGTTTTCATTTCAGCAGTATATTATTGAATTTTGATTTACACTAACTCATTTTAACCAGCTCCTACATCATTAATAAATAAAAGTGGAGGCCGGATTACTGTGTGGGTGTGGCAAAATTTGCCTGAACTTTCTTCCATTCAAACTGATCCAGCATATTCATTAAGGAAACCAATATTATTAATTTTTTGGTATAATGTGAGTATATTGCCAAAAAAAATCAATAAGGGTCAATTACACCTAAGGATTTTTTATCCAGACTATTACGTACAATAATTAACAAAATCAGTTGGTGGTGAGCCGAAGTCGTATGCTCCCGAAGATACTATTTATGCACTTATAACCACAAAACTAAGACAATAGTGTAGGGAAATAAGGGTCGGTCCACAGGGAAAACAAAGTAATTTAAGTGAATTAAAACTAGAAATCAATAACTAATAAAGGGGGTGATTAGGTGATTGAAGTAACTAAAACTAACCAATAAGCGAAGAACGAAATCAATAATAATAATGAATGAATTCAGATAATTAATACGATCTCGGGTAAGAATTTTCCACAACTGATTATCCAATTGATCATAGACTAACAACTTTCTCCTAACTCTTGCGCAAACTATCGTGGTAAGTAAATCCCAAATCTCACGCGAATATTATTTGACTCGAAACGCGATGATAAAAAAACCTAATTATCAAACAACCTAATACACGCGATTAGGTTTAATTCAATAATAGCATTAACGAATAGAGAATGATAGAAGTGACGACCAATAAAACACGCGATTATTAGTTCGAATCACAAGTTAAATCTCTCTCTAACCTAGAAATGATGAAACGCATCCAATATTAAGGCTAAAGATTGTTACTTTATCTAACGGTTTTGAACAATTACGGATTCATTCGTTAGAATAACAATAGATTGATAATTGTAAAGATTAATTAGCTACTTTAATCTAAACATTCAACAATAATGCGAATATGAACGGAGAAATAACAATACTCAAGAGAAAAGATATAGATGAATTAAAGTCTCACAATCGGATAATTAGTAGCTTCAAATCTTAATCTGAGATTGAAGGCTTAGTTTTTCATGTTCTTGCTAGAATACTCAAAAATAGGGTTTTTCTCTAATGATCATAATGAACGTGCAATCCCAACTAATGATAGCTTAATAATAGTCTAAAAGTTATAGGCAAAGATGAAAATACAAAGGCCCAAAGGTCTCGGAACAAACCGAGTTAAAATAGTCTCGCGGCATAAGTACCACGTATAGGAGAGTGAACTGCTGAAGTGAATTAAGGTCGAGGGGCACTCGTGGAGCACTCGTGGAGCACTCGTGGGGCGGTCGTGGTGTGGTCGTGGTGTGGTCGTGGCGTGGTCGTGGTGTGGTCGTGGCTGTACACGACCCCCTCTTTTTCCTTCTTTTCTGAATCCTCTTCGAGTTCTTTTGTTTCTTCACGCTTCTCGAGGTTGGTTGACCCCCTTTTGGGCTCCTTTTCGCTCGATCCAAAAATATCGATCACTCTCGATTATTCTCGAGCATAACCATTGAATTAAATCCAAATAATCGACACAAAACGACCAAATGACACTAAAACCAATTAACATCCAAAAACCCATTATATCGTCATTTTTCTCATTCAATTCAACTAATTCCAACCCACTAACTACGACTAAACGAGTCGTATCAAACTCCCCATGCTTGAAATTTTACTCGTCCTCGATGTAAAATCAAAGGATAAAATAACAACACACCAACACAAGCTCAATATGCACGGGATAAAGACAATAACGCACAACGACCCTCACTCGTCATCCTTCCAACTCCCTCATAGTAAGGCAAATAACGCAAGCTCAATCTACCTTCTCAAGAAAAATCAAAACAGATGCTCATGCATACTATCACAACAACACATCAAACTATCCTCCTCGGCTCACTTCATCACAACAATAGGCATTAGCAAATAAAGAGATTTTAATACTAACATCTAACGCCCCTTATCGCTCCAATCCTAAGGTGGATTACATGTGCTACCAATGTCACCGATGGTACATAAATTGTATACCACAATTCTCCACAACCCACACATGTGATCAATCCTAACGCCTCTAATAGTTCAACAACCAATAAACATCCACAATCGCAAGTAATATAGTGCTACGACTACACCGCACAGCGATACTTCTCACCTTAGCCACTATCCTACCCGACCTTTCTTCTATGTCGCCCTTCTTATGACGCCACACCAAAAATGGGGAGAATATAAGTGAGTTTTTTTCCTAAATCCCTCATTTTGCCAAGAGTGTCCGCCCTTGCGGATTTTCACTCTAGCTTTTCATTTTTTTTCAAACTCACCCTACTCTCGTGGCACGCAACTTGATTTTTCTTTTTACCCGGAGCGCCCTTTCGGGTTTTCACTCCGTCCTCGGCCACTTCTCCCATTCTTGCGTAGGCGCCCTTCCGGGTTTTCACCTAGCCGGGATTCTTTTTGTTTTTTTTAAAGGGGAATTAAAATGAAATAACGTATCTACAAGTGTGTACATATATGATATTTCCCCTCCCCATGCTTAATCCGAACATTGTCCCCAATGTGAGACGGGAACACAAAATAAAAGGGAGAAGAGAGAATACCATACTAGGAAGAAGGTGCCCCGGAGTGCGAGCGACTCCGGGCTCTCTGAGAACGAGCTTGTGAACGAACCTCTCTTTCTTGATCTCTTCGTGCTATCTCAGCATATAACTCCTGGGGTGGCGGCCGGTAAAGGTCAGGGTGTAAGGCCTGGAAGACATCCCCAATGGCACGCTGTAAAGCGAGAGACTCGGCTTGTCGATCATGGAGAGAGCTAAGCTCATCGCGCAAAGTCTCTATATCGTCTTCCACCTTGGCCTTCCACTGAGAAGTACTAACCCTACTCGTTCCGCCCTCTAGTCCACCTACATCCTCCATCTCGTCATCTTCCTCAACTCTCTCCATCTCGGTAGGCGCCTTACTCACATGGTATGTGCTTGTAAGGAGATGGTCCGGGTCCTTGGGAATGAACAAATCCCGATTAGCGGGACCCGTGGGAAGTGCAACTCCGTCGGGACGTGGTAATCGTAAATAAGGAACTTTCTTCGTTGTCCCTAGCAATAAGGCATAAGCACTATCCCCCAAATATATCACCATCCTCATCCTCATCCTCATCATAGCCTCGAGATCCATCGTCGGTATCCCCCCCGTCGACTCCAACACGCCGATCGCTAAGCAGAGGTGCTTAGCTATTAAAGTAATCATTCCCCCCACCGCTATCTTGCCAGACGGAACCGTCCTAATTCTCTCACAACTCTCTACAAACTCACTCACCCAATCCGGCTTTCCCTCGCCCTCTGGGCCCATACTCCACAGGGCCTCAAGTTCTGAACGGTTAACATTAGTCGGTTCTCCTTGCCCAAAGAATGTCATCGTAATAATACGATGGACAAAACGAAATGCGGGGTGGGTTATTCTCGAACTCTTCTGAGTGGTCCCCACAAGGTTCGTGTGGGTCAGATCCAACCAAAATTAAGTAGTGGCGGAGTCACTGTCGGTACCCTCGAATGTAGCAGTCGCAGCTCGAGTATCAATCCCAAAAATCTTTCTCAAAGTAACATAGGTCATGGTATATGATTGGTTCATTAATTGAAATTGGATACTTGTTTGGTCTCTGGTGGTTGTAGAAGTAAGGGTAGAAAGGAATTCAAGGGTCAAGCGTTTGTAAGTGGATGCACTCAGGTCGATGAAACCCCCCAATCCCCTTTTGTTCAGCAACTGTTCCACGGAAGGTAAGACTCCTAATTTGGTCAAAGCAGGTTTGTCAAAGAATTTTGTAGTTAGGATCTCTCTTGTGGGATTGGTGAGGTTGCACCAATGTATTTTTTCATCGGGAGATAGCTTACATCCCATGTAATCCTCACCGGGTCGGGGTTCAAGGAGCAGGGTGGGTTTACTAGAGGTTGGACCTGCCCTGGAAAGTGATTTCCGCTTTGTCATACCTGCAAAGATACGTAACAAACAAACGGACACACGACAGCTACCTACTCTCCACGCTAACTCAATAAAATCGACAGAACGAGAATAGTTGCACTTTCAATCTGTAAGAAATTAATACTACAAAACGGTAATTTGGACCCGAGAAACAACTACTCTACTACCAGAGGATGAGTCATTGCCCATCAAATGGCATCGAAGTTGGACAGAAAGCAACAATGCGCATTTCAATTGCAGAAATAAACTCGAACTGAGACAAACCAGAATCCAATTGAAAAGGCGTACATAAAGACTAACACCAACTAAAACCGACTTGAAATTCCACTACACTATAACAACCGACATCTGGGTAACAATCTGTATTGAATTAGAGACCAAAGCAGACCTGACGGGGAGTGAGACTGAATCAGTGAAGACTAACAATTCAGAACGACTGCAAACGAAACTAAACTGCAAAGACCCTAAGCGAAAATTTCGGAACTAAACTGATTCAGAACTAGGTACAATTTCAAACGAAAAGGAGATCGAAGACTTACAGCCTAATATCCTCAATTGCTTGAGCAGCAAAATCAACTCCGATTTTTTTCGTGATAGCAGATGTGAATAGTGCAGCCAAACCAACTCCTCTGTCTCAATCCGTGTTCAGGTCGAATTCGGTAGAGTCTTAATTGTGATGAAGAAGACCGAAACCGTGATGAGGAATGATTTTCAACTCCGTCAACTCCGTCAGACGCGGGAGCAGCTGTGATTGAAACGCGGAAGACCGAAACCCTGTGATTGAAACGCGGGAGATGGAGGATAGCAGTGGATGAAGAAGAAGAATAAGAATAGGAGTTAGGAAGGTAGATTATGTAGAGTATAATGGTGGAGGGTGAAGGTGTAGGAGAATGGGATGAAGGGTGAGGCTGTATGAGGGAGGAAGGTAAGGCGTAATAATGGTGGAGGATTTAGGGGTTTCAAATTTTTTTTTTTAGCTGAACTATACTCGTGGGCTCCTCGTGGTATGGTCGTGGAGTACCCGCGGGTCTCATTCTGGTCCGTCTTTCCCGCTATCCACGACTGCTCCTCAACCCTCCCTCGATCACCCCTCGAGTTTATCTCATTTCCTATGTGACAGCTTCAATCCTATCAAAAAAAATAAAAGAAAGATTAAAAATAAAATAAAATAAAAACTAAGTAAAGTATGAATAAACGAAATTATTTTATACTAAGACATACGACCCATAATAAATCAATATTACAAGACAATTTCTACAAAATACGGGTTGCCTCCCGGGAGCGCTTTTATTTAAAGTCGTTCGCTCGACTGAGTTGCGAGATGAGTTAATATGCATAAATGGGCTCATAGAGAGTCAAACTTTCCACCGTCTCAACTCGGAATCCCTCATAGTACGGCTTTAAACGTTGACCGTTCACTTTCAGAACCTTATTTGTATCCAAGCTACGTATCTCAATAGCTCCATGATGTGCTACATCCGTAACTTCATACGGTCCTACCCAACGTGAATGTAGTTTACCGGGGAATAATTTGAGACGTGAATGAAAGAGGAGCACTTTCTGACCAACAACGAATTCTTTTCTCGATATCATCTTGTCATGTAGACGTCTCGTCTTTTCCTTGTAAATCGCCGCGTTTGCATAGGAATCATTCCGAATCTCCTCGAGCTCTTGTAGCTCTAATTTTCGGCTTTCACCCGCTCCCACTAAGCTTGTATTGAAGCTCTTGATCGCCCAATAAGCTCGATGCTCAAGCTCTACGGTCAGGTGACACGGTTTTCCAAACACTAACCGATATGGAGACATCCCTATGGGTGTCTTATAAGCGGTCCGATATGCCCACAACGCATCTTCTAAGCGTTGACTCCAATCTTTCCGATTCGGATTATCTATCTTTTCCAAAATAGATTTCACCTCTCTATTTGACACCTCGGCTTGCCCGTTAGTCTGCGGGTGATACGCCGTCGACACTTTGTGGGTCACAAAGTATTTCTTCAATAAAGCGCCGATGGTTCTATTGCAGAAGTGCGTTCCACGATCACTGATTATGGCTCTCGAAAATCCGAACCTAACAAATATGAAAGACTTGATAAAATCTGCAACCACTTTAGAGTCATCAGTTTTCGTGGGTATCGCTTCTACCCACTTCGACACACAATCAACAGCGAGTAGTATATAAATAAATCCATAAGAGTTAGGAAACGGTCCCATGAAATCAATCCCCCACACATCGAATATTTCACAGTAAATAATGGGGTTTTGGGGCATTTCATTTCGTTGGGATATGTTCCCCACCCTTTGACAGTTGTCACAGGACGTACAGAACGCATGCGCATCTCGAAACAGATGTGGCCAATAAAAACCACAATCGGATACATTCTTCGCTGTTCTCTTGGAGCCAAAGTGTCCACCACATGCATAAGAATGACAAAAGGTGAGAATAGAGGACATCTCACTCTTAGAAACACACCGCCTAATGATCTGATCCGAGCAATGTTTCCACAAGTAGGGGTCATCCCACACATAATACTTCGCGTCACTGCGAATCTTATCTTTCTGAGCTTTAGAAAAACGAGTTGGAAACTTGTTAGAGACCAAATAATTAACAATATTAGCAAACCAAGGTTCTAGAGTACGTAAAGCAAACAAAGTTTCATCAGGAAAAATCTCCTTTAGCGACTCCAAACCATGGTCATGGTCATCATTCTGAACCAACCGACTCAAGTGGTCCGCAACCACGTTTTCTGCACCTTTCTTGTCCTTAACTTCAATATCGAACTCACTAAGGAGGAGAATCCAACGGATTTGCCTCGGCTTGGCCTCCTTCTTCGTCATCAAATAACGAAGCGCAGCATGATCTGAATAAATAACAACTTTAGTACCAAGCAAGTAAGAACGAAATTTTTCTAAAGCAAAGACAACCGCCAACATCTCTTTTTCAGTAGTCGAGTAATTTCGTTGTGCATCATTAAGGGTCATAGAAGCATAATGAATAACATGAGAAGCTCTCCCATCCTTTTGCCCCAAGACCGCCCCTAAAGCATAATCACTCGCGTCACACATGATCTCGAAGTGAAGAGACCAATTAGGGGCTTGAATGATCGGTGCGGTGGTGAGACGAGTTTTCAACTCATCAAATGCCTTCTTGCAGGCGTCATCAAAAACGAAGTCAACCTCCTTTTGCAACAATTTGCACAATGGTTGTGCAATCTTGGAAAAATCCTTAATAAACCTTCGGTAAAAACCTGCATGTCCAAGAAAGGAGCGAACTTCGCGCACGTTAGTAGGATAAGGTAGACTCTTAATTGTATCAACTTTCGCTTTATCTACCTCGATCCCCTTACTCGACACAACATGTCCCAAAACTATACCCTGCTCAACCATAAAGTGACACTTCTCAGAATTAAGTACAAGGTTAGTTTCAACACAACGCTTCAAAACAAGTGATAAATGATGTAAACATGCATCGAAGGAATTACCATGCACAGTAAAATCATCCATAAACACCTCAATGAAATTCTCCACATACTTGGAGAAAATACTCATCATGCAGCGCTGAAATGTGGCGGGTGCATTACATAACCCGAACGGCATGCGGCGATACGCAAATGTGCCAAAAGGACATGTAAAAGTAGTCTTCTCCTGATTCTCAGGAGCAATTGCTATTTGAAAATAGCCCGAATAACCATCCAAGAAGCAGTAATATGCTTTGCCTGCGAGTCTCTCAAGCATCTGATCAATGAAAGGGAGAGGAAAATGGTCTTTCCTAGTCACCGTGTTCAGCCTACGGTAATCTATACACACTCTTCACCCATTCTGGACTCGAGTAGGTACTAAATCCCCATCCTTATTTTCTACGACCGTGACCCCACTTTTCTTAGGGACAACCTGAGTGGGACTAACCCACTTGCTATCATAAATAGGATAGATCATACCTACTTGCAGAAGATTCAATACCTCCTTCTTCACAACCTCCATCATAGGAGGGTTCAACCGTCGTTGCGGTTGCCTTACCGGTCGTGCCTCATCCTCTAGCAGAATCTGATGCATACAAGTCGATGGACTTATGCCCTTGATGTCGGCAATGGTCCAACCAATAGCTTGCTTATGCTCCTTCACCACCTCCACCAACCGCTTTTCTTGTTCCTTGGTGAGCTTACTAGAGATAATTGCAGGTAATGTATCTCCCTCACCAAGGAACACATACTTCAAGTGATCCGGGAGTGGTTTCAGTTCTACAACTGGTCCCTGCAAAATAGATGGTAACAAAGTGTCACTAGGCACAGTTAGTTATAATGAAGGTGGAACCGTGTGCACGAAGGACACCCCGGTCAACTCAGGAGCTGTTTCCTGCATGTTAGCAGACACTAAATCATCAGACTTCTTTTCTGCTATACCATTCTCAATCACGACCTGCAACTCATATGGGTTGTCCAAATCGAAAGTTTCCTGCACTAATGGCTCAAACACGTCAATAAGACATAAAGAATGGTCCTCGGTGGGGAATTTCATAGCATTGAAGATATTATACTCCACCACCTGACCATCAAACTCCATAGTAAGAGAACCGCTGCAAACATCAATCTTAGTTTTCGCAGTTTTCATAAATGGTCTCCCTAACAGTATAGGGCCAGCATGTCTATCGTGCTCCATGTCTAGCACATAAAAATCCACAGGACAAATCAATTTATCAACCATGACCAAAACATCTTCTATGACTCCCTTAGGATAAACATTGGACCGATCCGCTAACTGAATGACAATATTAGTTTTACTCATAGGTCCAAGTTTAAGTGACTCATAGATGGAATAAGGAAGCACATTAATCGAAGCACCCAAATCCAACATAGCTCTATGAAATTCGGTGTCTCCTATAGTATAAGGTATTGTGAACATTCCCGGATCTCCACACTTAGTGGGCAATTTACGTTGAAACACGGCCGAAACATGTTCACTTACCTTCACCTTCTCGATTCCCTTTAGTCGATTATTCCTCTTTATAGTATAAAGTTCTTTTAAAAACTTAGCATATCGAGGGACACTTTTAAGTAACTCTAAAAGGGGAATATTTACCTCACATTTACGAAAGGTTTCGTAAACATCATTATCATGCTCCTTCTTACGAGTATCCTTCAATGCATCCGGGGAAGATGGTGGAGGATCGTGGATTTGAACCAATGGTGCCTTCACTGTAGAACTCGGCACCACTTTGTCATCTTCGATCACATGTGTGCTCCCATCATCAATGACCATCTCTTCTTCCTCTTGGATAGCAACTTCCTTGGATTTAGCTTTAGGCTTCTCGACCTCTACTAGTTGTCTTCCATTTCTCAAAGACACCGCACTCACATTCTTCTTTGGGTTTTCTACCGTTTGAGATGGTAGACCACCCATTTGTCCCGCTTCTAACCGATTAATCGCGGTTGCCAATTGACTCACTTGAGTCTCAAGATTCTTGAAATTTTGCTTGTTTTCCGCTCGATCTTGAGTAACACTTACAGTGAGTTCCCGAATCATGTTCTCCGTGGACATTGATGAACTCGGTGTTGCTTGTTGTTGTGGAACCTGTGATGTGAATTGTTGTCCTTGAGGTCTTGGAATGAATTGACCTCTAGGAGGGCCACTTGATTGTTGGCCTTGAAAATTCCGCCATCCAAAGTTAGGATAACTTTAATAGCATTAACGAATAGAGAACGATAGAAGTGACGACCAATAAAACACGCGATTATTAGTTCGGATCACAAGTTAAATCTCTCTCTAACCTAGATATGATGAAACGCATCCAATATTAAGGCTAAAGATTGTTACTTTATCTAACGGTTTTGAACAATTACGGATTCAATCACTAGAATAACAATAGATTGATAATTGTAAAGATTAATTAGCTACTTTAATCTAAACATTCAACAATCATGCGAATATGAACGGAGAAATAACAATACTCAAGAGAAAATATATAGATGAATTAATGTCTCACAATCGGATAATTAGTAGCTTCAAATCTTAATCCGAGATTGAAGGCTTAGTTCTTCATGTTCTCGCTAGAATACTCAAAAATAGGGTTTTTTTCTAATGATCATAATGAACGTGCAATCCCAACTAATGATAGCTTAATAATAGTCTAAAAGTTATGGGCAAAGATGAAAATACAAAGGCCCAAAGGTCTCGGAACAAACCGAGTTAAAACAGTCTCGCGGCATAAGTACCACGTATAGGAGAGTGAACTGCTGAAGTTAATTAAGGTCGAGGGCACTTGTGGAGCACTCGTGGGGCGGTCGTGGTGTGGTCGTGGCGTGGTCGTGGTGTGGTCGTGGCTGTACACGACCCCCTCTTTTTCCTTCTTTTCCGAATCCTCTTCGAGTTCTTTTGTTTCTTCACGCTTCTCGAGGTTGGTTGACCCCCTTTTGGGCTCCTTTTCGCTCGATCCAAAAATATCGATCACTCTCGATTATTCTCGAGCATAACCATTGAATTAAATCCAAATATTCGACACAAAACGACCAAATGACACTAAAACCAATTAACATCCAAAAACCCATTATTTCGTCATTTTTCTCATTCAATTCAACTAATTCCAACCCACTAACTACGACTAAACGAGTCGTATCAGTTGTCATATCAATTCCGACAAGACTTAACTAATAATTCCAGTGAAGGTTGCTTGGGTCAGTTTTCCTCCGCGCCCTTACTGTCATCTCCTTCTTTAAGCGCTTCGATATCTCTTCCGGTCTAATAAGAATTCCTTCATGCCATGCCGGATTTCTTTGTGTCCAGACATTGTAGTAATAAGCATTCATTATCATTGCATCCAATTTTCACCAAACTGTTGCCTGATTAACAGTTGTTAATGACTGGACTGACCGTATTAGTCCATACCATTGTCTGATATCATCAAGAATTCTTCTGCTGTACCTGCACTCTTCAAAAAGATGTTGTACTGTCTCATTTTCCTCTCCACACAACCAGCACTCCATCTCCTCGCTGCAGCCTATTTTGTTCAGCTTGTACTTCGTATTCATTCCATTACTCTGAGCCATCCAGGTAACAATGGAATGTTTAGGTACATTCCAATTATTCCAAACCACTTTAGTCCAACTCTTCACCTGAAATTTGCTTCTTGATCTGTCATAACCCTCCTTTATACTGTATGGGATATTCGAGACAGGTCATGGACTCTGCTGGAACGCTGCTTTCATATCCTCCTTCACCTTACAAATTTTTCTCCAAGACCAATTGTTTCCTTGTTTCGGTTTGTAGGCATGCCGTTCTTCATTTTTTATGTAAATCTGGTTCAAAGGAAACCAATATTAGTTATTCAATGTGCAAAGCTGAAATTTGAGCGTAAGTATTTTCTTATCTATTTTAGGCCTTTCCTATCTACCTTTTAAATTTGTTCATGGTGTATGTTACAAATTTTCAGCAACATTGATCTTAGAGACACATAAAGCAACTAAAGTGTTTCTACAGCCTGATATCCCAGAAGTACACAATTTCCAACTTACAAATGGTGAAAGAGAAGTACTACATGTGAAGTGGTCAGCTTAATCAAAAGAAAGTTTCAGAACATCAGGATTTTAGTGATTATTTTCTTCAAAGTTGTTTGTTTTTATGTTTCCGTACTGTGATTGGTTTTTCAGCTGTCATGTTTGTTAAACTTTATTTCTCTTTAATGTTGTGACTTATTTCCTTATTCGTTAAATTAGCATTTTATTTTGGCTATGGAATTATGGCCTCTCAATAGTATTAAATTAACATTTTATTTTATTAAATTGCATTATTAAATGATTTAGGCAGAATCATTTATGCAGTTAACAAGTATGCAAAACATATTTAAGTACTTCGCATCAAAACATAGGAATTATTTTTTGTTGTAAGATTTTAGCAATATACAATTAAATCAGATTAAGCATGAGTAAGTAAGGAACATGTTGCCTAACAAGTTAATTAATTCATGATTCGAACAAACAGTTATATTGTAGTGGAGTGACGTGTCTGTTCAATTACATCAATGACAACATTTGTGTTTAGTATTTATGTTATTCCAATTCAAGTTTGTCACGGTCATATATTTATTAATTCACACCACATTAGTATAATTTATTCTCGATTTCTTTTTTTTTATAAAAAAACAGAATGATGCAACTAATAAAAAAATCGGATGAAATATATGCAGTTCAGTATTGATGCCATGAAAAAGGGTGTAAGAAATAATAATGAAAATAAGTATAAGATAACAAATGTACAGAAAAAAAAAAGGGGAACAGTTTCAGTGGACTTATCTGACACTACTTTAGGATCTTCCACAACTTTAGGATCTTTGTTATCATGCTCTACTTTGTTAGGCCACTCTACTTCCAAGTCCACATGTTTGCCCATTTCATCCACCATAACAATTTATATAAACTCAGATGTTAGTCATGGGTAAATAAAAATGGCTGGAATCCAACATCCCTCATCTAAAAAACAGAGTTCCCATTTTGCCACATATGATGCTAGAAAACTATCAACCATAGCAGATTTATTTCAAGTGTACAAGGTAAATCATGTACTTATACTTTCATATATGAAGTATATCTCAATTCCATTATCAGTAGTTATAATCATTCTTTAAATGTGTAAAAATATAACAACCTGGAATATATACTATTATTGCAAAGTTGAAAGATGTGGACACAACACAAAAGTGGTATGAGTATCTATGCAAATGTGGAGAAATTGCAGGACAAAAAACAGATGGGAAGCTAGTGGTATTACACAATGGAAAAATGTTATGCATATGAAGTTGGGGTTCAAGAAAAGCATTTAATGTTTGTATCAAAACTATGCCTTCAAAATTTCAGTTCAGTTATATTGATTTTGTCTTCAGTTCATGTCTAACTTAAATTTTTAATGTCAGTTACAACGTTAAATTTTTAGTTGAGGACAAAAAAGGTGATCAAATTTACATCCTTGCAAACAATGAACAAGTTGAAGATGCAACTGGATATAATGCGTATGAATCTTTTGATATGCTAAGGGAGGTACATATACAGTTAAACCCCTAGATCATTGCTATCTTTACAATAAATGTATTATATAATATCTGAACTGTTTTTCAATGATAGAAAAAGATTGGTACACGTGAGATCCCACTAATATTGATGACGCTGTTGGACAAAGAATATATCATAGACTTGGAAGTGACTCAATATTTCAATGTTGTGATGAGGTCTAGGTGATATGTCATGATGATCCTAAGAGATAATGAAGAGCAAATATGCAAGATGACAAGCATGTGTGGACAGCAGGTTGTACAAGAGACACAATTACTATATCGTATGATTCATTGCAATAACATAGTGTTCATGATTTAACATTTGTTCTTAATATCAGGAACAAAGTAGTGCATTAACTTCAACTTCTAAGGTTACTGATGATCAATCGGTAAGGAAACATGTTATAGTGATATATGTGACATATGAAACAGATATTTAGTTTTATTTTTGATGCAACAAAAGTTTGTAACTCTTCAGGATGTCACACCAATGAGCAAATTCCAATATAAAAGAACATTTTCAGTCATGGGTGATTCAAGTGGATCATATTATGAATTTCTAGACCAACAATCAGCAACAAAGGACATATTGAAGGCTCAGAAGAAGTAAATAATTGACGATTTAGTGGTCAATGCATTTTTTTATGTCGTATGTTGTGGTTTAAATTCTTATAATTTATTGTCTTGCTGTCATGTTATTCAATTTTCAGCACTGTTGTTATTTACAAGAACAAAATGGCAATTGTTTTCCAAAGTTGTGATGAATTTATCAACTATTTTCATTATTTATCAGACTTCCGTAAATTTATTATTCTACCTATTGACCAATAATGTAACTAAATAAATATATTCGATCATCTAAGCACAAATATGAACTGAATTTTTATTTGAGTAAATCAGTACCTATAAATCATATCCTTTTGCCCTTTTTTAGAGTGATAATAATTAATTATTACTCCCTCCGATTTTTTATTATCTTCCCCTTTGGTTTTGGGGAAGAAAATAAGGGTGTAGGAATGTGTGGTTCAAAATAAAAGAAGGAAGAGAGAGAAATGTAAGAGTGATTGTAGACCACATGTTGATGGCCCAAAATAGAAATAGGGACGAAGGGGTGTTTTAGCCCAATTGTAGACACCCACATTTTGACCGCCAGGTGTCTATAGTAGGTCCCGCCAAACACCCAATGATGACAGGACGCAAACATGCTTAAATGGGCTCGGATATGGGCTCGAAATCATGGACATTTGGTTTAGGCTTATTACGGAGTACAAATCTCACAAAACGGACCTCAAATTCAGGCCCAGTGGGTCGTTTCGAGTCAAATAAGACTAATTTGGGTCGATTCCGACACCGGGGGTAAAACCGTCTTTTAGCGACCGAGTCAAACCCGGTCAAAGATATTTTTTCCCGAGTCACGCGGTCTGGCCGTGTCATTACACGTCCAATTCGGACTGAAACACTACAAAAAAATCAGCTTCAAATAATATTAAACAAATCCGTTTAGGGATAGAATTCGATCTCAAGTAGGAATTCTATCCGGAAACCGAATCAGAGATCGATCAAGCTCCCAGAACTCGGCTGAAACAGCCGAAATACTCCCACCAGCCGAGTATCCTTGCCTTACTCACCAAGAAACGAGAAGTTTTATTTCCTCACGAACTCTCGTTTTCCTATCCAAACCGGTGTTTCTTGTCACACAAGCAAGACCACCGCAATTCCTATAAATAGGACCTTACGTCCGACCATTCAGGGACACATGAAATATCAACACAATAATCCCGACACACAATAATTTTTCAGAACTCGTGTCTAAAAATAAAGTCTCGAAATCTACGTCCGAAGGAATACCGAAATAGCAACCAAAAAACCGACGAATCCATCCCGTCCAATCCGGCCGATCCACGCCCCACATACACACACAAAAACGTCCCAAAAACCGACACCTTAACTCACCCACATCATCTCGACGCTCACGTGCCCAAGCCACTGTCCGACGAGCCTTATTCCGAGTAAACAAAGCATGTAGGTTGAGGGTGTAAATCAAACCCGTCTCTTCTCCTTTCTCTCTCCCTAATCTCACGTTTTTTTTTTTTTCGTCCGTCGTTTTATTTATTTTTTTCGTCGGTCGTCTAATTATTAATATGGGTCGTTCATCGCATCATATTTTTATTTATTTTCGACAATAAAACTGTTTTTCGTATAACGTTCTTAAAATACGATACCGATTCTTTAATCGAATATCGTACCTACAAGAACTAAATTAATTTTATTCTCGTTGATGCTAATAAAATCATTATTCTTTTTATTTACAAAATTCGATGATTTTACACGCGGAGAGAATTAACATATTTTTTTCGTTCAAAACCCTTTTTTTACGTTTTCGTTCAAAAACAAACGTTTTTCAAAAATATTTTCCGAAACATTCTAACTATTTGATATTGACTTCATAATCAAATATCGAATACGACGAATATCGAAAATATGAATCGAGTATAAATTAATCCATATTTATACGCGATTTATAAGAATTAACGATTTTTCGAACAAAACAAAAAACCCGAACAGGTTGTCACGCGAGTCGCGCGCCTATCATGCGACTCGCGCCACAGCCTGCTCGGCCGGGTCTTATTTTTTTTTGTTTTCTTCGCTTTTCTATTTTTAATTCTTTTCGAACCTTATATTAAAATGCGACTTTCGCGACATATTTTAATAAATACTTTTTTTCGACCTCGGTCAACACGTGTTAATCAATCACGTGTCATAAACCTTTTCTAAAAATCATGCATATTATTCATTTACATCTTTATTCAATTTATGCATCGTTACTAACTCGTTTTCTCGTGTTTGTAGCTTTTTATTTGTTTTTATCGTTTTATTAGACTAAAACGAACTCACATGCTAAAATAACTTTGACGTTATTAGTTTAACATGCATTAAACGACTTAGCAACCCACTTTATTTTTCTCACATGCTTAGGAAAATAATGTTTGCATATCATTCAACCGTCGAACTAACCCGTGTACACCAAAAACGAACGATATCTTAGTAAAGGCCGCTAAGTGCGGGCGGGGTTGGGTGTTCTTAGTGAACTTCCCAACACGTACCCTCACCCCTTACTCAGAACCGTGGTTTCCGGATGTCCGAAACCATTGGCAACGAGAGTCATTCAATATACGATTAACCGCCCAGTCGGCATCGGTATCGATATGCAAAGGGACGAGCCCAATAAACTCTGACATCGGAAATGGGCCGTATTTTGTATACGGCCCACTATGACATAGAGTGGGCTCGAACGGTTCCGAATAACCATAAAATTCGGTGGCGACTCCTACTTCGATTTAAATTTCAATTTGACCATCTCATATGGAGATTCATTCGCCTCCCCAAACCCGCGCGTGGCCGCGTCGGGGTGGACCTATGTCATGTCCACAATTTGGCGACTCCGCTGGGGATCAACTGATGAGTCACTTACCATCGGCATCCCTAGGGTGAGACTCGAAAAGAAATCGTTCGAATAGTAATGTACACGTTTTAGTTCAATGGGCCATGCATAACCCAATCTTTCCCGGGCCGGTTACTTGTGACCGACGTCCCACTATACCACGGTGCGTTCCTACTTGGGCGCGCTAAAGACATCGATGGTGGAACTCGTTTAGGTTTTGCGGCATGTCCTAAGACCCACTCGGCTTAGGGAGTCCGTCCTCAGTACGAGAAAGCCATCGTTGTTGGTATAGACCCTATTAGACCGACCGAGACTTAGACTAAGAGCATACATGGTGTCGTTATACTGTTCCGTGACTACGTGCTACCTGGTCCGTGTCTCATCTTTTTCAAAAACCGTGTTTTCAAAAAAAAACTTGCATCTTTTTTTCGAAAACCATCCATTTTTCAAACCCGGAAAGCTGCCGAATTTAGGACTTATGATTTTGACTCAAAATAGCCTATTTTCTAGCCGGTATGCTGTCCAAACTTTTCAAAAAATTCAAAACTCGGCCCGATAAACCTTTTTTCCGATTTTCAAAAAAAGATTGGGCCGTCCAACCCGACTTTGCTCGGTTTTCAAATTCAAATCCTCTTTTCAAACCTTCTTCTTCTTAGGACTTCCCGTATTTAGCAGTGTCGGGTCTCGTCATAAGTAGTAAGAGTCTATAGCGTCGAAACTCCGTCGATCTTACATCACGAGTTTCCACCCCATCCCAAGTCCGCCTTATTAGTCAAGGCACGGCCCACCTGCGTAGGACAAACTCCTACAAAAGGAAGCCCACTTACACAATCGAGTCCAAAGTCTGGGGATTAGCACACGTAGGTCTTTCTTCGAACGGAACTAGGCCCACTATGCCGAAATCCTAAAGAAAAACCCACCGTTCATAAGTCACCCGTCTAGGAGTCGGTTTATTCCGTTTCTGAGTCTAGTCGTTTTCTCGGGATGCACCTTTCGATTTGGGTCCGATTCTGATTACACGGTGTTCTTACAGACAGGCCGCCTCACACCCGAACCATGACTAAGGACGCTATCGATCAACTGAGCACTTCGTTGGCCAAGATCCAAGAGCAACTTAACCAAATTAGGGGCGATCAGATCGCCATTGTTACCCGGGTTAGCGCCATCGAACAGGACAAACCCAAGGACGGAGATGAAGCTCATGGGCCATTAGCCGAATTGACTAGCGCAGTCATCAAATTGCAAGAGCAGGTCCATTTGTCGACCCATAACTCGATCCATACGGAGAATGCTCGAACCTACTCTCCCCTGACCGACCAATTGCCCGCCAACCTTAACTTAACAGGCCTCCCGATGTTTGATGGAACAGAAGACCCAGTATTACATATCCGGGCCTTCAAGGAGTTTATGGCCCTAAAAGGAGTCAAGCCAGACATGTTCAAACATCTGTTTGCCTCCTCGTTAGAGAAGCACCCAAGGGCCTGGTTCTATAGGCTCGATTCCAAGAAGTACAAGTCTTGGGACGACGTAGCAACGGAATTCGCCCGGAACTACGCCGACAATACGGAGATCCAAACCACCATGCGTACCCTGGAAGTAATGGCCCAGGAACCAAAGGAAGGGTTTACGAAGTACCTTCAACGCTGGAGGGCTGAAAGTGTCAAACTGGTCGATAAGCCCAGTGAAAAAGTCCTAGTTGAAGCCTTTGTCAAGAATCTCCTGCCCGCCCACCGGATCCATCTCCGGTACGCTATCATACCGAGCTTCGCGGTCCTAACTGAAATGGGAACGAGAATCGAGGATGATTTGAGGATGGAAAGCCTCACTAAGGCCTCCACCAAAGGATACCAAGGGGCCAGCTCATCAACAAGCAAGCCCGCATCCGCCGCTGCCACTCGTAGCATTTTTGACGAGGTAAATCTACTCGATAACCCGTCCAAGAAGAATACGCCACCCCGAGTATTCACCGACATAGGTACTACCTATGCGAATGCCTTACAAAGGCTTTCATCAAAAGGCCTCATCGCCCCGATAGGCCCAACACCTGATCCTCCAGTTGAGCGTCGCTCCAAATTCTATGATGCTCAGGCTTACTGCAAATACCATCAGGGTAAGGGACACGATACTGAGAAATGATGGAAACTGAAGCATCTTATCCAGGATCTCATCGAAAGCGGGAAAATCCCTTTGCCCGGAGGTAAGCCCAACAACAAGGACAACCCGTTGGCCACCCACGCTATCTTCCCCGGAGAAATTATAGACTGCTCACACCTCATTTCCCCATTTACCCCACAAATCAACGGGATCTGGTGTGACGATGAAGACGACGTCTATCTCACTAAGGGAGAAGCAGTCCCGATCACACCCGAGGAGATCCAGAAGGTTAAGTGAAAAGCCTTGACCAGCAGTCAAGCCCTCATCACCACCGAACCATCGCCCAAAGCGGAGATTGTCCCGGAAGAGCCGCCAACTGCTGAAAAGGCTCTGGTAAAGCAGCTAAGCAAGACTCGAGTTGACCTCTCTATATGGCAACTCCTAGTTAGCTCTCAGGAACATCGAGAGGCACTCACTAAGGCCCTCGATCAAGTCAAGATCGACTCTATGGCTACTCCAGCTGAAATGGTAGCCACGGTTCTGCCCCACCTAAAAGGGAAAGCAAAAGAAGAAGGCCCGCTCATTACCTTCTCCAATGCTGATCTGCCATCATTTGGGCCAGCCCACAACATGGCTCTCTACATCACGGTAATCTGCCGTGGAAAATATCTGCCCATGACCCTCATTGACGATGGGTCCGCAGTTAACGTCCTTCCCTTAAGGACTGCCAAAGCCCTTGGTATCACCGAGGCCGACTATATCCCTACAACCCAAACTATCCAGGCTTTCGACGGGAGTCCAAAGTCCGTAGCCGAGGCCGTAAAACTCACTATCATAACAGGCCCGATAGAGAAGGAGCTGGAGTTTCAAGTAATTGACGTGACCTCTTCCTTTAATCTTCTTCTAGGAAGACCCTGGATCCACTCGACCATGGGTGTGTCCTCTACTCTGCATCGGAAGATCAAGCTACCTTTGCATGATACCGTCATCACTCTAGAAGCCACGCCTATGACTGTGGCCAATTGCAACACATCGGGTCGCACCGATCTTTGGGGGTTCGACTTCATAGGGGCCATCGAAGAAGAATACCTTTTCTGACCCTACTTTACTGCTAGCATGGACCGGATGTTACAAAATTTGGGCTTCTTACCAGGGGTCACGTCAAGGCCCGATCTCCCTACAGGAAAAATCCTTGAAGTCCTTGACAACGGGATAGTTCAAACCGGTCTGGGCTACACCCTGACCCCGGAGAATATGGGCCAAGCTGGAACCGGTAAAGTCATTTTCGTCACGCCGGTGTTCGAGTCTGTCCAAACGGGCCTATATCGGCCCCCAACCACACGCCCTGGGACCCACTTGGCCCAGGTTTGCAACTACATACCCGACGACATCTTCGCCTTTGTCCAGTCCAAAGATGCTAAGAATGCTGAACCCGCGCTGGGGTTACTTTTCGGGGAGGAGCTCGCGACCCCAACACCGAAGGAGGAGCTAGTTAGCCTCATTCTCCGCAGCCGCACATTCGATCCATCCAAACTGATCTCGGATGTTAGATCTGGGACAGGTAAGAGAGCCCGGAGAAAGACTGTCAAGTGGACTGACAGTCAAGGAAGGACTTTCAAGCTTATCACAGGAGAAGGAGAAATGCCAGAATCTGAGTCTGAGTCTGAGTCAGAGTCCGAGTCAGAGTCTGAGATTGAGTCTAGTAAGTCTGGTGCTAGGATCAGTCCTGTAACTCCCCCTCTCCCTCTAGCTGTTCCTGGTGCTTCGGGGTCTGTCCCGGGCACCCTACCTATCCCGCCACTGACTAGCGATCAGATGGCAGCTCTTTTCGAGCTTTTCTCTCTATTTATGAATAATAACAACCGTTCTGCTTACGACTGGTCTCATTTTCAAAAATTCCTAAATTTTCAAAATATTTTATGCAATGACATTGAGAAACCCGACGAACAGGTATCCTTACCTCCACATCTAATCGAGCAACTAGAGCAGAGGGAATCCCGCAATCCGGTAATCGAAGAAACCGAATCTATCAACGTGGGAACAACCTTAGAATCTCAGATGCTTAAGATAGGATTATCTCTAGATCCCAGGGAGAAACAACAATTCATCGATCTCCTTCAAGAATTCAAAGACGTCTTCGCATGGTCCTACAAGGACATGCCGGGGATAGACCGTGAAATAGCCGAGCACCATATACCGATCAAGGAAGGGTTCAAACCGGCTAAGCAAAAACTCCGACGCATGAGGCCCGAATGGTCCCTCAAAGTCAAGGAGGAAGTCGACAAACAATTCAAGGCTGGGTTCATACGAGTCTCCGAGTATCCAGATTGGGTTGCAAACATCGTACCGGTCCCTAAAAAAGACGGTAAAGTGCGTGTCTGCGTGGACTTTCGGGATCTTAACAAGGCGAGCCCGAAAGACGATTTCCCGTTGCCACACATCGATATACTGGTGGACAACACAGCTGATCACGCCCTTCTATCATTCATGGACGGGTATGCCGGGTACAATCAAATAAAAATGGCAGAGGAAGATATGGATAAGACCACCTTCATTACACCTTGGGGTACTTATTGCTATACCGTCATGCCATTTGGTCTCATTAATGCCGGGGCCACCTATCAACGAACCGCCACGACTTTATTACATGACATGATGCATAAAGAAGTGGAAGTTTACGTAGACGATATGATCGTCAAATCCAAGCACAGGGACGGTCACATCACCGCCCTGAGAAGATTTTTCACCCGATTACGCAAATACAACATGAGGCTAAACCCTCAGAAGTGCAGTTTCGGGGTAACCTCTGGCAAATTACTGGGTCACATCGTCAGCCAACGCGGTATCGAAGTCGATCCAGCTAAGATCAAGGCCATCACCGAGATGCAACCTCCTAAGACCGAAAAGGAGATAAGAGGTTTTCTCGGAAAAGTCCAATACATCAGCCGGTTCATTTCAAAACTAACCATGGTGTGTGAACCGATCTTCAAGAAGCTGAAAATAGGGGAACGGTTACTATGGGACGACAAGTGTCAAGCGGCCTTTGACAGAATCAAAGAAATCTTGTCTTCACCACCGGTCCTGATGCCACCTCAGCACGGTTTACCTTTGTCGTTGCACCTAACCACGACAGAGACAGCCATGGGGGCCATGTTAGCTCAAACGGTAAACTCCGAAGAACGAGCAATATACTACATCAGCAAAAAGTTTTTAGAGTATGAATGTAAGTACACCATGCTCGAAAAGACGTGTTTAGCGCTGGTCTGGGCCACTAAAAAGCTCCGACATTACATGCTCAGCTATGAGGTACAGGTACTGTCAAGGATGGATCCGATCAAATATCTTTTCGAAAAGCCCATTCTCAACGGCAGAATATCAAGATGGACCCTGATGTTAGCAGAATTCGATCTAAAGTTCGTACCACTGAAAGCCATCAAGGGCCGAGTAGTAGCCGAATTTCTCGCCGACAGTCCCGTAGCCGAAAAAGGACACACCGACACTTGGTCCTTCCCGGATGAAGATATTTTCCATACTGACACCGAGACATGGGATTTATACTTCGACGGAGCGTCCAACTTCCGAGGATTTGGGGTCGTAATCCTCCTAATCTCGCCAAGAGGGGAACATACTCCCGTATCTATCAAATTGGACTTTGACGTCACTAATAACGCCGCTGAGTATGAAGCGTGTATCCACGGGCTACATGTTGCCGCCGATTTAGGGGTTACAAACCTCCGAGTACACGGCGACTCATCACTGGTCATTAACCAAGCCCTCCAAAAATGGAAAACCCGAAATGCCAATCTCGTGGCCTACCAGGCACGAGTAAGGGATCTCGAGAAAAAATTCCAAAAGGTAGAATACATATACCTACCTCGGGAAGAAAATCAGTTCGCAGACGCACTTTCAAAACTGGCATCTTTACTAAATATTCCCGATCATATGACCAGCATGCTGATTTGCGTCGAAAGACGATCCGCGCCAGCATATATCCATGACATCGAGGATATCGAGATACCCGATCCCGAGCCATGGTATAAAGCAATCCAGACATATCTGACAACCGGGGAGTATCCACCCGGGACCGACAATCGAGCCAAAAAGGCCTTGCGTAGGTTAGCGACCCAGTTTGTCCGTACCGACGACGGGCAACTTTACAAAAAGACACCACAGGGGGCTCTCCTTTTATGTGTCGACAAGGGTAATGCTGAAAAGGTCATGGCTGAAGTACATGACGGCGAGTGTGGTCCTCACATGAATGCCCAGATGCTAGTCCGGAAGATCATGAGACTTGGATATTACTGGAACAGCATCGAAACCGATTGCCAGCTATATGTCAGACATTGCCATAATTGCCAGATTTTCGCTAATGTACAGCACATGCCACCATCCCTACTGTATACTATGACGTCACCCTGGCCATTTTCGACATGGGGAATCGATATAATCGGAAAGATAAACCCCTCGGGAACCGGAGGACATTGTTTCATTTTGGTAGCAATCGACTATTTCACCAAATGGGTCGAAGCGGAATCCTACCGTATTCTCAACGCCAGCCACGTTGCCAAATTTATCCAAAACAAGATAATATGCCGATATGGGATCCCTCACGAATTCATCAGTGACCACGGGACCCACTTTCAGGCCGAAACGGCATCCTTGTTAGCCAAATACAAGATCCATAGACATACGTCTTCACCCTACCGACCCCAAACCAATGGAGCGGTAGAAGCAGCTAACAAAACCATAGTCACCATACTCAAAAAGATGGCTGACAATTATCGGGACTGGCCCGATAAGATACCATTTGCCCTTTGGGGGTATCGAACCTCGATTCGTACTGCGACCGGGGCAACACCATATTACCTTACATACGGGATGGAAGCGGTCCAACCTGTCGAGCTGGAGGTACCGTCACTCAGAATCCTACTCGAAAGTCAAGTACCGGAAGCCGATTGGGTTCGAGCACGATATGACTCGTTAGTACTTCTAGACGAACGACGATCTCGGGCTCTCAATAACATACAGATCTACCAGAAAAGAATCCAACGGGCTTTCAACAAAAGAGTAAGGCCCAGGAACATCAGAGAGGGAGATCTGGTTCTCAAATCCGTACGAGCTTTATTACCAGTAGACCCAAGGGGAAAGTTCAAACCTAACTGGGCCGGTCCTTATTTGGTAAAGAAGATTCTATCGGGTGGAGCGGTGATGCTAACGGATCTGGACGGGAATGAGTTTGTCAACCCAACTAACCTGGACCAGCTGAAACGTTATTACCCTTAAACCCGTTTCTCTCAATGTCATTCGCAAAAGTTTATTAAAAACGTCTTTTCAAAATAAACTTTTTTTTAAGACAAGTCAAAAGCTAGAATTACTTATTCTACTGTTATAAACATCTTGAACCAATAGTCTTGATATATTTCGAAATTGCAATTTAAAATCTGAACTACGTTTGGTTTGATTCCGCTATTTGTGGATACGTAGGCAGCCCCTCAAAAGGGCACAACCACTGCAATCGGAAAAACAGGAACGGTTTCTAATAAACTTCCTTTATTTATTTCAAAAAAATCCAAATAAAAACAACACGTAAATAGTACTAATATTAAATAATAAAAAAATCTAAGGCATTTTTCCCTTCTCCTTGTCCTTAGTCTCCTTTTCGGCCCACCGACGTCGGCGTGGAGGGGAACGCTCCCGAATTACCAAGGGAATCTCCTTAACCCGGGCTCGTTTCTTCGAACTTGATTCCCCGGTCACCTCAGTCTGTCCTAGCCGGACCCGTGCTCTCTCGGGTATCCTTTCCCGCGACCCAAGCCTGTCTCGGACCGCTAGCTTAGGTCCGAGCCTTCTCTCTAAGTCACTAGCACCAGTCTCTTTAGCTCGAGTCTTAGTCTTTGATTTAGAACCTAACTCCGGCCCGACAAAGGTAATTGGAGTTTCCTCTTCAAAGAACCATCTGTTATCCTTTATCGATTCTCTACGGGCTAAGTCAAAAGCCTCATTGGTCTTTAAAGCTTCACGGGCCTCTTTAGATTCTTCAGAAGCCCATTTAATATATGATTCAGAAACCCAAGCGGTCTGACAGGGGCGAGGTATGGTCCACATGGCCCGGGTAAACCAGCGTTGTAACCACGTGTCACACATAGCGTCCGTCAATTGGACCGAAACTCTGATAATTGCTTCAATTTCGGGGATCTGCTGAAATGAACCAAACTGCCTTAGAAGACGATCTGGGTAAATATGGACGGTCCAGTCCAAGGACAAAATCACCAGATAACGGGCTTTATCTCTTTTAGCTAGGCCCGTCATCTTCGAAAGGAACCACCAGATCACGTTCCACCTAATCAAGGGCCCGCCATGAATTTTAGCTCCTTATCCCAGTACTTCTGATTTATATGATGATTGGAGCTGATTCGTCGAGACCGTGAGCCTATCTGACAGCTTCGATACCTGGATATGCTCATCGGGGGCTCTATAATTGACAGGTGCTCGGATAACCAAATCTGCAAAAATTTTCGAAAAGTCAAAAACTTTCGAAAAATCAAAAAATTCCGAAAAAAAAATTTCGAAAAATTTTAAAAAAAAAAAAATTTCGAAAATTCAAAAATCGGAAATTCGAAAAAATCAAAAATTTCGAAAATTAAAAAAAAAAAAAAAAAAAAAAAAATTCGGAAATCAAAAAAAAATTCCGGAAAAATTTTCGAAGAAGAAAAAAAAACGGTCAAATACCTGCAGAAGACGAATGCCGCCCGTTAATTGCCGATCTGGATCAAGTCTCCTTGCGTCAAGGCCCATGATAATCTCCCCAGTTATCAGCCAGGCTGGGCTATAACCTGCCTCCATTTGATCCACTATGCTAATTAGCCTGATCTCGCCCAAACATGAGTCAACATCCATCCGACCTTCGAAAGCGTATCGATGCAGCATACCGAAGGCAAAGGCCCTACGCCTATGGATAGGAGAAATTCTGGGACCATTTGGATCCATAAATTTATCAGTTAGGTCGAACAGGGAAACAGAACCTCCCTTCACCATACGGGAAGTCTCAGCATGAGACAACCCAAGAAAATCTCTCAGCCTCCTCCTTGGATCAGGGTAAAAAGGAGGAATAGCAGGATGAGCATTGGGGCACCAACCCCCTACAGCAGCAATCTCTTCGGGCAGGGGACATATTTCTCCCCGGGGAAAAGCGAAAACATGATGGGTAGTATCCCAAAAGGTTAAGCAAGCATCTAGAAAATGGGTATCCACCTTAAGTCGCTGGAGCGGGAACAAAGCTACAATTCCCATCTGGGTTAACTGGACCTTATCTCCATCTCGGAAATCTTGGGCCCACGCGTGAAGCATCGCGGTCAGATGTTCGATTCCCATAGCAGAGAGTTTTTTATTTTATCTAAAAAGTCTAAAGGGATTTTTTTTTAAGATAAGAAGGAAATATTTCAGGTTGGAATATGAGAAGATTAAGGGCAAGAACTCTCTATTTATAATAGGGAAATTTCCTCTCCTAGTCACCCCTGGAATAGGGATTATTTTGCAGTATTCCTACCTTCACCTAGGCATACAGGCCTAACCAGAAATTTTTAGGAGTCCGTGTCAGAATCTGATCAGGAATCAAGTCATCCCAAACATTCCTTTTCTTCCAATTTTTTTCAAAATTTCCGCCATTTTCAAAAAAAAATCGGTTTTTTTTTTAAAAAAAAATCAGTCAAAAAAATCATTTTTCTCCCCCAGCACGAGTCGATGTTTATCTGTATGTTGCATGCAAAACAGACAGGTATCCCAAGACTCCCGGAGAATTATCAAAGTTCTCAGTGAAAATTCAAGCAGCATTTTCGCTGAGGAATCAGATGTGTCAGTAAGAGGTACATCCGCAGCTTCTAATAGAGGCTCCCACGCAACTTCAAAATAGAAATTGTCTGCAACCAGACAAATCCAAGACTTTTTTAGTAGAAAGTCCCCGCGCCATTATCAACATCTATCCAGGTATGATTTCTATCCTATGGCTGTCGAGCCCTTCACGCAAGTCTAATGGACTCTAAACGACCCAATCGGAAGTCTGCCAGGTCTTAATCCTCGATTGGCCTGGTAGCTACTCTGACTTTCGCCTTGTCCAAGCCTCATTCAGAGTGGCGGCTCTGTAGACACCCACATTTTGACCGCCAGGTGTCTATAGTAGGTCCCGCCAAACACCCAATGATGATAGGACGCAAACATGCTTAAATGGGCTCGGATATGGGCTCGAAATCATGGACATTTGGTTTAGGCTTATTACGGAGTACAAATCTCACAAAACGGACCTCAAATTCAGGCCCAGTGGGTCGTTTCGAGTCAAATAAGACTAATTTGGGTCGATTCCGACACCGGGGGTAAAACCGTCTTTTACCGACCGAGTCAAACCCGGTCAAAGATATTTTTTCCCGAGTCACGCGGTCTGGCCGTGTCATTACACGTCCAATTCGGACTGAAACACTACAAAAAAATCAGCTTCAAATAATATTAAACAAATCCGTTTAGGGATAGAATTCGATCTCAAGTAGGAATTCTATCCGGAAACCGAATTAGAGATCGATCAAGCTCCCAGAACTCGGCTGAAACAGCCGAAATACTCCCACCAGCCGAGTATCCTTGCCTTACTCACCAAGAAACGAGAAGTTTTATTTCCTCACGAACTCTCGTTTTCCTATCCAAACCGGTGTTTCTTGTCACACAAGCAAGACCACCGCAATTCCTATAAATAGGACCTTACGTCCGACCATTCAGGGACACATGAAATATCAACACAATAATCCCGACACACAATAATTTTTCAGAACTCGTGTCTAAAAATAAAGACTCGAAATCTACGTCCGAAGGAATACCGAAATAGCAACCAAAAAACCGACGAATCCATCCCGTCCAATCCGGCCGATCCACGCCCCACATACACACACAAAAACGTCCCAAAAACCGACACCTTAACTCACCCACATCATCTCGACGCTCACGTGCCCAAGCCACTGTCCGACGAGCCTTATTCCGAGTAAACAAAGCATGTAGGTTGAGGGTGTAAATCAAACCCGTCTCTTCTCCTTTCTCTCTCCCTAATCTCACGTTTTTTTTTTTTTCGTCCGTCGTTTTATTTATTTTTTTCGTCGGTCGTCTAATTATTAATATGGGTCGTTCATCGCATCATATTTTTATTTATTTTCGACAATAAAACTGTTTCGTATAACGTTCTTAAAATACGATACCGATTCTTTAATCGAATATCGTACCTACAAGAACTAAATTAATTTTATTCTCGTTGATGCTAATAAAATCATTATTCTTTTTATTTACAAAATTCGATGATTTTACACGCGGAGAGAATTAACATATTTTTTTCGTTCAAAACCCTTTTTTTACGTTTTCGTTCAAAAACAAACGTTTTTCAAAAATCTTTTCCGAAACATTCTAACTATTTGATATTGACTTCATAATCAAATATCGAATACGACGAATATCGAAAATATGAATCGAGTATAAATTAATCCATATTTATACGCGATTTATAAGAATTAACGATTTTTCGAACAAAACAAAAAACCCGAACAGGCTGTCACGCGAGTCGCGCGCCTATCATGCGACTCGCGCCACAGCCTGCTCGGCCGGGTCTTATTTTTTTTGTTTTCTTCGCTTTTCTATTTTTAATTCTTTTCGAACCTTATATTAAAATGCGACTTTCGCGACATATTTTAATAAATACTTTTTTTCGACCTCGGTCAACACGTGTTAATCAATCACGTGTCATAAACCTTTTCTAAAAATCATGCATATTATTCATTTACATCTTTATTCAATTTATGCATCGTTACTAACTCGTTTTCTCGTGTTTGTAGCTTTTTATTTGTTTTTATCGTTTTATTAGACTAAAACGAACTCACATGCTAAAATAACTTTGACGTTATTAGTTTAACATGCATTAAACGACTTAGCAACCCACTTTATTTTTCTCACATGCTTAGGAAAATAATGTTTGCATATCATTCAACCGTCGAACTAACCCGTGTACACCAAAAACGAACGATATCTTAGTAAAGGCCGCTAAGTGCGGGCGGGGTTGGGTGTTCTTAGTGAACTTCCCAACACGTACCCTCACCCCTTACTCAGAACCGTGGTTTCCGGATGTCCGAAACCATTGGCAACGAGAGTCATTCAATATACGATTAACCGCCCAGTCGGCATCGGTATCGATATGCAAAGGGACGAGCCCAATAAACTCTGACATCGGAAATGGGCCGTATTTTGTATACGGCCCACTACGACATAGAGTGGGCTCGAACGGTTCCGAATAACCATAAAATTCGGTGGCGACTCCTACTTTGATTTAAATTTCAATTTGACCATCTCATATGGAGATTCATTCGTCTCCCCAAACCCGCGCGTGGCCGCGTCGGGGTGGACCTATGTCATGTCCACACCAATAAAGAAACATGGAAGATAGATAAAAATCGGAGGGAGTATTTATTATCAGTTTAACAAGATAGGTAACTTACTGCAGTTACTATACAGTGACTACATTACCTTCATTCATCAACATGAATCAGTTTATATTTTTTTCCATTACTTAATAAGTTTTTTCATCATGTAAAGGAACCACTGTCAATCTCAAGTAATTGTCTTCTTTCAGAGCATAGTTTCTGTTTCGATCAAATTTATCCCTATCCTAGGAAATATATTGTATGTGCTTTAACATATCATCATGGAAAAAGGAGGTACATCAAATAAGCGGAATAAGAATCACAGGGATATTACAACAGATCGTAGAGAAGAATATATGTCTTTCTATTCTGAATTTTCTTTCTTTTCATGTTACTTGAGCATTTTAGTATAAATCTGTATCATTTAGAATCCATGTTACTTATTTTTATTTCAGAGACCTGTAAGCAGTATTGTTATAGTTATAGATCAAGTAATTTTGTAAATCGAACCGGTTCGCTTGGGAACCGGACCGGGTCACTCCTGAACCGGACCGGGTCAGTTGTCACCCAATCTGGTTCAGTCGTAACCCAGTCCGGTTCAGTTGTCACCCACTCTGGTTCATTTGAGACCAGGTCCGGTTCAGTTGTGAACCAGTCCGGTTCACACAATACTCCGGTCCATTCAAGGCGTCCCTTTTATTTTGAAAAGAATAAGCTATTGACACAAGTTAGTGACTTAATTTCTTTTATTTTCACTTTTTAGAGGAAATTCATGCAATCAAATTACTAAAATTATAATTATATAGAATCAACAGTAAGATACTTAAAGTCCTAACATAGTTTAAATGTTCATAATCTTAGTTTTAGACATAATCCATGTCCGCTTCAGATATGAACTAGACTGAACCAGATCTCAATATTTTGTTAGTAGAATCTACTAAATTAATTATTAAATTTCCATTTCTTATGTATTTAATTGGTAAAATTAAAATTCATGTTATATAAAATTAACACATGCAACACAATACTTGAAGTCCTAATTTATTTTTTAAGTTGACAATCTTATTTTAAAATTCAAACTCGGTCCAGATCTAAACATTTAACTAATAGAATCTGCTAAAATAATTATTAAATTTTCTTTATTTAAAGTATTTAAGTACACATAATTAGTAAAATCATTATTTGTACACAATGAACACATGAAGTAAAATTGTTAAGGTCCTAATACAGTATCGAAGTTGATAAACTTATTTCTTTTGAAAATAAACTAGATCTATTTCAGGTGTTAACGGGAGTAACCCAGATCTAAATTATTTGTTATCAAAATCCGTCTGATACATTTTTTTCCATTTTTAAAAGTATTTTAGTAGACATAATTTATTAACTCATCATTTCCACAAAATCAACACATGCAGTAACATATCCTAACATGCATATTTTTAAAAAAAATTGTTTATAATTAGTACATAGAAAAGAGATTTAGTATTATACCTTCGGATCTGCCGGATGAACTTATAATTTGTAGCAAGAAAATATTTAAACCCAGTTTCCAGTTAAAAAACGCTCCATTTGTTGACTTTAGTAGCAGGCAACTAAGAACATAGAGACAAAGATACCATGGCTAAACGAAGCAGAAACACGGATGAACAAAGATACTTGATGATTTTTATGGATTACTTCCATTTAATTGCCCTCTCTTTCTCTTTGTGCATAGTTTGGTGGGTTGGTTTCATTTTGCTTAATTACAGAAATCGGGATATACATAGAGGAAGTGAAGTATTTCTAAGGTTCTTTGATTTGGGGGAAAAAAAATTCAACGTAATTTTTTTTTTTATGTTTTACTGTATACATACAGTAAGGGAAGTAGAGGAAGTAGGCGACCCATTTTTTATGACGGGGATGGGTAGGGTTGTAATGAAACCCTAAATCTGATATATATATATATATATATATATATATATATATATATATATATATATATATATATATATATATATATATATATATATATAAGTGGGGATGTACTAGGGTTTTGTTTTTTGGGTTGGTGTCTACTCAGGTATGGGCTGATCACATACAATCCGCATTTGGGCTTTTCTGATTAGTGCTGAATTATTTGGGCCACTTAGTTTTGCAGCCCATGTTTTTTTTTGTTGATACAATTTCTTACGATTTTTGCTTTTTCCGTAATTTGTTTCCAACTTATTGAATCCGGAAATTTGTTTTCTGATTTATGTTGCAATTTCCATGAGTTGCATTTTATTGGATTTTGAAATCTAATCACTAAACCTGTTTTACATATTTAATTTTACTTTTGTACACCGTTTGCATAATTTTGTGATGTTTATTGTGATTTTTTGCTATCTATAGTTTGTTGACTTGAATTTCTATTTATCACACTACTACAAAACATAGAAAAGTTTACGGTTCAAAAGCGTCCTTGAATAAGATTATAACCGTCATATAGGTCACCGTGATCGTTGATAATCAATCACGGTTTAAAGCGAGTCAAAACGTCCTCTTTGTTATTATCAATGATCACGGTTGAACTACAGAACCGTCATTGTTGTTATACTTCTAGAGCACGCTTTCTTTCTGAAACCGTCATCTTTGTTATTCTTCAGAAAGAGGACAATCCCTTCTCAAAACCGTGATCTTTGTTGCCCTTCTAAACAATATGCTTTGTTGTAACCGTCATCTTTGTAAAAAAAAAATATATTTAACAAAATCACGATTGGTTTGTATCATACAGACCAGGGACGAAGCCAGAAATTTATTCTGCATAGGGCCGGAACTAATTCGTCACTATATACATATATATGGACAGAAATATCCAAAAATATTATTAAAAATATGTTTAAAAAAATGAGTACATCAGTACATGGATCAAGTTCTATGACCTAAAATTGGATTCTCCGTTCTTTCGAATCTCGAAATGCATCTATAATTGAATCAATGCTCGCGATCTCGCGTTCAATGTTGATAAGCATACAACTCTCAAGCAAATCTGCTTCCATCTTGTTGCGGAGAGTGGTCTTTACAATACTCATCGTCGAGAAAGCACGTTCAGCACTTGCAGTTGATACAGGGAGAGTCAACAAAAGTTTTATTAATCTAAAAATAAGAGAATAGATATTCAATTTTCTCGTTGTCACCAACCATTGACTTAATTCAGAAATTGTCGCAAGATTCTTGATATCCTCATTTCGAGATAATTCAACCTCATAATGACGCAATTGTACTCTTAATTCCTCCTTCTCAACCTCCGTGATGTCCTCAGGATAAAATTTATGGACAAGATTACAAATATCATCTATATTGAAAAATTGTCCATTTGCTCTAGGCTCCAAAACACAACTGAGAGTTAGCAACTCTACTGATTTTTCATTGAACCTGTGGCTCAACTCTTGTAATTGCACATCAATTGCAGCATAAAATAAATTCACACGATAGTGGGCTTCAATTGTGTTATGATCCCTTTGATGACGAGCACGACCTCCTCTTTCAACATATCTGGCATTCATATTAGGGATTTCAATATTGCGTTTCTCACAGAATGAGACAATTTCAGCTAAGAGAGATTCCCATCCATCGTCTCTTAATTTTTGTAAGAGAACCTTTGTACTGTCAACAAGGTGTAATGAATTTAGAATATCTTGAGCTTTTCGTTGTAAAGCCTGACAAAGTAAGTCTGAAACCTCTAAAATTTTCTTCATAAGATGCAAAATGAAGATAAATTCAAAAGAGGTTAGTGTGTCTAATGCAGTTGTTGCTTGTGCTCGTTCGGCAGATGTATCTCCTTCATCAATAAGCCTATAGAGTACCGAACAAGTAGCACTAAACATTTTTATTAGGCTTGAGATGGACTTCAAGTGGGAGCTCCAACGTGTATCTCCTGGTCTTTGCAAATTGCTTATTTGATTCAAACCAATACCAGTTTCAAGTTCTCCATCTTCAATCAACATATCTATCTCACTAGAATAAGCTTTCCGAAGTTCATCAACTCTCTTATAAGATGCAAGAACCACATTGACAACAAATGATAATTTGGAGAAAAACTGGGACACAGGTATGACTTCTTTTGCTGCTCCTACAAGTGCCAGCTGTAAGCGATGCGCAAAACAACGAACATAGTATGCATAAGGACACTCTCGAATGATCACTGCTTGTAAACCATTAAATTTACCATGCATGTTACTTGCACCGTCATAACCTTTCCCTCGTAATTTTTTCACGTCGAATCAATACTGCTCGAAAACTTCAAATATTTTATCTTTCAGTGTCATAGCATTGGTGTTTGACACCTGAATGATTGTGAAAAAACGCTCTTTAACTAGACCAAGGTTATCAAAAAATCTCAAAATTAGAGCCATTTGTTGTTTCCCAGCCACATCTCCTGCCTCGTCGACAATAATACAAAAAGGTGATGTGCCAATTTCCTCTTTAATTGCCTGCTTAACTTTCTCTCCCCAAATCTGTAATATTTCTTTTTGAATGTCTGGTGAGGTGTAAGTGGCATTCTTTGAACCATTTCTCACTATGTCAGTGTTAAATGAGGCTTGGTGCTTTAGAAGTTCAAGAAAATTCCCTCGATTACTTGAACTCTCACTTTCATCCCGACCTCTCATAGCCAAACCTTGTAGAGCTAGCCAGCGCAATGCTTTAATCGAACACCCGAGCTTCATTCTATTGTTAGCAATTTCTTTAGGTGTCTGCATAGCATAAATATTTGGTATATGCCTTTCTTGATTGAGAAAATCTTCTAACTCTTTCTCGGTATTTTGATGATGTGAATTTGGTTCAGCACCAGTATGTAAAAGAAAAGCACCCTTTTTTCCAAAGGCATTCTTCCAATTACTAAAACCATCAATAGTAAAAGCCCTATGACGATCTGGTTTATTAAACAAAAAACACACAAAGAAAAATGCAGCATCTTTTTCAGGTGGATATTCTAACCATGACCGAAACTTATCATACCATGAAGCTTGAAATCGTCGACCATGGGATTCTGAACCTGATTTTTTGTATTCTTTTGGCTGAAACACAGGTTAATATGGACCCTTCAAAAAATAAGCTCGTCTAACTTCATTTTGTTTCTCAGGAGGATATTCCCAAATTTGCTTACGTTTTCCCGGGTCTGGTTCAATTTGATCAGAATTAGTTGAAGGCTCTACCGTTCTTAAGATTTTTGTAGGTCTATTATCACCATGTGTAGTATCATGACATTCATTCGGCGCATTTGTTGACGGTTCATTTGTCTCATTTCTTGAAGTTTCACCAATTTTTCTTCTAAAAAGTTCAACTATTGTAGGTGTTTTTCCCATTATAAAACTACAAAAAAAATCGAATTAAAAGAATGATACATTTAATCATTCAAATTAAAAAATATGATGATAAGTAGCGTCTAAGAAACGCCAAATTGGTAATTGTCTATTTGACTATTTGTGTATTCCACCGCAAAGAAAACAGATACACAATTGAAGAGTCACAAGCCTACAAGGGCTACAACCTACTTTACACTAGTACACTCCTGAAGTCCTAATTCCTACGGCCTACAAGGCTACACTTAACAATGACACCTACTCTTCCACTTTCAACCTCTACTTCTAAGATTGCACTGCTTCCCTTTCCTAGTTTCCTATTTACTCATTCATACTAATAAATCATAAATGTAAATATTATCTTACCCAACAAACACAACAATATTACCAAAATTCAAGTAAAAACCAAAAAAAATTGATAAATCGATTAATTCAGAAATTACCTCAAAAAATTCTGGTTGTTTAATTGATTAGAAATTCTGGATGAAGTTTTGTGCCCTTCTGTCACTTTGTCCAGTCCCGCACAGCCGCACTTCCGCCGTAGCACACTAGCACCGTTTGTTCAGTCCGTTGCTCAAGGCCTTCAAGAATTGTGTTCAATTATTTTGTGCTTGATTAGTTGATTTTATCCTTATTTATTGAAGATGTGAAGTGATTTTAAACTAGGTAAACATTGAGTAGTCCTATTTTTTTACATTATATTTGGAAATTTACTGATCTAAAGGCTTAAAATGAGGATATTTAGTTGTAATATATGGTCGATTGATATTCCGTTTAGACTTCAGATTCTAGATTTTTTTTTTTATGGCAGAAATACAATTTTTTTTTTCAAAACCACCCCGGGCCCGGGCTCGAGCCCAGTTGGCCTACCAATAGCTCCATCCCTGATACAGACCAACCGCAACATTGTTACCTGTTTTGGTTTACTCAATTTGTTTTCAATTATCTTGATCATATAATACATCCTACAATCCAATAGAGTCCAACATTGCATTCCGACAAATAAAGTTACAAAAGAAACCGCGATTCCATGAACTACAATAAATATATATATATATATATATATATATATATATATATATATATATATATATATATATATATTACTCGTACAAAACAGTAGAAATTCCTTACAAAAACTTCTCACACATGAAGGTGACGGCAAGAACTTCAATATCTACCAGCAAAATACATATTCTTGCAAAAGCAAAACAAAATACATCAAAATAGCAACTTATAAGTGCATAACCGTTGCAAATCAGTGAATGCCACCAAAGTCAATCCACTCCAAGTGCCGGATGACTTCGTGCAGAAATTGCGGATACACTGGAGAATGAAAAAAAACCATAAATGAAAGTTTGTCCAATCTTTGAGCTTCAAAGTACAACAATGATTTGGTTAGCACATCTCTATAATCTGTTGAAAGAACTCCATTAATGAAGACAAAAAATATATATATTTATAAGAAGAGTATGAATTGGTTAGCACATCTACAATGCCTGCTGCAGCAGAGTATTCCCATCGTCTGATAAGTTAATTTATAAGCGCACCAATTAGAAAAATACAAATTAATCACAAGACCGACTTATATAATGGCATGTCTTTTACTACTTGATTTCATTTTTTGTTTAAACTAATCCAAAATAGCACAAAATGGTCAGTTGAGATACTTGTTATAAAATTAGTTAATAATCACTAATTATTAGTTATTACCTGTATGTTACCCTGACGTTAATAATCACTAATTTTGTTGCTATTCTTACAACTAACACCATGAAACAATGATCAAACACAATTACACAATAACAAAATACATGACGTCAATCATGAAAATACATTTATTACTCCTTTTTTCTAGTTTACGCTTTCCACAAGTGGTGTCGTACCTAATATTTTACGTTTCCTCATCAGACGTGTTTCATGTGATCAGAATTTGATGTTGGACTCCTTAGTAATCCCTATTCTAGCTAATAGCATGCTTACATACAACATCAATTGAGACTCGTATTTAAGACTGTGTTTAAGAAAGCTAAGGTTCGTATTTAAGACTGTATTATAGATCATAAGGGTCATGTTCACATCATCATCATCATCTAAGTTTGTCTTGCCAATTGAAAGTACCTTGCTCTCAATAATAAATTGATCTCTTAGAATGGAAGTCGAAGTTACCTTTTCTTCTTTTGGGTCTCTTGCTTATGGTATTCTTTGTCTCATAGGAGGCAGAAATCTGAAACAAACAGTCATTGAAATTGAAACATCAGTAAACACATAACAGTAAAGCTATTTGTATCGGTAAAGAAAGATTTGTTTGATATATAGTATTTTTTTTAAGTCTCACTTTGGAATAAGAAAAGTACCCGACAATGTTTAGAATAAAGAAGTTGAATAAGTCAATTCCAATTCATATAGGTACTACACTAAAAGATTTGTGATAGCTTGGTAATAGACCTGTGCAGGTGTGAAAGTATAATAAATGAAAACTCACCTCAACAGAACAAAATACAAAAGTGAAATACTATACTATGCATCAAAAATCTAGGGAACCTTCATGTTTGATCTTACACTCAATTCCTTGTTTTATACTGAAACTAATAAGACGACCTTAAGTATAATAAAGAATTACGGAGTAATTAACTTGCAATATCAAATTAGATACGGAGTACTAAACACAATTCTAACTAACGTGAGTCTAAAATGTATATATCTGAAATTTTAAAGGAAATAATGAAGTTACTACTGCAATTCTAGATCGAAGTATGGAAGGGATGATGGAAGTCTGAAGAATACTAAGAGGATGGAGTTGATGGGGGTGGGGTGGAGCAGTTAGTTAGACTTGTGCCTCCATCGTCCCTTCAACTTATGATGGTGTATTGGTTAGAATTCAATAATCACTCATCACCTAAACTCGAATCTCCCAACTACGTTACTCTATAAAGAACAACACTTCTATCAATCAAACAATAAATACTAGTAGTAATTAAGCGGTTGTCATTTAAATAGAATGTTGCTATATACTAGTATAATATTGTACTACAAAATACTGATGTCGGCTTAATTAAACTTGATGTTGAGGCGACGGTAATGCAACATCTCGACTCACACATTCGACTTTGTCCTTGAACAATCTTCTGTGTCTGTAGCACCACAGACTGAACTTACACAGACACACCCCAAACAAATAATACAATAATACATACAATCAACATCAACGCCATTTTCTCTTTATCAAACTCCTCCATTGATATGTATGATACAATTCAAGAATGTACTAAATTCTATGGTGAATGTTAATCCTTTATACAGTACTATAGTTTGTACTATATGAATTTTATATAACTAAAGTTGAATAAAGCGTCGGAAACGGTGTTGTTAGCAATTCATAAACCACTGCACCAATGCCGCATCAAAAAAAAACATCGAATCAAATTCCACAATCTATGAAACAAACAAATTAATTTACAAAAACAGCAATTACACACATCAATTGAAAACGGTAATCGAATTGAAATACATACATGCTAAAAGTGCCGGAAGACAGATTCAATATCAAAACCTAAAGCGGAAGAGAAACCATAAAAACTTAATCATGAGCAACCAGGCCTAGGTGCATAAAACAGAAACTTTTTAACCTCCAATGCCCAAAATAAGACAAATAGGCAACAAAAAAACAATGTTTTAAGCAAGCTTCAATCAATAGAAATATATTGCTAACCAAAACTAGCTTCGCACACACATTTTCAAAAGATGAAAACAAATACGGCTTGTCTGTCTGTCTCTAGCTTCCGTTGGATATACTGTCTTGTATGCTACTTGTCTTAAAGGAGAATGTTACGAAATAAATAAAAAATATTTAATGAAATGTAGCTGAATTCCCAATGCAGGAACCAATGCTAACTCCACAACTAACAATCAAAATAAACATTAGATATTTCAAATTCAGAGAGGAACATCAAATAAATACGAGTAAAAAACAATATTAAAAAACCCTAATTTAATCGTCATCAAACCCTAATAATTACTTATCATTAAAATACAAAAAACAAAAAATACATCAATAAAAGGTAAACTTATCATTAATTAACATAAAGATCATGATATAGCATCTTGATGAAAGAAACTGAACATACATATCTGGTGTTGGCAATGAACATCGGGATCTTATAATTTGCAAATCTTCATGCGTGAAGCGAGGCAATGAACATACATGCGTGAGAGAGACTGATGAGTTTGGTGGAGAGTGAAGCGAGGCCGGCGGTCAGCGGCCAAGTGATGGGGATGCGTGTTTGATGAGGGTTTAAGGGTGAGGAGTGAGGAGTGAGTGATAGAGGGAACAGAAAAGGCTTTACCCGAGTATAGCGGCTCTTTGAGAATTGTTTGTTTTTATTTCGGTTTATTAACATCTACGTCGCTTTATGAAATAAAACAACCTCTTTGTCTATTATAGAGGTCGGTTTTCCTTCCCACCCGATTTGTTACATAACAGAGTACGGTTATTTTGACCAACCGACCTCTTTGTTATACATAAGATCTCACTTTTCTAGCCCCACCGTCCTAATTGTTAGTTTTTTTATCTAGAGCACGGTTCCGTGTGTAACCATGCTCTAATAAGCGTCATCGTAGGGTAGAATTGTAGTAGTGTCAGTATAATATTCTTTCCTTATGTTGTCTAATAATTTATGTTTCTTTTCTTGATTATTTTCATTTTTCTATTCATTTTGTTATGTTTTGTGCTTCTAGAAACATTTGTTAGAAATAATGCAAAGACAATAGATTGATCATTGTTGCATTGTAAGGGTATCTCCCATTAAGTAGCACATTGACACCAATATTCATGATGGTTATGAATATCATTATCTTTATAGTAATGACAATTCATTACCATCATGAATAGCCTTGGATACCCTTTGATATTAGTCTCATACTCTCATGTAGTCTCATATAAGGTGATATAAGAGAATGAGAATGGGCATGAGACATACATCAAATACTTCCTCATCCAAATATCTTGATAAATTCTGAGTATACCATCGAGTTCCAACTCCTAATGGTTGAGTACACAATCTTTTAGGAGTGTTGTGTGACCTTGGGGGACGACGTCCATTCCGATTTGTACCGTAGTCGGGGCGATTTCGTTTCTCATTCAGTGGCGTTCATACCACGACACAACAACGTGTATTTACTAGTTATATATCGCCCCTATAGTGACCCTATATTTCCAACAGTTGAGAAACGAAATTATGTCACTATTATTGTGGTTGTGTTCATCACTTGTCATTGGAATTGTTTCAATTGGCTATCTTGTTTCGTTGGTAAGATTCATCTCGTTGAGGGTGAGACAGCAGTTCGGTATTATGGCAATAACTCCGTCTCTAGACCTCTGATTGGAACGTGTAATATGGCGTTGGAAAGCTAAGAAGAAGGGCTACAACTCTTTAGTTAAAGTCGTGAGCTGATTCTGCCATTTACCCTTCGGAAAACGGGACACAATGTCATGGTAGTATGCTGAAATTTTTGAAGGTTTATGAGTGGATGGTATTATCTTATTTTATTATCAATATTCATCCTTGAGAATGAGGTATGGTATCTATGTGTTTTGTTCTTGTCTTCTTGTGATTCATGATGGTAAAATAATTACGTTTGGTAGATGAGTATTATTTATCGTCATTGATTGGAAGATAAATTATCTGATAAAAGTAAGATGTTAATGTTGTTTCTGAACATATGTTGAATGTGTTAGTTTCTATATTTCATGTCCAAGTTTGCAAAATGCATTCCTTTTAGATTTTTAAGCATTATTTTGTGGATACTACGTTCATATAATTTACTGTTTGTCTTAGATTTGGAATTGTCAGAAGAAGAGATCCACAACTTAGCCCTGCTTGAGATTGAAGCTTTACTTCAAAGTAATGGTAGCAGTTTGTCTAGATTTGATGGCATGCCCATCCCTGATGCAACATCGGTTTCTTATTTAGGGAATACGTTGGTACGAGATGAGTAGTCGTATGATAGGGTTGCTTTGAGGCATGAATTTGAAATGGCATTGCCTATGCTGACTACTGATCAACGTGTTGTGTATGATGACATTATTAATGCCGTTTGAGTGCAAAGAAGTTATGTTTTCTTTTTGTATGATTTTGGAGGTACAGGCAAAACATTTATATGGCCCACTTTATGTGCCGATTTGCGCAGTAAAAGTCAAATTGTGTTTCCTGTTGCGTCCAGTGGAATTGCGGCAACATTAATTCCTAGAGGGAGGACAGCTCATTCTAGATTTGGCATTCGTTTGTTACGATGACTGACATATTAGTACAGGTGAGTTACGATGAACAAAACATAATGACTACATACTCCACTTACTTATTTTGGCGAACGGTTCGCGAAAGTGTACATCTCTTCGAAGCGGCTGACTATCACGATTGGATATGTCCTCAAGTATGAGTCCACTTGACTTTCGCTTACCTCTTCCAAGAGATTGAAAAGAACTATGTGTTCTAACAGTCTTATCCGGTGTTTGTCGTTGAATTTGTGGTATATTATCTACAAGTGGATACTACTATGAGTAGGACATTCTATAATCACATCGCAGTCATCACATTATTGTAAATTTGAGTAAAGAAGTTCTGCATCATACCAATGTCTTCAGATTGACGTTGGATTGAATTCATGATTCTGGCTCGTTTATCGATAGAGGGTTTCACCATAATGAATTGTAGATGAACAGGACAACTATGTAAAGCATCACACAAAAAAGAAATTTATCAAACTCAAAAGCATTCAAGGTGTGTATAAGTGTGGACATGACGTAGGTCCACCCCGACGCGGCCACGCGCGGGTTGGGTAGGCGAATGAATCTCGTGGTAAGATTGTTCTCGGATTCGAAATTTAAGTCAAAATGGAGTCGCCACCGAATTTTGTGGTTATTCGGAACCATACGAGCCCACTCTATGTCGTCATGGGCTATACACAAAGTAAGCCCACTTCGATTTCAGAGTTTATGGGGCTCGTCCCTTTGCATTGTTATACCGATACCGTTTACACCGGCTTTCGTATATAAAATGACTCTCGTGCGCCAAGGTTTCGGACATCCGGAAACCAAAGGTTCTAAGTAAGGAGTGAGGGTACGTGTTGGGAAGCCCACTAAGGACACCCAACCCCGCCCGCACATGGCGGCCTCTACTAAGACATCGTTCGTGTTCGTGTACTCACGCTAGTAAAACGACTAAATGATATGCAAACAGCGTTTTCGGGCTAAGCATGTGAATTATTGATTTGCTACGTCATTTAATGCATCTTGATTCACGTCAAAGTGATTTAGCATGTGATGTTCATTTAAATAAATAAATGGCAAACATCGAGAATAGAAAACTCGTAAATAAATTACAAATTACACGGGCGGAATACAACCCGGAATTCACAATACAACGAGCAATAAAATAGAATAATTGAATTAAATAAGAAGAGCGATAAATAAATACACGACTCGACAAAGACCCGTATACAATAAATGCACACTAGATTGTGAATTAGTTAGACGGACGAACCTTAATTAATTACACATTATATTGCATATTAATCAAAGGACGGAGGTTCGAGACCTAGGTGTGGTGCTAACCCGATCTCGAACCTCGATGCCTTGTCCCGACTTATCACCTCGAGAAATGGAGCCTAAATTAATTATGTGTCGGATACGACTAAAGAGTCGTCGACATAAAATTAATAGTGCGAGACCGTCGATCAAAATCGTTTTAGGTGTCGTGATATGCATGAGTTTTAAAAATTAGAATTACGTGATTGATTATGCACGTGTCGACTAAAAGTCATAAAAAAATGACGAGGCTCAAATGTTGCATTGAAGCTCTCGAATTTCTGGGCTACAGGACCCACTCGATCGAGTCATGGTCTGACTCGGTCGAGTGTGTCTTTAAAGTAGCTACTGTCCAGATTTTTGGGTGCTACTCGATCGAGTGGCCCATGGCACTCGATCGAGTGCCCCCTGTACGAGGCATGGCTCGTTTCATTTTTATTTGTTTGAATTCGATAATTGACCGAGTTAAATAAAAATATTGCATTATTTAAATTCGACTCGGTTCTCGATGTCATAAACGTGTATTATACGATTATGAGACCGTTATCGGGATTTTATGAAATATGCCATTATGTGATTGAAGAGTTTGATTAGTGACGAAATTGCATCCCTCTACGTCACGACATCGAAACTAATTCTTTCGGATTATGTGCTGTCGGTTTTCGTGTCAACGGGTTCCGTGCTAATCATTGAAATGGGATCAAATACGTTCAACTAGGACCAATCACGATCACATCATGTCCTTGAGTACATTGGGGCGGCGCTCCTTGAAAAGGCGCCACCTCCGTCGTTACTCGTAAAGGAATTAGATGGACTTTAGGCGATCGTCATAGTCAAACGTATTCGAAACCGAGATTTTGATATTAGTATGTACATATACACGGTATAATAATGTTAGATGTTAGAATACGGAATTAAAGTGTTAGTATACAAAAAAAATAAAAGTTAGTGTTAAGATACATAAATAAAATGTTAGTATACAAAATAAATAAAAAGTTAGTATGCACAAAATTAAAGGTTAGTGTTAGCGGTTAGTAATAATAATAATAATAATAATAATAATAATAATAATAATACAAATATATATATATAAACGGTAAAAAGATAAGGGAGAAAAAGAAACGGGGTTTGAATTACACCCTCAACCTACATGCTTAATGGCCTCGGAAACAGACTCGTAATAGCGGCGTGAGCGCGGGAGTGTCGAGATATGTAGGGTGAGTTAGGGAGTGTATGGTTAGGGAGAGGATGCTCTCGGGTCTTTGACGAGTTTTGAACTTGAGTTTTGATTGTATGTGTGTGTATGTGTATTGGTTTTATGAGGGATGCTAACTCGGTTTTTAACCTAAGGTTGCTTAGGGTTTGTAGTATTGAAGTGATGAAGATGGATTGGGGTAGAAATGTAGGTTGCCAAAAGCTTGTGAGAGTTGTAAGAGTTTTGAAATGAGTGGGGTTAAGGGGGTATTTATAGGGAGACCTCGACATAGGGTCACTCGACCGAGTGGCCCTAGTGCACTCGGTCGAGTGCCCTCGCGAATGAACCTGGACAGCTCTTTTGACGCTCCACTCGATCGAGTGGGTCAATCCACTCGACCGAGTGGATTAATTACGACATGCTGAATCGGGAATGATTGGCCTTGATTGCTCTTGATTGATTTTGGATTGATTTTGAATTGATTTGGCTAATTTTGAATTTGGCGCAAATTTCGAGAATGTATTTGGCTGATTTGTTAGACGGTTTCGTCTTTGACCGGGTTTTGACCCGGTCGCCAAAAGACGGGATTTATTTTTGGTGTCGGTTCTGACCCAAATTAGTCTTATTTTGCTCGGGACGACCCACTGGGCCTGGATTTGAGATTGGTTTTGAGATATTTGCACTCCGCTAAATGCCCGCGTCGGATACTATTGATTCCGAATCCGTATTCGAGCGTATTAAGTCACGTTGACGTCCGATCATCATCGGGTGTTTTGTCGGGAACTGCTATAGACACTAGCAGGCAAAATGCGGGTGTCTACAGAGCCCCCACTCTGACTGAGGCTTGGACAAGGCGAAAGTCAAAGTAGCTACCAGGCCAATCGAGGATTACGACCTGGCAGCCTTCCGGTCGGGTCGTTTATAGTCCAGTAGACTTGCATGAAGGGCTCGCCAGCCACAAGCAGAGGGTCATTGATGGTTAGGGATTTGTCACGTCCCTAGCTAATCAATATAACACCGACTAACCTAGTGAGTAGCTAGGGTAAGTCGGGATCGTATCCACGAGGACGGTATATCAAAGTTTAGACTAGGTTGGCCTAAAATGAGACTAGATTACCAACAAACACGAAGAAGTGATAAAAGGAAAACTATTGAGGAGGAGGAATAAGAACTAGACTATCAATGCTAAGCAATACTAATGATCGATCTAACAAATAAACTAGAGTAAACGATGTCTAACTAAGAAGATGAACTCAAATACGGAAAGAAGTGGGGTAGGTCGGGTTCATAGAGGTAGAAGGGTAATTGGGGTAATCAAGGGTAAAAGTGTCTCCTAATCGCTAGAGTCGGTCCGGGCTCTCGCAACTTAGACCGATGTCAAGGTGAGTCTGGGCTCTCGCAACTTAGACTCTAGTCGGCACTCTCGTGACTATGACTATTCTCAACATTTCCACAAAATAAACAATCAATGAGAAGATGAATACAAGCATGAGAAGCATGGCCATTACAACTCACACAAGCATATCAACAAACACATAGAGTGCTTACAATGTGACTAACAACAAAGATACAACCTTTTCCCCTTAATCAACCCTAATCATCCATAATCTACCCCTAATCCCCCTACTAACCCCACAAAGAAACTAATCACTCATAATCAATGAGAAACTAACAATCATAAGAGAAAACAAACTCACAAACCAAACATCCATTATGAACAATGAGAACAATGACAATAACAATATAAAAAGATTGAAACTAGATTAAATAAACAAGGATTAGAGTAGAGAAGATTATACCAACACTAATATGATGAAAAAGATGAAAACTTGCATTAATGAGAAACCCAAATATAATCCCAAGGTTGTCAAGCTTGGAACAATCTTCAAGAATCTTCTTAATACAAGACTAATTACAATAATTAACTAAGGATTAAAGGGAGATTAGAACTAATGAGTGAGAGTAAATCTAGGGTTTTGGAGGCTTAAACTAATGTATGGTGAAATAAGATCTCTTAAAATTACAAGAAGGGAGTATATATATGGGTACAAGAGTGAAGGAGAAGAAAAGAAGAGGCCCGTGCTGCCTCTGTAGCTTCCCGATCGGGACGGCTCTGTCATCCCGATCGGGACGAGTTGGTCCCGACCGGGATGGGCTCACAGTAGCCATCTTAATGTAGCGCCCCATCCCGAACGGGATGGGTCTTGTATGCCTTCCTTAAACACTTTTTGGTCCCTCCTTGGTTCTCGTGGGCTTCCCATCAATTCTCGGGACTCGGGATCGGGTCTCGGAGGCTCGGGATTGGGTCCCAAGGTCTCGAGGTCGACTCCAAGGCATCGAGTGATCGTTCCTTAGCTTCGTTGGCTCCAAAATGTGTATGTATTGAGTCGGAATCGCTCCAACTCTTCCAAATCGGTCTCGGGAACCTGAAACGAACTAAAGCAAGCATAAGAAGCCCCTAAACCGCTCCCAAGGAGCGATTCTACAAGGAAAATGGGACCAAAACACTACAAAATAGACACTACAAACCACACTTATCAACTCCCCCACACGTAACCCTTACTCGCCCTCGAGTAAGCACACACTAACTACTAAACTTGTAATCCCCTAGAAATTCTAACGCAATACAGTGGCGGAAACACTGTAGAAGTGGGATTATAACACACTGTAGCTATGTCTTGATTAAATAAAAATGGTAAGTCAATACATAAGCCATAAAATAAAAAATGGCTACAAAAATAAATAAATAAATAAAATCCATAAAAAGGGTTTTAACAATCCATAATACAGTGATCTGATTAAAACAAGCAGGATCCATAACTGCTCGCTAGCCCACCCGAAGGAAAACACATATACCTGCCATGTTAAAAACATAACAGCCACAATCAGTGGGGAGCAACGCCAACGTTCTCCCAGCCGTATAACAGGATTCTAAAACTGTAATTACTATTATAGAAAAATAGTAAAAATGGAAAATAGTAAAACAGCATATTAAAAATAAGCTTTCAGTGAAAAATTTCACGTAACGAAACAATATAAATAAAATGAGTTTTCCGAAGAAAACATAAAACATTTGCCAACCTGCAAATGAAAATATATCGATAATAATAAAAATATTCAAAATGGCGTTATGGATAGGAGTAATGTAGACGGCTAGACTTTCACTAGGAGAATACTAAAAACTAGCTTCGAGAACTTAGTTCAAACAAATCAAACTTCGGTCTCTAACTAGGCTACTCAACTATAATAGAGCGGCGACTTATAAATGCGTGGCCCTAGTTTAAGACAATGCACACCCCTCCTGGGATTACCTGTCACCCAGTTCAACTTATGACGGCGACTTACTGCGAGGCCTAAGCTTAAGGTCAAAATGTACACAACTCCCGGGATACCTGTCACCCGGTTCAACAACCAATGTACCGATTCCTGATACACTAGCCTTATAGTTGATGACAAAACCGTAAACCCTAGAATATATTACTCTAACCTCACACTTGTCCTTATTCCATAACTCCAAAACAAAGCCATTATCGATATTCAAAAGATATAATCAATATAAATAATATGAGGATAAAATAAGTAAACATTTATATTCTAAAAGAGGAAACTTTCTATTTTAGGAAACTTCTATTTTTAGAAACTTTACTAAAAATAGCATTATATCAAAATAGTGAAAATATTAGTTTATACTAATTTGACATTTTAGTAAACGATATAGATTTATAAAAACTAGTACTTTCGGCCTTAACGATATTACTTATCAAAGTGAGAGTATTTAGATTTATGAAATTATTGAAAAACCATACAAGTGTTTACAAAATAATTAAAAATGTCTTAAACACTTTAGTACTACTAATTAGAGTGTTTCCAAAATTTATAAAACTAAAATTCCCTAATTATTATTAGTTACGACAATACGATTATAAATAGGATTTTACGGCAAAAGGTCAAATTAAATCTTTAACATCTTTTATTTAATTAAACCAATGAATATATTTAGAGTATGTTAAGGGATGATTTAACTCTTAAAGTTTCAGATTTAAATATTTTCAAAATTGCTGGAAAAATAATTCTTTTATGTAAGACGAAGAATTTTAACGATAAAGCACAATTTGTCCGAAAATCCATAATTATTAATTAAAGACTTTTAATAAATAGTACAAAAATTACGTAAAATAGTTAAAACATATTTATGAACATTCTGTCCAGAAAAGAAAATTTTCCAGAATCATAAAACTCGATTTTTAAAGCGTTTTCCCGTTAATCGTCTAATCTCGACAATAACGATTAATAAAAATAGTAATTACAAAACGATTTAAATATTAATATCCAAAAATTATTATTAAACTTAAAAATCATGATTTTCCAGAATATAAATTTTTCAGATTTTTCCAAAATTCCAGATTTAACAAATTCCAACAAAACCGTCATTTAAACCCGTTTTCACAATTAACGATTTCATTAATAAACTTATCGTTCCTAACATTTTATTAAGGCACCAAAAATCATAAAAATATATATTAATATGAAATCATCAGAATCACATTTTTTTCCAGATTCAAACCAAAGGCCAGAATTCGAGAATTTAAACAACAAACACGGTTTTAACGATAAACGATGATTTAAAGTGATTAATTAATTCATCAACTTAACAATTCCGAAAAATTATGAAAACATTCAGAAAATTCTATTTCACCAGAAAGTTTCACCACGCCAAAAATAAGATTAAAATAAAATGTTTAGGTACTAGAACTAAAAATCGGCTTTTAATCGTTTTTGTCCGTAAACGGTAATAATTCAATAATCGATATTTAAAATATCAGAAAAATCCTAAATTATTATAAATCATCAAAAATATCAATTTTACAGAATATAAACATATATTACATGTTTAGCCCGAATATTATGATTTTACAAATTAATATGACGATTTAATCGTTAATCTCGTAAAAGCGATAAAAATACCGAAACATGCAAATTTTCAACTTTTGAAAATTTTCCAGATTTTGTGACATACATATATTGTCAAAATAAAATATAAAAATATATACATGCAAATACACAATTAAAATCATGAAATACCGAGTAACATCGACGTTACCTCTACTCCAAGTCTGAATCGATAATATATTCCTCGGCTTCGGGATCATTCAAAAATCCTTCAACACATGAAAAACATGGTGGAAAAATACCATGAGAAAACTAAGAAAATGAAGGCAAATATCGATCGAAAACAACATCGATTATTACCTTAACGAAGGGATCGGAGTGACGATTAATTTGGAGATGAAAATGAGACGATCAAGACTCACTTTGAGACAAAATTTGGCTAGAAAAGCTGCTGGAAAATCTCAGCCAAGAGAGACAAAGGGAGGAAATGTTTAATTTTTTGTAAAAAGAATGATAAGAAAGTGGATGGTTTTCTAAAGCATAAATGATAAGTAAATTTTGATGAAAACTATGTCATAATACATGCACAATTCAGCCAAAATGAGAGAGGAAGGGAGTGTGAAGAGTTTGTGTTTAAGGCCAAAAATAAATGGGTGAGAAAAAAAAAATATCTAAGGCTTAAACATCATAAAATGAAATGTGTAATAAAATGTGTAGTAAGGGGTGTGACAAGGGTTGTCACGGTCCAACATGTGAGAAAAGGTTCCAAAATAATTGTAAGTTGATAAAAAAAGAATCGTAAAATTATTAAAGGTATTTCAAAGCAATTCAAGTAAACCGCGCGTCCGAAAATAATTAATTACGAAACTTCGTAATAAAATCATTAAATGATAGATTTTCATAAATAAAAATATTTTCTTAGTTAGAAATATTATATAAACGTATTTGGGCCCTTTTAGAAAAATAAATAACCCAAATTCAAGCTTAAAATGATAGTTCGTATAAAATGAGATTCTTTGTGAATTAAATAAATAGTTTGCGACGAAAATTTAATAAATAGATTTATTAAAGGAAAATAAAATATTTAAAATATTTTAATGAAAATAAATAATATTTGACTCGGAATATTATGAGGTTTGAAAATGAAGGATACTGAAGGCAGAAAAAAATCACAGAGTCATGATGGAGTCATAACAGAATAGATAACAACGCCTAGAAAATGAGCGGGTGTTACAATCCTCCCCACTAAAAGAAAGTTTCGTCCTCGAAACTAAGAATAAGCAAAAAGGAGTCAAGATTACCCCACTCGAAAAGATGAGGATATAAATTTCGCATAAAAATTTTGCTGTAAAAGAAAATTTTACAACTTTTAAAGTGATATGAAATCAAATGCAATCATTTATTCCAAGAGAAATTGGGGTAAGCTACCTGGAATTTGAAATCTTTTAATTAGTGAAATCGTAAAGTAAAGTTATTTGATAAAATAACGACGCTAAATAGCATTTGTAACGAGCTTGAAGGAAATAGGGTAATTAAAACATTTTCAAAACAAAAGTAAAACAATTTGATTAAAAAATTTAATAATATTTCTTTTTATGATGAGATGAAATTTAGTTTGGAGAAATCAAAATTTGTAGTTAGTAAAAATCAAACCAGTCGTCAAACATTTTCAATAACAGATTCAAAAGTCCACCAACAATAAAGTGAAACTAATTTCAAAACGTTAAAACTTTGAAAATGTTATCAAAGTAATTATGAAAGTTTTCAAAAATGTTATCAAACTTGAACATTCAAAATAATTTCGACAATGTTAAAACGCTTTACAAAATAATCCTATAGAAGTTGAAGTATTTGAAAATATGAAAGTCTTCATAAAATTCCAATCGTTTGAAAATAAAAAATTGAAATATTTTCAAAATAATTTAAAATAAATTATTAAGGCATTTTGAAACAGGACTAAATATAAATATCAACCAAAGATAAAACAAAAGTGAAGTATAAAGTTCTTAAATTATAATTAAAAAATGTTAAATTTCACGATATCCGAAAAGTTTAAATTAGTCAAATTTTTACAAAACGGGGAGTTTCATAAATAGAAATTATAACTCAAAATGTTAAAATTTCACAATAATCCAAAATGTTAAATTGCTCAATGTTTTTACAATGTGGGAAGTTTTAAAATTTGAAATTATGCTTCAAAATGTTAAAATTTCATGAAAATCAAAATTTTTAAATTAGTCAAACTTTTCATAAGTTTGGGGAAATGATGAACGGATAAATAGAGTCAAGGTCAACGACAAATCGAAACAAAAGTTTCAAACCCGAAAAAGAAGTTGAAGAGATTAGCAGTAGATGCGGTAACAGAATTCAATAGAAGTAGAAAGGAAGACGGAGTTGAGAGTCAGAAAAAGCTCTCAAGGATTATAGAAGAAACTAACCATCTCGAGATTCCTAGCACGACTCTCACAAACACGGGTTCCTAATTGGCCCATCAAATAACGCTAAGTCCAATATCAGTACAGGGTGGTCCTACTCAATCTACAACCTCCAAAATTAAGTCTTACATACTTATATAATCTACCAATTAGTATCGTAAGAATCCACAAATGATTTAGACTAATCCTTTAATTAAGACTCCAACGGTTATCAAAACGTACCCAAACTCGTAATCACTAAGGTTCATAATTTAAAGCTCATAAGGTCTGAACTCGAGGTATACTTCAAATTTCTCGAGTAAGGAAGACTAAATAAAATCCACCAATTAACAATGTTCGGACACGAAATCCTCAAAAATCATCACCAACATATTTATAATACCACAAGTACAGAAGTTGGGGAAGTACAATAAATCCTCAAACACGCTCAAACCTATAGGTAATGGCGCAAACACTCACATCTTCAAACACGTCATTCGATTATTGTTTCTGAGAGGTCCGTCAAATTTCTAATCGTAATGGTGCAACCAGAAAATATTTAATAACTCAACGAAGCCACAATCTCGTTGGTCTAAGGTTCTGAACTGTAAATCCATTAAGATGATTGACATCAAAGTATTCCTCAAAACAACGTGATAAATCCAACCTCTAATGGCAATACGTTTCTCCTTTTCAACGTTAACAACAATTTATCCAATTTAGATCACTCAACTCCAAAGTTCATAGCTTACAACCTTAAACAACGATCAACGATCTAATCCTTAAGAAACACGGGTAATCTATGTTAACCAAAATTTCTAATGGTATTAATGAAAACCTTTGATGGTACCACAACACTCAGGTTAACACTTTAACCAACACTCTATGATCCCAAATATTCACGACGCATCCATCAAATAAGCATTAGGTATGAATCCCAAAATACTATTATTAGCTGCACTTGGTTCGGTTCTAGGTTAAATTAGGTACTAGGTATCCATCAAATACGATATACTCTTACTACCTATACTTTAAGTCCTCCAAATAATCAAGTAACCTATAACCCAAAGTTCAGTGTCTAAAGTACCAACCTAATTCCATTAATTGACAATTTATCATTCAAATCGATCCTCAAAAGCTTACTAAGATAGATAACAGGGTATAACTCACAACCCTCAAGCCATAGGTAACAAGGGTTTACTAAACCTCAAACATCTATATCCATTCACGGGGTTCACTGAGACGGAAATCGGTCTAGCCAAAGAATCTCAAGAGAAAGATGGTAGAGTAGAAGAATATAACAAGGATTCACCAAGCGGATGAAGAAGAGAATATAAAAGAGAAGAATTAGAAGAAGTAGAGGAAGTAGAGGAAGGAAGAAAAGAGTAGATGGTACTATATCACTAAGTTCTTGAACCAGAGGAGAATCTTCGGGCCTCCAGAGTTCACGCCGGATCCAAATGGCTTACTTCATCTTCTTGTAGAGGAACGAGAACACAAGTCTTGGGTCGCTCCATCTCGATCTACTGCGACATCATGGAACAGGAATCTAGTCTTGATCATCTGGCCTGTAGCTTAAGTAAACTGAACCGGAGCTAAAAGTCACCATCGGCATCTTTCTTGGAGCACCAAGTTGTCCACTCGAGTCAGCGGGCGTTGGGAGTTCTAAGCAGGTCTTGTCCCGATCTGGAGCAGCATCATATCAATATCTTGTTCATTCGTCTTCTTCCCACAAAAGCAACAAATATTCAATGCTAATCATTGAGTTCAGGAACAGATAACCTTAACAGTTAAATCCTTATTTGTTTCTACCCATTTCTAATAATATTTTTATTTACTGTTTAAATAATTTACTGGTATTTTCCCTATTTTCAGGTGTAAGTGTTGGGAGCAGTGATGCTCTGATACCAACTGTAATCCCCTAGAAATTCTAACGCAATACAGTGGCGGAAACACTGTAGAAGTGGGATTATAACACACTGTAGCTATGTCTTGATTAAATAAAAATGGTAAGTCAATACATAAGACATAAAATAAAAAATGGCTACAAAAATAAATAAATAAATAAAATCCATAAAAAGGGTTTTAACAATCCATAATACAGTGATCTGATTAAACAAGCAGGATCCATAACTGCTCGCTAGCCCACCCGAAGGAAAACACATATACCTGCCATGTTAAAAACATAACAGCCACAATCAGTGGGGAGCAACGCCAACGTTCTCCCAGCCGTATAACAGGATTCTAAAACTGTAATTACTATTATAGAAAAATAGTAAAAATGGAAAATAGTGAAACAGCATATTAAAAATAAGCTTTCAGTGAAAAATTTCACGTAACGAAACAATATAAATAAAATGAGTTTTCCGAAGAAAACATAAAACATTTGCCAACCTGCAAATGAAAATATATCTATAATAATAAAAATATTCAAAATGGCGTTATGGATAGGAGTAATGTAGACGGCTAGACTTTCACTAGGAGAATACTAAAAACTAGCTTCGAGAACTTAGTTCAAACAAATCAAACTTCGGTCTCTAACTAGGCTACTCAACTATAATAGAGCGGCGACTTATAAATGCGTGGCCCTAGTTTAAGACAATGCACACCCCTCCTGGGATTACCTGTCACCCAGTTCAACTTATGACGGCGACTTACTGCGAGGCCTAAGCTTAAGGTCAAAATGTACACAACTCCCGGGATACCTGTCACCCGGTTCAACAACCAATGTACCGATTCCTGATACACTAGCCTTATAGTTGATGACAAAACCGTAAACCCTAGAATATATTACTCTAACCTCACACTTGTCCTTATTCCATAACTCCAAAACAAAGCCATTATCGATATTCAAAAGATATAATCAATATAAATAATATGAGGATAAAATAAGTAAACATTTATATTCTAAAAGAGGAAACTTTCTATTTTAGGAAACTTCTATTTTTAGAAACTTTACTAAAAATAGCATTATATCAAAATAGTGAAAATATTAGTTTATACTAATTTGACATTTTAGTAAACGATATAGATTTATAAAAACTAGTACTTTCGGCCTTAACGATATTACTTATCAAAGTGAGAGTATTTAGATTTATGAAATTATTGAAAAACCATACAAGTGTTTACAAAATAATTAAAAATGTCTTAAACACTTTAGTACTACTAATTAGGGTGTTTCCAAAATTTATAAAACTAAAATTCCCTAATTATTATTAGTTACGACAATACGATTATAAATAGGATTTTACGGCAAAAGGTCAAATTAAATCTTTAACATCTTTTATTTAATTAAACCAATGAATATATTTAGAGTATGTTAAGGGATGATTTAACTCTTAAAGTTTCAGATTTAAATATTTTCAAAATTGCTGGAAAAATAATTCTTTTATGTAAGACGAAGAATTTTAACGATAAAGCACAATTTGTCCGAAAATCCATAATTATTAATTAAAGACTTTTAATAAATAGTACAAAAATTACGTAAAATAGTTAAAACATATTTATGAACATTCTGTCCAGAAAAGAAAATTTTCCAGAATCATAAAACTCGGTTTTTAAAGCGTTTTCCCGTTAATCGTCTAATCTCGACAATAACGATTAATAAAAATAGTAATTACAAAACGATTTAAATATTAATATCCAAAAATTATTATTAAACTTAAAAATCATGATTTTCCAGAATATAAATTTTTCATATTTTTCCAAAATTCCAGATTTAACAAATTCCAACAAAACCGTCATTTAAACCCGTTTTCACAATTAACGATTTCATTAATAAACTTATCGTTCCTAACATTTTATTAAGGCACTAAAAATCATAAAAATATATATTAATATGAAATCATCAGAATCACATTTTTTTCCAGATTCAAACCAAAGGCCAGAATTCGAGAATTTAAACAACAAACACGGTTTTAACGATAAACGATGATTTAAAGTGATTAATTAATTCATCTACTTAACAATTCCGAAAAATTATGAAAACATTCAGAAAATTCTATTTCACCAGAAAGTTTCACCACGCCAAAAATCAGATTAAAATAAAATGTTTAGGTACTAGAACTAAAAATCGGCTTTTAATCGTTTTTGTCCGTAAACGGTAATAATTCAATAATCGATATTTAAAATATCAGAAAAATCCTAAATTATTATAAATCATCAAAAATATCAATTTTACAGAATATAAACATATATTACATGTTTAGGCCGAATATTATGATTTTACAAATTAATATGACGATTTAATCGTTAATCTCGTAAAAGCGATAAAAATACCGAAACATGCAAATTTTCAACTTTTGAAAATTTTCCAGATTTTGTGACATACATATATTGTCAAAATAAAATATAAAAATATATACATGCAAATACACAATTAAAATCATGAAATACCGAGTAACATCGACGTTACCTCTACTCCAAGTCTGAATCGATAATATATTCCTCGGCTTCGGGATCATTCAAAAATCCTTCAACACATGAAAAACATGGTGGAAAAATACCATGAGAAAACTAAGAAAATGAAGGCAAATATCGATCGAAAACAACATCGATTATTACCTTAACGAAGGGATCGGAGTGACGATTAATTTGGAGATGAAAATGAGACGATCAAGACTCACTTTGAGACAAAATTTGGCTAGAAAAGCTGCTGGAAAATCTCAGCCAAGAGAGACAAAGGGAGGAAATGTTTAATTTTTTGTAAAAAGAATGATAAGAAAGTGGATGGTTTTCTAAAGCATAAATGATAAGTAAATTTTGATGAAAACTATGTCATAATACATGCACAATTCAGCCAAAATGAGAGAGGAAGGGAGTGTGAAGAGTTTGTGTTTAAGGCCAAAAATAAATGGGTGAGAAAAAAAAAATATCTAAGGCTTAAACATCATAAAATGAAATGTGTAATAAAATGTGTAGTAAGGGGTGTGACAAGGGTTGTCACGGTCCAACATGTGAGAAAAGGTTCCAAAATAATTGTAAGTTGATAAAAAAAGAATCGTAAAATTATTAAAGGTATTTCAAAGCAATTCAAGTAAACCGCGCGTCCGAAAATAATTAATTACGAAACTTCGTAATAAAATCATTAAATGATAGATTTTCATAAATAAAAATATTTTCTTAGTTAGAAATATTATATAAACGTATTTGGGCCCTTTTAGAAAAATAAATAACCCAAATTCAAGCTTAAAATGATAGTTCGTATAAAATGAGATTCTTTGTGAATTAAATAAATAGTTTGCGACGAAAATTTAATAAATAGATTTATTAAAGGAAAATAAAATATTTAAAATATTTTAATGAAAATAAATAATATTTGACTCGGAATATTATGAGGTTTGAAAATGAAGGATACTGAAGGCAGAAAAAAATCACAGAGTCATGATGGAGTCATAACAGAATAGATAACAACGCCTAGAAAATTAGCGGGTGTTACAAAACTAGCCGAATGCGTATTAGCGCACCCTACGCCCCTTCAACTCACGCGAGTGCACTTAGAGGAAAAGTGCACTCCGCAAGGCAAGTCGGGTCTTGCGACAAAACCGTGGATGCAACCGGACGCAAAACACATAAACAAACAAACACAAAAAAAACAAACACATAAACGGTTGCACCCAAAACAAAAGAAATACCGCTTCCCTCTAAAAGCGGTGAAAGAAGCACCGGTTTAGGACTCGAGGTAAGTGACAACGTTCCCAAGCTAGCAATACAAACCGAGGTGAACTAAACCCTAATAGTATGACGATAAAGCAACAAAAACGTTGGTAACTTACCTAGGTCCTCCTAACTTTCTAAAAATGTACTACGGGACGATCGGCGGAGTGGAAAAGTGAAGAACCACGGTGTTAGTCGACACTGTAGGTAAGTGAGACCCCGCCCCCTTTAGCGTGAGCCAAGAGGGTCGTCCCGTGTCCAAGACCGCCTAACTAGTCCAAGTAAAAAGGTGGAAAACATGCAAAATGAGGGAAGACCGACTAATGCCGCTATCATCCTTCCTCGGGATTCGGTCCTTTGGTAGGCTCTTCACGGCAAAAGTCGGAAAAAGGCTTATTTTTGTGGGGATTTCTTTTTGTGAGACGGGTTTTCTTTTGGCATTTTCTTTCTTCTTTTTCATTTTCACTTTGTTTTGCCATGCCATTCTTTTTCTTCTTTTCTATTTTCTTTGGGGCTTTTGTGCCTTTTCTTTTTCTTCATTTTTTTTCTTTCTTTCATATTTTTCATTCTTTTCTTTTTCTTTGCCCTTTTTGGCAAGATTTGGCTTTGTTGGCATTTTCATTGTATAACAAGAAAGAGAGAATCAACAATTTGCAAGTTATTGTGTGGATGTGTGTGAGATGTAGGTAAATGGGTGAGTCGGGGATCGCGATTTCCCTTCAAACCCACAAAAAGTGGAGACCTTGGACTAATCAAAACAATCCTAAACACGGTCACCTAGGGGACGAGACTCGGTAACCAAGGCCTTTTCACACCGTGGGTGGTCATAATGGTCAAAAGTGCAAATCCCGTAGTAAGTTCCTAATAAGCTAGGTGGACTCAAGGTAAAGGACCAACGAATTCATTGATTTAAGGTCATTCTACTAGACTAAAGTCCCAGACTCGATTTATATTACTAAAAAGGGAAAGTACACACTCACACACTAGCCTCTAAACCGGGTTTTCGAAAACTATTTACACACAAGACACACAACACAACACAAAATGAAGACATAACGAAAACAAAAGGAAAAGGAACAAAAGCAACAAAAAAACAAAACAAGGCAAAACAAAACACATAGACAAAACAACCACCACCCCTATATTCCACACAAGCCACCAAATCATCCACCATTATGCACAAAGCTCCACCCGAGCACACCTCAACACAACCTTCTCCAAACATCACAAGGAATAAAGGAGAAAAAGGGATAAGATGTTACCGGAAGTCTTTAGAGCTTTCCAAAGTCGTTGGCGATTAAGGCAACCTATAAGAACAAAGGGAGGCAAAACACGCACACAAAACAAATGTACGACACAAAGACACCAAAAGAAAACACAAAAGAGAAAATCTTTTTGATTTTTTTTTTTGTGAAATTTTTTTAAATTTTTAGGGTTTTTGAAGATTTTTCGAAAAGCTATGAAAATAAAACTACTACGATAGAATATCGCTCCCCCACACTTAAACCGAGCAATGTCCTCATATGCTCAATCGTAGTGTGTGGAGAGACAAAAGAAAAGAAAATAAACTACGAAAATAAAGCTAAAAAAAACAAAAAGAAAAGTGGAGAAAAGGGTAGAAGATGTCCGGCCGGGGTGTAGTCAAGTCACCATGGGCCGAGACGAGAAAGAGATATGGAATGGAGAAGAAAAGAAAAAAAAAAGAAAAAAAAATAAATGAAAGGAAATGGGAGGGGAGGGCTAGGTGTAATCAAGTCACCTAGCCCGGATTCCGTCCAAGTCCGACTAACTCCTAAAAAGGGGTGAAAATCTTGTAAATGGACTAATCGATTGACTCTCGACGTAATCAAGTCGTCGGGAGTCGGGAGCAACCATACTACAACCTCGAAGGCCATTAAGATCCCATGACTCAAGGGAAGGGGGGCAAACAATGAAAAACAAGCGATAAAAAGACGGAAAAGTAAGGATAGTTACCAAATCGAGCGGTTAGTAACTCACTTGCTCCATCGTCTCGATGATCATTGAAGGCTCGTCGCTTGTCTTCTCGGGTGTCATCTCGCTTCACACTCAAGAAGGAGTCATGGCCGGGATAGTAATGGTGTGAGGGGATGGTATTTGATGTGAGAGTCGGTGTAAAGTGAATAGGAAATGGAGTGAGGGCATGGAAATGAAGTATATGGGGCATATGATAAGGCTGGGGTAGCTAGGGAGGTTGGGAGGGGGCATAAAACGGTTGGGTGGACTTGATTAGCGAAGAAGAATCACAAAGGGGGAGCAGAGGATTATCCCGGTCGGGAAGACTGATCCCGATCGGGTTACCTCACCCGTCCCGGTCGGGACGTCCTCATCCCAGTCGGGATGGTCACACAATGAGCTCAAACCTTGGTACGCCCATCCCGATTGGGATGGCTCCTTCCCGGTCGGGATGCCGCACCCGTCCCGGTCGGGACGACCTCATCCCGGTCGGGACGCCTCATCCCGATCGGGATGGGCCTTCTTCAACTTCCACAATCCCAAAAGCTCGCTCGAAGCTTCAAAAACCCGATCCTCGTGCTTACAACCCAAGGTGCATCATAGCCACTCTTCTCTAGAAGCACTCTCATTTCACCTATCAAGCAATACTCAAACACACATCAAACTCTCTCCCTCACAACGCTCATCAATCCATCCAAATAACAAGAATTCACAAAAATCCAACTAACTACAAGAAAGAGATATATACAATGGGACGGTTCTTGTGGAACTCCGTCAAACCAAGGTGGTACAATCTTCATTCTTTTTCAACAATACTCCAACCGGTTCCATCTCCATCAAGAGCACGTAAGAACAAGTCGAAGGCCCTAGAGAAGTCTTCAATCAAGCATGTCATATAACCGACCACATCCCAAGGCTCCTCATGGCCTTGCCTTGACGTTCCCGGGGCATCCCGCTCATCCAAGTTTATCGACTTGAACTTGTACTTTTGGTCCTTGGGGATATACCCAAACGTCCACCGGTCATCATGCGGCCCCAAGGGAGGCTCATCTTCTTCCTTGCTTAGCAACTTGTCGTCAAGCCCATGATTCGGGCACTCATCTTCCTCCATATCGGAGTCATCATCCTCAAGTACATAAGAGTACTCCTTCAAGCTTTATCCCGATCCTTCCCCTAGATCGATGTCTTCCGTGGCATGGACCATATTACATGTCTCGGTCATAGGCGAAGTGTTGCCTTGGAGGTCAAACACTAACTCCTCGTCGCCTAGTTGAAAAGTGATCCTACCCTTCTTCACATCGATCACGGCACCGGCGGTGTGTAAAAATGGGCGTCCAAGGATGATGGGAGTGTTAGTATCCTCCGGCATGTCAACCACAATGAAGTCGATCGAAATGAAGAACTTCCCTATTTGTACCGGCACATCCTCTAACATTCCCAATGGTCGGTTAAGAGACTTATCGGCCATTTGGAGTGTAATGGACGTACACTTCAACTCTGTCATCCCTAATCGCTCACAAATGGTGTAGGGAATAATGCTCACACTTGCGCCCAAATCACACATAGCTCTCTCGATCTTGTAGTTGCCGATGGTGCATGGGATAGAGAAACTACCCGGGTCCTTCAACTTCGGAAGCGTGGAACCTTGAATAAGCTCGCTCACCACCCTAGTGAACGCTACCGTCTCTTCCTTGTCGATGGACCTCTTCCTAGCCAAGATTTCTTTCATGAATTTACCATATGCCGGGATTTGGGTAAGTAACTCGGTAAACGGGACACTAACATCCAATTTCTTCACGATATTAAGGAACTTGTCGAATTGAGTGTCCACCTTAGTCTTCATTTGCCTCGATGGGTAAGGCAACTTGATTTGGTACTTGTTTTGATCATTAAGGGTGGACTCTTCAAAGGACACTTTCGTTTTTCCCTTGTCTTTCTCTTGAAGAGGAGGAGGGTTGTCTTCTTGAGGTTTCTCGACCTCCCTTGAGACTTGCTCCTCAATTGGAATGTCAAAGCTTGACTCTTCTTGATTTGGAGATGTCATTTGCATTGTCGGTCCTTGTATTGGCTCTTGCTCATTAGGTGAAAAAGGGGGTTCATAGGACGTACCACTCCTCGTAGTAATAGCATTTACATGCTCAAATTTTGGTGTTTCGCCTTGAGGAGGTAGTTGCCCCTTTTGTCTTGAGGAGCTCCCCGAAGCTAGTTGAGATATTTGATTCTCAAGTATCATCATACGGGTATCTCTCATTGCGTTTTCCCCTTGAATATAAGTGAAGAGCTCATGATGATGCCTTGACATGTCTACTTGACCTTGTTGCAAATCTTGATTACTCCTTTGCATTTCCTTCAAAGTCTTTTGAATGTCAAAATCCCGAGGTGAGGACGATGGATTATGCGGAGTATCGGTGATGGCGAGGGGAATGCCATAATCATGTGTAGGAGACCGGCTCCTAGGCTTGCTTTGTTGTTGTTGAGTTTGAGTTGCTTGTTGACGGTTCCCTTGGAACCCATGAGAATTACCTTGTTGATGGCCTTGATTGTTGTCATGGTTGCGGTTTTGATACCCTTGAAAATTTTGGTTTCCATGGAAACCACCTTGATTGAAGTTCCCTTGTTGAAACCCTTGCTTGTTGTTGAAGTTGCCTTGGTTATTTTGCTTGAAATTGTTGAAGGGTCTTTGATTACCCCCATAACCTTGGTAACCTTCATTGTTGTCCCGTAAAGGAGGTGGAACATAGGGACGATGTTGTTGTTGATGTTGAAAGGCTTGTTGTTGAGGGACTTGATTGGAAGCTTGGTATTGATTAGAGTAGGAAGCACCTTGCTTGAACGCTTGAAAGGCGTTCACTTGCTCAATACTCCCTCTACAATGCATAGGATCATGACCAACGATTCCACAAGTATCACACATCCCAAAATAAAGCAAAGGAGGTGCAAACTCCAAAGCATTTACATCATGGATCGAGTGTTGGTTGGAGGAACTAGAGCTTTGAACTTGGTTGAGGTGGCTTTGGAGCTTTTTGTCAATGGTCTCCATGTGAGTTCTTAGTTGAGCCCCAAGATCAATGCTCAATTGTGTAATGGCATCAACCTCATGCCTACCTCCCCGATTTGCCTTCCTAGGCCTTGAGTATTGTGAATTATGCACCGCCATCTCTTCAATCCTTGACCAAGTTTGGTCATCCTCCACTTCGGTAAACCTACCGTTAGATCCCATATTGAGTATGACCCTCGAGTCTTCATATAGCCCATTCCAAAATTGTTGCACGAGGAACCATTGTGATAAGCCATGGTGTGGACAAGAACGGATCAAGGTTTTGAATCTTTCCCATGATTCGTAGAGGCTTTCATCATCGCGTTGTTGGAAACCCGTGATAGAGGCTCTCAATAGATTTGTCTTCTCTGGGGGATAGAATTGTTGGTAGAAGGCTAAGGCTAGCTTCTTCCAAGTATCAATGCCAAGTCTTGCTTTATCCAACCCCTTGAACCATTGCTTCGCCTTACCGATAAGAGAGAAAGGAAATAATACCCACCGGATTTGGTCTTGAGTAATTCCCGTTTGTGAAATAGCGTCACAATAGTCCAAAAAGGTTTCCATGTGTTGATGAGGATCTTCGGTTGGTAACCCGCTAAATTGACTTCTCTCGACCAATTGGATAAATTGCGTTTTCGCCAAAAAATTCCCGGTATATGCCTCCGGTAAAGTGGATGGACCGGGCAAAACGTCTTCCGTAAAGGTTGAGTGAGAAGAGAACTTAGGCATGATTGGATATAAGGGAGACGATGGTGGTGTAGACGGTGTTGATGTAGAAGAGGAGGGGGAACTAGGAGTAGAATCACCGAAGGGATTGATGAAGGTCCCTCCGGCCGTCTCTCGAGATGAGTTGCTCAAGTCGGCTCCTTGGGCTTACCCTTGATGAGTGGTGCTTGCACTTGGTTGAGAAATCCTAACCCGATTAATCGTCCGTTGGCGAAAGGCTCGAAAGAGTCTCTCCGGCTCTGGATTAAAGAGATAGAAGTCGCCTCCCCTCCTAGGCATACACTACACACTAGAACAAACGTGAGAACACCTAGTGCTTTATGGGCACTAGGCAACGACAATAACAAACACAACTAGAGACAAAGAGAAAAAGAAGAAAAACTAGAAAATATTCACAAGAGAAGAGAGGAGAACACAAAGAATGGTAACTAGGTCTAGAAATAAGCAAACTAAGTCTAAACAATGCACCGTCCCCGGCAACGGCGCCAAATTGATGGTTAGGGATTTGTCACGTCCCTAGCCAATCAATATAACACCGACTAACCTAGTGAGTAGCTAGGGTAAGTCGGGATCGTATCCACGAGGACGGTATATCAAAGTTTAGACTAGGTTGGCCTAAAACAAGACTAGATTACCAACAAACACGAAGAAGTGATAAAAGGAAAACTATTGAGGAGGAGGAATAAGAACTAGACTATCAATGCTAAACAATACTAATGATCGATCTAACAAATAAACTAGAGTAAACGATGTCTAACTAAGAAGATGAACTCAAATACGGAAAGAAGTGGGGTAGGTCGGGTTCATAGAGGTAGAAGGGTAATTGGGGTGATCAAGGGTAAAGGTGTCTCCTAATCGCTAGAGTCGGTCCGGGCTCTCGCAACTTAGACCGATGTCAAGGTGAGTCCGGGCTCTCGCAACTTAGACTCTAGTCGGCACTCTCGTGACTATGACTATTCTCAACATTTCCACAAAATAAACAATCAATGAGAAGATGAATACAAGCATGGGAAGCATGACCACTACAACTCACACAAGCATATCAACAAACACATAGAGTGCTTACAATGTGACTAACAACAAAGATACAACCTTTTCCCCTTAATCAACCCTAATCATCCATAATCTACCCCTAATCCCCCTACTAACCCCACAAAGAAACTACTCACTCATAATCAATGAGAAACTAACAATCATAAGAGAAAACAAACTCACAAACCAAACATCCATTATGAACAATGAGAACAATGACAATAACAATAACAATATAAAAAGATTGAAACTAGATTAAATAAACAAGGATTGGAGTAGAGAAGATTATACCAACACTAATATGATGAAAAAGATGAAAACTTGCATTAATGAGAAACCCAAATATAATCCCAAGGTTGTCAAGCTTGGAACAATCTTCAAGAATCTTCTTAATACAAGACTAATTACAATAATTAACTAAGGATTAAAGAGAGATTAGAACTAATGAGTGAGAGTAAATCTAGGGTTTTGGAGGCTTAAACTAATGTATGGTGAGATAAGATCTCTTAAAATTACAAGAAGGGAGTATATATATGGGTACAAGAGTGAAGGAGAAGAAAAGAAGAGGCCCGTGCTGCCTCTGTAGCTTCCCGACCGGGACGGATCATCCCGATCGGGACGGCTCTGTCATCCCGATCGGGACGAGTTGGTCCCGACCGGGATGGGCTCACAGCAGCCATCTTAATGTAGCGCCCCATCCCGAACGGGATGGGTCTTGTATGCCTTCCTTAAACACTTTTTGGTTTCTCCTTGGTTCTCGTGGGTTTCCCATCGATTCTCGGGACTTGGGATCGGGTCTCGGAGGCTCGGGATTGGGTCCCAAGGTCTCGGGGTCGACTCCAAGGCATCGAGTGATCGTTTCTTAGCTTCGTTGGCTCCAAAATGTGTATGTATTGAGTCAGAATCGCTCCAACTCTTCCAAATTGGTCTCGGGAACCTGAAACGAACTAAAGGAAGCATAAGAAGCCCCTAAACCGCTCCCAAGGAGCGATTCTACAAGAAAAAATGGGACCAAAACACTAAAAAATAGGCACTACAAACCACACTTATCAGTCATACCTGTCCTGATGATGACAGCTCCGCGGGGAGTCAGACTTGTAGCATAAGTCCTGGGAGTGCCTATATGTGGGCCCATCCCGTACCATTTCGGGGAAAATGCCGCCTCGGGCGTTCCACTGGGGAAATATGTGAGCTTTACGGGATTGCTTTTGAAGCCTTGAGTCGTACCTGAGCTGATGATGATGCTCCGTGGGGAGTAAAACTTGCCTTTCGGGGCGTAGGTGTACCCGTATGCCGACACATCACGTCTTGGATGTAGCATACCGGGGAAAAGTTGACTCCGTTGGGGAATTTAAATAGTTTCGCGGGGACTTGCTTCTGAAGTTTGGAGTGTACCTGTATGATGACACATAACAACTTGTATGTAACACATAGGCAAAACACTGACTCGTGCTGGGGAGTAAAGTAGCTGCGCGGGGACTTGCTTCTGAAGTCTTGGGTGTACCCGTATGCTGACACATGACAACTTGCATGTAGCATTTCAGGAGAAACACCGCCTTTGATGTTTCGTTGGGAAGCACTAGCTGGTACCTGAAATGTTAGATACATAGGCAGAAATAGCAGGCATAGTATATAGCAAGATAGCATACAGGAAATGCAGTTAGCATCTATAGACTGGCTTGCGCTGGGGAAATGATTTTTGCTTAATTTTGAAATCGAAGTCTTGAAAGCAACTCACGTGCTAGGAGATAGGTTTTTCAAAATTGAAAGGGGTAGGAAAGAAATTTGCAGTTTAAATAGACCGAAATTTGACCTTGTCGAAAAGGATTTTCTTAAATGGCTAAGTTTTGCGAATTTCAAAGCAAGGATTTGAAAAGAGAGACATACCGACAGACTCGCCTCTGGACGTGACAGGACGAGTTGACAGACACGACTTAGAATTTTGAAGGGGTTGGACTGTGACTCGGTAGGGGGGTGGGCCGCCTAAGATGACAAGACTCTTAAGCTGCGCTAATCCGTAGCCTAGGCGAGTGGCAACACAGTCGAACATCAAAACGGGAATGATCCGGTATAGGGGAACTGCAGTAGTCTGTAATGAGACTGTTTTCACAGGACTTAGCAGTAGCAGTGCTGTAGACTAGTGATCTTTTGAATTTTTGGTTTTGGGGTACATTCCCAAAGTGGGTGTCACTTCGAGTCCCTAACGGATTCTTGTCTTTGACTGAGCCGAGTGCTAGGACACACTATAGAAAGGTGGCTAGATTTTTGAAAGTATTTGGATTATGTGGGTGGATGGAGAACTTCTGCCTAAGAGAAGCCCCCAGGACGACAAAGCTAACTGTTGAAAACATGACAATGTCATGATAAGAATGATGGTGCTTTCTGAATTTGTGTCAATGTGGGTGGTTGTGCCCTTGTTGAAAGGCTGCCTACGTATTCACGTGTAGTGAAATCAAACCAAGCCGTAGTTCAGTGGATTGGAAGATATATTATTGTGCCTAGTTTATTAGGGCTTTGTGTGTAACTAGCCATAGCAATGGTGTAGGCTAGGTGAATTCCCAATGATGTCTTGATCAATGATAAGTGTAGTTTGTAGTGCCTATTTGTTGTGTTTTGGTCCCATTTTCCTTGTGGAATCGCTCCTTGGGGGCGGTTCATGGGCTTCTTATGCTTCCTTTAGTTCATTTCAGGTTCCCGAGACCGATTTGGAAGAGTTGGAGCGATTCCGACTCTATACATACACATTTTGGAGCCAACGGAGTAAAGAAACGATGACTCGATGCCTTGGAATCGACCCCGAGACCTTGGGACCCAATCCCGAGCCTCCGAGACCCGATCCTGAGTCCCGAGAATCGGCGAGAAACCCATGAGAGGCAAGGAGGGACCAAAGAGCTCTTAAGGGAGGCCTACAAGACCCATCCCGTTCGGGATGAGGTGCGCTTTTAAGGAAGCTGATGTGAGCCCATCCCGGTCGGGACCAACCCGTCCCGGTCGGGATGATAGGGCCGTCCCGGTCGGGATGATCCCGTCCCGGTCGGGACGCTACAGGGGCTGCGCGACTTCTTTTCTTTCTTCTCCTTCATTCTTGTACCCATATATATACTTCCCCCTTGTAATGTTAAGACATCTTATCATACCCTAGACTAATTTAAGCCTCCATTAACATTCAAAACCCTAGATTAGTACTACTCTCATTAGTTTAATTCTCCCTTTAATCTTTAGTTAATCATTGTAATTAGTTCTTGGATTAAGGGGATTCTTGAAGATTGTTCCAAGCCTGACAACCTTGGGATTTTATTTGTGTTTCTTATTAATACAAGTTCTCTTCTTTTTCATCCATTGTTTGTTGGTATAATCTTCTTCTCTTATTTACTCTTGTTCTTAGTTTGTTAATAAAGTTTGAATCTTTATATTTTGTTTATTGTTTTTGTTATTGTTCATTATGGATGTTTGGATGTTCAAGTTGTTTTTTCTTATTATTGTTAGTTTTTCATTGATAATGAGTGAGTAGATTACTTGTGGGGTTAGTAGGGGGATTAGGGGTAGATTATGGATGATTAGGGTTGATTAAGGGAAAAGGGTGAAACTTTGTTGTTAGTCACATTGTGGGCATTCTATGTGTTTGTTGATATGCTTGTATGAGTTGTAGTGGCCATGCTTCCCATACTTGTGCTCATCTTCTCATTGATTGTCTACTATGTGGAAATGTTGAGAATAGTTTAGTCGCGAGAGCGCGGACTAGGGTCTAAGTTGCGAGAGCCCGGACCCACCTTGGCATCGGTTTAAGTTGCGAGAGCCCGGACCGACCCTAGCAACTAAGAGACACCTATACCCTTGATCACCCAATTACGCTTCTACTCTTATGAACCCGACCTACCCCACTTTCTTCCATATTTGAGTTAATCTTTCTAGTTAGCCATCGTTCTTCTAGTTTATTTATTAGTTCGATCATTAGCTTAGTCATACTTCTCCTCCACCATAGTTTTCCGTTTATCGTTTCTTTTTGTTTGTTTGGTAGCATAGTCTTGTTATAGGCCGACCTAGTCTAAATTTCGCTATACCGTCCTCGTGGATACGAACCCGACTTACCCTAGCTACCCACTAGGTGTAATCGGTAGTTTATTGAAAGTTAGGGACGTGACAAATCCCTACCATCAATCAAAGGGCTAGAACAGTTAGGATGTTGATCCCGTGACTGTGAGCGTTCTCCGGGGTAGCCCCCAGAGATGGTGTGAACTATTTGGGCATGTTCTATGCCGACCGCAGGTTGAGTTCCCGTGTTTGGGGCTGGTAACTGGTTTGGATGTTTTTGGAAATGTGGAGCTAGGTCGCAAGTGGCTTTGATGACTCGAAATCTGGAGCTCGATTATGTGGAGCTAAGGCTTAGAGGGTAAGGTATTGCAATGTGGTAGGAAAGGGGGAAGTCGAGTAAAAATGACTCGAACTTCGATCAGGATAAGTTTGATAATGAGGGATCTGATTTCCATGTCTGGCCCTAATGGTTAGGGTGTATCCTATGGAGCTTGAATCCTCAAAATTTTGGGCTGTCTCTTAGCCTAGGCCTCGGGAAGGTTTTGAGGGTTGTAATATGGGGAGGCTAAATGTGGTGTTAGCTAACCAGCTTGGTTGTCTCTCCCCTATTTGATGGTATGGGCATCGATAATTTTGAATTGACCGTACCCCGGTCAAGGAGCTTTCACCTGTGTTGACCATTGACCACGGTCATGGGCATTTGAATTTTGTGTTTTTGGGTTGACCTCTTAGCCCCGGTCGTGGGTTTCTTCATTTGAGTTGACCGTGCCCCGGTCAAGGGATTGACCGTATCTGGTCGAGGGATGTTTGGGAGTTCTTTTTGTTTTGGCCTTTTTTTTTCTTGGACTTTTTGCTTTTTTTGTCCAACTTTTTTTTCTCTTTTTTTTATTTCACGGCTATCTCTCCCTTTGATGTTGTGGGTGGATATGGGGGTGGGCCCATTGGTTGGATTAGGCTTGTGGAGCTAAACCTTTGTAAGGTGTAAGCCTAGTTGGTGTTTGTGTGAGTGCAACTCGCGATGGAGTACTCTATGGTAAGCATAGTAGTTTGGATCTCGGTATTGTCATCATAATTCCGAGCAGGCTTAGTGGGAGCATCGTCTCGAGTTGGGTATTTTTGGCATCAAGTCAGACTAACGCCTAAGATAGGGATTGGTCAATTTTATTGGAGGGGTGTTTATTGTGGGAAATGGGCTTGCCTCCCGTCTTGAACCCAAACTAGGAGACTACCTAGATTTGTCATAGGATTCGATACCGCTCCTGCTAAGGGTAGTTATGTGGCTGTCTATGCCAGACATGGAACAGGTAAGGGAAAACACGGGCTTCAGTTCCTGCAGTCATTATAGATGTGCCTATAATAGTCACGTGCGTGTGCTCACAGTGTATGATGATGGTGTTCATCATGTTCTCGGAAACACATAAGGAAAGTGTATAGTAGAGATAGAATATTGAAAGCTGATTTTTTGTTGAATTTTGAAAAGAGGACAGAATGCAAAAGACTCTGACTCTGATTTGGAAATGAGGATGTAGGGTATCCTAGACTCGGACTCAGACTTAGACTCGAATCAAATCTGGACTTACGGACGCTCGGTTGGTTGTTTATTTTTTTTGGTAAAGTCTTTGATTGGAGAAAACGACAGGTGCCACGACTCGCCTAAACTCGACTTTGCGCGAATGCAAGAGAGGAGTCAAACTAGACACGGCCCGGGGTGACGGGATGACAAAGACTCTTGGACCGGGATACTCGAACATTAACCTAGACGAGGTAACGACCCTGGCTCGAACTCGACCATGAGATTTGAGCCACGAGGATGAGTCCGAAAATGGGGCGACCGTGTTTGGCCGCGTCACGTATTCGGACCCACTGTGGCGACCTAAACCTTTAGGAGACTCGAGTGTTCGTAGCATAGGTACGACTCGAAGAAGGCATTATAAGGACGCCGGTGTATGATGAACGTAAGGTACTCCTTAGGGTGACCGTGTTTGACTGGTCGGTTGGAGGATAGCCCCCGAGCGACGCAAAAGACTCTATAGGACTCAGATGGGGTGGCATCTAAGTGACTCGAAAATGGCACGCGTGAGACAACACGTGTAGGACATGACCCTTAGAGCAACCGTGATTGATCGCTCTGCTAAAGGGTAGCCCCCGAGTGAGACCAAGGACTCTGATAGGACTCAGATGGTGTGACATCTAAGTGACTCGAAAGTGGGGTACGTGAGACAACACGTGTAAGACATGACCCTTAGAGCAACCGTGATTGACCGCTCTGCTGAAGGGTAGCCCCTGAGTGAGATTGCAGGTTTTGCTAAGACTCGAGTGATGGACGAGTGACCCTTAGATGTAAGGATCACGAACCTTTTGTTATAGGCCTATGCCTTGTAAAAGGTTGACTCGGCCTTGATGAAGGCAGACGGGTAAGGGAAGGAACTTGCGATGTAAGATCGTTTCGACGCTAGAGACCCTTGACTTGACTTGAATAAGGATGACCCTGTGATTAGGGTAGACCCTTAAGTTAAAGGATTTTTGAATTGGGATTACTCGACTAACGGATTGAAAGACGGGCAAAATTCCCTTAGGAAAGGTCGTGGGGACCGTCCTGTCGGAGGGAAAATTGCGTGTGACTTTCTAGTTAGGACTAGAGTGTTTATGAACCTTCCATTTACGAGTGTATGACTCGTGTTGGTCGGTTGTGCCTTTAGAAAAAGGCGGACTAGGATGGGGAAGAAACCCGTGATGTAGGATCAGCGGAGTTTCGACGCTAACGACCTTCGACAAATCATAAAAAGACCCGACACACGGATTACGGAGGTCCTATAATCGGAAGGTTTTGAAAAATGATTGAATATTGAAAGTTGAGAGGACGGTCCTGAAATTGGTAGTGGGCCAATAGGACCGGGCATTTTGAAATATTGGAATGGTTGCGAGTAATTTCGCGTTTTGAAAAATTGGGAGACGGTCCCGTTTTTTTTGAAATTGGCAGCATGCCGACAAGACCGGTTTTTTGAAAAGTTGAATATTTGGAATTTTGAAAATATGAATATCGAAAATAAATTTACGAAAATTTGAAAATTGAAAATGAGATCCCGAGGATTCGAGAATCGAAAACGACATCTCGGAGATTTTAAAATCGAGAATGGAATCTCGAGGATTTGAAAATCGCGAATGGCATCACGAAGATTTGAAAATTGAAATTGAATTTTGAAAATTCGAAAATCGAATGGTGGATCGGAAATTCGAATCGAAATGGATAGCATGCCGGCTAAAAAAATAGCTTGTTTTGAGTCAAATCGTAAGTCTAATTTTCGGCAGTATTCCGAGTTTTTTGAAATTGGATATTTTGAAAAGATGCATTTTTGAAATGACGATTTTTGAAAAATGACACGGAAACCAAGTAGCACGTAGTCAAACAAGCATTATGACGACGCTTATGTATGCATTACGCTAAGTCTCGGTCGGTCAAAATAGGGTCTATACCAACAACGATGGCTTTCTCGTGTTTAGGACGGACTCCCTAAGCCGAGTTGGACTTAGGACATGCCGCAAAACCCAGACGAGTTCCACCATCGATGTCTTTAGCGAACCCATGTAGGAATGCACCGTGGTATAGTGGGACGTCGGTCACAAGTAACCAGCCCGGGCAAATTTGGGTTATGCATGAATCATTAAACTAATGCGCGCACACTAATCTACGAACGATTTCTCTTCGAGTCTCACCCTAGGAACCCCGATGACATGTGGTACATCAGGTGTCCCCAGCGGAGTCGCCAAATTGTGGACATGACGTAGGTCCACCCCGACGCGGCCACGCGCGGGTTTGGGTAGGCGAATGAATCTCGTGGTAAGATTGTTCTCGGGTTCGAAATTTAAGTCAAAATGGAGTCGCCACCGAATTTTGTGGTTATTCGGAACCATACGAGCCCACTCTATGTCGTCATGGGCTATACACAAAGTAAGCCCACTTCGATTTCAGAGTTTATGGGGCTCGTCCCTTTGCATTGTTATACCGATACCGTTTACACCGGCTTTCGTATATAAAATGACTCTCGTGCGCCAAGGTTTCAGACATCCGGAAACCAAAGGTTCTGAGTAAGGGGTGAGGGTACGTGTTGGGAAGCCCACTAAGGACACCCAACCCCGCCCGCACATGGCGGCCTCTACTAAGACATCGTTCGTGTTCGTGTACTCGCGCTAGTAAAACGACTAAATGATATGCAAACAGCGTTTTTGGGCTAAGCATGTGAATTATTGATTTGCTACGTCATTTAATGCATCTTGATTCACGTCAAAGTGATTTAGCATGTGATGTTCATTTAAATAAATAAATGGCAAACATCGAGAATAGAAAACTCGTAAATAAATTACAAATTACACGGGCGGAATACAACCCGGAATTCACAATACAACGAGCAATAAAATAGAATAATTGAATTAAATAAGAAGAGCAATAAATAAATACACGACTCGACAAAGACCCGTATACAATAAATGCACACTAGATCGTGAATTAGTTAGACGGACGAACCTTAATTAATTACGCATTATATTGCATATTAATCAAAGGACGGAGGTTCGAGACCTAGGTGTGGTGCTAACCCTATCTCGAACCTCGATGCCTTGTCCCGACTTATCACCTCGAGAAATGGAGCCTAAATTAATTATGTGTAGGATACGACTAAAGAGTCGTCGACATAAAATTAATAGTGCGAGACCGTCGATCAAAATCGTTTTAGGTGTCGTGATATGCATGAGTTTTGAAAATTAGAATTACGTGATTGATTATGCACGTGTCGACTAAAAGTCGTAAAAAAATGACGAGGCTCAAATGTTGCATTGAAGCTCTCGAATTTCTGGGCTATAGGACCCACTCGATCGAGTCATGGTCTGACTCGGTCGAGTGTGTCTTTAAAGTAGCTATTGTCCAGATTTTTGGGTGCTACTCGATCGAGTAGCCCATGGCACTCGATCGAGTGCCCCCTGTACGAGGCATGGCTCGTTTCATTTTTATTTGTTTGAATTTGATAATTGACCGAGTTAAATAAAAATATTGCATTATTTAAATTCAACTCGGTTCTCGATGTCATAAACGTGTATTATACGATTATGAGACCGTTATCGGGATTTTATGGAATATGCTATTATGTGATTGAAGAGTTTGATTAGTGACGAAATTGCATCCCTCTACGTCACGACATCGAAACTAATCCTTTCGGATTATGTGATGTCGGTTTTCGTGTCCACGGGTTCCGTGCTAATCATCGAAATGGGATCAAATAGGTTCAACTAGGACCAATCACGATCACATCATGTCCTTGAGTACATTGGGGCTGCGCTCCTTGAAAAGGCACCACCTCCGTCGTTACTCGTAAAGGAATTAGATGGACTTTAGGCGATCGTCATAGTCAAACGTATTCGAAACCGAGATTTTGATATTAGTATGTATATATACACGGTATAATAATGTTAGATGTTAGAATACGGAATTAAAGTGTTAGTATACAAAAAAATAAAAGTTAGTGTTAAGATACATAAATAAAATGTTAGTATACAAAATAAATAAAAAGTTAGTATGCACAAAATTAAAGGTTAGTGTTAGCGGTTAGTAATAATAATAATAATAATAATAATAATAATAATAATAATACAAATATATATATATAAACGGTAAAAAGATAAGGGAGAAAAAGAAACGGGGTTTGAATTACACCCTCAACCTACATACTTAATGGCCTCGGAAACAGACTCGTAATAGCGGCGTGAGCGCGGGAGTGTCGAGATATGTAGGGTGAGTTAGGGTGTGTATGGTTAGGGAGAGGATGCTCTCGGGTCTTTGACGAGTTTTGATCTCGAGTTTTGATTGTATGTGTGTGTATGTGTATCGGTTTTACGAGGGATGCTAACTCGGTTTTTAACCTAAGGTTGCTTAGGGTTTGTCGTATTGAAGTGATGAAGATGGATTAGGGTAGAAATGTAGGTTGCCAAAAGCTTGTGAGAGTTGTAAGAGTTTTGAAATGAGAGGGGTTAAGGGGGTATTTATAGGGAGACCTCGACATAGGGTCACTCGACCGAGTGGCCCTAGTGCACTCGGTCGAGTGCCCTCGCGAATGAACCTGGACACTCTTTTGACGCTCCACTCGATCGAGTGGGTCAATCCACTCGACCGAGTGGATTAATTACGACATGCTAAATCGGGAATGATTGGCCTTGATTGCTCTTGATTGATTTTGGATTGATTTTGAATTGATTTGGCTGATTTTGAATTTGGCGCAAATTTTGAGAATGTATTTGGCTGATTTGTGAGACGGTTTCGTCTTTGACCTGGTTTTGACCCGGTCGCCAAAAGACGGGATTTATTTTTGGTGTCGGTTCTGACCCAAATTAGTCTTATTTTGCTCGGGACGACCCACTGGGCCTGGATTTGAGATTGGTTTTGAGAGATTTGCACTCCGCTAAATGCCCGCGTCGGATACTATTGATTCCGAGTCCGTATTCGAGTGTATTAAGTCACGTTGACATCCGATCATCATCGGGTGTTTTGTCGGGAACTGCTATAGACACTAGCAGGCAAAATGCGGGTGTCTACAATAAGAATATCACTACTCAATATTATCCGTAGTAAATAAAGGTGACATCTAAGAAAATGGAAGATTTTATAAGATAATACCCAAAATGTAAAGGATAATCATATCATATATGATACAATAATAGATAAGACAAAATATATGAAATCAATAATCTAGAATATGTATATGTATTATAATACTGATAATATCGACATGAAAGTTGCCAACGATGAGATTCTTGGGTCACGGTAGTAATGTGACCGTATATTTTTATTCAATTAAATCTTCATAATATCGGTATCTCGATATTTTAGTTGTGTTTGTTATATGCTACGATATTCAAGGTACTATGGGAAGGTTGTTAAGATACATATGGTTTAAGGGTAGGTTGCTAGAGGATCGATATAAACATAATTTACATATACTTATTCAAAGATTGCAATATATTGGCTGGCACTGAATAACTAATTTCGATTGTTGCTTTGATGGTGTAAGTCTAGGTTATTTATTTTACCGATTATATGTTTGTTTAATTTGTAGGCACAATGATTTTAGATTACCTTCGAATGAGTGGTTGATTAAGTTATAGATATGATCAAAACAAAGAGGTTGTGGGTACAATGGAAGATGGTAGTCATAAATTCATACAAATATCGTAATAAAGAGCAAAACTTAACAGGTAAACAGAAATTGTAATTTATTGACGCGTTTCGAAGCAGAAACGTGGGAAAAATTGTCTTCAAAATTACCAAATGCAACACGAAAATGTAATTGTTGGCTAATCATGGTGTGTATAATTACTGCCTAAACAGATTACAACCCGGCAATAAGATTGTTTCAGAAAATAATGAAATAAACACACTTCTAATTTTGTCTAGAAAGACGCTGAAATTGAAACCCAGGAACTCGACTATGCATCCGTCTTGTCCACCTTGTCATCAACAGTTGCCTTTGATGTTGATCCCGCATCAACTGCATTAATGTCGTCCATAATGCACTCATTAAATGGGAGAGTTCGTTTGAGTGGTGTCAACTTGGACGTGGACGGCGGTGAAAATGCTTCAGTAACCTTAGGATAAAACAAATGAAATACGTGAGCGACATGCTATGTGTTAGAAATGTTGTTCTAAAATACCATGTCAGAGAAAGATGATAATGAAAACCTGGTTGACGGGAGCTAGAATGTTGGACAGAACAACCTCTTCGTCTACGACAGCTTTGTCCTTCAGGTTCTTGATCTGTTTCTATTACATTGGTGCTCGCAGATTAGATACGACGGTTGAATATGGTAAGTAGTAAGGGAAAAAAACCGGTAGGGACTATGCTAGTCTGATGTTACCATTGCGAAGTTTGTAATGACGGCAACTTGCTCCGTGCTGTTCTTCAGTGCAACCATATCACACTTTTGAGTAGTAAAACAGAAAAATAACTAAGACGCAGGTTGATAAGCAACGCACGACTTACTAATTTTATACTATTTAGAGAGCAGCAAAACACCTTTAACTTCTCTGTGCACGTCTTCATCCAACACTCCATCATGTCGGGATCGTCACTCATGCTTGCGACAGTGTACGAATGTGAACCCTGCTGGACGTTGTAGCGTTCACTGATGTCAATTTTGAACACAAATGTTTTTTTGATAAAAAAACTCCAATTCAGTGGGGATCGAATCCGATTCGCCAGCCTACATTGCACGGAATGATTATATAATTTAGGTGTTGGCAACAAAAAGATATGTTGCAACAGAAACAGTTCAACAATATGGAAATGACAACATAAGCCGACCTGGTCGAGAGCATTAATCAAGTCCGAGGCATGGTGGTTATGAATTGCGTTATCTGTCCGTCAAAAACAACAAAGTTAATGGTGTCGTCGCCAACATCAGATGCAACAAACTTGACCTCGAACCTGTGTACATAAACCGTAGAAGAAAATATTAGTGAGTTAGAGCGGCAGGCATTAAAACTAAATGAATAACGATAAAAGATATTAATAATAATACGACCTCGGTACCCTGGACACATAACCACGGGTATTCCCATTGCAACCGGCTCTACTACATATGCAACGACCGTCTTCATTATTCTTGGTCGCTTTCGCCCAACATGTCTTGTAGCTGTCGTAATACCAACCTGTTGAGCAGTAAAGGTCGATTATGCGACCGTATGTTTAGAATACACCAGCCTGTGAATAAGATTTGACAGTGTCAGTGATCTATAATATGATTTTGTATTTAACTTGGTTGGTTTAATTAATTTCGTAAATACGACGTAGATACCTCTTCATTAAGCTTAATGTCTGATATTGTTTTAATATTTGATAAGTGTGTTTTGTAGTGCTTATTCCTTGTGTTTTGGTCCCGGTTTCTCTTGTGAAATCGCTCTTTGGAGCGGTTTCGAGGCTACTTATGCTTCTTCTAGTTTGTTTTAGGTTCCTAAGACTAATCTTGGAGAGGTGGAACGATTCCGACTCGTTTCCGACACATTTGGAACCAACGAAGAGAAGCGACGATCACTCGGTGCCATAGACTCGATCCCGAGCCCTTAAGACCCATTCCCGAGCCCTCGAGACCCATTCCCAAGAACCGAGAATCGATGAGAAGCCTAGGGAGAGCAAGTGGGAACCTATGAGACTATATTTGAAGCCTACAAGACCCATCCCGTTCGGGAAGGACCCCATCTCGACCGGGATGAAAAAGCAAAGGAAGACGAGCTACTGGAGCTCCATCCCGGCCGGGACCAGGTCCATCCCGACCGGGGTCACCTCCTTCCCAGCCGGGATAGGCCCAGATCAGGGCTGTTTCGCTTTTCCGCCTCCCTTATTCATTGTAACCCTATATATACCCCCCCTCTTGTATTGTTACACTATCTTATGTTATGTTAGACATTACCCACTAAACCCTAGACTATTTTAGGTTAGATTAGCTTAGATTAGTGTAGATTAGTCCTTAATCTTAGTTTAATCCTAGTTAGTTCTTGGGTAATTGAAGATCTATTGAAGAATTCTTCTCTATTGACAACATTGAAGATACTTCTTGGGTTGATTTTATACAAGATTCAATCTTTTGCCTTTCATTTGTGTATGGTATAATCTCTCTTCTCTTTATTCTTCTTTACTTTAGTTTTCTCTTGTTTATGTTCTTGTTTGGTAATACTCAATCTCATATCATGAACCTTGTGGACATGACATAGGTCCACCCCGACGCGGCCACGCGTGGGTTTGGGGAGGCGAATGAATCTCCATATGAGAATGGATCGAATTGAAATTTAAATCTAAGTGGAGTCGCCACCGAACTTTGTGGGAGTTCGGGCTCGTTCGAACCCACTCTATGTCGTAGTGGGCCGTATACAAAATACGGCCCATTTTCGTTGTCAGAGTTTATTGGGCTCGTCCCTTTGCATTGCGATACCGATACCGTCACTACCGGTTATCGTCTATAGAATGACTCTCGTGCGCCAACGGTTTCGGGCATCCGGAAATCGAGGTTCTGAGTAAGGGGTGAGGGTACGTGTTGGGAAGCCCACAAAGGACACCCAACCCCGCCCGCACATTAGCGGCCTCTACTAGGATATCGAATGACTTTCTAATACGCGCGTTAGTAGTTCGGTGAAAATGATATGCAAACATTATTTTCCCTAAACATGCGAAAAAGAATGAATGGGTTTCTAAGTCAATTTAATGCAACTAAAACTAACGTCGAAGTTAATTTTAGCATGCAAGTTCATTTTAGTACAATAAAATAAACAAAGTAAATCGACAAGGGAACAAACGGTTAGTAACGGTATAATAACAATAACGGTTTGCAAATTATAGAATAATATGGAATTATATAAATAAAAATGATGCAAAATTTTGGAAAGTAATATTTAACGTGATGAGTTAGGCACGTGTCGACTTAAGTCGTAAAAAACATTAACGAGATTCGAATGATTTTAAAGGACTCACGGTTTGACGTGATAAAGGGCCACTCGACCGAGTAACTGGCTGACTCGGTCGAGTGGCCCAGTGCGCCTGCAGTCGGGCCTATTTAAGGGCCCACTCGATTGAGTGGAGCTGACACTCGAATGAGTGGGTCAGCTGGATCGCAATGGTCCGGTTTTTGGACCTTGAGTTGGGTATTTTGTGGATTTTGTATTTGGTTGGACTTTTTGATGTTTATGTGGCTGCCTTTATGTGCCTCGGAAACAGCTTTGACCGGGGTTTGACCCAATCGCAAAAAGTCGGTTTTATTTCCGGTGTCGGTTTTGGCCCAAATTAGCCTCATTTGATTGGAAACGACCCACTGGGCCTGAATTTGAGGTTGGTTTTGTGAGATTTGTACTCCGTAAGCGCTTAAGCCAACAACTAATGGTTTTGAGCCCATATACGAGCGCGTAGAAACACGTTTGCGTCCGATCATCATCGGGTGTTTTTAGGAAACTGCTATACAGACCTGGCAGTCAGAATGTGGGTGTCTACAAAGCCCCCACTCTGACTGAGGCTTGGACAGGGCGAAAGTCAGAGTAGCTACTAAGCCAATTAAGACTTGGTAGACTTCCGATCGTGTCGCTTATAGTCCATTGGACTTGCGTGAAGGGTTCGCCAGCCATAAGATAGAAGTCATACCTGAGCTGATGATAATACCCCCGTGGGGAATTTGGACTTGTCGCGTAAGTCCCGGGTGCGCCTATATATGGGCCCATCCCGTGAAAAATGCCGCCTTGGGCTTTCCGTTGGGGAGGTACGTGAATTGCGCGGTCCTAAAATTTTGCATGCGACACGTAGGTGAAACAAATATGACTCGCGCTGGGGAAAATGGTTTTTGAATTATTTTTTTTTGTATTTTTGAAAATTTTGAAATTTTCGAAATTTTTGAATTTGGAATTTTGAAAATTTTGAATTTTTTGAAATTTTTGACTCCTAAAGAAATTTAGGAAAGTTCGGGATGACTAAGTCCGTGCTAGTATCGAGACTACGCATGTGTGCTTAAGCCCGTTGAAATTAGGAAACTTTTGTGCAGGGAAGATATGGAAAGAAAGTTGTGGGGTTAATACTATAAATACCCCTCCCTTGTCTTTGATTTTCTTCATAGTTCCTTCACAAATCGTCCCTTCTCAAAAAGAAAGCTCCTTATTCCTCTCAATATTTTTAACCATGGGTATTGATCGATTGACCGTGATGCTGCAAGAATGGTCCCGACGTTTTAGGGATACGGATCGGGTGGCTCTCAATCAGACGGGTATCACTCAGCTGTATCCTTTCCGTCAGATGCAAGTTGATCGCTACTTCCTTGATGCTTGCTTGTCCTACTGGGACGATACATATCATGTCTTTGCCTTTCCCCGGGGAGAAGTTTGTCTTTTACCCAAGGAGATTGCTGCTGTGGGAGGGTGGAACCCAATACTTCGACCTGCCATCCCATATTCGGTCTACGACCCGAGGAGGAAGCTTCGAGAATTTTTAGGGCTCTCCCACAATGAGGTATCTCGAATGGACCGGGACAACAACACAGTTTCTTTGATCGATCTAGCCGAGAAATTTATGAACCCGCATGATGTTCGGGTCAGACCGATTCATAGCCGTAGGGCTTTCTCTTTTTCTATGGTCCATGTTTACGCTTTTATAGGTCACATGGATTTGTTATCGTGCATGGGGGACGTTCGCCTTTTTACCGTGGTTGACCTAATGGAGACGAAGCATAGCCTGGCCTGGCTTATCACGGGTAAAATCATTCAAGGCTTGGAGAATCGCAAGAGAGATTCATCGATTCGTCTAACCGGGAGCACCCGTTTGCTGCAGGTAATCGGATTTTCCCTCGATTTTATTTTCTCGATTTTTGATTTTTTTTTTTCGCAATTTCTCTGCTGCAGTGGGTACTTGATTGAGTCACCCTGGCACCCGATCGAGTGCCCTCGTATAAAGCCCCCTGCTCGTGTTAGAGGCACCACTCGATCGAGTGCCCTTAGGCGGACGCCTATTTTGTCTCGGAAACTCATATTTTGTTTCCTTTTTCAAATTTGGCTATACGAGAGGCTATCGGTGATAGATCCTCCCCTTGACGCGAGCAACTATTGTCATAATCAAGTGATGACAAGGAGGCGAGCTATCGATTTTTCTCGCCAAATTACTCAGAAGTATTGGGACGAGGTGTTGTCTTTCCACGGAGGCCTGTTGATCCGGTGGGTAGTGCCATGGTGGCCCATTTATGTTTGGACAGGTCTGGACCCGAGGAACAAAGCTCGCTATCAGGTAATATTGTCTTTCAGGCAGACAGTTCATCTCTACCCGGATCGCATACTACGGCAGTATGGTTGGACCCAACGAATCCCAGAAATTGAAGCAGTTGTGAGTGAATCTACCCAACTAACTGATATGATGTGCGATACTTGGATGCAAAGATGGTACACCCGGCATACTTGGCCCATTCCCAAATCTCGTCACTCAATCTGGGTTTCAGACTCTTATGTGAAGTGAACCAAAGCTGATTCCGCGAAGGCCCGCGCTGCCTTGAAGGTTGATGAAGCTTTTGACCTGCTACGGAGGGAACAAGTCAAAGATAATAGGGGCTTCTTCGACGAAGGAGACACTCCGGCTACCATGGTCCGTCTTATGTCAGGACAAAAGAAGAAGCCCAAGACTCAAGGTGAAGGGGCTAATGCTAGAGGTGCTCGGGGGAAGGTGAGCCCCCAGACCGACTTAGAAAGGAGACTTGGCCCAAGATTGGCAGTTCAGGACCGACTTGGCCCACGAGATAGACTACCTGAGCACGTGCGGGCCCGACTTGGACCAAAAACAATAGCAGAAGACCCGCTGTCAAAGAAGCGGGTTCGAGCTAAGGAAGTTCCCCTCGTGATTCGGGAACGCTCGCCTCCGCCCCGACGACCTCGGGCTCCACGCGACCCAAAGGACAAAGGGAAAGGCAAAATGCACGACTATTAGTCTCCTTTGTTTTATTATCTAAATATTATTACTATTTTTTATGGTGTGTTTTTTTGTGTGCCGTTTCCGGCGTTTTTTTTTTTTGTAATTCCCGAGTTTATCGAGATTTTAATAAAAGATATATTATTGAATACAGTTCCCGTCTTTTCGTTATTGCAGTGGTTGTACCCTTTTGAGGGGTTGCCTACGTATCCACAATTAGCGGAATCAAACCAAACGTAGTTCAAAAGTATGATTTTTGCAATTTTCGAAATACATCAAGATTATTAATTCGAGATGTGCGACCGTAGAATAGTTAATTCTAACTTATTGACTTGTCTATAATTTTTTTGAAAATTTATAAAAAGACAATTTTTTATAAATTTTTGCAAGTGACATTGAGATAGGGTTTATGGGTATTAGCGCTTCAACTGGTCCAAGTTGGTTGGGTTGACAAATTCGTTCCCGTCCAAGTCTGTCAGCATCACCGCTCCTCCTGATAGGACCTTCTTGACTAAGTATGACCCAGTCCAATTGGGTTTAAATTTTCCTCTTGGGTCAACCGGTAGTAAGGCACGAACCTATTTCAGGACTAAATCCCCTTCTTTGATGTTCCTGGGCCTAACCCTTTTGTTGAAAGTCCGTTGGATCCTCTTTTGATATATTTGGATATTGTTGAGGGCCCGGGATCGTCGTTCGTCTAAAAGGATTAGCGAATCGTATCGGGCTTCGACCCAATCTGCTTCAGGTACTTGGCTTTCAAGTAAAATTCTGAGGGATGGCACTTCTAGCTTGACTGGTTGGACCGCCTCCATTCCATATGTCAAATAATATGGAGTTGCTCCGGTTGCGGTGTGAATTGACGTCCGATACCCCCAGAGAGCAAACGATATTTTGTCGGGCCACTCCCGGTAATTCTCAGCCATCTTTTTAAGTATGGTGACAATTGTTTTGTTAGTCGCTTCTACTGCTCCATTTGTTTGGGGTCGGTAAGGTAAAGATGTATGTCTCTGAATATTGTATTTCGCTAGCAATGCAGCGGTTTCAACTTGGAAGTGGGTCTCGTGATCACAGATAAACTCATGTGGGATCCCTTACCGGCAAATGATCTTATTTTGGATGAATTTGGCCACGTGCTTGGCATTCAAGACACGATATGACTCGGCTTCGACCCATTTGGTGAAGTAGTCGATGGCTACCATAATAAAGCAATGACCTCCCGTCCCGGAAGGACGTACCTTGCCAATTATATCAATGCCCCATGTCGAAAATGCCCCATAGTGTATAGCAGAGACGACGGCATATGTTGTACATTGGCAAAGATCTGACAGTTATGGCAGTGTTTGACATGTAACCGACAGTCCGTTTCCATGGTGTTCCAGTAATATCCGAGCCTCGTGATTTTCCGAGCTAACATACGGGCATTCATATGTGGACCGTTTTCGCCATCGTGTACCTCGACCATGACCTTTTCGGCCTGTATTTTATCGATACACAGGAGGAGAGCCCCCTGCGCCGTTTTTTTGTATAACTGCCCGTCGTCCGTACGAACAATTTGGGTTGCCAATCTTCGCAAGGCCTTCTTGGCCCGGTTTTCAGTTCCCGGGGGATACTCTCTCGTTGTCAAGTAGGTTAGGACTGCCTGATACCAAGGTTCTGGGTCATTTATCTTGATATCCTGGATGGCGTGGATATATGCCGGCTCGGACCGTCTTTCAACGCAGATTGGCATGCTAGTTAGATGTTCCGGGATATTTAGCAGGGATGCTAATTTGGAAAGTGCATCTGCAAATTGATTCTCTTCCCGGGGCAGGTAGATATATTCTACTTTTTGGAATTGCTTCTCTAGAACCCTTACCCATGCTTGGTAAGCCACGAGATTGGCGTTCCGAGTTTTCCATTTTTGGAGCGCTTGATTGATGACCAATGATGAGTCACCGTGGACCCGGAGATTCGTTACTCCTAAATCAGGGGCGGCTTGCAACCCGTGGATGCATGCTTCATATTCGGCTGCGTTATTAGTCACGTCAAAGTCCAGTTTAATGGATAACGGGGTATGTTCCCCTTGTGGCGAGATTAACAGAATCCCGACCCCAAATCCTCGGAAGTTGGATGCCCCATCAAAATACAAATCCCATGTCTCGGTGTCGGTATGGAATATGTCTTCATCAGGAAAGGCCCATGTATCGATGTGGCCCTCTTCAGATATTGGACTATCGGCGAGGAACTCGGCTACTACCCGGCCTTTGATGGCTTTTAATGGTACAAACTTGAGGTCGAACTCAGCTAATATTAAAGTCCATCTGGACATCCTGTCGCTGAGGATGGGCTTCTCGAACAGGTACTTGATATGATCCATTTTGGATAATACATGTACCTCGTGACTGAGCATGTAATGTCGGAGCTTTTTAGTGGCCCAAACCAAGGCTAGGCACGTTTTCTCGAGCAATGTGTCCTTGCATTCGTATTCTAGAAACTTTTTACTGATGTAGTAAATAGCCCGCTCTTCTGATTCGACGGTCTGGGCCAGCATAGCCCCCATGGCTGTCTCGGTCGTTGTTAGGTATAACGATAGAGGCAAACCGGGTTGAGGTGGCATTAATACCGGCGGAGCAGACAGAATCTCCTTGATTTTGTCAAAAGCCATTTGACATTTATCGTCCCATAGTACCTGTTCTCCTATCTTCAGTTTCTTGAAAATGAGCTCGCATACCATGGTTAGCTTTGAGATGAATTGGCTGATGTATTGGACTTTCCTGAGGAACCCCCTTATTTCTTTTTCGGTTTTGGGTGGTTGCATCTCAGTGATGGCCTTGATTTTAGCTGGGTCGACCTCGATGCCGCGTTGGCTAACGATATGGCCCAGTAATTTGTCCTATGTTACCCCGAAACTGCATTTTTGAGGGTTCAGTCACATGTTGTACTTACGCAATCTGGTGAAGAACTTTCTTAGGGCCGAGATGTGCCCGCTTCGGTCCTTGGACTTGACGATCATGTCGTCCACATAAACCTCCACTTCCTTATGCATCATATCGTGTAGTAAAGTGGTGGCGGCTCGCTGATAAGTGGCCCCGGCGTTGATAAGCCCAAATGGCATGACGGTGTAACAGTAAGTACCCCAAGGTGTAATGAAGGTGGTCTTACTCATATCCTCTTCTGCCATTTTGATTTGATTGTACCCGGCGTACCCGTCCATGAATGATAGAAGGGCATGATCGGCCGTGTTATCCACCAGTATGTCGATGTGTGGTAACGGAAAATCGTCTTTTGGGCTGCCTTGTTAAGGTCCTGGAAGTCCACACATACCCGCACCTTGCCGTCCTTCTTGGGTACCGGCACGATGTTTGCGACCCAGTCTGGATATTCAGACACTTGTATAAAGCCCGCTTTGAATTGCTTGTCGACTTCTTCTTTGACTTTGAGGGACCATTCGAGCTTCATTCTTCGAAGCTTCTGTTTTACCGGCTTACACCCATCTTTGATGGGTATACGGTGTTCAGCTATTTCCCGATCTATTCCCGGCATATCCTTGTAGGACCATGCGAAGACGTCTTTGAACTCAAGGAGGAGGTCTGTGAATTGTTTTTTCTCCTCGGGTTCTAAAGATAGGCCTAACTTAAGCATCTGGGGCTCTAAAGTGGTTCCCACATTGATGGACTCGGTTTCTTCAATTACCGGGTCTCAGGACTCCCTTTGCTCGAGTTACTCGATTTGATGCGGAGGGAGAGGTACCTGTTCGTCGGATTTCTCAATGTCATTGCATATAAAATCTTTGAAATTGGAAGAATTTTGGAAATAAGACAAGTCGTAAGCAGAACGGTTTTCGTTATTATTATTAATAGTAAATTTTGAGAAAAGCTCGAATAGAGTGGCCATCTGATCGTTGGTCAGTGGCGGGATTGGGAGTGCTCTCGAGACAGGCCCCGAGACTCCAGTGGCTAAAGGAATAGGGGTTACAGATAGGACTCTAGCACCAGACCCTCTAGACTCGGACTCTACTCCGACTCTGACTCCGACTCAGACTCAGACTCCGTATCCGGCACGTCTCCCTCGCCGGTGGTTAGCTTGTAGACCCGTCCTTGGCTGTCGGTCCACTTGATGGTCTTTCTCCAGGCCCTTTTCCCGGTTTCTGCCCCAACTTCGGAGATCAGCTTCGTTGGATCGAACCGGTTGCTGCGGAGAATCAGGTTGACCAGATCATCCTTTGGGGCGGGGATGGCCCTGTCTTCCTCGAATAGGAGCCCTAGCACGGGCTCGGAGTTGTTCTCCCCCTCCTTGGACTCAGTTTGAACAAGGGTGAATATATCATCGGGGATGAAATTGCATTCCCGAGCCGTTTTGGTCTCGGGATTTGTGATGTTGGGATGGTAAAGGCCCACTTGAATAGCCCCGAATACTGGAGTAACAAAGTAATCGGTTAGTTTCGGGCTATAAGGGCCTAAGTAAGTACCCTTCATGAGGTTGATGGCCTTATAAATACCGGCTCGGACCACGTTCTCCGGGGTTACAGCATACCCTAACCCGAACTGTGATTCGCCATCGTTCAGGACTTCGATAATCTTCCCAGCTGGAAGATATGGCCTCAAGGTAGCCCCCGGCAGGTAGCCCAAATTTTGTAGCATCGTGTCAATGCTAGTGGTGAAGTAGGGCCTGAAGAGGTATTCCTCCTCGATCATATTCACGAAATCAAATCCTCGTGGTTCGGCCTGACTTGCATTGTTGCGTTGCAGCTAGCCACGGTCATGGGGGTTGCCTCCAGTGTGATGATACCGTCTTGAAGTGGCATCTTGACTTTTCGGTGGAGGGTAGAGGATACGGCCTTGACTGCATGGATCCAAGGCCTTCCTAGTAGTAAGTTAAAGGACGAGGTAACATCGATCACCTGAAACTCCAATTCTTTTTCGATTGGGCCCGTTATTATTGTCAGCTTAACGGCCCCGTCAACTCGTTTTGGGCTTCCGTCAAAAGCCTGGATAGTCTGCACCGTCGGGAGATAATCGGCATCAGTGATGCCGAGGGCTTTAGCAATCCTTAGAGGTAGGACATTCACGACGGATCCATCATCAATTAGGGTCATTGGGAGGTACTTCCCTCGGCAAATGACCGTGATGTAGAGGGCCAGGTTATGGGCGGCCCCAAATGGTGGAAGATCGGACTCGGAGAAGGTTATGAATGGGCCTTCTTCTTTGGGTTTACCTTTGAGATAGGGCATGATAGTGGCTACCATTTCAGTGGGGGTAACCTGTGAGTCGACCTTGATTTCATCGAGAGCCTTAGTCAGTGCTTCTCGATGTGTTTGCGAGCTAACCAGAAGTTGCCATATGGTCAAGTCAGCTTGAACCCTCTTCAATTGTTGGACCAAGGCTGTGTCGTTGCTTGGTTCGTCGAGGGTAGATTCCGTCCTGGCAGGTTCAGTGACGGTTGTTGGAATAGAGCGCCCAGCGGTGGCGAGGTGGTTGGTGGCTAAGGCCTTGGACTTAGCCTTTCGGACCTCTTCACTGGTGATGGGGACAGCTTCCCCTTTGGCTAAGTACACATCCTCCTCGTCATCGAACCATATCCCGTTAATTTGTGGGATATAGGGTGAAATGAGGTGAGAACAGTCGACTACCTCTCTAGTGAATATAGCATGGGCACTGAACGGGTTTTCTTTGTTACTCGGCTTGTCACCGGTAACGGGATCTTCCCATTCTCAATCAGATCTTGGATCAGATGCTTCAGTTTCCAGCATTTTTCCATGTCATGCCCGTTACCTCGATGATACTGGCAGTAGGCTTGGGCATTGTAACTTTTGGACCTCTTTTCTACTGGAACTTCTGGGGTCGGGCCTATTGGTTGGATAAGACCCTTCGAAGATAGCCTTCGTAAGGCATAGGTATAGGTAGTCCCTATATCCGCGAACACCCGATTTGGAGTTTTCTTTTTGGATGAGGTGTCAAGCAGATTAACCTCGTCGAAGATGCTGCGAGTTGCAGTTGCAGGTATGGGCTTGCTCGAAGATGAACTAGGCCCTTGATATCCTTTGGTAGAGGCCTTAGTCAGGCTCTCTAACCTTAAGTCATCCTCGATCCTTGTGCCCATTTCAGTAAGGGCGGCAAAACTGGGGATGATGGCATACCGGAGATGGACCCGGTAGGATGGGAGGAGATTCTTGACAAAAGCCTCCACTAGCACCTTCTCGCTGGGCTTATCAACCAGCTTCACACTTTCGGCCCGCCATCTCTGGAGATACTTGGTGAACCCTTCTTTGGGCTCTTGGGCCATCACTTCCAGAGTACGCATTGTAGTCTGGATCTCGGTATTATCAGCGTAATTCTGAGCGAATTCAGTAGCCACATCGTCCCAAGTCTTGTATTTCTTGGAATCGAGCCTGTAGTACCAGTCCTTGGGATGCTTCTCGAGTGAGGAAGCAAATAAGTGCTTAAATATGGTGGATTTCACCCCTTTGACCGCCATGAATTCTTCGAAGGCTCGGATGTGGTGGACCGGGTCTTCGGGACCCTCAAACATCGGAATTCCCGTAAGGTTGAGGTTAGCAGGTAGCTCGTCATTCAAAGGTGAGTAGGAACGATCATTTTCAGTGTGGATTGAGTTGCTGGTTGACGGGTGGACCTGTTCTTCAAGCTTGCGAACAGCGCCGATTAACTCGGCTATATGCCCAGTGGGCTCGAATCCAGTGGGAGTACCTTTCTCCACAGCAGTCAGACGGGTGGCCAGGGCGGTCTGGTCGGTCTGGATGGCAGTCAATTGAGTTTCGATCTTCGCTAGCGCGGCTTTCAGGTCGTCCATCTTGCGTTGATATCTGGTCTCGGGTGGCCTGTCTGTAAGAACACCGCGTAATCAGAAACTAGCCCAAATCCCGGAATAGAAAGTACATCCCGAACAAGACCGAAAAGGGAAATGACTCGAAAAAGACACCTAGACGGGTGACTTGTGAAAGGTGGGCCTTCCTTAGAAATCGGCGGGTGGGCCGAGTCCTGTTCGAAGGAAGGTTCACGTGAGACATCCCCAGACTTTTTGTAGGAGTATGTCCTACGTAGGTGGGCCTTACCTTAGTCTAATAAGGCGGACTGGGATAGGGAAGAAACTCGTGATGTAGGATCGACAGAGTTTCGACGCTAGAGACTTCGACGACTTAAGGCACGACCCGACACTGCTAAATATGGGAAGTCCTAAGAAGACGAAGGTTTTGAAAATGGATTGTTTTTGGAAAATCCGAGAAAACTCGGGGAGGGGTCTGATTTTCGAAAAAAACAGGAAGTGTATCGGGCCGCAAATTTGAAAGTTTGAAAGTATTTTCGAGTTTTGAAATGGGCAGAATACCGGCTAGAAATAGGATGTTTTGGGTAAAATCATAAGTTCTAAATTCGGTATATGTCCCGGGTTTTGAAATTGGATAGTTTGAAAAGATGCAATTTTTGAAAAAAGACGGTTTTTGAAAACGACACGGAAACCAAGTAGCACGTAGTCACACAAGCATTATAACGATGCCATGTATGCTTTACACTAAGTCTCGGTCGGTCTACAAAGGTTCTATACCAGTGCACATAGTCTAGACGTTGATCGGAACGGACATTCTAAGTCGAGTTGAGCTTAGAACATGCCGCGAAACCCACTCGAATCGACTATGGACACCTTTGACATATCCATATTGGAGTACATCGAGGTATAGTGGGACGTCGGTCGCGAGTACCGTCCCGGGAAAATATGGGTTATGCATGAACCGTAAAACTAAAACGCGTATTGTACTAGTCAGACGATTTCTATTCGAGTCTCGCCCTAAGGATGCCGATGGTAAGTCACATATCAGTTAATCCCCAGCGGATTCGCCAAATTGTGGACATGACATAGGTCCACCCCGACGCGGCCACGCGTGGGTTTGGGGAGGCGAATGAATCTTCATATGAGAAAGGATTGAATTGAAATTTAAATCGAAATGGAGTCGCCACCGAACTTTGTGGGAGTTCGGGCCCGTTCGAACCCACTCTATGTCGTAGTGGGCCGTATACAAAATACGGCCCATTTCCGATGTCAGAGTTTATTGGGCTCGTCCCTTTGCATTGCGATACCGATACTGTCACTACCGGTTATCGTCTATAGAATGACTCTCGTGCGCCAACGGTTTCGGGCATCCGGAAACCGAGGTTCTGAGTAAGTGGTGAGGGTACGTGTTGGGAAGCCCACAAAGGACACCCAACCCCGCCCGCACATTAGCGGCCTCTACTAGGATATCGAATGACTTTCTAATACGCGCGTTAGTAGTTCGGTGAAAATGATATGCAAACATTATTTTCCCTAAACATGCGAAAAAGAATGAATGGGTTTCTAAGTCGATTTAATGCAACTAAAACTAACGTCGAAGTTATTTTTAGCATGCGAGTTCATTTTAGTACAATAAAATAAACAAAGTAAATCGACAAGAGAATAAACGGTTAGTAACGGTATAACGACAATAACGGTTTGCAAATTATAGAATAATATGGAATTATATAAATAAAAATGATGCAAAATTTTGGAAAGTAATATTTCACGTGATGAATTAGGCACGTGTCGACTTAAGTCGTAAAAAACATTAACGAGATTCGAATGATTTTAAAGGACTCACAGTTTGACGTGATAAAGGGCCACTCGACCGAGTAACTGGCTGACTCGGTCGAGTGGCCCAGTGCGCCTGCAGTCGGGCTTGTTTAAGGGCCCACTCGATCGAGTGGAGCTGACACTCGATCGAGTGGGTCAGCTGGATCGCAATGGTCCGGTTTTTGGACCTTGAGTTGGGTATTTTGTGGGTTTTGTATTTGGTTGGACTTTTTGATGTTTATGTGGCTGCCTTTATGTGCCTCGGAAATCGCTTTGACCGGGGTTTGACCCAATCGCAAAAAGTCGGTTTTATTTCCGGTGTCGGTTTTGGCCCAAATTAGCCATATTTGATTGGAAACGACTCACTGGGCCTGAATTTGAGGTTGATTTTGTGAGATTTGTACTCCGTAAGCGCTTAAGCCAACAACTAATGGTATTGAGCCCATATCCGAGCGCGTAGAAACACGTTTGCGTCCGATCATCATCGGGTGTTTTTCGGAAACTGCTATAGACACCTGGCAGTCAAAATGTGGGTGTCTACAAACCTCCATTGTTATGCTTGTTTTGTGATGTGTGTTGTGGTTGTCATCTTGAATATGTGTGAGTAGTTATTCCCTAGGGTTAGTAGGGAGATTGGGTGTGATTAGGGATGATTAGGGTGAGATGGGTGTTACTAGATGTTGTTTTGGTTGATTCCCATTTGCCTTGCACTCCACATATTTGATGAAATGCTTGTGAGACTAGAGATGATCAATCCTTGTTTTTCTTGCCTCTTCTCTTGTATGTGTTTGTTTGGTTGGTTGGTTTGGTTCCCTCATTAATAGCGAGAGCGTGGTGAGGATGACCCCTAGGCCGTTTAAGTAGCGAGAGCCCGATCGTAACATATGCTACGAAAGCATGCTAGTAACCCCGTTTCCCCCTTTTGGTCTCCTTGACATCCATGAACCCGACCTAGCCCTAGTTTTCCTTCTTCTTAATCTTTGTTTCCTTTAGTCATTAGTTTCTTGTTTTGTCCTCCTTTTTCGTGTTTTAGACCTAGTTTAGTCCATGATAAGTGTAGTTTGTAGTGCCTTTTTGTTGTGTTTTGGTCCCTTTTTCCTTGTGGAATCGCTCCTTTGGAGCGTTTCATGGGCTTCTTATGCTTCCTTTAGTTCGTTTCAGGTTCCCGAGACCAATTTGGAAGAGTTGGAGCGATTCCGACTCAATACATACACATTTTGGAGCCAACGAGATAAAGGAACGATGACTCGAGGCCTTGGAATCGACCCCGAGACCTTGGGACCCAATCCCGAGCCTCCGAGACCCGATCCCGAGTCCCGAGAATCGGTGGGAAGCCCATGAGAGGCAAGGAAGGACCAAAGAGCGTTTAAGGAAGGCATACAAGGCCCATCCCGTTCGGGATGGCCTCATCCCATTCGGGATGGGGTGCTACATTAGGATGGCTGCTGTGAGCCAATCCCGGTCGGGACCAACCCGTCCCGATCGGGATGACAGAGCCGTCCCGATCGGGATGATCCGTCCCGATCGGGACGAAGAACTGGCAGCGCGACTCTTTTTCTTCTCTTCTCCTTCATTCTTGTACCCATATATATACTCCCTTCTTGTAATTTTAAGACATCTTATCTTACCCTAGATTAGTTTAAGCCTCCATTATCATTCTAAACCCTAGATTATTGCTACTCTCATTAGTTTAATCCTCTCTTTAATCTTTAGATAATTATTGTACTTAGTCTTGGATTAAGGGATTCTTGAAGATTGTTCCAAGCTTGACAACCTTGGAATTGTATTTGGGTTTCTTATTAATGCAAGTTTTCATCTTTTTCATCATAGTATTGTTGGTATAATCTTCTCTACTCTAATCCTTGTTTATTCAATCTAGTTTCAATCTTTTCATATTGTTCTTATTATTGTTCTCATTGTTCATAATGGATGTTTGGTTTGTGAGTTTATTTTCTCTTGTGAATGTTAGTTTCTCATTGATAATGAGTGAGTAGTTTCTTTGTGGGGTTAGTAGGGGGATTAGGGGTAGAATATGTGTGATTAGGGTTGATTAAGGGGAAAAGGTTACATCTTTGTTGTTAGTCACATTGTAGGCACTCTATGTGTTTGTTGATATGCTTGTGTGAGTTGTAGTGGCCATGCTTCCCATACTTGTGTTCATCTTCTCATTGATTGTTTATAATGCGGAAATGTTGAGAATAGTTTAGTCGCGAGAGCGCGGACTAGGGTCTAAGTTGCGAGAGCCCGGACCCACCTTGACATCGGTCTAAGTTGCGAGAGCCCGGACCGACTCTAGCGATTAGGTGACACCTATACCCTTGATCACCCCAATTATCCTTCTACTCCTATGAACCCGACCTACCCCACTTCCTTCCATATTTGTGTTAATCCTCTTAGTTAGCTAATCGTTCTTTTAGTTTATTCATTAGTTCGATCATTAGCTTAGTCATACTTCTTCTCCATCATAATTTTCCATTTATCGCTTCTTTGTGTTTGTTGGTAATCTAGTCTCGTCGTAGGCCAACCTAGTCTAAACCTTGATATACCGTCCTCGTGGATACGATCCCGACTTACCCTAGCTACTCACTAGGTTAGTCGGTGCTATATTGATCGGCTAGGGACGTGACAAATCCCTACCATCAATTTGGCGCCGTTGCCAGGGACGGTGCATTGTTTAGACTTAGTTTGCTTATTTCTAGACTTAGTTACCCTTCGGTGATTCTTCTCCTAGTTCCCCCTCCTCTTCTACATCAACACACTCTACACCACCATCTTCTCCCTTACATCCAAGAATGCCTAAGTTCTCCTCTCACTCCACATTCACCGAGGTTGTCTTGCCGGGACCGAGTGCATTACCGGAAGCCTATACCGGGAATTTTGTGGCAAATACTCAATTTATCCAACTTGTGGAGAGGAGCCCATTTAGTGGTTTGCCCACCGAAGACCCGCACCAACATGTGGAGACTTTCTCCGATTATTTTGACGTTATATCTCAAACCGGGGTTACTCAAGATCAAATTCGTTGGGTACTCTTCCCTTTTTCTCTTATTGGAAAAGCGAAGCAATGGATCAAGAGTCTCGATAGGGCAACCATGGGGATCGATACTTGGAAAAAGCTTGCCTTGGCGTTCTACCGAAAGTTTTACCCTCCGGAAAAGACGAACTTGCTTAGGGCCTCCATCACCGGGTTTCAACAATGGATGAAGAGAGCTTATATGAAGCGTGGGAGCGGTTTAAGTCTTTGGTAAGATCGTGCCCTCATCATGGACTCTCACAATGGTTCTTAGTGCAACAATTTTGGAATGGACTTTATGAGGACTCGAGAGCTATTCTTAACATGGGCTCCAACGGTAGGTTCACCGAGGTCGATGACGACCAAACATGGGCGAGAATCGAAGAGATGGCGGTGCATAATTCGCAATACTCTAGGCCTAGGAAGGCACATCGAGGAGGCATGCATGAGGTCGATGCTATCACTAAGCTAAGCATTGACCTTGGAGCTCAACTTAAAACACACATGGAGACTATTGACAAGAAGCTCCAAAGTCACCTCGACCAAGTCCAAGGCACTAGTTCCTCACACCATCAACCGATTCAAGAAGTGAATGCTTTGGGGTTCGCACCTCCTTTACCTTACTATGGGATGTGCGATACTTGTGGAATAGTTGGACATGATCCTATGTATTGCCGTGGAAGTATCGAGCAAGTGAACGCCTTTCAAGCGTTCAAGCAAGGTACCTCTTACTCTAATCAATTCCAAGCTTCCCAACAAGTCCCCCAACAACAAGCCTTTCAACATCAACAACAACATCGTCCCTATGTTCCACCTCCCTTAAGGGACAACAACCAAGGTTACCAAGGTTACATGGGTAGTCCAAGACCCTTCAACAACTTCAAGCAAAATAACCAAGGTACCTTTCACAACAACAATCAAGGGTTCCAACCAGGGAACTTCAATCAAGGCGGTTTCAAAGGAAACCAAGGCTTCCAACAACAACAAAACCATTATCAAGGCCTTAATCAAGGCAATTCTCATGGGTTCCAAGGGAACCGTCAACAAGCAACTCAAAATCAACAACAACAAAGCAAGCCTAGGAGCCGGTCTCCTACTCATGATTATGGCATTCCTCTCGCCATCACCGACACTCCACATAATCCATCATCCCCACCTCGAGATTTTGACATTCAAAAGACTTTGATGGAAATTCTAAGGAGTAATCAAGACATGCAAAAGAATACTCAAGATGTGCAAAAATGTCAAATGGATATGTCGAAAACCCAACAAGAGCTCTTTGCTTATGTTCAAGGGGAAAATGCGGTAAGAGATGCTCGTATGAAGATGCTTGAAACTCAAGTATCTCAACTTGCTTCGGGGAGCTCCTCAAGACAAAAGGGGCAACTACCTTCTCAAGGTGAAACACCGATATTTGAGCATGTAAATGCTATCACCACAAGGAGAGGTACCTCTTATGACTCCTGATGGGTGGGATTTGTCGTGAATCCCAACCGTCAAATAAAACCGGCAAAACCTAACTAGGGTAGCTAGGGTAAGTCGGGTCGAATCCACAGGGACGGGAGGATGGACTAAGGTATGCTACGGTCTAGGACTAGGTTCGAGACGAGCTAATCTAAGGAGGGGGAGACTAGAACTAGGCTAGGTCTAAGGCAAGAAAACTATCAAAGAAAACGGGCTAGGATTAGGTCGGGGTCAAAGGGGTAACGGAATGGTCGAGGAAGAACTAGAGGTGAAGGAGGGAGTAGGGTAATCTAGGTAATGCCCGGGCTCTCGCAACTTAGACTCACCTAGAGGTTCATCCTAAAACCCAACTCGGCGACACAACACAAACGGAGTACTAGCATGCTATAGGCCTAGGTCGAATCCGGGCTCTCGCAACTTAGACCGACCTAGGGGTCGTCCTCACCGGGCTCTCGCAACTTAATGAGGGGACCGGACCCACAAACAACTATCACCCACAGAGAAAAGCAAGAAAAACAAGCATTCGTACATACTTAGTCAATCAAGCATTTCGACAAACACGTGATGTGCATCATACAAGAGGAAACCCAAATCTTCCACCAACATCTCCAACAAACCCTTAATCATCCAATTAACACCCTAATCACCCTACTAACCCTAGCAAGATACTACTCTAACATATCTATACTAAAACTAACACTAATAAGATGAACCAAAACAACAATCAAAACAAACATAATGAAACTAACAAGAACTATGAACTATGAACAATCCAAACAACAGAGATTCAAACTTGATTAATAAAACAATAAACAAGAGAAAGGAAAAGAGATTATACCAAACTAGAAGTTGAAAGGAAGAAGAAAACTTGCATAAATGGAAGAACCCAAAACAAACATCCAAGTTTGTCAAGCTTGGTGAAGATCTTGAGGAATTCCCAAATTACAAGTATTAATCTAGGATTAACGATAATCTAAAGACTAATCTACACTAATCTATGCTAATCTATGCTAAAATAATCTAGGGTTTAGTCTAATATGAAGTGCATAAGCTTAACATAACAAGGGAAGAGTATATATAGGGTTACAAATGAAAAGGAGAAGAAAAGAATTGAAGGGGGGCGAGCTGGAGCTTTTCCCGGTCGGGAAAGAAATTCCCGATCGGGATTATGGGAATTCCCGATCGGGATTTTATGTTCCCGATCCGGAACAGCCCCTAGTAGCTGCACTTCGTTCCTCCTTCATCCCGGACGGGATGAGGCCATACCCGTCCGGGAAGAGTCTTGTAGGCCTCCAATTTGAACTATTTGGTCCCTCCTTGGTTCTCATGGACTTCCCATCGATTCTCGGGACTCGGGATCGGGTCTCGAAGGCTCGGGATTGGGTCCCAAGGTCTCGGGGTCGATTCCAAGGCATCGAGTCATCTTTCCTTAGCTTCGTTGGCTCCAAAATGTGTATGTATTGAGTCGGAATCGCTCCTACTCTTCATGAACGGTCTCGGGAACCTGAAACGAACTAAAGGAAGCATAAGTAGCCCATAAACCGCTCCAAAGAAGCGATTCCACAAGGAAAATGGGACCAAAACACAGCAATTAGGCACTACAAACTACACTTATCAACTCTCCCACACTTAACCCTTACTCGCCCTCGAGTAAGCACATACTAATACTAAACTATCCGAGTGGGTATTAGCGCACCCTACGCCCCTTCAACTCATGCGAGTGCACTTAGAGGACAAGTGTACTCCGCAAGGCAAGTTGGGTCTTGCGACAAAACTGTGGATGCAACTGGACACAAAACACATAAACAAACAAACACACACACAAACACATAATCGGTTGCACCCAAAACAAAAGAAATAATGCTTCCCTCTGCAAGCGGTGAAAGAGGCACCGGTTTAGGACTCGAGGTAAGTGACAACGTTCCCAAGCTAGCAATACAAACCAAGGTGGACTAAACCCTAATAGTATGACGATAAAGCAACAAAAACGTTGGTAACTTACCTAGGTCCTCCTAACTTTCTAAAAACGTACTACGGGACGATCGGCGGAGTGGAAAAGTGAGTAACCACGGTGTTAGTCGACACTGTAGGTAAGTGAGATCCCGCCCCCTTAAGCGTGAGCCAAGAGGGTCGTCTCGTGTCCAAGACCGCCTAACTAGTCCAAGTAAAAAGGTGGAAAACATGCAAAATGAGGGAAGACCGACTAATGCCGCTATCATCCTTCCTCGGGACTCGGTCTTTTGGTAGGCTCTTCACGGCAAAAGTCGGAAAAAGGCTTATTTTTGTGGGGATTTCTTTTTGTGAGACGGGTTTTCTTTTGGCATTTTCTTTCTTTTCGACATTTTGATTTGCTTGTTGCCATGCCATTTCTTTTTTTCTTCTTTTCTATTTTCTTTTTGGCTTTTGTGCCTTTTCTTTTTCTTCATTCTTTTCTTTCTGTCATTTTTTTTTCTTTCTTTTCTTTTCTTTGCCCTTTTTGGCAAGATTAGGCATTTTTGGCATTTCAATGTGTAACAAGAAAGAGAGAATCAACAATTTGCATTTTATTTGTGTGGGTATGTGTAGGAGGTAGGGAAATGGGAGAGTCGGGGAGCGTCATTCCCTTCAAACCCACAAAAAGTGGAGAACTTGGACTACTCAAACAATCCTAAACACGGTCACCTAGGGGACGAGACTCGGTAACCAAGGCCTTTTCACACCGTGGGTGGTCAAAATGGTCAAAAGTGCAAATCCCGTAGTAAATTCCTAGTAAGCTAGGTGGACTCAAGGTAAAGGACCAACGAATTCATTGATTTAGGGTCATTCTACTAGATTAAAGTCCAAGACTCGATTTACACTACTAGGAAGGGAAAGTACACACTCACACTAGCCTCTAAACCGGGTTTTCGATAATGGTTTACACATAACACAACACAACACAAAATAAAGACACAACGAAGGACGAAAGAAAAAGAAGTAAAAGCAACAAAACAAGAAACAAAACAAAACAAACACAAACACAAACACAAACACCACCCCGATCATCCAAACAAGTAACCAATCATCCACAAACTTTACAAAGCTCCACCCGAGCATACCACAACACAAATCTCCTCCAAACTCCGCAAGAAACAAAGAGGAAAAAGGGTTGAAAAGATGTTACCGGGTGTCTTGGAAGCTCTCCAAAATTAGCGGCGATTAAGCGACCTATAAGGAAAAAGGGAGGCAAAACACGCACACAAACAAATATACGACACAAAGACACAAAATGAAAACACAAAAGAGGAAATCTTTTTGATTTTTATGAAAAAATTTCAAATTTTTAAGGATTTTTTCAAGATTTTTCAAAAAAAACTAAGAAAATAAACTAAGCTATACTAGAATATCGCTCCCCCACACTTAAATCGAGCCATGTCCTCATGCTCGATCGTAGGGTGGGGAGAGACAAAAGAAAAAGAAAAGAAACTACAAAAATAAAGCTAAAAATCAGCAATAAAGTGAAGAAAAGGTAGAAGGTGTCCGGCCGGGGTGTAGTCAAGTCACCATGGGCCGAGACAAGAAAAAGATATGGATGGGGGAAGAAAATAAAAAGAAGGAAATAAAAGGAGATGGGAGGGGAGGGCTAGGTGTAATCAAGTCACCTAGCCCGGATTCCGCCTAAATCCGACTAAATCCTCAAAAAAGAAAGTGAAAAACTTGTAAAATTTGGATTTTGAAATGACTCTCGATGTAGTCACATCATCGAGAGTCGGGAGCAACAACTACCGAGGCCTCGAAGGCCACCATGACATCAGGACACATAAGTGTACAAGGGGAAGGGGAGTGAACAAAGGAAAACAAGCAATAAAAGACGGAAAAGAAAGGATAGTTGCCGTACCATAGGTTAGCAACTCACTCTCACCATCGTCTCATAGATCAATATAGGTACTTAGCTTGTCTTCGTCATTGCTATTCCTCTTCATTCTCGATAAAACCGCATGGTAGAGGTAGTAATGGTGTGAGGGGAGTAGGAATCGATGTGAAATTCGGTGTAAATTGAAGAGAAACGAGGTGAGGGTATGTAAATGAAGTGTGACGGTCATATAACATGAGCAAGGATGGGTAGGGAGGTTGGGTGGGGGTATACAATGGATGGGTGGGCTTAAATGTCGAAGAAGAGGCACCAAAAAGGAGTAGGAGACCATCCCGGTCGGGATAGATGATCCCGATCGGGATGATAAACCCTTCCCGATCGGGAAGCCTCCTTCCCGGTCGGGAAGCCACTCCAGAAATCTCGAAATATGGCACCATCATCCCGATCGGGACGGCTCCTTCCCGGTCGGGATGGCATATCCTTCCCGGTCGGGAAGCTCCCTTCCCGCCCGGGATGGGTCTTCTTGACCTCCAAAACCACAAAAGCTTCACCGAAACTTCAAAAACCGACTTCCATACTCACGATCCAAGCTCTATCATTAACCATTCCTCTCTAGGAATCATCTTCACTTCACACCTATGACAATAAGCTCAAATACAACATCAAATTCCCTCCCTCACATCGCTCATCAACAATCCAAATAAACAAGAGTTCCACAAAGGCTAACAAATCCTAGAAACCAAACTATACAAACAAACATGAACACTAATACAAGCACAAAAGAAAAGAAAAAGAGATATTTACAATAATGTACTCTCACCAACTACACCTCCATAGCCATCAAGAGCTCGGAGGAGTAAGTCAAATGCTCTAGCAACATCTTCATTTAAGCTCACATGGCCGAGCCTAGCCACTCCCAAAAGTTTCCAAGTCGGAGGCAAGAAACGATCGTCTTCATTATACTCGGGGTTCTCGTGATCTTCCGGGTCTTCGGAACCATGATAGCGACGACTCTTATGACCATCCGGTAGGTATAGTGGTCTAGAGTCGTGCTCGGTGTCATGATGTGGGAGATCACACCCTAGAGGTGTCGCTTCTTCTACGGGGTCGAGAGTGGAACTCTTTTCCACCGCCCGAAAAGGATCCTCTTCACCAACCGTCTCACAAGACAAAGGGCTAGACATCGAGTGCGGTAGAGGAGGAGACGGCATCAAGTTTTCTTCATTGGAGGCTTTAGGATCCTCCAATTCCCCATACAAGGCAAGTTCCAAGGCATCTACTTCTTTTTCCCAAGTATTGCACTCCTTTTCACTCACCTTGTCTATATGGCCTAGAGGAGGTATGTCTTCACTTGGCTTTGGATTGTCTAGCGGTTCATCACGAAGAAAATCGAACAAATCCAATTTTATCGCCAATACATCGGCTCCCCAAGAGTTATCTCGAGAATCATGTTCACTCCCCTCCTCATTGTTGGCCCTTGAAGCCTCAACTTCCTCTATTCTTCCCTCATCTTCACCGCCTAAGCAACACTCAACAATGACCTCTTGATCGACCCTCGCTTCTTCATTTGTAGCTTCAAGATTGGGTTGAGACACCCGACCATGCCCAAATGAACCTTCCTCAACATGTAATGGAGCTCGAGTGGCCGACATCGTGATATGGGCCATGAATGCATTGATGCGAGCATCTTGCACCTCTATTTGGGCCTTGAGCTCCCTTTCAATCCCTTGCATGTGAGTCATCATCACTTGTTGAGTCTTTTGTAATAGAGCTATCTCCTCATGTTGACTCTTAAGCAATTGAGACATCATTTGACAAGTCTCAAGGATTGTTTGGTAGTTGTTAGGATGTTGGAATGATCCTTGACAACTTTCTTGGTAACCGTAAGGAGGGCGTTCATAAGATTGTTGATGAGGTTGATATGGTTGGTGAAATCTCGGGACTTGGCCATTTGCCCCAAAGTTGTCCCGTGATGATTGATGGTAGCTTGGACGAGCCATGTCCATAACGTCGCTTTGGTACCTAGGATGAGCTAGAAGCACTTGAGCAAACGTTAGTATCCTAGTGCTTTTGAGGCACTAGGAAGAGAGGATAGCACACAAGAGAGTAAACGGAGATACCCAAGGGAAAGAGAACACAAAAATCAAGAACAAAGTCCAAAACTAAGCAAACAAAAGTCTAAACTACGCCGTCCCCGGCAACGGCGCCAATTTGATGGGTGGGATTTGTCGTGAATCCCAACCGTCAAATAAAACCGGCAAAACCTAACTAGGGTAGCTAGGGTAAGTCGGGTCGAATCCACAGGGACGGGAGGATGGACTAAGGTATGCTACGGTCTAGGACTAGGTTCGAGACGAGCTAATCTAAGGAGGGGGAGACTAGAACTAGGCTAGGTCTAAGGCAAGAAAACTATCAAAGAAAACGGGCTAGGATTAGGTCGGGGTCAAAGGGGTAACGGAATGGTCGAGGAAGAACTAGAGGTGAAGGAGGGAGTAGGGTAATCTAGGTAATGCCCGGGCTCTCGCAACTTAGACTCACCTAGAGGTTCATCCTAAAACCCAACTCGGCGACACAACACAAACGGAGTACTAGCATGCTATAGGCCTAGGTCGAATCCGGGCTCTCGCAACTTAGACCGACCTAGGGGTCGTCCTCACCGGGCTATCGCAACTTAATGAGGGGACCGGACCCACAAACAACTATCACCCACAGAGAAAAGCAAGAAAAACAAGCATTCGTACATACTTAGTCAATCAAGCATTTCGACAAACACGTGATGTGCATCATACAAGAGGAAACCCAAATCTTCCACCAACTTCTCCAACAAACCCTTAATCATCCAATTAACACCCTAATCACCCTACTAACCCTAGCAAGATACTACTCTAACATATCTATACTAAAACTAACACTAATAAGATGAACCAAAACAACAATCAAAACAAACATAATGAAACTAACAAGAACTATGAACTATGAACAATCCAAACAACAGAGATTCAAACTTGATTAATAAAACAATAAACAAGAGAAAGGAAAAGAGATTATACCAAACTAGAAGTTGAAAGGAAGAAGAAAACTTGCATAAATGGAAGAACCCAAAACAAACATCCAAGTTTGTCAAGCTTGGTGAAGATCTTGAGGAATTCCCAAATTACAAGTATTAATCTAGGATTAACGATAATCTAAAGACTAATCTACACTAATCTATGCTAATCTATGCTAAAATAATCTAGGGTTTAGTCTAATATGAAGTGCATAAGCTTAACATAACAAGGGAAGAGTATATATAGGGTTACAAATGAAAAGGAGAAGAAAATAATTGAAGGGGGGCGAGCTGGAGCTTTTCCCGGTCGGGAAAGAAATTCCCGATCGGGATTATGGGAATTCCCGATCGGGATTTTATGTTCCCGATCCGGAACAGCCCCTAGTAGCTGCACTTCGTTCCTCCTTCATCCCGGACGGGATGAGGCCATACCCGTCCGGGAAGAGTCTTGTAGGCCTCCAATTTGAACTATTTGGTCCCTCCTTGGTTCTCATGGACTTCCCATCGATTCTCGGGACTTGGGATCGGGTCTCGAAGGCTCGGGATTGGGTCCCAAGGTCTCGGGGTCGATTCCAAGGCATCGAGTCATCTTTCCTTAGCTTCGTTGGCTCCAAAATGTGTATGTACTGAGTCGGAATCGCTCCTACTCTTCATGAACGGTCTCGGGAACCTGAAACGAACTAAAGGAAGCATAAGTAGCCCATAAACCGCTCCAAAGAAGCGATTCCACAAGGAAAATGGGACCAAAACACAGCAATTAGGCACTACAAACTACACTTATCAACTCCCCTCCACATCCTAATGAGCAAGAGCCCACACAAGAACCGACAATGAAAATGGCATCTCCAAATCAAGAAAAATCAAGCTTGGACAATCCAATTGAGGAGCAAGTCTTATGGGAAGTTGAGAAACCCCAAAAAGACAACCCTCCCCCTCTTCAAGAGAAAGACAAGGGAAAAAGGAAAGTGTCCTTTGAAGAGTCCACCCCAATTGAACAAAACAAGTACCAAATCAAGTTGCCTTTCCCATCAAGGCAAATGAAGACTAAGGTGGACACTCAATACGACAAGTTCCTTAATATTGTGAAGAAATTGGATGTTAGTGTCCCGTTTACCGAGTTACTTACCCAAATCCCGGCATATGGAAAATTCATGCGGGAAATCCTAGCTAGGAAGAGGTCCATCGACAAGGAAGAGACGGTAGCGTTCACTAGGGTGGTGAGCGAGCTTATTCAAGGTTTCACGCTTCCGAAGTTGAAGGACCCGGGTAGTTTCTCTATCCCATGCACCATCGGCAATTACAAGATCGAGAGAGCTATGTGTGATTTGGGCGCGAGTGTGAGCATTGTTCCCTACACCATTTGTGAGCGATTAAGGATGACGGAGTTGAAATGTACTTACATTACACTTCAAATGGCCGATAAGTCTCTTAACCGACCATTGGGAATGTTATAGGATGTGCCGGTGCAAATAGGGAAGTTCTTCATTCCGGTCGACTTCATTGTGGTTGACATGCCGGAGGATGCTAACACTCCCATCATCCTTGGACGCCCATTTTTACACACCGCCGGTGCCGTGATCGATGTAAAGAAGGGTAGGATCACCTTTCAATTAGGCGACGAGGAGTTATTGTTCGACCTCCAAGGCAACACTTCGCCTATGACCGAGACATGTAATATGATCCATGCCACGGAAGACATCGATCTAGAGGAAGGATCGGGACAAAGCTTGAAGAAGTACTCTTATGTACTTGGGGATGATGACTCCGATTTGGAGGAAGATGAGTGCCCGAATCATGGGCTTGACGACAAGTTGCTAAGCAAGGACAAAGATGAGCCTCCCTTGGGGCCGCATGAGGACCGGTGGACGTTTGGGTAATATCCCCAAAGACCAAAAGTACAAGTTCAAGCCTTTGAGCTTGGAAGATCGGGATGCCCCGAGAACGTTGAGGCAAGGCCATGAGGAGCCTTGGGATGTGATCGGTTATATGACATGCTTGATTGAAGACTTCTCTAGGGCCTTCGACTTGTTCTTACGTGCCCTTGATGGAGATGGAACTAGTTTTGGTTGTTGAAAAAGAATGAAGATGCACCACCTTGGTTTGACGGAGTTCCACAAGAACCGTCTCATTGTATATATCTCTTTCTTGTAGTTAGTTGGATTTTTTTTTGTGATTTCTTGTTATTTGGATTGATTGATGAGCGTTGTGAGGGAGAGAGTTTGATGTGTGTTTGAGTATTGTTTGATAGGTGAAGTGAGAATGCTCCTAGAGAGGATTGGCTATGGTATACCTTGGGTTGTAGGCACGAGGATCGGGTTTTTGAAACTTGGAACAAGTTTTTGGGATCGTGGAGGTCGAAGAAGACCCATCCCGATCGGGATGAGGCGTCCCGACCGGGAAGGTAAGGCTTCCCGACCGGGAAGGGTGCCTTCCCGATCGGGAAGGGTGCGCTGGATTTTGAGCTTACTGTGGGCTCGTCCCGATCGGGATGAGGGCGTCCCGATCGGGACGGGTGAGCAAACCCGATCGGGAACAACCTTCCCGACCGGGAAGGTCCTCTGCTCCCCCTTTGTGATTCTTCTTCGCAAATCGAGTCCACCCAACCATTTTATGCCCCCTCCCAACCTCCCTAGCTGCCCTAGCCTTATCATATGCCCCATGTACCTCATTGTCATGCCCTCACTCCATTTCCTATCCGCTTTACACCGACTCTCACATCAAATCCCACCCCTACCATTACTACCTATACCGTGAGTTCTCTTCAAGTGTGAAGCGAGATGGCAACCGAGAAAACAAGCGACGAGCCTCTAATGATTAACGAGACGATGGAGCAAGTGAGTTACTAACCGCTCGGTTTGGGTAACTATCCTTACTTTTCCGTCTTTTTATCGCTTCTTTTTCATTGTTTGCCCCCTTCCCTTGAGTCTCGGTATCTAGGGGCCTTCGAGGCCATAGTTTGGTTGCTCCCGACTCCCGACGACGTGATTACGTCGCGAGTCAATCGATTAGTCCTTTTACAAGATTTTCACCCCTTTTTAGGAGTTAGTCGGATTTGGACGGAATCCGGGCTAGGTGACTTGATTACACCTAGCCCTCCCCTCCCATTTCCTTTTATTTCCTTCTTTTTATTTTTCTTCCTCCTTCCATATCTTTTTCTCGTCTCGGCCCATGGTGACTTGACTACACCTCGGCCGGACACCTTCTACCGCTTTCTTCACCTTATTCTTTTATTTTTAGCTTTATTTTCATAGTTTATTTTCTTTTCTTTTGTCTCTCCGCACACTATGATTGAGCATATGAGGACATTGCTCGATTTAAGTGTGGGGGAGCGATATTCTATCGTAGTTAGTTTTATTTTCGTAGTTTTTCGAAAAACCTTTAAAAATCCTAAAAATTTGAAAAATTTTCACAAAAATCAAAAAGATTTTCTCTTTTGTGTTTTCATGTTGTGTCTTTGTGTCGTATTGTGCGTGTTTGCCTCCCCTTTTCCTTATAGGTCGCTTATTCACCGCTAGCATTGGAGAGCTTTCAAGACACCCGGTAACATCTTTTCAACCCTTTTCCCTCTTTGTTTCTTGTGGAGTTTGGAGGAGATATGTGTTGTGGTGTGCTCGGGTGGAGCTTTGTAAAGTTTGTGGAGGATTGGTTGCTCATTTGGAAGTTCGGGGTGGTGTTTGTTCCCTTGTGTATTTGTTTTGTTATGTTTTGTTGTTGTCGCCTTTTGTCTCTTTTTCTTTCGTTCGTTTTCGTTGAGTCTTCATTTTGTGTTGTGTTGTGTGTCTTGTGTGTAAATGGTTTTCGAAAACCCGGTTTAGAGGCTAGTGTGTGAGTGTGTACTTTCCCGTTTTAGTAGTGTAAATCGAGTCTTGGACTTTAGCCTAGTAGGATGACCCTAAATCAATGAATTCGTTGGTCCTTTACCTCGAGTCCACCTAGCTTACTAGGAATTTACTACGGGATTTGCACTTTTGACCATTATGACCACCCACGGTGTGAAAAGGCCTTGGTTACCGAGTCTCGTCCCCTAGGTGACCGTGTTTAGGGTTGTTTGATTAGTCCAAGTTCTCCCCTTTTTGTGAGTGTGAAAGGAAGACGTCGTCCCGACATACCCATTACCCTACCTCCTACGCATATCCACACAATAAAATGCGATTTGTTGAGTTCTCTCTTTCTCATCACCCAAAGAATTGCCAAAAATGCCAAATCTTGCCAAAAGGGGCAAAGTAAAGAAAAAGAAAGGAAAAAATGAAAGAAAGAAAAGAATGAAGAAAAAGAAAAGGCACAAAAGCCAAAAAGAAAATATAAAAGAAGAAAAAGAAATGGCATGGCAACAAACAAAGCAAAAACGTCAAAAGGAAAGAAAATGCCAGAAGAAAACCCGTCTCACAAAAAGAAATCCTCTCAAAATAAGCCTTTTTCCGACTTTTACCGTGAAGAGCCTACCAAAGGACCAAGTCCCTAGGAAGGATGATAGCGGCATTAGTCGGTCTTCCCTCATTTTGCATGTTTTCCACCTTTTTACTTGGACTAGTTGGGCGGTCTTGGACACGGGACGACCCTCTTGGCTCACGCTAAAGGGGGCGGGGTCTCACTTACCTTCAGTGTCGACTAACACCGTGGTTCCTCACTTTTCCGCTCCGCCGATCGTCCCGTAGTACGTTTTTAGAAAGTTAGGAGGACCTAGGTAAGTTACCAACGTTTTTGTTGCTTTATCGTCATACTATTAGGGTTTATTCCACCTTGGTTTGTATTGCTAGCTTGGGAACGTTGTCACTTACCTCGAGTCCTAAACCGGTGCTTCTTTCACCGCTTTTAGAGGAAAGCGGTATTTCTTTTGTTTTGGGTGCAACCGTCTATGTGTTTGTTTGTGTGTTTGTTTGTTTATGTGTTTTGTGTCCGGTTGCATCCACAGTTTTGTCGCAAGACCCAACTTGCCTTGCGGAGTGCACTTTTCCTCTAAGTGCACTCGCGTGAGTTGAAGGGGCGTAGGGTGCGCTAATACCCATTCGGCTAGATTAGTAGTTAGTGTGTGCTTACTCGAGGGCGAGTAAGGGTTAAGTGTGGGGGAGTTGATAAGTGTAGTTTGTAGTGCCTTTTTGTTGTGTTTTGGTCCCTTTTTCCTTGTGGAATCGCTCCTTTGGAGCGTTTCATGGGCTTCTTATGCTTCCTTTAGTTCGTTTCAGGTTCCCGAGACCAATTTGGAAGAGTTAGAGCGATTCCGACTCAATACATACACATTTTGGAGCCAACGAGATAAAGGAACGATGACTCGAGGCCTTGGAATCGACCCCGAGACCTTGGGACCCAATCCCGAGCCTCCGAGACCCGATCCCGAGTCCCGAGAATCGGTGGGAAGCCCATGAGAGGCAAGGAAGGACCAAAGAGCGTTTAAGGAAGGCATACAAGGCCCATCCCGTTCGGGATGGGGTGCTACATTAGGATGGCTGCTGTGAGCCCATCCCGGTCGGGACCAACCCGTCCCGATCGGGATGATCCATCCCGATCGGGACGAAGAACTGGCAGCGCGACTCTTTTTCTTCTCTTCTCCTTCATTCTTGTACTCATATATATACTCCCTTCTTGTAATTTTAAGACATCTTATCTTACCCTAGATTAGTTTAAGCCTCCATTATCATTCTAAACCCTAGATTATTGCTACTCTCATTAGTTTAATCCTCTCTTTAATCTTTAGATAATTATTGTACTTAGTCTTGGATTAAGGGATTCTTGAAGATTGTTCCAAGCTTGACAACCTTGGGATTGTATTTGGGTTTCTCATTAATGCAAGTTTTCATCTTTTTCATCATAGTATTGTTGGTATAATCTTCTCTACTCTAATCCTTGTTTATTCAATCTAGTTTCAATCTTTTTATATTGTTCTTATTATTGTTCTCATTGTTCATAATGGATGTTTGGTTTGTGAGTTTATTTTCTCTTGTGAATGTTAGTTTCTCATTGATAATGAGTGAGTAGTTTCTTTGTGGGGTTAGTAGGGGGATTAGGGGTAGAATATGGGTGATTAGGGTTGATTAAGGGGAAAAGGTTACATCTTTGTTGTTAGTCACATTGTAGGCACTCTATGTGTTTGTTGATATGCTTGTGTGAGTTGTAGTGGCCATGCTTCCCATACTTGTGTTCATCTTCTCATTGATTGTTTATAGTGCGGAAATGTTGAGAATAGTTTAGTCGCGAGAGCGCGGACTAGGGTCTAAGTTGCGAGAGCCCGGACCCACCTTGACATCGGTTTAAGTTGCGAGAGCCCGGACCGACTCTAGCGATTAGGTGACACCTATACCCTTGATCACCCCAATTATCCTTCTACTCCTATGAACCCGACCTACCCCACTTCCTTCCATATTTGTGTTAATCCTCTTAGTTAGCTAATCGTTCTTTTAGTTTATTCATTAGTTCGATCATTAGTTTAGTCATACTTCTTCTCCATCATAATTTTCCATTTATCGCTTCTTTGTGTTTGTTGGTAATCTAGTCTCGTCGTAGGCCAACCTAGTCTAAACCTTGATATACCGTCCTCGTGGATACGATCCCGACTTACCCTAGCTACTCACTAGGTTAGTCGGTATTATATTTATCGGCTAGGGACGTGACAAATCCCTACCATCAGTCCACCTTAGCCTTCTCCTAGTTTAGCTTGTCTTGAACCTAGTCTTGAATCGTAGCCCACCTTAGTCCGACACCTCGTCCCTGTGGATTCGACCCGACTTGCCCTATCTATCTAGTTAGGAATAGTTGGTTTTACTTGTTTGGTAGGATCGACGGCAAAATCCTACCATCAAATTGGCGCCGCTGCCGGGGATCGAACCCGGGTCACCCGCGTGACAGGCGGGAATACTTACTACTATACTACAACGACAACATTGTTAGTTTCAACTTTGGATTCTTGTCGACCGGGAAGACTCATCCCGACCGGGAAGGATGTCATCCCGATCGGGATGAGTGTGCTGAAAAGTGGGTTCTCTGATGTGTCATCCCGACCGGGATCAAGTCCGTCCCGACCGGGAAGGAACCGTCCCGACCGGGATGGTGCCCAGCTACTCCTTTTGCCTCTTCTTCGACATTTGAGCCCACCCAACCACTTTTTACCCCCACCCAACCCCTCTACTAACCTTAGCCTCTATCATTTGACCCTTACACTTCAATTATACACCTTCATCTTATCTTCTCATCACTATACACCGAGTTTTCCCAAAATCCCAACCTCATTACACCTATGCAAGCCCGATACTTAAGACTACATTGAAGAAGAGGAATAATGATGATGAAGACAAGCAAGGTGCCGATAACGATCATTGAGACGATGGAGTTGATTGAGTTGTTAACCGTTTGGTAAGGCGACTCTCCTTCTTTTCCATCTTTTGTTGCTTAGTCTTTCTTCGTTTGTTCACATTCCCTTTATCATTTTGGTGTCGTGGTGTCCCTCGGGGCCTTGGTGGTCATTACTCCCGATTCTCGATGACGTGATTACATCGAGATTCATTTGAAAAATCCAAATTAACAAGTTCTTTCACTTTTTCCTTGTTTTTATTTGCTTTTGGTTGAATTTAATCGGATTTAGGCGGAATCCGGGCTAGGTGACTTGATTACACCTAGCCCTCCCCTCCCATTTCCTTCGATTTTCTTCTTTTTATTTCTTTCCCCATCCATATCTTTTCTTGTCTCGGCCCTTGGTGACTTGATTACACCCCGGCCGGACACATTCGACCCTTTCTTCACTTTCTTTTTTCATTTTTAGCTTTATTTTCCCTTTTTTCTTTTTAGTGTCTCCGCACACACTACCGATCGAGCATGAAGACATTGCTCGGTTTAAGTGTGGGGGAGCGATATCTTAGGCTAGTTAAGTTTTATTTTCATAATTTTTTTCGAAAAATCTTTAAAATCCCTAAAAATTTGAAAAATTTCATAAAAAAATCAAAAAGATTTTCTTTTTGTGTCTTTTTCTTTTGTGTCCTTGTGCCGTATATTTGTTGTGTTGTGTGTTTTGCCTCCCCATTTCCTTGTAGGTTCCGCGATCGTCGTTAAGTTTCGAAAAGCTCAAGACATCCGGTAATATCCCTTCATTTCTTTCTCCTTTTTCCTTCTGTGGAGTTTGGAGGATGTGTTATGATGGTGTGTGCTCGGGTGGAGCTTTTTGAAGTTTGTGGTTGATGTTGTTGCTTGTTTGGAAGTTTCGGGGTGGTGTTTGTTTATTTTGTATGTTTGTCTTGTTTTGTTTTGTTGTGTTTGTCTCTTTTCCTTTCGTTTTTGTTGTGTCTTTGTTTTGTCTTGTTTAGTTGTGTCTAGTGTGTAATAAAAGGTTTTCGAAAACCCGGTTTTGAGGCTAGTGTGCAAGTGTTTACTTTCCCTTTCTAAGTAATATGAGTCGAGTCTTGGACTTTAGTCTAATAGAATGACTTTAAATCAATGATTTCGTTGGTTTCTTACCTTGAGTCCACCTAGTCTACTAGGCATTTACTACGGGATTTGCATTTTGACCATTATGACCACCCACGGAGTGAAAAGGCCTTGGTTGCCGAGTCCCGTCCCTTAGGTGACCGTGTTCGAAATTGCTTTGATTAGTCCAAGTTTCCCCCTTTTTGTGGGTTTGAAGGGAAGACGTCGTCCCGACTCACCCATTTCCCTATCTCCTACACATTTCCACAAATAAGTTGCAAATTGTCAAACTTCTTACTTGGTTGCGATGAATGCCTACAAAACAAAAATTTGGCCAAAAGGGCAAACCAAGAAAAAGAAAGAAAAAGAAAGAAAAAAGAAAGAAAGAAAAAAAAAAAAAAGGCACAACAAATGAAAAACAAAATACAAAAGAAGAAAAAGAAATGACATAGAAACTCAAAAGCCAAATGCAAAAGAAAAATGCCAAAGAAAATCATCTCACAAAAAGAATTCTCACCCCTCAAAATAAGCCTTTTGCCGACTATTACCGTGAAGAGCCTACCAAAGGACCGAGTCCCTAGGAAGGATGATAGCGGTAAATAGTCGGTCTTCCCTCACTTTGCAACCTTTGTCCACCTTTTTACTTGGACTAGTTGGGCGATTTTGGACATGGAACGACCCTCTTGGCTTATCGCTAAAGGGGGCGGGGTTTCACTTACCTACAGTGTCGACTAACTCCGTGGTTCATCCTTTTTCCATCCCGCCTATCGTCCCGTGGTACGTTCTTAGAAGGTTAGGAGGAACCTAGGTAAGTTACCAACGTTTTTATTGCTTTGTCGTCATACTATTAGGGTTTTGTCCATTTCGGTTTGTATTACTAGTCTGGGAACGTTGTCACTTGCCTTGAGTCCTTAATCGGTGTTTCTTTCACCGCTTTGTTGAAGGAAGCGGTATTTTTTTTTTGGTAAAATGTGAGTATATTGCCAAAAAAAAGTCAATGATAGCATTTACATCATAGGAATTTACTCCTAACAGGAACATCATAATAACATACAAAACAAAGGGCCGACATTACGCTAGGTCCAATGTATCATGTTCAGTGTAGTCTTTCCTAAAACTTTAGCTGTAATCTTCTTCTTCAATATTTTTGTTACTTCTTCAGGTCCCATTATCCTTGCTTCGTACCACGCATTATTCCGTTGTCTCTATACGTGATAATAAAAGGCATTCAGCACCATAGCATCTGTTTTCCATCTTGTGTCGTGGTGAGTTGCCGCTGCCAGCTCCTGAATCCCCCGCATATGACCATACCACTTCCTGATTTCGTCCGTTATCCTGCCACTGTACCGGCATGTTTCAAAGATGTGCTCAATCGACTCTTCTTCTTGCCCACATAGACAGCAAGAATCATTCTCGATACATCCAATCTTAGTTAATTTCTCTTTAGTATTCATGCCTTTACTCAAAGCCAACCAAGTGACCATAGAGTGTTTTGGGATAATCCAATTATTCGACATAAGGAAGCGGTTGTTTCTTTTTGGATGCAACCGATTCTTTGTTTGTTTGTATGTTTGTTTGTTTATGTGTTTTCGTGTTCGGTTGTATCCACAGTTTTGTCGCAAGACCCCACTTGCCTTGCGGAGAGCACTTGTCCTCTAAGTGTTCTCGCGTGAGTTGAAAGGGCGTAGGGTGCGCTAATACCCGCTCGGCTAGTATTTTAGTTCTTATTAGTTTAGTAGTTAGTTCGTGCTTACTCAAGGGCGAGTACGGGTTAAGTGTGGGGGAGTTGATAAGTGTGTTTTGTAGTGCTTATTCCTTGTGTTTTGGTCCCGGTTTCTCTTGTGAAATCGCTCTTTGGAGCGGTTTCGAGGCTACTTATGCTTCTTCTAGTTTGTTTTAGGTTCCTAAGACTAATCTTGGAGAGGTGGAACGATTCCGACTCATTTCCGACACATTTGGAGCCAACGAAGAGAAGGGACGATCACTCGGTGGCCTAGACTCGATCTCGAGCCCTTGGGACCCATCCCGAGCCCTCGAGACCCATTCCCGAGCACCGAGAATCGATGAGAAGCCTAGGGAGAGCAAGTGGGGACCTATGAGACTATATTTGAAGCCTACAAGACCCATCCCGGTCGGGAAGGACCCCATCTCAACCGGGATGAAGAAGCAAAGGAAGACGAGCTACTCGAACTCCATCTCGGCCGGGACCAGGTCCATCCCGACCGGGACCAGGTCCATCCCGACCAGGATCACCTCCTTCCCAGCCGGGATGGGCCCAGATCAGGGCCGTTTTGCTTTTCCGCCTCCCTTATTCATTGTAACCCTATATATACCCCCCCCCCTCTTGTATTGTTACACTATCTTATGTTATGTTAGACATTACCCACTAAACCCTAGACTATTTTAGGTTAGATTAGCTTAGATTAGTGTAGATTAGTCCTTAATCTTAGTTTAATCCTAGTTAGTTCTTGGGTAATTGAAAATCTATTGAAGAATTCTTCTCTATTGACAACATTGAAGATACTTCTTGGGTTGATTTTATACAAGATTCAATCTTTTGCCTTTCATTTGTGTATGGTATAATTTCTCTTCTCTTTAATCTTCTTTACTTTAGTTTTCTCTTGTTTATGTTCTTGTTTGATAATACTCAATCTCATATCATGAACCTCCATTGTTATGCTTGTTTTGTGATGTGTGTTGTGGTTGTCATCTTGAATATGTGTGAGTAGTTATTCCCTAGGGTTAGTAGGTGAATTGGGTGTGATTAGGGATGATTAGGGTGAGATGGGTGGTACTAGATGTTGTTTTTGTTGATTCCCTTTTGCCTTGCACTCCACATGTTTGATGAAATGCTTGTGAGACTAGAGATGATCAATCCTTGTTTTTCTTGCCTCCTCTCTTGTATGTGTTTGTTTGTTTGGTTGGTTTGGTTCCCTTATTAGTAGCGAGAGCATGGTGAGGATGACCCCTAGGCCGTTTAAGTAGCGAGAGCCCGATCGTAACCTAGGCTACGAAAGCATGCTAGTAACCCCGTTTCCCCCTTTTGGTCTCCTTGACATCCATGAACCCGACCTAGCCCTAGTTTTCCTTCTTGTTAATCTTTGCTTCCTTTAGTCATTAGTTGCTTATTTTGTCCTCCTTTTTCGTGTTTTAGACCTAGTTTAGTCCACCTTAGCCTTCTCCTAGTTTAGCTTGTCTTGAACCTAGTCTTGAATCGTAGCCCACCTTAGTCCGACACCCCGTCCCTCTGGATTCGACCCGACTTGCCCTATCTACCTAGTTAGGAATAGTTGGTTTTACTTGTTTGGTAGGATCGACGGCAAAATCCTACCATCAATATTGTCCATGGTTATGATGTTCACCTCCTCATCTTCATGGACATCGACAATCTGAAGAGAGTTGCTCGGTGCAGGGGTTGAAATACTGTGTACAAATAAAGCGTGAGATGAATGTGCAGGAATAAGGCTCTAAGATTTTTTGTTACAGGTCAGGTTAATTAGCTACACTATACGAAGCTCGAGCGTAGCTAGAATGTAATAAAGTTGATACGAATATATCGAACTTGTCTGAGAAAGCTAAGACCTCAGGAATGTCCACGTCAAAATGGAAGGACGTCGTGTTGTAAGTGGTTTGCAGCCTCCACATCCCTGGTATAGATAATGATAGCACAAACGTTACTGTCGTCGAGCATACGCGATAAGAGAAATGTAGAAGAGTACGGATGTAAGAAAGAAGAGATTAAAATCAAGTAATACTTACGCTCATATTTATTCACTTCAACACACTTGATAACAACAACCTTGGATTGTCCTGGATTCGGCAGATTGCTAATCAATTTAGGAAGAACGTCACTATGCGGTGCCCAAAGAGTACACGAAACCTGGCAGGAGCTGACAGAAACAATTTGAGGAATTAGCTAGTTAGGGACGGTTCGTTATACACGTCTATTCAGTACTGTAAAATAAGACCGAATGACTAAGGTACAAAAAGGAACATCAAATATTCCATCATTATATATGATAATTGCGAAAACATAGATTATAGAGACGACATATAGAAAACAAATAGAAATCAAGGGAACTTAACTGTATGAGAATACAGTGGCAGTTCAAAGAATACGAAAGGTACTGTAGATAGCATATATATAGCAACGAAAGAGCATCAAGGTAACGTAACTGTATAAAAGTTCAATCATCATACGAAAACTATATAAACTAATAAACTATTTATACATGTTCGAAAGTGAATAGAAAGATACGTGCCGTGAATATAGAAGGTACGTGTGATGAAATCAGTCTAGAGAAGGAAGTGCGACGAAGTAAAGTGAAAATTATCGCTAAAACAATCCACGATAGATGAGCGAAAAATGAAAAATATGGCAAACCGAATTGTATGACCAAAAAGAAAACGTAAATGAGACGATATATAAATCCAAATGAACGAAGCATACTTAACATCCTCAAGCTTGATGTTGCGATATTCGAAACCGTTCTTAGTATGGCTGAGCGAACCGATCTCGAAAAGCTTTCCGACCAAATCTGTAAATATTAGGCAACGGGAAATAAAATTTAGGACGTAATTAGTAAAGAAATAGAAGAAATTTAGATCGGTTATCTAAATGAGATGCTATGTACTGATGTAGTGAGTTGTCGAGACACGACCGTTGACGATATCCTCGAAATCGGCAAACCGAAATCCATAGAGTGGTATGGATTGCTGACCATCGTAAGGAACGACTTTGCTTGAGTATTCAAAGTGCAACCGAATGTTTCTTGGTGTAGCCCTATCATAGCCGGTATTCGAACTGACAGTGAGGTTACGGATAATATAGACACCTCTAACAGAAAGGGAGTTAGTATATTTGCTCAGAATCTGCCTACGCACGGTACCGTGAACGATCTCCTTCTGCAAAAGAGAGAAGTTAAATATGGATTTAATAAAGGGGAACTGGAACGTATTTTATAGTATTTTAAAAGTTTCGCGGGAACAACAACGCCAAAAAACCGTATCATATATAGATACGAAAAAAAGAAATCAGAGAATACAACTAAATATGAATTTGTTCGAAATACGAAGGAAATTAGTATACTGACTCGAAAATTTAACGCGTAAATAAAAACGCAATAAAAGTATATCTAGTATCGATATCAAATAAAAAGCAGAGTAGACAAAAAAAACGTATAAACGCAGATTGAAAGTTGGAATTTAATATCACAAATAAACGAATAATGATCGGATGCGAACGATTAACGTAATAATATGGTTGACGTAATACCTCAGAATCGATCATTAGAACCTCGATAGACTCAACTTTGGTTCTGTCCTTCATGACCGGTCGGGTCCAGCGATGGACGACCCTGACAACCATCTCTTTCAGCCGCTTCCCCTGCTCCAGTTTCGAAATGTTCGTTAACTCGGAAGTCGACATATTGTTGAGTAAGACGTGATTTTTATGGAAAAATAAAGATAGGAGTTCTTACGATACTAAAAACAGGAAAAGAGAACAATATATACAAGGTGGAGTTAAGTAATGTGAACACTTGATTATTATGGGAGGATGTCAAGGCATATTCTTATGAATATCTTTAGGTATACAGCTGTATATTACTTATCACGTTGATCTTAATATCGATTCCGTCTATATTACGTATTACGGAAACGGTTATCCGTGTAAGCGCATAAGGAATTTATATCATATTTTGGACGGATACATAATATCTGTTCAATAATTATTTATATGTGATAAATTCTACGTTTATAAGGGCATCAATAATTTAGTTCATATATAGGACGGGTACGTAATATCTGTCTCAATAAATAAAATTCCGTATAAATTAAACGTAGTTCGACAAAAATATTTATTGTTTACTAAAATACGAAATCTCAGTTTGATAGATTAACCAATTAAGCCACTGTTACGTGATAAGTTTTCGGAAGTAAATAAATAATCGATTCGAAAACTCCATACGTTGAGGCAAAATATCCAAAAATATATGAGAGTATATGTCGGTTAGAAATAAACTTCCTAGATTGACAAAAAGACCATAAAAGTAGGTGCTAATAAATCGGAAAAGATTTGTTAGACTCGACAACACAAGGATCGAAAACTTATGATATAATTATATTAATACGTTTTAGGTACTATGATAGATAATAACACGTTGATCTTAATATCGATTCCGTCTATATTACGTATTACGGAAAAGGTTATCCGTGTAAGCGTATAAGGAATTTATATCATATTTGGGACGGATACGTAATATCTGTTCAATAATTATTTACACGTGATAAATTCTACGTTTATAAGGGCATCAATAATTTAGTTCATAACTAGGACGGGTACGTAATATCTGTCTCAATAACTAAAATTCCGTATAAATTATACGTAGTTCGACAAAAATATTTATTTTTTAATAAAATACGAAATCTCAGTTTGATAGATTAACTAATTAGGCACTGTTACGTGATAAGTTTTCTGAAGTAAATAAATAATTGATTCGAAAACTCCATACGTTGAGGCAAAATATCTAGAAATATATGATAGTATATGTCTGATAAGTGTAGTTTGTAGTGCTTTTTTCCTTGTGTTTGGTCCCGGTTTCTCTTGTGAAATCGCTCTTTGGAGCGGTTTCGAGGCTACTTATGCTTCTTCTAGTTTTTTTTAGGTTCCTAAGATCAATCATGGAGATTTGGAACGATTCTGACTCGTTTCTTACGCATTTGGAGCCAATTAGGAGAAGCGACGATCACTCGGTGGCTTAGACTCGATCCCGAGACCTTGGGACCCATTCCCGAGCCCCTTAGACTTGATCCCGAGCACCGAGAATCGATGAGAAGCCCATGAGAAGCAAGTAGGGACCCTTGAGATCATATTTGAGGCCTACAAGACCCATCCCGGTCGAGATAAGGGCCATCTCGGCCGAGATGAAGAGTACAAGCGAAGCACGGCCACTGACCTCCCATCTCGGGCGAGACCAAATCATCTCGGCCGAGATGAGTCCCATCTCGGGCGAGACCATCTCATCTCGGCCGAGACTGAGCACCTGCAGCTCCACCTCACTTCTTTTCTTCTCCTTATTCATTGTAACCCTATATATACCTCCCTCTTGTAATCTTATGTTATGTTCTTCATTACCCACTAAACCCTAGACTACTTTAGGTTAGATTAGCTTAGATTAGTTTAGATTAGACCTTAATTACTCCTTAATCTAGTGATTACTCTTGTATTATTGGATCTCTTGAAGAATCTACCAAGATTGACAACCTTGGTGGAATTGTTTGGGTTTTCTTTTATGCAAGTGTTCATCTTTTCCATTCCTTTCTAGTTGGTATAATCTTTCTTCTCCTTTTACTTTTAATCTTTCATATCTAATCAAGTTTTCAACTTTGTTTATGTTTGTTGTTCATCCCTTTTGTTCTTCATAATGGATGTTCTTGTTTTTGTGTTAGTTTCTCTTGTTCTTGTTAGTTTTCCATTAGATATGTTTGAGTAGACCCTTGCTAGAGTTATTAGAGGGATTGGATGTGATTAGGGATGATTAGGGTGAGATGGGTGGTATTAGATGTTGTTTTTTATTGTTTCCCATTTATCTTGCACTCCACATGTTTGATGAAATGCTTGTGAGACTAGAGACGATCAATCCTTGTTTTTCTTGCCTCTTCTCTTGTATGTGTGTGTTTGGTTGGTTGGTTTGGTTCCCTCACTAGTAGCGAGAGCGTGGTGAGGATGACCCCTAGGCCGTTTAAGTAGCGAGAGCCCGATCGAAACCTAGGCTACGAAAGCATGCTAGTAACCCCGTTTCCTTCTTTTTATCTCCTTGACATCCATGAACCCGACCTAACCCTAGTTTCTTCTTATCGATCTATTAGCTTCCTTTTTGTCATTAGTTGCTCGTTTAGCCTTGTTAGTTCATGTTATAGACCTTAGCTTAGTCTACATTAGCCTTCCCCTAGATTAGCTTGTCTCGAACCTAGTCCTAGACCGTAGCACACCTTAGTCCGACACCCCGTCCCTGTGGATCGACTCGACTTACCCTAACTACCCAGCTTAGGTTCGTTGGTTATTATTTGACCGGTAGGATAGACGACAAACACTACCGTCAATGTCGGTTAGAAATAAAACTTCCTAGTTTGACTAAAATACCATAAAAGTAGGTGCTAGTAAATCGGAAAAGATTTGTTAGAATCAACAACCCAATGATCGAAAATATATGATATAATTATATTAAAACGTGTTAGGTACTAAGATAGATAATAACATGTTGATCTTAATATCGATTCCGTCTATATTACGTATTACGGAAAAGGTTATCCGTGTAAGCGCATAAGGAATTTATATCATATTTGGGACGGATACGTAATATCTGTTCAATAATTAGAATATATGTCGGCTAGAAATAAAACTTCCTAGTTTGACTAAAATACCATAAAAGTAGGTGATAGTAAATCAGAAAAGATTTGTTAGCCTCGACAACCCAAGGATCGAAAACATATGATATAATTATATTAATACGTATTAGGTACTATGATATATAATAACACGTATGATTATGGGGTATTATAATAACACGTATGATATATAATAATATACAATAATCCGTGTATAATTAGGTATTATAATATAGTTTATTCATATAACAATAGGTATGATTATACATATGGTTATAATATATAACACGTGTTATAATATATTAGGTTATAATATAACATATATTAAAGTATATGTAATTATATGTGTTAGTAATTTTGAAGCCCGAAAATATCCGAAAAATATATAAGCGAAAATATATATACCTAATTTAACGAAAATACCATATATGTTGGTATATGAAAGCGTATATATAAGCGTATATATATACTGAATACAAAAAATGTACTCGTATATATGCATGAAGGAAATGACAATCTTGCCCCTAAATTATGCAAAGGATGTGAAAAAGTTTAAGTGATTGGACGGTTTTATCCAATTAATGTGGGAGCTCAGAGCGAGGTTTTGAGGGATGTTAGGCGTGCCACATCAGCTTTGCTGGTCTTATCTTTAAGTAAATTAGGATTAGGATGATTGGTAAATCAAATGACTTTATTGGTCCACCAAGATTAAAGTAAGGAAAAAATATTAATAAAGAGAGTATACGATGATTATAAGGTAAATTCTTTTGTCAAAAGGAAAATATAAAGATTTGATTAAATTGTTCATTTATAATAAAGATAAATATTCATAGTACTCGTAATTGTTTGAGTTTTTTTATAAAATAATGCTCAATATTAAAATAATTATCGAAATAGTGTTTAAATCAAAATAATTATCAAGAATGGGTCCACGTAGGATCGGGTAAGCGAAGTTCTGCTTCGGTGCTTAATCGCTATCTAAGACAGCGATTTTGAGACAAATCGCTATCGTAGATAGCGATTTTCTAGCGTGCCAAAAACCAAAAAAAATTTAGGAGAAAAAGCCATTGAAGGGATTTGAACCCCAAACCTAATGGACCAAGGTAAGACAACGAAAACAATAAGTTTATGGCTACACTCGAACCACCAACTTGATATAAATCTATAATCATTTATATTTATTATAACAGTAAGTGATACAGAAAAATAAATAATCTACAATAACCTCATAATTTTATTGAATTTAAAAACTAGCCATTGAATTTAATATATCACGGAGTACTATTTTCGTATCGGTCATTTGTTAATAAATACGGAATATTCAATAAATACTCCATATTACAGAGTATTTAATTAATATAATACCTATGGATACTTTTTTAAGATTGAATTTGAGATATTTATCATATGAGTACCTTTTTTTATTCATAAAATTGCGCTTTAAATACGATTTGATAAAAAAAAACAACAAAAAAATATTGGGAAAATGTGGGAGTCGAACCCTAGCAAATAAGACACGAAATTTAATTCCACTATCAAATCAAGTCAATTAGATAATACGGAGTATTAATAAACAATTTATAATCCCGAGCTAAGTTTGTTGTAGATAATTTATTGCCATAACTATTATGATAAATAAAAATGAATATACTATTCTATCAAGATGATTATTTGGGTGTAGTGGTAAACTTGTCTTAGGTAAATTGTATTGCGGCAATGGGTTAGGGGTTCAAATCCCCAATAATGCTTTTTCAGCTAATTTTTTCCCCACCCTACAAAATTGCTATCTGAGATAGCGATTTGCCCTAAATCGCTATCTAAGATAGCGATTAATCATCGAACCTAATTTTTTCCCCACCCTACAAAATTGCTATCTGAGATAGCGATTTGCCCTAAATCGTTATCTAAGATAGCGATTAATCATCGAACCTATCTTTTGCAGCTTGAGTTGGTTGTAGTCGCTATCTAAGATAGCGGTTTCTTACCAACCCGAGCTTAGGAGATGACGTGGACCCATTTTTGATAATTATTTTCAAACAAATTCCATTTCGATAATTATTTATTTTTAGAGCATTATTTTATAAAAAAACTCTAATTGTTTGGATGAGATGGAGCAAAGACCCACCTACCACTTTCGCTAAAAAAAAAAAAAAAAAAAATCCGTGGAGCAGCGGATTAAAGCGAAGATATTTTCTAGTCTCAGGCAGGGCAAGGGCAGGCGAAGTAAAACTTGGTTTCTCTCAGTGCAGTCGTAGTTTGAATGTTGGAAGTTGGATGATGAAGATATTCCACATCCCTTGCTTGGAAGACAACTACTCCTACCTGTATGTCTTTCTTTCTTTAACCTCAATTTCGTGTGTTTCCTTCTTCAATTCCCTCTACCTGCCTAATCTATCAATCAACGACTCCTAACTGATCAGGCAGTACTAGTATGAGGTTGATTGAAAAAAATGGGAGGAATTTTATAGAAGAGGAGTATAAAGTTGTTGTATAAAATCAGACCTACAAAATCTATCCAAAAATGTTACTATAATCATCCTGCAGAATAATCGATGAGGCGACTAAGGAAGCAGCGGTGGTTGATCCAGTGGAGCCGGAGAAGGTTCTAGAAGTCGCTAAGCAACACGGTGCTCTTCTTAAATTTGTTCTTACTACTCACAAACACTGGTAAGATCTACCACTTGGTTTTCTGTGAAATTCCAGCACTATGATGATGCTAATGCTAATGCTAATGCTAATTGCCCTTTTCTGATAGGGACCATGCTGGTGGAAATGAAAAGATAAAAGAATTGGTTCCTGGAATAAAGGTTTACGGAGGTTCAGTCGATGATGTCAAGGGATGCACTAATAAAGTGGAGAATGGTGATCAAATCTCCTTGGGAGCCGGAATAAACATCCTTTCTTTGCATACACCTTGGTAATTAAGGGCCTTTCTAGTTTCTATCCCACGTCGTCAATGTTCCTCACAACCAACACTCTCAATATGGTACCATGTGGAGTACCCTTTAACAAAGGATCAATTTTCCTTGCAAATACGATAATTTTCTAAACACTCGCTTTTAAATCACCATTCTTTTATAATAATTTGCGTGTCTAAAACTCCCCAAACCCAATTTTCTGCAAAGAATGTCAACCTTCTCCATTGAACTTCGGAGTTATGTAGTACAAGTTTTTTTATTCCATTTTGTAACTTTGTATTGATTCATCATTTCTTTCTCTTGTTCAGTCATACCCTTGGTCATATAAGTTACTATGTGACTGGAAAAGAAGAGGAGACCCCAGCGGTTTTCACTGGAGACACTCTGGTAAGCACATATCAGAAGCCACTCCCACTTCTACGTAGACTGTAGACTACTATGATACGACTCGTTTGTGTTTTTTGGTTAGTCAATACTCATAAAAGTTTTCATGTTTTTCCCAAAGCCTAATTGTAATTAATCAGTCTTGAATTTATATTGTAACCTTTTAAACCAACCTTTTGGGTAGAAAAACTGAAGCACTGAAGCATATCGTTTCGTTTTTTTTTGTTGGCACCTTGACGCCGGTATTCTTTTATACTCCGTATTTGATTTCAGTTTCCTACCAAAGAAGATGATGGTCTCATATATGAATTTGTGTTTCTGCACAATTTATTGCCGGATGTGGTAGGTTTTTTGAAGGTACGGCAGAACAGATGTACCAGTCACTTTGTGTTACGTTGGGTTCTCTGCCAAAGCCTACTCAAGTTTATTGTGGTCATGAGGTAAGTCATGTTTAGAATTGGTATTCTCAAACGGGATACTATTTACGTAATTGCTCTTTAATGTACACCTTTTACAAAAGCATATGCACTTTTTTCATAAAATTTCCACAGCTCTTCGTGTAGAGAAAAAAAAAGTTTATTTTTTTTCTTGTTCTCTCAAAATCTAATTAAATTACTGCTAATTTCTTCACTTATGAATCCTAACAGTGAAAAAAATGACAAAGTACCTAAGTTCACTGCTAGATATCCGAATACCATTCAAACTAGATAAAAAATCGAGAAACCCAAATAGTTAGTCTCATTATTAAGAAGAAATGTAAACATAGGAAAGTGAAAACTAACAAAAATCTCAATAATTGAAACTAATTTAGTGAAAGATGCACTGCTGGGAAAGTTGAAACAACTAAATGAATGGATCAGAATTATATGACGTTTGTTGGGATTTAAGCAGGGTACTTCATTGTGGGCAAGATTTTCAATACCATAAGTACTTAGGACAGTGGAATGTCATATTCACCTATGCTGCTCACATCAAATTGTTTCTCTGATATTTTTTGGGGTGGCAGGACATTTTTTGGGGTGGCAGGACATTTTTTGGGGTGGCAGGACATGGTAGAGAAAGTAGAGTGGTACTCTATTTGACATTGCCACATGTATGTTTGGATTGAGGGATTTGGAGGGAAAAGGATGGAGATGAAATCCCTTTGTTTGAATAACAAAATGGGGTGAAGGGATATGGATGGAAGGGAGGGAAAATGGGTCCATTTCCCTCCTCCAAGCCAATTTATTTCCCCATCATTATAGGCAAGATTTGGAGGAAAATCACACCCTCCATTTTTCTTCCTCTTCCCTTCCTTTCTTTTCCCTCGCTTCCCTTCCCTTTCTATGTTTGTATCCAAATGCACCCGTAGGCCGTTGAGCAAGATGGGTGAAAAACTGGTAGGGGCAAAAAATGCAGAAGTCATATACTCCCTCCTATTATGAGCAATCTTCCCTCTTTCCTTTTTGGTACTATTTTGGTTATCTTTCCTTTTTCTTTTTTTGGTTGTACCTTTAATCAATTCTTTGTTCTTCCTTCAATTCTTTATTATTTGCTTTACCCACAAACTTCACTATAATTCCACTTTATACCCCACTTTTTCTTACTTTAATCAATTTTTTATTCATTTCTTATTACTTGTGCAAAAAAAGAGGGAAGATTACTTGTAATAGGAGGGAGTATATGATTCTGAGCATGTACATTGGGCCAAAGTAGCGAGGACGAGAATACCAAATAATATTAAACAATGCCACGTATCATTACTGTAGGAGGAGAGAGAGAATAATGTAGGACGAAATTCTTGACTGTGTAGGACGAAATTCTCAACGGTGCGATAATGAAGCGAGGAAGAGGGAGGGGGAGGCAAATTGACATTTCTTTTGTTTTTTATTAAAATACTTTCTCTAACTTTCTAAGATCTTCCCACTTGATTATTTAATACTCCACAAATGAATATCCCATGGGAAGATTATAGAAAGTTGGGGGGAAGTAATAATTTTTGTATAAAACGAAAAATGCTTACGTATTTAATTGTGAACCGTCATTTATAATTATAATTGTAATTAGTATCTACATTTAGAGTTGCTGACTTAATCCGTAAAACCAATCTGACCCACCCGACACACATGACCCAATAGAACCTAAAATTTTAGCGATCGGAAAATGACCCAACCCACTCGTTTGTGACCCGTTAACCAATATAAACTGATAACCGGCGAACCGAACCCGACCCGATTTGTACCCGACTCAGTAAGATTTATGATCGGACAATTATTAAGTTTAAAGATTAATTCAAATGAAAGTGATTTAGGGTATTATTTAATACATTTGACATAATAACAAATGAATTAAACCAAATACGTCGTAATAATCAATAATTAGACTTATTTGGAAAATATTGAATTAATATGTACTCCTCCTATTATCACGATCCTCCCTCTTTCCTTTTTGGCTTTGATAAGTGTAGTTTGTAGTGCTTAATTGTTGTGTTTCGGTCCCTTTTTCCTTGTGGAATCGCTCCTTTGCAGCGATTCATGGGCTTCTTATGCCTCCTTCAGTTCGTTTCAGGTTCCCGAGGCCGAATTGGAAGAGTTGGAGCGATTCCGACTCAATACATGCACATTTTGGAGCCAACGAGATAAAGGAACGATGACTTGAGACCTCGGAATCGACCCCGAGACCTTGGGACCCAATCCCGAGCCTCCGAGACCCGATCCCGAGTCCCGAGAATCGGTGGGAAGCCCATGAGAGGCAAGGAAGGACCAAGGAGCATTAAAGGAAGGCATACAAGACCCTTCCCGGTCGGGATGGTGGCCTTCCCGATCGGGAAGGGATGCACATTTAGGAGCGCTACTGTGGGTCCTTCCCGATCGGGTTGAGCCCTTCCCGATCGGGAAGGAAGAACCCTTCCCGATCGGGATTATCTTTCCCGATCGGGAAGGAAGAACCCTTCCCGATCGGGACGGGCTACAGCTCACCCGCTCCTCTCTTTTCTTCTTCCTCATTCTTGTACCCATATATATACTCCCTTCTTGTAATCTTAAGACATCTTATGTTAACCCACCTTAGTTTAAGCCTAAAAACCCTAGATCTACTCTCATTCATTAGTCTTAATCTCTCCTTAATCCTTAGTTAATCATGGTAATTAATCTTGTATTAAGAAGATTCTTGAAGATTATTCCAAGATTGACAACCTTGGAGTTCTATTTGGGTGTCTTATTTATACAAGTTCTCATCTTTTCCTCATCTAGATTGGTATAATCATCTTTACACTTGTTCTTAGTTTATTTAATCTTGTTTCCATCTTTTTATGTTATTATTGTTATTGTTCTTGTTATTCATAATGAATGTTTGGATTGTGAGTTTGTTTTCTCTTATTAATGTTAGTTTTTCTTTAATAATGAGTGAGTAGTTTCTTTGTGGGGTTAGTAGGAGGATTAGGGGTAGATTATGGATGATTAGGGTTGATTAAGGGGAAAAGGTTGCATCTTTGTTGTTAGCCACATTGTAAGCACTCCATGTGTTTGTTGATATGCTTGTGTGAGTTGTAGTGGCCATGCTTCCCATGCTTGTATTCATCTTCTCATTGATTGTTTATTTTGTGGAAATGTTGAGAATAGTCATAGTCACGAGAGTGGCGACTAGAGTCTAAGTTGCGAGAGCCCGGACTCACCTTGACATCGGTCTAAGTTGCGAGAGCCCGGACCGACACTAGCGATTAGGAGGCACCTTTACCCTTGATCACTCCAATTATCCTTCTACCTCTATGAACCCGACCTACCCCACTTCTTTCCATATTTGAGTTCACCGTTTTAGTTAGATATCGCTCTTCTAGTTTATTCGTTAGTTCGATCATTAGTCTAGTTTTTACTCCTCCTTAATTGTTTCCATTTATCGCATTCTTTGTGTTTGTATGTGTGACTTAGCCTAGTTTTAGTGGACCTAGTCTAGACCTTACTCTACCGTCCCCGTGGATATCGACCCTACTTGCCCTAGCTACCCACTAGGAATAGTCGGTTTATTATTGACGGTTGGACTCACGGCAAATCTCAACCATCAATTTAGCGCCGTTGCCAGGGACGGTGCATTGTTTAGACTTAGTTTGCTTATTTCTAGACTTAGTTACCCCTCTTTGTGCTATCCCATCTTCTCTTGTGAATATTCTCTTGATTTTTCTTCTTTCCTTAGTGTTATCTCTTCTTTTTCTCTTTGTCTCTAGTTGTGTTTGTTATTGTCGTTGCCTAGTGCCCATAAAGCACTAGGTGTTCTTACGTTTGTTCTAGTGTGTAGTGTATGCCTAGGAGGGGAGGCGACTTCTATCTCTTTAATCCAGAGCCGGAGAGACTCTTTCGAGCCTTTCGCCAACGGACGATTAATCGGGTTAGGATCTCTCAACCAAGTGCAAGCACCACTCATCAAGGGCAAGCCCAAGGAACCGACTTGAGCAACTCACTTCGAGAGACGGCCGGAGGGACCTTCATCAATCCCTTCAGTGATTCTTCTCCTAGTTCTCCCTCCTCTTCTACATCAACACTCTCTACACCACCATCTTTTCCCTTACATCCAAGAATGCCTAAGTTTTCCTCTCACTCCACCTTCACGGAAGATGTCTTGCCGGGACCGAGTGCATTACCGGAAGCCTATACCGGGAATTTTGTGGCAAAGACTCAATTTATCCAACTTGTGGAGAGGAGTCCTTTTAGTGGTTTGCCCACCGAAGACCCGCACCAACACATGGAGACCTTCTCCGATTATTGTGACGCTATATCTCAAACCGGGGTTACTCAAGACCAAATTCGTTGGGTACTCTTCCCGTTTTCTCTTATTGGAAAAGCGAAGCAATGGATTAAGAGTCTCGATAGGGCAACCATGGGTATCGACACTTGGAAAAAGCTTGCCTTGGCGTTCTACCAAAAGTTTTACCCTCCGGAAAAGACCAATATGCTTAGGGCCTCCATCACCGGTTTCCAACAAAGGGATGAGGAGAGTCTATATGAAGCTTGGGAGCTGTTTAAGTCTTTGGTAAGATCGTGCCCTCACCATGGACTCTCACAATGGTTCTTGGTGCAACAATTTTGGAATGGACTTTATGAGGACTCGAGAGCCATTCTCAACATGGGCTCCAATGGTAGGTTTACCGAGGTCGATGACGACCAAACATGGGCAAGAATCGAAGAGATGGCGGTGCACAATTCGCAATACTCTAGGCCTAGGAAGGCACACCGAAGAGGCATGCATGAGGTCGATGCTATCACTAAGCTAAGCATTGACCTTGGAGCTCAATTGAAAACACACATGGAGACTATTGACAAGAAGCTCCAAAGCCACCTCAACCAAGTCCAAGGCTCAAGTTCATCCCACCATCAACCGATTCAAGATGTGAATGCTTTGGGGTTCGCACCTCCTACACCTTACTTTGGGATGTGCGACACTTGTGGAATCGTTGGACATGATCCTATGTATTGCCAAGGAAGTATCGAGCAAGTGAACGCTTTTCAAGCGTTCAAGCAAGGTACCTCTTACTCTAATCAATTCCAAGCTTCCCAACAAGTCCCCCAACAACAAGCCTTTCAACATCAACAACAACATCGTCCCTATGTTCCACCTCCTCTACGGGACAACCATCAAAGTTACCAAGGTTATGTGGGTAACCAAAGACCCTTCAACAATTTCAAGCAAAATAACCAAGGCAACTTCAACAACAAGCAAGGGTTCCAACAAGGGAACTTCAATCATGGCGGTTTCCAAGGAAACCGAAACTTTCAAGGTCAACAAAACCACAACCAAGGCCTTAATCAAGGCAATTCTCATGGGTTCCAAGGGAACCATCAACAACAACAAGCAACACAAGGCAATCAACAAGGCAAGCCTAGGAGTCGGTCTCCTATTCATGACTACGGTACTCCGTTGGCCCTCACCGATACTCCGCATAATCCATCGTCCCCACCTCGGGATTTTGACATTCAAAAGTCAATGACGGAATTACAAAGGAGTAATCAAGATTTGCAACAAGGTCAAGTGGAAATATCAAAGCATCATCATGAGCTCTTCACTTATATTCGAGGGGAAAATGCAATAAGAGATACCCGTATGAAGATACTTGAGAATCAAATATCTCAACTAGCTTCGGGGAGCTCCTCAAGACAAAAGGGGCAACTACCTCCTCGAAACACCAAAATTTGAGCATGTAAATGCTATTACTACGAGGAGTGGTACGTCCTATGAACCCCCTTCTTCACCTAATGAGCAAGAGCCTATACAAGAACCGACAATGCAAATGACATCTCCAAATCGAGAAGAGTCAAGCTTTGACATTCCAATTGAGGAGCAAGTCTCAAGGGAGGTCGAGAAACCTCAAGAAGACAACCCTCCTCCTCTTCAAGAGAAAGACAAGGGAAAAAGGAAAGTGTCCTTTGAAGAGTCCACCCCAAGTGAGCAAAACAAGTACCAAATCAAGTTGCCTTACCCATCTAGGCAAATGAAGACTAAGGTGGACACTCAATTCGACAAGTTCCGTACTATCGTGAAGAAACTGGATGTTAGTGTCCCGTTTACCGAGTTACTTACCCAAATTCCGGCATATGGTAAACTCATGAAAGAAATCTTGGCTAGGAAGAGGTCCATTGACAAGGAAGAGACGGTAGCGTTCACTAGGGTGGTGAGCGAGCTTATTCAAGGTTCCACGCTTCCAAAGTTGAAGGACCCGGGTAGTTTCTCTATCCCATGCACCATCGGCAACTACACGATCAAAAGAGCTATGTGTGATTTGGGCGCAAGTGTGAGCATTATTCCCTACACCATTTGTGAGCGATTAGGGATGATGGAGTTGAAGTGTACGTCCATTACACTCCAAATGGCCGATAAGTCTCTTAATCGACCATTGGGAATGTTAGAGGATGTGCCGGTACAAATAGGGAAGTTCTTCATTCCGGTCGACTTCATTGTGGTTGACATGCCGGAGGATGCTAACACTCCCATCATCCTTGGACGCCCATTTTTACACACCGCCGGTGCCGTGATCGATGTGAAGAAGGGTAGGATCACTTTTCAACTAGGCGACGAGAAGCTAGTGTTTGACCTCCAAGGCAACACTTCGCCTATGACCGAGACATGTAATATGATCCATGCCACGGAAGACATCGATCTAGGGGAAGGATCGGGACAAAGTTTGAAAGAGTACTCTTATGTACTTGAGGATGACGACTCCGACTTGGAGAAAGATGAGTGCCCAATTCATGGGTTTGACGACAAGTTGATGCGCAATGACAAGGAAGAAGATGAGCTTCCCTTGGGGCCACATGATGACCGGTGGACGTTTGAGTATATCCCCAAGGACCAAAAATACAAGTTCAAGCCGTTGAACTTGGAAGAGTGGGATGCCCCGGGAACGTCAAGGCAAGGCCATGAGGAGCCTTGGTATGTGGATGCCTATATAACGAGCTTGATTGAAGACTTTGCGAGGGCCTTCGACTTGTTCCTTCGTGCCCTCGATGGAGATGGAGTCGGTTATTGTTGTTAAAAAAGAATGAAGATTGCACCATCTTGGTTTGACGGAGTTCCACAAGAACCGTCTCATTGTATATACCTCTTTCTTGTAGTTAGCTTGTTCTTTGTGATATTCTTGTCATTTGGGTTATTTGATGAGAGTTGTGAGGGAGAGAATTTTATGTGTGTTTGAGCTTTATTGATAGGTGAAGTGAATGTGAGCCCTAGAGAAGACGGGTTGATGATAAGACTTGGTTTGTGATCAAGGAAGTCGGTTTTTGAAGCTTGTGATAAGCTTTTGGGTTCGTGGAAGGCCAAAACGACTCATCCCGTTTGGAAAAAAAGTCTTCCCGTTCGAGATGGTCAAAACTCCCGATCGGGATTATTCATTCCCGCTCGGGTTGCAGGTGCAATTTGGAGCGACCACTGTGAGCCCTTCCCGTTCGGGATTTTTCCCTTCCCGTTCGGGTTTGTGGGAAATCCCGATCGGGTTTTTCTTTCCCGTTCGGGTTGGGGGTGCAAGTTAGACTGGCTATTGTGAGCCCTTCCCGTTCGGGATTTTTCCTTCCCGTTCGGGTTTGTGGGAAAACCCGATCGGGTTTTGCTTTCCCGATCGGGAAGGCGTTGCCTCGAGCCCAGTTCGCCCGATTGAGGCCCAGTTCGGCCCTCCTCTCTTCAGCCAACCCCGACCCGCCCCTAATCCTTTTCCTCTTACAACCTCCCTCTTACAACCCAACCCAACCCATTCCCACATCATTTCAACACAACACTACCAAACTTCATCTTCAACCTCTCTTCAAAACCCCATTTTTCAAAACCTAACTCCAAAAATCACCATTAATCCTCCATTTCTCCACCAAACTTCACCAAATCACTCCCAAAACTTCTCAAAATCGATTTCTATCCCATCCATAAGTATCCTAAACCCATTTTCTACCTTCAAAACTCCCAAAAATTGAAAAAAAATCGAGTTTTTGTGCCCATTTTTCTCCAAATCCGAAAATTGGTATTTCTTCTATTACTCGATTTGTCTTGCTAAGCTTCACTTGGGTAGCTTATTTTTTCGATATTAAGCTTGTTTGAGGTATTTTTGGGGGATTTTAGCTCTTATTTGTGGGAAGGAAATATTTTTTTGTTTGGTATACTATCATTCTAAGCCTTCATCATCCAATATGGCACCAAAGAAGAGAGGGGGATCAGTGATTAGCAGAAAAAGAAAGGTTGCTTCGAGTTCGAGAGCCCAACCCGAGCCCGAGCCCATGGTCGAGGTTGAGGAGCAGAAAATTGCTCGTCTCCCGGAGTTTCCCAGTCTGATATTTGAATCGGAAGAGCAAAAGGAAAAATTTATCAAGCTCCTTGGTAAGCCCCTAGAACCCACTCGATTCATATGCAAAATTATTCTTCGAAAGCTTGGTATTTTAGAGCAATGTAGGCAATTCTTTGTTGGGATGGGTATGGAAGTTCTCTTTGACATGCATGAGCTCACATATAGGCAACTCACTTTAGAGTTCCTAAGTAGCTTTCGTCTCGAAATTCGATCCCGACCACACCGAGTTTATTTCCGAATCAATAACGCATCCCTTATGTACACCCTCGACAACTTCGGTGAGCTCTTTGGCATTCCAGAGGTTACCGATGGTCGGGTACCCAATGACTTTAATGTAGTTGACGTATGGCGTAGTATAACGGGTCTCACACTTGTGGATCTTAGACACTTGTCTAGTCGCCTTGTCCACCACCCGGTCCTTCGTATATGGCAGCGTTTTGTAGCGGGTACTATTTTCGGGAGGTGTGAGACAGGTACATACACTCAGCAAGAGTTGACCTTAGTCGGGGGGTACTTGAACTTAAAAAGGCAACATCGGTTCACCCATGACGTCGCACTTGCACTAGCCAAGCATTTCGAGAAGATAGCCAAGGGGGGGAAGCATTTGAGAGAAATTGCTATCGGGGGGCTTGTTACTCATCTAGCCAAGAGAGTGAGTCCGACATTTAGGGAAGACGGTTTAATCCCCGTACCGGGGGGCACAAGATTAGATGAGGACCGATTATCTAGGTATCATCGATGGATCAATTATGATAATAGGCTTAGAAAGTACCTTTGGAGCACGGGGGGTCGGACGCACTTCTTCCTACCGTGCGATGCACTTCCGACCCTTGCGCCTTTGCAACGATCCGCCGTGCCGGTTCAAGAACCTAATCTTTTATTGCCTTTTATCGGAAGTGATCAAGGTGCCTCCTCTTCCCATGGGCCCCGACCACGAGCTCGACCCCAACTCCCAGCTCGACCACCACCACAACAACAACAACAAGCTACACAACCCCAGCACTACTATACCACCCCCCTGGCATTCATTGATGTCCCTCCGTATGCACCATACACTCCCTTTGTTTACCCTTCGCCCCCGGCCGACCTTTCTATGGCCGCCATGCTTAATGCTCTACATCTTGGGCAATATGAGCATAGGAGGGATGATTACTATGCCCAATACCCCGGGTACCATCTCCTAGCTTAACAAGGGTATATAAACCCGCAAGGAAACCTCCCATCGTGGTATAGACCGGAATATTTCCAAGGCCACGGTAACCCTAGTACTAGTGGCGGTGTGATGAACGATGAGGAGTTTGAGGAGGAGGACGCTTGGGATGTCAACACGGGCAAGGGTGATGATGATGGTGAAGATGATGATGGTGACGATGATGATGGTGGAGATGATGAAGGTGACGATGATGATAATGACGATGGTGATGGAGGTAATGATGACGGTTATTACTAGCCTCGATGATGAAGAGGCGATTGGGTAGCCTTAAGGGCCTTGATGATTGCTCCCGGTGGCTCTTGATGACGTGATTACGTCAAGAGTTACTTCAAAATCCAAAATGACAATTGGTAATTCTTCTCCTTAGTTTTTATTTCTATTTATTTATTTAAGTTATTTTCTTTCTTTTTTTTAGGATTAATCGTTAGAAATAAGTGGAAATCGGGCGGAATCCGGGCTAGGTGACTTGATTACACCTAGCCCTCCCCTCCCATTTCCTTTTATTTCCTTCTTTTTATTTTCTTCCCCCATCCATATCTTTTCTTGTCTCGGCCCATGGTGACTTGATTACACCCCGGCCGGACGCCTTCTACCTTTTTCTTCACCTTATTTTTGATTTTTAGCTTTATTTTCATAGTTTCTTTTCTTTTCTTTTGTCTCTCCGCACCCTACGATCGAGCATGAGGACATGGCTCGATTTAAGTGTGGGGGAGCGATATTCTAGTATAGTTAGTTTTATTTTCTTAGTTTTCCGAAAAAAAAATAAATCTTCAAAAACCCTAAAAATTTGAAATTTTTTCACAAAAATCAAAAAGATTTTTCTTTGTGTATTTTCCTTTTGTGTCATTGTGTAGTATTCTTGTTTTGTTGTGTGCGTGTTTTGCCTCTCCCTTGCCTTATAGGTCGCTTAATCGCAGCTAGCTTTGGAGAGCTTTCAAGACTCCCGGTAACATCTTATCCCTTCTCTTCTTTACCTCTTGCGGAGTTTGGAGAAGTTGTGATGTTGTGTGCTCGGACGGAGCTTTGTAAAGTCGTGGTGGATTTGGAGACTTGTTTAGATGATCGGGGTGGTGTTTGTGTTGTGTATGTGTTTGTTTTGTTTTGTTTTGTGTTTGTTTCTTACTTTTGTTTCTTTTTCTTTCGTTTGTTTTCGTCGTGTCTTCATTTTTGTGTGTGCTGTGTGTCTTGCGTGTAAATGTTTTCGAAAACCCGGTTTAGAGGCTAGGGTGTGAGTGTCTATTTTTCCCTTCCTAGTAGTATAGATCGAGTCTTGGGCTTTAGTCTAGTAGAATGACCTTAAATTAATGAATTCGTTGGTCCTTTACCTTGACTCCACCTAGCTTACTAGGAATTTACTACGGGATTTGCACTTTTGACCATTATGACCACCCACAGTGTGAAAAGGCCTTGGTTACCGAGTCTCGTCCCCTAGGTGACCGTGTTTAGGATTGTCTTGATTAGTCCAAGTTCTCCACTTTTTGTGGGTTTGAAGGGAAATCGCGACCCCCGACTCACCCATTTACCTACATCTCACACATATCCACACAATAACTTGCAAATTGTTGATTCTCTCTTTCTTGTTATACAATGAAAATGCCAACATAGCCAAATCTTGCCAAAAAGGGCAAAGAAAAAAAGAAAAGAATGAAAAATATGAAAGAAAGAAAAGAATGAAGAAAAAAAAAAGGCACAAAAGCCAAAAAGAAAATAGAAAAGAAGAAAAAGAATGGCATGGCAAAACAAAGCAAAAATGCAAAGAAAAGAGAAAATGCCAAAAGAAAACCCGTCTCACAAAAAGAAATCCCCACAAAAAAAAAAGCCTTTTTCCGACTTTTGCCGTGAAGAGCCTACCAAAGGACCGAGTCCCGAGGAAGGATGATAGCGGCATTAGTCGGTCTTCCCTCATTTTGCATGTTTTCCACCTTTTTACTTGGACTAGTTAGGCGGTCTTTGACACGGGACGACCCTCTTGGCTCAAGCTAAAGAAGGCGGGGTCTCACTTACCTACAGTGTCGACTAACACCGTGGATCATCACTTCCCACTCCGCCGATCGTCCCGTAGTACGTTTTTAGAAAGTTAGGAGGATCTAGGTAAGTTACCAACGTTTTTGTTGCTTTATCGTCATACTATTAGGGTTTAGTCCACCTTGGTTTGTATTGCTAGCTTGGGAACGTTGTCGCTTACCTCGAGTCCTAAACCGGTGTTTCATTCACCGCTTTTAGAGGGAAGCGGTATTTCTTTTGTTTTGGGTGCAACCGATTATGTGTTGTTTGTGTGTTTGTTTGTTTATGTGTTTTGTGTCCGGTTGCATCCACAGTTTTGTCGCAAGACCCAACTTGCCTTGCGGAGTGCACTTGTCCTCTAAGTGCACTCGCGTGAGTTGAAGGGGCGTAGGGTGCGCTAATACCAATTCGGTTAGTGTAGTACTTAGTATGTGCTTACTCGAGGGCGAGTAAGGGTTAAGTGTGGGGGAGTTGATAAGTGTAGTTTGTAGTGCTTAATTGTTGTGTTTCGGTCCCTTTTTCCTTGTGGAATCGCTCCTTTGGAGCGATTCATGGGCTTCTTATGCCTCCTTCAGTTCGTTTCAGGTTCCCGAGGCCGAATTGGAAGAGTTGGAGCGATTCCGACTCAATACATGCACATTTTGGAGCCAACGAGATAAAGGAACGATGACTCGAGACCTCGGAATCGACCCCGAGACCTTGGGACCCAATCCCGAGCCTCCGAGACCCGATCCCGAGTACCGAGAATCGGTGGGAAGCCCATGAGAGGCAAGGAAGGACCAAGGAGCATTAAAGGAAGGCATACAAGACCCTTCCCGGTCGGGATGGTGGCCTTCCCGATCGGGAAGGGATGCACATTTAGGAGCGCTACTGTGGGTCCTTCCCGATCGGGTTGAGCCCTTCCCGATCGGGATTATCTTTCCCGATCGGGAAGGAAGAACCCTTCCCGATCGGGACGGGCTACAGCTCACCCGCTCCTCTCTTTTCTTCTTCCTCATTCTTGTACCCATATATATACTCCCTTCTTGTAATCTTAAGACATCTTATGTTAACCCACCTTAGTTTAAGCCTAAAAACCCTAGATCTACTCTCATTCATTAGTCTTAATCTCTCCTTAATCCTTAGTTAATCATTGTAATTAATCTTGTATTAAGAAGATTCTTGAAGATTATTCCAAGATTGACAACCTTGGAGTTCTATTTGGGTGTCTTATTTATACAAGTTCTCATCTTTTCCTCATCTAGATTGGTATAATCATCTTTACACTTGTTCTTAGTTTATTTAATCTTGTTTCCATCTTTTTATGTTATTATTGTTATTGTTCTTGTTATTCATAATGAATGTTTGGATTGTGAGTTTGTTTTCTCTTATTAATGTTAGTTTCTCTTTAATAATGAGTGAGTAGTTTCTTTGTGGGGTTAGTAGGAGGATTAGGGGTAGATTATGGATGATTAGGGTTGATTAAGGGGAAAAGGTTGCATCTTTGTTGTTAGCCACATTGTAAGCACTCCATGTGTTTGTTGATATGCTTGTGTGAGTTGTAGTGGCCATGCTTCCCATGCTTGTATTCATCTTCTCATTGATTGTTTATTTTGTGGAAATGTTGAGAATAGTCATAGTCACGAGAGTGGCGACTAGAGTCTAAGTTGCGAGAGCCCGGACTCACCTTGACATCGGTCTAAGTTGCGAGAGCCCGGACCGACACTAGCGATTAGGAGGCACCTTTACCCTTGATCACTCCAATTATCCTTCTACCTCTATGAACCCGACCTACCCCACTTCTTTCCATATTTGAGTTCACCGTTTTAGTTAGATATCGCTCTTCTAGTTTATTCGTTAGTTCGATCATTAGTCTAGTTTTTACTCCTCCTTAATTGTTTCCATTTATCGCATTGTTTGTGTTTGTATGTGTGACTTGGCCTAGTTTTAGTGGACCTAGTCTAGACCTTACTCTAACGTCCCCGTGGATATCGACCCTACTTGCCCTAGCTACCCACTAGGAATAGTCGGTTTATTATTGACGGTTGGACTCACGGCAAATCCCAACCATCAGGCTTAGTACACTCATCTTCCCTCTTCCATTTTTGGTTATAGGTTAATCATTTCTTTATTCTTTCTTCAATTTTCTATTTTTTTCTTTACTCACAAATCCCACCATATTTCCACTTTATACCCCACTTTTTTCTTACTTTAATCAATTCTTTATTCACTTCTTAATTTTTGTGTTAAAAAAAGAGGGAAGATAATGGGTAACAGGAGGGAGTATTAACTTGACATGATAATGACCCGACCTAAACCCGATGTGACACGACATATCAGTTGACCCGAAAATGACTCGACCCGCTAATGACCCGACCTGAACCATACTCGACCTGAAATATTTACTTTTAATTAAGGAGTAATTGTTAATGGGTGAATTATTGAGGTGGACAATGTAAGGTATAAAAAAAGTAAGAGAGAGTGTGAGAAATGAATTCTTGTTGATGTTGGATGTTTTTGGGTGAAAATTTAAGAGTGAGAGTGAATGTTGATTAGGATAGAGAAAAGTTGAAAAAGTGGAGGATGAGAATTGGGTAATTCTTGCTAATGTACATGGTCTTAGTACATCATGAATACTACTTACGGAGTATTTTATTATATCTTGATTTTCGGGGACATTATGATATCTACTTTAATTTTTTGAAAGAGAGCATAACAAATTTTTACTTTTGACACTTAGTGAGTGGATGTTGATTAGGATAGAGAAAAGTTGAAAAAGTGGAGGATGAGAATTGAGTAATTCTTGCTAATGTACATGGTCTTAGTACATCATGAATACTACTTACAGAGTATTTTATTATGTCTTTATTTTCGGGGACATTATGATATCTACTTTAATCTTTTGAAAGAGAGCATAACAAATTTTTACTTTTGACACTTAGTTACTTTCTCATGGTGCTATGATTATCTCAACAACTGCTGGTTTCTCTATACAAGGCACTGTATTTGACAAATGCACTATAGATAAGGAAACTATATATGGAGTAAACACATTGTGATACATGTGAGTCTTAATAGTGTGCTACGGTTTTTTTTTCTTTGCAGTACACAGTGAAGAATCTCCAATTTGCTTTGACAGTTTATTAGACGATATTTAACATATTTGGTGTATATATGCATATCTTGTAAAGTAGGTAGTTTCTTTGTATTAGGTAATATATTTCTAATTCTTAGGAACAATATATTTTTCATAGGCAGCATGTACGTAGGTTTCGCACTCCACCTTGGTGTATATATTGGCACATCGTGTAATCAAAGAAAAACACATTCACACAAATTTCTCTCATCATTTTAACTTTATGGTATCAGAGCGGGATTAATATCCTGAGTAAATTTAAAACTATGGTGGACAATGATAAGAAATCGACACCCCATATCCCGAATCCCATTTATGCCCTCGCTTCAAATGATGGCCCGGGTACTGTTATCACACATGTTATCTTCAAAGGGACCAATTACGAAGAGTGGGCAAAGGCACTTCGGGTCTCGTTGGGAGCAAAACGGAAGTTGGGCTTCATCAATGGAAAGCTCAAGCAACCGGCAGACAGCTCCGAAGATCTAGAAGATTGGTATACCGTGAACTACATGATTATTTGTTGGATTTTTAATTCGATCGATAAGGAATTACGTAAATCGATTTCTTATCGTGAAACTGCATATGAGTTGTGGGAAGATATCCGACAACAATTTTCTTTGGGGAATGGTATAAAGATATATCAAATAAAATCCGAAATTTCGGAATGCAAACAGAATACCGGAGAATCTATTATGGATTATTACGGACGCCTGAAGAAATTATGGGACGAAATCAATGATTTCGATGCCCTGCCATCTTGTAAGTGTACGGGATGCAAATGTGATCTGAACGTGACTCTCCGAAAACGCAGGGAGAATGACCAGGTACGCTAAGTTCTTAATGGGGCTTGAGATTTATTATGCTAATGTCAGGTCCGGAATTCTAGGAATCGAACCGCTCCCTTCTTTGCATAATGTGTACTCTAGACTTGTGCAAGAAGAGGAGGTTCGGAACTTGACTCAACGACGAATAGAAGTTGCTGCTCCAATGGCATTTTCCGTTAAAGATGGCACATCTAAGTCGGGAGGGACCAGACCTATACTGAAATGCACATTTTGTACCAAGAACGGACACTTGGAAGATCGATGTTGGTTGAAACACGGTTATCTTGAGGGTCGCGAACCCAGACGCTCTAATGGCCGCACAGAAGGTTCGAACGACAGTCGTGCCGATGTCGGTGCTAGACAAAATCTAAAGGCGAATGTTATACTGGGTGAGAAGTCTCTCAGTTCGAATGTGGTGCGCTTGAATGGTAAGAATATTTACTCTTGGATTATCGATAGCGGGGCCTCGACCCATGTTTGTTGCGATGCAAAATTACTTAATTCATGTCGTGCTATTAATCCTATTCAAGTGGGACTACCAAATGGTGAGAAGCTAGAAGCAAGGACAATTGGGCAAGTAAAAATCAATGACGCTCTTGTCCTTGAGAATGTCTTACTTTTGCCTTCTTTTCATTGTAACTTGTTATCTGTCTCACAACTGTTGTTGTCTCAAAATTTCAGCGTCAATTTCACTAATAAAGAGTGTGTGATACAGGACCGTATCCTGAAGACGAGGATTGGTGTGGGTGAGATGATTGACGGGCTCTATTACTTGACCATGGGGGAATCAATGCGTGTTAATGTCATTACTAGTACTGAAGAAGTCGAGTTATGGCACAAGCGTTTAGGACATCCATCTCGTCAAGCTATGGAGCACCTCTCTATTATCCCTAGAAATTTGAGTAATTTAACTACTCCTTGTGATATTTGTTTTCGTGCTAAGCAAACTCGTGCCGTTTTTCCGTTAAGTGATAATAAAGCGAATACATTGTTTGAATTAATACATTGTGATGTTTGGGGTCCATATCGTGCTAATCGTGCTTGCAATTCGCGCTATTTTTTGACCATTGTCGATGACTATTCGAGAAGTGTTTGGGTCTATTTATTGAAAACGAAAGATGAAGTTCTTACTATCATGTTGAATTTTTTTGCATTAATAGAACGACAGTTTGATCGGGTTGTCAAAATTGTACGTAGTGATAATGGCACGGAGTTTAAAGGCCTTATGACTTATTTCCGTGAAAAAGGGATAATACATCAAACGTCCATGGTTAAGATACCTCAACAAAATGCCCGAGTTGAACGTAAACATAGACACATTCTTAATGTAGCTCGTGCTTTACGTTTCCAAAGTAGCTTACCTATTGACTTTTGGGGAGAATGTGTGTTAGCTTCCGCTTATTTAATCGTACACCGTCTCGTGTTCTTGATGGTAAAACACCTTTTGAGATGCTATACGGGAAAGAGCCGAGCTTTGGACTGCTCAAGGTATTTGGTTGCTTATGTTACGCTAAGAACATTCATGCTCGAGACAAGTTTGATAGTAGAAGTCGACGATGTGTCTTTCTTGGTTATCCTTTTGGAAAGAAAGGTTGGGCCTTGTTTGATCTCGAAACTGGTGATTATTTCCAGTCCCGAGACGTTCAATTTGTGGAAAATACTTTTCCTTTTGCTAATAATGCAGAGTTGAAAGACTTGCATTCGTTATACACTGAGGATGACCAAGTTATAGTAGAGCACGATGCAACTACAACAGATTTATACGAGTCTAAACAGATCACTGAACTGACTGAGGTAATAGATGCTACGGGTTCAGGACACATTCCATCTGAAGGCCGCATGTTGGACAATACAAGTGCATCAGGTGATATTCAAGGTACACATTTAGATGCATCCACTCATAATAATGGTACCACTTGTCAAAACATGGAATTAAATGAGCACCAAGTTGATGCTAGTGCTTTATCACAAGAAGACTCCACTAGGCACCAAATTGAACAAAGTGCAGCAGAGCATGACACTTCAAATGGGTCTGTCAGCGATGAAAATATTGGCCACGGACACCGTGTTAAATTCGACAATATTCGTCATAAAGATTTTGTTCGTTGGGAAATTTTAAATGACCATATTAACACGACTTTGATTCCCTCCGAAGCATCCTCCACACCGTCACTCGTCTCAGGTACTCCTTATCCTTTGACTCATTATGTGAGTTGTAACGCCTTTTCTGTTAGACACCGTCATTTCCTTGCAGCTCTTTCTAGTGAGACAGAACCAACCTCTTTCAAAGAGGCAATAAAAGATGAACGATGGAGAAAAGCTATGACGGAAGAAATAACAGCTTTAGAATCTAATGGCACGTGGACGGTGGAAGACTTACCTAAAGATAAGACAGCTATTGGGTGTATGTGGGTGTTTCGGATTAAATATAAGTCCGACGGAGCTGTTGAGAGATATAAAGCTCGTTTGGTAATTTTTGGAAACCATCAAGAGGAGGGCATTGATTTTACGGAGACCTTTGCTCCAACTGTCAAGATGGTCACGGTACGTACTTTTCTTGCGATTGCATGTACTAATAATTGGGAATTGCATCAAATGGATGTACATAATGCTTTTCTTCACGGTGATCTTGAAGAAGAAGTGTATATGCGACTTCCACCTGCCTTTAGTCGTGGATTGACAGGGAAAGTTTGTAAATTGCGAAAATCATTATACGGTCTGCGCCAAACTCCTCGGTATTGGTATGCAAAGCTTGCGAATGCTTTGTGTGTCTATGGATTTTGTATCAGCCCGTCTGATCATTCTTTGTTCAATTATCGGAAGGATAATGTAGAGTTGCATATTCTTGTGTATGTGGATGACCTTGTTATTGCCGGCAATAACACTCGAGCTATTTCTAATTTTAAAGATTATCTTGGTCAATGTTTTCATATGAAAGATTTGGGTAAGTTAAAATACGTTCTTGGACTTGAGGTAGCTCGGAACTCAAGTGGTATCTTTCTTTGTCAAAGAAAATATGCACTTGACCTTTTAACAGAAACTGGTCTCTTAGGCTGTAAGCCTTCACGAGTTCCCATCGAAGAAAACCATGGTCTAGCTCTCGCTAGTGACCCTTCCTTACCCGATCCATCAGCATATAGACGGTTGGTTGGAAAGTTGATTTATCTTACTCTTACTCGTCCGGAATTATGTTACTCTGTTCACATTTTGGCCCAATTTATGCAGAGCCCCACTCAATCTCAATGGGATGCTGCATTACGGGTAGTCAGATATTTGAAGGGTTGTTCGGGACAGGGTATTCTTCTGAGAACAGGGACTTCCCTGACTCTTGAAGCCTACTGTGACGCAGATTGGGCTAGTTGTCCAATCAGTCGTCGTTCTTTAACCGCTTATCTTGTTTTTCTTGGAGGTTCTCCCGTGTCGTGGAAGACAAAGAAGCAAGTGACTGTCTCTCGATCGTCCACAGAAGCCGAATATCGTGCTATGGCCGCTGCTACCTGTGAAATATTGTGGCTAAAGGGTCTGCTTGCAAGCTTTGGTATTGATCACACTGCATCGGTCCCGTTGCATTGCGACAATCAAGCTGCCTTACATATTGCCAATAATCCAGTTTTCCATGAACGTACAAAGCACATTGAGATCGATTGTCATTTTATTCGTGATGAAATTATTCGGGGTACTATCGCTCCATCGTATGTTCACACCGCTTCTCAGCTTGCTGACATATTTACCAAGGCCTTGGGAAGTCAAAAGTTCGAGGATCTTTTATCCAAGTTGGGCATTTCAAAGTTATATGCTCCCACTTGAGAGGGGGTATTAGACGATATTTAACATATTTGGTGTATATATGCATATCTTGTAAAGTAGGTAGTTTCTTTGTATTAGGTAATATATTCCTAATTCTTAGGAACAATATATTTTTCATAGGCAGCATATACGTAGGTTTCGCACTCCACCTTGGTGTATATATTGGCACATCGTGTAATCAAAGAAAAACACATTCACACAAATTTCTCTCATCACTTTAACTTTACAGTTGAACCTGAAAACACAAAGATGGTTGAAAATTTGGCATGGGCTCAAAATCAGGAAAAAGCTAGTCTTCCCACCGTTCCATCAACCATTGAAGAAGAGCTGAAAACTAACCCATTTATGCGCGTTGAAATGTCAAAGCTTCAGGCATGACCTCCTTTTAGAAAATGTTATTAATCTACATGAATGGCAAGCTCTTGATTCAGAATAGTGTTTGATTTCTCTCACATACTTTATATTTTCCTTTTTTGAATGATAATGACTGGGTTCTGTGGGGTTACTATTCTCAAGAATAAGGTGCTGATGTAGTACTTCTGTAGTTTGAAGTGGGAAGAAATTCAGACCTTCAGAACCGTAGTAAATACTGTATAGATGTTTCTAAGGAGCAACATAGTTTAACATTTATGGGCTCATGACAAAAAGGTGCGTTGAACGCTTGGCGGGTCAGTTTTTGACATAGTATGTTCTTTAATCATGGTAGATGCCTTGCTGCGATTTGACTGAAAGGGTTAGACACAACAGGACTACTTTTATGAGATAAAGTCCTGTTTTTTGTCGAATGAGGTGTCGAAGCGTTGTGCCATGTTACAATGTTAGATAGACAACCCACTACAAAATTCATGTTACAGGAATATAAGGTGGATGTTTTTATTTATTGTCTCTTTAGGAATGTCTCCCATTATGGGAATTGGTTCACAAGGTTGCCTCTGAAAATTGAATGGAGTGAATCTCAATGATGAACTTTATTTTATCATGGAGTGTGATTGCATCTTAATGTATGATCTTGGTTTCGATGTGATGCTGTGATTCTAATTCCACTATACACATTGCAGCAAAAGGTTGGCTGCAACTCCCCTATAGAAGCGCTCCAAGAGATCAGGAAACTGAAAGATAACTGGAGAGGCTGACTAAGGATTCCTTTGTCCGTGCGTTGTGGGCTGTAACTTTGCTAAATAAGAAACACTTCTGCTGATTTCAAACTTTTGGTGAACCAGGGTTGTATTTCGTAAAACTGTGTATAAATAAGTACTTTGTCAAAGTAGTTAGCCTTGTGGATTGCAGAGTCTTATGACTACAAATGTGTGCTTTCTTAAAATAGCAAGGCTTGTGTGGCACCCACAGAGACGTTTTTATGCAAGAAAATGTTGTCAAACCTTAAATGAGCCAAAACTCCTACTATGGCTTCTCTTAAGTTGGGTTGCACTTGGTTGAACGAAAGATAGACGAAAGATACAAATGTTTTGAGTCTAAGCCAAAAATGTTATCCATGGTGCAAATGTTTTGAGTTGAAGACGTTTTTATCCCGAGCTTACTCTTAAGCACTTGGGGTGTGCTTGGTTGGAGAAGGATAAACAGTGGAATCATGAATCCTATAAGAGAAGAGTCTCTTTGCTTAGGCTAGTTGTTTGGTTAGGAGCAACAAAGAGAATAACCACAAAACCACACTACTACAATAAAGGCCTTTGCAATGCATCGAAAATGTTGTATATGATCTTTAAAATGTTGCTTTATGGTTTAAGCAACATTTTTAAGTATGTTGCTTAAAGTTCCGTTGCAATAACTTAATTGTAACACTTTGTGCAACAATTTCTACTCAAATGCAACATTTTTTCAAAATGTTTCAACGATACCCTACTGCAACACATATCATGAGAAATTATTGAAACACTTTATTAAATATTTAAGTGCAACACTTTTTACTTCCCTTCAAGATTTTGCGACATTTATTTCAATGTTATGCAACATGTTTTTATCTGAATGAAACATAAAGGCAACATTTTATTGATACTAATGCAACATATGCAATTTTATCAAAAGCAACACAATTCTAATTCTAATGCTACTTTTTTGTTTTAAAATGTATAATATACATTTTTTTTAAAATTTTTACCACATTTAATTTAAGGGTCGTGCTTTTTCCTAACGAGCATTTATTCAAGCGTAACAACATTTTACCAATTTACCCTTCTCATTTCACCGTTTCTAAAAAATTTCTTTAATTTTCTCTCTAAACAAAATCCCAAAATCCCACCATCCCATAATCACACTCATGAACAACCACCTTCCGAAACACTAGCATCGGGGTGGGTCTGGATCGAGAGTGGTTGGTTCGGGTGGTAGATGGGGTGGGTCGATGGTGGTGGGTCATGGTGGTCCGAGTGCTAGATAAGGTGGGTCGATGGTGGTTGGTTAGGGTGGTCCATGTGGTCAGGTGGTTGGATCGGTCAAGGTGGGTGGTGGGTGGGTGAGGCTGGAGTGGTTGGATGGAGGATGGCCGTGGGGTAAGGTGGGGGTGGGTTTAGGGTTAGAGGTAGTTTTTTTTTTTTTTTTTTTTTTTTTTTTTTTTTTTTTAATGAAAATTTCTTATTTTCTTCTTATTATTTTTTTAAATTAATTTTTTTTCCTTTATTTAAATTTCTTTTGTTTATTATGTGAAATTTAAGTAATTGATATTATACCGTCGATAATTGAATTAAAATTATAATCGAATTTGAATGGATTGGGTATTGATATAAAACGAAAAGGGAGGAAATTGAATATTGGGTTAAAAGCTAAGTGTTTATGGAAGGGGTAGAATAGGAAAATTATAGAATATTCGTTAGAATTGAGTAAACGCTCGTTAGGAAAAAGTAATTTCGTAATTTAATCATTGCAAATAGTATCTGCATATACAAAACGAGTGATCCAAAATAATCATTAATTGATCCACAAATGACATGCTCATTAATCGTCAAATAATCAATGTTCATGTTTCGTACTACATCTTATTGAAAAATGTCGGAGCTAATAGAAATCAAATCATTGTTGGGATACATCAACAAATGAAGATCGTGCACCTATAAGTCTTTAATGAATCTAAATTTGCTGCTACCGTTGCATTCTTACGTACCCAAAATGGTGGTCTGTAACAAGAAAAGAGTATTTAACCACATCAGGTATAATGGCACAAGATTTTTAAACATTAAAAAAAGCCAAGGAATCAAATGCGCATACCTCTAACCTAAGTACTTCCTCCATCCAACTTTAAACTTCATGGGGGGAGTGGCACAAAAATTAAGGGTGGGGTAGATTATGTGGTGGAAAATGAAAGTTGAGAGAAAATGTGGGGTCAAAAATGATATGGACCACAAAAATCAATCAAAAGAGGAAATATTGTAAGTATGAAGTTTAAAGATGGACAACCCTTTAAGGAAAGTAGGAAGATTAAAATTGGATGGAGGTAGTATTGTTTTGCAATTTCTGGAGTTATCTTTCCAAGAATTTTACGCAAAATATCTTCAGTTGTCATCACCAAATCAAAAGGTTAGCACTTTAGATTAAACATATCAAACTTCTTCAAATCATTCACCTCTTATAACACTAATCATTCACAAATTCTTCTGATTATGTGAGTACATATACCCTCAAAAAATCTCTAATTTGTGGCTATTAAATAGGGAATTGTTAATGCCACAACAAAATTACTTGTGCCACTCACTTTTGTGAGGGTGTATTTATTTATTAATTAATTAATCGTATACTCTTGAAATCGAGTGACAGAAACAATAACGGTGTGACATTATCACTTCCCTTTCAATATGGTGTAAAGCTACGCAACTTGCTAAATTTAGTAAAACGTCCGTGCCTTATCTGCTAAGAAGTGGCGAGAATAAGACATGTACAGTTGTGCAAAACAAAATAATTATCCCTGAAGATAGAGTTAAACGAGCTAACACACACTTCATAGACTAATAATAAGACGTGTTCATACAAAATATCAAACTCTACAGAAACAACACATGTACACTTCATAGTCCAAAAGATAACTACTCTACTGTAATTTATTACTTTTAAACAAATTAACTCACCAGACTGAAATTTGTTGTTCCAAGCAATAGAAAGTAAAGTTTCCCCTTGGGGCTACTGTTGAAGTTGATAAATTCAGCAAACATGTTCAGAGTTGCATATTCTTGATGAAGGGTTGCACTCGGGACTTGAACCTGGTTGCACTATAATACGAGATAGGTTTAAGAGCTGCTACTCTTTAGGGACTGCATGGGGTTGCTTTGAGCCTTTGACATTAATTTCAGATGGTGAAAGAAAGTGATACAAACCAAAATATTGAGGAGGGTAGTCTCGTCATTGTCTTTTATTTGTAGCTTATTCTCCTAGGCATTTAGTCTATATAAGATGTTTAGGTAAGTTATTAGAAACCAATCAAGAAATTTTATGCAATGAATTTTGAGTTGTACTCATCTTTTAGAACCTAGATGAAACATTCATCACAGTTCTACCTAGCAACCTATCCGATTTTATATTGAGAACAATTGCATATCCAATTTCCGTGTTCCTTCATATTTTGATTGTATCATTTGGTATCAGAGCCAAATTTCCTTTCGACCTGTGGTAATAAAAAAAAAACAGATCAACCTTATATATTCAAAAAAAAATATACAAAAATTTTTTGATCAAAAAGTTATGTCACTTTCAGACGACATTGCATCTATGAAATTGGGAATCCACAAGTTGGCAGTAACCATTGAAGAACTTGCTCTAAAAAGTATGCACAGGGGGAAATCAATATTAGCAAGATGCCATGGTTCACTCCACAATATGTTCCGGGTGACTCTATTAGATTATGTGGCAGACATCTCCCTCCTATTGCTGCTCAAGTAAAATCCAACGAGCCTATGTTTTCTCCAAGTATTTTGAAGAATATCGAAATGTCAGAGGGTGAAAATCAAATGATCGATGAAATTCCCGAACCAGTTTCTTTGAATTCGTTGGATGGGAAAATGATATGTGATGCGCACCAAGTGTTTGAAGAATTGCCTATACCAACTTTTATTTTAGAAATGGCTCAAGAAAATGATGACACAACTCATGTAATTCAACCACACCAAGTGTTTGAAGAAACTCCTACACCAAATCCTTGCATAAATTACTTTCAAATGGTGGAACCAATTGTCAATGAAGTCATCATAATTGATGACGAGGATTCAAAAAATGGGGAAATATTAGTTGGTGTGGATGTTCCCGAGCCACAAACTCCTAGCTACAATACAAAGGCAGGCCAAGTAGTACCACATGTTCAGAAGGTGCTCGATGAATTGTCGCTTCCGGTTTTTATTAGAGAAATGGTTGAAGCTGCTAGAACTGCTGAACTCAACTCCATTCATGATGATAATGAGGCTGCAAGGACTGTCCACAGAGTTCAGATTGATCAGGTGACTGACAAGAAGCAATTGCTTTCAAATTTGGGGTCGATGGTCCATGATTGTTCACTCTCGGACCAAGCATCTAGTTGTTACGAAGAGTTCTGTGAAGGGAACTATTACCCTTACCCGATAAGTGATGTTGATTTGCTTTGGGGCTTAAACTATAAACATGATATCTCACAAGTTGCTTTAAAAGGTTTAGGACAAAACCTTCCCTTGATTGGTGACATTGAATACGCTAGGATTAAGAAAAAGAAGTCATCAATTGCACGTAAGATCCGTCGTAAGCTATATCACTCGTATTATAAGTACCTTTTAAGACCCGTGTGTGCTGAATTGAGTACTGAATTATTGTTCATAAGAGTGGAAAATTGTTGGCAATCACTTATAACCTATAAGAAGCATCATAGTTGGGGTAAAATAAACATAAGATTATCTTTTTGTAGTGCACTATGTCTTGCAATTGAGTTCTTTTCATTCCATTGTGATCGCACTCTTCCTTCTTTTGATGGTACGCTCATATATGATCCAGTGATGAGTACTACGCTTAGTTGCAGTAGTTATGTGCATAGGACCAAACTCCACTTTCACATCTTCATTAACTGCAGGATTATGGTCATATGAGTGTGTGTTGTGTCTTGAGCATGGTAAGGCCAAATCTTCTTTCTAGCCTCACCCTTGAGGACAAGGGTTATTTTAAGGGTAAGGAAGGTAAAGTCTATGAGGAGCGTAACAGTAAGTTGAGCGGGGTTATGATCCTTTGGTGTGACTATATTTATAGTCGGATCACCACGAGTTCCTTTCCTAGTCATACTTTCTTCCTTGGCTTCAAATTGAATTTGAGTGGGGAATGTCATGAAGTGAGTTTTCTAAGTTATGACATGTTGATTACTAGCTTTCAATATGTTGGTATTAATCGTCATATTGAAATAAGGGCTCGAACGAAGGCCTTTGATCTGCACATGATATTTGTATTGACTTTGGTTGCTTATAAGGCAATTGGTGAAGTGATCATTATCTTTGACCCCGGAGGTGGTGAAAGTGGGCGGAACTTGACATACCAACATCAAATATGCCAGATATTGATGATGGTGCAACCTATGCTAGGTGATTGGCTCACTATGGTGTTCTTATTACTTCCCTGCAGATCCCACTCCATATTGATTCTCACTCTTGAGAAAAATAGAAATGCTAAAGGGGTAGGAATTGATATTATCACAGGCTCTCACTTATTTGTAGCTATTGACTTTTGGATGATAATCGGCACCGACATGAAGATAAGAGCGTCAATAGATGTAATTTGGTGTGTGAAAGCAACTTATGAAGAGGCCAAGATCTGGATGACATACATTAAAACGGGGGTCAAGTATGATTTCAAAGTGTGACGGTCAAAATGGCATAATCTATGTCTTTGATCCGGGTGGGTGGTGCAATCAAATCGACAGCCTACTTGTATCCCTCAGCCTTACTGCCTGCGGAAATCCTACTGCACTGATGCAATCCAACTGTAACAATGAAGACTATCAAATATATGTGTTCGATCCAGGAGGGCTATTGATATGACCGGTAATAATGCTACCGCCTACCGTAACAAACCCAAAGTGTGGAGTCTGCTGTGCTATTTCTTAGTTCGATTTAGTTGTTCTTGATCCTTGAGGACAAGGATCGTTTCGAGAGGCCAGTATTGATACAAACCAAAATATTAAGGAGGGTAGTCTCGTCATTGTCTTTTATTTCTACCTTATTCCCCAAGGCATTTATTCTATATAAGATGTTTAGGTAAGTTATTAGAAACCAATCAAGAAATTTTATGTAATGAATTTTGAGTTGTACTCATCTTTTAGAGCCTAGATGAAACATTCATCACAATTCTACCTAGCAACCTATCCGATTTTATATTGAGAACAGTTGCATATCCAATTTCCGTGTTCCTTCATATTTCGATTGTATCAGAAAGATGCTGACTTCTGTTCTAATGACGAATGCATGTCCTCTATAAAGTTCTAAGTACATTCAATAGATAAAGATGTCATAGTGAAAACAAGAACAAAATTCTGCACAACAACAATTGTTCTAACATAAGAAAATATAGAATAAATCAGTCATTCTTTGTCACTACAATGAAAGAGGAAAGAAAATAAATACCAACTTAGGCCATCAAACTGGCTATTCCTCATCCAGGAGTGTAAAATCAGTGGCGAATCTAGGATTTTTGGGATGGGGGTGATATTTTTAACACAAATTGTTTGTCTCAGTTTAGTTTAGCTAAGTACTTAACTTTTATTCAATTCAAATCAATTCAGTTCAAATCATTTCAGTTTGGGTCAGTTCAATACTTCAGTTCAGTTCAGTTCAGTTCAACTCCGATTAGTTCAATACTTCACCTCAGTTCAGTTTCGATGAGTTGAATACTTTACTTCAATTCAATTCAAATCAGTTCAGTTTCGATCAGTTCAATACTTTAGTTCAAATAAGTTCGGTTCAATTTAGTTCAGATCAGGTTCAATCAGTTCACTTCCCTTCACTTCAAATCAGTCTTGTTCTAATAATTTCAGTACTTCATTAAAATTAATTTAATTTAAATCGATTTAGTTTAATTTAATTCAGTTAAATAGAGACCAAGTTCGGCTCAAGTAACTACATTGACTTTAAAAAATAATTAAAAATAAAAAAAAGACTAAACTATGAATCAAAATGTACAGTAATCGTTCAAATGCAATTATGCAAGACTCAAAGGCTGCCAGTGCTACCTGATGTAGCTCCTGCCTGCGATGCGAGCTGTCTCCCATCCCCCAATTAATTTCACAATACATACGAGTACTCAATTACTCCGCAACTACTGTTTACCGTCGGCGTTAATTACGTTAAATGATGGTTTTGCCCTTCCTATTAATTATGTAATTTGATCCTTTTATGTACTTTGACATTTTAGTTTAAAGAATAACTCGATAAAAATCCGTTTTTTTCGATTATCGTAATATTACCGTTTTGCGAATAGTTTGTAATCGGATCGACGGGAATACATTTTTTTGTATGTTAATTACATTTTATTGATAATCCGTTTAACAAAACTCGTTAGTGAATTTTTTTTATTTTCGAAGTCCGTACTATACGAAACTCGGTTTTCTACAAAGGTCGGTTTTTTGTGGTAAAAAAAAACTTACCCTCACATCTCAGTTTTTTATCTCTCCAAAAAATACCAAATTTTTTTGTCCTTTTCGATCATTTCTGTCTAGTCTTCGGTCCCGGGGTTTCGATCACTAAAATTGAGCATCTATACCAGAAACAATCAAACCTCGTCAAGTACGCATTTCATTAACCATTAACAGCAACAATTTTAGTACATTCAAGCTGAACACGACGAATTCGAACTGAAATCGAGAGTCTTAGCTGAAAACAGAATCAAACCTCGTCAAATACGTGTGGACATGACGTAGGTCCACCCTGACGCGGCCACGCGCGGGTTTGGGTAGGCGAATGCACCTCCATATGAGAATGGATCGAATTGAAATTTAAGTCGAAATGGAGTCGCCACCGAACTTTGTGGGAGTTTGGACCCGTTCGAGCCCACTCTATATCGCTATGGACCATACACAAAGTATGGCCCATTTCGGTTTTAGAGTTTATTGGGCTCGTCCCTTTGCATTACGATACCGATACCATCTACACCGGTAATCGTGTAAAGAATGACTCTCGTGCGCCAACGGTTTCGGGCATCCGGAAACCGAGGTTCTGAGTAAGGGGTGAGGGTACATGTTGGGAAGCCCACTAAGGACACCCAACCCCGCCCGCACTTAGCGGCCTCTACTAAGACATCGTTTGACTTTCTAATATGCGCGTTAGTGATTCGGTGAAATGATATGCAAACAGCGTTTTAGCTAAGCATGCAAATTAAATGTGAGCTACGTTATTTTAATGCATCTAAGTTATTGTCGAGGTGATTTAGCATGCGAGGGTTCATTTATAAACGGTAAAACGCAAATAAACAAAGCAAAGCAATATAAATCGGTTACAGGTTACACGGGCGGAATACACCCGGAATTCACAATACAACGAGCAATAAAATAAAATAAAATAATCGGAATATGAAACTAAAATGATAGCCAATAAATTAGAAACGGACCCATATATAAACTAGACCGTGAGTCGTGTAAATGGACGAACTTTGATTGAATACTCATTATTTTGTGTACTAACCAAAGGACGGAGATATAGGACCTAGGCGTGGTGCTAGCCCGATCCCAAATCCCGATGCCTTGTCCCAACTTATCATATCGATAAGTTGGAGTCTAAATTAATCGTACGTCGGATACGAGTAAGGGGTCGTCAACGCAAGATTAATAGTGAGACCGTCGATCAAAGTTGTTTATGTGCAATGATATGCATGTTTTTTGAAAAGGAGATCACGTGATTGACTTTACAAGTGATGACTAAGTCGCTTTTTTAAAAGACGAGGCTCGGATGATAAAAAGAGCTCTCGGTTTTCTAGGCTACAGGACCTACTCGATCGAGTCATGGTCTGACTCGGTCGAGTGTGTCCTCGAGCAGGCTACTGCCCAAAATTTGGGGTGCCACTTGATCGAGTAGCTTATGTACTCGGTCGAGTGGCACCTGTACGAGTTATAACTCGTTTCGTTTTATGTGTTTTAAAATCGATAATTAACCGAATCACATATAAATATGGCACGATTTATATGCAATTCGATCTTCGGTACTCATAATGCATATATTATGATTACGAGACCGTCATCGGAGATTTTGGAAAGGTGATACAAGAATTGTTTTGAATCGGACCGGGACAAAATTGGTTCCCTCCGCGTTACGTCATTTTTAATAATCCTTATGGATTATGCGATGCTCGGTTTAGCGTCAACGGGTTTTGTATCGATCCTTGAAAATGGAATTAAGCCCGTTCAACTACGTACTATCACGATCGCGTTATGCCCTTGAGTGCGTAGGGCGGTGCTCCTCGAAAGGGCGCCATCACTATTGCGGTTCGTAAAGGGATTAAACGGACTTTGTGCAATAGTCATAGTTAAACGAGTTAAAATCCGAATTTTGATATTATGTAGATATATATATATATACGCGGTAGTGATATTATGACGAAATATAAATAACGATAATTAAATGTTAAGTTGTTAGATGCGATAAATAAATGTTAGATGTTAGATGTTAGTGTTAGTAATATTGTCGTTACTATCGACATAATTATAATACTAATACATAAACATAAATGTACATAAAAAAGAACGAAAAAGAAAGAAGAAGGGAATGTCGGTGTTGAATTGTCACACCCACATCCTACATGCTCTTGCTTCTCGGGATACGGTTCGTGAAATGGTATGGCGCGGGAACTTCGAGATACGTAGGAGGAGTTGATGGTGTGTATGGCTTGGTGTATTATGGCTGAAATGTGAGGTTTTTTTAAGTGCAAAGTTGGCTGAAATGTGTATTGTAAAGTTGTGAAATGCTTAGGGAAAAAAGTTGTGAAATGCTTAGGGAAGAAAGTTCTGAAATGCTTAGGGAAGAAACTTCTGTTTTGTTTGAGGGTTGATAGGGTATTTATAGGAAAATCCACGACCTAGGGTCACTCGATCGAGTGGCCCTAGTGCACTCGGTCGAGTGCCCTTGAGGACGAATCTGGTCCGGTTTTTGAGGCTCCGCTCGACCGAGTGGGTCAACCCACTCGATCGAGTGGATCAAGGGAATCGAGTCATTTTAGGAAATAGTTGACTTTGTTTGATTTTTGAATTTTGTATTGGGCGCCAGTTTCTAGAAGCTATTCTAGGCTGATTTATGTGACGGATTCGTCTTTGACCGGGTTTTGATTCGGTTGCTAAAAGACGGGTTTTTATTTTTGGTGTCGGTTTTGGCCCAAATTAGTCCCATTTTGCTCGGAACGACCCACTGGGCCTGAATTTGAGGTTGGTTTTGGGTGATTTGTATCCCGTTAAAAGCCCATGACGAACATTATTGTTTTTGAGCACGTATCCGAGCGCGTTAGAGTACGTTAGTGTCCGATCATCATCGGGTGTTTTTTGGAAACTACCATAGACACCTGGCAGTCAAAATGCGGGTGTCTACAAAGCCCCCACTCTTACTGAGGCTTGGACAAGGCGAGAGTCAAAGTAGCTACCAGGCCAATCGAGGATTGAAACCCGGCAGACTTCCGGTCGGGTCGTTTATAGTCCATTAGACTCGCGCGAAGGGCTCGCCAGCTATAAGATAGAAATCATACCTGAGCTGATGATAATACCTCTATGGGGAATTGGACTTGTCGCGTAAGTCCTGGGTGTGCCTGTATGTGGGCCCATCCCGTGCTTAAATTGAGGGAATGCCGTCTTTAGACTTTCCGCTGGGGAGATATATAAATTGTGCGGGCTTGCTTCTGAAGCCTCGAGTTACACCTATGTCAGTCACATAAAGTTTTGCATGCAACATTTGGGCAGAACACGACTCGCGCTGGGGAATAAAAATTTGATGATTGAAAATTTTTAGAATATTTTTGAATTTTGACAGACTGCTCGGGATGACTAAATTCCTGTGTCTGTGGGGAGAAGACAAGAGTCGGGCCTGTATGCCCAGGCTCGCTTGGGCCAAGGAGACACAGCTGCTGGGGTTTCACCAGGGTTTTGATGTTATAAATACATCACCCTGGCTTCTTTCTCTTCATATCCCTCAAATCTTCTTTTCCTCAAGAAAAATTCATCTCCTTCAAGAAATTCAAATATGGGTATTGAGCGTCTGACCAACATGTTGCAAGATTGGTCCTACCGCTTTAGGGACGCGAGCAAGGTAGCCCTAAAGCAGTCGGGTATATTCCAATTGTTCACGTTCCGTCAGATGCACGTGGACCGCCATTTTCTTGATGCGTGTCTGTCCTACTGGGACGACACTTACCATGTTTTCGCCTTTCCTCGGGGCAAAATCTGTCCCCTCCCAGAGGAAATTGCTGCCATAGGAGGGTGGAACCCACTGCTCCGTCCTGCCGTCCCCTTCTCAGTTCGAGATCCTAGGAGGAAATTACGGGAGTTTTTAGGGCTCTCCCATGCTGAAGTGTCCCGTATGACTGAAGGGGATACTATTTCCTTGCTAGCCCTGGCTGAGAAATTCATGAACCCGTATGATATCCGGGTTTCGCCTATTCATAGCCGTAGGGCGTTTGCTTTCTGCATGCTTCATGTGTACGCCTTTGAAGGCTATCTGGACCTGCTGTCTTGTATGGGCAGCGTTCGCCTTCTTGTCATTGCTGACCTGATGGAGACGGAATACAGTCCCGCGTGGTTGATTACGGGGGAGATTATTCAGGGCCTGGACAACCGCAAGAGGGAGGACTCAGCCCGTTTGACTGGGAGCACCCGCCTGCTGCAGGTATATCGTTTTTTTTTTTTTTTTTTTTTTTTTTTTTTTTTGCGATATTCTGCTACAGGGGGCACTCGACCGAGTCACCCCGGCACTTGATCAAGTGTCCTCGTAAAGGGGTCTACTGCCTTGTTTTAGGGGTGTCACTCGATCGAGTGACCTCAAGCACTCGATCGAGTGCCTCGGGCCGGAGTCTAATCTTGTTCTGGAATCTTATGAGTGTTGTTTTTTCTTTTCAGCTGTGGCTATTTGAGAGGTTGTCAATGATCGAGCCTCCTCCCAACCCCAGTCAATATTGGTTCAACCAAGTGATGACAAGGAGACGGCCTACTGACTCATCCTGCCTTATTACCCAGAAATACTGGGAGGAAGAATTATCATTCCATCGTGGTCCATTGATTCGATGGGTGGTTCCATGATGGCCCATTTATTCCTGGACGGGTTTGGCGCCTAGAGATAAGGCACGCTACCAGGTGATCTTGTCCCTTAGCCAGACAGTTCACCTCTATCCTGACCGCATACTCATGCAGTATGGGTGGACTCAGCGCATTCCGGAGAACGAGGCAGTTGTGAGTGAACCTACCCAGCTGACCGACGTTATGTGCGACACTTGGGTTGAGAGGTGGTATACCCGAGTTACTTGGTCCGGTCCCAAGTCGCTTCATTCAATCTGGGTGTCCCATTCTTATGAGAGGTGGACCAAAGCGGAGACTGCCGAAGCTCGCGCCGCCTTGAAGGTTGATGAAGCCTTCGACCTGCTTCGGCGAGAGAAAGTCAAAGATAACAGGGACTTCTTTGCTGAAGGAGAGACTCCAGCCCCGATAGTCCATCTGATGTTGGGTCAGAGAAAGAGAGACAGGACTCGAACTAGGGGGTCCAGCGCTAGAGGTGCTCGGGGGGAAGTGAGCCCCCAGACAGACTTGGAGAGAAGACTAGGGCCTAGACCATCAGCCCAGGACCGACTTGGTCCCAGGGATAGGCTGCCGGAACATGTACGGGCTCAACTTGGGCATGTGACCATAGCTGAAGATCCTCTGTCGAAGAAGAGGACTCTAGCCAAGGAAGTTCCCCTTGTCATCCGGGAACGCCCGCTCCCACCTCGACGTCCCCGGGCCCCTCATGACCCGAAAGAAAAAGGCAAGGGCAAGATGCCCGGATACTAGTCTCTATTATTATTATTTGGATATTATTACTATTTTTGTTGTGTGTTTTTTTTTGTGGCTTTTCGTGGCTTTTTGTAATTTTGAATTACCGAGTTTATCGGTTTTTTTTTGGAATAATAAAAGTACTATATTAGTGAAGCCGTTCCTGTCTTTTATTCGTTATTGCGGTGATTGTGCCCTTTTGAGGGGCTGCCTACGTATCCACAGTTAGTGGAATCAAACCAAACGTAGTTCGGGCGTAGATTATTTTGCAGAAATACATCAAGACTACGAATTCGAGATGCGTGACAGTAGGATAAATAATCCTAACTTATTGACTTGCTTATAAATTTTGAAAATAATGTTTTTAAATAATTTTTGCAAATGACATTTGAGATAAGGTTTAGGGGTAGTAGCGCTTCAGCTGGTCCAAGTGGGTCGGGTTGACAAATTCGTTCCCGTCCAGGTCCGTTAGTATCACTGCTTCTCCTGATAGAACCTTCTTCACCAGGTATGGCTCAGCCCAATTGGGTTTGAATTTTCCCCTTGGGTCAACCGGTAATAGAGCACGGACTGATTTGAGAACCAGATCCCCTTCCTTGATATTCCTAGGCCTAACTCTCTTGTTAAAGGCCCGTTTGATTTTCTTTTGATATATTTGGATGTTATTGAGAGTCCGAGACCGTCGTTCGTCCAAAAGAACCAACGAGTCATATCGAGCTTGAACCCAATCTGCTTCGGGTACTTGACTTTCTAGTAGAATTCGGAGAGACGGTATTTCTAATTCGACCGGCTGGACTGCCTCCATGCCATACGTCAAATAATATGGAGTTGCCCCGGTTGCAGTACGAATCGATGTCCGGTACCCCCATAGGGCGAAGGGTATTTTGTCGGGCCAGTCCCGATAATTATCAGCCATCTTTTTAAGTATGGTGACAATTGTCTTATTAGCAGCCTCCACCGCCCCATTTGTTTGGGGACGGTAAGGCGAAGACGTATGCCTCTGGATTTTGTATTTTGCTAGCAAAGTAGCGGTTTCGGCTTGGAAGTGGGTCCCGTGATCACTGATAAACTCGTGTGGGATCCCGTACCGGCATATGATTTTATTCTGGATAAATTCGGCAACGTGCTTGGCGTTCAAGACACGATATGACTCAGCTTCGACCCATTTGGTGAAATAGTCGATAGCCACCAAAATAAAACAGTGACCTCCCATCCCGGAAGGGTTCACTTTCCCAATTATGTCGATCCCCCATGTCGAAAATGGCCATGGCGAGGTCATGGTGTACAGTAGAGACGATGGCACATGCTGAACATTGCCGAAAATTTGACAATTATGGCAATGTTTGACATATGATTGTCAGTCGATTTCCATACTGTTCCAGTAGTACCCGAGCCTCATGATTTTTCGAGCTAGCATATGGGCGTTCATATGCGGACCGTTTTCGCCATCGTGTACTTCGGCCATCACTTTTTCGGCTTGTGTTTTGTCGATGCATAGGAGCAAAGTCCCCTGTGCCGTCTTTTTGTATAACTGACCGTCGTTCGTACGAATGAATTGGGTGGCCAGTCTTCGCAGGGCTTTCTTGGCCCGATTTTCAGTTCCTAGGGGACATTCTCCCGTAGTCAAATAGATTAGGATAGCCTGATACCAAGGTTCTGGATCGGTGATCTCGATATCTTGAATGGCGTTGACATATGCCGGCTCAGACCGTCTTTCGACCCAGATTGGCATACTTGACATATGTTCTGGGATGTTTAGTAAGGATGCCAATTTGGAGAGTGCATCCGCGAACTGATTTTCTTCACGTGGGAGGTAGATATATTCTACCTTCTGGAATTGCTTCTCTAGAACCCTTACTCGCCCTTGGTATGCCACGAGATTGGCATTCCGAGTTTTCCATTTTTGAAGGTCTTGATTGATGACTAAGGACGAGTCTCCGTGAACCCGGAGATTCGTAATTCCCAGATCAGCAGCTGCTTGTAACCCGTGGATGCATGCTTCATACTCGGCCGCGTTATTAGTCACATCGAAGTCCAATTTGATGGATAATGGCGTGTGTTTTCCTCGGGGTGAGATTAACAGAATTCCGACCCCAAATCCTCGGAAGTTAGATGCTCCGTAAAAATACAAATCCCATGTTTCAGTGTCAGTATGGAATATGTCTTCGTCAGGAAAGGCCCAAGTATCGGTATGGCCCTCTTCAGATACCGGACTATCGGCGAGGAACTCGGCTACCACTCGGCCTTTGATGGCATTTAACGGTACAAACTTGAGGTCAAACTCAGCTAACATTAAAGTCCATCTGGACATTCTTCCATTAAGAATGGGCTTCTCGAACAAGTATTTGATCGGATCCATTTTGGACAGGACATGTACCTCGTGACTGAGCATGTAGTGCCGGAGCTTTTTAGTGGCCCACACTAAAGCTAGGCATGTTTTCTCGAGCATTGTATATTTGCATTCATATTCTAGGAACTTTTTACTGATGTAGTAAATAGCCCGTTCTTCTGAATCGACAGTCTGGGCCAGCATAGCCCCCATGGCTGTCTCAGTCATCGTTAGGTATAACGACAAAGGCAAACCGGGTTGAGGTGCCATTAATACCGGCGGAGCAGACAAGATCTCCTTGATTCTGTCAAAAGCTGTTTGACATTTATCATCCCATAGTACCCGTTCCTCTATCTTCAGTTTCTTGAAAATGGGCTCACATACCATGGTTAGCTTCGAAATAAACCGGCTGATGTATTGGACTTTCCCAAGAAACCCCCTTATTTCTTTTTCGGTCTTGGGAGGTTGCATCTCGGTGATGGCTTTGATTTTAGCTGGGTCGACCTCGATGCCGCGTTGGCTAACAATATGGCCCAGTAATTTGCCTGATGTTACCCCGAAACTGCACTTTTGAGGGTTCATCCTCATGTTGTACTTACGCAGTCGGGCAAAGAATTTTCTTAGGGCAGCAACATGCCCGTCTCGGCTTTTAGACTTAACAATCATGTCATCGACATAAACCTCCACTTCCTTATGCATCATGTCATGTAACAAGGTCGTGGCTGTTCGTTGATAAGTGGCTCCGGCATTAATGAGCCCAAACGGCATAACAGTATAACAATAAGTACCCCATGGCGTGGTGAAAGTGGTTTTACCCATATCTTCTTATGCCATCTTGATTTGGTTGTATCCGACATACCCATCTATAAATGATAGAAGGGCATGATCAGCAGTGTTGTCCACCAGTATGTCGATGCGTGGCAACGGAAAATCGTCTTTTGGGCTGGCCTTGTTAAGGTCCCGGAAATCTACGCATACCCGCACCTTGCCGTCCTTCTTGGGTACCGGCACGATGTTTGCAACCCAATCTGGATATTCAGACACTTGTATAAAGCCCGCTTTGAATTGTTTGTCTACCTCTTCTTTAACTTTGAGAGACCACTCGGGCTTCATTCTTCGAAGCTTCTGTTTTACCGGCTTACACCCATCTTTGATGGGTATGCGGTGTTCAGCTATTTCCCGATCTATCCCCGGCATGTCCTTGTAGGACCATGCGAAGACATCCTTGAATTCCTGGAGGAGGTTTGTAAATTATTGTCTCTCCTTGGGATCTAAAGATAACCCTATCTTAAGCATCTGGGGCTCTAAGGTTGTTCCCACATTGATAGACTCGGTTTCCTCGATTACCGGGTCTCGGGATTCCCTCTGTTCTAGCTGCTCGATCAGATGTGGAGGCAAGGATACCTGTTCATCGGGTTTCTCAATGTCATTGCAGAAAATATTTTTAAAATTGAAAGTATTTTGAAAATAAGACAAGTCATAAGTGGAACGGTTTTCGTTATTATTGATGGTAAATTTGGAAAATAGCTCAAAGAGAGCGGCCATCTGATCATTGGTCAGAGGCGGGATTGGGAGCGCTCTTGGGACAGACCCCGAGGCTCCGATGGTAGTGACTACAAGGAGGGGGGTTACAGTTTGGACTCTAGCACCAGACCCCTTAGACTCGAATACAGACTCAGACTCGGAATCGGTGTCCGGCATGTCTCCTTCCCCGGTGGTCAGCTTGTAGACTCGGCCCAGGCCGTCGGTCCACTTGACGGTCCTCTTCCAGGCTCTTTTCCCAGTATCAGCACCGACCTCTGAGATCAGCTTTGAAGGATCGAACCTGTTGCTTTGAAGGATCAGGTTCACCAAGTCTTCTTTAGGGGTCGGGACAGCCTTGTCTTCCCCAAATAAGAGCCCCAGCACGGGCTCGGCATTGTCAGTACCCTCCTTGGATTCAGATTGGATGAGGGCGAATATGTCATTCGGAATGTAATTGCATTCCCGAGCTAGTTCAGCCTCGGGATATGTGGTAGTTGGTTGATACAGGCCAAGTTGAATAGCCCCGAATACCGGTGTGACGAAATAGTCAGCCAACCTTGGGCTATAAGGGCCCAAGTAGGTACCCTTGATGATGTTGCAAGCTTTCTCAATGCCCGCTCGGACCACATTTCCCGGGGTCACAGCGTACCCTAAGCCGAAGCGAGATTCCCCGTCATTCAGGACTTCAATAATCTTTCCAGCTGGAAGATATGGCCTCGAGGTAGCCCCCGGTAAATACCCCAAATTTTGCTGCATTGTGTCGATGCTCGTGGTGAAATAGGGCCTGAAATCATCCCTACAAAATCGAACCCCCAAAGGTCGGTGCGGTCCGTGGCGTTACAGCTAGCCACAGTCATAGGGGTTGCCTCTAGAGTGATAATGCCGTCTTGCAAGGGCATCTTGATCTTTCGGTGAAGAGTAGAAGACATCGCCTTTACAGCATGAATCCAAGGCCTTTCTAGGAGTAGATTGAAAGAGGAGGTGACATCGATCACCTGGAACTCTAGCTCCTTTTCAATTGGACCCGTCATAATTGTCAACTTAACGGCCCCAGAAATCGCCTTTGGGCTTCCATCGAAAGCCTGGATAGTGTGGGAAGTCGGTATGTAGTCAGCCTCGGTGATGTCGAGTGCTTTGGCAGTCCTTAGAGGGAGGACATTCATAGCAGACCCGTCGTCAACTAGGGTCATTGGGAGGTACTTACCCCGGCAAATTACCGTGATATATAGGGCCAGATTGTGAGAGGCCGCGAATGGCGGTAGGTCGGCATCCGAGAAAGTGACTAATGGGCCTTCTTCTTTGGACTTATCCTTGAGGTAGGGTAGGATGGTGGCTACCATTTCAGTAGGGGTAACCTGGGAGTCAACCATGATCTGATCGAGAGCCTTAGTAAGTGCCTCTCGATGTTCTTGCGAGCTAACCATGAGTTGCCATATAGTGAGGTCAACCCGAGCTCTTTTCAATTGTTTGACAAGAGCCGTATCGGTGCTTGGCTCTTCAATGGCCTCTTCCGTCCTGGCATGTTCAGTGACGGTTGCCGGGACTGAGATGTGGCTGAATAAGGACGACCGGCGGTGGTGAGGTGGTTACTGGCTAAGGCCTTGGACTTAGCCCTCCGGATTTCTTCGAGGGTGATGGGGACAATTTCCCCTTTGGTGAGGTACAAATCTTCCTCATCATCGAACCATCCCATTGATTTGTGGGATGAAAGGAGAGATAAGGTGAGAACAGTCGATCACCTCACCGGTGAAGATAGCATGAGAGCTAAAGGGGTTGTCCTTGTTCCTTGGCTTGTCCCCGGGTAACGGTATTTTCCCGCTCTCAATCAAATGCTAAATCAGATGCTTCAACTTCCAACATTTCTCGGTATCATGCCCATTGCCCCGATGATATTGGCAATAGGCTTGGGCATTGTAGCTTTGGGAGCGTTTTTCAACGGGGACTTCAGAAGTTGGGCCTATCGGTTGGACCAGGCCCTTGGAAGACAGCCTTTGTAAGGCATATGTATAGGTAGTCCCTATATCAGTGAATACCCTAGGAGGGGTATTTCTTTTGGACGAGGCATCTAACAGATTAACCGTATCAAAGATACTTCGGGTTGCGGCCGGGGGCTTGTCGGTGGATGAGGAAGCCCCTTGGTATCCCTTGCTAGGGGCCTTAGTCAGGCTCTCTAGTCTTAGATCATCCTCAATTCTCATGCCCATTTCAGTAAGAGTGGTGAAATTGGGTATGACAGCATACCGAAGGTGGACCCGGTAGGAAGGGAGGAGGTTCTTGAAAAAGGCCTCCACCAAAGTTTTTTCACTGGGCTTATCGACCAGTTTCACACTTTCGACCCTCCAACGTTGGAGGTATTTGGTAAATCCCGCCTTAGGTTCTCGGGCCATAACCTCTAGAGACCGCATTGTGGTCTGGATCTCGGTGTTCTCAGCATAGTTCCGAGCAAATTCTGTAGCCACATCATCCCATGTCGAGAACTTCTTTGGGTGTTTCTCAAGAGATGCAGCAAAGAGGTTTTTGAACATAGAAGAGTCCACTTCCTTAATAGCCATGAACTCCTTGAAGGCCCGTACATGTAGTAACGGGTCTTCAGTCCCTTCAAACATGGGTAAGCCTGTGAGATTCAGGTTCGCGGGCAGTTTGTCACTTACCGGGGAGTACTCCCGACTATTCTCCCGATGGATATTGTTACTTTTAGTTAAGTGAACTTGTTCTTCTAATCGGCGGACCGAGCTAACTAGTTCAGCTAGAGGTTCCGTAACCCCGGTATTTGGAGTCCTTTGCTCCACTGCAGCTAAACGAGCAAAGATAGCCACTTGACCGGCCCTCATTTCTGTCAATTGGGCCTCAATGTCGGTTTGTTTGTCGACTATGGCATCCACGGAGGTCTTCAGACTGTTCAAAGTTGCTTCCATTTTGCGACTGTGTCTGGTGGACGGTGGCCTGTCTGTAAGCGCACGCGCAATCAGAAACTGAACCCGGACCTTGGAACCAAAATAGTACATCCCGAGCAGGGAAAAGACTAAAAAAACGACTTGAAAGAGACTTTTAGACGTGTGACTCGTGGATGACGGGCTTTCCTTAGGATTCGACGGGTGGGCCGAATTCTGTTCGAAGGAAGGTCCATGTGAGGCGTCCCCAGACTTTGGACTCATATGTGTTGATGGGCCCTCCTTTGCAGGAGTATGTCCTACGTAGGTGGGCCTTGCCTTAGTCTAATAAGGCGGACTGGGATAGGGAAGAAACTCGTGATGTAAGATCGACAGAGTTTCGACGCTAAAGACCTTGACGACTTACGACATGACACGACACTACTAAATATGGGAAAGTCCTAAGAGGGAGGAAAGTCTTGAAAAGGATTATTTTTGGAAAGTCAGAGAAAACTCGGGGAAAGGCCCGATTTATTTTCAAGTAAATCGGAAAGGGCATCGGGCCTTGGTTTTGAAGGTTCAAAAATATTTTCGAGTTTTGAATTGGGCAGCATACCGGCTAAAAAGTGGGCTAATTTGAGTAAAATCATAAGTCCTAAATTCGGTAGCTTTCCGGGTTTTGAAATTCGAATATTTTAGAAAAGATGCATTTTGAAATGACGGTTTTTGAAAATGACACGGAAACCAAGCAGCACATAGTCACGCAAGCATTATAACGACGCCATGTATGCTTTACACTAAGTCTCGGTCTGTCTAAATGGGGTCTATACCAGTGCTCATAGTCTAGACGAGAATCGGGACGGACTTCCTAAGTCGAGTTGAGCTTAGAACATGCCGCAAAGTCCATACGAATCGACTATGAACACCTTTAACGTATCCAAGGCGGAATACATCGTGGTATAGTGGGACGTCGGTCACCAGTACCGGCCCGGGAAAATAGGGGTTATGCATGAACCGTAAAACTAAAACGCGTATTGTATTAGTCAAATGATTTCTATTCGAGTCTCACCCTGAGGATACCGATGGTTAGTCACTCATCGGTTAATCCCCAGCGGAGTCGCCAAATTGTGGACATGACGTAGGTCCACCCCGACGCGGCCACGCGCGGGTTTGGGTAGGCGAATGCACCTCCATATGAGAATGGATCGAATTGAAATTTAAGTCGAAATGGAGTCGCCACCGAACTTTGTGGGAGTTTGGACCCGTTCGAGCCCACTCTATATCGCTATGGACCATACACAAAGTATGGCCCATTTCGGTTTTAGAGTTTATTGGGCTCGTCCCTTTGCATTACGATACCGATACCATCTACACCGGTAATCGTGTAAAGAATGACTCTCGTGCGCCAACGGTTTCGGGCATCCGGAAACCGAGGTTCTGAGTAAGGGGTGAGGGTACGTGTTGGGAAGCCCACTAAGGACACCCAACCCCGCCCGCACTTAGCGGCCTCTACTAAGACATCGTTTGACTTTCTAATATGCGCGTTAGTGATTCGGTGAAATGATATGCAAACAGCGTTTTAGCTAAGCATGCGAATTAAATGTGAGCTACGTTATTTTAATGCATCTAAGTTATTGTCGAGGTGATTTAGCATGGGAGGGTTCATTTATAAACGGTAAAACGCAAATAAACAAAGCAAAGCAATATAAATCGGTTACAAGTTACACGGGCGGAATACAACTCGGAATTCACAATACAACGAGCAATAAAATAAAATAATCGGAATATGAAACTAAAATGATAGCCAATAAATTAGATACGGACCCATATATAAATTAGACCGTGAGTCGTGTAAATGGACGAACTTTGATTGAATACTCATTATTTTGTTTACTAACCAAAGGACGGAGATATAGGACCTAGGCGTGGTGCTAGCCCGATCCCAAATCACGATGCCTTGTCCCAACTTATCATATCGATAAGTTGGAGTCTAAATTAATAGTACGTCGGATACGACTAAGGAGTCGTCAACGCAAGATTAATAGTGAGACCGTCGATCAAAGTTGTTTATGTGCAATGATATGCATGTATTTTGAAAAGGAGATCACGTGATTGACTTTACAAGTGACGACTAAGTCGCTTTTTTAAAAAACGAGGCTCGGATGATAAAAAGAGCTCTCGGTTTTCTGGGCTACAGGACCTACTCGATCGAGTCATGGTCTGACTCGGTCGAGTGTGTCCTCGAGGAGGCTACTGCCCAAAATTTGGGGTGCTACTTGATCGAGTAGCTTATGTACTCGGTCGAGTGGCACCTGTACGAGTTATAACTCGTTTCGTTTTATGTGTTTTAAAATCGATAATTAACCGAATCACATATAAATATGGCACGATTTATATGCAATTCGATCTTCGGTACTCATAATTCGTATATTATGATTACGAGACCGTCATCGGAGATTTTGGAAAGGTGATACAAGAATTGTTTTGAATCGGACCGGGACAAAATTGGTTCCCTCCGCGTTACGTCATCTTTAATAATCCTTACGGATTATGCGATGCTCGGTTTAGCGTCAACGGGTTTTGTATCGATCCTTGAAAATGAAATTAAGCCCGTTCAACTACGTACTATCACGATCGTGTTATGCCCTTGAGTGCGTAGGGCGGTTCTCCTCGAAAGGGCGCCACCACTATTGCGGCTCGTAAAGGGATTAAACGGACTTTGTGCAATAGTCATAGTTAAACGAGTTAAAATCTGAATTTTGATATTATGTATATATATATATATATATATATATATATATATATATATATATATATATATATATATATATATATATATATATATATATATATATATATATATATATATATATATATATATATATATACGCGGTAGTGATATTATGACGAAATGTAAATAACGATAATTAAATGTTAAGTTGTTAGATGCGATAAATAAATGTTAGATGTTAGATGTTAGTGTTAGTAATATTGTCGTTACTATGGACATAATTATAATACTAATACATAAACATAAATGTACATAAAAAAGAACGAAAAAGAAAGAAGAAACGAATGTCGGTGTTGAATTGTCACACCCTCAGCCTACATGCTCTTGCTTCTCGGGATGCGGTTCGTGAAATGACGGCAATGGCGCGGGAACTTCGCGATACGTAGGAGGAGTTGATGGTGTGTATGGCTCGGTGTATTATGGCTGAAATGTGAGGTTTTTTTAAGTGCAAAGTTGGCTGAAATGTGTATTGTAAAGTTGTGAAATGCTTAGGGAAAAAAGTTGTGAAATGCTTATGGAAGAAAGTTCTGAAATGCTTAGGGAAGAAAGTTCTGAAATGCTTAGGGAGGAAAGTTCTGTTTTGTTTGAGGGTTGATGGGGTATTTATAGAAAAACCCACGACCTAGGGTCACTAGATCGAGTGGCCCTAGTGCACTCGGTCGAGTGCCCTTGAGGACGAATCTGGTCCGGTTTTTGAGGCTCCGCTCGACCGAGTGGGTCAACCCACTCGATCGAGTGGATCAAGGGAATCGAGTCATTTTAGGAAATAGTTGACTTTGTTTGATTTTTGAATTTTGTATTGGGCGCCAGTTTCTAGAAGCTATTCTAGGCTGATTTATTTGACGGATTCGTCTTTGACCGGGTTTTGACCCGGTCGCTAAAAGACGGGTTTTTATTTTTGGTGTCGGTTTTGGCCCAAATTAGTCCCATTTTGCTCGGAACGACCCACTGGGCCTGAATTTGAGGTTGGTTTTGGGTGATTTGTATCCCGTCAAAAGCCCATGCCAAACATTATTGATTTTGAGCCCGTATCCGAGCGCATTAGAGTACGTTAGCGTCCGATCATCATCGGGTGTTTTTTGGAAACTACCATAGACACCTGGCAGTCAAAATGCGGGTGTCTACAATACGTACTTCATCAACAATTTCAGTATATTCAAGCTGAACATGACGAATTCGAACTAAAATTGAGAATCGTCAAAACGATGAACTAAAAATTCAGAAATCAACCCAAATTACAATTAAATCGAGCGAAAAACAAAGAATAACCCGGAAAAGGGGGCGGTCGAGAGATTTTTTCGGAGACCCCCATGGGATACTCGAAGAAATCACTCGAAAATCCCATCTGAAAGTCGGGCGATTTCTTCGAGTAGCTGATGGTTGAGGATTCGTCACGTCCCTAGCCAACAATATAACACCGACTAACCTAGTGGGTAGCTAGGGTAAGTCGGGATCGATTCCACGAGGACGGTATACCAAAGCGTAGACTATGTCGGCCTAAAACGAGACTAGATTACCAAACGAACACAAAGAATGCAATAAATGGAAAACTATTAAGGAGGAGAGGTAAGAACTAAGCTAATGATCAAACTAACGAATAAACTAGAAGAACAATGACCAACTAAGGAGGATAAACTCAAATATGGAAGAGAAGTGGGGTAGGTCGGGTTCATAGAGGTAGTAGGGTAATTGGGGTGATCAAGGGTAAAGGTGTCTCCTAATCGCAAGAGTCGGTCCGGGCTCTCGCAACTTAGACCGATGTCAAGGTGAGTCCGGGCTCTCGCAACTTAGACTCTAGTCGGCACTCTCGTGACTATGACTATTCTCAACATTTCCACAAAATAAACAATCAATGAGAAGATGAATACAAGCATGGGAAGCATGGCCACTACAACTCACACAAGCATATCAACAAACACATAGAGTGCCTACAATGTGACTAACAACAAAGATACAATCTTTTCCCCTTAATCAACCCTAATCATCCATAATCTACCCCTAATCCCCCTACTAACCCCACAAAGAAACTACTCACTCATAATCAAAGAGAAACTAACAATTATAAGAGAAAACAAACTCACAAACCAAACATCCATAATGAACAATGAGAACAATAACAATAACAATATAAAAAGATTGAAACTAGATTAAATAAACAAGGATTAGAGTAGAGAAGATTATACCAACACTAATATGATGAAAAAGATGAAAACTTTCATTAATGAGAAACCCAAATATAATCCCAAGGTTGTCAAGCTTGGAACAATCTTCAAGAATCTTCTTAATACAAGACTAATTACAATAATTAACTAAGGATTAAGAAGAGATTAGAACTAATGAGTGAGAGTAAATCTAGGGTTTTTGGAGGCTTAAACTAATGTAGGGTAAGATAAAATCTCTCTTAAAATTACAAGAAGGGAGTATAAATATGGGTACAAGAATGAAGGAGAAGAAAAGAAGAAGTGCGGGTGAGCTGTAGCCCGTCCCGACCGGGACGGATCATCCCGATCGGGAAGGGTTCTGCCATCCCGATCGGGAAGGGCTCAACCCGACCGGGAAGGGCCCACAGTGGCGCTTCTAAATGTGCCTTCCTTTCCGATCGGGAAGGCTATTATCCCGACCGGGAAGGGTCTTGTATGCCTTCATTAAGAGCTCTAGGGTCCCTCCTTGTATCTTATGGGCTTCCCGTCGATTCTCGGGACTCGGGATCGGATCTCGGAGGCTCGGGATTGGGACCCAAGGTCTCGGGGTCGATTCCAAGGTCTCGAGTCATCGTTCCTTTATCTCGTTGGCTCCAAAATGTGTATGTATTGAGTCGGCATTACTCCAACTTTTCCAAATCGGGCTCGGGAATCTGAAACGGACTAAAGGAAGCATATGAAACCCATGAATCGCTCCCAAGGAGCGACTCCACAAGGAAAATGGGACCAAAACACTACGAATAGGCACTACAAATGACACTTATCAACTCCCCCACACTTAACCCTTACTCGCCTTCGAGTAAGCACATACTAATACTAAACTAACCGAGTGGGTATTAGCGCACCCTGAGCCCCTTCAACTCACGTGAGTGCACTTAGAGGAAAAGTGCACTCCGCAAGGCAAGTTGGGTCTTGCGACAAAACTGTGGATGCAACCGGACACAAAACACATAAACAAACAAACAAACAAACAAACACATAATCGGTTGCACCTAAAACAAAAGAAATACCGCTTCCCTCAACCAAGCGGTGAATAAAACACCGGTTTAGGACTCGAGGTAAGTGACAACGTTCCCAAGCTAGCAATACAAACCTAGGTGAACTAAACCCTAATAGTATGACGATAAAGCAATAAAAACGTTGGTAACTTACCTAGGTCCTCCTAACTTTCTAAAAACGTAATACGAGACGATCGGCGGAGTGGGAAGTGATGATCCACGGTGTTAGTCGACACTGTAGGTAACTGAGACCCCGCCCCCTTTAGAGTGAGCCTAGAGGGTCGTCCCATGTCCAAAACTGCCTAACTAGTCCAAGTAAAAAGGTGGAAATAATGCAAAATGAGGGAAGACCGACCTTTGCCGCTATCATCCTTCCTAGGGACTCGGTCCTTTGGTAGGCTCTTCACGGCAAAAGTCGGGAAAAAGGCTTATTTTGGGAGGTAGGGGTTATTTTTGTGAGTCGGGTTTTCTTTTGGCATTTCCTCATTTCTTTTGCATTTTCTCTTTGTTTTGCCATGCCTTTCTTTTTCTTCTTTTCTATTTTCTTTTTGGCTTTTGTGCCATTTCTTTTTCTTCATTTTTTTCTTTCTTTCATTTTTTTTCTTTCTTTTATTTTCTTTTTCTTTTCTTTGCCCTTTTTGGCAAGATTTGGCATTTCGATGTGTAACGAGAAAGAGAGAATCAACAAGTTGCATTTTATTGTGTGGATATGTGTGAGAGGTAGGTAAATGGGTAAGTCGGGACGGGCCAAGACCCTTCAAACCCACGAAAAAGTGGAGAACTTGGACTAATCAAACGATCCTAAACACGGTCACCTAAGGGACGAGACTCGGTAACCAAGGCCTTTTCACACCGTGGGTGGTCATAATGGTCAAAAGTGCAAATCCCGTAGTAAATTCCTAGTAAGCTAGGTGGACTCAAGGTAAAGGACCAACGAATTCATTGATTTAGGGTCATTCTACTAGAGTAAAGTCCAAGACTCGATTTATACTACTAAAAAGGGAAAGTACACACTCACACACTAGCCTCTAAACCGGGTTTTCGAAAACTATTTACACACAAGACACACAACACAACACAAAATGAATACATGGCGAAAACAAAAAGGAAAAGAAACAAAAGCAACAAAAACAAAACAAGGCAAAACAAAACACATAGACAAAACAACCACCACCCCTATATTCTATACAAGCCACCAAATCATCCACCATTATGCACAAAGCTCCAAACGAGCACACCTCAACACAACCTTCTCCAATCATCACAAGGAATAAAGGAGAAAAAGGGATAAGATGTTACCGGAAGTCTTTAGAGCTTTCCAAAGTCATTGGCAAATAAAGCAACCTATAAGAACAAAGGGAGGCAAAACACGCACACAAAACAAATTTACGACACAAAGACACAAAGGAAGTCACACAAAAGAAAAAAAATCTTTTTGATTTTTGTGAAATTTTTTCAAATTTTTAGGAATTTTTAAGATTTTACCGAAAAACTAAGAAAGTAAAACTAACTATACTAGAATATCGCTCCCCTACACTTAAACCGAGCAATGTCCTCATATGCTCAATCGTAGTGTGCGGAGAGACAAAAGAAAAAGAAACTACGAAAATAAAGCTAAAAAAACAAAAATGAAGATGAAGAAAAGGTAGAAGGTGTCCGGCCGGGGTGTAATCAAGTCACCATGGGCCGAGACGAGAAAAAGATATGGAAGGGGGAAGAAAAATAAAAAGAAAGAAATAAAAGGAAATGGGAGGGGAGGGCTAGGTGTAATCAAGTCACCTAGCCTGGATTCCGTCCAAATCCGACTAACTCCTAACAAGGGGTGAAAATCTTGTAAATGGACTAATCGATTGACTCGCGACGTAATCACGTCGTCGGGAGTCGGGAGCGACCAAACTGTGGCCTCGAAGGCCCCTAGATACCGAGACTCAAGGGAAGGGGGCAAACAATGAAAAGAGAAGCGATAAAAAGACGGAAAAGTAAGGATAGTTACCCAAACCGAGCGGCTAGTAACTCACTTGCTCCATCGTCTCGTTGATCATTAGAAGCTCGTCGCTTGTATTCTTGGTTTCCATCTCGCTTCACACTTGAAGAGAACTCACGGTAAAGGTAGTAATGGTAGGGGGTGGGATTTGATGTGAGAGTTGGTGCAAAGTGAATAGAAAGTGGAGTGAGGGCATGACGATGAAGTACATGGGGCATATGGTAAGGCTAGGGTAGTTAGGGAGGTTGGGAGGGGGCATAAAACGGTTGGGTGGACTCGATATGCGAAGAAGAATCACAAAGGGGGAGCAGAGGACCATCCCGGTCGGGAAGACTAATCCCGATCGCGTTACCTCACCCGTCCCGATCGGGACGACCTCATCCCGGTCGGGACGGACCCTCAGTAAGCTCGAAAAGTAGTGCGCTCTTCCCGATCGGGAGGACACCCTTCCCGATCGGGAAGCCTAACCCTTCCCGGTCGGGACGCCTCATCCCGGCCGGGATGGATCTTCTTCGACCTCCACGATCCCAAAAACTTGCTCCAAGCTTCAAAAACCCAATCCTCTCGCTCACAACCTAAGGTAAGCCATAGCCAATCTCCTCTAGGAGCATTTTCACTTCACCTATCAATCAAACTCAATTCAAACATCAAATTCTCTCCCTTGCCTCGCTCATCAATAATCCAAATAACAAGAATTCACAAAAAACCACTAACTACAAGAAAGTGATATATACAATGAGACGGTTCTTGTGGAACTCCGTCAAACCAAGGTGGTACAATCCTCATTCTTTTTCAACACTACTTCAACCGGTTCCATCTCCATCAAGAGCACATAAGAACAAGTCGAAGGCCCTTGAGAAGTCTTCAATCAAACACGTCATATAGCCGACCACATCCCAAGGCTCCTCATGGCCTTGCCTTGACGTTCCCGGGGCATCCCGCTCTTCCAAGTTCAACGGCTTGAACTTGTACTTTTGGTCCTTGGGGATATACCCAAACGTCCACCGGTCATCATGTGGCCCCAAGGGAGGCTCATCTTCTTCCTTGTCATTGCGCATCAACTTGTCGTCAAACCCATGAATTGGGCACTCATCTTCCTCCAAGTCGGAGTCGTCATCCTCAAGTACATATGAGTACTCTTTCAAGCTTTGTCCCGATCCTTCCCCTAGATCGATGTCCTCCTTGGCATGGATCATATTACATGTCTCGGTCATAGGCGAAGTGTTGCCTTGGAGGTCAAACACTAGCTCCTCGTCGCCTAGTTGAAAAGTGATCCTACCCTTCTTCACATCGATCACGGCACCGGCGGTGTGTAAAAATGGGAGTCCAAGGATGATGGGAGTGTTAGCATCCTCCGGCATGTCAACCACAATGAAGTCGATTGGAATGAAGAACTTCCCTATTTGTACCGGTACATCCTCCAACATTCCCAACGGTCGGTTAAGAGACTTATCGGCCATTTGGAGTGTAATGGACGTACACCTCAACTCCTTCATTCCGAGTCGGTAACAAATAGAATAGGGGATGATGCTCACACTTGCGCCCAAGTCACATAACGCATTCTTGATCAAGAAATTGCCTATGGTGCAAGGGATCGAAAAACTACCCGGATCCTTCAACTTCGGAAGCGTGGAACCTTGTATCAGCTCGCTCACCACCCTCGTGAACGCTACGGTCTCTTCCTTGTCGACGGATCTCTTCCTAGCTAAGATTTCCCTCATAAATCTCCCATATGCCGGGATTTGGGTAAGTAGTTCGGTGAACGGGACGCTAACATCCAATTTCTTCATAATACTAAGGAATTTGTCGTAATGAGTGTCCACCTTAGTCTTCATTTGCCTTGATGGGTAAGGCAACTTGATTTGGTACTTGTTTTGATCAATTGAGGTGGACTCTTCACTTGACACTTTCCCTTTACCCTTTTCTTGTGCTTGAAGTGGGGGAGGAGTGTCTTCTTGGGGTTTCTCGGCTTCCCTTGAGACTTGCTCCTCAATTGGAATGCCAAAGCTTGGCTCTTCTTGAATTGGAGACACAACTTCCTTCATCTCTTGTTGCTCACTAGGAAACACGGGAGGATTATATGTAGCACCGCTCCTCAAGGTGATGGCATTGACATGCTCAAAATTTGGAGTTTCACCTTGAGGAGGTAATTGCCCCCTTTGTCTTGAAGAACTCCCCGATGCAAGTTGAGCTACTTGGTTCTCAATCATCTTCATGTGAGTCTTCATTTCCTTGTTATCCATTAGAATTTGAGCAATGATTCCTTGTTGCGACATTTGTGTTTCCAATTGACTCCTTTGCATATCTTGAGTACTCTTTTGCATATCCATTATTTGCTTTTGTATATCCGAATCCCGTGGTGGGGATGATGGATTATGCGGAGTATCGGTGAGGGCCAATGGAGTACCGTAGTCATGAATAGGAGACCGACTCCTAGGCTTGCTTTGTTGATTGCCTTGTGTTGCTTGTTGTTGTTGATGGTTCCCTTGGAACCCATAAGAATTGCCTTGATTAAGGCCTTGGTTGTGGTTTTGTTGACCTTGAAAGTTTCGATTTCCTTGGAAATTTTGGTTTCCTTGGAACCCATGATTGAAGTTCCCTTGTTGGAACCCTTGCTTGTTGTTGAAGTTACCTTGTTTGTTTTGCATGAAATTGTTGAAGGGTCTTTGGTTACCCACATAACCTTGGTAACTTTCATTGTTGTCCCGTAAAGGGGGTGGAACATAAGGACGAGGTTGTTGTTGATGTTGAAGTGCTTGTTGTTGAGGAACTTGATTGGAAGCTTGGTATTGGTTAGAGAAGGAGGCACCTTGCTTGAACGCTTGAAAGGCGTTCACTTGCTCAATACTCCCTCTACAATGCATAGGATCATGACCAACGATTCCGCAAGTATCACACATCCCAAAATAGGGCAAAGGAGGTGAAAACTCCAAAGCATGTACATCATGGATCGAGTGTTGGTTGGAGGAACTAGAGCTTTGAACTTGGTTGAGGTGGCTTTGGAGCTTTTTGTCAATGGTCTCCATGTGAGTTCTTAGTTGAGCCCCAAGATCAATGCTCAATTGTGTAATGGCATCAACCTCATGCCTACCTCCCCGATTTGCCTTCCTAGGCCTCAAGTATTGTGAATTGTGCACCGCCATCTCTTCAATCCTTGACCAAATTTGGTCATCCTCCACTTCGGTAAACCTACCGTTAGATCCCATATTGAGTATGGCCCTCGAGTCTTCATATAAACCATTCCAAAATTGTTGTACGAGGAACCATTGTGATAAGCCATGGTGTGGACAAGAACGGATCAAGGCTTTGAATCTTTCCCACGATTCGTAGAGGCTTTCATCATCGCGTTGTTGGAAACCCGTGATGGAGGCTCTCAATAGATTTGTCTTCTCCGGGGGATAGAATTGTTGGTAGAAGGCTAATGCTAGCTTCTTCCAAGTATCAATGCCAAGTCTTGCTTTATCCAACCCCTTGAACCATTGCTTCGCCTTACCGATAAGAGAGAAAGGAAATAATACCCACCGGATTTGGTCTTGAGTTATTCCCGTTTGTGAAATAGCGTCACAATAGTCCGAAAAGGTTTCCATGTGTTGATGAGGATCTTCGGTTGGCAACCCGCTAAATTGACTTCTCTCGACCAATTGGATAAATTGCGTTTTCGCCACAAAATTCCCGGTGTATGCCTCCGGTAAAGTGGATGGACCCGGCAAAACGTCTTCCGTAAAGGTTGAGTGAGAAGAGAACTTAGGCATGATTGGATATAAGGGAGACGATGGTGGTGTAGACGGTGTTGATGTAGAAGAAGAGGGGGAACTAGGAGAAGAATCACCGAAGGGATTGATGAAGGTCCCTCCGGCCGTCTCTCGAGGTGAGTTGCTCAAGTCGGCTCCTTGGGCTTGCCCTTGATGAGTGGTGCTTGCACTTGGTTGAGAGATCCTAACCCGATTAATCGTCCGTTGACGAAAGGCTCGAAAGAGTCTCTCCGGCTCTGGATTAAAGAGATAGAAGTCGCCTCCCCTCCTAGGCATACACTACACACTAGAACAAACGTAAGAACACCTAGTGCTTTATGGGCACTAGGCAACGACAATAACAAACACGACTAGAGACAAAGAGAAAAGAAAGCTAAGGAAAGAAGAGAAACTAGAAAATATTCACAAGAGAAGAAGAGAGAGCACAAAGAAGGGTAACTAAGTCTAGAGATAAGCAAACTAAGTCTAAACAATGCACCGTCCCCGGCAACGGCGCCAAATTGATGGTTGAGGATTCGTCACGTCCCTAGCCAACAATATAACACCGACTAACCTAGTGGGTAGCTAGGGTAAGTCGGGATCGATTCTACGAGGACGGTATACCAAAGCGTAGACTATGTCGGCCTAAAACGAGACTAGATTACCAAACGAACACAAAGAATGCAATAAATGGAAAACTATTAAGGAGGAGAGGTAAGAACTAAGCTAATGATCAAACTAACGAATAAACTAGAAGAACAATGACCAACTAAGGAGGATAAACTCAAATATGGAAGAGAAGTGGGGTAGGTCGGGTTCATAGAGGTAGTAGGGTAATTGGGGTGATCAAGGGTAAAGGTGTCTCCTAATCGCAAGAGTCGGTCCGGGCTCTCGCAACTTAGACCGATGTCAAGGTGAGTCCGGGCTCTCGTAACTTAGACTTTAGTCGGCACTCTTGTGACTATGACTATTCTCAACATTTCCACAAAATAAACAATCAATGAGAAGATGAATACAAGCATGGGAAGCATGGCCACTACAACTCACACAAGCATATCAACAAACACATAGAGTGCCTACAATGTGACTAACAACAAAGATACAATATTTTCCCCTTAATCAACCCTAATCATCCATAATCTACCCCTAATACCCCTACTAACCCCACAAAGAAACTACTCACTCATAATCAAAGAGAAACTAACAATTATAAGAGAAAACAAACTCACAAACCAAACATCCATAATGAACAATGAGAACAATAACAATAACAATATAAAAAGATTGAAACTAGATTAAATAAACAAGGATTAGAGTAGAGAAGATTATACCAACACTAATATGATGAAAAAGATGAAAACTTGCATTAATGAGAAACCCAAATATAATCCCAAGGTTGTCAAGCTTGGAACAATCTTCAAGAATCTTCTTAATACAAGACTAATTACAATAATTAACTAAGGATTAAGAAGAGATTAGAACCAATGAGTGAGAGTAAATCTAGGGTTTTTGGAGGCTTAAACTAATGTAGGGTAAGATAAAATCTCTCTTAAAATTACAAGAAGGGAGTATAAATATGGGTACAAGAATGAAGGAGAAGAAAAGAAGAAGTGCGGGTGAGCTGTAGCCCGTCCCGACCGGGACGGATCATCCCGATCGGGAAGGGTTCTGCCATCCCGATCGGGAAGGGCTCAACCCGACCGGGAAGGGCCCACAGTGGCGCTTCTAAATGTGCCTTCCTTCCCGATCGAGAAGGCTATTATCCCGACCGGGAAGGGTCTTGTATGCCTTCATTAAGAGCTCTAGGGTCCCTCCTTGTATCTTATGGGCTTCCCGTCGATTCTCGGGACTCGGGATCGGGTCTCGGAGGCTCGGGATTGGGACCCAAGGTCTCGGGGTCGATTCCAAGGTCTCGAGTCATCGTTCCTTTATCTCGTTGGCTCCAAAATGTGTATGTATTGAGTCGGCATCACTCCAACTTTTCCAAATCGGGCTCGGGAACCTGAAACGGACTAAAGGAAGCATAAGAAGCCCATGAATCGCTCCCAAGGAGCGATTCCACAAGGAAAATGGGACCAAAACACTACGAATAGGCACTACAAATGACACTTATCAACCCCCCAACACTTAACCCTTACTCGCCCTCGAGTAAGCACATACTAATACTAAACTAACCGAGTGGGTATTAGCGCACCCTACGCCCCTTCAACTCACGCGAGTGAACTTAGAGGAAAAGTGCACTCCGCAAGGCAAGTTGGGTCTTGCGACAAAACTGTGGATGCAACCGGACACAAAACACATAAACAAACAAACAAACAAACAAACACATAATCGGTTGCACCTAAAACAAAAGAAATACCGCTTCCCTCAACCAAGCGGTGAATAAAACACCGGTTTAGGACTCGAGGTAAGTGGCAACGTTCCCAAGCTAGCAATACAAACCTAGGTGAACTAAACCCTAATAGTATGACGATAAAGCAATAAAAACGTTGGTAACTTACCTAGGTCCTCCTAACTTTCTAAAAACGTACTACGGGACGATCGGCGGAGTGGGAAGTGATGATCCACGGTGTTAGTCAACACTGTAGGTAAGTGAGACCCCACCCCCTTTAGCGTGAGCCAAGAGGGTCGTCCCATGTCCAAAACCGCCTAACTAGTCCAAGTAAAAAGGTGGAAATAATGCAAAATGAGGGAAGACCGACCTTTGCCGCTATCATCCTTCCTAGGGACTCGGTCCTTTGGTAGGCTCTTCGCGGCAAAAGTCGGGAAAAAGGCTTTGAGTCGGGTTTTCTTTTGGCATTTCCTCATTTCTTTTGCATTTTCTCTTTGTTTTGCCATGTCTTTCTTTTTCTTCTTTTCTATTTTCTTTTTGGCTTTTGTGCCTTTTCTTTTTCTTCATTTTTTTCTTTCTTTCATTGTTTTTCTTTCTTTTATTTTCTTTTTCTTTTCTTTGCCCTTTTTGGTAAGATTTGGCATTTCGATGTGTAACGAGAAAGAGAGAATCAACAAGTTGCATTTTATTGTGTGGATATGTGTGAGAGGTAGGTAAATGGGTAAGTCGGGACGGGCCAAGACCCTTCAAACCCACGAAAAAGTGGAGAACTTGGACTAATCAAAAGATCCTAAACACAGTCACCTAAGGGACGAGACTTGGTAACCAAGGCCTTTTCACACCGTGGGTGGTCATAATGGTCAAAAGTGCAAATCCCGTAGTAAATTCCTAGTAAGCTAGGTGGACTCAAGGTAAAGGACCAACGAATTCATTGATTTAGGGTCATTCTACTAGAGTAAAGTCCAAGACTCGATTTATACTACTAAAAAGGGAAAGTATACAATCACACACTAGCCTCTAAACCGGGTTTTCGAAAACTATTTACACACAAGACACACAACACAACACAAAATGAAGACATGGCGAAAACAAAAAGGAAAAGGAACAAAAGAAACAAAAACAAAACAAGGCAAAACAAAACACATAGACAAAACAACCACCACCCCTATATTCCATACAAGCCACCAAATCATTCACCATTATGCACAAAGCTCCACCCGAGCACACCTCAACACAACCTTCTCCAATCATCACAAGGAATAAAGGAGAAAAAGGGATAAGATGTTACTGGAAGTCTTTAGAGCTTTCCAAAGTCATTGGCGAATAAAGCAACCTATAAGAACAAAGGGAGGCAAAACGCACACAAAACAAATGTACGACACAAAGACACAAAGGAAGTCACACAAAAGAAAAAAAATCTTTTTGATTTTTGTGAAAAATTATCAAATTTTTAGGGATTTTTAAGATTTTACCGAAAAACTAAGAAAATAAAACTAACTATACTAGAATATCGCTCCCCCACACTTAAACCGAGCAATGTCCTCATATGCTCAATCATAGTGTGCGGAGAGACAAAAGAAAAAGAAACTACGAAAATAAAGCTAAAAAAACAAAAATGAAGATGAAGAAAAGGTAGAAGGTGTCCGGCCGGGGTGTAATCAAGTCACCATGGGCCGAGACGAGAAAAAGATATGGAAGGGGGAAGAAAAATAAAAAGAAAGAAATAAAAGGAAATGGGAGGGGAGGGCTAGGTGTAATCAAGTCACCTAGCCCGGATTCCGTCCAAATCCGACTAACTCCTAACAAGGGGTGAAAATCTTGTAAATGGACTAATCGATTGACTCGCGACGTAATCACGTCGTCGGGAGTCGGGAGCGACCAAACTATGGCCTCGAAGGCCCCTAGATACCGAGACTCAAGGGAAGGGGGCAAACAATGAAAAGAGAAGCGATAAAAAGACGGAAAAGTAAGGATAGTTACCCAAACCGAGCGGCTAGTAACTCACTTGCTCCATCGTCTCGTTGATCATTAGAAGCTCGTCGCTTGTATTCTTGGTTGCCATCTCGCTTCACACTTGAAGAGAACTCACGGTAAAGGTAGTAATGGTAGGGGGTGGGATTTGATGTGAGAGTTGGTGCAAAGTGAATAGAAAGTGGAGTGAGGGCATGACGATGAAGTACATGGGGCATATGGTAAGGCTAGGGTAGTTAAGGAGGTTGGGAGGGGGCATAAAACGGTTGGGTGGACTCGATATGCGAAGAAGAATCACAAAGGGGGAGCAGAGGACCATCCCGGTCGGGAAGACTAATCCCGATCGGGTTACCTCACCCGTCCCGGTCGGGACGACCTCATCCCGGTCGGGACGGACCCTCAGTAAGCTCGAAAAGTAGTGCGCTCTTCTCGATCGGGAGGACACCCTTCCCGATCGGGAAGCCTAACCCTTCCCGGTCGGGACGCCTCATCCCGGCCGGGATGGATCTTCTTCGACCTCCACGATCCCAAAAACTTGCTCCAAGCTTCAAAAACCCAATCCTCTCGCTCACAACCTAAGGTAAGCCATAGCCAATCTCCTCTAGGAGCATTTTCACTTCACCTATCAATCAAACTCAATTCAAACATCAAATTCTCTCCCTTGCCTCGCTCATCAATAATCCAAATAACAAGAATTCACAAAAAACCACTAACTACAAGAAAGTGATATATACAATGAGACGGTTCTTGTGGAACTCCGTCAAACCAAGGTGGTACAATCCTCATTCTTTTTCAACACTACTTCAACCGGTTCCATCTCCATCAAGAGCACATAAGAACAAGTCGAAGGCCCTTGAGAAGTCTTCAATCAAACACGTCATATAGCCGACCACATCCCAAGGCTCCTCATGGCCTTGCCTTGACGTTCCCGGGGCATCCCGCTCTTCCAAGTTCAACGGCTTGAACTTGTACTTTTGGTCCTTGGGGATATTCCCAAACGTCCACCGGTCATCATGTGGCCCCAAGGGAGGCTCATCTTCTTCCTTGTCATTGCGCATCAACTTGTCGTCAAACCCATGAATTGGGCACTCATCTTCCTCCAAGTCGGAGTCGTCATCCTCAAGTACATATGAGTACTCTTTCAAGCTTTGTCCCGATCCTTCCCCTAGATCGATGTCCTCCTTGGCATGGATCATATTACATGTCTCGGTCATAGGCGAAGTGTTGCCTTGGAGGTCAAACACTAGCTCCTCGTCGCCTAGTTGAAAAGTGATCCTACCCTTCTTCACATCGATCACGGCACCGGCGGTGTGTAAAAATGGGCGTCCAAGGATGATGGGAGTGTTAGCATCCTCCGGCATGTCAACCACAATGAAGTCGATCGGAATGAAGAACTTCCCTATTTGTACCGGTACATCCTCCAACATTCCCAATGGTCGGTTAAGAGACTTATCGGCCATTTGGAGTGTAATGGACGTACACCTCAACTCCTTCATTCCGAGTCGGTAACAAATAGAATAGGGGATGATGCTCACACCTGCGCCCAAGTCACATAACGCATTCTTGATCAAGAAATTGCCTATGGTGCAAGGGATCGAAAAACTACCCGGATCCTTCAACTTCGGAAGCGTGGAACCTTGTATGAGCTCGCTCACCACCCTCGTGAACGCTACGGTCTCTTCCTTGTCGACGGATCTCTTCCTAGCTAGGATTTCCCTCATAAATCTCCCATATGCCGGGATTTGGGTAAGTAGTTCGGTGAACGGGACGCTAACATCCAATTTCTTCATAATACTAAGGAATTTGTCGTAATGAGTGTCCACCTTAGTCTTCATTTGCCTTGATGGGTAAGGCAACTTGATTTGGTACTTGTTTTGATCAATTGAGGTGGACTCTTCACTTGACACTTTCCCTTTACCCTTTTCTTGTGCTTGAAGTGGGGGAGGAGTGTCTTCTTGGGGTTTCTCGGCTTCCCTTGAGACTTGCTCCTCAATTGGAATGCCAAAGCTTGGTTCTTCTTGAATTGGAGACACAACTTCCTTCATCTCTTGTTGCTCACTAGGAAACACGGGAGGATTATATGTAGCACCGCTCCTCAAGGTGATGGCATTGACATGCTCAAAATTTGGAGTTTCACCTTGAGGAGGTAATTGCCCCCTTTGTCTTGAAGAACTCCCCGATGCAAGTTGAGCTACTTGGTTCTCAATCATCTTCATGTGAGTCTTCATTTCCTTGTTATCCATTAGAATTTGAGCAATGATTCCTTGTTGCGACATTTGTGTTTCCAATTGACTCCTTTGCATATCTTGAGTACTCTTTTGCATATCCATTATTTGCTTTTGTATATCCGAATCCCGTGGTGGGGATGATGGATTATGCGGAGTATCGGTGAGGGCCAATGGAGTACCGTAGTCATGAATAGGAGACCGACTCCTAGGCTTGCTTTGTTGATTGCCTTGTGTTGCTTGTTGTTGTTGATGGTTCCCTTGGAACCCATAAGAATTGCCTTGATTAAGGCCTTGGTTGTGGTTTTGTTGACCTTGAAAGTTTCGGTTTCCTTGGAAATTTTGGTTTCCTTGGAACCCATGATTGAAGTTCCCTTGTTGGAACCCTTGCTTGTTGTTGAAGTTACCTTGGTTGTTTTGCATGAAATTGTTGAAGGGTCTTTGGTTACCCACATAACCTTGGTAACTTTCATTGTTGTCCCGTAAAGGGGGTGGAACATAAGGACGAGGTTGTTGTTGATGTTGAAGTGCTTGTTGTTGAGGAACTTGATTGGAAGCTTGGTATTGGTTAGAGAAGGAGGCACCTTGCTTGAACGCTTGAAAGGCGTTCACTTGCTCAATACTCCCTCTACAATGCATAGGATCATGACCAACGATTCCGCAAGTATCACACATCCCAAAATAGGGCAAAGGAGGTGCAAAATCCAAAGCATGTACATCCTGGATCGAGTGTTGGTTGGAGGAACTAGAGCTTTGAACTTGGTTGAGGTGGCTTTGGAGCTTTTTGTCAATGGTCTCCATGTGAGTTCTTAGTTGAGCCCCAAGATCAATGCTCAATTGTGTAATGGCATCAACCTCATGCCTACGTCCCTGATTTGCCTTCCTAGGCCTCGAGTATTGTGAATTGTGCACCGCCATCTCTTCAATCCTTGACCAAGTTTGGTCATCCTCCACTTCGGTAAACCTACCGTTAGATCCCATATTGAGTATGGCCCTCGAGTCTTCATATAAACCATTCCAAAATTATTGTACGAGGAACCATTGTGATAAGCCATGGTGTGGACAAGAACGGATCAAGGCTTTGAATCTTTCCCACGATTCGTAGAGGCTTTCATCATCGCGTTGTTGGAAACCCGTGATGGAGGCTCTCAATAGATTTGTCTTCTCCGGGGGATAGAATTGTTGGTAGAAGGCTAAGGCTAGCTTCTTCCAAGTATCAATGCCAAGTCTTGCTTTATCCAACCCCTTGAACCATTGCTTCGCCTTACCGATAAGAGAGAAAGGAAATAATACCCACCGGATTTGGTCTTGAGTTATTCCCGTTTGTGAAATAGCGTCACAATAGTCCGAAAAGGTTTCCATGTGTTGATGAGGATCTTCGGTTGGCAACCCGCTAAATTGACTTCTCTCGACCAATTGGATAAATTGCGTTTTCGCCACAAAATTCCCGGTGTATGCCTCCGGTAAAGTGGATGGACCCGGCAAAACGTCTTCCGTAAAGGTTGAGTGAGAAGAGAACTTAGGCATGATTGGATATAAGGGAGACGATGGTGGTGTAGACGGTGTTGATGTAGAAGAAGAGGGGGAACTAGGAGAAGAATCACCGAAGGGATTGATGAAGGTCCCTCCGGCCGTCTCTAGAGGTGAGTTGCTCAAGTCGGCTCCTTGGGCTTGCCCTTGATGAGTGGTGCTTGCACTTGGTTGAGAGATCCTAACCCGATTAATTGTCCGTTGGCGAAAGGCTCGAAAGAGTCTCTCCGGCTCTGGATTAAAGAGATAGAAGTCGCCTCCCCTCCTAGGCATACACTACACACTAGAACAAACGTAAGAACACCTAGTGCTTTATGGGCACTAGGCAACGACAATAACAAACACGACTAGAGACAAAGAGAAAAGAAAGCTAAGGAAAGAAGAGAAACTAGAAAATATTCACAAGAGAAGAAGAGAGAGCACAAAGAAGGGTAACTAAGTCTAGAGATAAGCAAACTAAGTCTAAACAATGCACCGTCCCTGGCAACGGCGCCAAATTGATGGTTGAGGATTCGTCACGTCCCTAGCCAACAATATAACACCGACTAACCTAGTGGGTAGCTAGGATAAGTCGGGATCGATTCCACGAGGACGGTATACCAAAGCGTAGACTATGTCGGCCTAAAATGAGACTAGATTACCAAACGAACACAAAGAATGCAATAAATGGAAAACTATTAAGGAGGAGAGGTAAGAACTAAGCTAATGATCAAACTAACGAATAAACTAGAAGAACAATGACCAACTAAGGAGGATAAACTCAAATATGGAAGAGAAGTGGGGTAGGTCGGGTTCATAGAGGTAGTAGGGTAATTGGGGTGATCAAGGGTAAAGGTGTCTCCTAATCGCAAGAGTCGGTCCGGGCTCTCGCAACTTAGACCGATGTCAAGGTGAGTCCGGGCTCTCGCAACTTAGACTCTAGTCGGCACTCTCGTGACTATGACTATTCTCAACATTTCCACAAAATAAACAATCAATGAGAAGATGAATACAAGCATGGGAAGCATGGCCACTACAACTCACACAAGCATATCAACAAACACATAGAGTGCCTACAATGTGACTAACAACAAAGATACAATCTTTTCCCCTTAATCAACCCTAATCATCCATAATCTACCCCTAATCCCCCTACTAACCCCACAAAGAAACTACTCACTCATAATCAAAGAGAAACTAACAATTATAAGAGAAAACAAACTCACAAACCAAACATCCATAATGAACAATGAGAACAATAACAATAACAATATAAAAAGATTGAAACTAGATTAAATAAACAAGGATTAGAGTAGAGAAGATTATACCAACACTTATATGATGAAAAAGATGAAAACTTGCATTAATGAGAAACCCAAATATAATCCCAAGGTTGTCAAGCTTGGAACAATCTTCAAGAATCTTCTTAATACAAGACTAATTACAATAATTAACTAAGGATTAAGAAGAGATTAGAACCAATGAGTGAGAGTAAATCTAGGGTTTTTGGAGGCTTAAACTAATGTAGGGTAAGATAAAATCTCTCTTAAAATTACAAGAAGGGAGTATAAATATGGGTACAAGAATGAAGGAGAAGAAAAGAAGAAGTGCGGGTGAGCTGTAGCCCGTCCCGACCGGGACGGATCATCCCGATCGGGAAGGGTTCTGCCATCCCGATCGGGAAGGGCTCAACCCGACCGGGAAGGGCCCACAGTGGCGCTTCTAAATGTGCCTTCCTTCCCGATCGGGAAGGCTATTATCCCGACCGGGAAGGGTCTTGTATGCCTTCATTAAGAGCTCTAGGGTCCCTCCTTGTATCTTATGGGCTTCCCGTCGATTCTCGGGACTCGGGATCGGGTCTCGGAGGCTCGGGATTGGGACCCAAGGTCTCGGGGTCGATTCCAAGGTCTCGAGTCATCGTTCCTTTATCTCGTTGGCTCCAAAATGTGTATGTATTGAGTCGGCATCACTCCAACTTTTCCAAATCGGGCTCGCGAACCTGAAACGGACTAAAGGAAGCATAAGAAGCCCATGAATCGCTCCCAAGGAGCGATTCCACAAGGAAAATGGGACCAAAACACTACGAATAGGCACTACAAATGACACTTATCAACCCCCCCACACTTAACCCTTACTCGCCCTCGAGTAAGCACATACTATTACTAAACTAACCGAGTGGGTATTAGCGCACCCTACGCCCCTTCAACTCACGCGAGTGCACTTAGAGGAAAAGTGCACTCCGCAAGGCAAGTTGTGTCTTGCGACAAAACTGTGGATGCAACCGGACACAAAACACATAAACAAACAAACAGACAAACAAACACATAATCGGTTGCACCTAAAACAAAAGAAATACCGCTTCCCTCAACCAAGCGGTGAATAAAACACCGGTTTAGGACTCGAGGTAAGTGACAACGTTCCCAAGCTAGCAATACAAACCTAGGTGAACTAAACCCTAATAGTATGACGATAAAGCAATAAAAACGTTGGTAACTTACCTAGGTCCTCCTAACTTTCTAAAAACGTACTACGGGACGATCGGCGGAGTGGGAAGTGATGATCCACGGTGTTAGTCGACACTATAGGTAAGTGAGACCCCGCCCCCTTTAGCGTGAGCCAAGAGGGTCGTCCCATGTCCAAAACCGCCTAACTAGTCCAAGTAAAAAGGTGGAAATAATGCAAAATGAGGGAAGACCGACCTTTGCCGCTATCATCCTTCCTAGGGACTCGGTCCTTTGGTAGGCTCTTCATGGCAAAAGTCGGGAAAAAGGCTTATTTTGGGAGGTAGGGGTTATTTTTGTGAGTCGGGTTTTCTTTTGGCATTTCCTCATTTCTTTTGCATTTTCTCTTTGTTTTGCCATGTCTTTCTTTTTCTTCTTTTCTATTTTCTTTTTGGCTTTTGTGCCTTTTCTTTTTCTTCATTTTTTTCTTTCTTTCATTTTTTTTCTTTCTTTTATTTTCTTTTTCTTTTCTTTGCCCTTTTTGGTAAGATTTGGCATTTCGATGTGTAACGAGAAAGAGAGAATCAACAAGTTGCATTTTATTGTGTGGATATGTGTGAGAGGTAGGTAAATGGGTAAGTCGGGACGGGCCAAGACCCTTCAAACCCACGAAAAAGTGGAGAACTTGGACTAATCAAACGATCCTAAACACGGTCACCTAAGGGACGAGACTCGGTAACCAAGGCCTTTTCACACCGTGGGTGGTCATAATGGTCAAAAGTGCAAATGATCAAGCTAATGATCAAACTAACGAATAAACTAGAAGAACAATGACCAACTAAGGAGGATAAACTCAAATATGGAAGAGAAGTGGGGTAGGTCGGGTTCATAGAGGTAGTAGGGTAATTGGGGTGATCATGTAACACCCCTGATTTTATAATTTAAAATTATAATTAAAGTTATATTCATATTTTTATTTTATTTACGATTTAACTCGTAATTCTAAAATTTTATTTATAAAACGAATTTATCGTTTAATCGTTTCAAACTCCTAAAATTCTATTTAACTCGGAAACTGTTCTTATATTTAAAACATATTTCTATTTTCTGTTTCGATTCATTTTATACATTTAATTTAATTCTTAACGAAAATCTATTTCGACGATTTAAATTCTAAATTCTTTGCATTTATTTATATTAAGCTCGAATTTCTATTTTCGGCTCGAAGTTCATTTATTAAAAAAATTCGTCAAAACATTTAGTTCCTTTCCTCGAGAAATCAATTTAATTCACTTTATCGAAGATTTATTATTTATGAGAAATTTCTATTTCATCGTCTAATTATTTATTTCTATAAGCTTCAATTTCGTCTCGAATAATTTATTTACTCTTTTTATTTGACGGCCCGATTATTTATTGATTTTATTAACTCAATTTAATTCGATTCGTGGGTGAGTCGACTTATCGTTACGGAATTCGTCTCGTATCCGATTCATTTAATTATCCGTATACTACGTATACTTATTGTCTCAGAATCCGTACACTTTCTTTTGGTAAATGGAATTCAACCCACTTCTTTATTCCACCTCTACACTTAATACGTTCATCCTCTCTTTCTTTTTTTTTGTTGTTGCATTCACCGCTTCAAGTACACCTTCCCCTGTTCCACCGTTTCATTTCGTTTCCAATTTATTTTCCTCCCTTCATTTGTTGCCTTCATTATCTTCTCTATCCACCGTCTTCTTCACTCTTTTCGAAGGAAATTGGTCATCCTGCTGCTACTCATCCCTTCGCCTGATCTGCTGCTGCTGCGCTCTGTTTATGATGCTGCTGCGTTCTGTTTATGCTGCTGTACCAGTGTTACTGCTGCAGCTGCGTTTGTCTCTCCGACCTAGCCACCAGTCTATCCACCGTCTTCTTCACTCTTTTCGAAGGAAATTGGTCATCCTGCTGCTACTCATCCCTTCGCCTGATCTGCTGCTGCTGCGCTCTGTTTATGATGCTGCTGCGTTCTGTTTATGCTGCTGTACCAGTGTTACTGCTGCAGCTGCGTTTGTCTCTCCGACCTAGCCACCTGTCTTCGTTCTTTTCGTCGCCTGAACTCGGTGAGCGATCTGTTATCCTCCTCTTCCTCTTCTGGTTGCTTCATCTATTCGTTTTCTATTCCTTTTTGCCGCTGCTATTGCTGTCCGTACTGCTGCTGCTTTCTTCTTCTTCTTCTTCTTCTTCTTCTTCTTTCCCCTGTTTTCTGTCCATTTTGTTATCGTGTTTCTGTTCCGATGCTGCTGCTTTTTCGTTGCTTCCCTCCTTTTCTTTTTCTCCTTTTTGTTTTGTCGAATTTCTGTCTTATGTCCGATGTTGTTGCGGTTGATTCGATGTGGGCAATATTGTTACTTCTATACTTGCTGATGCTGCTGCGTCTGTTGTTGTTACGTGTTGCTGCTGCTGCGTTGATCTCATTTCAATCCGTTTATTCTACTTCTTCTTTCCTCTTCGCTGCTATGTCGGTTCTCCTCGATCTGCTCTTTTCTTCCTTTTCTTCTTCTACTTGTTCTCGTTCCCTATTTCGTTCTGTAGATGTGTAAGTCGTCGTTTTGCCGATCGGTTTCTTTTCGTGTGCGTCTGCTGCTCTCATTCGTCTGATCTGAACCATTGCTGCCCATGTTTCGTCACTTTTATCGTGTAATCGGTCTTGTTTACTGTTGTTTTGTGCTGCAGCTTCTACTTTCGTTGTCCCCTTTCTTCTTCTCTATTTCTTGCCTGTTCATGCCATTCTTTTTCCCGTTTCGGTATCGGGTGATCTCGTTGCTTCTCCGGTAGCTGTAATGCTCATATTACTGCTGCTTATGTTGTCGGTTTCATTCGTTCGGTGGTCTGATTCCTCTGGCTGCTGTCCAGCTTCTAATGCGTATTGTTTGATACAAAATGCAATTTATTTGGTGTCATTTTGCTACTTATGTCATTTCAATCTCGTCTTGCTACTTGCTCATTTCCTTCTTCTTTATTTTGTTCTCCGTCCTTCTTCCTTCTGTCATTTCTGTTGCTATTGCCCTTCTTCTATCATATTTGTCAATTCGATTAAGTTCGGTCTTCATGCTTCTATTTTTGGCACATTATCGTTTCTCTTTCCGTCTTGTGTCGTATACGTCTCATTCTTTTATTTTTGTCTACTCGATTGTCGTGGCGAATCGTCACTGAAGACTAGCGGTTCTACAACTTGGAGCTTAAGGACGACATTTCTACTGATTTGAAGCCTGGGTTGATCAAGAAGAACGAGTACGAGTTTGTTTCGTTTTTGACTCAAGGTAACTTTAGGACGTTGCTCGATCTTATATCGTATGTTGAGTAGTAGTACGTAGTAAATATTTTAACTTCGTTTTTTCTAATTTTAGCTATTTATTAGTTGCTAAAAATATTATTTTTAAATCGTATGCCTTATAAATATTTTCACAAGTTTTCGATATCATTTTATAAATCGTTAGTAATTTAATTATTTACGATCGTTATAATATTTTGTTGATTATCGTGACACTAGTAACTAAATAATGTCGATTTCATATTTCGTCTTATTTCGTTAATTTATGACTTTCACTTAAAAATCGTATTTTTATATTTTAATCGAAATTCATATACTTGTTAATAAGTTAATTTTCGTTTTACGATTTATTCTAATAAATGAGAAAATAGTCGATTTGATTTTAAATATATTTTTAGTCGAGACTATTTTCACTAATAATTTCCTATTTGTTTCCAATTGACTATTTTTATTGAAATCCGTATTATTTATTAATAAAAGCTATTTATTAAAAATGATTTGAAATCTTTGTAAATCTCATTTCATTTATAAAACTCTTTGACTCAATTAATTTCGATATCGTGTTTCTTAAAACATCTCTTTTCTGAAAATTTATAGTTTTAGCTCGATTTCCTAATTATTTATAAAATACTGTATATTGACGTATTATATTTTATTAATATTTTGATTAACGAATTTAGAAATATATTAAAGTTACGATAACGACGATAATAATAAAATGTTAATTTCGTTGGAAATGCTATTTTTATATATTTCACTTATTTTAATAAAATACGTATTTCTATAAGAATATTTCTATTTTAAGTAAGTTTCTAAAATTTGTAAGTTTCTATTTATGGAAAGTTTCTCTTTTAATAATAAAGTATTTATTCCTTTTATCCTCATAATGATTATATTTATCTTGAATATCGATAATGACTGTTTTGGAGTTATGGAATAAGGACAAGTGTGAGGTTAGAGTAATATATTCTAGGGTTTACGGTTTTGCCATCAACTATAAGGCTAGTGTATCAGGAATCGGTACATTGGTTGTTGAACCGGGTGACAGGTATCCCGGGAGTTGTGTACATTTTGACCTTAAGCTTAGGCCTCGCAGTAAGTCGCCGTCATAAGTTGAACTGGGTGACAGGTAATCCCAGGAGGGGTGTGCATTGTCTTAAACTAGAGCCACGCATTTATAAGTCGCCGTCCTATTATGGTTGAGTAGCCTAGTTAGAGACCGAAGTTTGATTTGTTTGAACTAGGTTCTCGAAGCTAGTTTTTAGTATTCTCCTGGTGAAAGTCTGACCTTCTACACTGAATATTTCCATAACGCCATTTTTGAATATTTATATTATCGATTGATTTTGACTTGCAGGTTGGCAAGTGCTTTAAGTTTTCTTCGAAAGCTTATTTTTATTATATCATTTAATGTTTTCCGTTTTAAAGTATTTTGAAATAATAATACTATTATTATTTTCCATATGATATATTATGGCTGGGAGAACGTCCGAGTTACTCCCCACTGACGTGGCTGTTATGTTTATAACATGACAGGTATTTGCTGCTGGGTTTTGGGTGTGAGCTAGCGAGTAGCGTGGATCCTACTCTTCTTCCTTCATGTTTATTTATGGATTTGTATAAACCCGTTTGGAGATTTTACTTTTAGCCCTTTTGTAAAAAGAGGCCTTTGTATTGACTTACCATTTCTTTTAATAAGATATAGTTTGTCAGTGTGTTTTAATCCCACTCTACAGTGTTTCCGCCACTGTATTGCGTTAGAATTTCTAGGGGATTATTGTTGGTATCAGAGCATTGTTGCTCCCGACGCTTACACCGGATTCTAGGAAAAATACTCGTAAATGATTTGAATATTAAAAGAATATTAGTGAGAGATGGGTAGAAACCAAATTAAGGACTTAACTGTTAGGTTTATATGTTCTTGTAACTCAATGATTAGCATTGAATATTTGTTGCTTTTGACTAGAAGAAGATGAATGAACAAGAAGTTGATATGACGCTGCTCCAGATCGGGACAAGACCTGCTTAGAACTCTCAACGACTGTTGGCTCGAGTGGACAACTTGGTGCTCCGAGAAAGATGCCGATGGTGACTTTTCAGCTCCGGTTCAGTTTGCTTAAGCTACAGGTTAGATGATCAAGAGTAGATTCCTGTTCCATGATGTTGCAGTAGATTTAGATGGAGCGACCCAAGACTTGTGTGCTCGTTCCTCTACAAGAAGATGAAGTAATTCTTTTAGTTCCCTCGTGAACCTTAGAGGTCCGAACTTTCCCTTCTCGTTTTAGGTCTTTATCATCTTGAATTATTGATTCTTTTCTTCCTGCTTCTGCTTCTTCCAATTCTTTTCTTTTATACTCTCATCTTCATTCGCTTGATGAATCCTTGTTCTATTCTTCTATTCTACCATCTTTCTCTTGAGATTCTTTGGTTAGACCGAATTCGGTCTTAGTGTACCCCGTGAAAGGTTATAGATGTTTGAGGTTTAGTAAACCCTGTTACCTATGGTTTGAGGATTGTGAGTTGTACCATACTTCCTAAGCAAGTAATAAATTTTTGAGGATTGGTTTGAAGGGTACTATTTAGATTAATGGAATTAGGCTGATACTTTAGACACTGAACCTTGGGTTATAGGTTACTTTGATTATTTTGGGGTACTTAGAGCTGAATATATTTTGGAGTAGTAAGAGTATGTCATATTTGATGGATATCTAGTACCTAACCTAGAACCGAACTAATTGTAACCGATAATATTACTTTGGGTTTCTCACCTAATGCTTATTTGATGGATGCATCATGAATATTTGGGATCATAGAGTATTGTTTAAAGTGTTAGCCTGTGTGTTGTGGTACGAATAAAGGTTTTCATTAATGTCGTTAGAAATTTTGGTTGACATAGATTACCGTGCTTCTTATGGATTTGATCGTTGATCGTTGTTTAAGGTTGTAACCTGTAAACTTTGGAGTGGAATGATCTAACTTGGATAAATTGTTGTTAACCTTGAAGGAGAGAAACATATTGTACAATTAGATGTTTGATTTATCGCGTTGTTTTGAGGAATACTTAATGCGAGTCATCCTTATGGATTTATAGTTCAAAACCCTTAGACCAACGAGATTGTGGCTTCGTTGAATTAATAAATATTTTGGTGGTTTCGCCGATACAATATGAAATTTGGTGGAATCTTTAGAAACCTTAACCCGATGACGTGTTTGAAGATGTGAGTTTGTGCGCCATTACCTATTGGTTTGAGCGTGTTTGAGGATTTATTGTACTTTCCCAACTCCTGTGTACTTGTGGCCTTATAAATATGTTAATGATCATTTTTGAGGATTTTCGTACCCGAGCCATGTTAATTCGGTGGACTTTGTTTAGTGTTTCTTACTCGAAAAATTTAGAGTACACCTCGAGTTTAAACCTTATGAACTTTGGATCTAGGAGCCTTATCGATTGCGAGTTTGGGTGTGTTGTGATGGCCGTTGAGATTTTAATGGATGAGATTAGATTTTAAAGCATTTGTGGATTAGTATCGTGTCGTTTGAACGATTGGATAATCACGTAAGACATTTTATTTGGAGATTGTGACTGGGTAGTTCCACCTAGTGTACCTAATTTTCGACTTAACGTTATTTGATTGAAATTAGGAACCCGTGTTGTGGGAGTCGTACCGGGAATCTCGAGATGGTTAACGTCTTCTGTAATCCCTTGAGAGCTCCGTTTGACTCTCATTTTCGTTCCTCCCCGTAGCTTTTCGTTAATCCTGCTACTTCTGCTTCGGTCAGTCCCTTTGACTTCTTTATCGGGTTTGAAAAATTTCTGTTTCTTTTTGTCATTGACTCTGACTCTATTAATCTGTTTACCTTTTTCCCGAACCTATCACCTGAAAAGTTTGACTAATATAAAATTTTGGGCTATCGTGAAATTTTAACATTTTGAGTTATAAATTTCAAAACTTTTTATTTCGTTTTTGTTTTATTTTGGTCATATTTCAGAAGGGTCTTAATAATTTATTTTAAAGTATTTCGAAATTATTTAAAATTTCAATTTTGATTTTTTGCGTGATGGAGATTTTATGAAAACTTTGTAATTGCAAATATTTTGAATTTTTATAAGAGTATTATGTAAAACGATTTAATATTTTCGAAAAACTCCGTATGTCTAAATTTTGTTTTATTGTCCTTAGACTTTAAATCTGTTATTGAAAATGTTTGTCGACTGATTCGATTCTTATTTACTAACTACAAAACTTGATTTCTCGAATTTTTGTTTCGTCTTAAAACAAAGTATTGTCGAATTTCTTAATTAAAACGTTTTACTGTTGTTTTGAAAATATTTGGGTACTCTTTCCCCTCGAGTTCGTTTACAAATATTATCTATCGTCATTATTTTATCAAATAATTTTTTACTTGCGATTTTATTTATTTAAAAGATTTTAAACTTTGGGAACCGAGCCCAAATTATCTTGAAATGAATTTTGTCCTCAATTGTGATTTCATATCACGTTTAAGTTGCGAAAATTTAAACCAAGATTGTGATGCGAGCTAAGCAGTCTCCTTTTCTTCAAGTGTTATTACCTTGTTTTCCATTCTATTACTATGTTTTTGTTAGTTTCGAGGACGAAACTTCTTTTTAGTGGGGATGATTGTAACACCCCTGATTTTATAATTTAAAATTATAATTAAAGTTATATTCATATTTTTATTTTATTTACGATTTAACTCGTAATTCTAAAATTTTATTTATAAAACGAATTTATCGTTTAATCGTTTCAAACTCCTAAAATTCTATTTAACTCGGAAACTGTTCTTATATTTAAAACATATTTCTATTTTCTGTTTCGATTCATTTTATACATTTAATTTAATTCTTAACGAAAATCTATTTCGACGATTTAAATTCTAAATTCTTTGCATTTATTTATATTAAGCTCGAATTTCTATTTTCGGCTCGAAGTTCATTTATTAAAAAAATTCGTCAAAACATTTATTTCCTTTCCTCGAGAAATCAATTTAATTCACTTTATCGAAGATTTATTATTTATGAGAAATTTCTATTTCATCGTCTAATTATTTATTTCTATAAGCTTCGATTTCGTCTCGAATAATTTATTTACTCTTTTTATTTGACGGCCCGATTATTTATTGATTTTATTAACTCAATTTAATTCGATTCGTGGGTGAGTCGACTTATCGTTACGGAATTCGTCTCGTATCCGATTCATTTAATTATCCGTATACTAAGTATACTTATTGTCTCAGAATCAGTACACTTTCTTTTCGTAAATGGAATTCAACCCACTTCTTTATTCCACCTCTACACTTAATACGTTCATCCCCTCTTTTTTTTTTTTTGTTGTTGCATTCACCGCTTCAAGTACACCTTCCCCTGTTCCACCGTTTCATTTCGTTTCCAATTTATTTTCCTCCCTTCATCTGCTGCCTTCATTATCTTCTCTATCCACCGTCTTCTTCACTCTTTTCGAAGGAAATCGGTCATCCTGCTGCTACTCATCCCTTCGCCTGATCTGCTGCTACTGCGCTCTGTTTATGATGCTGCTGCGTTCTGTTTATGCTGCTGTACCAGTGTTACTGCTGCAGCTGCGTTTGTCTCTCCGACCTAGCCACCTGTCTTCGTTCTTTTCGTCGCCTGAACTCGGTGAGCGATCTGTTATCCTCCTCTTCCTCTTCTGGTTGCTTCATCTATTCGTTTTCTATTCCTTTTTGCCGCTGCTATTGCTGTCCGTACTGCTGCTGCTTTCTTCTTCTTCTTCTTCTTCTTCTTCTTCTTTCCCCTGTTTTCTGTCCATTTTGTTATCGTGTTTCTGTTCCGATGCTGCTGCTTTTTCGTTGCTTCCCTCCTTTTCTTTTTCTCCTTTTTGTTTTGTCGAATTTCTGTCTTATGTTCGATGTTGTTGCGGTTGATTCGATGTGGGCAATATTGTTACTTCTGTACTTGCTGATGCTGCTGCGTCTGTTGTTGTTACGTGTTGCTGCTGCTGCGTTGATCTCATTTCAATCCGTTTATTCTACTTCTTCTTTCCTCTTCGCTGTTATGTCGGTTCTCCTCGATCTGCTCTTTTCTTCCTTTTCTTCTTCTACTTGTTCTCGTTCCCTATTTCGTTCTGTAGATGTGTAAGTCGTCGTTTTGCCGATCGGTTTCTTTTCGTGTGCGTCTGCTGCTCTCATTCGTCTGATCTGAACCATTGCTGCCCATGTTTCGTCACTTTTATCGTGTAATCGGTCTTGTTTACTGTTGTTTTGTGCTGCAGCTTCTACTTTCGTTGTCCCCTTTCTTCTTCTCTATTTCTTGCCTGTTCATGCCATTCTTTTTCCCGTTTCGGTATCGGGTGATCTCGTTGCTTCTCCGGTAGCTGTAATGCTCATATTACTGCTGCTTATGTTGTCGGTTTCATTCGTTCGGTGGTCTGATTCCTCTGGCTGCTGTCCAGCTTCTAATGCGTGTTGTTTGATACAAAATGCAATTTATTTGGTGTCATTTTGCTACTTATGTCATTTCAATCTCGTCTTGCTACTTGCTCATTTCCTTCTTCTTTATTTTGTTCTCCGTCCTTCTTCCTTCTGTCATTTCTGTTGCTATTGCCCTTCTTCTATCATATTTGTCAATTCGATTAAGTTCGGTCTTCTTGCTTCTATTTTTGGCACATTATCGTTTCTCTTTCCGTCTTGTGTCGTATACGTCTCATTCTTTTATTTTTGTCTACTCGATTGTCGTGGCGAATCGTCACTAAAGACTAGCGGTTCTACAACTTGGAGCTTAAGGACGACATTTCTACTGATTTGAAGCCTGGGTTGATCAAGAAGAACGAGTACGAGTTTGTTTCGTTTTCGACTCAAGGTAACTTTAGGACGTTGCTCGATCTTATATCGTATGTTGAGTAGTAGTATGTAGTAAATATTTAAACTTCGTTTTTTCTAATTTTAGCTATTTATTAGTTGCTAAAAATATTATTTTTAAATCGTATGCCTTATAAATATTTTCACAAGTTTTCGATATCATTTTATAAATCGTTAGTAATTTAATTATTTACGATCGTTATAATATTTTGTTGATTATCGTGACACTAGTAACTAAATAATGTCGATTTCATATTTCGTCTTATTTCGTTAATTTATGACTTTCACTTAAAAATCGTATTTTTATATTTTAATCGAAATTCATATACTTGTTAATAAGTTAATTTTCGTTTTACGATTTATTCTAATAAATGAGAAAATAGTCGATTTGATTTTAAATATATTTTTAGTCGAGACTATTTTCACTAATAATTTCCTATTTGTTTCCAATTGACTATTTTTATTGAAATCCGTATTATTTATTAATAAAAGCTATTTATTAAAAATGATTTGAAATCTTTGTAAATCTCATTTCATTTATAAAACTCTTTGACTCAATTAATTTCGATATCGTGTTTCTTAAAACATCTCTTTTCTGAAAATTTATAGTTTTAGCTCGATTTCCTAATTATTTATAAAATACTGTATATTGACATATTATATTTTATTAATATTTTGATTAACGAATTTAGAAATATATTAAAGTTACGATAACGACGATAATAATAAAATGTTAATTTCGTTGGAAATGCTATTTTTATATATTTCACTTATTTTAATAAAATACGTATTTCTATAAGAATATTTTTATTTTAAGTAAGTTTCTAAAATTTGTAAGTTTCTATTTATGGAAAGTTTCTCTTTTAATAATAAAGTATTTATTCCTTTTATCCTCATAATGATTATATTTATCTTGAATATCGATAATGACTGTTTTGGAGTTATGGAATAAGGACAAGTGTGAGGTTAGAGTAATATATTCTAGGGTTTACGGTTTTGCCATCAACTATAAGGCTAGTGTATCAGGAATCGGTACATTGGTTGTTGAACCGGGTGACAGGTATCCCGGGAGTTGTGTACATTTTGACCTTAAGCTTAGGCCTCGCAGTAAGTCGCCGTCATAAGTTGAACTGGGTGACAGGTAATCCCAGGAGGGGTGTGCATTGTCTTAAACTAGAGCCACGCATTTATAAGTCGCCGTCCTATTATGGTTGAGTAGCCTAGTTAGAGACCGAAGTTTGATTTGTTTGAACTAGGTTCTCGAAGCTAGTTTTTAGTATTCTCCTGGTGAAAATCTGACCTTCTACACTGAATATTTCCATAACGCCATTTTTGAATATTTATATTATCGATTGATTTTGACTTGCAGGTTGACAAGTGCTTTAAGTTTTCTTCGAAAGCTTATTTTTATTATATCATTTAATGTTTTCCGTTTTAAAGTATTTTGAAATAATAATACTATTATTATTTTCCATATGATATATTATGGCTGGGAGAACGTCCGAGTTACTCCCCACTGACGTGGCTGTTATGTTTATAACATGATAGGTATTTGCTGCTGGGTTTTGGGTGTGAGCTAGCGAGTAGCGTGGATCCTACTCTTCTTCCTTCATGTTTATTTATGGATTTGTATAAACCCGTTTGGAGATTTTACTTTTAGCCCTTTTGTAAAAAGAGGCCTTTGTATTGACTTACCATTTCTTTTAATAAGATATAGTTTGTCAGTGTGTTTTAATCCCACTCTACAGTGTTTCCGCCACTGTATTGCGTTAGAATTTTTAGGGGATTATAGATCAAGGGTAAAGGTGTCTCCTAATCGCAAGAGTCGGTCCGGGCTCTCGCAACTTAGACCGATGTCAAGGTGAGTCCGGGCTCTCACAACTTAGACTCTAGTCGGCACTCTCGTGACTATGACTATTCTCAACATTTCCACAAAATAAACAATCAATGAGAAGATGAATACAAGCATGGGAAGCATGACCACTACAACTCACACAAGCATATCAACAAACACATAGAGTGCCTACAATGTGACTAACAACAAAGATACAATCTTTTCCCCTTAATCAACCCTAATCATCCATAATCTACCCCTAATCCCCCTACTAACCCCACAAAGAAACTACTCACTCATAATCAAAGAGAAACTAACAATTATAAGAGAAAACAAACTCACAAACCAAACATCCATAATGAACAATGAGAACAATAACAATAACAATATAAAAAGATTGAAACTAGATTAAATAAACAAGGATTAGAGTAGAGAAGATTATACCAACACTAATATGATGAAAAAGATGAAAACTTGCATTAATGAGAAACCCAAATATAATCCCAAGGTTGTCAAGCTTGGAACAATCTTCAAGAATCTTCTTAATACAAGACAATTTACAATAATTAACTAAGGATTAAGAAGAGATTAGAACTAATGAGTGAGAGTAAATCTAGGGTTTTTGGAGGCTTAAACTAATGTAGGGTAAGATAAAATCTCTCTTAAAATTACAAGAAGGGAGTATAAATATGGGTACAAGAATGAAGGAGAAGAAAAGAAGAAGTGCGGGTGAGCTGTAGCCCGTCCCGACCGGGACGGATCATCCCGATCGGGAAGGGTTCTGCCATCCCGATCGGGAAGGGCTCAACCCGACCGGGAAGGGCCCACAGTGGCGCTTCTAAATGTGCCTTCCTTCCCGATCGGGAAGGCTATTATCCCGACCGGGAAGGGTCTTGTATGCCTTCATTAAGAGCTCTAGGGTCCCTCCATGTATCTTATGGGCTTCCCGTCGATTCTCGGGACTCGGGATCGGGTCTCGGAGGCTCGGGATTGGGACCCAAGGTCTCGGGGTCGATTCCAAGGTCTCGAGTTATCGTTCCTTTATCTCGTTGGCTCCAAAATGTGTATGTATTGAGTCGGCATCACTCCAACTTTTCCAAATCGGGCTCGGGAACCTGAAACGGACTAAAGGAAGCATAAGAAGCCCATGAATCGCTCCCAAGGAGCGATTCCACAAGGAAAATGGGACCAAAACACTACGAATAGGCACTACAAATGACACTTATCAACTCCCTCACACTTAACCCTTACTCGCCCTCGAGTAAGCACATACTAATACTAAACTAACCGAGTGGGTATTAGCGCACCCTACGCCCCTTCAACTCACGCGAGTGCACTTAGAGGAAAAGTGCACTCCGCAAGGCAAGTTGGGTCTTGCGACAAAACTGTGGATGCAACTGGACACAAAACACATAAACAAACAAACAAACAAACGCATAATCGGTTGCACCTAAAACAAAAGAAATACCGCTTCCCTCAACCAAGCGGTGAATAAAACACCGGTTTAGGACTCGAGGTAAGTGACAACGTTCCCAAGCTAGCAATACAAACCTAGGTGAACTAAACCCTAATAGTATGACGATAAAGCAATAAAAACGTTGGTAACTTACCTAGGTCCTCCTAACTTTCTAAAAACGTACTACGGGACGATCGGCGGAGTGGGAAGTGATGATCCACGGTGTTAGTCGACACTGTAGGTAAGTGAGACCCCGCCCCCTTTAGCGTGAGCCAAGAGGGTCGTCCCATGTCCAAAACCGCCTAACTAGTCCAAGTAAAAAGGTGGAAATAATGCAAAATGAGGGAAGACCGACCTTTGCCGCTATCATCCTTCCTAGGGACTCGGTCCTTTGGTAGGCTCTTCACGGCAAAAGTCGGGAAAAAGGCTTATTTTGGGAGGTAGGGGTTATTTTTGTGAGTCGGGTTTTCTTTTGGCATTTCCTCATTTCTTTTGCATTTTCTCTTTGTTTTGCCATGCCTTTCTTTTTCTTCTTTTCTATTTTCTTTTTGGCTTTTGTGCCTTTTCTTTTTCTTCATTTTTTTCTTTCTTTCATTTTTTTTTCTTTTTCTTTTCTTTGCCCTTTTTGGCAAGATTTGGCATTTCGATGTGTAACGAGAAAGAGAGAATCAACAAGTTGCATTTTATTGTGTGGATATGTGTCAGAGGTAGGTAAATGGGTAAGTCGGGACGGGCCAAGACCCTTCAAACCCACGAAAAAGTGGAGAACATGGACTAATCATACGATCCTAAACACGGTCACCTAAGGGACGAGACTCGGTAACCGAGGCCTTTTCACACCGTGGGTGGTCATAATGGTCAAAAGTGCAAATCCCGTAGTAAATTCCTAGTAAGCTAGGTGGACTCAAGGTAAAGGACCAACGAATTCATTGATTTAGGGTCATTCTACTAGAGTAAAGTCCAAGACTCGATTTATACTACTACAAAGGGAAAGTACACACTCACACACTAGCCTCTAAACCGGGTTTTCGAAAACTATTTACACACAAGACACACAACACAACACAAAATGAAGACATGGCGAAAACAAAAAGGAAAAGGAACAAAAGCAACAAAAACAAAACAAGGCAAAACAAATCACACAGACAAAACAACCACCACCCCTATATTCCATACAAGCCACCAAATCATCCACCATTATGCACAAAGCTCCACCCGAGCACACCTCAACACAACCTTCTCCAATCATCACAAGGAATAAAGGAGAAAAAGGGATAAGATGTTACCGGAAGTCTTTAGAGCTTTCCAAAGTCATTGGCGAATAAAGCAACCTATAAGAACAAAGGGAGGCAAAACACGCACACAAAACAAATGTACGACACAAAGACACAAAGGAAGTCACACAAAAGAAAAAAAATCTTTTTGATTTTTGTGAAAATTTTTCAAAATTTTAGGGATTTTTAAGATTTTACCGAAAAACTAAGAAAATAAAACTAACTATACTAGAATATCGCTCCCCCACACTTAAACCGAGCAATGTCCTCATATGCTCAATCGTAGTGTGCGGAGAGACAAAAGAAAAAGAAACTACGAAAATAAAGCTAAAAAACAAAAATGAAGATGAAGAAAAGGTAGAAGGTGTCCGGCCGGGGTTTAATCAAGTCACCATGGGCCGAGACGAGAAAAAGATATGGAAGGGGGAAGAAAAATAAAAGGAAAGAAATAAAAGGAAATGGGAGGGGAGGGCTAGGTGTAATCAAGTCACCTAGCCCGGATTCCGTCCAAATCCGACTAACTCCTAACAAGGGGTGAAAATCTTGTAAATGGACTAATCGATTGACTCGCGACGTAATCACGTCGTCGGGAGTCGGAAGCGACCAAACTATGGCCTCGAAGGCCCCTAGATACCGAGACTCAAGGGAAGGGGGCAAACAATGAAAAGAGAAGCGATAAAAAGACGGAAAAGTAAGGATAGTTACCCAAACCGAGCGGCTAGTAACTCACTTGCTCCATCGTCTCGTTGATCATTAGAAGCTCGTCGCTTGTATTCTTGGTTGCCATCTCGCTTCACACTTGAAGAGAACTCACGGTAAAGGTAGTAATGGTAGGGGGTGGGATTTGATGTGAGAGTTGGTGCAAAGTGAATAGAAAGTGGAGTGAGGGCATGACGATGAAGTACATGGGGCATATGGTAAGGCTAGGGTAGTTAGGGAGGTTGGGAGGGGGCATAAAACGGTTGGGTGGACTCGATATGCGAAGAAGAACCACAAAGGGGGAGCAGAGGACCATCCCGGTTGGGAAGACTAATCCCGATCGGGTTACCTCACCCGTCCCGGTCGGGACGGACCCTCAGTAAGCTCGAAAAGTAGTGCGCTCTTCCCGATCGGGAGGACACCCTTCCCGATCGGGAAGCCTAACCCTTCCCGGTCGGGACGCCTCATCCCGGCCGGGATGGATCTTCTTCGACCTCCACGATCCCAAAAACTTGCTCCAAGCTTCAAAAACCCAATCATCTCGTTCACAACCTAAGGTAAGCCATAGCCAATCTCCTCTAGGAGCATTTTCACTTCACCTATCAATCAAACTCAATTCAAACATCAAATTCTTTCCCTTGCCTCGCTCATCAATAATCCAAATAACAAGAATTCACAAAAAACCACTAACTACAAGAAAGTGATATATACAATGAGACGGTTCTTGTGGAACTCCGTCAAACCAAGGTGGTACAATCCTCATTCTTTTTCAACACTACTTCAACCGGTTCCATCTCCATCAAGAGCACGTAAGAACAAGTCGAAGGCCCTTGAGAATTCTTCAATATAACACGTCATATAGCCGACCACATCCCAAGGCTCCTCATGGCCTTGCCTTGACGTTCCCGGGGCATCCCGCTCTTCCAAGTTCAACGGCTTGAACTTGTACTTTTGGTCCTTGGGGATATACCCAAACGTCCACCGGTCATCATGTGGCCCCAAGGGAGGCTCATCTTCTTCCTTGTCATTGCGCATCAACTTGTCGTCAAACCCATGAATTGGGCACTCATCTTCCTCCAAGTCGGAGTCGTCATCCTCAAGTACATATGAGTACTCTATCAAGCTTTGTCCCGATCCTTCCCCTAGATCGATGTCCTCCTTGGCATGGATCATATTACATGTCTCGGTCATAGGCGAAGTGTTGCCTTGGAGGTAAAACACTAGCTCCTCGTCGCCTAGTTGAAAAGTGATCCTACCCTTCTTCACATCGATCACGGCACCGGCGGTGTGTAAAAATGGGCGTCCAAGGATGATGGGAGTGTTAGCATCCTCCGGCATGTCAACCACAATGAAGTCGATCGGAATGAAGAACTTCCCTATTTGTACCGGTACATCCTCCAACATTCCCAATGGTCGGTTAAGAGACTTATCGGCCATTTGGAGTGTAATGGACGTACACCTCAACTCCTTCATTCCGAGTCGGTAACAAATAGAATAGGGGATGATGTTCACACTTGCGCCCAAGTCACATAACGCATTCTTGATCAAGAAATTGCCTATGGTGCAAGGGATCGAAAAACTACCCGGATCCTTCAACTTCGGAAGCGTGGAACCTTGTATGAGCTCGCTCACCACCCTCGTGAACGCTACGGTCTCTTCCTTGTCGACGGATCTCTTCCTAGCTAGGATTTCCCTCATAAACCTCCCATATGCCGGGATTTGGGTAAGTAGTTCGGTGAACGGGACGCTAACATCCAATTTCTTCATAATACTAAGGAATTTGTCGTAATGAGTGTCCACCTTAGTCTTCATTTGCCTTGATGGGTAAGGCAACTTGATTTGGTACTTGTTTTGATCAATTGAGGTGGACTCTTCACTTGACACTTTCCCTTTACCCTTTTCTTGTGCTTGAAGTGGGGGAGGAGTGTCTTCTTGGGGTTTCTCGGCTTCCCTTGAGACTTGCTCCTCAATTGAAATGCCAAAGCTTGGCTCTTCTTGAATTGGAGACACAACTTCCTTCATTTCTTGTTGCTCACTAGGAAACACGGGAGGATTATATGTAGCACCGCTCCTCAAGGTGATGGCATTGACATGCTCAAAATTTGGAGTTTCACCTTGAGGAGGTAATTGCCCCCTTTGTCTTGAAGAACTCCCCGATGCAAGTTGAGCTACTTGGTTCTCAATCATCTTCATGTGAGTCTTCATTTCCTTGTTATCCATTAGAATTTGAGCAATGATTCCTTGTTGCGACATTTGTGTTTCCAATTGACTCCTTTGCATATCTTGAGTACTCTTTTGCATATCCATTATTTGCTTTTGTATATCCGAATCCCGTGGTGGGGATGATGGATTATACGGAGTATCGGTGAGGGCCAATGGAGTACCGTAGTCATGAATAGGAGACCGACTCCTAGGCTTGCTTTGTTGATTGCCTTGTGTTGCTTGTTGTTGTTGATGGTTCCCTTGGAACCCATGAGAATTGCCTTGATTAAGGCCTTGGTTGTGGTTTTGTTGACCTTGAAAGTTTCGGTTTCCTTGGAAATTTTGGTTTCCTTGGAACCCATGATTGAAGTTCCCTTGTTGGAACCCTTGCTTGTTGTTGAAGTTACCTTGGTTGTTTTGCTTGAAATTGTTGAAGGGTCTTTGGTTACCCACATAACCTTGGTAACTTTCATTGTTGTCCCGTAAAGGGGGTGGAACATAAGGACGAGGTTGTTGTTGATGTTGAAGTGCTTGTTGTTGAGGAACTTGATTGGAAGCTTGGTATTGGTTAGAGAAGGAGGCACCTTGCTTGAACGCTTGAAAGGCGTTCACTTGCTCAATACTCCCTCTACAATGCATAGGATCATGACCAACGATTCCGCAAGTATCACACATCCCAAAATAGGGCAAAGGAGGTGCAAACTCCAAAGCATGTACATCATGGATCGAGTGTTGGTTGGAGGAACTAGAGCTTTGAACTTGGTTGAGGTGGCTTTGGAGCTTTTTGTCAATGGTCTCCATGTGAGTTCTTAGTTGAGCCCCAAGATCAATGCTCAATTGTGTAATGGCATCAACCTCATGCCTACCTCCCCGATTTGCCTTCCTAGGCCTCGAGTATTGTGAATTGTGCACCGCCATCTCTTCAATCCTTGACCAAGTTTGGTCATCCTCCACTTCGGTAAACCTACCGTTAGATCCCATATTGAGTATGGCCCTCGAGTCTTCATATAAACCATTCCAAAATTGTTGTACGAGGAACCATTGTGATAAGCCATGGTGTGGACAAGAACGGATCAAGGCTTTGAATCTTTCCCACGATTCGTAGAGGCTTTCATCATCGCGTTGTTGGAAACCCGTGATGGAGGCTCTCAATAGATTTGTCTTCTCCGGGGGATAGAATTGTTGGTAGAAGGCTAAGGCTAGCTTCTTCCAAGTATCAATGCCAAGTCTTGCTTTATCCAACCCCTTGAACCATTGCTTCGCCTTACCGATAAGAGAGAAAGGAAATAATACCCACCGGATTTGGTCTTGAGTTATTCCCGTTTGTGAAATAGCGTCACAATAGTCCGAAAAGGTTTCCATGTGTTGATGAGGATCTTCCGTTGGGAACCCGCTAAATTGACTTCTCTCGACCAATTGGATAAATTGCGTTTTCGCCACAAAATTCCCGGTGTATTCCTCCGGTAAAGTGGATGGACCCGGCAAAACGTCTTCCGTAAAGGTTGAGTGAGAAGAGAACTTAGGCATGATTGGATATAAGGGAGACGATGGTGGTGTAGACGGTGTTGATGTAGAAGAAGAGGGGGAACTAGGAGAAGAATCACCGAAGGGATTGATGAAGGTCCCTCCGGCCGTCTCTCGAGGTGAGTTGCTCAAGTCGGCTCCTTGGGCTTGCCCTTGATGAGTGGTGCTTGCACTTGGTTGAGAGATCCTAACCTGATTAATCGTCCGTTGGCGAAAGGCTCGAAGAGTCTCTCCGGCTCTGGATTAAAGAGATAGAAGTCGCCTCCCCTCCTAGGCATACACTACACACTAGAACAAACGTAAGAACACCTAGTGCTTTATGGGCACTAGGCAACGACAATAACAAACACGACTAGAGACAAAGAGAAAAGAAAGCTAAGGAAATAAGAGAAACTAGAAAATATTCACAAGAGAAGAAGAGAGAGCACAAAGAAGGGTAACTAAGTCTAGAGATAAGCAAACTAAGTCTAAACAATGCACCGTCCCCGGCAACGGCGCCAAATTGATGGTTGAGGATTCGTCACGTCCCTAGCCAACAATATAACACCGACTAACCTAGTGGGTAGCTAGGGTAAGTGGGGATCGATTCCACGAGGACGGTATACCAAAGCGTAGACTATGTCGGCCTAAAACGAGACTAGATTACCAAACGAACACAAAGAATGCAACAAATGGAAAACTATTAAGGAGGAGAGGTAAGAACTAAGCTAATGATCAAACTAACGAATAAACTAGAAGAACAATGACCAACTAAGGAGGATAAACTCAAATATGGAAGAGAAGTGGGGTAGGTCGGGTTCATAGAGGTAGTAGGGTAATTGGGGTGATCAAGGGTAAAGGTGTCTCCTAATCGCAAGAGTCGGTCCGGGCTCTCACAACTTAGACCGATGTCAAGGTGAGTCCGGGCTCTCGCAACTTAGACTCTAGTCGGCACTCTCGTGACTATGACTATTCTCAACATTTCCACAAAATAAACAATCAATGAGAAGATGAATACAAGCATGGGAAGCATGGCCACTACAACTCACACAAGCATATCAACAAACACATAGAGTGCCTACAATGTGACTAACAACAAAGATACAATCTTTTCCCCTTAATCAACCCTAATCATCCATAATCTACCCCTAATCCCCCTACTAACCCCACAAAGAAACTACTCACTCATAATTAAAGAGAAACAAACAATTATAAGAGAAAACAAACTCACAAACCAAACATCCATAATGAACAATGAGAACAATAACAATAACAATATAAAAAGATTGAAACTAGATTAAATAAACAAGGATTAGAGTAGAGAAGATTATACCAACACTAATATGATGAAAAAGATGAAAACTTGCATTAATGAGAAACCCAAATATAATCCCTAGGTTGTCAAGCTTGGAACAATCTTCAAGAATCTTCTTAATACAAGACTAATTACAATAATTAACTAAGGATTAAGAAGAGATTAGAACTAATGAGTGAGAGTAAATCTAGGGTTTTTGGAGGCTTAAACTAATGTAGGGTAAGATAAAATCTCTCTTAAAATTACAAGAAGGGAGTATAAATATGGGTACAAGGATGAAGGAGATGAAAAGAAGAAGTGCGGGTGAGCTGTAGCCCGTCCCGACCGGGACGGATCATCCCGATCGAGAAGGGTTCTGCCATTCCGATCGGGAAGGGCTCAACCCGACCGGGAAGGGCCCACAGTGGCGCTTCTAAATGTGCCTTCCTTCCCGATCGGGAAGGCTATTATCCCGACCGGGAAGGGTCTTGTATGCCTTCATTAAGAGCTCTAGGGTCCCTCCTTGTATCTTATGGGCTTCCCGTCGATTCTCGGGACTCGGGATCGGGTCTCGGAGGCTCGGGATTGGGACCCAAGGTCTCGGGGTCGATTCCAAGGTCTCGAGTCATCGTTCCTTTATCTCATTGGCTCCAAAATGTGTATGTATTGAGTCGGCATCACTCCAACTTTTCCAAATCGGGCTCGGGAACCTGAAACGGACTAAAGGAAGCATAAGAAGCCCATGAATCGCTCCCAAGGAGCGATTCCACAAGGAAAATGGGACCAAAACACTACGAATAGGCACTGCAAATGACACTTATCTGTAGCCCATGGGGGTCTCGAAAAAAACCCTCGACCACCCCCTTTTCAAGTTTTTTTTTTGTTTTTTCCTCGATTCACGCGACCTAGAGAGCAAACGGACATTCACATCTTCATCTATACCAATAAATCTACCCAGATCTACGATATGAATCAATTTAATTGAACACAAAAGAAGTGGAAAAATCAAATCAAATAATACCTCCAATAGTAGCACAATAAATCGATTAATGCAACCTGATAGTGGTATTGAAATACCCTCTCTTCAAGCTTCATCAATATAAGAAACTCGATATTCAAAAAATTGTTTCGTAGTAATCGCAAAAACCGCTTCTTCACGTTTCCTTTGGAGTGAAATGAATGATTACTGTGAAACAAGCTGAATCGAGGTGAAACGCGGGAATAGAAATTGGGAAACGAGGACAAGGGGGAAGGTGAAACAAGGGAGTGGAGATGGGGAGCGTGGAGTGAAACGAGGGAGATGGAAATGGAGTGAAACGAGGGAGATGGGGGAAAAGAGGAAATTCAAAAACAGGCCAAGGGGGAAGGGGGCTTATGTGGGCTCAAGTTCAATTTTAAAAAATCGATTTCCAAAAACCGAGTCATTCAAGTTGAGTTCCAAAATAATAAATTATAAGCACGTTTTCCCAAAAATATATATCAACCAAATTAATAAAACGGCGTACTACTTGTCAATTAATAAACTGTTTCTAAAAAATCGATTTGGGAATGACGACTTTCAAATTAAAAATCGTAAATATTCTCGAGTTCGTTAATCGAAAATATTACAAACAAAAACCAAAAAACAATTATTAATGAAGGGCAAAACCGTCAATTTACGTAATTAATGCCGACGGTAAGAAGTAAAGCGCCGACGGTAAAAAGTACCCCCAATTACTCACATACAGTTTTGCAGTTCATACAAAAAAAAACAAAAAACACCTCTACTAAATACTCACCTCCATCGATTTTCTACCCATCTTCATATTCTTCAATCTCAATTTCTCACACATAAACATAGATTCATCCAAAAGAAGTGCAAGCAAGCAAGATAAAAGCAACCAAAAGTCCCAAACTCCCAAAATTCAACTAGAACATACCTGCTGATGCAATTGAAAATTTGAATTAGGGATCTTGAATTGAGAAGGGTTAATTGATTATGGGTTGAAGAATGAAGACTTTGAAGTCAAAATTGGGAAGAATTTGAAGATCAGAAGATGGCACCTTGTTGGCAATATGCGTTCAATGATTCAATCTTCAATTCTCTCACAACTCACAATCTCACGTTATTTGTGTATTAGTCTCAGAGTTGGGTGTGTGTACGCATACGGTTTTCCGTTTTTTTTCTTAATTTTTTTAACTTTTAATTTTTTTTTTAAATAATGGGGGTGAGCCCTCACCCCCATCACCCCCTGTAAATCCGCCGGTGTGTAAAATGGGATAGGAACTAAAACATATAAAAAAAAATCTTGTTGGAGTCGTTGAAATTTTCATTTTGAAAGATTTAGTTAACCAATTATATTATACCTGCTTAATTTTGTCCCACTACGACAATCTAACTTCACAAATGTAAAGAAGGCTTCCTAAGCTAAGCTTCAATATTACATCTTGGGTTCTTTTAGAAGGACAAATCAAAGAAAGGTTTGAGTGAATGAAACCTGTATAAAAAAAGATATAAATGTAATTATGGTATCACACTATCATGATTAATCTAGTATATGAAAGGAAGAAATAATCTAGTATATGAAAGGAAGAAATAACCAGCCTATCCATGTGTGAGAACTTTTTTAGCATACTTAAGTTGAACTTAAGTCCATAAACGACAGTTGAGAATAGCTTGGAATTAGTTAGCTGGTCGGTAGCAAAAAATTCGTCAAATGTAAAACATGTGACGCTTAGTAGTCTATAGAATATATTTCCTGTACTATTTGACAAGGATAAGGTACTAATATTATAGACATTCCACCTCCAATCCTTCATCATATCCTTCTAGTTCAACCAGTCTTTATGGACTGGGTTTGTTTCCGGGAATTCAAATTCTTTAAGGGAGCGTTTGGAAACATGAAATTATTTTCATTTTCATGAATCTAATTCTAGATATTGAATTATTGACATTCAATTCCATTTACAATTCCAAAATATTGTTTGGGTATCCATAGAATTGGGCGGGGCGAAGCCGGGTCAAGGTCACAAAAAATTAATTTTTGAATTTTTTTTCCATGATGAAAATGTATATTTTCAATTAGGGACAAAAATTAATAAAAAAAAAAATATATATTCCGACTAGATTTACGCGGAAAAAAAATGAATAGTGACGGAATTGAAATGACTACCATGGTAGTCATTTGAGAAAGACAAATTTAAACAAGGTTGGAATTGGTATGGAATTCATCCCAATTCCAAATTCTTGGTTTTCCCAAACACTTGAATCATCTCAAATCTGGAATTCAATTCCAATTCCTAGTTCCCAAACAAGCCATAAGTGACCATAAAAATTTAAACAATCATCGCCCATGCTAAGAACTTAAAAATCAAGAAAGATACTTAAAAAGATATTTAGGCTCAAAAAATTCTTTAAAATGCTAGTTAACCAGATTTAATATCTAAAAGACGAGCCAAAAAATAAAAATGCTTGGCGATGAGAGAAAGATTGTTGAATCCCAAAATTAAAACACACATGATGTTACTAGCTACACATACACATGGCAAGCGCTCCAAATAATAAGACTTATGGGTGATGTGAAAAACAAAGCGCAAGTTGTGTTCAACACTCTATATCAATTTTAGTGATATTCTCAAATAGAGCACGGACATCACCAATTGAAAAATAAATGAAAGTAGAGGTGTTTGTAGAAATATTTGTACTTGTCAATCGACATGAGAACATGGTCACTAGCTCCATTGACATGTCAGTCAAGAAATGTATAATCAAACAGTTCCCTACATTACCAAACTGGAAAAGGGTCTTCAAATAAAAGACCAAAATTTTATAGAAACTTGACAAGTGGGAATGGGAATACCTTGATAGAGTAGATTGTAATTTCCACCCAACTAATCCCGTTCTAGGTTTTCCATTCGTGGATGTTATAAATCTCTATAAAATCTCAAGTTATAATTAAAATCGACTAGAGTAGAGAATTAAATACGACAAGAACATGAAGACGAATTACTAGCATCCCTAATTTCGTCAGAACAAACGAATTTCAAGACCGCCATTGAAGAAGTGTTCCAATTACCTGAATCAGTCGAATTTCAAAGGGGGACTACTCATCGTCGTCGGCGATTTACTTAAAATCGTTGGCAAATATGATAGTAAATGACCGAATCGCCCTCTGTTTAATTACTAACTAAACAAAATCTAAATTAACCTAACTACTACTCCCTCCGTATCTATATGTTTGTCCACTTTGTTTAATATATGGGTGGAGTATTATATTGAAAGTGGACGAACATATAGATACGGAGGTAGTATTATATTATCACGATTTACTAACTAAATTAACGTAATTACTATTATTTAACCTACCACTATTTAAACTAAGGAAATTACAAAGTCCGAAAGTAGCACTATTATATTTAAATTTAACCGAATCATCATCGGAATAACATCGAAATGCTTATATTTTGATTTTTCCAATAACGTTGACAATTGTCCGGAATGTCGAACACGGTTAACAATTTCCCTTTTTATTTGAATTTTCCGTATACCGAAAACAATTCGGAAGATGACGTCATTGACGAAATTAGTTTTAATTTCCTTTGTTATGTACGCGGTGTAATTTCATTGGTTATCACAGAAAAAAGAAAAGACAGTCGTGATAGACTTTTTGGTATAGGCGTGAAAGATAGTCCGGGAATATCCTATAGGCGTTGCATTTTTATAGTCGTTCCCAGTGAAAACGTTGAAACGTAACGTCTGCTTTTACGTGTAGGCGTTGAATTTAAAAGTCTACGCCCAGGCCTAGACTTCGAGTCTTAAAGTCTACGCCCAGGCGTAGACTTCGAGTCTTAAAGTCTATGCCCAGGCGTAGTCTTCGTGTTTCAACGTCTATGCTATTACCTACTTCAATTGACGGAAATTGTTGTGGATGCTTGATGCTCGATTGTCTTATGTGAACTCCATTGATTTCAGTAGTAACATGATTTCTGGGGGTATTCCAATTGAGATTTCTAATTGTGGGAATCTGGAGTATTTGGATTTGACTTCAAATAACTTGACTGGTGTGATTCCTGAGAATTTGGGGAATCTTCAAAAGTTGAGTTTTCTGATTGATCGTTTTTGTTTTGATCGGATAGAGATGTAGTAACTTGTTTTTTTTTGTTTTGATGTTTTTGTTTTGTTTTGTTGGGTTGATCGTTTTTGTTTTAAAGTAAATTTTTTTTTGGTTTAGTTAAGGAAGGAAAATGGAGTAAAGGGTAAAATAGGTAAATTATGTAAACTTGTCGACGATTTTAAGTAAATCGCCGACGACGAGAAGCGAAAGTGTTTCAAAGTTGTAGAGAAGCGAAAGTGTGAACAGACAAAGGGCGATTGTGTGAGCGGAGGTGGAGCAGACATTGCATGTGTTGATGAATGATGAGTTGGGGAAGATGATGGAGGTTAGGTTTTCAAGTGTCCAAGTATTGAGGGGTTGGAGAAGATATGAGTGAATATTAAACTCACTTTGACCGGGTTGTGGTACATCTTAGTGGAGGGTCAATTTTGAGAGATTCAAATTTACTCCGCAATTGATTTGGGTCATGACTAAAAGTGGTCAAACCTGAATAATCCAACCTGAATTTGATCTGATATCCAAATTGAATACACGAGTTTGATCCGTAATTCGAATTGACTCGACCTAACCCGGAGCTAACCCTGACGTCATGATAGCAAACAAGTCGACCCCCTAAAAACGTTGAAAACAACAAACCCGAAAATGACCTGAACCTAGCCCGACCCGAAGCCAACCCAAATTACCAAACCCAAAAGCAAGCTGACCCGGACCCGACTCGATCCGACCCAGTGACCCATTTGTCAAGTCTAACTCATGACCACGTAAACTCAAATTTTGATGAGCGGTATTTTAAATTTCTAATCCCATGTAATTTTTTTATTGAAAGTTGAATGTCAGTTGTAAATTGTAATTACCTTGTTCTTAATACTTCTAAGGTGTTGCAGTTGTTTTTTTCTAATGGAACACTATAAATATAGTTGCATTACTAGTTGTAACATGCAACACTTCTTTACAAATGTTGCTTTAGGTTCAAATAAGCAACATTTTTACCCAAAGTGTTGCAAACATTTATTTCGGCTTCATATCACAACACAAATTAAAAATGTTGCAAGCAAAATGTTGCAATAGGTCATTTATGTAGTAGTGCCACCAACTCCCATAACAATCACCGTCGCCTCCTTGAGCACCTTATTGGCACTGTCAACCCACTCCCACCTCGTCAAACCACATGCGTACAGGTGTTCAATTGTGGTATGGACTCGAGAACGGAAGTGGTTTGGACCCGAGGGGGCCGATGCAGGTGTGTAGAACAGGGTGCGCACTTTTTTTAAAATATTGTAGTCCCTCCTATTCCTCATTTTATTCCCCTTTTTTTAATGAAAAGGGAAGAAAATGAGGAATAGGAGGGAGTACAAATGGTGTTGGGAGTAGACCTGGCAAAGTAAACCTGAACCCTGAAATTCATTTGAAAATACATGATCGAACCCCTATTATGATTTGTTGTAAACCCGATCTGAGTTAACCAATTGCTACCTCTACTATTAGGTGATGCTTATAAGCAGTTTTGTAGTAGTGATAGTGTGGACATGGTAAAGTCTACCCCGACGCGGCCACGCGCGGGTTTGGTTAGGCGAATGAATCTCGTGGTAAGATTGATCTCGGGTCGAAATATAAATCGAAATAGAAGTCGCCACCGAACTTTATAGGAGTTCGGACCCGTTCGAACCCACTCTATACTTGGGCGCATCGTGCACGAAGCACGACCCGCTTTAGTACTAGAGCTTGTTGGGTTCGTCCCTCTGCATTATGATACCAACGGCGAGTTATCGGATATCGTGTATTGAATGACACTCGTATGCCAACGGTTTCGGGCATCCGGAAACCAATGGTTCTGAGTAAGGGGTGAGGGTACGTGTTGGGAAGCCCATGAAGGTCACCCAACCCCGCCCGCTATTAGCGACCACTACTAAGATATTGTTCGGTTTTCGTGTACCCGCATTAGTAAGAGGATTAAATGAAAGGGTTATTTAACAACAATAATATCAACTATAGAGCGTCTTCCCAAAATAATATGATCAACTTTAATAAATCTGAGAATAATACGTATTATTGAAGTAGTTAAACGAGAGTAGTATGGGTGACCGGTTACCTGTAGAACCCTTCCACCTTCCTTTTTCACCTTCAATTTTATTTAACGGCAATAATATCAACAATAGAGCGTCTTCTGAAAATAATTCCAATTTAAATAAATCTGAGAATAATACATATTTTTGGAGTAGTTAAATCAGAGTAGTATAGATGACCAGTTAACGATAGAACTCGTTCACCTTGCTTTTTCGCCTTTAATTTGTTTAATGTTCACTCTTTTTCACTTACTCATTATACGAGACATTAAACGTCATTAACGTCTTCGGTCTTCCTCTTCCTTCAACCTCACCAAATCTGACTAACAACACAGTCCTACACCAAAATCAATACGTTAATCTAAATGAAACTTATAGAAAAAAATGAAAGAAGGATAAAGGGTAATGGAGAGAGAGGATGAAGGAGAAGAGTAAGGAGGAGTAGACTTGAGAAAACTGACCCGACCCGAATAAGCCAAACCGAAACCGACCCGACACCCGAACCGTAGCATGATTTTGACCCGAGCTAACTCGAAACTGACCCGACTATTATTATAGAAAATTAGTCGATATCCCTAAAAAGGTTGAAAACAGCAAACCGGAGAATGACCCGAACCCGAAATTATCCGACCCGACCCGAAGTCAACCCGATTATTATAACCCGAAAGTGACCTGACCCAAAGCTGACCCGACACAGCTTATGGTTAAGGATTTGCCGTGAGTCCAACCGTCAATAATAAACCGACTATTCCTAGTGGGTAGCTAGGGCAAGTAGGGTCGATATCCACGGGGACGGTAGAGTAAGGTCTAGAGTAGGTCCACTAAAACTAGGCTAAGTCACACAAACAAACACAAAGAAAGCTATAAAAGGAAACAATTGAGGAGGAGGAGTAAGAGCTAGACTAATGATCGAACTAATGAATAAACTAGAAGAGCGATATCTAACTAAAGAAGATGGACTCAAATAAGGAAAGAAGTGGGGTAGGTCGGGTTCATAGAGGTAGAAGGATAATTGGGGTGATCAAGGGTAAAGGTGTCTCCTAATCGCTAGACTCGGTCCGGGCTCTCGCAACTTAGACCGATGTCAAGGTGAGTCCGGGCTCTCGCAACTTAGACTCTAGTCGGCACTCTCGTGACTATGACTATTCTCAACATTTCCACAAGATAAACAATCAATGAGAAGATGAATACAAGCATGGGAAGCATGGCCACTACAACTCACACAAGCATATCAACAAACACATGGAGTGCCTACAATGTGACTAACAACAAAGATACAACCTTTTCCCCTTAATCAACCCTAATCATCCATAATCTACCCCTAATCCCCCTACTAACCCCACAAAGAAACTACTCACTCATAATCAAAGAGAAACTAACAACTATAAGAGAAAACAAACTCACAAACCAAACATCCATTATGAACAATGAGAACAATTACAATAACAATATAAAAAGATTGAAACTAGATTCAATAAACAAGGATTAGAGTAGAGAAGATTATACCAACACTAATATGAAGAAAAAGATGGAAGCTTGCATTAATGAGAAACCCAAATATAATCCCAAAGTTGTCAATCTTGGAATAATCTTCAAGAATCTTCTTAATACAAGATTAATTACAATAATTATCTAGGGATTAAGGTGAGATTAGAACTAATGAATGAGAGTAAATCTAGGGTTTTTAGGCTTAAACTAAGGTAGGTTAACATAATATGTCTTAAGATTACAAGAAGGGAGTATATATATGGGTACAAGAATGAGGAAGAAGAAAAGGGAGGAGCGGGTGAGCTGTAGCCCATCCCGATCGGGAAGGATAATCCCGATCGGGAAGGGTTCTTCCTTCCCGATCGGGAAGGGCTCAACCCGATCGGGAAGGACCCACAGTAGCGCTCCTAAATGTGCATCTCTTCCCGATCGGGAAGGCCACCATCCCGACCGGGAAGGGTCTTGTATGCCTTCCTTTAATGCTCCTTGGTCCTCCCTTGCCTCTCATGGGCTTCCCACCGATTCTCGGGACTCGGGATCGGGTCTCGGAGGCTCGGGATTGGGTCCCAAGGTCTCGGGGTCGATTCCGAGGTCTCGAGTCATCGTTCCTTTATCTCGTTGGCTCCAAAATGTGCATGTATTGAGTCGGAATCGCTCCAACTCTTTCAATTCGGCCTCGGGAACCTGAAACGAACTGAAGGAGGCATAAGAAGCCCATGAATCGCTCCAAAGGATCGATTCCACAAGGAAAAAGGGACCGAAACACAACAATTAAGCACTACAAACTACACTTATCAACTCCCCCACACTTAACCCTTACTCGCCCTCGAGTAAGCACATACTAAGTACTACACTAAACGAATGGGTATTAGCGCACCCTACGCCCCTTCAACTCACGCGAGTGCACTTAGAGGACAAGTGCACTCCGCAAGGCAAGATGGGTCTTGCGACAAAACTGTGGATGCAACCGGACACAAAGCACATAAACAAACAAACACACAAACAACACATAATCGGTTGCACCCAAAACAAAAGAAATACCGCTTCCCTCTAAAAGCGGTGAATGAAACACCGGTTTAGGACTCGAGGTAAGCGACAACGTTCCCCAGCTAGCAATACAAACCAAGATGGACTAAACCCTAATAGTATAACGATAAAGCAACAAAAACGTTGGTAACTTACCTAGGTCCTCCTAACTTTCTAAAAACGTACTACGGGACGATCGGCGGAGTGGGAAGTGATGATCCACGGTGTTAGTCGACACTGTAGGTAAGTGAGACCCCGCCTCCTTTAGCGTGAGCCAAGAGGGTCGTCCCGTGTCCAAGACCGCCTAACTAGTCCAAGTAAAAAGGTGGAAAACATGCAAAATGAGGGAAGACCGACTAATGCCGCTATCATCCTTCCTCGGGACTCGGTCCTTTGGTAGGCTCTTCACGGCAAAAGTCGGAAAAAGGCTTATTTTGAGAGGATATGTTTTTCTGAGACGGGTTTTCTTTTTGGCATTTTCTTCCCTTTTGACGTTTTTGATTTGTTTTGCCATGCCATTCTTTTTCTTCTTTTCTATTTTCTTTTTGGCTTTTGTGCCTTTTCTTTTTCTTCATTCCTTTCTTTCTTTCATTCTTTTCTTTCTTTTTCTTTTTCTTTTTCTTTGCCCTTTTGGCAAGATTTGGCATTTTTTGGCACTTTTATTGAATAACAAGAAAGGGAGAATCAACAATTTGCATTTTATTTGTGTGGAATGTGTAGGAGGTAGGTGAATGGGTAAGTCGGGGTTGCGCATTCCCTTTCAAACCCACAAAAAGTGGAGAACTTGGACTAATCAAGACAATCCTAAACACGGTCACCTAGGGGACGAGACTCGGTAACCAAGGCCTTTTCACACCGTGGGTGGTCATAATGGTCAAAAGTGCAAATCCCGTAGTAAATTCCTAGTAAGCTAGGTGGACTCAAGGTAAAGGACCAACGAATTCATTGATTTAAGGTCATTCTACTAGACTAAAGCCCAAGACTTGATTTATACTACTAGGAAGGGAAAAATAGACACTCTCACCCTAGCCTCTAAACCGGGTTTTCGAAAACATTTACACACAAGACACACAACACACACAAAAATGAAGACACGACGAAAACAAACGAAAGAAAAAGAAACAAAAGTAAGAAACAAACTCAAAACAAAACAAACACATACACAACACAAACACCACCCCGATCATCTAAACAAGTCTCCAAATCCACCACGACTTTACAAAGCTCCGCCCGAGCACACAACATCACAACTTCTCCAAACTCCGCAAGAGGTAAAGAAGAGAAGGGATAAGATGTTACCGGGAGTCTTGAAAGCTCTCCAAAGCTAGCGGCGATTAAGCGACCTATAAGGAAAGGGAGAGGCAAAACACGCACAAAAAAAAAAAAACAAAAATACTACACAATGACACAAAAGGAAAATACACAAAAAAAAATCTTTTTGATTTTTGTGAAATTTTTTCAAATTTTTAGGGTTTTTGAAGATTTTTTTCGGAAAACTAAGAAAATAAAACTAACTATACTAGAATATCGCTCCCCCACACTTAAATCGAGCCATGTCCTCATGGTCGATCGTAGGGTGCGGAGAGACAAAAGAAAAGAAAAGAAACTATGAAAATAAAGCTAAAAATCAAAAATAAGGTGAAGAAAAAGGTAGAAGGCGTCCGGCCGGGGTGTAATCAAGTCACCATGGGCCGAGACAAGAAAAAGATATGGATGGGGGAAGAAAATAAAAAGAAGGAAATAAAAGGAAATGGGAGGGGAGGGCTAGGTGTAATCAAGTCACCTAGCCCGGATTCCGCCCGATTTCCACTAATTTCTAACGATTAATCCTAAAAAAAAAGAACGAAAATAACTTAAATAAATAAATAGAAATAAAAACTAAGGAGAAGAATTACCAATTGTCATTTTGGATTTTAAAGTAACTCTTGACGTAATCACGTCGTCAAGAGCCACCGGGAGCAATCATCAAGGCCCTTAAGGCCACCCAATCGCCTCTTCATCATCGAGGCTAGTAATAACCATCATCATTACCTCCATCACCATCGTCATTATCATCATCGTCACCTTCATCATCTCCACCATCATCATCGTCACCATCATTATCTTCACCATCATCATCACCCTTGCCCGTGTTGACATCCCAAGCGTCCTCCTCCTCAAACTCCTCATCGTTCATCACACCGCCACTAGTACTAGGGTTACCGTGGCCTTGGAAATATTCCGGTCTATACCACGATGGGAGGTTCCCCTGCGGGTTTATATACCCTTGTTGAGCTAGGAGATGGTACCCGGGGTATTGGGCATAGTAATCATCCCTCCTTTGCTCATATTGCCCAAGATGTAGAGCATTAAGCATGGCGGCCATAGAAAGGTCGGCCGGGAGCGAAGGGTAAACAAAGGGAGTGTATGGTGCGTACGGAGAAACATCAATGAATGCCGGGGGGTGGGATAGTAGTGCTGGGGTTGTGTAGCTTGTTGTTGTTGTTGTTGTTGTGGTGGTCGAGCTGGGAGTTGGGGTCGAGCTCGTGGTCGGGGCCCATGGGAAGAGGAGGCACCTTGATCACTTCCGATAAAAGGCAATAAAAGATTAGGTTCTTGAACCGGCACGGCGGATCGTTGCAAAGGCGCAAGGGCCGGAAGTGCATCGCACGGTAGGAAGAAGTGCGTCCGACCCCCTGTGCTCCAAAGGTACTTTCTAAGCCTATTATCATAATTGATCCATCGATGATACCTAGATAATCGGTCCTCATCTAATCTTGTGCCCCCCGGTACGGAGATTAAACCGTCTTCCCTAAAAGTCGGACTCACTCTCTTGGCTAGATGAGTAACAAGCCCCCCGATAGCAATTTCAATCAAATGCTTCCCCCCTTGGCTATCTTCTCGAAATGCTTGGCTAGTGCAAGTGCGACGTCGGGGGTGAATCGATGTTGCCTTTTTAAGTTCAAGTACCCCCCGACTAAGGTCAACTCTTGCTGAGTGTATGTACCTGTCTCACACCTCCCGAAAATAGTACCCGCTACAAAACGCTGCCATATACGAAGGACCAGGTGGTGGACAAGGCGACTAGACAAGTGTCTAAGATCCACAAGTGTGAGACCCGTTATACTACGCCATACGTCAGCTACATTAAAGTCATTGGGTACCCGACCATCGGTAACCTCCGGAATGCCAAAGAGCTCACCGAATTTGTCGAGGGTGTACATAAGGGATGCGTTATTGATTCGGAAATAAACTCGGTGTGGTCGGGATCGAATTTCGAGACGAAAGCTACTTAGGAACTCTAAAGTGAGTTGCCTATATGTGAGCTCATGCATGTCAAAGAGAACTTCCATACCCATCCCAACAAAGAATTGCCTACATTGCTCTAAAATACCAAGCTTTCGAAGAATAATTTTGCATATGAATCGAGTGGGTTCTAGGGGCTTACCAAGGAGCTTGATAAATTTTTCCTTTTGCTCTTCCGATTCAAATATCAGACTGGGAAACTCCGGGAGACGAGCAATTTCCTGCTCCTCAACCTCGACCATGGGCTCGGGCTCGGGCTGGGCTCTCGAACTCGAAGCATCCTTTCTTTTTCTGCTAATCACTGATCCCCCTCTCTTCTTTGGTGCCATATTGGATGATGAAGGCTTAAAATGATAGTATACCAAACACAAAAATATTTCCTTCCCACAAATAAGAGCTAAAACCTCCCAAAAATACCTCAAACAAGCTTAATATCGAAGAAATAAGCTACCCAAGTGAAGCTTAGCAAGACAAATCGAGTAATAGAAGAAATACTAATTTTCGGATTTGGAGAAAAATGGGCACAAAAACTCGATTTTTTCCAATTTTTGGGAGTTTTGAAGGTAGAAAATGGGTTTAGGATACTTATGGATGGGATAGAAATCGATTTTGTGAAGTTTTGGGAGTGATTTGGTGAAGTTTGGTGGAGAAATGGAGGATTAATGGTGATTTTGGGGTTAGGTTTTGAAAAATGGGGTTTTGAAGAGAGGTTGAAGATGAAGTTTGGTAGTGTTGTGTTGAAATGATGTGGGAATGGGTTGGGTTGGGTTGTAAGAGGGAGGTTGTAAGAGGAAAAGGATTAGGGGCGGGTCGGGCTTGGCTGAAGAGAGGAGGGCCGAGCTGGGCCTCAATCGGGCGAACTGGGCACGAGGCAACGCCTTCCCGATCGGGAAAGAAAATCCCGATCGGGTTTTCCCACCAACCCGAACGGGAAGAGAAAATCCCGAACGGGAAGGGCTCACAGTAGCCAGTCTAACTTGCACCCCCCAACCCGAACGGGAAAGAAAATCCCGATCGGGTTTTCCCAATAACCCGAACGGGAAGGTAGAAATCCCGATCGGGAAGGGCTCACAGTGGTCGCTCCAAATTGCACCTGCAACCCGAGCGGGAATGAATAATCCCGATCGGGATTTTTGACCATCTCGAACGGGAAGACTTTTTTTTTTTCAAACGGGATGAGTCGTTTTGGCCTTCCACGAACCCAAAAGCTTATCACAAGCTTCAAAAACCGACTTCCTTGATCACAAACCAAGTCTCATCATCAACCCATCTTCTCTAGGGCTCACATTCACTTCACCTATCAATAAAGCTCAAACACACATAAAATTCTCTCCCTCACAACTCTCATCAAATAACCCAAATGACAAGAATATCACAAAGAACAAGCTAACTACAAGAAAGAGGTATATACAATGAGACGGTTCTTGTGGAACTCCGTCAAACCGAGGTGGTACAATCTTCATTCTTTTTCAACAATACTCCAACCGGTTCCATCTCCATCAAGAGCACGTAAGAACAAGTCGAAGGCCCTTGAGAAGTCTTCAATCAAACACGTCATATAGCCGACCACATTCCAAGGCTCCTCATGGCCTTGCCTTGACGTTCCCGGGGCATCCCGCTCTTCCAAGTTCAACGGCTTGAACTTGTATTTTTGGTCCTTGGGGATATACCCAAACGTCCACCGGTCATCATGTGGCCCCAAGGGAGGCTCATCTTCTTCCTTGTCATTGCGCATCAACTTGTCGTCAAACCCATGAATTGGGCACTCATCTTTCTCCAAGTCGGAGTCGTCATCCTCAAGTACATAAGAGTACTCTTTCAAGCTTTGTCCCGATCCTTCCCCTAGATCGATGTCTTCCGTGGCATGGATCATATTACATGTCTCGGTCATAGGCGAAGTGTTGCCTTGGAGGTCAAACACTAACTCCTCGTCGCCTAGTTGAAAAGTGATCCTACCCTTCTTCACATCGATCACGGCACCGGCGGTGTGTAAAAACGGGCGTCCAAGGATGATGGGAGTGTTAGCATCCTCCGGCATGTCAACCACAATGAAGTCGACCGGAATGAAGAATTTCCCTATTTGTACCGGCACATCCTCTAACATTCCCAATGGTCGATTAAGAGACTTATCGGCCATTTGGAGTGTAATGGACGTACACTTCAACTCCGTCATCCCTAATCGCTCACAAATGGTGTAGGGAATAATGCTCACGCTTGCGCCCAAATCGCACATAGCTCTTTTGATCGTGTAATTGCCGATGGTGCATGGGATAGAGAAACTACCCGGGTCCTTCAACTTTGGAAGCGTGGAACCTTGAATAAGCTCGCTCACCACCCTAGTGAACGCTACCGTCTCTTCCTTGTCGATGGACCTCTTCCTAGCCAAGATTTCTTTCATGAATTTACTATATGCCGGGATTTGGGTAAGTAACTCGGTAAACGGGACACAAACATCCAATTTCTTCACGATATTAAGGAACTTGTCGAATTGAGTGTCCACCTTAGTCTTCATTTGCCTAGATGGGTAAGGAAACTTGATTTGGTACTTGTTTTGCTCAAGTGGGGTGGACTCTTCAAAGGACACTTTCCTTTTTCCTTTGTCTTTCTCTTGAAGAGGAGGAGGGTTGTCTTCTTGAGGTTTCTCGACCTCCTCTGAGACATGCTCCTCAATTGGAATGTCAAAGCTCGATTCTTCTCGATTTGGAGATGTCATTTGCCCTGTCGGTTCTTGTATTGGCTCTTGCTCATTAGGTGAAAAAGGGGGTTCATAGGACGTACCACTCCTCGTAGTAATAGCATTTACATGCTCAAATTTTGGTGTTTCGCCTTGAGGAGGTAGTTGCCCCTTTTGTCTTGAGGAGCTCCCCGAAGCTAGTTGAGATATTTGATTCTCAAGTATCTTCATACGGGTATCTCTTATTGCATTTTCCCCTCGAATATAAGTGAAGAGCTCATGATGATGCTTTGATATTTCCACTTGACCTTGTTGCAAATCTTGATTACTCCTTTGTAATTCCGTCATTGACTTTTGAATGTCAAAATCCCGAGGTGGGGACGATGGATTATGCGGAGTATCGGTGAGGGCCAACGGAGTACCGTAGTCATGAATAGGAGACCGACTCCTAGGCTTGCCTTGTTGATTGCCTTGTGTTGCTTGTTGTTGTTGATGGTTCCCTTGGAACCCATGAGAATTGCCTTGATTAAGGCCTTGGTTGTGGTTTAGTTGACCTTGAAAGTTTCGGTTTCCTTGGAAACCGCCATGATTGAAGTTCCCTTGTTGGAACCCTTGCTTGTTGTTGAAGTTGCCTTGGTTATTTTGCTTGAAATTGTTGAAGGGTCTTTGGTTACCCACATAACCTTGGTAACTTTCATGGTTATCCCGTAGAGGAGGTGGAACATAGGGACGATGTTGTTGTTGATGTTGAAAGGCTTGTTGTTGGGGGACTTGTTGGGAAGCTTGGAATTGATTAGCATAAGAGGTACCTTGGTTTAACGCTTGAAAGGCGTTCACTTGCTCGACACTTCCTTGGCAATACATAGGATCATGTCCAACGATTCCACAAGTGTGGCACATCCCAAAGTAAGGTGTAGGAGGTGTGAACCCCAAAGCATTCACATCTTGAATCGCTTGATGGTGTGAGGAACTAGGGCCTTGGACTTGGTTGAGGTGGCTTTGGAGCTTCTTGCCAATAGTCTCCATGTGTGTTTTCAATTGAGCTCCAAGGTGTCAATGCTTAGCTTAGTGATAGCATCGACCTCATGCATGCCTCCTCGGTGTGCCTTCCTAGGCCTAGAGTATTGCGAATTGTGCACCGCCATCTCTTCGATTCTCGCCCATGTTTGGTCGTCATCGACCTCGGTAAACCTACCATTGGAGCCCATGTTGAGAATGGCTCTCGAGTCCTCATAAAGTCCATTCCAAAATTGTTGCACCAAGAACCATTGTGAGAGTCCATGATGAGGGCACGATCTTACCAAAGACTTAAACCGCTCCCAAGCTTCATATAGACTCTCCTCGTCCCTTTGTTGGAAACCGGTGATGGAGGCCCCAAGCATAATGGTCTTTTCCGGAGGGTAAAACTTTTGGTAGAACGCCAAGGCAAGCTTTTTCCAAGTGTCGATACCGATGGTTGCCCTATCGAGACTCTTAATCCATTGCTTCGCTTTTCCAATAAGAGAAAACGGGAAGAGTACCCAACGAATTTGGTCTTGAGTAACCCCGGTTTGAGATATAGCGTCACAATAATCGGAGAAGGTCTCCATGTGTTGGTGCGGGTCTTCGGTGGGCAAACCACTAAAAGGGCTCCTCTCCACAAGTTGGATAAATTGAGTCTTTGCCACAAAATTCCCGGTATAGGCTTCCGGTAATGCACTCGGTCCCGGCAAGACATCTTCCGTGAAGGTGGAGTGAGAGGAAAACTTAGGCATTCTTAGATGTAAGGGAGAAGATGGTGGTGTAGAGAGTGTTGATGTAGAAGAGGAGGGAGAACTAGGAGAATAATCACCGAAGGGATTGATGAAGGTCCCTCCGGCCGTCTCTCGAGGTGAAATGCTCAAGTCGGCTCTTTGGGCTTGCCCTTGATGAGTGGTGCTTGCACTTGGTTGAGAGATCCTAACCCGATTAATCGTCCATTGGCGAAAGGCTCGAAAGAGTCTCTCCGGCTCTGGATTAAAGAGATAGAAGTCGCCTCCCCTCCTAGGCATACACTACACACTAGAACAAACGTAAGAACACCTAGTGCTTTATGGGCACTAGGCAATGACAATAACAAACACAACTAGAGACAAAGAGAAAAAGAAGAGATAACACTAAAGAAAGAAGAAAAATCAAGAGAATATTCACAAGATAAGATGGGAGAACACGAAGAGGGGTAACTAAGTCTAGAAATAAGCAAACTAAGTCTAAACAATGCACCGTCCCCGGCAACGGCGCCAAATTGATGGTTAAGGATTTGCCGTGAGTCCAACCGTCAATAATAAACCGACTATTCCTAGTGGGTAGCTAGGGCAAGTAGGGTCGATATCCACGGGGACGGTAGAGTAAGGTCTAGACTAGGTCCACTAAAACTAGGCTAAGTCACACAAACAAACACAAAGAAAGCTATAAAAGGAAACAATTGAGGAGGATGAGTAAGAGCTAGACTAATGATCGAACTAATGAATAAACTAGAAGAGCGATATCTAACTAAAGAAGATGGACTCAAATAAGGAAAGAAGTAGGGTAGGTCGGGTTCATAGAGGTAGAAGGATAATTGGGGTGATCAAGGGTAAAGGTGTCTCCTAATCGCTAGAGTCGGTCCGGGCTCTCGCAACTTAGACCGATGTCAAGGTGAGTCCGGGCTCTCGCAACTTAGACTCTAGTCGGCACTCTCGTGACTATGACTATTCTCAACATTTCCACAAGATAAACAATCTATGAGAAGATGAATACAAGCATGGGAAGCATGGCCACTACAACTCACACAAGCATATCAACAAACACATGGAGTGCCTACAATGTGACTAACAACAAAGATACAACCTTTTCCCCTTAATCAACCCTAATCATCCATAATCTACCCCTAATCCCCCTACTAACCCCACATAGAAACTACTCACTCATAATCAAAGAGAAACTAACAACTATAAGAGAAAACAAACTCACAAACCAAACATCCATTATGAACAATGAGAACAATAACAATAACAATATAAAAAGATTGAAACTAGATTCAATAAACAAGGATTAGAGTAGAGAAGATTATACCAACACTAATATGAAGAAAAAGATGGAAGCTTGCATTAATGAGAAACCCAAATATAATCCCAAAGTTGTCAATCTTCGAATAATCTTCAAGAATCTTCTTAATACAAGATTAATTACAATAATTATCTAGGGATTAAGGTGAGATTAGAACTAATGAATGAGAGTAAATCTAGGGTTTTTAGGCTTAAACTAAGGTAGGTTAACATAAGATGTCGTAAGATTACAAGAAGGGAGTATATATATGGGTACAAGAATGAGGAAGAAGAAAAGGGAAGAGCGGGTGAGCTGTAGCCCGTCCCGATCGGGAAGGATAATCCCGATCGGGAAGGGTTCTTCCTTCCCGATCGGGAAAGATAATCCCGATCGGGAAGGGTTCTTCCTTCCCGATCGGGAAAGATAATCCCGATCGGGAAGGGTTCTTCCTTCCCGATCGGGAAGGGCTCAACCCGATCGGGAAGGACCCACAGTAGCGCTTCTAAATGTGCATCCCTTCCCGATCGGGAAGGCCACCATCCCGACCGGGAAGGGTCTTGTATGCCTTCCTTTAATGCTCCTTGGTCCTCCCTTGCCTCTCATGGGCTTCCCACCGATTCTCGGGACTCGGGATCGGGTCTCGGAGGCTCGGGATTGGGTCCCAAGGTCTCGGGGTCGATTCCGAGGTCTCGAGTCATCGTTCCTTTATCTCGTTGGCTCCAAAATGTGCATGTATTGAGTCGGAATCGCTCCAACTCTTTCAATTCGGCCTCGGGAACCTGAAACGAACTGAAGGAGGCATAAGAAGCCCATGAATCGCTCCAAAGGAGCGATTCCACAAGGAAAAAGGGACCGAAACACAACAATTAAGCACTACAAACTACACTTATCAACAGCTCACCCGTTATCCGTGTCTAAGGAGGAGGATGGAGGATAAGTAGCAGGTTAAATATTAATTAGGTGACCTGATGTAGCAGGTTATAAATTCACTTATACTACTCTTGTTTAACTACTCCAATAATACGTATTATTCTCGGATTTATTGAAATTGGTATTATTTTGGGAAGACGCCCTATAGTTGGTATTATTGTTGTTAAATAACCCTTTAATGAAATGCAAATAGCGTTTTTAGCTCCGCATGTGAAATATGTGTTGAACTACGTCATTTAATGCATCTAAATTTATGTCGAAGTTAAATTTAGCATGCGATGTTCATTTAGAAAACGGTAAATGGCAAACATCGAAATTGAAAGCTCGTAAATAAATTACCAATTACGTGGGCAGAAATACAACCCGGAATTCACAATACAACAAGCAAATATTAGAAAAACGGATTAGCAACGGTAGATAAGGACTATAGACGGACTCGTAAATAGACGACATAAATTGAACCGTAAATCGAATGAATTGACGAACTTCGATCAAGTACACATTGCATTGTATATTGATCGGAGGACGAAGGCTTTAATACGCGTTCGCGTATGGGACCAGAGAGTAATGCTAGCCCGATCCCGGGCCTTTGAATCTTATCCCGACTTATCATAACGAAATATTGATGCCTAGACTGGTCGCACATCACACACGACATAAGAGTCGTGGAAGTAAGACTAGTCGTGTAAGGTATCGCTCAAAGTTGTAAAGGTAAAGAAATAGAATAGGATATGATGGATTGGTTTTGAATAGAGAAACACGTGATTGAACTAGCACCTGTACACTTGAAGTCGTAAATATGACTTATCGGGACTTTGTATCACGTTTAGACTCACGTTGGTGGCCTACAGGGGTCACTCGATTGAGTAAATGAGGGGACTCGATCGAGTGTCCTTCGTGAGGAATTCCCTGCCCATTTTTGAGGGAGTCACTCGATCGAGTGGCCCTTAGGCACTCGATTGAGTGCCCTTTTCACGGGTGACATCTCGTTTTTGAAACGACCCATTTCGTAATTCTTATGTTTCGAATCGAGGTGTACTCGTACTAAATATAAACATTATTCGATTTATATTAGTTTGACTCTCGAAGACTCACCATGCTCGACGTTCGGTTATGGAACCAACATCTAACATTTAGAGTGGAATTTGTAGAATTGGATTTAATCGAACTAGAACGAATATCGATTCCCTCCGCGTCACGATGTCGTAATCAATCCTTTTGGAACGTGTGACGATCGATTCAGCATCAACAGGTTTCGTGCTAATCCGATTATTGATGACTCTTTTAAGCATGACGTTCGACTACGGAGTCGACATCGTGCCTTTAGAGTAATATTTTGAAAATGTCATCGAATACGTTCGATAATAAATTACCACGATCGAGATATAATCCAACGGTTATGCGCGCGCCATAAGGCGTCCTAACCATTAAGCGTCTAGGGCGGCGCGCCACGAAGGGTGCCACCTCTAGTACTGTATTAGCCGCATTTTATAGTGACTCAAAAAGGGTCAAGACCTTATAGTACTCCCTCCTATTCAGAGTATTCCTCCCACTTTCCTTTTTGAGCTTAGTTTGATTTTCTTCCCACTTTCCTTTTTTGGAAATAATTTTAATCATTCTTTATTCTTCCTTCAATTCTTTATTTTTTTCCTCCACACCTAAACTCAACACTTTTTCACTTTATACCCCACCTTTTACACTTCATACCCCACTTTCTATTCATCTCTCTTACTTTATCTCCACCCTTTATTATTATTTTACTCCCTCCTTGGTTTCCCCCCAAAATAAATTACCACGATCGAGATATAATCCAACGGTTATGCGCGCGCCATAAGGCGTCCTAACCATTAAGCGTCTAGGGCGGCGCGCCACGAAGGGTGCCACCTCTAGTACTGTATTAGCCGCATTTTATAGTGACTCAAAAAGGGTCAAGACCTTATAGTACTCCCTCCTATTCAGAGTATTCCTCCCACTTTCCTTTTTGAGCTTAGTTTGATTTTCTTCCCACTTTCCTTTTTTGGAAATAATTTTAATCATTCTTTATTCTTCCTTCAATTCTTTATTTTTTTCCTCCACACCTAAACTCAACACTTTTTCACTTTATACCCCACCTTTTACACTTCATACCCCACTTTCTATTCATCTCTCTTACTTTATCTCCACCCTTTATTATTATTTTACTCCCTCCTTGGTTTCCCCCCAAAAAAAATTGGGGAGGAATACTCTGAATAGGAGGGAGTAAGTAATACCGAGTCTTTATTTCATACTAAGTCAAACCCGGATTATTAACTTGTTAATTAATATATCCCGAGCATATAACGGACCTGGACTCAAATTGGGGTAAATGATAATAACCTAAATAGTTTCGATGTGTTATTTTATTTACCTAACCCTGGCCACGTTCCCTATATATAACTCAACCTAACAGCCATATATATATATATATATATATATATATATATATATATATGTATATATATATATATATATATATATATATATACCCCGACAATACTACCGCACACCATTCATTCCTTGTGCATCTTCAAACCGCCGCCTGCTTTCTTTTGTGTCCACCCCATAACCTTCTCTACCATCTCGTATATTCAGCCTACGGAGCAAGGGGAGATCGAGTCGAGTCATCGCTCACACCGTTTGTATTGTATTGTTAAGGTATCGCTCACACCCACCGCCTGGTTTCCGTTTCCCTAGCATTATTTTGTTAAAGTATATTAGGGTCAAAATAGTGATTGTCGGGGAAGTGTAGTGTCGGTATGCTATCGTTGTTGTTGTCGGATCGTTGTCAGCATGATTACCGTTGTCTGTAACAATTCATATAGTCGTTTAATGTTTAATGTGTATGTTAGACATTGTCGTGAGTTGTGTTGTCGTTACGGTATTTGGTGGGATTGTTGTTGTTACTATCATCTTAGTCGGGAGGTTGTGCCGTCATTGTTGGGCTGCCGAGAAGGAGTCGAAACGTTGGTTGTTGTTGGGTTAGGGTGATGATCGAATTAGAGTACTTGGAACGTACTTGGGGCGACTATTTCGAGTTGCTGCGTGTCCTACTGTCGTTTCGTTATATATATACATATAAGTTGCTGTGGTGTAGTTAGTATGGTATAATAATAATAATAATAATAATAATAATAATATATTAAAGTGGTGTAGTAGTGAGTATTGTATAGTTTATATTCATGCTAATGAGTACAGTACGTGATAGAATTAGTATACGTGGAGTTTATTGAACGTGGGTGCATGATAATTAGATAATAATAGTTGTTGTAGTCACGTTATTTAGACGGTATCGGTTCGCTTTATAAATCAAGTACGTTACGATCGATATTAATTTATGTATATAATATCTTATTAGGTTCGGACTTCGTAGAAATTCCGTGGTGAATTGTACTAACGACGTGATCGTGACCTGCTAATTAGGTAAGGTTATCCTTACTCAATTTACGTTGTTTGTATTCATGTTGTATATGATATGTAATGGTATAATGGTGATATTGAGATTTTGATTGTGTGCCTAGTGATATTGCGGCTGTGTGCCGATTGAGAGAAGCTAGCTAGGACTAGTTAGGCTCGGTTGATCTCGGGACCTTCCCTAATGTTTCCTCCTAGGAGAGCCTAGGAGGGGTGTGCACACTCGGACTGACGGGGCGTGACTGCGGTCGCGATTGTGATGTTAGGGATAATGATGATGTTGATGATGATGTTTGTGATGTGGATTGTACTAATATTGTTTAACGTTATCTTAAACTGACCTTGTGTGTGTGTATGTCTGATGTGTTTGTGATGATCCACTCGACGGTTATGGTCATTTGGGGAGCAGGGATGTATTCAGGTGCTTGATGAGATGTGCTTTTGACTCGGGATGCTATTTACGGGATGGGCGGAGTGCGAAATCATCAGAGTACTATAGACCCTTGGCCGTTTATATTTCATCTTATTTACTAGACCATCACAGATACTCTTTATCTTTTAGTTTGAAGATTGGATTTTATAATATTTTATTAAGTTGTAACGTTTTGGACACTCTATTATTGTGAGTAATGATGTCTGCTACCTCGGGTTACCGAGATGGTACCACCCATATTTGTTCGGGATGTCTTGTTAAGTCTCCTAGACAAATGAGGGTGTTACAAGTACGACTTGTCGGAGGATTATAACGGACTTTGGACGAAATTCATCATCGAACATATTTGATTTGAAAGTTCCATTGTCGTTGCAAATGTTAGATTCTTTGCATTTCGTTATCGTAATTTGGTTTTTTCAAACCTACGATAATCGATTTAGCGTCGTAGGATATTTGCTCAAATCGATTTGAAAATATTTTTTGTTATATTAGTATACGCGGTATTTATATAAACAATAAAACGCGATAATAAAATATTAGGTGTTAGATTGTTAGCGTACGATAAATAAAGAGTTAGATGCGAAAAGTAAAGTGTTAGATGTTAGTAAACGGAAATTAAATGTTAGTGGTTAATAACAAAAAATAAATGTTAGTCATTGTTAGTAATTAATGTACAAAATGAAATGAAAATCAGATTAGAGAATCGGGATTTGGTACACCCTCAACCTACATGTTAATATCTCGGAAAACGGACTCGTAAAGTGTCGTCGTAGGCACGTGAGCGTCGAGAATGTACGGTGAGTTAGGGTGTGTATGATTGGGGGAGATGATACTCTCGGTGTTTGACGAGTTTTGATCTCGGGATTGATTGTATGTGTATGAGTGCAAAAAACTCAAGGGTGGTGAAAATATGTGAGTTGCAAGTGGGTGAAAAAAGCTTGAAGCAAAGTTCAAAAGTTGAATTTGTTTAAAGTTGTGAAACGTTTGTGAAATGAGGGAGTATTTATAGAGTAGGCACCCGTCTAGGGTCACTCAATCGAGTGGCCCTATGGCACTCGATCGAGTGCCCTTGACCGGGTGTGAAAGGTCCGGATTTTGTTATGGCAAGTTGGGATTTGATTGTTTTGACTTGTTTTGACTTTGTAGTTTGACGCATGCGAGGCTGGTTTCGTTTCGGGTTTCGACTTTGACCGGGTTTTGACTCGGTCGACAAAAGACTGTTTTACTTCCGGTGATGGTTTTAGCTCAAAATAGCTTTAATTGATTGGAAACAACCCAGTGAGTCTGAATTTGAGGTCGATTTTGAGAGATTTGCGCTCCGCCAAGTGTCCACGTCGGATACTATTGATTATGAGTCTATATTCGAGAGCATTAAAGCATCTTTACGTCCGATCATCATCAGATGTTTTGTTGGAGACTGCTATAGACACAAGCAGTCAAAATGCAAATGTCTATAGAGCCCCCACTCTGACTGAAGCTTGGAGAAGGCGAAAGTCAGAGTAGCCACCCGGACAATCGAGGATTACGACCTAACAGCCTTCCGGTCGGGCCGTTTATAGTCCATTAGACTCGCGTGAAAGGGCTTGCCAGCCATATGTAGAGAGTCATACGTGTCTGTGATGATGATAGCTCCGTGGGGACTTGCTTTTGAAGTCTTGGGTGTTCTCGTATGCAGAGACATCATATCTTGGATGTAGCATTTCTAGAGAAACACCGCCTCAGGTTTTCCGCCGGGAAGTAAAGGAGCTATGCGGGGACTTGCTTCTGAAGTCTTGGGTGTACCTGTATGCCGACACATCACATATTGGATGTAGCATTCCAGGAGAAACACTGCCTTTGATGTTCTGTTCGGAAGCACAAGCTGGTACCCGAAATGTTAGATACATAGGCAGAAGTAACAGTGTGGACATGACATAGGTCCACCCCGACGCGGCCACGCGCGGGTTTGGGGAGGCGAATGAATCTCCATATGAGATGGTCAAATTGAAATTTAAATCGAAGTTGAGTCGCCACCGAACTTTTTGGGAGTTCGAGCCCATTCGAACCCACTCTTTGTCGTAGTGGGCCGTGTACAAAATACGGCCCATTTCCGATGTCAGAGTTTATCGGGTTCGTCCCTTTGCATTTGATACCGATACCGACTTGATCGGATACCGTGTATTGAATGACTCTCGTTGCCAATGGTTTCGGACATCCGGAAACCGAGGTTCTGAGTAAGGGGTGAGGGTACGTGTTGGCAAGTTCACAAAGAACACCCAACCCCACCCGCACATTAGCGGCCTCTACTAAGATATCGAATGATGTTTTAATATGCGTGTTAGTAATACGATGAATGATATGCAAACATTGTTTTCCTAAACATGCGAGGAATTGAATGGGTTGCTAAGTCGGTTTAATGCATGAAAAATTAACGTCAAAGTTGAATTTAGCATGTGAGATTCGTTTTAGTATAATGAAACAAATGATAAAAAAAGATGAGTTTGCTACAAAAGATGAACAAACGAGTTAGTATCGATTTGTGAATAAAAATATAACAAATATGATGAATATGCGAGGTCGAGAAAATATTAGTCGAAATCTGAAAATATTGCTAAAAAGACAATGTTTTTTAAAAAAACAATGTTCGAAAAATAATAAAAAAAGTGAAAATTGCGTCGTGTTCTTCAGCCGGTCGCGCGGCTCGCCCGGGATGCGCGCGACTCGCATCGCGGCCTGTTTTCGAAGTCGATTTTTTGAAAATCGATGATTTTATTAGATCGCGTACAAATATTGCATAATTTGCACCCGACTTAATATTTTCGACATTTGTTATATTCGATATTCGATTATGTAATCGATATCGAATATTCGGAATAGTTTTAGGAAAGATGTAAATTTTGAAAAATCGCTTCGTAGAATTAAAAAAAACGAACGAAAAAGGCTAAAAAAAGGCGTGGATTTCAGACTCTCACGCGAGTCGCCTGGGAAGGGCGCGACTCGCGTGCGGGTCTGTCCCGGTTCGCTTGTTGTTAAAAAATTGCTAATAAATCGCGTACAAATACGAATTAATTTATACTCGATTTATATTTTTGATATTCGTCGTATCCGATATTCGATTATGAAATCGAAATCGAATATTCGGAATGAAAAAAAAAAGTATTGTAAAATTGTTTTGAAAAGAATTTGAACGAAAAGGATGTTAATTCTCTACGCGTTAAAATCGTTGTATTTTGTAAAAAAGATGTAACGATTTTTTTTAGCATCGACGAGATTTATTTTAATTCTTTTAATACGATATTCAACTATAGAGTTGATATCGTATTTTTAATATAGAGTTTGTTATATGAAAATAGTTTTAGTATTATCGATATTAGAAATAATAAAACAACGACGAACGACCCATAAAAAAAAGTGACGACCGAGAGGGAGAAGAGAGAAAAAGAGAAGTCGGATTTGGCTACACCCTCAACCTACATGCTTTTGTTTACTCGGATCGGAGCTCGTCGGAATGTGGCTTCGGCACGGGAGCGTCGAGTTTGATGTTGGTGAGTTGTGGTGGTAGATTCGGACGTGAAGGGTGTCGGGTATAGGGGTCGGTTCCTTCGGGTATCGGGTGTACTATCGGTTTCTCGATGCTATTTGATTGATGAAAGTTGATGTATAGTGTTAAGATTATATGTGAATGCTCATGTGTCCAAAAAAGTGTTGTGCAAGGGGCCTATTTATAGGAATATTCCCGACCTTGGCTAGGAGAAGTGCTTAGGTTGAGAACTACCGCTTAGGATAGGAAACGTAAGAAGCTGAGAAGCACAAGAATTCCGTTTACTTGGCAAAGAAGAAAGGGAATCTCGGCTGGTTGGTGGAGCTCGGCCGAGTGTCTTACACTTGTTCGGGTGTTTGATTCGGGTTTCGGATAGAATTCCTACTTGAGATCGAATTCTATCCTCAAACGGATTTGTTTAATATTTTGTGCAGCTGTTTTTTTTTTGTAGTATTGGAGCTCGAATCAGCCACGTGAGGTGTCACGGCTGACTCGCATGTCTCGAGAATATTTTTGACCGGGTTTTGACTTGGTCGTTAAAAGACGGTTTTACCCCTGGTGTCGGAATTGACCCAAATTAGTCTTATTTGACTCGAAACGACCCACTGGGCCTGATTTTGAGGTTGGTTTTGTGAGATATGTACTCCGTACAAAGCCCAAGCCAAATGCAAATGATTTTGAGCCCGTTTTCGAGTATATAAAAGCACGTTTGCGTCCGATCATCATCGGGTGTTTGTCGGAAACTGCTATAGACACCTGGCAGTCAAATGTAGGTGTCTACAGAGCCCCCACTCTGACTGAGGCTTGGACAGGGCGAAAGTCAGAGTAGCTACCAGGTCAATCAAAGATTAAAACCTGGCAGCTTCCGGTCGGGTCGTTTAAAGTCCATTAGACTCGCGTGAAAAGGCTCGCCTGCCATAAGTTTGAAATCATACCTGAGCTGATGATGATAACTCCGTGGGGAATTGGACTTGTCGTATAAGTCTTGGGTGTGCCCATACACGGGCTCATCCCGTTAAATGCCGTTGGGGAGTTGGTTGCACGGTTTTGCTTGAGTCGTCCTGTATAATGATTTATGCAAAGTTTGCATGTAACATATTTTTAGGAGAAATGACTCGCGCTGGGGAATAAAATTTAGAAGAAGATTTTTTGAATTTGGAAGAGTTTTGAAAAAATTAAAGTATTTTGACTCCGAAAAGGAATAGGAATGCTCAGGATGACTTAGCTAGATCCTAGGATAAGGCTTGTATGCTAAATCTTTTGGGATTACGAATCCTTACATGAGGAGGAGAATCCGATTTCATGCTATAAATACCCTCTCCTTGCTCATAATTTATTCATAATTCCCACAATTCCCTTCTTCCTTCAAAGAAAAAAAACAAGCCCTGAGAAACTAATTTTCCTTTTTTTTTTAGAAATTCATTATGGGTATCGACCGATTAGTTGGAATGCTGCAAGATTGGTCCCGACTTTTCAGAGACGCAGATAAAGTTATCCTGAACCAGAATGGCGTCACCCAGTTATTCACGATCCTTCAAATGCAAGTGGACCGTCACTTTTTGGATGCTTGCTTGTCCTACTGGGATGATACTTATCATGTTTTTGATTTTCCTCGGGACGAAATTAGTCCTATTCCTGAGGAAATCGCTGCTGTAGGAGGATGGAATCTCATGCTTCGCCCTGCCGTCCCGTTTTCAGTCCATGACACGAGGAGAAAATTACGAGAATTTTTAGGGCTTTCTCACATGGAGGTATCTCGTATGACAGAAGACGATACCGTTTCCTTGATCGACCTGGCTGAAAAATTTATGAACCCAGATGACGTCCGGGTCAGGCCGGTATATATAGCCGTAGGGCCTTTACTTTTTGCATGCTCCATGTTTACGCCTTCGAAGGTCATATGGATTTGTTATCTTGCATGGGCCATGTCCGACTTCTCACTGTGGCTGACCTGATGGAGACAGAGCACAGCCCAGCTTGGCTGATTACAGGGGAGATTATCCAGGGTTTGGGTAATCGTAAAAGGGATCCGTCGATCCGAATGACTGGGAGTACCCGTCTTCTTCAGGTAAATCGATTTTTCCTCGATTTTTCGCAATTTTTGATTTTTTCGCAATTCCGATTTTTCCGAACTTTCTGATTTTTCCGGTTTTCTCGGTTTTTTTTTTCGATTTTTCTTGGTTTTTCTGATTTTTGTGATTTTTGCGATTTTTTTTTTACTTTTCGTGATTTTGACTTCTCGTGATTTTGACTTTTCGCGATTTTGACTTTTCAGCTTTGGCTATTTCAGAGGTTATCGATCCTGGATCCTCCTCTTGACGTAAGCCGATATCGTCCTAATCAAGTGATGACGAGAAGACGGACTGTTGATTTTTCTCGTCTTACTACCAAAAAATATTGGGACGAGCTGCTATCTTTCCATGGAGGCCCATTGATCCGCTGGACTGTACCTTGGTGGCCCATTTATGTCTGGACTGGTTTAGAATCGAGGGATAGGGCCCGATATCAATTGATCCTATCTTTTAGGCAGACAATCCATCTTTACCCCGATCGCATACTTAGGCAATATGGTCGGGCCCAAAGAATCCCGGAAATTGAGGCGGTCGTGAGTGAATCTACTCAGCTAACGGATGTGATGTGTGACACCTGGATGCAAAGGTGGTATACCCGGGCTACTTGGCCCGTTTCCAAGACTCTTCACTGAAAGTGACCTGACCCAAAGCTGACCCTACACAGCTCACCCGTTATCCGTGTCTAAGGAGGAGGATGGAGGATAAGTAGCAGGTTAAATATTAATTAGGTGACCTGATGTAGCAGGTTATAAATTCACTTATACTACTCTTGTTTAACTACTCCAATAATACGTATTATTCTCGGATTTATTGAAATTGGTATTATTTTGGGAAGACGCCCTATAGTTGGTATTATTGTTGTTAAATAACCCTTAAATGAAATGCAAATAGCGTTTTTAGCTCCGCATGTGAAATATGTTTTGAACTACGTCATTTAATGCATCTAAATTTATGTCGAAGTTAAATTTAGCATGCGATGTTCATTTAGAAAACGGTAAATGGCAAACATCGAAATTGAAAGCTCGTAAATAAATTACAAATTACGTGGGCAGAAATACAACCCGGAATTCACAATACAACAAGCAAATATCAGAAAAACGGATTAGCAACGGTAGATAAGGACTATAGACGGACTCGTAAATAGACGACATAAATTGAACCGTAAATCGAATGAATTGACGAACTTCGATCAAGTACACATTGCATTGTATATTGATCGGACGACGAAGGCTTTAATACGCGTTCGCGTATGGGACCGGAGAGTAATGCTAGCCCGATCCCGGGCCTTTGAATCTTATCCCGACTTACCATAACGAAATATTGATGCCTAGACTGGTCGCACATCACACACGACATAAGAGTCGTGGAAGTAAGACTAGTCGTGTAAGGTATCGCTCAAAGTTGTAAAGGTAAAGAAATAGAATAGGATATGATGTATTGGTTTTGAATAGAGAAACACGTGATTGAACTAGCACCTGTACACTTGAAGTCGTAAATATGACTTATCGGGACTTTGTATCACGTTTAGACTCACGTTGGTGGCCTACAGGGGTCACTCGATTGAGTAAATGAGGGGACTCGATCGAGTGTCCTTCGTGAGGAATTCCCTGCCCATTTTTGAGGGAGTCACTCGATCGAGTGGCCCTTAGGCACTCGATTGAGTGCCCTTTTCACGGGTGACATCTCGTTTTTGAAACGACCCATTTCGTAATTCTTATGTTTCGAATCGAGGTGTACTCGTACTAAATATAAACATTATTCGATTTATATTAGTTTGACTCTCGAAGACTCACCATGCTCGACGTTCGGTTATGGAACCGACATCTAACATTTAGAGTGGAATTTGTAGAATTGGATTTAATCGAACTAGAACGAATATCGATTCCCTCCGCGTCACGATGTCGTAATCAATCCTTTTGGAACATGTGACGATCGATTCAGCATCAACAGGTTTCGTGCTAATCCGATTATTGATGACTCTTTTAAGCATGACGTTCGACTACGGAGTCGACATCGTGCCTTTAGAGTAATATTTTGAAAATGTCATCGAATACGTTCGATAATAAATTACCACGATCGAGATATAATCCAACGGTTATGCTCGCGCCATAAGGCGTCCTAACCATTAAGCGTCTAGGGCGGCGCGCCACGAAGGGTGCCACCTCTAGTACTGTATTAGCCGTATTTTATAGTGACTCAAAAAGGGTCAAGACCTTATAGTACTCCCTCCTATTCAGAGTATTCCTCCCACTTTCCTTTTTGAGCTTAGTTTGATTTTCTTCCCACTTTCCTTTTTTGGAAATAATTTTAATCATTCTTTATTCTTCCTTCAATTCTTTATTTTTTTCCTCCACACCTAAACTCAACACTTTTTCACTTTATACCCCACCTTTTACACTTCATACCCCACTTTCTATTCATCTCTCTTACTTTATCTCCACCCTTTATTATTATTTTACTCCCTCCTTGGTTTCCCCCCAAAAAAAATTGGGGAGGAATACTCTGAATAGGAGGGAGTAAGTAATACCGAGTCTTTATTTCATACTAAGTCAAACCCGGATTATTAACTTGTTAATTAATATATCCCGAGCATATAACGGACCTGGACTCAAATTGGGGGTAAATGATAATAACCTAAATAGTTTCGATGTGTTATTTTATTTACCTAACCCTGGCCACGTTCCCTTTATATAACTCAACCTAACAGCCATACATATAGATATATATATATATATACCCCGACAATACTACCGCACACCATTCATTCCTTGTGCATCTTCAAACCGCCGCCTGCTTTCTTTTGTGTCCACCCCATAACCTTCTCTACCATCTCGTATATTCAGCCTACGGAGCAAGGGGAGATCGAGTCGAGTCATCGCTCACACCGTTTGTATTGTATTGTTAAGGTATCGCTCACACCCACCGCCTGGTTTCCGTTTCCCTAGCATTGTTTTGTTAAAGTATATTAGGGTCAAAATAGTGATAGTCGGGGAAGTGTAGTGTCGGTATGCTATCGTTGTTGTTGTCGGATCGTTGTCAGCATGATTACCGTTGTCTGTAACAATTCATATTGTCGTTTAATGTTTAATGTGTATGTTAGACATTGTCGTGAGTTGTGTTGTCGTTACGGTATTTGGTGGGATTGTTGTTGTTACTATCATCTTAGTCGGGAGGTTGTGCCGTCATTGTTGGGCTGCCGAGAAGGAGTCGAAACGTTGGTTGTTGTTGGGTTAGGGTGATGATCGAATTAGAGTACTTGGAACGTACTTGGGGCGACTATTTCGAGTTGCTGCGTGTCCTACTGTCGTTTCGTTATATATATACATATAAGTTGTTGTGGTGTAGTTAGTATGGTATAATAATAATAATAATAATAATAATAATAATAATAATAATATATTAAAGTGGTGTAGTAGTGAGTATTGTATAGTTTATATTCATGCTAATGAGTACAGTACGTGATAGAATTAGTATACGTGGAGTTTATTGAACGTGGGTGCATGATAATTATATAATAATAGTTGTTGTAGTCACGTTATTTAGACGGTATCGGTTCCCTTTATAAATCAAGTACGTTACGATCGATATTAATTTATCTATATAATATCTTATTAGGTTCGGACTTCGTAGAAATTCCGTGGTGAATTGTACTAACGACGTGATCGTGACCTGCTAATTAGGTAAGGTTATCCTTACTCAGTTTACGTTGTTTGTATTCATGTTGTATATGATATGTAATGGTATAATGGTGATATTGAGATTTCGATTTTGTGCCTAGTGATATTGCGGCTGTGTGCCGATTGAGAGAAGCTAGCTAGGACTAGTTAGGCTCGGTTGATCTCGGGACCTTCCCTAATGTTTCCTCCTAGGAGAGCCTAGGAAGGGTGTGCACACTCGGACTGACGGGGCGTGACTGCGGTCGCGATTGTGATGTTAGGGATAATGATGTTGTTGATGATGATGTTTGTGATGTGGATTGTACTAATATTGTTTAATGTTATCTTAAACTGACCTTGTGTGTGTGTATGTCTGATGTGTTTGTGATGATCCACTCGACGGTTATGGTCATTTGGGGAGCAGGGATGTATTCAGGTGCTTGATGAGATGTGCTTTTGACTCGGGATGCTATTTACGGGATGGGCGGAGTGCGAAATCATCAGAGTACTATAGACCCTTGGCCGTTTATATTTCATCTTATTTACTAGACCATCACAGATACTCTTTATCTTTTAGTTTGAAGATTGGATTTTATAATATTTTATTAAGTTGTAACGTTTTGGACACTCTATTATTGTGAGTAATGATGTCTGCTACCTCGGGTTACCGAGATGGTACCACCCATATTTGTTCGGGATGTCTTGTTAAGTCTCCTAGACAAATGAGGGTGTTACAAGTACGACTTCTCGGAGGATTATAACGGACTTTAGATGAAATTCATCATCGAACATATTTGATTTGAAAGTTCCATTGTCGTTGCAAATGTTAGATTCTTTGCATTTCGTTATCGTAATTTGGTTTTTTCAAACCTACGATAATCGATTTAGCGTCGTAGGATATTTGCTCAAATCGATTTTAAAATATTTTTTGTTATATTAGTATACGCGGTATTTATATAAACAATAAAACGCGATAATAAAATATTAGGTGTTAGATTGTTAGCGTACGATAAATAAAGAGTTAGATGCGAAAAGTAAAGTGTTAGATGTTAGTAAACGGAAATTAAATGTTAGTGGTTAATAACAAAAATTAAATGTTAGTCATTGTTAGTAATTAATGTACAAAATGAAATGAAAATAAGATTAGAGAATCGGGATTTGGTACACCCTCAACTTACATGTTAATCTCTCGGAAAACAGACTCGTAAAGTGTCGTCGTAGGCACGTGAGCGTCGAGAATGTACGGTGAGTTAGGGTGTGTATGATTGGGGGAGATGATACTCTCGGTGTTTGACGAGTTTTGATCTCGGGATTGATTGTATGTGTATGAGTGCAAAAAACTTAAGGGTGGTGAAAATATGTGAGTTGCAAGTGGGTGAAAAAAGGTTGAAGCAAGTTCAAAAGTTGAATTTGTTTAAAGTTGTGAAACGTTTGTGAAATGAGGGAGTATTTATAGAGTAGGCACCCGTCTAGGGTCACTCAATCGAGTGGCCCTATGGCACTCGATCGAGTGCCCTTGACCGGGTGTGAAAGGTCCGGATTTTGTTATGGCAAGTTGGGATTTGATTGTTTTGACTTGTTTTGACTTTGTAGTTGGACGCATGCGAGGCTGGTTTCGTTTCGGGTTTCGACTTTGACCGGGTTTTGACTCGGTCGACAAAAGACTGTTTTACTTCCGGTGATGGTTTTAGCTCAAAATAGCTTTAATTGATTGGAAACAACCCAGTGAGTCTGAATTTGAGGTCGATTTTGAGAGATTTGCGCTCCGCCAAGTGTCCACGTCGGATACTATTGATTATGAGTCTATATTCGAGAGCATTAAAGCATCTTTACGTCCGATCATCATCAGATGTTTTGTTGGAGACTGCTATAGACACAAGCAGTCAAAATGCAAATGTCTATAGAGCCCCCACTCTGACTGAAGCTTGGAGAAGGCGAAAGTCAGAGTAGCCACCCGGACAATCGAGGATTACGACCTAACAGCCTTCCGGTCGGGCCGTTTATAGTCCATTAGACTCGCGTGAAAGGGCTTGCCAGCCATATGTAGAGAGTCATACGTGTCTGTGATGATGATAGCTCCGTGGGGACTTGCTTTTGAAGTCTTGGGTGTTCCTGTATGCAGAGACATCATATCTTGGATGTAGCATTTCTAGAGAAACACCGCCTCAGGTTTTCCGACGGGAAGTAAAGGAGCTATGCGGGGACTTGCTTCTGAAGTCTTGGGTGTACCTGTATGCCGACACATCACATATTGGATGTAGCATTCCAGGAGAAACACTGCCTTTGATGTTCTGTTCGGAAGCACAAGCTGGTACCCGAAATGTTAGATACATAGGCAGAAGTAACAGTGTGGACATGACATAGGTCCACCCCGACGCGGCCACGCGCGGGTTTGGGGAGGCGAATGAATCTCCATATGAGATGGTCAAATTGAAATTTAAATCGAAGTTGAGTCACCACCGAACTTTTTGGGAGTTCGAGCCCATTCGAACCCACTCTTTGTCGTAGTGGGCCGTGTACAAAATACGGCCCATTTCCGATGTCAGAGTTTATCGGGTTCGTCCCTTTGCATTTGATACCGATACCGACTTGATCGGATACCGTGTATTGAATGACTCTCGTTGCCAATGGTTTCGGACATCCGGAAACCGAGGTTCTGAGTAAGGGGCGAGGGTATGTGTTGGGAAGTTCACAAAGAACACCCAACCCCACCCGCACATTAGCGGCCTCTACTAAGATATCGAATGATGTTTTAATATGCGTGTTAGTAATACGATGAATGATATGCAAACATTGTTTTCCTAAACATGCGAGGAATTGAATGGGTTGCTAAGTCGGTTTAATTCATGAAAAATTAACGTCAAAGTTGAATTTAGCATGTGAGATTCGTTTTAGTATAATGAAACAAATGATAAAAAAAGATGAGTTTGCTACAAAAGATGAACAAACGAGTTAGTATCGATTTGTGAATAAAAATATAACAAATATGATGAATATGCGAGGTCGAGAAAATATTAGTCGAAATCTGAAAATATTGCTAAAAAGACGTTGTTTTGTAAAAAAACCATGTTCGAAAAATAATAAAAAAAAGTGAAAATCGCGTCGTGTTCTTCAGCCGGTCGCGCGGCTCGCCCGGGATGCGCGCGACTCGCATCGCGGCCTGTTTTCGAAGTCGATTTTTTGAAAATCGATGATTTTATTAGATCGCGTACAAATATTGCATAATTTGCACCAGACTTAATATTTTCGACATTTGTTATATTCGATATTACAAAAAAAATCGCTTCGTAGTTTTAGGAAAGATGTAAATTTTGAAAAATCGCTTCGTAGAATTAAAAAAAACGAACGAAAAAGGCTAAAAAAAGGCGCGGATTTCAGACTCTCACGCGAGTCGCCTGGGTAGGGCGCGACTCGCGTGCGGGTCTGTCCCGGTTCGCTTGTTGTTAAAAAATTGCTAATAAATCGCGTACAAATACGAATTAATTTATACTCGATTTATATTTTCGATATTCGTCGTATCCGATATTCGATTATGAAATCGAAATCGAATATTCGGAGTGAAAAAAAAAAGTATTGTAAAATTGTTTTGAAAAGAATTTGAACGAAAAGGATGTTAATTCTCTACGCGTTAAAATCGTTGTATTTTGTAAAAAAGATGTAACGATTTTTTTTAGCATCGACGAGATTTAATTTAATTCTTTTAATACGATATTCAACTATAGAGTTGATATCGTATTTTTAAGAATGTTTGTTATATGAAAATAGTTTTAGTATTATCGATATTAGAAATAATAAAACAACGACGAACGACCCATAAAAAAAAGTGACGACCGAGAGGGAGAAGAGAGAAAAAGAGAAGTCGGATTTGGCTACACCCTCAACCTACATGCTTTTGTTTACTCGGATCGGAGCTCGTCGGAATGTGGCTTCGGCACGGGAGCGTCGAGTTTGATGTTGGTGAGTTGTGGTGGTAGATTCGGACGTGAAGGGTGTCGGGTATAGGGGTCGGTTCCTTCGGGTATCGGGTGTACTATCGGTTTGTCAATGCTATTTGATTGATGAAAGTTGATGTATAGTGTTAAGATTATATGTGAATGCTCATGTGTCCAAAAAAGTGTTGTGCAAGGGGCCTATTTATAGGAATATTCCCGACCTTGGCTAGGAGAAGTGCTTAGGTTGAGAACTACCGCTTAGGATAGGAAACGTAAGAAGCTGAGAAGCACAAGAATTCCGTTTACTTGGCAAAGAAGGAAGGGAATCTCGGCTGGTTGGTGGAGCTCGGCCGAGTGTCTTACACTTGTTCGGGTGTTTGATTCGGGTTTCGGATAGAATTCCTACTTGAGATCGAATTCTATCCTCAAACGGATTAGTTTAATATTTTGTGTAGCTGTTTTTTTTGGTAGTATTGGAGCTCGAATCAGCCACGTGAGGTGTCACGGCTGACTCGCATGTCTCGAGAATATTTTTGACCGGGTTTTGATTTGGTTGTTAAAAGACGGTTTTACCCCTGGTGTCGGAATTGACCCAAATTAGTCTTATTTGACTCGAAACGACCCACTGGGCCTGATTTTGAGGTTGGTTTTGTGAGATATGTACTCCGTAAAAAGCCCAAGCCAAATGCCAATGATTTTGAGCCCGTTTTCGAGTATATAAAAGCACGTTTGCGTCCGATCATCATCGGGTGTTTGTCGGAAACTGCTATAGACACCTGGCAGTCAAATGTAGGTGTCTACAGAGCCCCCACTCTGACCGAGGCTTGGACAGGGCGAAAGTCAGAGTAGCTACCAGGTCAATCAAAGATTAAAACCTGGCAGCTTCCGGTCGGGTCGTTTAAAGTCCATTAGACTCGCGTGAAAGGGCTCGCCAGCCATAAGTTTGAAATCATACCTGAGCTGATGATGATAACTCCATGGGGAATTGGACTTGTCGTATAAGTCTTGGGTGCGCCCATACACGGGCTCATCCCGTTAAATGCCGTTGGGGAGTTGGTTGCACGGTTTTGCTTGAGTCGTCCTGTATAATGATTTATGCAAAGTTTGCATGTAACATATTTTTAGGAGAAATGACTCGCGCTGGGGAATAAAATTTTGAAGAAGATTTTTTGAATTTTTGAATTTGGAAGTGTTTTGAAAAAATTAAAGTATTTTGACTCCGAAAAGGAATAGGAATGCTCAGGATGACTTAGCTAGATCCTAGGATAAGGCTTGTATGCTAAATCTTTTGGGATTACGAATCCTTACATGAGGAGGAGAATCCGATTTCATGCTATAAATACCCTCTCCTTGCTCATAATTTATTCATAATTCCCACAATTCTCTTCTTCCTTCAAAGAAAAGAAACAAGCCCTGAGAAACTAATTTCCCTTTTTTTTAGAAATTCATTATGGGTATCGACCGATTAGTTGGAATGCTGCAAGATTGGTCCCGACTTTTCAGAGACGCAGATAAAGTTATCCTGAACCAGAATGGCGTCACCCAGTTATTCACGATCCGTCAAATGCAAGTGGACCGTCACTTTTTGGATGCTTGCTTGTCCTACTGGGATGATACTTATCATGTTTTTGGTTTTCCTCGGGACGAAATTAGTCCTATTCCTGACGAAATCGCTGCTGTAGGAGGATGGAATCCCATGCTTCGCCCTGCCGTCCCGTTTTCAGTTCATGACGCGAGGAGAAAATTACGAGAATTTTTAGGGCTTTCTTACATGGAGGTATCTCGCATGACAGAAGACGATACCGTTTCCTTGATCGACCTGGCTGAAAAATTTATGAACCCAGATGACGTCCGGGTCAGGCCGGTATATATAGCAGGTAGGGCCTTTACTTTTTGCATGCTCCATGTTTACGCCTTCGAAGGTCATATGGATTTGTTATCTTGCATGGGCCATGTCCGACTTCTCACTGTGGCTGACCTGATGGAGACAGAGCACAGCCCAGCTTGGCTGATTACAGGGGAGATTATCCAGGGTTTGGGTAATCGTAAAAGGGATCCGTCGATCCGAATGACTAGGAGTACCCGTCTTCTTCAGGTAAATCGATTTTTCATCGATTTTTCGCAATTTTTGATTTTTTCGCAATTCCGATTTTTCCGAACTTTCTGATTTTTCCGGTTTTCTCGGTTTTTTTTTCGATTTTTCTTGGTTTTTACGATTTTTGCGATTTTTTTTTTGACTTTTCGTGATTTTGACTTCTCGTGATTTTGACTTTTCGCGATTTTGACTTTTCAGCTTTGGCTATTTCAGAGGTTATCGATCCTGGATCCTCCTCTTGACGTAAGCCGATATCGCCCTAATCAAGTGATGACGAGAAGACGGACTGTTGATTTTTCTCGTCTTACTACCAAAAAATATTGGGACGAGCTGCTATCTTTCCATGGAGGCCCATTGATCCGCTGGACCGTACCTTGGTGGCCCATTTATGTCTGGACTGGTTTAGAATCGAGGGATAGGGCCCGATATCAATTGATCCTATCTTTTAGGCAGGCAATCCATCTTTACCCCGATCGAATACTTAGACAATATGGTCGGGCCCAAAGAATCCCGGAAATCGAGGCGGTCGTGAGTGAATCTACTCAGCTAACGGATGTGATGTGTGACACCTGGATGCAAAGGTGGTATACCCGGGCTACTTGGCCCATTTCCAAGACTCATCACTCGATCTGGGTATCCGATTCTTACGTGAAGTGGACCAAGGCGGACTCTGCTAAAGCCCGTGCTGCTCTGAAGACCGATGAAGCCTTTGACTTGCTGCGTCGAGAACAAGCTAAAGATAAACGAGACTTTTTCGATGACGGTGATACCCCGGCTACCATGGTTCGCCTTATGTCAGGCCAAAAAGGGAAGACTAGGACTCAGACTGAAGGGTCCAGTACTAAAGGTGCACAGGGGAAAGTGAGCCCCCAGACGGACTTGGAAAGGAGACTCGGCCCAAGACTGGCGGTTAATGACCGACTTGGTCCACGCGACAGACTTCCCGAACATGTACGGGAACGTTCGCCCCCGCCCCGTCGACCCCGGGCTTCGCGTGACCCGAAAGATAAAGGGAAGCGGAAGATGTATGAGCAGTAGTCTCCTAGATTTTATTATTTAAGTACTACTATCATTTTTTGTGTGATTTTTGTGTGATTTACTTTTGCGTGAGGCGTTTTTGAAATAATAAAATACATATTAGTGAAAACCGTTCCTGTCTTTTCGTTATTGCCGTGGTTGTACCCTTTTGAGGGGTTGCCTACGTATCCACGATTAGTGGAATCAAACCAACCGTAGTTCAGACGTAGAATTTTTGCAATTTTCGAAATACATCAAGACTATTAGTTCGAGATGTGTGACAGTAGGATAAGTAATCCTAACTTATTGACTTGCTTAATTTTTGAAAATTTATAAAAAGACAAATTTTATGACATTGAGATAAGGTTAGGGGTAGTAGCGCTTCAACTGGTCCAAGTTGGTTGGGTTGACGAATTTGTTCCCATCCAAATCTGTCAGCATTACTGCTCCTCCTAATAAAACCTTCTTCACCAGATACAGTCCGGCCAAATTGGGTTTGAATTTTCCCCCTTGGGTCGATTGGTAGCAAGGCCCGGACAGATTTTAGGACTAGATCGCCCTCTTTGATATTCCTGGGTCTAACCCTTTTGTTAAAAGCCCGTTGTATCCTTTTTTGGTATATCTGGATGTTGTTGAGGGCTCGGGATCGTCGTTCATCCAAAAGAATCAACGAATCGTATCGGGCTTGGACCCAATCTGCTTCAGGCACCTGACTTTGAGTAGAATCCTCAGGGATGGTACCTCAAGCTGGACCGGCTGGACCGCCTCCATCCCATATGTCAGATAGTATGGAGTTGCTCCGGTTGCGGTGCGGATTGATGTCCGGTACCCCCATAAGGCAAAAGGGATTTTGTCGGGCCAATCCCGGTAATTATATGCCATTTTTTAAGTATGGTGACAATTGTTTTATTGGCTGCCTCTACCGCTCCATTCGTTTGGGGACGGTAAGACGAAGATGTATGCCTTTGAATCTTATATTTTGCTAGCAAAGTAGCGGTTTCGGCTTGAAAATGGGTCCCGTGATCACTAATGAATTCGTGTGGGATCCCGTATCGACATATAATTTTATCATGGATAAATTTTGCTACGTGCCTGGCGTTCAAGACACGATATGACTCGGCTTCGACCCATTTAGTAAAATAGTCAATAGCCACTAGAATAAAACAGTGACCTCCCGTCCCGGAAGGGTTCACCTTCCCGATTATATCAATTCCCCATGTCGAAAATGGCCATGGTGAAGTCTTGGTATACAATAGGGATGACGGCATGTGCTGGACATTGGCAAAAATCTGACAGTTATGACAGTGTTTGACGTATAACTGGCAGTCGGTTTCCATGCTATTCCAATAGTATCCGAGTCTCGCGATTTTTCGGGCTAGCATATGGGCGTTCATATGCGGGCCGTTCTCGCCATCGTGTACCTCGGCCATGACCTTTTCGGCTTGCGTTTTGTCGATGCATAGGAGTAGAGCCCCTTGTGCCGTGCTTTTATACAATTGCCCGTCGTCCATGCGGATGAACTGAGTGGCCCACCTTCGCAGGGCTTTCTTGGCCCGGTTTTCAGATCCCGAAGGATATTCTCCCGACGTTAAGTAGGTTAGAACAGCCTGGTACCAAGGTTCTGGATCAGTTATTTCAATATCTTGAATAACATTGATGTATGCCGGCTCGGACCGTCTTTCGAAGCAAATCGGCATGATGGTCATGTGTTCCGGGATATTCAGTAAAGATGCTAACTTAGATAGCGCATCTGCAAACTGGTTTTCTTCCCGAGGCAGATAGATGTATTCTACCTTTTAAAACAGCTTTTCGAGAACCCTTACTCGCGCTTGGTATGCTACGAGATTCGCGTTCCGAGTTTCCCATTTCTGGAGAGCTTGATTAATGACTAAAGACGAGTCACCGTGGACCCGGAGGTTCGTTACTCCTAAATCGGCGGTAGCTTGCAACCCGTGAATGCATCCTTCGTATTCGGCTGCGTTGTTAGTCATGTCGAAATCTAGCTTAATGGATAATGGGGGTGTGCTCACCTTGTGGTTAGATTAGCAAAATTCCAACACCAAATCCTTGAAAGTTGGATGCCCCGTCAAAGTATAGATCCCATGTCTCCGTGTCAGTATGGAATATATCTTCATCTGGGAAGGCCCAGGTATCGGTATGTCCCTCTTCAGATACCGGACTATCGACAAGGAACTCGGCTACTACCCGACCTTTGATGGCTTTTAATAGCACGAATTTGAGGTCGAACTCAGCTAGCATTAAAGTCCATCTAGATATCCTGCCATTGAGGATGGGCTTCTCGAACAGATATTTGATTGGATCCATTCTAGATAGTACGTGTACTTCGTGGCTAAGCATATAGTGTCGCAGCTTTTTAGTGGCCCAAACTAGAGTTAGGCACGTCTTTTCAAGCATTGTATATTTGCATTCGTACTCTAGGAACTTTTTACTGATGTAGTAAATAGCCCGTTCTTCTGAGTCGACTGTCTGGGCCAGCATAGCCCCCATGGCTGTCTCAGTCGTTGTCAGGTATAACGATAAAGGCAGACCGTGTTGAGGTGGCATTAACACCGGTGGAGATGACATAATCTCCTTGATTTTATCGAAAGCTGCTTGACACTTGTCGTCCCACAGTACCCGTTCTCCTATCTTCAGTTTCTTGAAAATGGGCTCACATACCATGGTTAGCTTCGAAATAAACCGGCTGATATATTGGACTTTCCCGAGAAACCCCCTTATCTCTTTTTCGGTTTTAGGTGGTTGCATCTCGGTAATAGCTTTGATTTTGGCTGGGTCAACCTCGATGCCGCGCTGGCTGACAATATGGCTCAGTAATTTCCCCGATGTTACCCCGAAACTGCATTTTTGAGGGTTTAACCTCATGTTATACTTGCGTAACCGGGTGAAAAACTTTCTGAGGGCCGAAATATGCCCGTTTCGTTCTTTGGACTTAACGATCATGTCGTCCACGTAGACCTCCACTTCCTTGTGCATCATATCATGTAATAAGGTGGTGGCGGTCCGTTGGTAAGTGGCACCGGCATTGATAAGCCCAAATGGCATAACGGTGTAACAGTAAGTCCCCCAAGGCGTAGTGAAGGTGGTCATACTCATGTCTTCTTCCGCCATTTTGATCTGATTGTATCCGGCATTCCCGTCCATAAAGGATAGAAGGGCATGATCGGCCGTGTTGTCCACCTTGTTAAGGTCCCAGAAATCTACACAAACTCGTACCTTTCCGTCTTTCTTGGGTACTGGTACGATATTTGCGACCCAGTCTGGATATTCAGACACTTGAATAAAGCCCGCTTTGAATTGCTTGTCGACTTCTTCTTTGACTTTGAGAGACCATTCGGGCCTCATCCTTCGGAGTTTTTGCTTTACCGTCTTACACCCGTCTTTGATGGGTATACGGTGTTCGGCTATCTCCCGGTCTATTCCCGGCATGTCCTTGTAGGACCATGCGAAGACGTCTTTGAATTCATGGAGGAGATCCGTGAATTGTTGTTTCTCCTCGGGATCTAAGGATAAACCTAACTTAAGCATCTGAGGCTCTAAAGGGGTTCCTACATTGATGGAGTCAGTTTCCTCATTAACCGGATCTCGGGATTCCCTTTGTTCGAGTTGCTCGACTAGATGCGGAGGTAGTGGTACCTGTTCGTTGGGTTTCTCAATGTCATTTCAAATAAAATTTTTGAAAATGTTTTCAAAATAAGACAAGTCGTAAGCAGAACGGTTATCGTAATTATTGATAGAGAATTTTGAAAATAGCTCAAAGAGAGCAGCCATCTGATCGTTGGTCAGAGGCGGGATCGGGAGTGCTCTCGGGACAGACTCCGAGGCTCCCAAAGGTATGACTAAACGAAAAGGGGTTACAGACTCGACCCTAGTACTGGACCCTCTAGACTTAGACCCAGACTCCGACTCTGACTCTGACTCAGACTGTGATTCAGAATCGGCGCCTTGCATGTCCCCTTCGCCAGTAGTGAGCTTGTAGACTCGACCCTCGCCGTTGGTCCATTTGATCGTCTTCCTCCAAGCCCTCTTTCCAGTGTTAATACCGACTTCAGAGATCATCCTGGTCGGATCGAACTTGCTGCTGTGGAGGATCAGGTTTACTAACTTCTCTTTAGGAGTCGGGACGATCTTACTTTCTCCGAATAGGAGCCCCAGCATGGGCTCAGTGTTGTCCGTGCCTTCTTTTGATTCGGCCTGGATGAGAGTAAAGATATCGTCCGGGATTAAGTTATATTCCCGAGCCAATTTGGTCTCGGGATATGAGATGGTGGGCTGATAGAGACCCACTTGAATAGCTCCGAACACGGGAGTGACAAACTTGATTGCGTTTGTCCGGCCCGTATCTCCTTGGGTCATGGTGTAGCCCAACCCGAATCGAGACTCTACGTCGTTGAGGACCTCAATGATCTTGCCAGCTGGGAGATTGGGCCTCGAGGTAGCTCCCGGTAGATAGCCTAAGTTTTGCAGCATCATGTCGATGCTAGTAGTGATGTAGGGCTGAAAAAGGAACTCTTCATCGATCATTCCCACGAAATTGAAACCTCGTGGGTCGATTGAGCCTGCCGTGTTACAGCTTGAACCGGCTATGGGAGTAGCTTCGAGGGTGATGACCCCGTCTTGTAAAGGTAACTTGACCTTCCTGTGGAGAGTGGAGGACACGGCTTTGACCGCGTGGATCCAGGGCCTTCCAAGAAGCAGATTGAACGATGAGGTGATATCGATCACTTGGAATTCAAGCTCCTTCTCGATCGGGACCGTTATGATGGTTAGTTTAACGGCCCCAGCAACGGATTTTGGGCTCCCATCGAAAGCCTGGATAGTTTGTGCAGTAGGAAGGTAGTCAGCATCGGTAATGCCGAGAGCCTTTGCAGTCCTTAAAGGAAGGACATTCACAGCTGACCCATCATCAATTAGGGTCATAGGTAGATACTTGCCCCGACAGATCACAGTGATATATAGGGCCAAGTTGTGGGTGGCCCCAATTGGTGGAAGGTCGGATTCGGAGAAGGTGATGCGTGGGTCTTCTCCCTTGAGCTTGCCCTTAAGATGAGGTAAAATAGTGGCTACCATTTTAGTGGGGGTAACCAGCGAGTCTACCTTGATTTCATCGAGAGCCTTAGTAAGTGCTGCCCGATGTTCTTGAGAACTAACCAAAAGCTTCCATATAGTAAGATCGGTTCGGACCCTCTTCAGTTGCTTGACCAGGGCCGTGTCAGCATTTTATTCTTCAGGTGCAGATTCCGTTCTAGCAGGTTCAGTGACGGATCCTGTGGCCTAAGGTCCGGCCGTGATGACGTGTGTACCGGCCAGGGCCTTAGTTCTGGCCTTCCGGATTTCTTTGATAGTAATGGGGATGGTTTCCCCCTTAGCCAAGTAAACATCACCTTCGTCATCATTCCATATCCCGTTGATTTGAGGAATGAAAGGGGAAATGAGATGAGTACAATCGATTATTTCTCCAGTAAAAATGGCGTGAGTAGCAAGAGTGTTGTTTTTGTTACTTGGCTTATCGCTGGGCAGTGGTATCTTTCCACTCTCGATGAGATCCTGAATGAGATGCTTCAACTTCCATCATTTTTCGGTGTCGTGCCCGTTGCCTCGGTGATAGTGGCAATAGGCCTGGGCGTTGTAGCTTTTGGACCTTTTTTCGATGGGAACCTCCGGCATTGGGCCTATCGGCTGGATCAGGCCCTTAGAAGATAGCCTTTGTAAGGCGTTGGCATAAGTAGTCCCTATGTCATTGAATACTCGGGCTGGAGTATTCTTTTTGGTTGAGGTGTCTAGCAAATTGACCTTGTCGAAGATGCTTCGGGCCGCACTTGTGGTTGCGGGCTTGCCAGAAGACAAACTGGCTCCTTGATAACCCTTTGTAGAGGCCTTGGTAAGACTCTCTAACCTTAAATCATCTTCGATTCTCGTACCCATCTCGGTTAGGGTGGCGAAATTGGGTATGATGGCGTACCGGAGGTGGATCCGGTAAGATGGGAGGAGATTTTTCACAAAGGCCTCCACTAGCACCTTTTCGCTGGGCTTGTCGACCAGCTTGACACTTTTAGCCCTCCACCTTTGGAGGTATTTGGTGAAACCCTCCTTAGGCTCTTGGGCCATGACCTCCAGAGTATGCATGGTCGTCTGGATCTCAGTATTGTCCGCATAGTTTCGGGCGAACTTCGTTGCGACATCGTCCCAAGTTTTGTACTTCTTGGAATCAAGCCTGTAGTACCAGGCTCTCGGGTGCTTGTCCAAGGATGAAGCAAAGAGATGCCTGAACATGGTCGATTTGACCCCCTTAACTGCCATGAACTCCTTAAAAGCCCGGATATGGAGTACCGGGTCTTCAGTCCCATCGAACATGGGTAGGCCCGTCAAGTTGAGGTTAGCGGGCAATTCATCGGTCAGGGGCGAATAAACCCGAGCGTTTTCGGTGTGGATGGTGTTGCTGGTCGCCGTGTGGACCTGTTCTTGCAGCTAATGGACCGCGCTGGCCACTTCAGCTAACGGCCCATCGTCTTCAACTCCAGCGCTAGGAGTTCCTTGTTCGACTGCGCTTACCCGGGTGAGGATGGCGATCTGGTCCTCCCTCATCTTCGTCAATTGTTCTTGTAGCTTGGCTAACGAAGCTGTCAACTCGTCAATGGCTTGTTGCGTCATTGTTCGGGTGAAAGGTGGCCTGTCTGTAAGAAAACCGCGTAATCAGCAACTAGCCCAAATCCTAGAACAAAAGTACATCCCGAGCAAGGAAAAGGGAAACTAGAGAGGAAACGACTCGGAAAAGACATCTAGACGGATGACTGGTGAAAAACGGGCCTCCTTTAGGATCGAGCTGTGTGGACTGGGCCCTGTTCAAAAGGAGGTTCACGTGAGACATTCCTCAGACTTTTAGACTCGACTGTGTAGAAGGGCTAACCCTTGTAGGAGTATGTCCTATGTTAGTGGGCCTTGCCTTAGTATGATAAGGCGGACTTGGGATAGGGAGGAAATCCGTGATATAAGATCGACGGAGTTTCGACGCTAGAAGACTTGACGACTTATGACACGACCGGACACTGCTAAATACGGGAAGTCCAAAGAAGAGGAAGGTTTTGAAATTGAATTTTTGAAAGCCCGAAAAAAAAATTCGGAGAACCGGCCCTTTTTCGAAAAAGAAAACGGAAAGGCGGACCGGGGACGGTTTTGAAAGTTCGAAAATATTTTTGAGTTTTGAAATGGGCATAATACCGGCTAAAAATAGGCTATTTTGAGTAAAATCGTAAATCCTAAATTCGGTATATGTCCCGGGTTTTGAAATTGGATATTTTGAAAAGGATGCATTTTTTTTTAAAATGACGGTTTTTGAAAAACGACTTGTAAATCAGGTAACACGTAGTCATGGAAACAGTATAACGACGCCATGTATGCTCTAATTCTAAGTCTCGGTCAGTCTGAAAGGGTCTATACCAGTGTACATAGCCTATCGAAAATCGGGGCGGACTTCCTAAGTCTAGTTGAGCTTAGAACATGCCGTAAAACCCATACGAGTCGGCTAATGGACACCTTTGACATATCCAATTTGGACTACATCAATAGTATAGTGGGACATCGGTCACCAGTACCGGCCCGGGAAAATATGGGGTTATGCATGAACCGTAAAACTAAAACGCGTATTGTACTAGTCAAACGACTTCTATTCGAGTCTCACCGTGAGGATGCCGATGGTAAGTCACGCATCAACTAATCCCCAGCGGAGTTGCCAAATTGTGGACATGACATAGGTCCACCCCGACGCGGACACGCGCGGGTTTGGAGAGGCGAATGAATCTCCATATGAGATGGTCAAATTGAAATTTAAATCGAAGTGGAGTCGCCACCGAACTTTGTGGGAGTTCGGGCCCATTCGAACCCACTCTATGTCGTAGTGGGCCGTGTACAAAATACGGCCCATTTCTGATGTCAGAGTTTATCGGGTACGTCCCTTTGCATTTGATACCGATACCGACTTGATCGGATACCATGTATTGAATGACTCTCGTTGCCAATGGTTTCGGACATCCGGAAACCGAGGTTCTGAGTAAGGGGTGAGGGTACGTGTTGGGAAGTTCACAAAGAACACCCAACCCCGCCCGCACATTAGCGGCCTCTACTAAGATATCGAATGATGTTTTAATACGCGCGTCAGTAATACGATGAATGATATGCAAACATTGTTTTCCTAAACATGCGAGGAATTGAATGGGTTGCTAAGTCGGTTTAATGCATGAAAAATTAACGTCAAAGTTGAATTTAGCATGTGAGATTCGTTTTAGTATAATGAAACAAATGATAAAAAAATATGAGTTTGCTACAAAAGATGAACAAACGAGTTAGTATCGATTTGTGAATAAAAATATAGCAAATATGATGAATATGCGAGGTCGAGAAAATATTAGTCGAAATCTGAAAATATTGCTAAAAAGACGCTGTTTTGTAAAAAAGCGATGTTTGAAAAATAATAAAAAAAAGTGAAAATCGCGTCGTGTTCTTCAGCCGGCCGCACGGCTCGCCCGGGATGCGCGCGACTCGCATCCCGGCCTGTTTTCGAAGTCGATTTTTTGAAAATCGATGATTTTATTAGATCGCGTACAAATATTGCATAATTTGCACCCGACTTAATATTTTCGACATTTGTTATATTCGATATTCGATTATGTAATCGATATCGAATATTCGGAATAGTTTTAGGAAAGATGTAAATTTTGAAAAATCGCTTCGTAGAATTAAAAAAAAACGAACGAAAAAGGCTAAAAAAAGGCGCGGAATTCAGAGTCTCACGCGAGTCGCCTGGGAAGGGCGTGACTCGCGTGCGGGTCTGTCCCAGTTCGCTTGTTGTTCGAAAATTGCTAATAAATAGCGTACAAATACAAATTAATTTATACTCGATTTATATTTTCGATATTCGTCGTATCCGATATTCGATCATGAAATTGAAATCGAATATTCGGAATGAAAAAAAAAAAGTTTTGTAAAATTGTTTTGAAAATAATTTGAAGGAAAAGGATGTTAATTCTCTCCGCGTTAAAATCGTTGTATTTTGTAAAAAAGATGTAACGATTTTTTTTAGCATCGACGAGATTTAATTTAATTCTTTTAATACGATATTCAACTATAGAGTTGATATCGTATTTTTAAGAATGTTTGTTATATGAAAATAGTTTTAGTAATATCGATATTAGAAATAATAAAAAAACGACGAACGACCCATAAAAAAAAGTGACGACCGAGAGGGAGAAGAGAGAAAAAGAGAAGTCGGATTTGGCTACACCCTCAACCTACATGCTTTTGTTTACTCGGATCGGAGCTCGTCGGAATGTGGCTTGGGCACGGGAGCGTCGAGTTTGATGTTGGTGAGTTGTGGTGGTAGATTCGGACGTGAAGGGTGTCGGGTATAGGGGCCGGTTCCTTCGGGTATCGGGTGTACTATCGGTTTCTCGATGCTATTTGATTGATGAAAGTTGATGTGTAGTGTTAAGATTATATGTGAATGCTCATGTGTCCAAAAAAGTGTGGTGCAAGGGGCCTATTTATAGGAATATTCCCGACCTTGGCTGGGAGAAGTGCTTAGGGTGAGAACTACCGCTTAGGATAGGAAACGTAAGAAGCTGAGAAGCACAAGAATTCCGTTTACTTGGCAAAGAAGAAAGGGAATCTTGGCTGGTTGGTGGAGCTCGGCCGAGTGTCTTACACTTGTTCGGGTGTTTGATTCGGTTTTAGGATAGAATTCCTACTTGAGATCGAATTCTATCCTCAAACGGATTTGTTTAATATTTTGTGTAGCTGTTTTTTTTTTGTAGTATTGGAGCTCGAATCAGCCACGTGAGGTGTCACGGCTGACTCGCATGTCTCGAGAATATTTTTGACCGGGTTTTGACTCGGTCGCTAAAAGACGGTTTTACCCCTGGTGTCGGAATCGACCCAAATTAGTCTTATTTGACTCGAAACGACCCATTGGGCCTGATTTTGAGGTTGGTTTTGTGAGATATGTACTCCGTAAAAAGCCCAAGCCAAATGCCAATGATTTTTAGCCCGTTTTCGAGTATATTAAAGCACGTTTGCGTCCGATCATCATCGAGTGTTTGTCGGAAACTGCTATAGACACCTGGCAGTCAAATGTGGGTGTCTACAAACAGATATAACAAATAGCAAGATAAAACATAGTAAATGCAGTTAGCATCTATAGACCGGCTTGCGATGGGGAAATTTTTTACTTCATTTTGAAATCGAAGTCCTGACAGCAGCTCACATGCTAGGAGATATGTTTTCAAAATTGAAAGGGTTAGAAAAAATATTTGCAGTTTAATAGACTAAAGTTTGACCTTGTCGAAAATGATTTTTTCAAATGGCTAAGTTTTGCAAATTTCAAACTAAGAATTTGAAGAGAGAGACTTACTGACAGACTCGACTCTGGACGCGACATGACGAATTGACCGACACGACCTAGACTCTCGAAGGGTTGGACCGCGACTCGGTAGGGGACGGGCCACCTAAGACTACAAGACTCTTAAGCTGCGCTATTCCGTAACCTAGGCGAGTGGCAACACGGTCGAACCTCAAAATGGAATATATGTGTTATTCGCGGATTTGAAAGAGCACCTGAAGACATTGCCAACCTTGTCGCGACCAATAGAGGGCGAAAAATTGTACGTGTACATTCTTGTCACTAATGTGACGGTAAGCGCGGTCATCCTCAGAGAAAAGAATAAAACCTAGCAGCCGATATACTTCATCAGCCACGCGCTGGGACCAGCGGAGAAGAACTACCCAATGGTAGAGAAGGCGGCGTACGCCATGGTAAAAGCCGCCAGTAAACTACGCCCGTATTTTGATACGCACCCAATTACCGTCCTGACAAACTTGCCTCTGGAAAAGGCTTTGGAGAAATTCGAGAAGTCGGGGTGGATGCTAAAGTGGGTCGTCGAGCTAAGCGGACTGGGGATAGCCTACTATTCAAAGACCGTGATAAAGGCCCAGGCACTACCCGACTTCTTCCCCGAGTGCTCGCATTCGGAGGAAGGCGACCCCCGACAGGAGTAGTATGTGAGATATTCACCGGCGGCTCCGCCACCAGTAACGGCTCGGGGGTCGGCGTTGTCTTGACAAGCCCCGACGGCGAAGAATTCGAGCACGCCCTAAGGTTCACCTTTCAGGTGTCCAACAATGAGGCCGAGTATGAGGCCGTCATAGCCGGGATCCAACTTGCCAGGGCAGCTGGGGCCGAGCGAGTCGTTGTATCAACGGACTCCCAGCTAGTAACGAACCAAATCAACGACGAGTATGAGGCTAGGGAGCCATCACTGGCGCTATATCTGAAGAAGGTAAAAGAAGAGTTATCCTAGCTCAAATCATACGAAATCAAGCAAGTGCCTAGATCCCAAAACAACCGGGCAGACGCCCCCCAAATTAGCAAGCTCTAGCCTACAAGACATCGGGCGGTCGGTATGGGTAGACGTTAGGCAGGAAAAGAATATCTCGACGGAGGTAAAAGACCTTGGTGACGTCTACAGCGTGGAGACTGATGACAACAACGATTGGAGGACGCCCATTGTGAGATACATCTTAAGCAAGCAGCTGCCGGAGGATCCGGGAAAAGAAAGATGCATGCCGACCATGGCCTCGAGGTATATGATAATAGAGGACAAAATATACAAGAAGAGAACTTGGACACCTATCGTGAAGTGCCTAAGACCCTTGGAGGCAGTAGAAGTACTAGACGACATCCACTATGGGATGTGCGGCCACCACGTAGGCGGACGGAACCTAGCACATAAGGCAGTCAGGGCCGGATACTATTGGCCGACCATCCTATATGACACCAGAGAATTGACCAAAAAATGTCGCAACTGCCATATCCAGTGATGGTATGGGATTTGCGTCGATCATAACCAACAAATAGAGTCCAACTAATCCTAGTGGGTAGCTAGGGTAAGTCGGGTCGTGTCCACGGAGACGGTATTGTAAAGTCTAGACTAGGTCCACTAAAAACTAGGCTAGGTTACACAAACAAACACAAAGGAGATGATAATTGGTAAACTATGATGGAGAAGAGGTAAGAACTAGACTAACAATGAACTAGCTAAAACAGGGCTAAATTAAATGACTAAAGATTAAATGAACTAGCAAACTAGAGAAAATGATGACTTACTAGGAGGATGAAATCAAATATGGAAGGGAGTGGGGTAGGTCGGGTTCTTAAGTGTAGGAGGGTAATTGGGTGATCAAGGGTGTAGGTGTCTCCTAGTTGCTAGAGTCGGTTTGAGCTCTCGCGTCTAAACCAATGTCGAGGTAGGTTCGTGCTCTCGCGTCTAAACCCTAGTCCGCACTCTCGTGTCTACGACTATTCTCAACACAATCACATACTAGACAAACAATGAGAACATGAGCAGTATGGGAAGCATTGGCCACTACTACTCACACAAGCAATTCAACAAACACATGGAGTGCCCAATATGTGACTAACAACAAAAGAGTCACCTTTACCCCTAATCAAGCCCTAATCACCCATAATCTACCCTTAATCCCCCTACTAACCCCACAAGAGAACTACTCACTCATTATGAAACTAACAATAACAAAAGCAAGAGAAATCAAACCAAACATCCAAACATCCATAATGAACAATAAGAACAATAACAATAAGTAAAGATTCAAACTTGAATAAATAAACAAAGAACAAAAGTAAAGAGGAGAAGAGATTATACCAAACTAACAAAGGATGAAAAAGATTGAAACTTGAATTAATAAGAAACCCAAACAAAACTCCAAGGATGTCAAGCTTGGAAGAGTTCTTCAAGAATCTTCTTAATACAAGACTAATTACAATGATTAACTAAAGATTAAAGGAAGATTAAAACTAATGTGAGGAACACTAATCTAGGGTTTGAATGCTTAAGAGAGGCCTAAGAGAGTCTAGGGTAATGTATGATATGTAAACAATACAAGAGGGAAGTATTTATAAGGTTACAAGAATGAAGGAGGATGAAACAATCAAACACGGGCTGCAGCTCAATGGTCCCGACCGGGACGGATTGGTCCCGACCGGGAAGAGCAATAACACAGCCTGGTGTTATTGATAACACAGCCCGGTGTTATGCTTGATCCCGACCGGGAATGGCTGGTCCCGACCGGGACGGACCCAGAACAGAACCATTGCATTTCGTGCACCTCATCCCGGATGGGATGAGGCCATTCCCGTCCGGGATGAGTCTTGTAGGCCTCCAATATGATCTTTTTGGTCCCTCTTTAGTTCTCGTGGGCTTCTCACCGATTCTCGGGGCTCGGGATCGAGTCTAAGAGGCTCGGGATTGGGTCCCAAGGTCTCGGGGTCGAATCCAAGGCATCGAGTGATCGTTCCTTCACTTCGTTGGCTCCAAAAACTGTATGTATCGAGTCAGATTCACTCAAATTATTCACAAATGGTCTCGGGAACCTAAAACGAACTAAAGGAAGCATAAGTAACCCATAAACCGCTCCCAAGGAGCGATTCCACAAGGAAAATGGGACCAAAACACAGCAAATTAGGCACTAAAAACTACACTTATCAACTCCCCCACACTTAACCCTTACTCGCCCTCGAGTAAGCACAACTAACTACTAAACTAGCCGAGCGGGTATTAGCGCATTCTACGCCCTTTCAACTCACGCGAGTACACTTAGAGGAAAAGTGCACTCCGTAAGGCAAGTAAGGTCTTGCGACAAAACTGTGGATGCAACCGGATACAAAAACACATAGACAACAAACACACAAACAAACAAGTAATCGGTTGCACCCAAAAAGAAACAAATACCGCTTCCCTCTAAAAAAAGCGGTGAAAGAAGCACCGGTTTAGGACTCAAGGCAAGTGACAATGTTCCCAAGCTAATAGGACAAATTGAGATGAACTAAACCCTAATAGTATGACAACAAAGCAATAAAAACGTTGGCAACTTACCTAGGTCCTCCTAACCTTATGAGAATGTACTACGGGACGATTGGCGGGATGGAAAATAGATGAGCCACGGTGTTAGTCGACACTGTAGGTAAGTGAGACCCCGCCCCCTTTAGCGATGAGCCAAGAGGGTCGTCCCATGCCCAAAACCACCCAACTAGTCCAAGTAAAAAGGTGGATAATATTGCAAAGTGAGGGAAGACCGACCATTACCGCTATCATCCTTCCTAGGGACTCGGTCCTTTGGTAGGCTCTTCACGGTAATAGTCGGTAAAAGGCTTATTTTGAGATGAGGGGATTATTTTTGTGAGACGGGTTTTCTTTTGGCATTTTTCTTTCTTTTTGCATTTTTGCCTTGTTTGTTGTCATGCCGTTTCTTTTTCTTCTTTTCTATTTTCTTTATGGCTTTTTGTGCCTTTTCTTTTTCTTCAATCTTTTCTTTCTTTCATTTCTTTCATTTTCTTTTCTTTGCCCCTCTTGGCTAGATTTGAGTTGTAGGCATTTCTTTTGCAACAAGAAAGAGAGATTTCAACAAATTGCAAATTTATTTGGTGGATATGTGTAGAAGGTAGGGAAATGGGTGAGTCGGGACGGGCCCTTCCCTTCAAACCCACAAAAAGGGGGAAAAACATGGACTAATCAAACAATTCCAAACACGGTCACCTAAGGAACGGGACTCGGCAACCAAGGCCTTTTCACACCGTGGGTGGTCATAATGGTCAAAATGAAAATCCCATAGTAAATCCCTAGTAAGCTAGGTGGACTCAAGGTAAAGGACCAACGAAACTATTGATTTAGGGTCATTCTACTAGACTAAAGTCCAAGACTCGATTCATATTACTAGAAAGGGAAAGTAAACACTTGCACACTAGCCTCTAAACCGGGTTTTCGAAAACCTTTTTACACACAAGACACAACTACACACACAAAACAAAGACACGACGAAAATGAAAGAAAAAGAGACAGAAGATAACAAAACAAAACAAGGAGAAACAAACACATAAACAAAACAAACACCACCCCGAACTTCCAAACAAGCGTCCAAATCAACCACAAACTTTACAAAGCTCCACCCGAGCACACAACATCACAAACCGTTTCCAAACATCACAAGAAATAAAGAGGGAAAAGGGATAGAAGATGTTACCGGATGTCTTGAAATCTTTCCAAAACTAACGGTGATTAAGCAACCTATAAGGAAAAAGGAGGAAAAAAACACACAACAAAACAAATATACGACACAACGACACAAAAGAAAAAGACACAAAAAGAAAATCTTTTTGATTTTTGTGAAAAAAATTTCAAATTTTTAGGGTTTTTAAAGATTTTTCGAAAAACTACAAAAATAAAACTAACTATGCTAGAATATCGCTCCCCCACACTTAAACCGAGCAATGTCCTTATGCTCGATCGTAGTGTGCGGAGACACAAAAGAAAAGAAAAGAAACTATGAAAATAAAGCTAAAAATCAAAAAGAAAAGTGAAGAAAGGGTAGAATGTGTCCGGCCGGGGTGTAGTCAATTCACCATGGGACGAGACGAGAAAAGATATGGACGGGGGAAGAAAATAAAAAGAAAGAAAAGAAAGGAAATGGGAGGGGAGGACTAGGTGTAATCAAGTCACCTAGCCCGGATTCCGCCCGAATCCGACTAAATCCTATAAAAAGGGTGAAAAATCTTGTAAACCTGGATTTTGAAAATGACTCTCGATGTAGTCACGTCAATGAGAGTCGGGAGCAACAACTACCAAGGCCTCGAAGGCCACCATGACACCAAGACACAAAAGTGTACAAGGGGAAGGGGATAAACAAGGGGAAAACAAGCAATAAAAGACGGAAAAGAAAGAATAGTTGCCGTACCGATCAGTTAGCAACTCACTCGCTCCATCGTCTCAATGATCAATATAGGCACTTTGCTAGTCTTCATCATTGTCATCCCGCTTCAAACTTGAAAGTATCGCATGGTTGAGGTAGTAATGGTGTGAGGGGGTGGGATTTGATGTGAGGCTTGGTGTAAAGTGAAGAGGAAATGAAGTGAGGGTATGCAATGAGGTGTATAGGTCATATGATACGAGCAAGGATAGGTAGGGAGGTTGGGAGGGGGTATACAATGGTTGGGTGGCTCAAATGTCGAAGAAGAGGCATAAGGTGGAGCAGGGGACCATCCCGGTCGGGATGGATGGTCCCGGTCGGGATGACATGCCCGTCCCGTTCGGGAAGACACTCCAGAAAACTCGAAATATGGCACCCTCATCCCGATCGGGATGGCTCCTTCCCGGTCGGGATTCCCCATCCTTCCCGGTCGGGATGACTCCTTCTCGGTCGGGATGCTCTCTTCATGGCCTCCAAAACCCCAAAAGCTATTCAAAGCTTCAAAAACCCGTTCCCTTGCTCACAATCCAAGCTCTATCGATAACCATTCCTCTCTAGGAATCATCTTCACTTCACCTATCAAATAAAGCTCACATACACATCAAATTTCCTCCCTCACATCGCTCATCAACAATCCAAATAACAAGAAATTCATAAAACCAAAGAAACTACAAGAAAGAGATATATACAATGAGACGGTTCTTGTGGAACTCCGTCAAACCAAGGATGGTGTATTCTTCACTCTTTTTCAACAACCTTATAACCGATTCCATCTCCATCAAGGGCACGAAGAAACAAATCGAAGATCCTAGCAAAGTCTTTAATCAAGCTAGTGATATAACCATCCACATCCCAAGGTTCTTCATGACCTTGTCTCGACGTTCCCGGGGCATCCCGATCTACTAAGTTCAATGGCTTGAACTTGTACTTGCGATCCTTCGGGATATACCCAAACGTCCATCGATCCTCATGTAGCCCCAAGGGAGGCTAATCTTTCTCCTTGTCATTGCACTTATCTTCAAGCTCATGGTATGGGCATTCATCCGCCCCAAGCTCGGAATCATCATCCTCAAGCTCATAGAAGTCATTCTTCAAGCTTTGTCCCGACTCATCCCCTAGACCGTTTTCATTCATGGCGTGGATCATATTACAAGACTCGTTCGTAGGCGGGGTGTTGCCTTGAAGGTCAAACACTAACTCTTTGTCGTCTAACTGAAAAGTAATCCTACCCTTCTTGACATCGATCATGGCACCGGCGGTATGTAGAAATGGGCGCCCAAGGATAATGGGAGTGAGAGCATCTTCCGGCATATCGAGCACGATGTAGTCGACCGGAATAAAGAACTTCCCGATTCGTACCGGCACGTCCTCTAACATCCCTAATGGTCAGTTGAATGATTTATCGGCCATTTGGAGTGTAATGGACGTACATTTGAGCTCCTTCATCCCTGGTCGCTCACAAATGGAATAGGGAATGATGCTTACACTCGCACCCAAATCACATAGTGCTCTCTCAATCTTGAAGTTGCCTATTGTGCACGGGATCGAGAAACTACCCGGATCCTTCAACTTGGGAAGCGTGGAACCTTGAATAAGCTCGCTCACCACTCTTGTGAACGCAATGGTCTCTTCCTTGTCGATGGATCTCTTCCTAGCCAAGATTTCTCTCATAAATCTTCCATATGCCGGGATTTGGGTAAGTAGCTTGGTAAACGGGACACTTACATCCAATTTCTTCACAATGTCTAGGAACTTGTCAAATTGAACATCCACCTTAGTCTTCGTTTGCCTTGTTGGGAAAGGCAACTTGATATGGAACTTGTTTTGCTCAATCGGGGTAGACTTCTCAAATGACACTTTCCTTTTACCCTTGTCTTTTCCTTGAAGCGGGGGAAGCTTGTCTTCATGGGGTTTTTCGATCTCCCATAAGACTTGCTCCTCCATTGGACTTTCCTTGCTTGAATTGCCTTGAGAGGAGGGTGTAACTTCTTGCATTGGTTCTTGCTCACTAGGGGCTAAGGGGGAATCATAAGATGTACCACTCCTCGTGGTAATAGCATTTACATGCTCAAATTTCGGTGTTTCACCTTGAGGAGGTAATTGCCCCTTTTGTCTTGAAGAGTTTCCCGAAGCAAGTTGAGATATTTGAGTCTCAAGCATCTTCATATGAGCATCTCTTGCTATATTATCCCTTTGAACATGAGCAAAGAACTCTTGTTGGTTTCTTGCCATCTCCATTTGGCTTCTTTGCACATCCATCATAGATTTTTGCATGTTGAAATCTCGAGGTTGAGATTGTGGATTGTGCGGAGTATCGGTGATGGCTAGAGGAATGCCATAGTCATGAGTAGGAGACCGGCTCCCTGGCTTGCTTTGTTGTTGGGTACCTTGAGTTGCTTGTTGTTGTTGATGTTTCCCTTGGAACCCATGAGAGTTGCCTTGATTAAGGCCTTGATTGTTGTCATGGTTATAGTTTTGATACCCTTGGTTGTGGTTTTGTTGTCCTTGGAAGTTTTGGTTTCCTTGGAAACCACCTTGATTGAAGTTCTCTTGTTGGAACCCTTGATTGTTGTAGTAATTACCTTGGTTATGTTGCTTGAAATTGTTGAATGGGCTTGGATTACCCACATAACCTTGGTATCCTTGATTGTTGTCCCTTAAGGGAGGTGGAACATAGGGACGATGTTGTAGAGCTTGTTGTTGAGGGACTTGATGGGAGGCTTGGAACGTATTAGGATTGGAGGCACCTTGCTTGAATGCTTGAAAGGCGTTCACTTTCTCAATACTTCCTCGACATTGCATGGGCTCATGTCCAACTATCCCACAAGTATCGCACATCCCATAATAAGGCGTAGGAGGTACAACTCCCAAAGCATTAACTTCATGAATCGAGTGTTGGTTGGAGGAACTAGAGCTTTGAACTTGATTTAGGTGGCTTTGGAGCTTCTTGTTAATAGTCTCCATGTGAGTTCTTAATTGAGCTCCAAGGTCAATCCTTAGTTGTGTAATGGCATCGACCTCGTGCCTACCTCCTCGATTCGCCTTTCTAAGCCTTGAGTATTGGGAGTTATGCACTGCCATCTCCTCGATTCTTGCCCAAGTTTGATCGTCATCGACCTCGGTAAACCTACCATTGGAGCCCATGATGAGTATAGCTCTTGAGTCCTCATATAGATCATTCCAAAACTGTTGGACTAAGAACCATTGTGAAAGTCCATGGTGGGGGCATGATCTAACCAAAGATTTAAACCGTTCCCAAGCTTCATAAAGGCTCTCCTCATCCCATTGTTGGAAACCGGTGATGGAGGCCCTAAGCAGATTTGTCTTTTCTGGAGGGTAAAACTTTTGGTAGAACGCCAATGCAAGTTTCTTCCAAGTATCGATACCCATGGTTGCCCTATCGAGACTCTTGATCCATTGCTTTGCTTTTCCAATGAGAGAGAACGGGAAGAGTACCCAACGGATTTGATCTTGAGTAACCCCGGTTTGAGATATAGCATCGCAATAATCGGAGAAGGTCTCCATGTGTTGGTGCGGGTCTTCGGTGGGCAAACCACTAAATTGATTTCTCTCCACAAGTTGGATGAATTGTGTCTTTGCCACAAAATTCCCGGTATATGTATCCGGTAAAGCACTCGGTCCCGGCAAGACATCCTCGGTAAAAGTGGAGTGAGATGAAAACTTCGGCATGATTGGATATGCGGGAGAAGATGGTGTAGACGGTGTTGATGTAGAACTAGAAGGGGAACTAGGTGAAGAAGAATGGATAGATGAACCAAAGGGATTTATGAAGATCCCTTCGGCCGTCTCTCGAGGTGACTCGTTAAAGTCGGATCCTTGAGCTTGCTATTCAATGGTATTGCTAGTACCCGGTTGAGAGTGTCTAACCCGATCAATCGTCCGTTGGCGAAAGGCTCTAAAGAGTCTCTCCGGCTCTGGATTGAAGAGAAAGAAATCGCCTCTCCTCCTAGGCATACACTACACACTTGAGCAAACGTAAGACCACCTAGTGCTTTTTGGGCACTAGGCAAAGACAATAAACGAACACAACGAAAAACAAAGAGAAAAGAAAGCTAAGAAAACAAGAGAAACCTACAAAATATGCACAAGAGATGATAGAAGAGCACAAAGAAGGGTAATTAAGTCAAGCTAGAAGTAAACTAAGTCTAAACAATGCACCGTCCCCGGCAACGCCGCCAAATTGATGGTATGGGATTTGCGTCGATCCTAACCAACAAATAGAGTCCAACTAATCCTAGTGGGTAGCTAGGGTACCAACGACGCCAAATTGATGGTATGGGATTTGCGTCGATCCTAACCAACAAATAGAGTCCAACTAATCCTAGTGGGTAGCTAGGGTAAGTCGGGTCGTGTCCACGGAGATGGTATTGTAAAGTCTAGACTAGGTCCACTAAAAACTAGGCTAGGTTACACAAACAAACACAAAGGAGATGATAATTGGTAAACTATGATGGAGAAGAGGTAAGAACTAGACTAACAAATGAACTACCTAAAACAAGGCTACTTTAAATGACTAAAGATTAAATAAACTAGCAAACTAGAGAAAATGATGACTAACTAGGAGGATGAAATCAAATATGGAAGGGAGTGGGGTAGGTCGGGTTCTTAAGTGAAGGAGGGTAATTGGGTGATCAAGGGTATAGGTGTCTCCTAGTTACTATAGTCGGTTTGAGCTCTCACGTCTAAACCAATGTCGAGGTAGGTTCATGCTCTCACGTCTAAACCCTAGTCCGCACTCTCGTGTCTACGACTATTCTCAACACAATCACATACTAGACAAACAATGAGAAGATGAGCACAAGTATGGGAAGCATTGGCCACTACTACTCACACAAGCAATTCAACAAACACATGGAGTGCCCAATATGTGACTAACAACAAAAGAGTCACCTTTACCCCTAATCAAGCCCTAATCACCCATAATCTACCCTTAATCCCCCTACTAACCACACAAGAGAACTACTCACTCATTATGAAACTAACAATAACAAAAGCAAGAGAAATCAAACCAAACATCCAAACATCCATAATGAACAATAAGAACAATAACAATAAGTAAAGATTCAAACTTGAATAAATAAACAAAGAACAAAAGTAAAGAGGAGAAGAGATTATACCAAACTAACAAAGGATGAAAAAGATTGAAACTTGAATTAATAAGAAACTCAAACAAAACTCCAAGGATGTCAAGCTTGGAAGAGTTCTTCAAGAATCTCCTTAATACAAGACTAATTACAATGATTAACTAAAGATTAAAGGTAGATTAAAACTAATGTCAGGAACACTAATCTAGGGTTTGAATGCTTAAGAGAGGCCTAAGAGAGTCTAGGGTAATTTATGATATGTAAACAATACAAGAGGGAAGTATTTATAAGGTTACAAGAATGAAGGAGGATGAAACAATCAAACACGGGCTGCAGCTCCATGGTCCCGACCGGGAAGAGCAATAACACAGCCTGGTGTTATTGATAACACAGCCCGGTGTTATGCTTGATGCCGACCGGGAAGGGCTGGTCCCGACCGGGACGGACCCAGAACAGAACCATTGCATTTCGTACACCTCATCCCGGACGGGATGAGGCCATTCCCGTCGGGGATGAGTCTTGTAGGCCTCCAATATGATCTTTTTGGTCCCTCTTTGGTTCTCGTGGGCTTCTCACCGATTCTCGGGGCGAGGGATCGAGTCTAAGAGGCTCGGGATTAGGTCCCAAGGTCTCGGGGTCGAATCCAAGGCATCGAGTGATCGTTCCTTCACTTCGTTGGCTCCAAAAAGTTTATGTATCGAGTCGGACTCACTCAAATTCTTCACAAATGGTCTCGGAAAGCTAAAACGAACTAAAGGAAGTATAAGTAACCCATAAACCGCTCCCAAGGAGTTATTCCACAAGGAAAACGGGACCAAAACACAGCAAATTAGGCACTACAAACTACACTTATCATCCAGTCACCGATGATCCACGCGCCGGCGAGAGAGTTGCAGCCGATCCTGAACCCGATACCCTTCGCACAATGGGGGATGGACATCCTAGGACCGTTCACAACGGCGTCCGGAGGCAGAAAATTCGTAATAGTTCCTGTAGACTACTTCTACAAGTGGATGGAGGCGGAAGCCGTTCCAAGCATCACCGAGCCGGCGGTGAGGAAGGTAATCTAGCGCAATGTGGTAACTAGGTTCGGAGTACCAAAGGTGCTGGTCTTTGACCACGGTCGTCAATTCGACAACCCCCCTATAAGAAAATGGTTTGGAGGGTTAGGAGTCGCTATAGCCTACTCTGCCGTCTGCCATCCTCAGACAAAAGGCCAAGCCGAGTCGGCCAACAAGCAAATCCTCAATGGATTGAGGAAAATGTTGGAAGACCTCAAGGGGAGGTGGGCCGACGAACTCCCCAGTGTGCTTTGGTCATTAAGAACAACACAAAAACCAGCCACCGGTCACTTGCCATTTGGTCTCGTCTACGGAGCCGAAGCGTTACTCCCAATAGAAGTTCGCATCCCATCAGCCTGCAGCAAATACTTCCTGGGAGACACGAACAAGACGGCCATGGCAGAGGCACTAGATCTGGTAGAGGAAACTAGGGAGGAGGCACGCGTAAACCTGGTGGCATACCAGCAGCGTATGAAGAAAGCATACAACCAGAGGGTTAACCACAGAAAGTTCCAAGTAGGGGACCTCATCCTCAAGAAGGCGGCAGCAGTCGGCAAAGCAGACGGGCATGGGAAACTTAGTGCCAACTAGGAGGGCCCATATGAAATAACCCTGGTCATGAGATCAAGCACATACAGGCTCAAGGACGGCGAAGGGCGCAATCTGCCATCATATTGGAACGTTGATACCGCCAGACGGTACTATGTCTAGGGGAGTGTAGGCCCACTTATATTTCATATACCGGCAGGGGACGATCGGACCTGTCGACAACCCTACCTCTCTAAACCTTGTAAGCATTTTAATAAGGAGGGACCTTTTCATTGTTATCTACTTGCTCCTCGTTCATTATCTTCTCAAGCAACGAGCAGGGGGAATAAGGAGGGGTGCCTCTATTGACTTAGGATAAACAATGGATACCCCACCAAAAATGGCTAGGGTACCCCATCCACAGTATGGGGGCATAAGCCCAAGACCGTCTGGGTGCCATAGCCCCAGGGGACAACTGGCTAGGGTCCCTCATCCACAGTATGGGGGCATAAGCCCAAGACTGTCTGGGTTATAACACCCCTGATTTTATAAAATTAAATTTAATTAAAGTTATATTCGTATTTTTATTTTATTTACGATTTAACTCGTAATTCTTAAAATTATTATAAAATGAATTTATCTTCTAATAATTTCAAACTTCTAAAATTCTATTTGACTCGGAAACTCTTCTTATATTTAAAACATAATTCATTTTTGTTTCGATTCCCTTTAATACATTTAATTCTATTATTTCGAAAGTCTATTTCGACGATTTAAATTCTAAATTCTTTTTATTTATTTATATTTAAGCTCGAATTTTCTATTTTTCGGCTCGAAGTTCATTTAGTTTAAGTTTCGTCAAAACATATATTTTCTTTCCTCGAGAAATCAATTTAATTCACTTTATCGAAAATTTATTATTTATCGGGAAATACTATTTCATCGTCTAATTATTTATTTCTTTAAGCTTCGTTTTCGTCTCGAATACTTTAATTACTCATTTTAATTGACGGCCCAATTATTTGTTAGTTTTGTTAACACTTTTTAATTCAATTTCTGGGTCAGTCGACTTATCGTTTCGGACTCGTATTCAATTAATTATTCTGTTTTCTTATCATTTATTTATTTTGGTGGAGACCCTGACTCTTTTGCCTTTCCCACTTCAAACGTACACCCCCTTGCTCTTCTATTTCCCACCGCTTGCATCCCCCTCATCATTATTTTATTTTATTTTCTCCATTACTTGTAACGTAATCCCGTCCCACCTTTTCCCTGTTCTTTCCCTCTTTCTTTTCTTAAGTCTGCCGGCATATCCCTCCGTATAACTCCTTAGATGACCGTCATCTATCTCCATCTTCGTCTACCTCTTTTTTTCCCGTCGTCGTTTGTTCTGCTCGTGTTGCTGCTGCCCGTTTCTTCTTTTGCTACGTTGTTGCGCTGTTGGTTGTGCGGGTTTTGCGGGACGGTCGTCCTTTGTTCCAGACTCATCGAGGTAGTCTCCTTCTTCTTCCCCTGATCTTTTCGTTGTTCTGCTGATCATGATTTATTTCATCTCGTCCTTTGTTGTTGTTGCGGTCCAGTTCCGTCCCTCCGTTTGGCCTCTTCTCTGTTTCTTTTTTTTTCTCTTCTTCTTCATGCTGTGCGCTTCTGCTGCTGTTTTGTGTTCCGATGCTGCTGTTTTGTGTTCTGATGCCGCTGATGTTGTTTTGTCTTGCTGCTGTTTCTCCCTCTTTTCTTCTTCCTCGTTTGTTGTTGTTATTGTCAACAATGCTGCTGTTCTTATTTCCTTTCCGATCCTTTAAACTCTTCTTATCTTTAATCTCGTCTTACATCTTGGTCTTGTTCGGGATCATTGCCGTTGTTTTGTCAATGTTCCGCCCATTCTGTTGCTATTAACGTGATGTCATTTTGCTTCTATTTTTGTCCATCGTTTCCCTTTCCATCCTGAATCGTATTCATCTCATTCTTTTATTTTGTCTTCTTGATTGTCGTGGTGAATCGAACTCGAAAACTAGCGATTCTACAACTTGAAGCTTAAAGACGTCCTCTATTGAGCTTCCGGAGTTTGGACTATGAGGACATGATTATCGAAGGTTTCAACTCAAGGTAACTTTAGGACGTTACTCGATTTTATATCGTATGCACTACAACAAATCATCACTTGCGCCACGGAAATTTTGTTGCCACGGCCACTTGCGCCACAGGAAATTTACCGTGGCAAATAGTCTTGCCACGAGAATTTTAAACTTGCGCCAAGAAAATAAACGTGGCTAGCCCCTAGCCACGTTTATTTTCATGGCGCAAGTGTGAAATTCTCGTGGCAAGACTATTTGCCACGGTAAATTTCCCGTGGCGCAAGTGGCCGTGGCAACAAAATTTCCGTGGCGCAAGTGATGATTTGTTGTAGTGATGTTTGAGTAGTAGTATGTAGTAAATATTTTTAACTTCGGTCTTCTGATTTTAGCTATTTATTATTTGCTAATTATTTAATTTTTAAATCGTATGCCTTATAAATGTTTTACGACTTTCGATATCGTTTTATAAATCGTTAGTAATTTAATTATTTACGATCGTGATAATATTTTGTTGGTTATCGTGACACTAGTAACTAAATAATATCGATTTCATGTTTTCGTCATATTTTGTTAATTTCTACTCCCTCCCATCCAAACAATCCTTTACATGGGGGGTTTCACAACTTTTAAGAAAAGTGGTAAAAGTAAGGGTATTATTGGTAAATCAAATGATTTTATGGGTCCACCAAATTTAAAGTAAGGAAAAAATTGTGGTATTTTGTGTAAATAGAGGAAAGATATGAGGGTTATATGGTAAAGTCTTTTGCCAAAAAAAGAATGTAAAGAATTGATTAGATTGTCCATTTATAGTAAGTGTAAAGAATTGAATGGATGGGAGGGAGTAATTTTAAACTCAAAATCGTATTTTTTATATTATAATCGAGATTTGTATACTTGTTCAATAAATTAATTTTCATTTTACAATTTATTCTAATAAATGAGAAAATAGTCGATTTTGTTTTAAATATATTTTTAGTCGAGACTATTTTCACTAATAATTTCCTATTTATTTCCGATTGACTATTTTTATTAAAATCCATATTATTTATTAATAAAAACTATCTGTTAAAAATAATTTGAATTCTTCGTAAATTTCATTTCATTTATAAAGTTCGTCGACTCAGTTATTTTTGATATCGTTTTTCTTAGACCATCTAGTTTCTAAAATTTGTAGTTTTAACTCGGTTTCCTAATTATTTGTAGAATACTATATATTAACTTATTATATTTTATTTATATTTTAAGTAACGAATTTAGAAATATAATAAAGTTACGATAACGACGATAATAGTAAAATGTTAATTTCGTTAGAAATGCTATTTTTATACATTTCACTTATTTTAATAACTTACGTATTTTCTATAAGACTTTCTATTTTAAGTAAGTTTCTAAAATTAGTAAGTTTCTATTTATAGAAAGTTTCCATTTTAATATGAAATGTTTATTTCTTTTTATCTCCATATCATTTATAATGATTATATTTATTTTGAATATCGATAATGACTGTTTTGGAGTTATGGAATAAGGACGAGTGTGGGGTTAGAGTAATATAGTCTGGGATGTACGTTTTTGCCATCAACTATAAAGCCGGTGTGCCTATTTGGGGCGCATTTGGTCGTTGAACTGGGCGTAGTTTCGCCCAGGAGAGTGTATGTTTTGACCTTAAGCTAGATATCGCATCGTGTTAGTCGCCGTCAGTTGAACTAGACATATTTGTTGTCTAGGAGGGGTGTGCACTACTTAAACCAGGACCTCGCTGCACGCAGTCCTGTTATAGTTGAGTTGCCTAGTTAGAGACTGGATTCTGTTATGAGTTAAGTCTACAGTTCTCGAAACTAGTTTCCAGTATTATCCTAGTGAAAGTCTAGCCTTGTGCACACTGATCGAATTTCCATAACGCCATTTTTGAATATTATTATTATCGATTGATTTTGACTTGCAGGTTGGCAAGTGCTTTAAGTTTCGCTGAAAACTTATTTTTATTATATCGTTTTAATGTTTTCTCTTTTAAGTATTTTCATATAATAATACTATTATTTTTCCATATGATATAATATGGCTGGGAGAACGTCCGAGTTACTCCCCACTGACGTGGCTGTTATGTTTATAACATGACAGGTATTTGCTGCGGGGTTTTTGGTGTGAGCTAGCGAGTAGCGTGGATCCTACTCTTTCTTTATTCTTGTAATTTATGGATTTGTATAACCTGTTTGGAGAATTTTCTTTTTAGCCCTTTTGTAAAAAGAGGACTTTGTATTGACTTACCATTTCTTTTAATAAGATATAGTTTGTCAGTGTGTTTTAATCCCAACTCTACAGTGTTTCCGCCACTGTATTGCATTAGAATTTCTAGGGGATTACATGGGTGCCATAGCCCGAGGGGGCAACTGGCTAGGGTCTAATGCGCGAGCGTCGCGACCTGCACAGTCAAACGATATTTTTAGTCCCAACTAGCTACTGTGCAGTAGCGGTAAGTCGGGGTCGAACCACAGGGAGGCGGTCAAGTCTAGTATTAATTGTGATTGGGGTCGAGAAGGGGGATTTTGGGACGAGATGACTAGACTAAGGCAAGGGAATGAAATAACTCAAACGAGAAACAATGATGCTAAAAGCGCTAGGGAGAGTCGGAGGGTCGGAAATTAAGATAAGGGTGCAAACATCGCAAGAATTATCACAAGATGAATAAGGGAGGTACCACCTTTTGGTTTTCCTACCAACCTAACCTAAACCCGCTTTCGCGACGAATAAACTAAAGTCTCAAGCCGAGATTACCCGAACCCCGAGTTTCCCCATATTGATTCGAGTGAGTCAAGCTTACCTAGGTGATCAAGCTAAATCGACCGCACACAACAATCTCATGCAAGACATATCAACCTCAAATGCAATAGTTCTCACAAAATAAAACCCGAATCTAGAATTCCTCCTCCCCTAGCCCCCTAACTAAAATCTACTCACTACCCATACAAAACATAGAAAAATAAATAAAAAGGAAGCTAAGAGAAAAACTAAACATGCTTGAACTAGAGGAAAGATAATTAATCTAAAACAATAAAGGAGACTACACTAACAAAACAACAATAAGGAAGAAAATAAACAACAAGGCGAAACAAATGAAACAAATATTGGAGATGAAAATGATTGGAACAAACAAAAGAGAGAGAAAAACAAACAAACAAACAAACAATGAAAAACAACACTAACATAAAAAATGACAAGACAAACAATGGATTAACAAGAAATTAAAAACAAAACTAATTAATGGAGAAAGGGAAAAGAAAGAAACTACCAACAATAGAGGAAAACTCAAAAGGAGAAGATGAAGATTAACATAAATATGAAGCTTCAAGAAATAATACAAAGATCTTGTCACCAAATCCTTGCAAAACCCTTAAATCTTCAAAATAAAACTCAAATCTTCAACAAAGATGGAAGCTTGATTGTAGAAATATAGAGTAGACTAATCTAAAACTAAGGAAACTTTCTAGATCTATTGAGTTTTTTTTTTAGGTAAACTACTACTACTACTACTACTACTATGGAGATCTACTAAAATTACCCTAACCTAAGGAGACACACTTAAGGCACAAATTGAAATGAAAACCTAGGGTTACTATATACACCCGGTGGAACTCTTTCCAGATTGCAATTTTGGCGCTCCTTTACCGTCGGGCGAAACTTCACATGGTGGGCGAAGTTTCGCCCGGTGGTGAGTGTTCATGAAAATCTTCGGGGAGGTGGAAAATGTCATCGGGCGAAACTTTGCCCGATGGTGACTCATTGGGTGAAACTTCACCCGATGGTTTTTCTGCCTCTTTTTCCGGTCTCTTTCTTTGTCGATCGATTGGATTACTTGAACTTTCAATCGTGTGCTTTGTTCTTCGGACGATTTCCCTCTCTCTCATACTCATGGAAGCTCAGACACGTTTTTGGTCGAAAATCCTATCAAAATGGACAGAAAATTACAAAAAATACGTAAAATGCAAAAGAGAGACACTAATGCAAGAATTACTCAAAATATGGCGATAATCGCACTCTAATCTCGCAAAACGGAGGAAAAATAGATCTAAATGGGAGGAAAAACGGTCCAAATTTGACACACAACAATTCCCCCACACTAAACCGTTGCTCGTACTCGAGCGAAGACCCAAAAAGAAATTAGCTACTACTACTAAGCTAGACTATGCTAAGTCGATACGAGGCAATTAATGGTCTCGCTCCGTCCCTTCAAATCACATCGATATACTCATGAGGTAAAGTACCTCCATGCAAGGCAAGTTGGGTCTTGCTCAAAATTGGGGTTGCGACTAACACACAAACACAAAACAAAGAAGACATACAAAAAGATAGTCGCAACCAAAGAGAAAATAAATCACCGAATCTCTCATCGAAACGACGGGGAAAGCACCGATTCTAAGATTAAGATAAGTGAGAACACTACCACGTTAGTCACCAAAATTGACATGGACAAAATTCTAACAGGATGACAATCAAACAATAAAAACATTGAAAATTTACCAAGCCTTTCTAATTCCACTAAAGATGCCTACAACGGGACGATAAATGGAGTGGATAAGTGAGAACCATGGAGTTAGTAAGCACTGTAGGTAAGTGTTATCCCGTCTCTTAAGCTAAGCCTAGAGGGTCGTCTCAAACTTGAGAAAGCCAAGTAGACCAAACGAAAAGATGGACAAGTGTTTGCATAATGGTAAAGATCAACTAATCACCGCTATTTTCCTTCCTCGAGACTTGGTCCTCTAGTAGGCATTTCACGGCAATAAGCCAACCAAGGGATTATTTGGGTTTGGGAACGGTTTTTGAGATTTTGATTTTCTTTTCGGTTTTTTTTTCTTTCCCCATTATTTCGGTTAAGGTTTTTTTTTTTTTGGATCATGCCCTTCTTCTTCATTTTCCCCTTTTTTTTTTTGCTTTGAATAGCCCATATTTGGCTAGATGGTATATTTGAGGTTCAAGGTAAAGCATGTTTTAGCAAACTTATTTGTGGAAGTGGAAGAATGGTAGAGAAATAGGCTAGTGGGGTGTGCATCCCCTCCGAACCCACAGAAAGATGGAAATTTGGACTAAAAAAATGGCTTCTCAAGTAAGGTCACCTAAGAGAACGGGAAACGGTAACCAAGGCGTTATCACTCCATGGGTGGTCAAGGTGGTCAAATGCAAATCCCGATGTATGCTTCTAGTAGAAAAGATGGACTCATGGTAAAAATTCAATGCAAAAATTGGGTCAAGATCATTCTACTAGAAATATGACTAAAAATCAAAAAAGGTTCCTAACAAGAGAGTAATAAACACTCGGCCTAAACTGAAAATCGGGTTTTCGAAAACATTACCTAAACAAGCTATACACAAAATGAAAAAGAACACAAAAAGGATAAAAAAACACGAAAGGAGCAAAACAAAACAAAATACACAAATATAGCCAAGCACTCCAAACTCCATCAAGTCAACACAATCCACAACCACCAATTCCAAAATGTTCACCAAATGAACCTCCACATAACATATATGCCCATACTCCCAAATGAATAAGAGAAGAGGAAAGACGAAGGTAGAGGATATTACCGCATAGTCTTCACTTTTGCTACCTTACGTACATATGCTAATTGGTTGGTGGTGTACCCTACAAGAAGGAGAATGCAAAGCGATACAAGCGATACAAAAAGGAAAATAAAAGGAAAACTAATAAAAAAAAGAAAAAGAAGGATTAATATTTTTTTGGGTTTTTGGTTTTTAAAGGAAAAATAAAAAAGAAAAAGAAAAGGATAGTAGATCCCTCCCCCACACTAAAACTGTGCATTATACTCAATGCACGAATAGGAGAAAAATCGAAAAAGAAGAAAAAGAGAAAAGAACGGAAAATCTTTTTGAATTTTTATGGTTTTTCAAATGTTTTTGTATTTTTCAAAATTAAGGGAATTAAAACAAAATAAATTAAAGAAAATGAAAAAGAAAAGAAAAGAAACGAAATGGAGAAAAAGAAAAATAGAATGAAGAAAAAGAGGTGGCGGGCCTAGGTGTAATCACGTCACCTAGACGCTAGCCAAAGAGAAAAAAGAAAACTATGGAGAAAAATCGATAAGGGGAGAAAGAGCGTAGGTGTAATCACGTCACCTTGCCCCAATTCCGCACAAATCGGGAAAAATCAAAAGAAAAAGAAAAATTTGGATTTTTCAAATGCTCTTGGTGCGATCAATTCACCTAAGACCAGGAGCTAATAATCAGGACCTTCTTCTCTAAGGTACCTGCAATAAAACCTCACGTGTGTAACGACCCAAGTAGGGCCACAGAGGGGCTGACATGTTACCAAACCAATAAAAATTATATCACCACAAATAACCAACAATCATAATCATCAAATGCCAAAACTGGTTCAACAGATACTAACAAAAAATACTGAAAACCGGAGAAAAATGACAACCGACGACTGACACACCCTCACACTAGCACTAACAACACTCGATCACTCACATAGGACCCGGGGGACGAGGTGGTGGGTAGTAAGACTCGGGCGGAGGTATACCAAATAACCGATCAAAGTACTGTTGCTGTTGTTGCAACATCCCCTGGTTCTCCTCTATCGCCAACCTCGCTGCTTGGACATCCCTAGCAGCGTCCCTGGTCTTATCATAGCCATCTCGGGCCCACTCAAAACCGTCTCTAGAGTAGGTGTAGGAGTTATGCGCAGTATCGCGCACATCCCAAGCTAGGTTATAGGCACTATGGGCCAAGTTGAGTGAAGTGGAGTTCTAATTAAATATGGAGTATACTAATAATCCTGCACAACCACAAAAATAAATAGTAGCCATAATCGTTCAATGTCGAATAAATAACCAAGTTCGAGTAGCGCATACATTTATGATAGGGAGTATATAAAATCCATCCAATTACATATGGAGACATGGAGTACATTTATAATTATGCACATCCACAAAACTAAATAGTAGTAATAATCTTTCTTCAACGTATAATAAAACTCGTATAGTAATTCGTATAATAGTAATTCATACGACCATATCAAAATTAGTACACAACTAAAGATGATCCTCCTTAAAATAGTTAGCATACAAGTCTCAAACCTCGTTCATCTGTTCAACCGTATAAGCATTCTTCGATCTGAACCACTACAAAATTCAAAGATTTGTATTAGACCACAAAACATATATAAGTAAACTAAATCAATTATTCTTATATTCTTTAAAAAAAACCAATAAACTATCGCAAATGTTACAACATGACTACAACCATTTGAATTCCAATGAAGTTAGAAAAGTTTGAACAATAATGATTAGTTGCTTTGACCATTGAACAAAACTTCTCATGGCATATCTTACTCGCTCAATATATATGGTGTAGGAAAAGGAAGTGGATGTACTACCTTCAGAAACTTTGTCAATAAAATCTTTGTCATTACCAAGGAGTATTGGTATGCCATGAATGGTCTTATTGCAATCGTCACAATGATGAAAGTCTTCCCGACATGAAGACAAAGCGGATTACACTTACTTATTGGCTCCCACAACATTACAAGTGTGTTAATAAAGGCGACATATTGTACCCACAACATAATTTGAGCGTTATTAAAGGTGACAACAATTCTAAGTGGTTACAAACCTTTATTTTTGTCAGGTCTGAATTTGAATTGAATATTGTTCTTCAATCATCGGGATGATGTTTGGGTCGCCGATTGACAACTACTTTGGTGTTCATCAAGATCTTCGGGTATATATTTAAGCTAATTTGCTTCAGCATACCTATAGTATCTCATCGGATCTCTTGTCGAAGCATATAGGACAACTACTTGCATTCTCCACAACACTTCTCACAAAGTTATATTTTACGAAATTTCAAAATTTATGAGTAGAACATTTCATATCATACATTCAACTCCCATCCATCTCTATAAACACGAAAGAACACCACATCCAATAACAATTAGGGAAAGACATTGATCTTGGATCACACAGAACCCAAATATCTCAGGTAGTACAACACAATTATATATAAAAAAATATTGACAAAAATTAACAGAATAAATGGAAGAAAGGTATGTAATGAAAAAATGAAACAAGTATTGAATGGTAAGGCGTAAAGAGAAATAGATAAATCTTACTCTCTCCAATTATTTGGATTCCTGCCATAGATAAAGGGAAATAGTATTTTAATCAAATGATAGGAATCCAATGAATGGGAGTGAGTATTATTCAGTGAATGGAGTGACAATGTGATAAAGGAGGAGAAAAGAGAAGGAACCCAAAGGCTTGAACAAAACCAAGGTCTTTAGGAATTAGAGCTCGAGCAGTGTGAGACCTGACAAGATGAAGGTGATATATTGCCTGCATCAATTTGTAATGAAATGATTCCTGTTAGTTTTTGGGCCCAATCTTGTGGGTGTTAGTGTCGGTAATGAAATGAATAAGAAACAAAAAAAGAAACATGCCTGCCTCTGAATCTCCAAGGTGGTTGTACGTACCCTCCTCTTCTACTACTACTTGAGCCTTTACTTTCCTCCTCCATGCTTAGGCTACATATATATACTCTCTGTCTACTATGAGTAGTTTGGAAGTTCGTGACTCGTGAGAGAGAGACTCACCGATGAGATGCACAATATTACGCATGGCTACCCACACAAAATAACTCACTAGATACTCTTTTGACGGAGTAAATACAATTTTTAATCATTTAGAAATTACTCGATAACGACTCATCAACAAGATGCACCATACTACACAATAGATATACCTTATAACGATTTTGGTATATTATTTTTATCCTTTATAAAACTATTCAATAAAGACAAACCAACTAGATACACAAAAGAAGTCAATACATATACTTTGACGACTTAGATACACTTGTTTACCCATTTAAAATTATTCGATAAGAACAAACCAACTCACCACAAACACTTTAAGATGGCATACATACATTTTTTTTATACGTGCATCGGCGCATTGCATAACAAGTTGTACAATTATTGTACTGGTTCTTAAGCAAGGTGTTATGTGAACCAAAACAACACAACATAGTCAGCCAACCTCTTCATCAAGTTGCGATTGTTCACAGTAGCCATGTGTGAACTAACTTTGCTTAAATTTTTGAACACAATAAAAAAAATCAAGCAAGTTACTTTATTAACTAACTTTGTTAAACTTTTTTAACTCATTTACAATCACTTAAAGCTTCTACCATTAAGCTTATACCACACTGATCTAACAAGTTCATGTGTTCAAATTAGCAAAAATCACATTAAAACCCCAAATCAACCCATAAAAGTAAATACCCGAATCAAACACGATTGACTTAATATACTCAATGAATAAAAACAACCCACAAAAATTAGATTTCACTGAATCGTAGGTCAAGGAGAATTACAAAGAGGGGGAGTAGCTTACCTTGATAATTTCTCGTGGTGGGTGGAAAGGGAGCGCGGTTGTCGGAGGATGGAGAGTAGGCGAGCATGGTGGTCCGTGGTTCTGGGTGCAGTGGATGGGAATAGACGATGAATCTAGTCTAGGGTTTAATAAATTAGGAAATGGGTAATAGTTGAAATGGTTCATGGAATGAGTAGTGTTTGGTTTAAGAAATGGGCAATAGTTGATGGGTATCCTTTAGTTTATAGAAATGGGTCAAATAATAGGTTAATTTATTAAATATAGTGGTTATAATATGCAATGGTTATTAAGACCCTTGTGTAAAATATTATATAAAAGTTTTTCGCATCAGTCATAAATTATGACTGATGCGGTTACATTTTACATCTATATTTTGCATCGGTCGTATATCTTGACTGATGCGGTTATATTTGGTATAAACATTTCGTATCAGTCGCTTCTCAATAACCATCACCTTTTGTAATACACAACGGTTATTTATAACAATCGTTGTATTATATATTTGTCAAATGTCATTTTTCTACTACCTCTACGTCGTCATCACCATAGTCTAAAGGTCCAGCAAGGTAATTAACTTGACGAAACTTACCACGGGAGTGATCCCGAATGTACTCCCCTGACCTTTTCGGCATGCCGAAATTATCTTCAATATCGAGCCTAACCCACTCGGGATTAGACATCTCAATAGCTCGCAAATCAGTAATCTTATACAGAAACAAACTGTGATAATTCCCCCCTTGGGGCCAAACAAGAAAAGGGCAATAAACCTTGTCTAAATATATCCCCACTCCGTCTACTCGCGTCATGGTGCTAAAATCGACGTTCAAGGCTCTAGCTATCATAGTTACAACACCACCACAAGAAATTTTCTTGCGGTTGCCCTTCGCAACCTGCGCGAAATGCGTAGCTAGGGCCTCATACAAGTCGATCGACGGGCCTCTATTCAGAACTGCATCCTCTAACAGCTGCACGGCTGTGGCTCTACAATTGTGGTGCATATCATAGCTTGAAAGGATGGATTGGCTATGATACGCGCCAAATATTTGAGGATGGGGTTCCGAATGGAGAATGAACGCATCTTTCCCCCCTTGACAGCCCTTTGACGGGCAATTTTAAACCAAAATAGATCGCGAGCGAATTTTTCATCTCTAGTTTGCCCCGCCCTAGGCCTTCCAAGTACAGAAGTCGGTAAACCGAGCAATGCACCAAAATACTTCAAGGTTAGGACGTATAGAGTTTCTCGCAACTGGAAAGTGACGGTGGTGTTGTCATCACCACTCAGCTCAAAAGTTGCGAAAACTCACACGTCAACTTTTGAAAAGTTTCCTCCGTAGAGGTGTAAAATTTAATCAGTCCGAGATTTTGGCACATCGCTCGTACCTGCGGTACAATACCCATGCGCACAAGGACATCTCAAGCCGTCCAACGATTTGGCTCGAGACGACAAGCCCAAATTTTTTTAAATTTTTCCAAGTGGGATTTCTTGGCAAAACAGACATTAGACTCGGAGTGACGAAAATTACGACGAATTGAAGGGTAACGTACCTCTAGCGGAACAAACTGTTCGAGCGAGACGGAGCCATGTGTTTGAACGGGCATCGGGACAGATTCGTCCCGAACTTTGGTCGGCTCGTCGGAACGTGAAGAGGACGTCAAACCCGAATGACGATTGAGCATAGATGATAACCTTTTCCTTGCCGTTTGCTTGATTCTCTTCATAATTGATGATTGAATTGGGTGATTTTGTGATGGAGGTTAGGGTTTGGGGTTGTCAAAATTGGAACGATTTCTCAAAAAAAATTCCAAGAAGATGAAAGGAATTCAATAAAGATGAAGATTGTGGGATTAGATTAAAATTTAGTGAAGAAATTGGGTGATTAGGAGGGATTTAGAGTGGTAGGATTTGGGGGTTTTTGGGGTTTATTTGAGGAGAAAGAGAGGAAAAAGGTGAAATAATGAAGAAGAAAGAAGGGTGTTTGGGTATAAGGGTGACGCGGGGTGGATTTTTACTCGATGGTCACCATCGGGTAAAATTTCACCCGACGGTCTTCGGACCGTTTCTCGTCAATTACGCACAAGTCACCGTCGAGCGAAATTTCGCCCGGTGCGGTTCCATCGGGCGAAATTTCACCCAATGGAATTCCGTCAATTCCAAGTCTCGAATAAGTTTACCATCGGGCGACATTTCGCCCGGTGAGATTCCACAGGGTGAATTTTCATCCGTCGGGTTTTCCGTCAATTCCTTTAATTCCAGCAAAGTTGCCATCGGGTGAAGTTTCACCCAGTAAGATCATTCACTTTAAAATAGGACGTTGCTGCGAAAATTCTCTTCGACTTGCTCCAAACCAACCTTAATTCTTTGATAAAACCAATCTTCTTAATCCATGTATTAGCTACACGGAGAAAAGCTCTCATAATCATTTGTACCATAACCCAAAAACTCCAAAATAAATCTTCACAAGTCCTGCAAGTGCCTATAAAAGCAAGCTCCAAACGAAAAATCCAAAAGCTATTGTTCGATTAAAATAAAAGGAGATAAGAATATAAAAATATTTACAAGGTGGTTATTAAGGACACCACCAAACCGAATCAAATCGTTTGAGCTTAGTCGGGGTTGCTTGAGAAGCAACCTGGAGGGTCTTGAGTATTAATTTCAAATTCAATGTTACTGATCTTGAACTCTTTTCTAAACTTCGGCAAGCCCATAAGTCGTGCTACCTCGGAAAGCATTGCAAATTCTTCCGGAATACCTTCTTCGGAGTTCGGACCGAGTATAAATAGGGCACCATCGTCTTCTTCGTTATCATAGTCAAGATCTTCATTGGATGGAAATTCCACCATTTGATTCCATAACTCCCCGCTGAAAGAATTTTCGGGAAGGAACGCGGGAAGTACAAATTAAACTGTGTCATTAGCAACATTAAAAGATAGTCGCCCTCGCTTCACATCAATGATTACTCCACCGGTAGCTAGGAAAGGCCGTCCCAATAGAATAGGATTCCGCTCCTCTACAGGCATGTGGAGAATAACAAAATCGGTGGGGATGTATAGATTTCCCACGTTAACCATGAGGTTGCGGGCTAGACCATAAGGCTCCTTTGTAGTCCCATCGGCCATTTGCACATTAAGTGGGAAGTAGTTCAAGTCCTTGATGTGGATAGTACGAGCAATGGGTAGGGGCATTAGGCTAATGTTTCACCCGGTAAGATCATTCTATTCAAAATAGGACGTTGCTGCGAAATTTCTCTTCGACTTGCTCCAAACCAACCTTAATTCTTCGATAAAACCAATCTTCTTAATCCATGTATTAGCTACACGAAGAAAAGCTCTCATAATCATTTTCAGCATAACCCAAAAACTCCAAAATAAATCTTCAAAAGTCCTGCAAGTGCCTATAAAAGCAAGCTCCAAAGGAAAAATACAAAAGCTATTGTTCGAGGAAAATAAAAGGAGATAAGAATATACAAATATTTACAAGGTGGTTATTATGGACACCACCAAACCGAATCAAATCATTTGAGCTTAGTCGGGGTTGCTTGAGAAGCAACCCGGAGGGTCTTGAGCATTAATTTCAAATTCAATGTTACTGATCTTGAACTCTTTTCTAAACTCCGGCAAGCCCATAAGTCGTGCTACCTCGGAAAGCATTGCAAATTCTTCCGGAATACCTTCTTCGGAGGTAGGACCGAGTATAAAGAGGGCACCATCATCTTCTTCGTTATCATAGTCAAGATCTCCATTGGATGGAAATTCCACCATTTGATTCCATAACTCCCCGCTAAAAGAATTTTCGGGAAGGAACGCGGGAAGCACAAATTAAACTGTGTCATTAGCAACATTAAAAGATAGTCGCCCTCGCTTCACATCAATGATTACTCCACCGGTAGCTAGAAAAGGCCGTCCCAAAAGAATAGGATTCCGTTCCTCTACATGCATGTGGAGAATAACAAAATCAGTGGGGATGTATAGATTCCCCACGTTAACCATGAGGTTGCGGGCTAGACCATAAGGCTCCTTTGTAGTCCCATCGGCCATTTTCACATTAAGTGGGAAGTAGTTCAAGTCCTTGATGTGGATAGTACGAGCAATGGCTAGGGGCATTAGGCTAATGTTGGCGCCAAGGTCACACAAGGCTCGGTCTATCAAGACATGGTCTATGGAACAAGGTATAGAAAAACTACCCGGATAACCTAGCTTGATGGGAATTGTAACTTTTGGGGTGACTCTTGGGGAAACGGGAGCTTCTTCCCTCACGGTGGGTTTCAAAATAATGTTTCGAATATATTCAGATAGGGTAGGCATGGAAGGACTTGTATCGATGTCTTCGATCAGATCGGTGAAGGTTATCCTGTCCAAAGATTGGTTATTGAAGGAGATTTGGGGCTTATCAATCAAGAGTGGTACTTCAATCCTAGAGAATAGGTTCACCTCTTCTATTGGAATCTGTTCAATGACGTAGGTAAGGTCTCCTACAAGGTATTTGGATGGATCTCTTCTTGGTCTTTCGGTTACACCCTTGACCACATTCTCATCGGATTCATTGATTGAGGGATGAGATGTAAGAGTTTGTGGATCAAAGGGTTTCACCGGTCCCTTTTTGCTCAATACCTTAATAGCATTCACGGATGTTTGATTGGAAGAATTGGTCGGTTCATGAGAAAATCGATCTTGCGAGGCGGCACGTGCCTCTAATGCTTCAAGTCTAGCTCGATTTGATGCGTTTTCTTCCAATAGAAACTTGATCGTTTGTTGAATGTCATAAAAAGGTTGAAAGTTACCTTGAAAATGCCTTGGAGGACCTTGATTATGTGGAGGATAGATTCCAAAGGGAGGACCATAGCTAGGTCGAGGTGGTCCTTGAGAATAAGAATAACTTTGATTGAAATGATTTGCATGAGGAGGTCTTTGTTGATGGTTGAACCCATAGGAATTAGAATAAACCCTTTGATTGGGGGCTCTTGGAATCGCATGATCTTGACAAGGATATGATTCTTGAGTTGGCGTGGAACAAGATCCGGTTCCCCAATTAGGATTGTTAGTGTAAGATTTTTGATAGGTTCCTTGGGTATTGGCTTGATAAACATTCTCCTCCCTCATACAAAGATCGGAATCATGATCATATTTTCCACAATGATCACATGGAATTTCAACTCGATATAGCTTTGGAGGTGAGATAGATGTTCGCCTTGGTGGTGTGACTCTTCTTGATGGGGTGATTCTCCTTGATGGGGGCCTCATCTCGGGTTGAGAAGCGTCTTTTGCAACCATTGCTTCAAATCTCTCAACTAATTGGGCGATCCTCGTCTCAAGAGTTGCCTCCATATCACTTGATGTTTTTGCCTTTTCAATTGACTCACCACCTTGTATTTCCTTAGTACACACTCCACTTTTGGATATTTTCTCAAGAAGCTTATGGGATTCCATCTCATTGAGCAAGAAAAAGTCGCCCCTTGCAGCTGTGTTGAGATTCTCCTTTGCATCGGGTGATAGAGAATTAAAAAATGTATGGAGCAAAAGTCAATGAGGAATACCATGGTGTGGGCACTTTCTTTGTAATGTTTGAAATCGATCCCAAGCTTCACTTATGTTCTCATTTTCTTGTTGTTGAAATGTTTTAATTTCCCTTCTAAATTTGTTGGTCTTGGATGGTGGGAAATATTTCTCAAGGAAAGTGTTGCATAAGTGCTCCCAAGTGCGTAAGGTATTGTTAGGGAAACTTTTAAGCCACCTCCTCGCTCCATCACGCAAGGTACGGGGAAAAAGAATCCGGTGTAGTTGGCACTCGGTAACACCTTCAAGCTTGATACCAATAATACTTTCCTTGAAAAGACAAACATGTTCTATCACATCTTCATCCGACAATTCTCGAAAAGTTTGTCGTTGGATTAGATGGATGATGGAAGGTTTGAGCTCAAAATTCTCTGGGATGGCCCCGATGAAGACGGGAGAAGAAATTACTTCACTGGATGGTTGAGAATGGGACCCAAGTGTAGCCATACTTGAATCCTTGGACGTTGGTTGAGCAAAGATGGGGTGTTGAGGAATGCAGAAATTGGTGGAAGATCACAATATCAAGTTGTTGCTTCGGTCCACAATATTTCCAAGTGGCTTGTTCTTCGAATGTCAAGCAACCTAAATCAAAAGTATACCTAACAAAATCTCAACAAACAATGAGCCTCCTAGCACCTAATGGCACTAGGGTAGGAGGAAGGAAAAATGAAGCTAACACAATTAACCAAACACAATCAAAACAGAGACTTAATCAATTAACTAATCGCCGCCTCCCCGGCAACGGCGCTATTTTGATGCGCGAGCATCGCGACCTGCACAGTCAAACGATATTTTTAGTCCCAACAAGCTACTGTGCAGTAGCGGTAAGTCGGGGTCGAACCACAGGGAGGCGGTTAAGCGCTATCGGTCAAGTCTAGTATTAATTGTGATTGGGGTCGAGAAGGGGGATTTTGGGACGAGATTACTAGACTAAGGCAAGCGAATCAAATAACTAAAACGAGAAACAATGATGCTAAAGGCGCTAGGGAGAGTCGAGGGGTCGAAAATTAAGATAAGGGTGCAAACATCGCAATAATTATCACAAGATGAATAAGGGAGGTACCACCTTTCGGTTTTCCTACCAACCTAGCCTAAACCCACTTTCGCGACGAATAAACTAAAGTCTCAAGTCGAGATTACCCGAACCCCGAGTTTCCCCATATTGATTCGAGTGAGTCAAGCTAACCTAGGTGATCAAGCTAAGTCGACCGGACACAACAATCTCATGCAAGACATATCACCCTCAAATGCAATAGTTCTCACAAAATAAAACCCGAATCTAGAATTCCTCCTCACCGAGCCCCCTAACTAAAATCTAATCACTACCCATACAAAGCATAATAAAACAAATAAAAAGGAGGCTAAGAGAAAAACTAAACAAGCTTGAACTAGAGGAAAAATAATTAATCTAAAACAATAAAGGAGACTACACTAACAAAACAACAATAAGGAAGAAAATAAACAACAAGGCAAAACAAAGGAAACAAATACTAGAGATGAAAATGATGGGAACAAACAAAGGAGAGAGAAAAACAAACAAACAATGAAAAACAACACTAACATAAAAAATGACAAGACAAACAATGGATTAACAAGAAATTAAAAACAAAACTAATTAATGGAGAAGGGGAGAAGAAAGAAACTACCAACAATGGAGGAAAACTCAAAAGGAGAAGATGAAGATTAACATAAATATGAAGCTTCAAGAAATAATACAAAGATCTTGTCACCAAATCCTTGCGAAGCCCTTAAATCTTCAAAATAAAACCCAAATCTTCAACAAAGATGGAAGCTTGATTGTAGAAATATAGAGTAGACTAATCTAAAACTAAGGAAACTTTCTAGATCTATTGAGTTTTTTTTTAATGTAAACTACTACTACTACTACTACTACTACTACTACTACTACTACTACTACTATGGAGATCTACTAAAACTACCCTAACCTAAGGAGGCACACTTAAGGCACAAATTGAAATGAAAACCTAGGGTTACTATATATACTAAACCCTTAATGGGTCACACAACTTAAGGCCCAAATCCAATTCTTCTTCCTCTAATTAGACCTTCACCCTATGCATCTTCACATGGCAAAACTTCACCCTGCGATTAATTGGCATCGAGGAGCTAACACCGCCGGGTGAAACTTCACCTGGTGAAACTCTTTCCAGTTTGCAATTTTGGTGCTTCTTTATCGTCGGGCAAAACTTCACCCGGTGGGCGACATTTCGCCCGGTGGTGAGTGTTCACGAAAATCTTCGGGGAGGTGGAAAATGTCGTCGGGCGAAACTTCGCCCGGTGATGACTCATCGGGTGAAACTTCACCCGATGGTTTTTCTGCCTCTTTTTCCGGTCTCTTTCTTTGTCGATCGATTGAATTACTTGAACTTTCAGTCGTGTGCTTTGCTCTTCGGACGGTTTCCCTCTCTCTCATACTCATGGAAGCTCAGACAAGTTTTTGGTCGAAAACCCTATCTAAATAGACAGAAAACTACCAAAAACAAGTAAAATGCAAAAGAGAGACACTAATGCGAGAATTACTCAAAATATGACGATAATCGCACTCTAATCTCGCAAAACAAAGGAAAACAGGTCTAAATGGGAGGAAAAACGGTCCAAATTTGACACACAACAGGGTCCCCCATCCACAGTATGGGGGCATAAGCCCAAGACCGTCTGGGTGCCATAGCCCTAGGCGGCAACTGGCTAGGATCCCTCATCCACAGTTTGGGGGCATAAGCCTAAGTCTAAAACACCATAGCCCCAAGGCATCGGCTACGGTGCAGATCCAGACAATGGTTACCGAAACCGGCAAAGAGATTCTAAGGTGAAAAATGCGCAGTTAGGGTGAAGACATAGTTATATATTACGATATCAAGGAGATAGAAAATAAGCAAAACGCAAATGAAGGGCGTCAGAGGCGCCAAATGTTGGGTACAAAGTAGTTAAAGTCAAAATAAGGCTACGAGTATTACAAATCGGCAGCCTTTCTCAAAGGATCAAGCGCCACCTACGAACACAACAAAAAGGAAAAGCGATAGAGCATGGAAGGCCTATGCCTGTGCTTCAAGAGTAGGTGCAAGGAGATCCACAAAAAGCCTATGCCTGTGCTTCAATTTGTGATTGAATGCTTGTGCTTTAGGTAATACTTTGCATAGGTTTTCGGGTCTAGTCTTAGACACGAGAGTGCGGACTTAGGCTTTGGCGCGAGAGCGCAAACCGACCTTAGTGGCATATGGAAACCTATACCCTTGACTTCCCAATTACCCTATCACACTTATGAACCCGACCTAACCCTACTCCTTTCCATATTTGAGTTCACCTTCTCCTTAGTCTTTAGTTGTTTTATTAGTTCTTGTTCTAGTTTGTTCATTGTTAGCCTAGTCCATACATCTTCAACCATCATAGTTAATCAATTCTAGTCTCTTGTGTTTGTTTGTGACTTAGTCTCGTTTTAGGTCGACCTAGTCTAGACATTACATAACCGTCTCCGTGGACACGACCCGAGGGTTACCCTAGCTACCCACTAGGATTAGTTGGACTCTACTTGTTGGCGGGGATCCACGACAAATCCCTACCATCAATTTGGCGTCGTTGCCGTGGACGGTGCATTGTTTAGACTCAGTTTGCTTAATAGCTAGACTTAGTTACCCTCCTTGTGCTCTTCTTATCTCGTGTGTATATTTTAGGTTTTTTCTTTGTTTTTATCGCTTTCGTTTCTCTTTGTCTTTCGTTGTGTTCGTTTATTGTCTTTGCCTAGTGCCGATAAAGCACTAGGTGTTCTCACGTTTGTTCGAGTGTGTAGTGTATGCCTAGGAGGAGAGGCGATTTCTTTCTCTTCAATCCAGAGCCGGAAAGACTCTTTAGAGCCTTTCGCGAACGGACGATTGACCGGGTTAGAATCTCTCAACCAAGTGCTAGCAATACCAATCAAGAACAAGCTCAATGATCCGCCTTAGATGAAACACCGCGAGAGACCGCCGGAGGGACCTTCATCAATCCCTTCGGTACTTCTAGTCCTAGTTCTCCTTCTACATCTTCTTCAACACTGTCTACACCATCATCTCCCTTACATCCAATTATGCCGAAGTTCTCATCTCACTCCACTTGTACCAAGGATGTCTTGTCGGGACCGAGTACTTTACCGGATACATATACCGGAAATTTCGTGGCAGAGACACAATTCATCCAACTTGTGGAGAGAAATCAATTTAGTGGTTTGCCCACCGAAGACCCGCACCAACACATGGAGACCTTCTCCGATTATTGCGATGCTATCTCCCAAACCGGGATTACTCAAGATCAAATCTGTTGGGTACTTTTCCCGTTCTCTCTCATTGGAAAAGCGAAGCAATGGATCAAGAGTCTCGATAGGGCAACCATGGGTATCGATACTTGGAAGAAACTTGCATTGGCGTTCTACCAAAAGTTTTACCCTCCGGAGAAGACAAATTTGCTAAGGGCCTCCATCACCGGTTTTCAACAACGGGATGAGGAGAGCCTTTATGAAACTTGGGAACGGTTCAAATCTTTGGTTAGATCGTGCCCCCACCATGGACTTTCACAATGGTTCTTAGTCCAACAGTTTTGGAACGGTCTATATGAGGACTCAAGAGTTATACTCAATATGGGCTTCAATGGTAGGTTTACCGAGGTCGATGACGATCAAACTTGGTCAAGAATCTAGGAGATGGCGGTGCACAACTCCCAATACTCAAGGCCTAGAAAGGCGAATCGAGGAGGTAGGCACGAGGTCGATGCCATTACACAACTAAGCATTGATCTTGGAGCTCAATTAAAAACTCACATGGAATCTATTGACAAGAAGCTCCAAAGCCATTTTGACCAAGGTCAAAGTGCAAGTGCCTCCCACCAACATTCTACTCATCAAGTTAATGCTTTGGGAGTTGTATCTCCTACACCTTATTATGGGATGTGCGATACTTGCGGGATAGTTGGACATGAGCCTCTATATTGTCGGGGAAGTATTGAGCAAGTGAACGCCTTTCAAGCGTTCAAGCAAGGCGCCCCATCCTAATATGTACCAAGCTTCCCATCAAGCTTCCCATCAAGCTTCTCAACAACAAGCTCTACAACACCGTCCCTATGTTCCACCTCCCTTAAGGGACAACAATAAAGGATACCAAGGTTATCAAGGCAACCCAATGCCATTTAACAATTTCAAGCAACATAACCAAGGTACCTTCAACAACAATCAAGGGTTCCAACAAGGGAACTTCAATCAAGGTGGTTTCCAAGGAAACCAACACAACCAAGGACATCAAAACTACAACCATGGCAACAATCAAGGCCTTAATCGAGGCAACTCTCATGGGTTCCAAGGGAACCATCAACAACAACAAGCAACCCAAAGTAATAGACAAGAAAGCAAGCCAAGGAGCCGGTCTCCTACTTATGACTATGGCATTCCTCTAGCCATCACCGATACTCCACACAATCCACAATCTCCACCCAGAGATTTCAACATGCAAAAATCTATGTTGGATGTGCAAAAGAGTAATGAAGAATTGCAAAGAAGCCGAATGGAGATGGCAAGAAACCAACAAGAATTCTTTGCTCAACTTCAAAGGGATAACATAGCAAGAGATGCTCATATGAAGATGCTTGAGACTCAAATAGCTCAAGTTGCTTCGGGAAGCTCTTCAAGACAAAAGGGGCAACTACCTCCTCAAGGTGAAACGGCTATCTTTGAGCATGTAAATGCTATTACCACGAGGAGTGGTGCATCTTATGATTCCCCCTTATCCCCTACTGAGCAAATACCAATGAAAGAAGTTGTATCTCCGATTCAAGAAAACTCAAGCTTTGGAAATCCAATGGAGGAACAAGTTTTGTGGGAGATTGAGAAACCCCATGAAGATGAACTTCCCCCACTTCAAAGAAAAGACAAGGGTAAAGGGAAAATGTCATTTGAAAAATCCACCCCTATCGAGCAAGACAAGGTGCATATCAAGTTGCCTTTCCCAACAAGGCAAATGAAGACCGAGGTGGATGCTCAAGATGACAAATTCCTTAACATTGTGAATAAATTGGATGTGAGTGTCCCGTTTACCGAGCTACTTACCCAAATCCCGGCATATGGAAGATTTATGAAAGAAATCTTGGCTAGGAAGAGATCCGTCGACAAGGAAGAGACTATTGCGTTCACAAGAGTGGTGAGCGAGCTTATTCAAGGTTCTACGCTTCCCAAGTTGAAGGATCCGGGTAGTTTCTCGATCCCTTGCACCATAGGCAACTTCAAGGTTGAGAGAGCACTATGTGATTTGGGTGCGAGTGTAAGCATCATTCCCTATTCCATTTGTTGCCGACTTGGGATGAAGGAGCTCAAGAGTACTTCCGTTACACTCCAAATGGCCAATAGTTCACTCAATCGACCATTGGGGATGTTAGAGGATGTGCCGATAAGAATCGGGAAGTTCTTCATTCCGGTCGAATTCCTCGTGCTCGACATGCCGGAAGATGCTATCACTCCCATTATCCTTGGGCGCCCATTTCTACATACCGCCGGTGCTATGATTGATGTGAAGAATGGTAGGATCACATTTGAGTTAGGCGAAGAAAAGCTCGTGTTTGACCTCCAAGGCAACACCTCGCCTACTAATGATGAGGCTTGTAAAATGATCCACGCCATGAAAGACATCGATCTAGGGGATGAGTCGGGTGAAAGCTTGAAGAACGACTTCTATGAGCTTGAGGATGATGATTCCGAGCTTGGGGCGGATGTGTTCCCATATCATGAGTTTGAAGACAAGTTCCAAGACAAGAAGAAAGATGAGCCTCCCTTGGGGCCACATGAGAATAGATGGACGTTTGGGTATATACCGAAGGATCAAAAGTACAAGTTCAAGCCATTGTACTTAGTAGATCGGGATGCCCCGGAAACGTCAAGACAAGGTTGTGAAGAACCTTGTAATGTGGATGGTTACACCACAAGCTTGATTGAAGACTTCGCAAGGGCCTTCGATTTGTTTCTTCGTGCCCTTGATGGCGATGGAATCGGTTGCAAGTTTGTTGAAAAAGAATTGAAGAATGCACCATCCTTGGTTTGACGGAGTTCCAAAAGAACCGTCTTATTGTATATATCTCTTTCTTGTAGTTCCTTTGAGTTTTGTGAATTCTTGTAATTTGGTATTTTTGATGAGCGATGCGAGGAAGGGATTTTGATGAATGTTTTGAGCTTATTTGATAGGTGTGAAGTGAAGATGAACCAAAGAGAGGAATGGTTATGGATAGAGTTTGGATTGTGAGCTAGGGAGTCGGTTTTTGAAGCTTTGTATAAGCTTTTGGGGTTACGGAGAGTTAGGAGACTCTTCCCAGCCGAGAAGAGAGCATCCCGACCGGGAAGGATGAGGCGTCCCGACCGGGAAGAAGTTATCCCGATCGGGATGAGGGCACCAAAATTTGAGCTTTCTGGAGTATGATCCCGACCGGGGTCATCCATCCCGACCGGGATGGTCCCCTGCTCCCCTTTTTGCCTCTTCTTTGTCATGTGAGCCCACCCTACCACTTTGTACCTCCCAATCCTCCCTACCTTTCCTTGCTCATATCATATGACCCATATACCTCATGTACACACCCTCACCTCATCTTATCTTCACTACATACCGAGCCTCACATCAAATCCCGCCTCCTTCTACCATTGCAAGCTTAATACTTCAACCATGCGGGCTTATCAAGATTGAAGAGGAATAGCAATGACGAAGACTAGCTACGTGCCGATATTGAACTATGAGACGATGGAGCGAGTGAGTTGCTAACCGATGGGTACGGCAACTATCCTTTCTTTTCCGTCTTTTATCGCTTGTCTTCCTTTGTTTGTCCCCTTCCCCTTATACACTCTTGTATCATGGTGGCCCTCGGGGCCTTGGTAGTCTTTACTCCCGACTCTCGATGACATGACTACATCGAGAGTCATTTCAAAATCCAAATTTACAAGAATTTTCACTCTTTCTTTGATTTTTCTTTCTTTTTAGGAATTAGTCGGATTTAGGCGGAATCCAGGCTAGGTGACTTGAGTACACCTAGTCCTCCCCTCCCATTTCCTTTTATTTCCTTCTTTTTATTTCTTCCCCCTTCCATATCTTTTCTTGTCTCGGCCCATGGTGACTTGACTACACCCCGGCCGGACACATTCTACCGTTTTCTCCGCTTTTCTTTTTGATTTTTTTAACCTTTATTTTCGTAGTTTTCTTTTCTTTTTGGTGTCTCCACACACTACGATCGAGCATGGGGACATTGCTCGCTTTAAGTGTGGGGGAGCGTTATCCTATCGTAGTTAGTTTTATTTTCGTTGTTTTTCGAGAAAAATCTTTAAAAACCCTAAAAACTTGAAATTTTTTCACAAAAATCAAAAAGATTTTCTTTTGTATCTTTTCCGTTTTGTGTCTTTGTGTCGTGCTTTTGTTGTGTTGTGTGTGTTTGCCTCCCTTTTTCCTTGTAGGTCGCTTAATCACCGTTAGCTTTGGAAGGCTTTCAAGACATCCGGTAACGCCCTTTTATCCCTTTTTCCTCTTTATCTCTTGTGGAGTGTGAAGGAGATTTGTGATGAGGTGTGCTCGGGTGGAGCTTTGTGAAGATTTGTGGTTGTTTGGTTGATTATTTGGAAATTCGAGGTGGTGTTTGTTCTCTTTATGTGTTTGTTTTGTTTTGTCTTATTTTGTTGCCTTTGCCTCTTTTTCTTTCATTTTCATCGCGTCTTTGTTTTGGGTTGTGTAGTTGTGTCTTTTGTGCAAAAAGGTTTTCGAAAACCCGGTTTTGAGGCTAGTGTGCAAGTGTTTACTTTCCCTTTCTAGTGGCATGAATCGAGTCTTGGACTTTAGTCTAGTAGAATGACCCTAAATCAATAGTTTCGTTGGTCCTTTACCTTGAGTCCACCTAGCTTACTAGGAATTTACTACGGGATTTGCATTTTGACCATTATGACCACCCACGGTGTGAAAAGGCCTTGGTTGCCGAGTCCCGTCCCTTAGGTGACCGTGTTCGGAATTGTTTGATTAGTCCAAGTTTCTCCCCTTTTTGTGGGTTTGAAGGGAAGGCGTCGTCCCGACTAACCCATTCCCCTACTTCCTACACATATCCACAAAATAAAGTTGCAAATTGTTGAAATCATCTTTCTTTGTTGCAAAAAGAAATGCCTACAACTCAAATCTAGCCAAGAGGGCAAAGAAAAGAAAATGAAAGAAAATGAAAGAAAGAAAAGATTGAAGAAAAAGAAAAGGCACAAAAAGCCAAAAAGAAAATACAAAAGATGAAAAAGAAATGGCATAGCAACACACAAAGCAAAAATGCAAATGAAAGAAAAATGCCAAAAGAAAACTGTCTCACAAAAATAATCCCCACATCTCAAAAATAAGCCTTTTTCCAATCGTTACCGTGAAGAGCCTACCAAAGGACCGAGTCCCTAGGAAGGATGATAGCGGTAATGATCGGTCTTCCCTCATTTTGCAAACATATCCACCTTTTTACTTGGACTAGTTGAGCGGTTTTGGGCATGGGACGACCCTCTTGGCTCATCGCTAAAGGGGGCGGGGTCTCACTTACCTACAGTGTCAACTAACACCGTGGTTCATCCTTTTCCATCCCGCCGATCGTCCCGTAGTACGTTCTTAGAAGGTTAGGAGGACCTAGGTAAGTTACCAACGTTTTTATTGCTTTGTTGTCATACTATTAGGGTTTAGTTCATTTCGATTTGTATGATTAGCTTGGGAACGTTGTCACTTGCCTTGAGTCCTAAACCGGTGTTTCTTCCACCGCTTTTTAGAGGGAAGTGGTATTTATTTCTTTTTTGGGTGCAACCGATTTCTTGTTTGTTTGTATGTTTGTTTGTTTGTGTCTTTTTGTGTCCGGTTGCATCCACAGTTTTGTCGCAAGACCTTACTTGCCTTGCGGAGTGCACTTTCCCTCTATGTGTGCTCGCATGAGTTGAAGGGGCGTAGGGTGCGCTAATACCCGCTCGGATATTTTACTAGTTAGTTTGTGCTTACTCGAGGGCGAGTAAGGATTAAGTGTGGGGGAGTTGATAAGTGTAGTTTGTAGTGCCTAATTTGTTATGTTTTGGTCCCGTTTCCCTTGTGGAATCGCTCTTTGGAGCGGTTTCTGGGCTACTCATGCTTCCTTTAGTTCGTTTTAGGTTCCCGAGACCGTTCGTGGAGAATTGGAACGATTCCGGCTCATTTCATACACTTTTGGAGCCAACGAAGAGAAGGAACGATCACTCGGTGCCTTGGATTCGATCCCGAGACGTTGGGACCCATTCCCGAGCCCCTTAGACTCGATCCCGAGCTCCGAGATTCGATGAGAAACCCATGAGAAGCAAGGAGGGATCATCGAGCTCATTTTGGTGGCCTACAAAGCCTTCCCGACCGAGACCAAGTGCCATCTCGGTCGGGAAGGGGTGCGCATTTAAGACAGCTCCTGTTTTGAGCCTTCCCGGCCGAGACCATAGGCCGTCTCGGTCGGGACCAGCCTTCCCGGCCGGGACCAATCCCGTCTTGGTCGGGACGAAGCAGCTGCAGCACGACCTTTCTTTTTTCTTCTCCTTCATTCTTGTAACCTTATAAATACTCCTCCCTTGTATTGTTTAAACATCTTTACATTACCCTAGACTATCTTAGGCCTCTCTTCAACATTCAAAACCCTAATTAGCTTCTCTTCATCTCTAGTTTAGTTTCATATTAATCCTTAGTTAATCTTAGTTTAATCTAGCAATTAGTCTTGTATTAAGGGATTTCTTGAAGACTCTTATAAGCTTGACAACCTTGGAGATTATTTAGGTTTCTTATTAATGCAAGTTCTCATCTTTTTATCTAATTGTTAGTTGGTATAATCTCTTTTCTCTTGTTCTTTGTCGATTTCTGCAAGTTTCAATCTGTATATATTGTTTATTGTTCTTGTTTATTCATTATGAATGTTTGGATGTTTATATTGATTTCTCTTGTTCATGTTAGTCTTATTTTGATAATCAGTGAGTAGATTCTTTGTGGGGTTAGTAGGCGGATTAATTTTGGATTATGGGTAATTAGGGTTTGATTAGGGGAAAAAGGTTGAATCTTTGTCACTAGTCACATGTTGAGCACTCTATGTGTTTGTTGAATTGCTTGTTTGAGTTGTAGTGGCCAATGCTTCTCATGCTTGTTTTCATATTCTCATCTTGTAATCAATTTGTGATTGAATGCTTGTGCTTTAGGTAATACTTTGCATAGGTTTTCGGGTCTAGCCTTAGACACGAGAGTGCGGACTTAGGCTTTGGCGCGAGAGCGCAAACCGACCTTAGTGGTATATAGAAACCTATACCCTTGACTTCCCAATTACCCTATCACACTTATGAACCCGACCTAACCCTACTCCTTTCTATATTTGAGTTCACCTTCTCCTTAGTCTTTAGTTGTTTTATTAGTTCTTGTTCTAGTTTGTTCATTGTTAGCCTAGTCCGTACCTCTTCAACCATCATAGTTAATCAATTCTAGTCTCTTGTGTTTGTTTGTGACTTAGTCTCGTTTTAGGTCGACCTAGTCTAGACATTACATAACCATCTCCGTGGACACGACCCGACTTACCCTTGCTACCCACTAGGATTAGTTGGACTCTAATTGTTGGAGGGGATCCACGACAAATCCCTACCATCAATTCCCTTGCAGCCAAACCCTGAAACCATGTAACAATCCAAGTAAGTGAGTGTTAAGGCCCATTCAAAAGAGGAAAGTCTTTCGAAAATTCACTGATTTAGACATCTCATACGATGAAGCCCTGACACTCGCCACCCAACAAGGCCCACTATCTCCGTTAGAGTCAACACACGAACCTCTTTTAGGGCCATTGAGAAAATTATGGGATTCCAAAACCTTCTGCTCTTTTCGCCGAGGACCTGGTCATAAAACCTAATTCTGCACCAAGTTAAAGCACGCCATCCTAAACATGATCGAAGAAGGAACATTCCGTCCCTCAAAACAATAAAAGGCGGATTTCACCATTAGGAACACCGAGGGAGATATAGTCACATATGTGGTTGTCACGAGCTATTTCAAATCCCTCGACAGTCCATCAACAGAACTAAGTCCAAACCACCAATCAAGGGTCGCATCCCCAGAAGACTTCATAAGGATCTATGCCTAAGAAGAAGGCCCCGAGCCTAGGTCAATGTCATAGTAAGGTCAAGTCATAGTACTGTTATTTCTCTTCTAGCGTCATTGTTATGTTGAGTCAGAGGTACAAGGGCCTGTCCCAGCCTCCCCAAAAAGTCATGTCTCGGACACATTGTCCGCCTACTATTATCAATAAAAAGAAATAAACGTTTCTTCCTTTATAATACGCCTCGACAATCGCTTGATTTAAAATAATGCACTTTCTTGCTTAGAACTCGGTACTATGCCATTTATCGATAACTATCAAACAAACCTCAAAACAATGAGGAACCGAGATCCCGTGTTCTCTTTTCCCTATTCCATGTATGGTATAGAAAGCTACATAATTATCCCTTAGAACGAGCATTACTGAATCCTATGACGAATCTAGATAGTCACTTAACTTGTGATCAAAGACGGAAGACAAACTCATTTCCCACAATATACATCCCTCCAACAGTGACCGACCAATCCACCATAGGTGCTAGTCAAACCAAAAGTCTGAAATGGCCAAAAGGGGCCAAAGAAAAAAATGAATCCAAGGCCAAACTAAACTGGCCCAATTCAATGATCAAGACCGAACTCAATGGTCAAAATCAAATCTCAATCATCCAATTTAAATACGAGTACGAACAAAGAATAAAAATGAACAGACCGGTCAGCTAGCACCAAATATTAGCCTCCCTACATTACAACTCTTAAGACCTTTCTGAGACACTTGTTAGGAGACAGTCCGAAATTTTGAAGATTCAAGTTCAATAGGATAATCTGACATGCTAAAGTCGTATGCCTCAAATTACAATTTATAAGCACTTATATCTAAATACTAAAAACGTAGTAAAGTAGAAATAAGGGTCGAACCCAAGGGAATCAGATTAATCTAATTATGCTAACTAATTAAAGTGTAGATAAAATCGACCTCTAATGTAATTAAAGACCGTAGTAATCAAGGGGAGTTTTATGAAAGAAATTCTAATAAACTAAAGTAAAAAGGTAATAAATCGAGATATCAAATGATTTCAAAGGAACTTAGACACAAGCACAAATCCAACTCAATAGCGATTGATCATCGTAAGACGGTTTCAATTAATAATCTTGACTACTCTATCGTGAATATAAAATTCCAATTCTCTTACGAATAGTTAACTAAAACGAATCCCGTTCTTAATTAACCTTAACCGTAAAACAACCTAAACAATCCAGTTCTAGGTTCATTTAGACGGAAGCAATATAGATCTGAGAATTCGATAGAGAATAAATAGCACGTACAATCCAGTCGCGCCTTAGATATTTATGTGAATTGCTTCTAAATACTAATATCAATGTATCCCGTTCAATATTAATTCCTAGTTGTTACCAACGTAAAGTTAATCAGTAAATCCTACTCAATTAACAATACTAACGATAGAATGAAGAAATCAAGTACGTACTAGTTGTGCATCTAGCAATCAACAACAACATTCATAGAGTTAATAACAAAGCAATTCACAATAATCAAGATTAATAATTAAAAATTCAAACTCACAAACATTTATCAAGTGCTTCAATGACTTGAATCTAAGTAGAAGGAAATTAGTTACACATACTTGAAACGAAAAATTAGGGTTCTTCAAAGTTCTCCTTTTTTTCTTCCAATTCTTACGTTAAACTCTAGTAATAATAATAATAATACTAATCTCATCTAATCTATACTAATAGCAGTCTCCTACAAATAATAATTAAGGTAAGTCTATTACTTACCAAACTCTAATAATAAAATAAAATAAAATAATAATACTAATAAATAATAAGCTGACACGTAATCCAAAGCGACTCAAATTCTGTCTTAAATATCCGAGCTGACTGTCGGTTCCGCTTCTTCGTCTGGGCTTGTTCTTCTAGATCTTTGTCTTGGGCCGAATCAACTAAAGAATCATGTCGTGCTCTAAAATCCTCAAATTAGCTCATATAATAACCCCACGGACATTACACAAATACGACAGAATAACACCAATTTAGTCAACCAAATTACACCTAAATCATCGTTATAACCATGACTAAATACGGTCTATCAAATATCCCCACGCTTGAACCTTTACTCGTCCTCGATTAAAACTCGAAAAACACAATAAAAACATCACTAGTCCAAACACGCGGGAAAAACATTGCACTCAAGGCCCTCAATCGCCATCCTTCAAACTCCCTCAATCTATGAGGAAAAAAAATGCACAAGCAACTCCACACAAAAATTGGATATTAAACCAATTGCTCAAGTGTATCAACACAACCCAACGTCAAACTATTATCAGTGGCTTAACTCATCAAAACAAAGGACATAGCAAATAAACAGAAACTAATACCAACATCTAACGCCCCTTATTTCTCCAATCCTAAAACGGATCACATGTGCTACAAATGTCACCGGTGGTAGAAGATGTATACCACAATAATAATAATCCACAACCCACACATGTGATCAATCCTAAACACCTCTAATAGTTCAATACACACAATAAGCTTTGATTCTTTTTCAAGTGAAATAGTTACAATGTTTCCTTTGACTTTGTAATATACTAATTTTGATAATGCAATCTTATCCTATACTGTATTTTCTTGGATAATACGTATTCGTCAAGCTATTATTTTCTATATGGTTTTATGTCATTGAGTAACATATCTCATTTAGTTGGTAACAATGTATATTTATGTTATAAAGGCATCAAATGGTTGTAAAAAAAATCATAGTGACAACATAAAGCGTCAAAAATATGAGAATTCCTGAAACAAAAAAGTGTCGCTTGTTAAAAGCACATACGACGGATTAAAGTGTCAATAACGCTGACGCATAAAAGTGACGCCAATACTAACGCTTAAAAGCGTCAATAAATCCTGACGCCCCAAAACTCGATGCTTTAGTAAAGCGTCAAGAAATAAAATAATGACCTTTTTAAGCGTCGAGAACATGCCAAAAAAGCGTCCCCATTGTCAGTGATTTGTAGTAGTGTATGGAAGGTTACAAAAGCAAGCGCGACAAACGAGAAAAGAATGAAAAGAGGAAGGCTGATAACATAAAGGTGACCATTAATATCAACGTCATTACACCAAAAGCCACATCAGCAGGATAAGGAGGCCGGTACCCCTATTATACAGTCTGGCATCGATAAGCAAAAAAGGGGGGGCGGCACCCCATCTAACAAACCGGCACTATCTACCAAAATAAAAGACTATAATAAACAAGGACGACAACGGAGAAGGTCATTAGCAGCATCCATGAAAGCATCAGTGCACATCCCCACCAAAATACGTCACCCTTCCTCCCCTATGGTTGGCCTCAACCGGCAAAACGAGGCCCAACCGAGCTTAAGAACCTAATCACGGTCTTCCTCGACAGAATCCTCCTAGGGAAGGGGAGAGGGAGAGCGAGTAGACGGGGTCGGAGACCCCAGAGAAGGACGCGGGGCACGGGTCCTAGAAGGGGGCGAACCATAGCCCTCCTCCATATCATCGTCGGAGCAGCAAAGGCACCGACCTCGAGGTATTCTCGACGACAAGGAAGAGCTACTCCCGGAAGAGGTAGAGTCGCTAGACGAACCCCCAGAAGAGGGACACTCCGAGTCGATGTCAGGCTCTAACACCCCATGGTGCAACCTGCCCCTCCTCCTCCGACGAGGGTCAAGAGCACCAAAGGACGGCCTGACCGGTCCCCCAGCAGGAACAGAAGGGGGGGGGGGAATCAGCACTTCACCCCTGGGGGGAGGGCCACGATTGAGCCCCGCGAGCAACATGACGCCTCGCTCCTCCGAGGCCACGAAGGCTCAGGGGAGGGAAGGCGGCGACGCCGCCTAACGGGGGCGGCGGTGGCTCTAAAGGTTGAGGGGAGTTACTGCCAGAGGAGGACATGACTAGAATGGAGTTTACTAGGAAAAGTTGGGGATTGAGAAGGTGACCATAAATGGCAAAAAAATATGGGGGTTATATAGGCATGCAAGCCATTCATTCAACTCATTTAATTCTCACAACCCCCCAACCACCTAGGGAGTAATGAAGAGTGCCTTGGAAAGACAAGTGATCATCATTATCCCTAGGGTGCCCTAGCCAAGTAGAGGAATACAAATGGACTCGAAAGAAACGCACGCAACCCCGAGGCACCTCGCCCAAGCATAACTACTCGCCGGCCGTCATCAGCCAGAGCCCTTAGTGAACCACCAGTGATGGGGCAATTGATGGAGGTCGGTACATCAGCACTCAGGTAGTCGGCCGCCGGCCAACGAAGGTACCCCTCACCCACGCGGGACTAATGCCAGACTTACATGAGGAGGCCGACGTACCCTCGACGACTGGGAGGAGGAAGGTATGCGCGGGAATTTTTCCTATAAATACCAAGGAGGCCTCCACCGGAAAAAGGATCACAAAATATACACCATTCATCTCCCTAAAAAGCTAAGTAAATCCCTTACTAAAAGAGATCACTTTCTTAGCCTTGTTCACTGACTTGAGCGTCGGAGAGGCAACCTCTAACACCCTCCGAGGCCCTCGTTCGTTCATTGTGTAGTTACAAAGTACGACACTATTCTAAGGACGAAGGGGGAGCAAACCGATCACCACCGGCCTTAGAAATTCGATTGTTTACTACCCAAACAATTATTATTATTATTATTTTACTTATTTATTTATTTATTTATTATTATTATTATTATTATTATTATTTGGTTTTTTTATATATTTGTTTTTCATTTTTAAAAAATTATTTGATAATTTATATAAGTAATTATTAGTTTGCAGCTTCTATCAATTCAGCTCAGCTTCTATTAGATCAGCTCAGCTCTTATCCGTCCAGCTCAGCTTCTATCAGACCAGCTTAACTCAGCTCAGCCCTGTCTCAGCCGAAAAGAACAGGGCCTAAGACCATGTACAATAGAGAGAACATTTTCATCCACTTATTTCTTCTCTTCCCCTTTTTTTGAAACCTCATACTCTCTTTCATCTAATACACTTTTCACTATCAACATCTGTGGACGCTGCCCCCCGCTCGTCGCACAGAACGAGCGGCGACCGCCCACACGGACCGTCGGATGCCTCGGTCCGGGGTCGATCCGATCCCGCGTTCGGGCCGAAGTTTCAGACCTTGATTTAATTTGGTTGAAAATTGGAATTGTACTTGATAGATGTATGGGCGCATCTATATTTCCGTTGAATTGATCAAGATGTGGTTGTAAATGTTTAAAGGCCGATTCATTTGGTTTGGCGACCGCTTTGTAAATATTTAAAGACCGATTTGTGGAGTCACCACGTAATTTTTGGGCACTCGGAAACCGTTTAAGTGAATTTTAATCCTTGGCCGGCTCAAAGCTGAGTGACATGGGGTTCTAAAGATAGAGACTTGTACCCTAAAGCATCCCATAGCTAGAATGACTCTCATTGCCAATGGTTTCGGACATCCGGAAACCGTAGATTCTGAGTAAGGGGTGAGGGTACGTATTGGGAAGCCAACATCCAATAGACATCAACACGCAATCTCGCCCGCACGTAACGGCCTCTACTAATCAATTAGTGGGATGATAACTTCATTTCAATTGTGGCGTAAATGCGATAATGTAGACACCCGCATTTGGCTGCTAGTGTCTATAGCCTTCTCCGACAAAACACCCGATGATGATCGGACGTATACGTGCTTTAACGCACTCGAATATGGGCTCGGAATCAGTAATGTCTGGCATGGGCTTTTAGCGGAGTAAAAATATCACAAAACCGACCTCAAATTCAGGTCCAGTGGGTCGTTTCCAATCAAATATAACTAATTTTGGGTCAAAACCGACACCATAAATAAAACTGTCTTTTAGCGACCGGGTCAAAACCCGGTCAAGAACGAATCCGACACAAAAACCAGCCAAGTGCGCTTCTAGAAGCTAGCCTCAACTACCAAATCACATTAAAAAAGTCAACAAATCATCCCCTAATTACACTCCATCCGTTTTGACCCATTCGGTCGAGTGGCCCTGAACCCGGGTATTTCTTCTATAAATACCCCGTCACCCTAAGCCATTTTGACAACTTTTTTCAAGCTTTCACCACCTTCAAACTCTTATACTTTCAGCCACATTTCAGCCATCAATCACCACCATTTCGACATCTCCCTATACACACACTTACGTTCTTAAATCCCGAGAGCAAAACTCGTAAAATCCTTTTCTACAAACCACATGCACACCATAACTCCCCTACGTATCTCGACGCTCCCGTGACTTTGCCACCATTTGCCGAGCCTTATTCCGAGAAAAAAAAACATGTAGGTTGAGGGTGTAAAAATCCAATCCCGACATTTCTCCTTTCTCTCTTCTCCTCTTCATTTTTTTTTATGTATTTCGTTTTTATTTTTTTTTATTTTGCTTTTGTTACTAGTATTATTAATATCATAGTACCACTATAAAATATTCGTCTATTCGTGTCGAATGATGCCCGTATTTTATATACACTTTTTATGCCTTTTATACGCGCATTCTCGTGTTTATTGAATAGTGAAAACTATTATTTTGCCCCGATTTGGCTACTTTGTGGTGCGTATTGTCTTATTGTAGGAACGGAAGCCACAGGAGCTAAAACGGACCAAAACCGAGCAAAAACAAAGCTGGAAGAGCTGATCGCTGAACTGGGTGTAATAGTCGACCGACTATTATGATAGTCGGCCGACCATGACGATAGTCGACCGACATTTTATATAGTCGACCGACTATTCTGGAACCTGCAGAAGATCAAATAAATGAATAATTAGTCGACCGACTATTAAAATAGTCGGTCGACTATTTCCTGGACCGCGGACAGATTTCGTGTTCAGCAAGCAGTTTCCTAAACCGTTTTTAACTCACTCTAAGTTGTATAAATAGGGCTTTTCAGCCACTTTTATTTTTACTTCTCCACTTCTCTACTTTTAGACTTTTACTCCTTCTCCTTAGACTTTTATTTAGATCTCTTCTAGTTTAATTTCTTCCTTTAAAACTCGGTTATTGTAAGACTTCAAGATTCGAATCGCCTTTATTCCTCTTGGTAATTTAGTCTAATCTTTCTTCCTTCTTCCTTCTTCTTCGTTCTTGATTATTCTTAATCTTTGTTTGTTTTCTTCTTCACACTTTATTATTCTTCATCTTTGTTTTATGCTTGTCGTAATTTTACTATTATTCATCATGTTTAATCTAGTAAATTATTTTATTAATCTTGTTGTTCTTGAATTAATTATTAATTATGAGTAGCTAATTTCCTTCGCTATGATTTAGGGGATCTGCGAATTGAATGTGGTCGTTAAATAATTTATAGATCTGTCAATGATATTGTGTCTGAGGTATTAGTTGTAGCATATAATCGCTATTAGTCAGTTAATGCGCATGATTGATTAATTGAATTCGGTAAACTTGAACCTAAGATCGGAAGCTTGGTAAAAGTTAGACTTGCTACAACACATTAGTTTGCCCTACGAAGATCGGAAGCCTTTAGACGCATGCTAGGGTGAATAGCGGACCGGAAGGACCTTTTCACTACCCCTTAGACCAATATCTGCGACAGGCCTGTGACTTAGACCGTGACCATATGAGATTCGTAGTGAACCGATAATCCTAGTTTTCTCTCACTATAGATTCGTCTTAATTCATCTTATTTATTTTAGTTATTTCTTCTCTTTTAATTCTCTTTCCTTCACTACTTTAGTTTAGTTAAACACAAAACCAAAAAAAAACCCCGATTTGTTACTTAGATAGACTTTAATTGCGAGTAGGATTTATTTGTCTCCCTGTGAAATCGATCTCGACTTCCCTTGCTATATTTTTAGTTGGACCGTAGTTGGTTATTTTTTATAGGTACACGACTAGCTTATCAAATTTTGGTGCCGTTTCCAGGGAGACGGTTAATTTTACTCGTCGTTTTAGTTTATATTTTTTCTCAGGGAACTTTCGTTCCTTGAGACGGTTCTCATATTTTTCTTCTTAGTTCTGTGTGTGCCCAGGTCTAACAAGTCCGAGCTTCATCCATTTGATCCCGAACCCGAGAAGACTTTACGAGCTAGACGGAGTTTTTGGAGGGAAGTACGTCAAGCGGAAAAATCTAACCCGCTTGACCCAGTTTCCACTAACCTAGAAGTGGAATATTCGTCCCACGAAGAGGTCGACTGTAGCACCAAATCAGACGTCGAGTCAGATATCTCAATTCCGATCATGCCGCCAAAGCTTTCCACTTACTCTGAGCCGACTCAGGCTAACATCCCGAAAGGATGGAAGCTACCTACTCCTACCACTGGCTATTTCGAGATTCGTCCCGCTTATATCAATTTAGTGGAGCGAAATACCTTCTCGGGCAAGAAAAACGAAGACCCCGGACAGCAAATGGAAATATTCACTGATTATTGTTGTTCGATTCCAGTTGCTCCCGGGTTAACACAGGAACAAGTAATGGAGGCCTTATTTCCATTTTCTCTTGCAGGTCCAGCCCGTAGATGGTATCGAGACTTGGATAAAGAAGCAGCCAATATTAATGACTGGAACTCGTTGTCGCTTGCTTTTTATAAGCATAACTACCCTCCTCAGCGCACCAATCAGATACGGAGTCAAATAACCAGTTTTAAGCAAGGACCGTTGGAAGATCTAAACGAAACATGGACTAGATTTAAGGATCTAGTCCATTCTATTCCTCACCACGGATTCCAACCATGGTTCTTATGTAATCAATTTTATAACGATTTATTTGATGATAATCGTGTTATTCTTGATGGTACAGCTAACGGACGTTTCCAAAACAATGTTGATGATGACAAGGGTTGGAAATTGATCGAGGAAATGGCCACGCATCGAGCTGAGTACAGAAATACGAGGGGAAGTGTTCGGGTAGCCGCAGCAGAAACCAGTGAGATTATGGCTCAATTTGATCATCTTCATGCCCGTCTCAATAAAATTCAGAATCCGCCTCATAGAAACGAGTCGAATCAGCAAACTGTCCATGCTAACCGGAGGCCATGTGTGAGCGATGTGCTACCGAAGGTCATAGCGCGGGGGAATGTATGACCGGGATGGAGCAAGTTCTAGCTTTTCAACATTACAAGCAAGGTAATCCCTATTCTAATTATTATAATGAGAGGACTAGGGAACATCCGAACTTCAGTTGGACAAGTAAGAATGTGTTGAACCCAGTTCCTCTGCCGAAGCAACAATCGTATGTTCCGCCTCATCGCGGACAACAACAAGGTTTCCAAAAGCCTCTAGCTCTTCCACCGTCGTCTCAACCTCTTGTTATTCTTCCTCCACCACCTGTGACTCCGGCTTCAGTTCCTAGAGAATATCAGGAATTGAAGAGTATGATGCAATCTCTTATGATCCAGATGCAGAAAAGTGACCAATCCAACGATGCACAGATCAAGATGTTGGAGACGCAGGTGGCGCAACTTGTCACAAATCAGTCTACTAGGCAACCGGGGACACTACCATCACAGCCGGAAAAACCGTACGATACGGCCAACGCGATTCAGCTTCGTAGCGGCCTTACTTATGACAAACCCAAGATGCCTAGTTATGATAATTCTGTTATTGTGGAGGATGTAATTAAGGATGTAATTGATGATGTATCGTTAACAACTGCTGAAACTGCTGTGAATGACGAATTGGTCAATAATAGTCGACCGACTATTTCAGATAGTCGATCAACTATCATTGACAGATTACCAGAAACTGCAGGTGAGGAGAAAAATAGTCGACCGACTATTATTAATAGTCGACTGACTATTCCTGATAGTCAACCAACTATTCCAAAGACGGAATCCAGATCCGAGTTGGTCGCTGCTAATAAGACGTCTGATGCTGAAGTGGAAACAGGTGTTCTGTAAGATAAAGCTGCTGAACAGGTCAAAATTCAAGTTCCTTTTCCTAGCCGGTTGAAGAATAAGAAGGTTGAGAACCAGTTCAGTAAGTTTATGGAGGTCGTCAAAAATCTCCAGGTAACCGTTCCCTTCACGGAATTAATTACCCAGGTACCCTCTTATGCGAAATTTATGAAGGATATTTTGACCCGTAAGAGGAATTTTAATGAACATGAGACCATTGCTTTTACTGCTGAGTGTAGTGCTCTAATCCAAAGTAAGTCTCCACCCAAACTAAAAGACCCGGGTAGTTTTTTCATACCATGCACCATAGGTACCCATGTGATTGATAAAGCTTTATGCGATTTGGGTGAAAGTGTCAGTGTTATGCCCTATTTAGTTTGCGAGACACTGAATATGGGTCAGCTTAAAGTCACGAGTGTGACTCTTCAAATGGCTGATAGGTCAGTCAAACGTCCTCTAGGAATCTTAGAGGATGTCCCCGTTAGGATAGGTAAATTCTTTATACCTGCCGATTTCATTGTTTTAGATATGGCTGAGGATACCCAGATTCCTATAATTTTAGGTAGGCCATTTCTACATACTGCAGGGGCTATTATAGATGTCAAGCACGGACGCTTGACTCTAGAGGTGGGGGACGATAAAGTGACCTTTAACTTGGCTAACACATTAGCTAAGCCTATGATAGAGGACACATGCTATGCTCTCGATATCATTGATGATGATGTTTATGATGTTTGTATGGGTTCCCTGAGTAGGGACCCACTCGAGGCTTTGATGTGTTTAGAGACTTGTGCAGGTGATGAGCTTAATGATGAAGCTGTGTGGGATATGTTAGGATCTACACAATATATACCGGACCATGTATTTCTAGACGATCCTAAGTCTTATCCCGTCATCATAAGTAATAAAGTAGACAAGAAGAAGTCCACTGCAAGCAATCGTTTCAAGGTGAATGACCAACATTACCATGTTAAGGATGAGAAAGGAGGAGAAGTTGAGGTTTTGTACCTCGATACAGACACCAACTGAGCAAGGTGACTACGGTCGTGCGGGACCTTAAACCAGCGCTGACCGAAAGGCAACCTGCTTAGAGAACAGTTAAAATATGCTTTAGAGAACACCTTAGGTGTGTTATCTAGCGCAGTGTTCTATAAAGCTTAGAGAACGGTTGGAAGAGACGTTTTGTATTGATAGTTATAAAGAACAGTTGTACTTGTAACCTGTTCTCTATTCCCTAAGGAAAGAGAAGATTTATGTCATAGAGGCGTTCTCTATTCCCTAAGAATAGAGAATAGTTATACCATTGAGGCGTTCTCTATATCTATTTATATATTTAATAAAAAGATTATATATATATATATATATATATATATATATATATATATATATATATATATATATATATATAAGCCACAATATTGAAATATAATAATCATATTTTTATTACTTCTAAATTCAGAATTACAACATACTAAATATCGTTTATCATTCTACCCACAATACATACTACATACTGGAAAATACTCTCTCCAAGTAATTAGTTTACTAATGAATCGATAATACAAAGCTAACTTAAAAAACACTACCCCATTAGCTCCAATTGAAATGAGCAATTACAAAACCAAATGCTTCACCTACTTGAGACTAAGCATCTTCCAGCACCTACACAATCCAAGGAGGATAACATATATTCAGTCAGTCATTCAAATGTAAAATCAAGTATATTAGGCATTATAAACTATCAATATTCAAGCAGACTGTCTAAAAATTATGAAGTCTAACTTTATAACAAAAGAAATCAATGAATTTCCATGACTTAGCCGCAAGATCTTCACCATATACCTCACAGATTCTGAACATATGTATCAAACTATTACGGAGTAGCAATTAGAAGAGTTTAAATCATTTTGCTCTGCCTTAGGCCACAATCATTAGTGAAGGGAGACATCGTCCAAAAACAATTACTCCGTACAAAGTAACACTAGAGCTTACTCAGATGTATGAATACCCAAAATTTAAATGTGTGATATATACATGTCAACTTATTTTTTATAGAGCACACTACTACTAATTAATTAACATGGACAATAAAAAAAAATGTGCTGAAGTAATTCATCAATTAACAAAGGAAACGAACCTTTGAGCCATGTTTTATTAGTAGTTTTTTCCAAATCAATATGATGTCTCTATATTGTATTTTTTATACAACTATTATCCTGAGCCCATATCATACCCATAAAAGGATTATTTTAGTTAGTGACTCGGAAGATATAGGAGATTCTAGAGCCAGAAAGTCAGTTTGGTATAATAAAACACTAAATTTCCAACACTACTAGGCGACAATGCTTCGAAAATGGAAGAACGCGATGTAGCTGCTAATAACATTGAGAATAATGTAATAACTAATTACCTCAAGAGATCATTCTTATTATCTATGAAGTATAACAAAGCCTCTAAGATGATTTAAATATAAAAAAATCACTAGATATTGAGTTCATGAATAGGTAAGCATAATTGAATGTGAGAATGTGAGTGGTCCTATTGATTGAATCAATGTAATATTTGATAATGGTCACAAATACTTACTTCTATGCAATATTACTCTGCTTACCATAAGCTTGAGTGGAAATTTCACTATAAAGAATAAAAGAGGTAATACTCTACTTACCATGATTCCATAACTGGTGCATGAAACCTTTGCTTCATTGATGCTATGAGTAGCGGAATTAAAGTTGTTCTTTATCTGTTTGTGGACAAGCGTAGAATGACATCCCACATGAATCATTTTTCTATAGGATCCATGCCTACAAGGTACATCACACGTGAACAATAACCAAGTTTGAATGAAAATGAAAAATTCAACTTGATGATGATATTAACATGGATAAATATAGAATGACATGAAAGAATTATTAATTAATATGCATAGCGTCATTAAATGCCCAATACATGAATTTTACGATTGAAGGCAACTTTAAAATATGAGAGGCAACGACATAGTAACTAGGTGATACGAGGTGGGATAATATCCCATATTCTTATATTGTCGATCATTGCCAATTCAAATTCATAGCGGAAGGCATACAGAAATCGAGTTATACGCGCATTAAAAAATGAAATTGAACACATAATTTACTTTGAAACGCTACAAACCAAATCAGTATGATGGAAATTCAAAAGGAGAGATTCGGGCAATTAAATACCAATCTATACAATGTAGCTCTCTATGGAAACACACCGTCTTTAACTAACATGATACACGAAGATTCTTTACTCCTTGCCTTACAAACATCATAAATTTCGAGCAAGCACGATGAGGATCAACAATAGCCTTAACTGTAAGGTACAATTACATAGATAAGTTGTAGTTCATTACGAATTGTAGTTTTATATGTAAGCAGTAATATTATTCACATCCAGTTCATGAAAAACGAAGTACACAATCCCAAATTGAAATTAGGGTTTACTCATACTGAAATCGAAAACAAACAAGCTAAGTGAACGGAAATCAAAACATACCAATTGAAGAGAACTATAATGAATTGAGTCAAAAGGAACTGATAATTGAAACAACATACAAAAACACATTAAAATTATGTCGAATTAAAATTTGGGGGATTAATTATTAGCAGTAAATGAAAAGGAATAGAGGGATTGATTGGATTACCAAGAGAATCATCCAGTAGACCTTCGTTTTCCTCGATCTGCAATTTCTCGACATCAAACTCGCAGATTTGTCGAATTTTATACAGTTCTCTCTCCAGTAAACAATGTTCATATCAATTTGAGTGATTATTTTAGGGTTTGCAAATTTGAGATTAAGGGTTTTGATGGAGGATTAATTTTGGGTGAAGTCGAAATCAGTTGTAGACGTGTTACTGATGATGGATAATCGATGTTATTGTAGAGTTTTGCAATGGTGTTTGAAGGGTTTTGATGAAGTGAAGAATTGAAGATGACTGAGAAACATCCATGTTTATAATATTCACTCCGTATTACTACTCCCCTATATTTTATGTATTTTGTTTTTTTAATTTGTCTTCTGGAGTACATTAGATAACACTTGCCCCTATAAGTGTTATCTATTAATCTTTTAGATAACACTTGCTTCATAAGTGTCATCTATTAATCGTTTAGATAACACTTATTTGCAAGGTGTGTTCTCTATTATCTTAGATAACGGTTATCTACGTAGTGCGTTTTCTATTTGGTGTTTCTTATTACACATTTTGTGGTAGTAAAACATTTGTACCTGCATTTAGTTAGTTAGAGCATATTTAATTTTCTGCATTATAGATTTTTGTGCGGGTGAGAACGAGGGTCTAAAGGCTGAAAGTGAGTTTTGCAGAGAACGGCCTGCTGACGGAAGACTAGAATGAGTCAACAATAGTCGACCGACTATTTTTATAGTCGGCCGACTATTCTTATTATCGGGCGACTATTTTTTTAGTCTACCGACAATTCTGGCAAAATTTTGGCAAAGTTCGCACACCTAACTATTTCCGAGACATAAGCTATTTTTCTCCTTCTCACTCTCTTATTTCAGTTAGTTATTGAAAAAATAAATAATAATAATAACTCTTAAACCCTATTCTCTCTCTCACTCCTCCCACCTACCTCCATCCTTAACATTCATCTTCTACATTCAAATCTTCATCTTTAACCCCTACCAATCTTCTTCTCTCCATCACTTTTCTTCTTTAACCTTGTCATCTTTTGCTATTTTTCTTGTCTTTATTGAAGTTGCAACTGCTTTCCGGCCATTAAAGTAAGTTTCCTCTTACTTTTTTCGTCTGTTTCTTTCTGCTGTCCGCCGGAGTTTTCGCCGACCGTCGAAATAGTCGGACGACTATTACGATAGTTGGGCGACTATTATTTTGGTCGGACGACTATTGTTTCTGTCAAGCGACTATCGCGACTTTCAGGCGACATTCTGGGTCTCTGTCGCGACTCTTCGGGGTCTGGTTCCAGCATTCAGTTTCAGTTTATGACTTAGTTTGTGCAAGATTTCTGCTATTGTGATGGGAAGGATTTGCCGTGGATCCCGCCACCAAATAATAACCAACTAACCTAACTAGGGTAGCTAGGGCAAGTCGGGTCGATCCACAGGGACGGAAATGGGTTTAGACTAATGGGTGCTACGGTCTAGGACTAGGTTCAAGACAAGCTAATCTAGGGTGATGGCTAAGGACTAGACTAAGGTCTAAAACACGAAAAAGGAGGACAGAACAAGCAACTAATGACTAAGGGAAGCAAGGATAACAATAAGAATGAAAACTAGGGTTAGGTCGGGTTCATGGATGCAAAGAAGACAAAAAGGGAAAAAACGGGGTTACTAACATGCTTTCGAGGCCTAGGTTCCGCCGATCGGGCTCTCGCTACGTAATCGGCCTAGGGGTCGTCCTCACCGGGCTCTCGCTACGTAATGAGGCGACCAAACCAACCAACCAAACACAAACATACAAGAGAAGATGCAAGAAAAACAAGGATTGATCGTCTCTAGTCTCACAAGCATTTCATCGAACATGTGGAGTGCAAGGTAAATGGGAAACAACAAAAGCAACATCTAATACCACCCATCTCACCCTAATCATCCACAATCACACCCAATCTCCCTAATAACCCTAGCAAGAGTCTACTCAAACATATCTAATGCTAAAACTAACACTAACAAGATAAACCAAAACAAGAACAAGAGCATACATATGTAAAACTAACAACGATGATGAACAAAACAATAAACAAGATCTAAAGATTGAAACTTGAATAATAAAACAAAGATTAAGAGAAAGGAAAAGAGATTATACCATACTAGAAGATGAAAGGAAGAATGAAAACTTGTATAAAAGAGAAAACCCAAAACAATCTCCCAAGGTTGTCAATCTTGGTTGAATCTTGAAGAATTCAATTAATACAAGGGGTTTAGTGACTAATCTACACTAATCTAGGCTAATCTAGGCTAAAGTAATCTAGGGTTTAGTGGGTAATGTCTAACCTTTTCTAAGATTACAAGAGGGGGGTATTTATAAGGTTACAAGAGTGAAGGAGAAGAAAAGAAGAGTCACGCGGCTACAGCACTTCTTCCCGGTCGGGATGGACCATCCTTCCCGGTCGGGAAGCTCTCTTCCCGGTCAGGATCAAGCATAACACCGGGCTGTGTTATCAATAACACCAGGCGGTGTTATTGCTCTTCCCGGTCGGGACGGCCAGATCAGTAGCCTCTTCATTCATGCACTCCTTCCCGACCGGGAAGGCTACTCTTCCCGCCCGGGAAGGGTCTTGTAGGCCTCCAATATGATCATAAAGGTCCCTCCTTGCTTCTCATGGGCTTCTCATCGACTCTCGGTGCTCGGGATCGAGTCTAAGGAGCTCGTGAATGGGTCCCAAGGTCTCGGGATCGAATCTAAGGCACCGAGTGATCGTTCCTTCTCTTCGTTGGCTCCAAATGTGTAGGAAACGAGTTGGAATCGTTCCAATTCTCCATGAATGGTCTTGGGAACCTAAAACGAACTAGAAGAAGCATAAGTAGCCCAGAAACCGCTCCCAAAGAGCGATTTCACAAGAGAAACCGGGACCAAACACAACAAATAGGCACTACAAACTACACTTATCAACTCCCCCACACTTAACCCTTACTCGCCCTCGAGTAAGCACGAACTAACTACTAAACTAATAAAAACTAATATACTAGCCGAGCGGGTATTAGCGCACCCTACGCCCTTTCAACTCACGCGAGAACACTTAGAGGAAAAGTGCACTCCGCAAGGCAAGTAAGGTCTTGCGACAAAATTGTGGATGCAACCGGACACGAAAACACACAAACAAACAAACAAACAAACAAACATACAAACAAACAAGTAATCGGTTGCACCCAAAAAAGAAATAAATACCGCTTCCCTCTAAAAAGCGGTGAAAGAAGCACCGGTTTAGGACTCAAGGCAAGTGACAACGTTCCCAACCTAATAACACAAATCGAAATGAACAAAACCCTAATAGTATGTCAACAAAGCAATAAAAACGTTGGTAACTTACCTAGGTCCTCCTAACCTTCTAAGAACGTACTACGGGACGATCGGCGGGATGGAAAAAGGATGAACCACGGTGCTAGTCGACACTGTAGGTAAGTGAGACCCCGCCCCCTTCAGCGATAAGCCAAGAGGGTCGTCCCATGCTCAAAAGCGCCCAACTAGTCCAAGTAAAAAGGTGGATATGATTGCAAAATGAGGGAAGACCGATCATTACCGCTATCATCCTTCCTAGGAACTCGGTCCTTTGGTAGGCTCTTCACGGTAACGATCGGAAAAAGGCTTATTTTGAGTGGGTGAGAATCTTTTTGTGAGATATTTTCTTTGGCATTTTTTTTTCTTCATTTGGCTTTTGAGTTGCTATGCCATTTCTTTTTCTTCTTTTGTATTTTCTTTTTGATTTGTTGTGCCTTTTATTTTTCTTCTTCTTTTTTTTTTTGACTTGGCTAGCCGTTTTGATGAATCATGTTTTGTAGGCATTTCTTGCAACCAAGTAAGAATTTTAACAATTTGCAACTTATTTGTGGAAATGTGTAGGAGGTAGGAAAATGGGTGAGTAGGGCGCGCTTTCCCTTCAAACCCACAAAAAGGTGGAAAACTTCGACTAATCAAACAATTTCGAACATGGTCACCTAAGGAACGGGACTCGGCAACCAAGGCCTTTTCACACCGTGGATGGTCGTAGTGGTCAAAATGCAAATCCCATAGTAAATCCCTAGTAGACTAGGTGGACTCAAGGTAAAGGACCAACGAAACTATTGATTTAGGGTCATCCTACTAGACTAAAGTCCAAGACTCGACTCATATTACTAGAAAGGGAAAGTAAACACTTGCACACTAGCCTCAAAACCGGGTTTTCGAAAACCTTTTATTACACAAGACACAAACAAACAAGACAAAACAAAGACACGACAAAAACGAAAGAAAATGAGACAAAGACACAAAACAAAACAAAACAAAACAAACACATAAAGAGAACAGACACCACCCCAAACTTCCAAACAAGCCACCAAATCAACCACAAACTCTACAAAGCTCCACCCGAGCACACATCATCACAAAATCTCCTCCAAACTCCACAAGAGATAAAGAGGAAAAAGGGATAAAAAGATGTTACCGGATGTCTTGAAAGCCTTCCAAAGTTAACGGTGATTAAGCGACCTACAAGGAAAAAGGGAGGCAAAACACGCACAACACAACAAATATACGACACAACGACACAAAAGGAAAAGACACAAAGGAAAAATCTTTTCGATTTTTATGAAATTTTTCAAATTTTTAGGGATTTTTAAGATTTTTTCGAAAAAAAGACGAAAATAAAACTAAACTAGACTACGATATCGCTCCCCTACACTTAAACCAAGCAATGTCCTCATGCTCAATCGGTAGTGTGTGGAGACACTAAAAACAAGAGAAACTACGAAAATAAAGCTAAAAATCAAAAATAAAGGTGGAGAAGAGGGAATGTGTCCGGCCGGGGTGTAGTCAAGTCACCATGGGCCGAGACGAGAAAAGACATGGATGGGGGAAGAAATAAAAAGAAGGAAATAAAAGGAAATGGGAGGGGAGGACTAGGTGTAATCAAGTCACCTAGCCCGGATTCCGCCCGAATCCGACTAAATCCTAAAAAAAGAAAGAGAAATCGAAGAAAAAGTGAAAATACTTGCAAATTTGGATTTTGAAATGACTCTCGATGTAGTCACGTCATTGAGAATCGGGAGCAATGACTACCAAGGCCCCGAGGGCCACCATGACACAAATGATAAGGGGAAGGGGAACAAACAAAGGGAGACAAGCAATAAAAGACGGAAAAGAAAGGATAGTTGCCGTACCAATCGGTTAGCAACTCACTAACTCCATCGTCTCAATGTTCGATATCGGCACATAACTTGTCTTCATCATTGTTATTCCTCTTCATTATCGATATGGTTGCATGGTTGAAGTACTAGGCTTGCAATGGTATAAGGAGGTGGGCTTTGAGGTTAAACTCGGTGTATAGTGAAGATAAAGATGAGATGAAGGTATATATATGAAGTGTAGGGATCATGGATAGTTGCAAGGGTAGGTAGGGAGGTTGGGAGGGGGTATAAAGTGGTAGGGTGGGCTCACATGTCGAAGAGGAGGCAAAAAGAGGAGCAGGGCACCATTCCGGTCGGGATGACACACCCTTCCCGGTCGGGAAGCTTCCTTCCCGGTCGGGATCACACTCCAGAAAACCCAATTTTTGGTACACTCATCCCAATCGGGATGACATCCTTCCCGGTCGGGATGGCTCGTCCTTCCCGGTCGGGAAGAGTCTTCTAGCCCTTCATAATCTTGTAGCTTCACCCACGAGGCCACCAATACAACGAGACATGGAATCTCGTCCCCAAAAGCTTAAGAAAAGCTTCAAAAACCCGACTTCCTTTCTCAAAGTCCAAGCTCTATCAACAACCACTTCTCTCTAATGTTCATCTTCACTTCGCATCTATCAAGTAAACTCAATAAACACCATCAAATCTCTCCCTCACATCGCTCATCAAAATACCAAATTACAAGAATTCCACAAAACACACAAATCCTAGAAACAAAATCATAAATAACACAATTACAAACACAAGAACTCTAAAGAAGAGGAAAGAGGAATATACAACATGACGGTTCTTTAGGAACTCCGTCAAACCAAGAATGGGATTCCTCCTTCATATCCATAGCCATCAAGGGCTCGGAGGAGCAAGTCAAACGCACGAGCCACATCATAATGAGGGCTCAAGCAAACGAGCCAAGCTATCCTCCATGGCCTCCAAGGTGGAGGCAAGAAGTGGTAATCCAAAGACCCAACGTCATCTTGCATGTTGTCTCCGGGGTCTATCCATCCTAGAAGCTTTACCGACCTCTTCCTCCCTAAGCATCGTCTTCTAACACAACCAAAGCTTGAATTTCTAACACAAGTGTCAAAAGGGAGTTTAACCCTCTTCTTTTCATCAAGCGAACCCAAGTCATCAACAAGTTCCGGCCCAATATCTCCAAATCCTAAAACATCGTTCTTCCCTACATCATCAATAAGAAGAGATTTAAAACTCATGCAAGCGGTTTCAACCTCCTCTAAACCAAGATCCAAATTACACACAAGGGGTTCACAATATTTATATGGATTATCACGTATGGGCGACTTGATTTCTTCATTCATGTCCCATGACTTCACAATACCTATCAACTCACTCAACTCATCCCAAAGTTCAACATCCTCAACAATAGGCTCATAAGAAGCGGCATGAAGCTCAAGAGGAGGGAAAGCGGAGGGGATTGAAGGTTCAATAGTATAGAGGGGGTAGACTCTTGACTTTCCTCTATTATATCGGTGTTTTCATCAATGAAACTCTTCAAATTCCCACTATCCTCACCCAATTCTTCACCAAAAACTCCTCCATCAAGGATTATCTCCTCTTTCGCCTTTTCTTCGGTAGACGATTGAGGTTCTTCAAAGGAAATTTCGCTTCCAAAAGGAGCTTCATCGGCGACTTCGTGATTAGGTTGCTCCCTTTGCTCAAGTGAGCACCCTTCATCTAGTTGTGACGTTCGGGATAAAAACATTATGGTTTTAACCGATAACGCATTTAATCGAGCATCCATCACCTCGGTTTCCCTTTGATATTGGACCATGAATTCATCTTGGTTCTTTTGCATTTGAATGGCCATTTCTTGTTGGCTCCTTTGCAATTGAAGAATCGATTTATATAACTCCAAGTGGGGCATTTGGTGGTCATTGGGGTTTTGGAGTGCTACTTGGTAGTGAGGCTGAGGTGATTGGTAATATGGTGGGTTTTGGGGAAATTGGCTTCCATAAGGAGAAATATGATGAGGCAAGGTGGGTTCATGATAGTAATTTGAGTAATAACCACCACGATCACAAGGTTGATAAGCACTCACTCTATGGAAGTCGTTTCCATATCCTTGAAGCTCATACCCATTACCAAATGAAGCTTGGTGGTAGTTCGGATACATCATGGCATAGTCTCGATTCATGGAGGAATAGGAGTAGCTTGTTGTAGCTTTTATGGGTGGGGAGTTTAGATCGAACCTCATGCTTTGCTCGAAAATCGCGGCTCGTACCCGGTTGAGGACCTCTCGATCTAGCAACTGTCCGTTAAAGCGGCTCTAAGTCGTAAGATGAAGATGGTCACCACCTCTAGGCACAAACTGTAGACTAAGAGCAAACGTGAGAAGTCTAGTGCTTTTTGGGCACTAGACAAGAAGGAAATAAACTTCGCACACACAAGAAGCAAAAGAACAAAAAAAAAGGAAAAAAAGAAAAACACAAAAACAAAAGACAAAGTCAAGTAGATAAGCAAACTAGGTCTAAACTAGCACCGTCCCCGACAACGGCGCCAAATTGTTGGGAGGGATTTGCCGTGGATCCCCGCCAACAAATAAAAACCAACTACACCTAACACGTAGATAGGGAAAGTCGGGTCGAGTCCACGGGGACGGTAAGAGGTGTCTAGACTAAGGTCACCCAAATACAAGACTAGGTCAACTAGGCTAAACTAAACTAAAATGATAAAGGGGGATAAAGCTACGACTATGAATAAACTAAGACTAAAGGAAACAATGACTAAGTAAAGGAAGAAATCAAACAAGGTAAGAATAGGGTTAGGTCGGGTTCATAAGTGTAGTAGGATAGTTGGGAGATCGATGGTGCAAGGTTCACCTAGTTACTAAGGTTAGTCCACGCTCTCACGTCAAAGCCAATGTCCGCACTCTCGTGTCTAAGACAAAACCCGAATACTTATGCAAGATGTTACCCAATACACAAGGATTCAACCACAAATCAATCACACAATGAGGAGAGGAAGACAAGCAAGAGAAGTATTTGCAACTACTACTCTAACAAGCATTTCAACAAACACATAGTGTGTATAATATGTGACTAGTAACAAAGAATCCACCTTTACCCACAATCAAACCCTAATCATCCATAATCAACACTTAATCCCCCTACTAACCTCACAAAAAGTCTACTCAATCATATCTAAACAAACATTAACATAAACAAGAGAAATCAACACAAACACTAAAACATTCATAATGAAAGTGAAACTAGTAAGAACAATGAACAAAAGATAAAGATTGAAACTTGAATGATAAAACAAGATTAAGAGAAGGGAAAAGAGAGATTATACCATACAAGAAGGTGAAAGGAAGAATGAAAACTTGCATAAAAGAGAAAACCTAAATACATCAACCAAGGTTGTCCAGATTGGTAGAGATCTTCATGAATTCCAATATTACAAGGATTAAACTAAGATTAAGGACTAATTAAAGACTAATCTACACAAATCTAGGCTAATCTAGGCTAAGGTAATCTAGGGTTTAGTGGGTAATGTCTAACCTTTTCTAAGATTACAAGAGGGGGGTATTTATAGGGTTACCAGCGCTGACCGAAAGGCAACCTGCTTAGAGAACAGTTAAAATATGCTTTAGAGAACACCTTAGGTGTGTTATCTAGCGCAGTGTTCTATAAAGCTTAGAGAACGGTTGGAAGAGACGTTTTGTATTGATAGTTATAAAGAACAGTTGTACTTGTAACCTGTTCTCTATTCCCTAAGGAAAGAGAAGATTTATGTCATAGAGGCGTTCTCTATTCCCTAAGAATAGAGAATAGTTATACCATTGAGGCGTTCTCTATATCTATTTATATATTTAATAAAAAGATTATATATATATATATATATATATATATAAGCCACAATATTGAAATATAATAATCATATTTTTATTACTTCTAAATTCAGAATTACAACATACTAAATATCGTTTATCATTCTACCCACAATACATACTACATACTGGAAAATACTCTCTCCAAGTAATTAGTTTACTAATGAATCGATAATACAAAGCTAACTTAAAAAACACTACCCCATTAGCTCCAATTGAAATGAGCAATTACAAAACCAAATGCTTCACCTACTTGAGACTAAGCATCTTCCAGCACCTACACAATCCAAGGAGGATAACATATATTCAGTCAGTCATTCAAATGTAAAATCAAGTATATTAGGCATTATAAACTATCAATATTCAAGCAGACTGTCTAAAAATTATGAAGTCTAACTTTATAACAAAAGAAATCAATGAATTTCCATGACTTAGCCGCAAGATCTTCACCATATACCTCACAGATTCTGAACATATGTATCAAACTATTACGGAGTAGCAATTAGAAGAGTTTAAATCATTTTGCTCTGCCTTAGGCCACAATCATTAGTGAAGGGAGACATCGTCCAAAAACAATTACTCCGTACAAAGTAACACTAGAGCTTACTCAGATGTATGAATACCCAAAATTTAAATGTGTGATATATACATGTCAACTTATTTTTTATAGAGCACACTACTACTAATTAATTAACATGGACAATAAAAAAAAATGTGCTGAAGTAATTCATCAATTAACAAAGGAAACGAACCTTTGAGCCATGTTTTATTAGTAGTTTTTTCCAAATCAATATGATGTCTCTATATTGTATTTTTTATACAACTATTATCCTGAGCCCATATCATACCCATAAAAGGATTATTTTAGTTAGTGACTCGGAAGATATAGGAGATTCTAGAGCCAGAAAGTCAGTTTGGTATAATAAAACACTAAATTTCCAACACTACTAGGCGACAATGCTTCGAAAATGGAAGAACGCGATGTAGCTGCTAATAACATTGAGAATAATGTAATAACTAATTACCTCAAGAGATCATTCTTATTATCTATGAAGTATAACAAAGCCTCTAAGATGATTTAAATATAAAAAAATCACTAGATATTGAGTTCATGAATAGGTAAGCATAATTGAATGTGAGAATGTGAGTGGTCCTATTGATTGAATCAATGTAATATTTGATAATGGTCACAAATACTTACTTCTATGCAATATTACTCTGCTTACCATAAGCTTGAGTGGAAATTTCACTATAAAGAATAAAAGAGGTAATACTCTACTTACCATGATTCCATAACTGGTGCATGAAACCTTTGCTTCATTGATGCTATGAGTAGCGGAATTAAAGTTGTTCTTTATCTGTTTGTGGACAAGCGTAGAATGACATCCCACATGAATCATTTTTCTATAGGATCCATGCCTACAAGGTACATCACACGTGAACAATAACCAAGTTTGAATGAAAATGAAAAATTCAACTTGATGATGATATTAACATGGATAAATATAGAATGACATGAAAGAATTATTAATTAATATGCATAGCGTCATTAAATGCCCAATACATGAATTTTACGATTGAAGGCAACTTTAAAATATGAGAGGCAACGACATAGTAACTAGGTGATACGAGGTGGGATAATATCCCATATTCTTATATTGTCGATCATTGCCAATTCAAATTCATAGCGGAAGGCATACAGAAATCGAGTTATACGCGCATTAAAAAATGAAATTGAACACATAATTTACTTTGAAACGCTACAAACCAAATCAGTATGATGGAAATTCAAAAGGAGAGATTCGGGCAATTAAATACCAATCTATACAATGTAGCTCTCTATGGAAACACACCGTCTTTAACTAACATGATACACGAAGATTCTTTACTCCTTGCCTTACAAACATCATAAATTTCGAGCAAGCACGATGAGGATCAACAATAGCCTTAACTGTAAGGTACAATTACATAGATAAGTTGTAGTTCATTACGAATTGTAGTTTTATATGTAAGCAGTAATATTATTCACATCCAGTTCATGAAAAACGAAGTACACAATCCCAAATTGAAATTAGGGTTTACTCATACTGAAATCGAAAACAAACAAGCTAAGTGAACGGAAATCAAAACATACCAATTGAAGAGAACTATAATGAATTGAGTCAAAAGGAACTGATAATTGAAACAACATACAAAAACACATTAAAATTATGTCGAATTAAAATTTGGGGGATTAATTATTAGCAGTAAATGAAAAGGAATAGAGGGATTGATTGGATTACCAAGAGAATCATCCAGTAGACCTTCGTTTTCCTCGATCTGCAATTTCTCGACATCAAACTCGCAGATTTGTCGAATTTTATACAGTTCTCTCTCCAGTAAACAATGTTCATATCAATTTGAGTGATTATTTTAGGGTTTGCAAATTTGAGATTAAGGGTTTTGATGGAGGATTAATTTTGGGTGAAGTCGAAATCAGTTGTAGACGTGTTACTGATGATGGATAATCGATGTTATTGTAGAGTTTTGCAATGGTGTTTGAAGGGTTTTGATGAAGTGAAGAATTGAAGATGACTGAGAAACATCCATGTTTATAATATTCACTCCGTATTACTACTCCCCTATATTTTATGTATTTTGTTTTTTTAATTTGTCTTCTGGAGTACATTAGATAACACTTGCCCCTATAAGTGTTATCTATTAATCTTTTAGATAACACTTGCTTCATAAGTGTCATCTATTAATCGTTTAGATAACACTTATTTGCAAGGTGTGTTCTCTATTATCTTAGATAACGGTTATCTACGTAGTGCGTTTTCTATTTGGTGTTTCTTATTACACATTTTGTGGTAGTAAAACATTTGTACCTGCATTTAGTTAGTTAGAGCATATTTAATTTTCTGCATTATAGATTTTTGTGCGGGTGAGAACGAGGGTCTAAAGGCTGAAAGTGAGTTTTGCAGAGAACGGCCTGCTGACGGAAGACTAGAATGAGTCAACAATAGTCGACCGACTATTTTTATAGTCGGCCGACTATTCTTATTATCGGGCGACTATTTTTTTAGTCTACCGACAATTCTGGCAAAATTTTGGCAAAGTTCGCACACCTAACTATTTCCGAGACATAAGCTATTTTTCTCCTTCTCACTCTCTTATTTCAGTTAGTTATTGAAAAAATAAATAATAATAATAACTCTTAAACCCTATTCTCTCTCTCACTCCTCCCACCTACCTCCATCCTTAACATTCATCTTCTACATTCAAATCTTCATCTTTAACCCCTACCAATCTTCTTCTCTCCATCACTTTTCTTCTTTAACCTTGTCATCTTTTGCTATTTTTCTTGTCTTTATTGAAGTTGCAACTGCTTTCCGGCCATTAAAGTAAGTTTCCTCTTACTTTTTTCGTCTGTTTCTTTCTGCTGTCCGCCGGAGTTTTCGCCGACCGTCGAAATAGTCGGACGACTATTACGATAGTTGGGCGACTATTATTTTGGTCGGACGACTATTGTTTCTGTCAAGCGACTATCGCGACTTTCAGGCGACATTCTGGGTCTCTGTCGCGACTCTTCGGGGTCTGGTTCCAGCATTCAGTTTCAGTTTATGACTTAGTTTGTGCAAGATTTCTGCTATTGTGATGGGAAGGATTTGCCGTGGATCCCGCCACCAAATAATAACCAACTAACCTAACTAGGGTAGCTAGGGCAAGTCGGGTCGATCCACAGGGACGGAAATGGGTTTAGACTAATGGGTGCTACGGTCTAGGACTAGGTTCAAGACAAGCTAATCTAGGGTGATGGCTAAGGACTAGACTAAGGTCTAAAACACGAAAAAGGAGGACAGAACAAGCAACTAATGACTAAGGGAAGCAAGGATAACAATAAGAATGAAAACTAGGGTTAGGTCGGGTTCATGGATGCAAAGAAGACAAAAAGGGAAAAAACGGGGTTACTAACATGCTTTCGAGGCCTAGGTTCCGCCGATCGGGCTCTCGCTACGTAATCGGCCTAGGGGTCGTCCTCACCGGGCTCTCGCTACGTAATGAGGCGACCAAACCAACCAACCAAACACAAACATACAAGAGAAGATGCAAGAAAAACAAGGATTGATCGTCTCTAGTCTCACAAGCATTTCATCGAACATGTGGAGTGCAAGGTAAATGGGAAACAACAAAAGCAACATCTAATACCACCCATCTCACCCTAATCATCCACAATCACACCCAATCTCCCTAATAACCCTAGCAAGAGTCTACTCAAACATATCTAATGCTAAAACTAACACTAACAAGATAAACCAAAACAAGAACAAGAGCATACATATGTAAAACTAACAACGATGATGAACAAAACAATAAACAAGATCTAAAGATTGAAACTTGAATAATAAAACAAAGATTAAGAGAAAGGAAAAGAGATTATACCATACTAGAAGATGAAAGGAAGAATGAAAACTTGTATAAAAGAGAAAACCCAAAACAATCTCCCAAGGTTGTCAATCTTGGTTGAATCTTGAAGAATTCAATTAATACAAGGGTAATATAAGATTAAGAAGTAATTAACGACTAATCTACAATAATCTATGCTAATCTATGCTAAAGTAGTCTAGGGTTTAGTGGGTAATGTCTAACCTCCCATAGGATTACAAGAGGGCGGGTATATATAGGGTTACAAGAGGAAAGAAGAAGAAACAATGAAGCGCGGGTCTGAACTGGGCCCTTCCCGGTCGGGAAGAGGTGGTCCCGGTCGGGAAGCCACCTTCCCGGTCGGGAAGAGCTCAACACAGCATCACTCGCAGTTGCACACTCCTTCCCGGTCGGGAAGGCATTATCCCGCCCGGGAAGGACCTTGTAGGCCTCTATTATGATCTTTTTGGTCCCTCCTTACTTCTCATGGGCTTCCCATCAATTCTCGGGACTCGGGATCGAGACTAAGGCGGGAATGGGTGCCAAGGTCTCGGGATCGAATCCAAGGCATCGAGTGATCGTTCCTTCTCTTCGTTGGCTCCAAAAGTGTATGAAACGAGTCGGAATCGTTCCAATTCTTCATGAATGGTCTCGGGAACCTAAAACGAACTAGAAGAAGCATAATTAGCCCATAAACCGCTCCCAAGGAGCGATTCCACAAGGAAAACGGGACCAAAACACAACAAATTAGGCACTACAAACTACACTTATCATATTGCTCAGTTTCTTTACCCAAATTAATTGATCTCCTTCACATTATAATGTTTTTACCCAAATTTCAGTTATGGAATTAGGGTTTTGATTTCAATTGATTTGGGGTTTTTTGTGTGAGTAGTACACTAGTCTGATTTTTTGCTATTTCGGGTCGAAATGGATGCAAAAAGACAATGTCGGGGAAGCATAAGGCGTCGTGTCGACATTAGCCGGGAGTCAACACCGACTCAGGATCTTGTTCCATATGCTGCGCAGAATATACCGGAGTACCCCGACGTTTGGTTTACCTCGGAAGATCAGAGGGAGCGCTTCGTCCGGTTGGCAGCTCTTAAAGTAGTCCTGACACGGTTTCTAGACCGTGAGGTCTTGAACATGTTGAGTATTTATCATCCTGTTGTTGACTTACTGAATGGTACTAGTATGAGTGGGCTTATTTATATGCTTGAATTCACATATAAGAGTCTGACTCTAGAGTTTTTTAGTAGTTTTAATTTCTTTAGTGACACAAATTGGGACACACCATGCATTTTTTTAGACTCTTTAACACGAGTTTTTCTAGGACCGTTCGCGAGTTCGGTCTTCTTTTGGGTGTCACAAGCGAAGGGGACTCAATACACCCCCCTCGCTGTCTAGCCAACGAAATCTGGTCTTGTATTTCTGATCGTAATACGGGTCGTAAGCGGGGCAACAAAGTCCACCACCCGACCATCCGCTACTAGCTTCGTCTATTAGGGTGCACCATTTACGGACGTACAGAGCCGAATAACGTTAATGCCGATGAGTTAGAGAGTCTAGCTGTCTATCTTAACATTGATAGCGAGCGGCCATATGTCATGAACGTGGCCGCCCTTGTTGCCCACCATTTCTAACATATCGGAAATGGGCTTATAGCTGTCATACATTGTGGGGGTCTCGTTTCCCACATCGGTCGTCAACTATTCTGATGGGAGGGATTTGCCGTGGATCCACGCCAACAAATAAAAACCAACTACACCTAACACGTAGATAGGGCAAGTCAGGTCGAGTCCACGGGGACGGTAAGAGGTGTCTAGACTAAGGTCACCCAAATACAAGACTAGGTCAACTAGGCTAAACTAAACTAAAATGATAAAGGAGGATAAAGCTGCGACTATGAATAAACTAAGACTAAAGGAAACAATGACTAAGTAGATGAAGAAATCAAACAAGGGAAGAATAGGGTTAAGTCGGGTTCATAAGTGTAGTAGGATAGTTGGGAGATCGATGGTGCAAGGTTCACCTAGTTACTAAGGTTAGTCCGCGCTCTCGCGTCAAAGCCAATGTCCGCACTCTCGTGTCTAAGATAAAACCCGAATACTTATGCAAGATGTTACCCAATACACAAGGATTAAACCACAAATCAATCAGACAATAAGAAGAGGAAGACAAGCAAGAGAAATATTTGCAACTACTACTCTAACAAGCATTTCAACAAACACATAGTGTGTATAATATGTGACTAGTAACAAAGAATCCACCTTTACCCACAATCAAACCCTAGTCATCCATAATCAACACTTAATCCCCTACTAACCTCACAAAAAGTCTACTCAATCATATCTAAACAAACATTAACATAAACAAGAGAAATCAACACAAACACTAAGACATTCATAATGAAAGTGAAACTAGTAAGAACATTGAACAAAAGATAAAGATTGAAACTTGAATGATAAAACAAGATTAAGAGAAGGGAAAAGAGAGATTATACCATAGTAGAAGGTGAAAGGAAGAATGAAAACTTGCATAAAAGAGAAAACCCAAATACATCAACCAAGGTTGTCCAGATTGGTAGAGATCTTCAAGAATTCCAATATTACAAGGATTAAACTAAAATTAAGGACTAATTAAAGACTAATCTACACTAATCTAGGCTAATCTAGGCTAAAGTAATCTAGGGTTTAGTGGGTAATGTCTAACCTTTTCTAAGATTACAAGAGGGGGGTATTTATAAGGTTACAAGAGTGAAGGAGAAGAAAAGAAGAGTCACGCGGCTACAGCACTTCTTCCCGGTCGGGATGGACCATCCTTCCCGGTCGGGAAGCTCTCTTCCCGGTCAGGATCAAGCATAACACCGGGCTGTGTTATCAATAACACCAGGCGGTGTTATTGCTCTTCCCGGTCGGGACGGCCAGATCAGTAGCCTCTTCATTCATGCACTCCTTCCCGACCGGGAAGGCTACTCTTCCCGCCCGGGAAGGGTCTTGTAGGCCTCCAATATGATCATAAAGGTCCCTCCTTGCTTCTCATGGGCTTCTCATCGACTCTCGGTGCTCGGGATCGAGTCTAAGGAGCTCGTGAATGGGTCCCAAGGTCTCGGGATCGAATCTAAGGCACCGAGTGATCGTTCCTTCTCTTCGTTGGCTCCAAATGTGTAGGAAACGAGTTGGAATCGTTCCAATTCTCCATGAATGGTCTTGGGAACCTAAAACGAACTAGAAGAAGCATAAGTAGCCCAGAAACCGCTCCCAAAGAGCGATTTCACAAGAGAAACCGGGACCAAACACAACAAATAGGCACTACAAACTACACTTATCAACTCCCCCACACTTAACCCTTACTCGCCCTCGAGTAAGCACGAACTAACTACTAAACTAATAAAAACTAATATACTAGCCGAGCGGGTATTAGCGCACCCTACGCCCTTTCAACTCACGCGAGAACACTTAGAGGAAAAGTGCACTCCGCAAGGCAAGTAAGGTCTTGCGACAAAATTGTGGATGCAACCGGACACGAAAACACACAAACAAACAAACAAACAAACAAACATACAAACAAACAAGTAATCGGTTGCACCCAAAAAAGAAATAAATACCGCTTCCCTCTAAAAAGCGGTGAAAGAAGCACCGGTTTAGGACTCAAGGCAAGTGACAACGTTCCCAACCTAATAACACAAATCGAAATGAACAAAACCCTAATAGTATGTCAACAAAGCAATAAAAACGTTGGTAACTTACCTAGGTCCTCCTAACCTTCTAAGAACGTACTACGGGACGATCGGCGGGATGGAAAAAGGATGAACCACGGTGCTAGTCGACACTGTAGGTAAGTGAGACCCCGCCCCCTTCAGCGATAAGCCAAGAGGGTCGTCCCATGCTCAAAAGCGCCCAACTAGTCCAAGTAAAAAGGTGGATATGATTGCAAAATGAGGGAAGACCGATCATTACCGCTATCATCCTTCCTAGGAACTCGGTCCTTTGGTAGGCTCTTCACGGTAACGATCGGAAAAAGGCTTATTTTGAGTGGGTGAGAATCTTTTTGTGAGATATTTTCTTTGGCATTTTTTTTTCTTCATTTGGCTTTTGAGTTGCTATGCCATTTCTTTTTCTTCTTTTGTATTTTCTTTTTGATTTGTTGTGCCTTTTATTTTTCTTCTTCTTTTTTTTTTTGACTTGGCTAGCCGTTTTGATGAATCATGTTTTGTAGGCATTTCTTGCAACCAAGTAAGAATTTCAACAATTTGCAACTTATTTGTGGAAATGTGTAGGAGGTAGGAAAATGGGTGAGTAGGGCGCGCTTTCCCTTCAAACCCACAAAAAGGTGGAAAACTTCGACTAATCAAACAATTTCGAACATGGTCACCTAAGGAACGGGACTCGGCAACCAAGGCCTTTTCACACCGTGGATGGTCGTAGTGGTCAAAATGCAAATCCCATAGTAAATCCCTAGTAGACTAGGTGGACTCAAGGTAAAGGACCAACGAAACTATTGATTTAGGGTCATCCTACTAGACTAAAGTCCAAGACTCGACTCATATTACTAGAAAGGGAAAGTAAACACTTGCACACTAGCCTCAAAACCGGGTTTTCGAAAACCTTTTATTACACAAGACACAAACAAACAAGACAAAACAAAGACACGACAAAAACGAAAGAAAATGAGACAAAGACACAAAACAAAACAAAACAAAACAAACACATAAAGAGAACAGACACCACCCCAAACTTCCAAACAAGCCACCAAATCAACCACAAACTCTACAAAGCTCCACCCGAGCACACATCATCACAAAATCTCCTCCAAACTCCACAAGAGATAAAGAGGAAAAAGGGATAAAAAGATGTTACCGGATGTCTTGAAAGCCTTCCAAAGTTAACGGTGATTAAGCGACCTACAAGGAAAAAGGGAGGCAAAACACGCACAACACAACAAATATACGACACAACGACACAAAAGGAAAAGACACAAAGGAAAAATCTTTTCGATTTTTATGAAATTTTTCAAATTTTTAGGGATTTTTAAGATTTTTTCGAAAAAAAGACGAAAATAAAACTAAACTAGACTACGATATCGCTCCCCTACACTTAAACCAAGCAATGTCCTCATGCTCAATCGGTAGTGTGTGGAGACACTAAAAACAAGAGAAACTACGAAAATAAAGCTAAAAATCAAAAATAAAGGTGGAGAAGAGGGAATGTGTCCGGCCGGGGTGTAGTCAAGTCACCATGGGCCGAGACGAGAAAAGACATGGATGGGGGAAGAAATAAAAAGAAGGAAATAAAAGGAAATGGGAGGGGAGGACTAGGTGTAATCAAGTCACCTAGCCCGGATTCCGCCCGAATCCGACTAAATCCTAAAAAAAGAAAGAGAAATCGAAGAAAAAGTGAAAATACTTGCAAATTTGGATTTTGAAATGACTCTCGATGTAGTCACGTCATTGAGAATCGGGAGCAATGACTACCAAGGCCCCGAGGGCCACCATGACACAAATGATAAGGGGAAGGGGAACAAACAAAGGGAGACAAGCAATAAAAGACGGAAAAGAAAGGATAGTTGCCGTACCAATCGGTTAGCAACTCACTAACTCCATCGTCTCAATGTTCGATATCGGCACATAACTTGTCTTCATCATTGTTATTCCTCTTCATTATCGATATGGTTGCATGGTTGAAGTACTAGGCTTGCAATGGTATAAGGAGGTGGGCTTTGAGGTTAAACTCGGTGTATAGTGAAGATAAAGATGAGATGAAGGTATATATATGAAGTGTAGGGATCATGGATAGTTGCAAGGGTAGGTAGGGAGGTTGGGAGGGGGTATAAAGTGGTAGGGTGGGCTCACATGTCGAAGAGGAGGCAAAAAGAGGAGCAGGGCACCATTCCGGTCGGGATGACACACCCTTCCCGGTCGGGAAGCTTCCTTCCCGGTCGGGATCACACTCCAGAAAACCCAATTTTTGGTACACTCATCCCAATCGGGATGACATCCTTCCCGGTCGGGATGGCTCGTCCTTCCCGGTCGGGAAGAGTCTTCTAGCCCTTCATAATCTTGTAGCTTCACCCACGAGGCCACCAATACAACGAGACATGGAATCTCGTCCCCAAAAGCTTAAGAAAAGCTTCAAAAACCCGACTTCCTTTCTCAAAGTCCAAGCTCTATCAACAACCACTTCTCTCTAATGTTCATCTTCACTTCGCATCTATCAAGTAAACTCAATAAACACCATCAAATCTCTCCCTCACATCGCTCATCAAAATACCAAATTACAAGAATTCCACAAAACACACAAATCCTAGAAACAAAATCATAAATAACACAATTACAAACACAAGAACTCTAAAGAAGAGGAAAGAGGAATATACAACATGACGGTTCTTTAGGAACTCCGTCAAACCAAGAATGGGATTCCTCCTTCATATCCATAGCCATCAAGGGCTCGGAGGAGCAAGTCAAACGCACGAGCCACATCATAATGAGGGCTCAAGCAAACGAGCCAAGCTATCCTCCATGGCCTCCAAGGTGGAGGCAAGAAGTGGTAATCCAAAGACCCAACGTCATCTTGCATGTTGTCTCCGGGGTCTATCCATCCTAGAAGCTTTACCGACCTCTTCCTCCCTAAGCATCGTCTTCTAACACAACCAAAGCTTGAATTTCTAACACAAGTGTCAAAAGGGAGTTTAACCCTCTTCTTTTCATCAAGCGAACCCAAGTCATCAACAAGTTCCGGCCCAATATCTCCAAATCCTAAAACATCGTTCTTCCCTACATCATCAATAAGAAGAGATTTAAAACTCATGCAAGCGGTTTCAACCTCCTCTAAACCAAGATCCAAATTACACACAAGGGGTTCACAATATTTATATGGATTATCACGTATGGGCGACTTGATTTCTTCATTCATGTCCCATGACTTCACAATACCTATCAACTCACTCAACTCATCCCAAAGTTCAACATCCTCAACAATAGGCTCATAAGAAGCGGCATGAAGCTCAAGAGGAGGGAAAGCGGAGGGGATTGAAGGTTCAATAGTATAGAGGGGGTAGACTCTTGACTTTCCTCTATTATATCGGTGTTTTCATCAATGAAACTCTTCAAATTCCCACTATCCTCACCCAATTCTTCACCAAAAACTCCTCCATCAAGGATTATCTCCTCTTTCGCCTTTTCTTCGGTAGACGATTGAGGTTCTTCAAAGGAAATTTCGCTTCCAAAAGGAGCTTCATCGGCGACTTCGTGATTAGGTTGCTCCCTTTGCTCAAGTGAGCACCCTTCATCTAGTTGTGACGTTCGGGATAAAAACATTATGGTTTTAACCGATAACGCATTTAATCGAGCATCCATCACCTCGGTTTCCCTTTGATATTGGACCATGAATTCATCTTGGTTCTTTTGCATTTGAATGGCCATTTCTTGTTGGCTCCTTTGCAATTGAAGAATCGATTTATATAACTCCAAGTGGGGCATTTGGTGGTCATTGGGGTTTTGGAGTGCTACTTGGTAGTGAGGCTGAGGTGATTGGTAATATGGTGGGTTTTGGGGAAATTGGCTTCCATAAGGAGAAATATGATGAGGCAAGGTGGGTTCATGATAGTAATTTGAGTAATAACCACCACGATCACAAGGTTGATAAGCACTCACTCTATGGAAGTCGTTTCCATATCCTTGAAGCTCATACCCATTACCAAATGAAGCTTGGTGGTAGTTCGGATACATCATGGCATAGTCTCGATTCATGGAGGAATAGGAGTAGCTTGTTGTAGCTTTTATGGGTGGGGAGTTTAGATCGAACCTCATGCTTTGCTCGAAAATCGCGGCTCGTACCCGGTTGAGGACCTCTCGATCTAGCAACTGTCCGTTAAAGCGGCTCTAAGTCGTAAGATGAAGATGGTCACCACCTCTAGGCACAAACTGTAGACTAAGAGCAAACGTGAGAAGTCTAGTGCTTTTTGGGCACTAGACAAGAAGGAAATAAACTTCGCACACACAAGAAGCAAAAGAACAAAAAAAAAGGAAAAAAAGAAAAACACAAAAACAAAAGACAAAGTCAAGTAGATAAGCAAACTAGGTCTAAACTAGCACCGTCCCCGACAACGGCGCCAAATTGTTGGGAGGGATTTGCCGTGGATCCCCGCCAACAAATAAAAACCAACTACACCTAACACGTAGATAGGGAAAGTCGGGTCGAGTCCACGGGGACGGTAAGAGGTGTCTAGACTAAGGTCACCCAAATACAAGACTAGGTCAACTAGGCTAAACTAAACTAAAATGATAAAGGGGGATAAAGCTACGACTATGAATAAACTAAGACTAAAGGAAACAATGACTAAGTAAAGGAAGAAATCAAACAAGGTAAGAATAGGGTTAGGTCGGGTTCATAAGTGTAGTAGGATAGTTGGGAGATCGATGGTGCAAGGTTCACCTAGTTACTAAGGTTAGTCCACGCTCTCACGTCAAAGCCAATGTCCGCACTCTCGTGTCTAAGACAAAACCCGAATACTTATGCAAGATGTTACCCAATACACAAGGATTCAACCACAAATCAATCACACAATGAGGAGAGGAAGACAAGCAAGAGAAGTATTTGCAACTACTACTCTAACAAGCATTTCAACAAACACATAGTGTGTATAATATGTGACTAGTAACAAAGAATCCACCTTTACCCACAATCAAACCCTAATCATCCATAATCAACACTTAATCCCCCTACTAACCTCACAAAAAGTCTACTCAATCATATCTAAACAAACATTAACATAAACAAGAGAAATCAACACAAACACTAAAACATTCATAATGAAAGTGAAACTAGTAAGAACAATGAACAAAAGATAAAGATTGAAACTTGAATGATAAAACAAGATTAAGAGAAGGGAAAAGAGAGATTATACCATACAAGAAGGTGAAAGGAAGAATGAAAACTTGCATAAAAGAGAAAACCTAAATACATCAACCAAGGTTGTCCAGATTGGTAGAGATCTTCATGAATTCCAATATTACAAGGATTAAACTAAGATTAAGGACTAATTAAAGACTAATCTACACAAATCTAGGCTAATCTAGGCTAAGGTAATCTAGGGTTTAGTGGGTAATGTCTAACCTTTTCTAAGATTACAAGAGGGGGGTATTTATAGGGTTACCAGCGCTGACCGAAAGGCAACCTGCTTAGAGAACAGTTAAAATATGCTTTAGAGAACACCTTAGGTGTGTTATCTAGCGCAGTGTTCTATAAAGCTTAGAGAACGGTTGGAAGAGACGTTTTGTATTGATAGTTATAAAGAACAGTTGTACTTGTAACCTGTTCTCTATTCCCTAAGGAAAGAGAAGATTTATGTCATAGAGGCGTTCTCTATTCCCTAAGAATAGAGAATAGTTATACCATTGAGGCGTTCTCTATATCTATTTATATATTTAATAAAAAGATTATATATATATATATATATATATATATATATATATATATATATATATATATATATATATATATATAAGCCACAATATTGAAATATAATAATCATATTTTTATTACTTCTAAATTCAGAATTACAACATACTAAATATCGTTTATCATTCTACCCACAATACATACTACATACTGGAAAATACTCTCTCCAAGTAATTAGTTTACTAATGAATCGATAATACAAAGCTAACTTAAAAAACACTACCCCATTAGCTCCAATTGAAATGAGCAATTACAAAACCAAATGCTTCACCTACTTGAGACTAAGCATCTTCCAGCACCTACACAATCCAAGGAGGATAACATATATTCAGTCAGTCATTCAAATGTAAAATCAAGTATATTAGGCATTATAAACTATCAATATTCAAGCAGACTGTCTAAAAATTATGAAGTCTAACTTTATAACAAAAGAAATCAATGAATTTCCATGACTTAGCCGCAAGATCTTCACCATATACCTCACAGATTCTGAACATATGTATCAAACTATTACGGAGTAGCAATTAGAAGAGTTTAAATCATTTTGCTCTGCCTTAGGCCACAATCATTAGTGAAGGGAGACATCGTCCAAAAACAATTACTCCGTACAAAGTAACACTAGAGCTTACTCAGATGTATGAATACCCAAAATTTAAATGTGTGATATATACATGTCAACTTATTTTTTATAGAGCACACTACTACTAATTAATTAACATGGACAATAAAAAAAAATGTGCTGAAGTAATTCATCAATTAACAAAGGAAACGAACCTTTGAGCCATGTTTTATTAGTAGTTTTTTCCAAATCAATATGATGTCTCTATATTGTATTTTTTATACAACTATTATCCTGAGCCCATATCATACCCATAAAAGGATTATTTTAGTTAGTGACTCGGAAGATATAGGAGATTCTAGAGCCAGAAAGTCAGTTTGGTATAATAAAACACTAAATTTCCAACACTACTAGGCGACAATGCTTCGAAAATGGAAGAACGCGATGTAGCTGCTAATAACATTGAGAATAATGTAATAACTAATTACCTCAAGAGATCATTCTTATTATCTATGAAGTATAACAAAGCCTCTAAGATGATTTAAATATAAAAAAATCACTAGATATTGAGTTCATGAATAGGTAAGCATAATTGAATGTGAGAATGTGAGTGGTCCTATTGATTGAATCAATGTAATATTTGATAATGGTCACAAATACTTACTTCTATGCAATATTACTCTGCTTACCATAAGCTTGAGTGGAAATTTCACTATAAAGAATAAAAGAGGTAATACTCTACTTACCATGATTCCATAACTGGTGCATGAAACCTTTGCTTCATTGATGCTATGAGTAGCGGAATTAAAGTTGTTCTTTATCTGTTTGTGGACAAGCGTAGAATGACATCCCACATGAATCATTTTTCTATAGGATCCATGCCTACAAGGTACATCACACGTGAACAATAACCAAGTTTGAATGAAAATGAAAAATTCAACTTGATGATGATATTAACATGGATAAATATAGAATGACATGAAAGAATTATTAATTAATATGCATAGCGTCATTAAATGCCCAATACATGAATTTTACGATTGAAGGCAACTTTAAAATATGAGAGGCAACGACATAGTAACTAGGTGATACGAGGTGGGATAATATCCCATATTCTTATATTGTCGATCATTGCCAATTCAAATTCATAGCGGAAGGCATACAGAAATCGAGTTATACGCGCATTAAAAAATGAAATTGAACACATAATTTACTTTGAAACGCTACAAACCAAATCAGTATGATGGAAATTCAAAAGGAGAGATTCGGGCAATTAAATACCAATCTATACAATGTAGCTCTCTATGGAAACACACCGTCTTTAACTAACATGATACACGAAGATTCTTTACTCCTTGCCTTACAAACATCATAAATTTCGAGCAAGCACGATGAGGATCAACAATAGCCTTAACTGTAAGGTACAATTACATAGATAAGTTGTAGTTCATTACGAATTGTAGTTTTATATGTAAGCAGTAATATTATTCACATCCAGTTCATGAAAAACGAAGTACACAATCCCAAATTGAAATTAGGGTTTACTCATACTGAAATCGAAAACAAACAAGCTAAGTGAACGGAAATCAAAACATACCAATTGAAGAGAACTATAATGAATTGAGTCAAAAGGAACTGATAATTGAAACAACATACAAAAACACATTAAAATTATGTCGAATTAAAATTTGGGGGATTAATTATTAGCAGTAAATGAAAAGGAATAGAGGGATTGATTGGATTACCAAGAGAATCATCCAGTAGACCTTCGTTTTCCTCGATCTGCAATTTCTCGACATCAAACTCGCAGATTTGTCGAATTTTATACAGTTCTCTCTCCAGTAAACAATGTTCATATCAATTTGAGTGATTATTTTAGGGTTTGCAAATTTGAGATTAAGGGTTTTGATGGAGGATTAATTTTGGGTGAAGTCGAAATCAGTTGTAGACGTGTTACTGATGATGGATAATCGATGTTATTGTAGAGTTTTGCAATGGTGTTTGAAGGGTTTTGATGAAGTGAAGAATTGAAGATGACTGAGAAACATCCATGTTTATAATATTCACTCCGTATTACTACTCCCCTATATTTTATGTATTTTGTTTTTTTAATTTGTCTTCTGGAGTACATTAGATAACACTTGCCCCTATAAGTGTTATCTATTAATCTTTTAGATAACACTTGCTTCATAAGTGTCATCTATTAATCGTTTAGATAACACTTATTTGCAAGGTGTGTTCTCTATTATCTTAGATAACGGTTATCTACGTAGTGCGTTTTCTATTTGGTGTTTCTTATTACACATTTTGTGGTAGTAAAACATTTGTACCTGCATTTAGTTAGTTAGAGCATATTTAATTTTCTGCATTATAGATTTTTGTGCGGGTGAGAACGAGGGTCTAAAGGCTGAAAGTGAGTTTTGCAGAGAACGGCCTGCTGACGGAAGACTAGAATGAGTCAACAATAGTCGACCGACTATTTTTATAGTCGGCCGACTATTCTTATTATCGGGCGACTATTTTTTTAGTCTACCGACAATTCTGGCAAAATTTTGGCAAAGTTCGCACACCTAACTATTTCCGAGACATAAGCTATTTTTCTCCTTCTCACTCTCTTATTTCAGTTAGTTATTGAAAAAATAAATAATAATAATAACTCTTAAACCCTATTCTCTCTCTCACTCCTCCCACCTACCTCCATCCTTAACATTCATCTTCTACATTCAAATCTTCATCTTTAACCCCTACCAATCTTCTTCTCTCCATCACTTTTCTTCTTTAACCTTGTCATCTTTTGCTATTTTTCTTGTCTTTATTGAAGTTGCAACTGCTTTCCGGCCATTAAAGTAAGTTTCCTCTTACTTTTTTCGTCTGTTTCTTTCTGCTGTCCGCCGGAGTTTTCGCCGACCGTCGAAATAGTCGGACGACTATTACGATAGTTGGGCGACTATTATTTTGGTCGGACGACTATTGTTTCTGTCAAGCGACTATCGCGACTTTCAGGCGACATTCTGGGTCTCTGTCGCGACTCTTCGGGGTCTGGTTCCAGCATTCAGTTTCAGTTTATGACTTAGTTTGTGCAAGATTTCTGCTATTGTGATGGGAAGGATTTGCCGTGGATCCCGCCACCAAATAATAACCAACTAACCTAACTAGGGTAGCTAGGGCAAGTCGGGTCGATCCACAGGGACGGAAATGGGTTTAGACTAATGGGTGCTACGGTCTAGGACTAGGTTCAAGACAAGCTAATCTAGGGTGATGGCTAAGGACTAGACTAAGGTCTAAAACACGAAAAAGGAGGACAGAACAAGCAACTAATGACTAAGGGAAGCAAGGATAACAATAAGAATGAAAACTAGGGTTAGGTCGGGTTCATGGATGCAAAGAAGACAAAAAGGGAAAAAACGGGGTTACTAACATGCTTTCGAGGCCTAGGTTCCGCCGATCGGGCTCTCGCTACGTAATCGGCCTAGGGGTCGTCCTCACCGGGCTCTCGCTACGTAATGAGGCGACCAAACCAACCAACCAAACACAAACATACAAGAGAAGATGCAAGAAAAACAAGGATTGATCGTCTCTAGTCTCACAAGCATTTCATCGAACATGTGGAGTGCAAGGTAAATGGGAAACAACAAAAGCAACATCTAATACCACCCATCTCACGCTAATCATCCACAATCACACCCAATCTCCCTAATAACCCTAGCAAGAGTCTACTCAAACATATCTAATGCTAAAACTAACACTAACAAGATAAACCAAAACAAGAACAAGAGCATACATATGTAAAACTAACAACGATGATGAACAAAACAATAAACAAGATCTAAAGATTGAAACTTGAATAATAAAACAAAGATTAAGAGAAAGGAAAAGAGATTATACCATACTAGAAGATGAAAGGAAGAATGAAAACTTGTATAAAAGAGAAAACCCAAAACAATCTCCCAAGGTTGTCAATCTTGGTTGAATCTTGAAGAATTCAATTAATACAAGGGTAATATAAGATTAAGAAGTAATTAACGACTAATCTACAATAATCTATGCTAATCTATGCTAAAGTAGTCTAGGGTTTAGTGGGTAATGTCTAACCTCCCATAGGATTACAAGAGGGCGGGTATATATAGGGTTACAAGAGGAAAGAAGAAGAAACAATGAAGCGCGGGTCTGAACTGGGCCCTTCCCGGTCGGGAAGAGGTGGTCCCGGTCGGGAAGCCACCTTCCCGGTCGGGAAGAGCTCAACACAGCATCACTCGCAGTTGCACACTCCTTCCCGGTCGGGAAGGCATTATCCCGCCCGGGAAGGACCTTGTAGGCCTCTATTATGATCTTTTTGGTCCCTCCTTACTTCTCATGGGCTTCCCATCAATTCTCGGGACTCGGGATCGAGACTAAGGCGGGAATGGGTGCCAAGGTCTCGGGATCGAATCCAAGGCATCGAGTGATCGTTCCTTCTCTTCGTTGGCTCCAAAAGTGTATGAAACGAGTCGGAATCGTTCCAATTCTTCATGAATGGTCTCGGGAACCTAAAACGAACTAGAAGAAGCATAATTAGCCCATAAACCGCTCCCAAGGAGCGATTCCACAAGGAAAACGGGACCAAAACACAACAAATTAGGCACTACAAACTACACTTATCATATTGCTCAGTTTCTTTACCCAAATTAATTGATCTCCTTCACATTATAATGTTTTTACCCAAATTTCAGTTATGGAATTAGGGTTTTGATTTCAATTGATTTGGGGTTTTTTGTGTGAGTAGTACACTAGTCTGATTTTTTGCTATTTCGGGTCGAAATGGATGCAAAAAGACAATGTCGGGGAAGCATAAGGCGTCGTGTCGACATTAGCCGGGAGTCAACACCGACTCAGGATCTTGTTCCATATGCTGCGCAGAATATACCGGAGTACCCCGACGTTTGGTTTACCTCGGAAGATCAGAGGGAGCGCTTCGTCCGGTTGGCAGCTCTTAAAGTAGTCCTGACACGGTTTCTAGACCGTGAGGTCTTGAACATGTTGAGTATTTATCATCCTGTTGTTGACTTACTGAATGGTACTAGTATGAGTGGGCTTATTTATATGCTTGAATTCACATATAAGAGTCTGACTCTAGAGTTTTTTAGTAGTTTTAATTTCTTTAGTGACACAAATTGGGACACACCATGCATTTTTTTAGACTCTTTAACACGAGTTTTTCTAGGACCGTTCGCGAGTTCGGTCTTCTTTTGGGTGTCACAAGCGAAGGGGACTCAATACACCCCCCTCGCTGTCTAGCCAACGAAATCTGGTCTTGTATTTCTGATCGTAATACGGGTCGTAAGCGGGGCAACAAAGTCCACCACCCGACCATCCGCTACTAGCTTCGTCTATTAGGGTGCACCATTTACGGACGTACAGAGCCGAATAACGTTAATGCCGATGAGTTAGAGAGTCTAGCTGTCTATCTTAACATTGATAGCGAGCGGCCATATGTCATGAACGTGGCCGCCCTTGTTGCCCACCATTTCTAACATATCGGAAATGGGCTTATAGCTGTCATACATTGTGGGGGTCTCGTTTCCCACATCGGTCGTCAACTATTCTGATGGGAGGGATTTGCCGTGGATCCACGCCAACAAATAAAAACCAACTACACCTAACACGTAGATAGGGCAAGTCAGGTCGAGTCCACGGGGACGGTAAGAGGTGTCTAGACTAAGGTCACCCAAATACAAGACTAGGTCAACTAGGCTAAACTAAACTAAAATGATAAAGGAGGATAAAGCTGCGACTATGAATAAACTAAGACTAAAGGAAACAATGACTAAGTAGATGAAGAAATCAAACAAGGGAAGAATAGGGTTAAGTCGGGTTCATAAGTGTAGTAGGATAGTTGGGAGATCGATGGTGCAAGGTTCACCTAGTTACTAAGGTTAGTCCGCGCTCTCGCGTCAAAGCCAATGTCCGCACTCTCGTGTCTAAGATAAAACCCGAATACTTATGCAAGATGTTACCCAATACACAAGGATTAAACCACAAATCAATCAGACAATAAGAAGAGGAAGACAAGCAAGAGAAATATTTGCAACTACTACTCTAACAAGCATTTCAACAAACACATAGTGTGTATAATATGTGACTAGTAACAAAGAATCCACCTTTACCCACAATCAAACCCTAGTCATCCATAATCAACACTTAATCCCCTACTAACCTCACAAAAAGTCTACTCAATCATATCTAAACAAACATTAACATAAACAAGAGAAATCAACACAAACACTAAGACATTCATAATGAAAGTGAAACTAGTAAGAACATTGAACAAAAGATAAAGATTGAAACTTGAATGATAAAACAAGATTAAGAGAAGGGAAAAGAGAGATTATACCATAGTAGAAGGTGAAAGGAAGAATGAAAACTTGCATAAAAGAGAAAACCCAAATACATCAACCAAGGTTGTCCAGATTGGTAGAGATCTTCAAGAATTCCAATATTACAAGGATTAAACTAAAATTAAGGACTAATTAAAGACTAATCTACACTAATCTAGGCTAATCTAGGCTAAAGTAATCTAGGGTTTAGTGGGTAATGTCTAACCTTTTCTAAGATTACAAGAGGGGGGTATTTATAAGGTTACAAGAGTGAAGGAGAAGAAAAGAAGAGTCACGCGGCTACAGCACTTCTTCCCGGTCGGGATGGACCATCCTTCCCGGTCGGGAAGCTCTCTTCCCGGTCAGGATCAAGCATAACACCGGGCTGTGTTATCAATAACACCAGGCGGTGTTATTGCTCTTCCCGGTCGGGACGGCCAGATCAGTAGCCTCTTCATTCATGCACTCCTTCCCGACCGGGAAGGCTACTCTTCCCGCCCGGGAAGGGTCTTGTAGGCCTCCAATATGATCATAAAGGTCCCTCCTTGCTTCTCATGGGCTTCTCATCGACTCTCGGTGCTCGGGATCGAGTCTAAGGAGCTCGTGAATGGGTCCCAAGGTCTCGGGATCGAATCTAAGGCACCGAGTGATCGTTCCTTCTCTTCGTTGGCTCCAAATGTGTAGGAAACGAGTTGGAATCGTTCCAATTCTCCATGAATGGTCTTGGGAACCTAAAACGAACTAGAAGAAGCATAAGTAGCCCAGAAACCGCTCCCAAAGAGCGATTTCACAAGAGAAACCGGGACCAAACACAACAAATAGGCACTACAAACTACACTTATCAACTCCCCCACACTTAACCCTTACTCGCCCTCGAGTAAGCACGAACTAACTACTAAACTAATAAAAACTAATATACTAGCCGAGCGGGTATTAGCGCACCCTACGCCCTTTCAACTCACGCGAGAACACTTAGAGGAAAAGTGCACTCCGCAAGGCAAGTAAGGTCTTGCGACAAAATTGTGGATGCAACCGGACACGAAAACACACAAACAAACAAACAAACAAACAAACATACAAACAAACAAGTAATCGGTTGCACCCAAAAAAGAAATAAATACCGCTTCCCTCTAAAAAGCGGTGAAAGAAGCACCGGTTTAGGACTCAAGGCAAGTGACAACGTTCCCAACCTAATAACACAAATCGAAATGAACAAAACCCTAATAGTATGTCAACAAAGCAATAAAAACGTTGGTAACTTACCTAGGTCCTCCTAACCTTCTAAGAACGTACTACGGGACGATCGGCGGGATGGAAAAAGGATGAACCACGGTGCTAGTCGACACTGTAGGTAAGTGAGACCCCGCCCCCTTCAGCGATAAGCCAAGAGGGTCGTCCCATGCTCAAAAGCGCCCAACTAGTCCAAGTAAAAAGGTGGATATGATTGCAAAATGAGGGAAGACCGATCATTACCGCTATCATCCTTCCTAGGAACTCGGTCCTTTGGTAGGCTCTTCACGGTAACGATCGGAAAAAGGCTTATTTTGAGTGGGTGAGAATCTTTTTGTGAGATATTTTCTTTGGCATTTTTTTTTCTTCATTTGGCTTTTGAGTTGCTATGCCATTTCTTTTTCTTCTTTTGTATTTTCTTTTTGATTTGTTGTGCCTTTTATTTTTCTTCTTCTTTTTTTTTTGACTTGGCTAGCCGTTTTGATGAATCATGTTTTGTAGGCATTTCTTGCAACCAAGTAAGAATTTCAACAATTTGCAACTTATTTGTGGAAATGTGTAGGAGGTAGGAAAATGGGTGAGTAGGGCGCGCTTTCCCTTCAAACCCACAAAAAGGTGGAAAACTTCGACTAATCAAACAATTTCGAACATGGTCACCTAAGGAACGGGACTCGGCAACCAAGGCCTTTTCACACCGTGGATGGTCGTAGTGGTCAAAATGCAAATCCCATAGTAAATCCCTAGTAGACTAGGTGGACTCAAGGTAAAGGACCAACGAAACTATTGATTTAGGGTCATCCTACTAGACTAAAGTCCAAGACTCGACTCATATTACTAGAAAGGGAAAGTAAACACTTGCACACTAGCCTCAAAACCGGGTTTTCGAAAACCTTTTATTACACAAGACACAAACAAACAAGACAAAACAAAGACACGACAAAAACGAAAGAAAATGAGACAAAGACACAAAACAAAACAAAACAAAACAAACACATAAAGAGAACAGACACCACCCCAAACTTCCAAACAAGCCACCAAATCAACCACAAACTCTACAAAGCTCCACCCGAGCACACATCATCACAAAATCTCCTCCAAACTCCACAAGAGATAAAGAGGAAAAAGGGATAAAAAGATGTTACCGGATGTCTTGAAAGCCTTCCAAAGTTAACGGTGATTAAGCGACCTACAAGGAAAAAGGGAGGCAAAACACGCACAACACAACAAATATACGACACAACGACACAAAAGGAAAAGACACAAAGGAAAAATCTTTTCGATTTTTATGAAATTTTTCAAATTTTTAGGGATTTTTAAGATTTTTTCGAAAAAAAGACGAAAATAAAACTAAACTAGACTACGATATCGCTCCCCTACACTTAAACCAAGCAATGTCCTCATGCTCAATCGGTAGTGTGTGGAGACACTAAAAACAAGAGAAACTACGAAAATAAAGCTAAAAATCAAAAATAAAGGTGGAGAAGAGGGAATGTGTCCGGCCGGGGTGTAGTCAAGTCACCATGGGCCGAGACGAGAAAAGACATGGATGGGGGAAGAAATAAAAAGAAGGAAATAAAAGGAAATGGGAGGGGAGGACTAGGTGTAATCAAGTCACCTAGCCCGGATTCCGCCCGAATCCGACTAAATCCTAAAAAAAGAAAGAGAAATCGAAGAAAAAGTGAAAATACTTGCAAATTTGGATTTTGAAATGACTCTCGATGTAGTCACGTCATTGAGAATCGGGAGCAATGACTACCAAGGCCCCGAGGGCCACCATGACACAAATGATAAGGGGAAGGGGAACAAACAAAGGGAGACAAGCAATAAAAGACGGAAAAGAAAGGATAGTTGCCGTACCAATCGGTTAGCAACTCACTAACTCCATCGTCTCAATGTTCGATATCGGCACATAACTTGTCTTCATCATTGTTATTCCTCTTCATTATCGATATGGTTGCATGGTTGAAGTACTAGGCTTGCAATGGTATAAGGAGGTGGGCTTTGAGGTTAAACTCGGTGTATAGTGAAGATAAAGATGAGATGAAGGTATATATATGAAGTGTAGGGATCATGGATAGTTGCAAGGGTAGGTAGGGAGGTTGGGAGGGGGTATAAAGTGGTAGGGTGGGCTCACATGTCGAAGAGGAGGCAAAAAGAGGAGCAGGGCACCATTCCGGTCGGGATGACACACCCTTCCCGGTCGGGAAGCTTCCTTCCCGGTCGGGATCACACTCCAGAAAACCCAATTTTTGGTACACTCATCCCAATCGGGATGACATCCTTCCCGGTCGGGATGGCTCGTCCTTCCCGGTCGGGAAGAGTCTTCTAGCCCTTCATAATATTGTAGCTTCACCCACGAGGCCACCAATACAACGAGACATGGAATCTCGTCCCCAAAAGCTTAAGAAAAGCTTCAAAAACCCGACTTCCTTTCTCAAAGTCCAAGCTCTATCAACAACCACTTCTCTCTAATGTTCATCTTCACTTCGCATCTATCAAGTAAACTCAATAAACACCATCAAATCTCTCCCTCACATCGCTCATCAAAATACCAAATTACAAGAATTCCACAAAACACACAAATCCTAGAAACAAAATCATAAATAACACAATTACAAACACAAGAACTCTAAAGAAGAGGAAAGAGGAATATACAACATGACGGTTCTTTAGGAACTCCGTCAAACCAAGAATGGGATTCCTCCTTCATATCCATAGCCATCAAGGGCTCGGAGGAGCAAGTCAAACGCACGAGCCACATCATAATGAGGGCTCAAGCAAACGAGCCAAGCTATCCTCCATGGCCTCCAAGGTGGAGGCAAGAAGTGGTAATCCAAAGACCCAACGTCATCTTGCATGTTGTCTCCGGGGTCTATCCATCCTAGAAGCTTTACCGACCTCTTCCTCCCTAAGCATCGTCTTCTAACACAACCAAAGCTTGAATTTCTAACACAAGTGTCAAAAGGGAGTTTAACCCTCTTCTTTTCATCAAGCGAACCCAAGTCATCAACAAGTTCCGGCCCAATATCTCCAAATCCTAAAACATCGTTCTTCCCTACATCATCAATAAGAAGAGATTTAAAACTCATGCAAGCGGTTTCAACCTCCTCTAAACCAAGATCCAAATTACACACAAGGGGTTCACAATATTTATATGGATTATCACGTATGGGCGACTTGATTTCTTCATTCATGTCCCATGACTTCACAATACCTATCAACTCACTCAACTCATCCCAAAGTTCAACATCCTCAACAATAGGCTCATAAGAAGCGGCATGAAGCTCAAGAGGAGGGAAAGCGGAGGGGATTGAAGGTTCAATAGTATAGAGGGGGTAGACTCTTGACTTTCCTCTATTATATCGGTGTTTTCATCAATGAAACTCTTCAAATTCCCACTATCCTCACCCAATTCTTCACCAAAAACTCCTCCATCAAGGATTATCTCCTCTTTCGCCTTTTCTTCGGTAGACGATTGAGGTTCTTCAAAGGAAATTTCGCTTCCAAAAGGAGCTTCATCGGCGACTTCGTGATTAGGTTGCTCCCTTTGCTCAAGTGAGCACCCTTCATCTAGTTGTGACGTTCGGGATAAAAACATTATGGTTTTAACCGATAACGCATTTAATCGAGCATCCATCACCTCGGTTTCCCTTTGATATTGGACCATGAATTCATCTTGGTTCTTTTGCATTTGAATGGCCATTTCTTGTTGGCTCCTTTGCAATTGAAGAATCGATTTATATAACTCCAAGTGGGGCATTTGGTGGTCATTGGGGTTTTGGAGTGCTACTTGGTAGTGAGGCTGAGGTGATTGGTAATATGGTGGGTTTTGGGGAAATTGGCTTCCATAAGGAGAAATATGATGAGGCAAGGTGGGTTCATGATAGTAATTTGAGTAATAACCACCACGATCACAAGGTTGATAAGCACTCACTCTATGGAAGTCGTTTCCATATCCTTGAAGCTCATACCCATTACCAAATGAAGCTTGGTGGTAGTTCGGATACATCATGGCATAGTCTCGATTCATGGAGGAATAGGAGTAGCTTGTTGTAGCTTTTATGGGTGGGGAGTTTAGATCGAACCTCATGCTTTGCTCGAAAATCGCGGCTCGTACCCGGTTGAGGACCTCTCGATCTAGCAACTGTCCGTTAAAGCGGCTCTAAGTCGTAAGATGAAGATGGTCACCACCTCTAGGCACAAACTGTAGACTAAGAGCAAACGTGAGAAGTCTAGTGCTTTTTGGGCACTAGACAAGAAGGAAATAAACTTCGCACACACAAGAAGCAAAAGAACAAAAAAAAAGGAAAAAAAGAAAAACACAAAAACAAAAGACAAAGTCAAGTAGATAAGCAAACTAGGTCTAAACTAGCACCGTCCCCGACAACGGCGCCAAATTGTTGGGAGGGATTTGCCGTGGATCCCCGCCAACAAATAAAAACCAACTACACCTAACACGTAGATAGGGAAAGTCGGGTCGAGTCCACGGGGACGGTAAGAGGTGTCTAGACTAAGGTCACCCAAATACAAGACTAGGTCAACTAGGCTAAACTAAACTAAAATGATAAAGGGGGATAAAGCTACGACTATGAATAAACTAAGACTAAAGGAAACAATGACTAAGTAAAGGAAGAAATCAAACAAGGTAAGAATAGGGTTAGGTCGGGTTCATAAGTGTAGTAGGATAGTTGGGAGATCGATGGTGCAAGGTTCACCTAGTTACTAAGGTTAGTCCACGCTCTCACGTCAAAGCCAATGTCCGCACTCTCGTGTCTAAGACAAAACCCGAATACTTATGCAAGATGTTACCCAATACACAAGGATTCAACCACAAATCAATCACACAATGAGGAGAGGAAGACAAGCAAGAGAAGTATTTGCAACTACTACTCTAACAAGCATTTCAACAAACACATAGTGTGTATAATATGTGACTAGTAACAAAGAATCCACCTTTACCCACAATCAAACCCTAATCATCCATAATCAACACTTAATCCCCCTACTAACCTCACAAAAAGTCTACTCAATCATATCTAAACAAACATTAACATAAACAAGAGAAATCAACACAAACACTAAAACATTCATAATGAAAGTGAAACTAGTAAGAACAATGAACAAAAGATAAAGATTGAAACTTGAATGATAAAACAAGATTAAGAGAAGGGAAAAGAGAGATTATACCATACAAGAAGGTGAAAGGAAGAATGAAAACTTGCATAAAAGAGAAAACCTAAATACATCAACCAAGGTTGTCCAGATTGGTAGAGATCTTCATGAATTCCAATATTACAAGGATTAAACTAAGATTAAGGACTAATTAAAGACTAATCTACACAAATCTAGGCTAATCTAGGCTAAGGTAATCTAGGGTTTAGTGGGTAATGTCTAACCTTTTCTAAGATTACAAGAGGGGGGTATTTATAGGGTTACAAGAGTGAAGGAGAAGAAAAGAAGAGTCACGCGGCTACAGCACTTCTTCCCGGTCGGGAAGGAATGGTCCCGGTCGGGATGGGCCATCCTTCCCGGTCGAGAAGCTCTCTTCCCGGTCGGGATCAAGCATAACACCGGGCTGTGTTATCAATAACACCAGGCAGTGTTATTGCTCTTCCCGGTCGGGAAGGGTTCTTCCCGGTCCGGACGGCCAGATCAGTAGCCTCTTCATTCATGCACTCCTTCCCGACCGGGAAGGCTACTCTTCCCGCCCGAGAAGGGTCTTGTAGGCCTCTAATATGATCATAAATGTCCCTCCTTGCTTCTCATGGGCTTCTCATCGACTCTTGGTGCTCAGGATCGAGTCTAAGGGGTTCGGGAATGGGTCCCAAGGTCTCGGGATCGAATCTAAGGGACCGAATGATCGTTCCTTCTCTTCGTTGGCTCCAAATGTGTAGGAAACGAGTCGGAATCATTCCAATTCTCCATGAATGGTCTTGGGAACCTAAAACGAATTAGAAGAAGCATAAGTAGCCCAGAAACCGCTCCCAAAGAGCGATTTTACAAGAGAAACCGGGACCAAACACAACAAATAGGCACTACAAACTACACTTATCATATTCCCGACCTTACCGTGCGGGAAGGAACCTATAGGACACGATCTTCCCCCTCCCACGTGACTCGATAGTCGCCTTTTGAACTTTTCTGTCTTTAGGGCTCTTCATTGGCTAGGTCCAGATTTGCGTTGGCGCATAGCAAAGGATGACTCGGTTATCCTCCCTTACAATCTACCACCTCTCACCCTCTTCCCTCATCTCCCCTTTGGTCCTGAACGGGACCCTCCACCGTATCCCTCATATTTGCTACCACTTAGGAGGGATCTTCAGACCCCCACACACTTCGCCCCCGAGACGATTGCACCGTCTCGACCTTCTCGACAATCTCGAGGGGGTGGCCGATCGACTAGCCGTGCATCACATACACCATCTTTTGCGGCTGGACCTTCGGGCCCACCACGGCCTCTTTATGCATTTCCATATACTGATTATTCTAACGTGCCTGCATTTTCGACCAACTTCGTGCCTCCTCCACCATATGTTCTATCTGCGGTCGTCGACCAAGCGGCGGTCCCTGGAATGCTTAATGAGTTGTGCCACCGGATAGCCACCGTACAGCTAAATCAGGCACTTTTTGACTTTCTATTTTACAACAATTCCGTGCAGCTCGACCAGATCCCTCCTACAGCTTGGCACCCGACTTACTACACCTATCCCGAGGGAGGTTATGATAACAATGACGGGAATGAGGAGGGAGATGACGAAGAGGGAGATGACGAGGAGGGAGATGACGATAGTGGAAGTGGTAGTCATAAGGAGAGCGGTGATTAGAGCTCCGATTAGGACGGTTTGGGGAAGTCTCCGCTTGTATATACATCTTGCAAGTAGTTCTTCTTTTTCTTTTTTTGCACTTCCATCGTTTTGCATTCCTTCCCCGTATTTATTGTTGCCTCTTATTGTTTGTTGTACCCAATGAGGGCATTGTGTGATTTGGTTTGGGGAGGGTATGCTTCTGTCTATTTTTATCCATTTGCATATTTCTTGCATTTCCGCATGCATTTTTTAAAAGAAAAAAATCAAAAAAAATCAAAAATATGTTTTTGCATTTAGTCGAGTCTTAGTTGAGTCGGAATGCTATGTAGCGATGATGATAATGCTTCTATGTCTTCATTTAGTTGCTTATGCTAGTACGCCGTTAGAGTTTTTGTATATAATTACATGTGGCATTCTTGCATCTTTGGTTAACGGTACTGAACGAATAAACTTGACTCATTGTTGGCAAACTACTCAGATTTGTAAGGAATTAGAGCCTTAAACTGATGACATTCATGATCAGTTTCATTTAGGTTGAGAGTAGTACTCCTTATAAGACATGTAATATCAAACTGCATAAGCATGACATTCGTCTCTTAGTACCCGTACGTTTTTGACTCGTGGTTTTGACATGTGCGAAAAAGGCAAATCATTTCTTTTAATTAATTCCCATGAGCCTCACATAGCCAAATTGACCTGTTTGACCCGTTTATTAACTACATGCCATATATTGCCTACCCTAGTCAAGCTAGTAGATTAGTTGGACGGAGTTGTTTTTTCCGGGTTAATTTTGGTATCATGATGATTGAAAAAAGAGGAATTGAAAAAAATGAAAAGAAAAAATTCAATGAAAAAAATTTGAAAGAAAAAAAATGAAGAAAAGAAAGGAAAAAAAAATGAAGTGAAACTAGAAGAAGACCGTGTTTTTGCTATGAGAAAAGAATTGATCTCTCTAATTTCATAGTTATTAGTGGGAAGCGATTTTGATAAGGCGCTTGTTGCTATGCCTAATTTCTTCGACTGGAGTTTGGTGAGAACGGAATGTCTATTATTAATGGGTGTAAGGAATACTATCTTGGCTTTTACCTCCTCATATCCATTATCGTTTTGCCCCTTCTTACCCGATTAGCCTCACTTTATACCAGATGTAAGTCCTTGGCACGTGTCTTTTCCCGATAGAATGCGTATGTACGGTTATTAGAGATTGATATCATGTTAGATTGCATGCATGTTCTTGTAAGTCGCAGTTTAGGTGAGTGTTTTGTCTTTCCTTTTTTACATAAACTCACGATATCACCCGTTTTGTGTGATGAGCGATCCGTGAGAGTCCGACATAGACAAGTCTTGCAAGGTTGAAGGTTCAGTATTTTTGTCATTGGTCAAGCTTGTTGTATGTGGTTGTTTACATTAATTTTAATCGTTGCGCATTGGTTTGGGTAATTTTGCACATACTCCGCTATGAGTTATATACATTCCATTAGGAATGAGTTATCGTTTTGTGCTTGCTTGAGGACAAGCAAGGGTTTGGTTTGGGGAGATTTGATGCGCGTATTTTATATACACTTTTTATGCCTTTTATACGCGCATTCCCGTATTTATTGAATAGTGAAAACTATTATATTTCCCCGAATTGGCTACTTTATGGTGCGTATTGTCTTATTGCAGGAACGGAAGCCACAGGAGCTAAAACGGACCAAAACCGAGCAAAAACGAAGCTGGAAGAGCTAATCGCTGAACTAGGTGTAATAGTCGACCGACTATTTTGATAGTCGGCCGACCATGACGATAGTTGTAGACACCCGCATTTTGACTGCCACGTGTCTATGGTAGTCTCCGAAAAACACCCGATGATGATCGGACGCAAACGTGACTTGTATACTCGGATTTGGGCTCGGAATCAATAATATCCGACATGGACTTTTAACGGAGTAAAAATCTCACAAAACAGACCTCAAATCCAGGCCCAGTGGGTCATTCCGAGTCAAATAAGACTAATTTGGGCCAAAACCGGCACCAAAAATAAATCCCATCTTTTAGCGACCGGGTCAAAACCCGGTCAAAGACGAAACCGTCTCATAAATCAGCCAAATTCAGTTGGCGCACAAATTCAAATTCAAAAATCAATCAAAACAAACAAGATCAATTCTTTCCTTATTTGTCTCGATTTGTTTGACCCACTCGATCGAGTGGATTGACCCACTCGGTCGAGTGGAGCGTCTTAAAACCGGGTTTGGCCCGTTTGCAAAGGCACTCGATCGAGTGCACTAGGGCCACTCGATCGAGTGTCCTTATGTCGTGGGGTAACGCCTATAAATACCCCACGACTCCCAATCATTTCATAACTTTTGCCAAGGGTTTTTACCTACACATTTACCCTACTTTCAACCCTATTTCATCTACACTACAAGCCTTAGCAACCCTAAGCAATACACATAAAAACCGAGTCCTTCGTCCCTCGAAAAACCGACGTAATACACACACACACACCCATACACACCATAACTCGCATACATCCTCGATACTCCCAAGCCCATGCCGCTATTACGAGTCTATTTCCGAGGTCCTTACTAAGCATGTATGTTGAGGGTGTCCCAAACCCCATCTCGATCTCTTCTATCTAGTCTCATTTTCATTTTATTTATCGTAGTTTTGCATCATACTCATAATCGTAGTAACACTAACACTAACTTTTTTATACTTTTGCATCTTTATTTTTGTATCATCATTTTATTACTAACATTAATAATACCGCGTATATATATATTAATACCAAAAATCGGTTTTGAAAACGTTGGACTACGATGATCACCTAAGGTCCGTCTAATCCCTTTACGAGCAACGACGGAGGTGGAGCCCTTTCGAGGAGCCCCGCCCCAATGTACTCAAGGGCGTGACGTGACCGTGATCGGTCGTAGTCGAACGTATTTAATCCCATTTCTATAATTGGTACGGAACCCGTTGACGCGAAAACCGACATCACATAACCCGAAAGGGTTAGTTTCGATGTCGTGACATAGAGGGACACATTTCGTTACTAATTCAAAATTTCTAAAATAATAATAACGCTTTCGTAAAATCCCGACAACGGTATTATAATCGTATATACACGATTATAGTACCGGAGGTCAAGTTAAATTCAAATCGTGCGATATTTGTATTTAATTTGACCGACCGTCGATTTTAAACCAAAAAAACGAAACGAGTCATCACTCGTACAGGGGCTACTCGACCGAGTACACATGCTACTCGATCGAGTAGCACCCAAAAAAATGGGCAGTAGCTACGTAAAAGACGCACTCGACCGAGTCACACCACGACTCGATCGAGTGGGTCCTGTAACCCATAAAACCGAGGGCTTTGACACACATTTCAAGCCTCGTCTTTTTATCGACTTTAGTCATCACGTGTAAAGACAATCACGTGACTCTCCCTTTTTCAAAACTCACACATATCACGACATGTAGAACGACTTTGACCGATCTTCTTCGTAGTGATAAGTCGGGACAAGACTACGGGATGTGGGATCGGGCTAGCAATACGCCACAGTCCCATGTTTCCGTTCTTCGTTTAGTACACAACATAATGTGTATTTAACCGGGGTTAGTCCATCTACACATTTCGCGGTCTAGTTTATATACGGGTCCATTTCTAGTTAACGTCTACCATTTCCTATTGGATTATTCTATTTTTTTGCTCGTTGTATTGTGAATTCCGGGTTGTATTCCGCCCGTGTAATTTGTAATTTATTTACGAGTTTTCTATTTTCGATGTTTGCCATTTATTTATTTAAATGAACATCACATGCTAAATCACTTTGACGTGAATCAAGATGCATTAAATGACGTAGCAAATCAATAATTCACATGCTTAGCCCGAAAACGTTGTTTGCATATCATTTAGTCGTTTTACTAGCGCGCGTACACGAACACGAACGATGTCTTAGTAGAGGCCGCCATTGTGCGGGCGGGGTTGGGTGTCCTTAGTGGGCTTCCCAACACGTACCCTCACCCCTTACTCAGAACCTTTGGTTTCCGGATGTCCGAAACCCTTGGCGCACGAGAGTCATTCTATATACGAAAGCCGGTGTAAACGGTATCGATATTGTAATGCAAAGGGACGAGCCCCATAAACTCTGAAATCGAAGTGGGCTTACTTTGTGTGTAGCCCATGACGACATAGAGTGGGCTCGTATGGTTCCGAATAACCACAAAATTCGGTGGCGACTCCATTTTGACTTAAATTTCGAACCCGAGAACAATCTTACCACGAGATTCATTCGCCTACCCAAACCCGCGCTTCACCGCGTCGGGGTGGACCTACGTCATGTCCACAATTTGGCGACTCCGCTGGGGATACCTGATGTACCACATGTCATCGGGGTTCCTAGGGTGAGACTCGAAGAGAAATCGTTCGTAGATTAGTGTGCGCGCATTAGTTTAATGATTCATGCATAACCCAAATTTTCCCGGGCCGGTTACTTGTGACCGACGTCCCACTATACCACGGTGCATTCCTACATGGGTGCGCTAAAGACATCGATGGTGGAACTCGTCTCGGCTTCGCGGCATGTCCTAAGACCAACTCGGCTTAGGGAGTCCGTCCATCACACGAGAAAGCCATCGTTGTTGGTATAGACCCTATTTTGACCGACCGAGACTTAGCGTAAAGCATACATGAGCGTCGTTATAATGCTTGTTTGACTACGTGCTACTTGGTTTCCGTGTCAATTTTCAAAAACCGTCATTTCAAAATTGCATCTTTCCAAAATACCAAATTTCAAAAAACCCGAAATACCGTCCGTTTCGGGACTCGTCTTTTCAAAATATCCAATTTCAAAAAACTCGGAATGCTGCCAAAATTTAGACTTACGATTTGACTCAAAATAGCCTATTTTTAGCCGGCATGCTTCCCATTTCAAATTTCGAATTTCCGATCCGCCATTCGATTTTCGAATTCTCAAAATTCAATTTCAATTTTCAAATCTTCGTGATGCCATTCGCGATTTTCAAATCCTCGAGATTCCATTCTCGATTTTCAAATCTCCAAGATGTCGTTTTCGATTCTCAAATCTTCGGGATCTCATTTTCAATTTTCAAATTTTCGGAAATTTATTTTCGATATTCAAATTTTCAAAATTTCAAAAATTCAACTTTTCAAAAAACTCGGCCCTGTCGGCATTCTGCCAATTTCAAAAGACGGGACCGTCTCCCAATTTTTCAAAACGCGAATTTACTCGCAACCATTCTAACATTTCAAAATGCTCGGTCCTATTGGCCCACTACCAATTTCAGGATCGTCCTCTCAATTTTCAAAATTCAATCATTTTTCAAAAACCTTCCCTATTATAGGACCTACCGTAATCTATGTGTCGGGTCTTTTCATAATTTGTCGAAAGTCTATAGCGTCGAAACTCCGTCGATCCTACATCACGAGTTTCTTCCCCATCCTAGTCCGCCTTATCCTAAAGGCACAACCGACCAACACGAGTCATACACTCGTAAATGGATGGTTCGTAAACACTCGAGTCCTAACTAGAAAGTCACACGCAATTTTCCCTCCGACAGGACGGTCCCCACGACCTTTCCTAAGGGAATTTCGCCCATCTTTCAATCCATTAGTCGAGTCATCTCAATTCAAGAGTCCTTTAACTTAAGGGTCTACCCTAATCACAGAGTCTATCCTTATTCAAGTCAAGTCAAGGGTCTCTAGCGTCGAAACTCTGCCGATCTTACATCGCAAGTTTCTTCCCTTACCCCGTCTGCCTTTCCTCGAGGCCGAGTTGACCTTTTACAAGGCATAGCCCTGTAGCAAAAGGTTCGTGATCCTTACATCTAAGGGTCACTCGTCCATCACTCGAGTCTTAGCAAAACCTGCAATCTCACTCAGGGGCTACCCTTCAGCAGAGCGGTCAATCACGGTTGCTCTAAGGGTCTTGTCTTACACGTGTTGTCTCACGTACCCCACTTTTAAGTCACTTAGATGTCACACCATCTGAGTCCTATCAGAATCCTCGGTCTCGCTCGGGGGCTACCCTTACCAGAGCGATCAATCACGGTTGCTCTAAGGGTCATGTCCTACACGTGTTGTCTCACGCGTGCCATTTTCGAGTCACTTAGATGCCACCCCATTTGAGTCCTATAGAGTCTTTTGCGTCACTTGGGGGCTATTCTCCGACGGAATGATTAATCACAGTCGCTTCGAGAATCGCACCTTACACTTTTTTAGGAGAGTCTAACCCGAGTCAAACCCGAGTTATCTTTCCTCCCGCGCTATTTCCTATGCCTTGGCGTATTCAAGTTCCGAAGCAACATTTCTGATTACGTGGGTATTCTCGCAGAGTATGGCATCCACAACCGGGAATAGGGACATGGAAAACACCATTAAGGAACTGAAGGCTTTGCTAGAAACAATGGTTAGTAGGCAGGCCATAACCGAAACTCATATAGGGTTCCTGAAAACCAACCAAGAGGCCATGAATGCTCGTTTAACTGTCATCGAACGGCAAGACCTCGATTCTGGATCGGTCAATACTGGGCCATTTGCCAAATTGATCAGCACGGTGCGTGAGCTCGAACAACAGTTCCATGCCTCCCGAGGGAACAACATTTATATTGAAAACTCCCGAGACTATACACCCATCAGTGAGAAACTACCAATAGATCTCAACTTAGAAGGGTTACCCATATTCGAAGGGACGGAGGATCCATTACTACACCTCCGAGCCTTCAAAGCATTTATGGCGATCAAGGGGGTCAAAGCCGACATGTTCATCAATTTGTTCGGCGCATCCCTCGGGAAATATCCAAAAGCCTGGTTCTATAGGCTTAATGCTAAAAGATTCCCCACTTGGGAAAATGTGGCTACTGAGTTCGCTAAAAACTATTCTGATAATGCTGAACTTCAGACTACCATGCGGACTTTAGAAGTCATGGCCCAAGATCCAACAGAGGGTTTCACCAAATACCTTCAACGTTGGCGGGCTGAGAGTGTTAAGCTGGTAGACAAGCACAGCGAGAAAACACTAGTGGATGCATTCATCAACAACCTCCTACCCTCTTACCGCGTCCATCTTAGGTATGCCGGCATCTCAAACTTTGTTGTGCTTACCGAAATGGGCACTAGCTAGGATTGAAGACGATCTTCGACATAACGAAGATTTAGGTGAAGCTTCTACCGAAGGCTATACTGGACATCCACTTGAGTCCTTAGAAGCCGAAGACTACTGACAACCTCATCCAAGAGTCCAGATTTGATTTGAGTCCGAGTCTGAGTCCGAGTCTAGGATGTTCTATCTCTTTCAATTTCAAAGTCAGAGTCAGAGTCAATTGTATTCTGTCCTCTCTTTTCAATTTAATAAAATCAGGTTTTTTTCAGTCTCTCATATATGCTTCCCTTTTGTGTTTCCGAGAACATGATGAACACCATCATACACTGTGAGCACACGCACGTGACTATTATAGGCACATCTATAATGACTGTAGGAACTGAGGCCTGTGTTTTCCTTTACCTGTTCCATGTCTGGAATAGAAAGCCACATAACTACCCTTAGCAGGAGTGGTATCGAATCCTATGACAAATCTAGGTAGTCTCCTAGTTTGGGTTCAAGACGGGAGGCAAGCCCATTTCCCACAAAAAACACCCCTCCAATAAAACTGACCAATCCCTATCTTAGGCGTTAGTCTGACTTGATGCCAAAAATACCCAACTCGGGACGATGCTCCCACTAAGCCTGCTCGGAATTATGATGACAATACCGAGATCCAAATCACCATGCTTACCATAGAGTACTCCACCGCGAGTTGCACTCACACAAACACCAACTAGGCTTACACCTTACAAAGGTTTAGCTCCACAAGCCTAATCCAACCGATGGGCCCACCCCCATATCCACCCACAACACCATAGGAGGGGATTACCGTGAAAAAAAAAAAAGTTGGACAAAAAAAATCAAAAGTCCAAGGAAAAAGCAAAAGGCCCAAAACAAAAGAGCTGGCCATCAAAAAAGAACTCTCAGCATCCCCCGACCAGATACGGTCAATCCCACGACCGGGGCTAAGAGGTCAAAAAAAAAAAACAAAAAAAAAACAAAAAAATTCAAATACCCACGACCATAGTCAACGGTCAACTCAAGTGAAAGTCCCTTGACCGGGAACGGTCAATTAAAAAACATCATCAAAACCCATGACCGGGGCTAAAAGGTCAGCCAAAAAATATTCAAGAACCCATGACTGTAGTGAAAACGGACAAATAGGGGAGAGACAATCAAGCTGGTCAGCTAACACCACACTTAGCCTTCCCACATTGCAACCCTCAAGACCTTCTCGAGACCTAGGCTAGAGACAGCCCGGAATTTTGAGGATTCAAGCTCCATAGGATACACCCTAACCATTAGGGCCAGACATGGAAATCAGATCCCACATTATCAAACTTATCCTGATCGAAGTTCGAGTCATTTTTACTCGACTTCCCCCTATCCTACCACATTGCAATACCTTACCCTCGAAGCCTTAGCTCCACAAAATCGAGCTCCAGGTTTCGAAGCATCAAAGCCACTTATTGCCTGGCACCACATTTCCAAAAAAACATCCAAACCAGTTACCAACCCCGAACACGGGAACTCAACCTGCGGTCGGCATAGAACATGCCCAAATAGTTCACACCACCTCTGGGGGCTATCCCGGAGAACGCTCACAGTCACAGGATCAACATCCTAACTGTTCTAGCCCTTTGATCAAGACATCACTGGGAATGCACCTAGCCTACACCATCGCTATGGCTAGTTACACACAAAGCCCTAATAAACTAGGCACCATAATAATATCTTCCAATCCACTGAACTACGGCTTGGTTTGATTTCACTACACGTGAATACGTAGACAGCCTTTCAACAAAGGCACAACCACCCACATTGACACAAGTTCAAAAAAAAAGCACCGTCATTCCGGTCACGACACTGTCATGTTCTCAGCAGCTAGTTTTGTCGTCCTGGGGGCTTCTCTCAGGCAGAAGACCTTCATCCACTCACATAATCCAAATGACTTTCAAAAAAACTAGCCTCCTTTCTTTAGTGTGTCCTAGCACTCGGCTCAGTCGAAGACAAGAATCCGTCAGGGACTCGAAGTGACACCCACTTTGGGAATGTATCCCAAAACACAAAGATCCAAAAGAACATCAGTCTACAGCATTGCTACTGCTAAGCCTTGTCCTGCAGGAACAGTCTCATTACAGACTACTGCAATTCCCCTGTACCGGATCCTTCCCAGTTTGAAGTTTGACCGTGTTGCCACTCGCCTAGGCTACGGAATAGCGCAACTTAAGAGTCTTGTTAGGTGCCCACCCCCCTACCGAGTCACGGTTCAACCCCTCGAGAGTCCAGTCGTGTCTGTCAACTCGTCCGGTCACGTCCAGAGTCGAGTCTGTCGATATGTCTCTCTCTTCAAATTCTCATTTTAAAATTTGCAAAACTTAGCCATTTGATAAAATCCTTTTCGACAAGGTCAAATTTCGGTCTATTTAAACTGCAAATTTCTACCCCTTTCAATTTTGAAAACCTATCTCCTAGCACGTGAGTTGCTTTCAGGACTTCGATTTCAAAATGAAGCAAAAACCATTTTCCCCAGCGCAAGCTAGTCTATAGATGTTAACTGCATTTCCTATGTGCTATCTTGCTATATACTATGCCTGCTATTTCTGCCTATGTATCTAACATTTCAGGTACCAGCATTGCTTCCCAACGGAACAACAAAGACGGTGTTTCTCTTTGGAATGCTACGTCCAAGATGTGGTGTGTCGGCATACGGGTACACCCAAGACTTCAGAAGCAAGTCCCCGCGCAGCTACTTTACTCCCCAGCACGAGTCAGTGTTTTGCCGATGTGTTACATGCAACTTGTCATGTGTCAGCATACAGGTACACTCCAGACTTCAGAAGCAAGTCTCCACGAAACTATTAAATTCCCCAACGAAGTCAGCTTTTTCCCGGTATGCAACATCCAAGGTGTGATGTGTCGGCATACGGGTACACCTACTCCCCAAAAGAGGCAAGCTTTACTCCCCACGGAGCATCATCATCAGCTCAAGTACGACTCAAGGCTTCGAAGGCAAGCTCGTACAGCTCACATACTCCCCCAGCGGAACGCCCGAGGCGGCATTTTTCCCGAAATGGTACGAGATGGGCCCACATATAGGCGCGCCCAGGACTTATGCTACAAGTCTGACTCCCCGCGAAGCTATCATCATCAGGACAGGTATGACCCTCTGCTTATGGCTGGCGAGCCCTTCACGCAAGTCCACTGGACTATAAACGACCCGACCGGAAGTCTACCAGGTCTTAACGGACTTGGTAGCTACTCTGACTTTCGCCTTGTCCAAGCCTCAGTCTGACTTTCGCCTTGTCTTTTAGCGACCGGGTCAAAACCCGGTCAAAGACGAAACCGTCTCATAAATCAGCCAAATTCAGTTGGCGCACAAATTCAAATTCAAAAATCAATCAAAACAAACAAGATCAATTTTTTCCTTATTTGTCTCGATTTGTTTGACCCACTCGATCGAGTGGATTGACCCACTCGGTCGAGTGGAGCGTCTTAAAACCGGGTTTGGCCCGTTTGCAAAGGCACTCGATCGAGTGCACTAGGGCCACTCGATCGAGTGTCCTTATGTCGTGGGGTAACGCCTATAAATACCCCACGACTCCCATTCATTTCATAACTTTTGCCAAGGGTTTTTACCTACACATTTACCCTACTTTCAACCCTATTTCATCTACACTACAAGCCTTAGCAACCCTAAGCAATACACACAAAAACCGAGTCCTTCGTCCCTCGAAAAACCGACGTAATACACACACACACCCATACACACCATAACTCGCATACATCCTCGATACTCCCAAGCCCGTGCCGCTATTACGAGTCCATTTCCGAGGTCCTTACTAAGCATGTATGTTGAGGGTGTCCCAAACCCCATCTCGATCTCTTCTATCTAGTCTCATTTTCATTTTATTTATCGTATTTTTTGCATCATACTCATAATCGTAGTAACACTAACACTAACTTTTTTATACTTTTGCATCTTTATTTTTGTATCATCATTTTATTACTAACATTAATAATACCGCGTATATATATATATTAATACCAAAAATCGGTTTTGAAAACGTTGGACTACGATGATCACCTAAGGTCCGTCTAATCCCTTTACGAGCAACGACGGAGGTGGAGCCCTTTCGAGGAGCCCCGCCCCAATGTACTCAAGGGCGTGACGTGACCGTGATCGGTCGTAGTCGAACGTATTTAATCCCATTTCTATAATTGGTACGGAACCCGTTGACGCGAAAACCGACATCACATAACCCGAAAGGGTTAGTTTCGATGTCGTGACATAGAGGGACACATTTCGTTACTAATTCAAAATTTCTAAAATAATAATAACGCTTTCGTAAAATCCCGACAACGGTATTATAATCGTATATACACGATTATAGTACCGGAGGTCAAGTTAAATTCAAATCGTGCGATATTTGTATTTAATTTGACCGACCGTCGATTTTAAACCAAAAAAACGAAACGAGTCATCACTCGTACAGGGGCTACTCGACCGAGTACACATGCTACTCGATCGAGTAGCACCCAAAAAAATGGGCAGTAGCTACGTAAAAGACGCACTCGACCGAGTCACACCACGACTCGATCGAGTGGGTCCTGTAACCCATAAAACCGAGGGCTTTGACACACATTTCAAGCCTCGTCTTTTTATCGACTTTAGTCATCACGTGTAAAGACAATCACGTGACTCTCCCTTTTTCAAAACTCACACATATCACGACACGTAGAACGACTTTGACCGATCTCCTTCGTAGTGATAAGTCGGGACAAGACTACGGGATGTGGGATCGGGCTAGCAATACGCCACAGTCCCATGTTTCCGTCCTTCGTTTAGTACACAACATAATGTGTATTTAACCGGGGTTAGTCCATCTACACATTTCGCGGTCTAGTTTATATACGGGTCCGTTTCTAGTTAACGTCTACCATTTCCTATTCGATTATTCTATTTTATTGCTCGTTGTATTGTGAATTCCGGGTTGTATTCCGCCCGTGTAATTTGTAATTTATTTACGAGTTTTCTATTTTCGATGTTTGCCATTTATTTATTTAAATGAACATCACATGCTAAATCACTTTGACGTGAATCAAGATGCATTAAATGACGTAGCAAATCAATAATTCACATGCTTAGCCCGAAAACGTTGTTTGCATATCATTTAGTCGTTTTACTAGCGCGCGTACACGAACACGAACGATGTCTTAGTAGAGGCCGCCATTGTGCGGGCGGGGTTGGGTGTCCTTAGTGGGCTTCCCAACACGTACCCTCACCCCTTACTCAGAACCTTTGGTTTCCGGATGTCCGAAACCCTTGGCGCACGAGAGTCATTCTATATACGAAAGCCGGTGTAAACGGTATCGATATTGTAATGCAAAGGGACGAGCCCCATAAACTCTGAAATCGAAGTGGGCTTACTTTGTGTGTAGCCCATGACGACATAGAGTGGGCTCGTATGGTTCCGAATAACCACAAAATTCGGTGGCGACTCCATTTTGACTTAAATTTCGAACCCGAGAACAATCTTACCACGAGATTCATTCGCCTACCCAAACCCGCGCTTCGCCGCGTCGGGGTGGACCTACGTCATGTCCACAATAGTCGACCGACATTTTCTATAGTCGGCCGACTATTCTGGAACCTGCAGAAGATCAAATAAATGAATAATTAGTCGACCGACTATTAAAATAGTTGGCCGACTATTTCCTGGGCCGCGGACAGATTTTGTGTTCAGCAAGCAGTTTCCTTAACCGTTTTAACTCATTCTAAGTTGTATAAATAGGGCTTTTCAGCCACTTTTATTTTTACTTCTCCACTTCTCTACTTTTAGACTTTTACTCCTTCTTCTTAGACTTTTATTTAGATCTCTTCTAGTTTAATTTCTTCCTTTAAAACTCGGTTATTGTAAGACTTCAAGATTCGAACCGCCTTTATTTTTCTTGGTAATTTAGTCTAATCTTTCTTCCTTCTTCCTTCTTCTTCGTTCTTGATTGTTCTTAATCTTTGTTTGTTTTCTTCTTCATACTTAATTATTCTTCATCTTTGTTTTATGCTTGTCGTAATTTTACTATTATTCATCATGTTTAATCTAGTAAATTCTTTTATTAATCTTGTTGTTCATGAATTAATTATGAGTAGCTAATTTCCTTCGCTAGGATTTAGGGGATCTGCGAATTGAATGTGGTCATTAAATAATTTATATATCTGTCAATGATATTGTATCTGAGTTGTCAATTGTAGCATATAATCGCTATTAGTCAGTTAATGCGCATGATTGATTAATTGAATTCGGTAAACTTGAACCTAAGATCGGAAGCCTGGTAAAAGTTAGACCTGCTACAACACATTAGTTTGCCCTACTAAGATCGGAAGCCGTTAGACGCATGCTAGGGTGAATAGCGGACCGGAATGACCTTTTCACTACCCCTTAGACCAATATCTGCGACAGACCTGTGACTTAGACCGTGACCATATGAGATTCGTAGTGAACCGACAATCCTAGTTTTCTCTCTCTATAGATTCGTCTTAATTCATCTTATTTATTTTAGTTATTTCTTCTCTTTTAATTCTCTTTCCTTCACTACTTTAGTTTAGTTAAACACAAAACCAAAAAAAAACCCCCGATTTGTTACTTAGATAGACATTAATTGCGAGTAGGATTTATTTGTCTCCCTGTGAAATCGATCCCGACTTCCCTAGCTATATTTTTAGTTGGACCGTAGTTGGTTATTTTTTATAGGTACACGACTAGCTTATCATCGAATACAAGGGATGACGGGATAAGGAAATCCGAATACGAGGGTATCGCAACCGATGTTGTCGGTCGCTTATTCCAACACCCCAAGTATTTGATTGTTGAAGCGAATCAACCCATGAAAATGACGCTTTTTATTTCATTTTTAGCATTGCATTTTAATATCGTTTAGCATTCTTCATTTATCATCATTATTAAATAATACCGCGCATATATATATATATATATATATATATATATATATATATATATAAAATCCATTTTCGGATTGAACGCGTTTAACTACGACTACTGCTCCAAGTCCGTTTAATCCCTTTATAAGTCGCGACAGTGGTGGCACCCTTTCGAGGAGCACCGCCCTAAGCACTCAAGGGCGTAACGTGATCGTGGTAGTACGTAGTTGAACGCGTCCGATACCATTTTTCAAAGATTGGTACGAAACCCGTTGACGCTAAACCGAGCATCACATAATCCGTAAGGATTATTATAGATGTCGTAACGCGGAGGGAATTAATTTCGTCCTAATCCGATTTAAAACGATTTCATAACCCTTTTTCCTAAATTCCCGATATCGATCTCATAATAATAAAAATACATATCGCGAGTATCGAAAATTGATTCGAGTATAAATTGCATCTATATTTCTACACGGCTTGATTAATTATCGATTTAAAATCAAAAACAATTTCGAAATCGATGCCTTTTCGAAACTGACAGCAGTCCGTATAGGGGGCACTCGATCGAGTGGCACCCCAAATAGTAGGCAGAAGGTTCGTAGCAGGGCCACTCGACCGAGTCCCACCCATGACTTGATCGAGTGGTCCCCTTTACACTAAAACGCGGGTTTCGCATATCATGCTCGCATCATCAAATAATTTACGACTTTAAGTGTAACAACCCGGATTTTCGATGACTTAAATTAATAGATAATGCGGAAAATTATCTAAGTCATTTAATTAAAATTATATCAGAGTGTAAATAAATCTGGATCGCTACGGATCCTTTCAACAAACGACTATTAATTACATAGTCTTGATTCACTTAGTACAGAATATAGATTGTATTTTATATAGACATATTATTAAATCTCTCTCACTCGATTCCCCAACGTCTTAGACCTGCAAAAAAATAATACAGTGGACGCTGAGCGGGACAACAACCAAGTCGTTCATCTGACATCACCTCGAACACATAAGACAATCATGTGAATAACAAATAATATGCTTATAAAAATATTAAAGGATATCACGTAACAGATAGTTTCCTTTACTTCAATTAACAAACATGTGAGGTGATGAAAACGATAAAGTTTAAAAGATGGGACATTGGCAGCCATTTGATTTTAAAATCATTTTTCACGTAAACGGAGAATAAACACACGAGTCGTGGCTCCTAGTATCACCGCTACACCCTATTGGCTTGCATCTCACCAATAAAAGTAACCGTGTTACCGACTCGTAGACCGAACCGATCTTATGAGGTTTACATCTCACTCATAAGGCTCAATTGGGCCCGAACTTCTATTATATTATACGTTTATTCAGACGGGGCTCTGGGCTGAAATGAAAGCTGATGATTACATTCTCTGCATCACCAAGAGGGAACCCGCAGTTTTCAGAATCCTGTTCTGCCCCCGCTACCTAGGTGGTAATACTGATCAAGTACTTGTCTATATGTGCGCCACATACCCTACGCAGACTCTTGAACCGCAGCTCTCACTGCCGTAGGACGACTACCTTAAACACTAGGTCGACTCTCGGACCGCAGCCTCCGTGTCTGCTTTTCATTACAAGTGCAGTCTAAACACTACGCATGGTAGGACCCAACACAAGCTATTCGTCCCAGACTCGCATCGTAAACTTTATATAAAAGTCGCCCGTGAACAAGTAGTACTTTATTTGGTGACCTTCAATAATTGGTCGGACTCATTTGAAATAGTCAAATCCTTAAATACTTACTTTCAGTGTGACAACGTTACACTTTAATCCTCAAGTGTTACCCGAAATATTATATCCCAATTATCGTATAATATTTTTAAAATAGTAAATCATTTTAAAATGAAGTTTTATATAAAAACAAAATTTAAGGTATAATAATAATAAAAAAATATTATTTTCAAAATTTATAGTTTCTGAAAGTTTTTCTGAAAAATATAAATTAAGTCGTACTTAGTCGATTTACAAAATTTGACGTAAAATCATTTTTTAAATATTTATAAATGTCGTATAAACTTTTTTGGAATAAAATAAATTCATTTATTATAGAAAATGTAATTTATAAATTTTTACCTATATAAAAATAATAAGCGAAGTTTTATTAAAATAAAACATTTTACAAGTTACTAATTTACTCTATTATTATAATATATAAACTAATGTAAAAGTACTAAAGAAAGTTAAATATGACCAAAATTACAATTACATAAAATAAATACAAAACATAAAGTACATAGAATATATACATAGCAAATAGAAATAAATCAATAATATGATATAAGTAAATTTTATTCTTTTAAGTTGTTTTATTCATTTTCTCAATTTTTCATATAGACATAAATGTAAAGGTGATAAATAAATAAATTAAACAAGTGATAATATAGTCGAGTTGAATTTAGTCGTAAATAAATATATAATACAAATAAAATATCACGTACCATTTTTATATATATAAGTAATTTAGTCATACAAATAAGCCTAAATATTTAAATAAGCAATTTATTAAATTACTAACATAATATACTTATATATAAGAAATGTTGTTAGAAGAAAAGTTTGGTTACCTTAATAGCTATTACGGAGTATTTATTAACGTTATTAAGAATTAAAAGTCGAAATGATTTGACCGAAATACGATTCCATAAAAGTTATTCCGCCAAATAATGAGCAGCTCCTCATTCCCGATGCTCCAATTATAGAGAAGGACGAAGGAATAAATATAATAAATAGTACGAAGTATATAATATAGTAAGTAAAATGGAGTAATAAGATAGAAGGGTTAACGAGTAGAAATAGACGTAAAAATATACGTAAAATAGTAAATGCACATAGTATTATTACTACTACTACTAAGTATATGCATGCATTAGTTAGTTTGTTTGTTTTTTTTTTATAATCTCATGCATGTTCTATTTATAGGAAGAAAGTTGGATAGATGGGTAAAGTAGGTGTAGATTAGCTAAGGTGAGTTTTGTAGTTTAGCTTAGGTGATTAGGATAGAAATGATAGGTGTATGCATGCATTTGTGTGTAGGTAGAATGAGTGTGTACCTAGGAGTATATTGAGTATGCATGTGTAATGGGTATGTGTTATATGGTGTTATACGTGGGAGCATATAAGAAGACCCAAGTTTCTCGAGTTCTGGTCTGTTTCTCGTACAAACGTCTTTGTTTCTTTCTTAAAAAGTTGAAATATAAGATTACGAAATTAAAATAATAGAAATTGTAAAATTTATTTTTAAAAAGAAGTTTGTGAGACGGTATGTAAAATAGACGGTAAATAGTTTTATTGGACAATAGTTATAAGAAATTATTATTTTAAGAATTCGATAAATTATTTCTAAAGTTTTACGAGACGAGAAAATGTTAAAACGACAGGTCAATATTAAAAATATTTTCGATTTTTAAACTTTATTTAATGAAAGAGGAAATTTTTTATTAATTCGATAAATAAATAATCATGTTTTTATTACGGAATAATTTTTAATTTAACGAAAATAAAATATTTTATTTACGAAAATAATTTTTCAAACGTTAAACTTGGTTTAAATAAATGTTTAAAATTTTAACTCTATTTGAAAAATACGGGGTATTACATTAAGTCGTCACGTGTTAATTCAATCACGTGATTCCTTATTCAAAACTCATGCATTTTATTCTATTTTATTACTTCCACGACTTTGACTAACGTCTTGTACGACTAGTTTTGTGTCAACGACTTCTTAGTCGTATCCGATGCATGACTAGTCTAGACACCAATCTTTCAATATGATAAGTCGGGACAAGCCATCGAGACCCGGGATCGAGCTAGCACCACGCTTCGGTCCCATAAGCGAGCACGTATTAAAAGTCTCCGTCCTTCGATTGATACACAACATAATGTTTACTTGATCGAAGTTTGTCCGGTTATTCAATTTACAGTCTAGCTTATATTTACTATTTACGGGTCCGTTTATAGTTAATATTTACCATTTTCTAATTCGATTATTATATTATCGCTCGTTGTATTGTGAATTCCGGGTTGTATTCCGCCCGTGTAGTTTGTAATTTATTTACGAGTTCTCTATTTTCGATGTTTGCCATTTATTGCCCTAAATGAACATCGCATGCTAAACCACTTTGACGTAAATTAAATGCATTAAATCGACATAGCAACCTATTCGATTTTTCTATCTGTCATAAAATGTTGTTTGCATAATATTTCAACCGAATCACTAGCGCGCGTATTAAAAATTCGAACGATATCTTAGTAGATGCCGCTAAGTGCGGGCGGGGTTGGGTGTCCTCCTGGGGCTTCCCAACACGTACCCTCACCCCTTGCTCAGAACCTCGGTTTCCGGATGTCCGAAACCGTTGGCGCACGAGAGTCATTCGATATACGGTATCCGATAACATCGGCATCGGTATCGTAATGCAAAGGGACGAACCCCACAAGCTATAGTATCAGAGTGGGTCGTACTTTGTGCACGGTCCACCGAAATATAGAGTGGGTTCGAATGGGCCCGAACTCCCACAAAGTTCGGTGACGACTCTTAATTCGACTTAAATTTCAACCTGAGAACCTTCTCACACGAGATTCATTCGCTTACCCAAACTCGTGCGTGGCCGCGTCGGGATGGACCTATGTCATGTCCACAATTTGGCGACTCCGCTGGGGAGAACTGATGTGTGCCTCACCATCGGGATCCTCAGAGTGAGACTCGAGGAGAAATCGTTCGATTAGTACAATACGCGCTTTAGTTTTACGGTTCATGCATAACCCTATCTTTACCCGGGCCGGTACTGGTGACCGACGCCCCACTATGCCGTGATATATTCCATAATGGATATGTCAAGGTGTTCATGGCTAATTCTTATGGGTTTCGTGGCATGTTCTAAGATCAACTCGACTTAGGAAGTCCGTTTCGATTCTCGAAAAGGCCATGTGCACTGGTATAGACCCTATTTCGACCAACCGAGACTTAGTGAAAAGCATACATGATGTCGTTATAATGCTTGCGTGACTATGTCCTACTTGGTTTCCGTGTCATTTTCAAAAACCGTCATTTCAAAAAAAAAATGCATCTTTTCCAAAAATATTCAATTTTTAAAAAATCGGAATGCTACCGAAAATTAGACTTACGATTTTGACTCAAACAAGCCTACTTTCTAGCCGGCATGTTATCCATTTCAATATTCGAATTTCGATCCTTATTCGATTTTTGAATTTTCAAAAATTCTATTTCGATTTTAAAATCTTCGAGATTCCATTTCGATTTTCAAATCTTCGAAATTCCATTTCGATTTTCAAATCTTCGAGATGCCGTTTTCGATTTTCAAATCTTCGGGATCCCGTTTTTCGATTTTTCAAATTTTCGGAAATTTATTTTCGATATTCAAATTTCAAAATTCAAAATATTCAACTTTTCAAAAACCCGGAATGCTACCGAAATTTAGACTTACGATTTGACTCAAAATAGCCTATTTTTAGCCGGTATGCTACCTATTTCAAAATTCAAAAATTTTCGAACTTTCAAAAACTTCGGGACTAGCAGCATTTTTGCCAATTTCAAAAGTCGGGACCGTCTTCCGATTTTATCGGAATTCAATCTTTTTCCAAAACCTTCCTTATTTTGGGAAGTCGTCCCTTTCAAAACCTTCCTTATTCTAGGACCTACCGTCGTCCGTGTGTCGGGTCTAACCATAATTTGTCGAAGGTCTAGCGTCGAAACTCCGTCATCCTACATCACGGTTTTTTTCCCCATCCTAGTCCGCCTTATCCTAAAGGCACAACCGACCAACACGAGTCATACACTCGTAAATGGAAGGTTCGTCTAAACACTCGAGCCCTAACTAGAATGTCCCACGCGATCTTTCCCTCTAACAGGACGGTCCCCACGACCTTTCCTAAGGGAATTTTGCCCAGCTTTCAATCCGTTAGTCGAGTCATCCCAATTCACGAACCCTTTAACTTAAGGGTCTACCCTAATCACAGGGCCATCCTTATTCGAGTCAAGTCGAGGGTCTCTAGCGTCGAAACTCTGCCGATCTTATACCGCAAGTTTCTCTCCTTACCTCGTCTGCCATTCCTCGAGGCCGAGTCAACCTTTTACAAGGCATAACCTTATAACAAAAGGTTCTTGATCCTAACGTCTAAGGGTCACTCGTCCGACACTCGAGTCTTAGCAAAATCTTCAATCCCACTCGGGGGCTGCCCTTCAACAGGGCGATCAATCACGGTTGCTCTAAGGATCATGTCCTATACGTGTTGTCTCATGTATGCCACTTTCAAATCACTTAGATGTCACACCATCTGAGTCCTGTAAGAGTCCTTAGTCTTACTTGGGGGCTGTTCTCCGACGGAGCGATTGATCACAGTCACTCCGAGAATCGCACCCTACATATTTGTCTTAGGAAAGTCTAACCCGAGTCAAACCGGAGCTGCCTTTCCTCCCGCGCTATTTCCTATGCCTTGGTGTATTCGGGTTCCGAAGCAAGATCTCTGATTATGTGGGTATTCTCGCAGAGTATGGCACCCCCAACCAGGAATAGGGACATGGAAAATGCCATCAACGAGATGAATGCTTTGCTGGAGACAATGATTAGCAGGCAGGCCATGGTTGAAACCCAACTAGGATTCCTGAGAGCCGACCAAGAGGCCATGCATGCTCGTTTAACTGTCATTGAACGGCAAGACCTCGATTCTGGATTAGTGAATACTGGGCCATTTGCCAAACTAATCACCACTGTGCGGATGCTCGAAGAACAGTTCCATGCCCTCCAAGGGAACAACAACCGTATCGAAAACTCCCGAGACTATACTCCCATCAGTGAGAAACTACCAACAGATCTCAATCTAGAAGGGTTACCAATATTCGAAGGGACGGAGGATCCATTATTACACCTCCGAGCTTTCAAACACATGGCGATCAAGGGGATCAAAACCGACATGTTCATCAATCTGTTCGACACATCCCTTGGGAAATATCCAAAAGCCTGGTTCTATAGGCTTAATACAAAAAGATTCCCAACTTGGGAAGATGTGGCTACCGAGTTCGCTAAAAATTACTCTGATAATACTGAACTTCAGACTACCATGCGGACTTTAGAAGTCATGGCCCAAGATCCAACAGAGGGTTTCACCAAATACCTTCAACGTTGGAGGGCTGAGAGTGTTAAGCTGGTAGACAAGCCCAGCGAGAAGACACTAGTGGAGGTGTTCATCAACAACCTCCTACCCTCCTACCGTGTCCATCTTAGGTATGCCGGTATTTCAAACTTTGCGGTGCTTACTGAAATGGGCACTAGGATTGAAGACGATCTTCGACATAATGAAGATCTGGGTGAAGCTTCTACTGAAGGTTATACTGGACATCAACTTGAGTCCTTAGAAGCTGAAGACTATTAACAACGTCATCCGAGAGTCCATATTTGATTTAAATCCGAGTCTGAGTCCGAGTCTAGGATGTACTATTTCTTTCAAAGTCAAAGTCAAAGTCAGAGTCAGCTGTATTCTGGCCTCTTTTCACATTTCAATAAAATCAGCTTTTCTATTTCTCATATATGTTTCCCTTATGTGTTTCCGAGAACATGATGAACACCATCATACACTGTGAGCACACGCACATGACTATTATAGGCACATCTATAATGACTGCAGGGAACTGAGACCCGTGTTTCCTTTACCTGTTCAGTGTCTGGTATAGAAAGCCACAAACTACCTTTAGCAGGAGCGGTATCGAATCCTATGACAAATCTAGGTAGTCTCCTAGTTTGGATTCAAGACGGGAGGCAAGCCCATTTCCCACAATAAACGCCCCTCCAATAGGACTGGCCGATCCCTACCTTAGGCGTTAGCCTGACCAGAAGCAAAAAAGAAACATCGTGACTCTATAGACGTGATGCCAAAAATACCCAACTTGGACGATGTTTCCACCAAGTTTGCTCGGAATTATGATGACAATACCGAGATCCAAACCACCATGCTTACCGTAGAGTACTCTATCACGAGTTGCACTCACATAAACACCAACTAGGCTTACACCTTACAAAAGTTTAGCTCCACAAGCCTAATCCATCCGATGGGCCCAACCCCAAATCCACCCACAACATCAGAGGGAGGGATAGCCGTGAAAAAAAAAACTGGACAAAAAGATCAAAAGTCCAAGAAAAAGCAAAAGGCCAAAACAAAAGAGCTGGCCATGATCAAAAAAGAATTATCAACATCCCTCGACCAGATACGATCAATCCTTTGACCGAGGCACGGTCAACTCAAATGAAGAATCCCATGACTGGGGCTAAGAGGTCAACCAATAAAAAAATTCAAAAAACCCATGACCGTAGTTAGCAGTCAACTCAAGTGAAAGTCCCATGACTGGGGTACGGTCAATTCAAAATTATCAATGCCCATACCATCAAATAGGGGAGAGACAATCAAGCTGGTCAGCTAACGCCCAATCTAGCCTTCCCACATTACAACCCTCAAGACCTTCCCGAGACCTAGGCTAAGAGACAGCCCAAAATTTTGAGGATTCAAGCTCCATAGGATACCCCTAACCATTAGGGCCAGACATGGAAACCAGGTCCCGCATTATCAAACCTACCCCGATCAAAGTTCGAGTCATTTTTACTCGACTTCCCCCTTTCCTACCACATTACAATACCTTACCCTCGAAGCCTTAGCTCCACAAAATCGAGCTCCAGATTTCAAAACTTCAAAGCCACTTATTGTCTGGCACCACATTTCCAAAAACATCCAAACCAGTTACCAACCCCAAACACGGGAACTCAACCTGCGGTCAGCATAGAACATGCCCAAATAATTCACACCACCTCTGGGGACTACCCCGGAGAACGCTCACATTCACATGATCAACTTACTAACTGTTCCAGCCCTTTGATCAAGACATCATTGGGAACACGCCTAGCCTACACCGTCGCTATGGCTAGTTACACACAAAGCCCTAATAAACTAGGCACCATAATATATCTTTCAATCCACTGAACTACGGCAGGGTTTGATTTCACTACACGTGAATACGTAGGCAGCCTTTCAACAAGGGCACAACCCCCCACATTGACACAAATTCAAAAAGCTCCGTCATTCTGGTCACGACACTGTCATGTTCTCAACAGCTAGCTTTGTCATCCTGGGGGCTTCTCTTAGGCAGAAGACCTCCATCCACTCACAAAATCCAAAATACTTTCAAAAACTAGCCACATTTCTATAGAGTGTCCTAGTACTAGGCTCAGTCGAAGACAAGAATCTGTCAGGGACTCGAAGCAACACCCACTTTTGGAATGTACTCCAAAACCAAAAATTTGAAAGAGCACTAGACTACAGCATTGCTACTGCTAAGTCCTGTCATGCCAAAACAGTCTCATTACAGACTACTCCAATTCCCCTATAACACACCCTTCCCATTTCGACGTTCGATCGTGTTGCCACTCGCCCAGGCTACGGAATAGCGCAACTTAAGAGTCTTGTCATCTTAGGTGGCCCACCCCCCTACCGAGTCGCGGTCCAACCCCTTTCGAGAGTCCAAGTCGTGTCTGTCAATTCATCCTGTCCCGTCCAGAGTCGAGTCTGTCGGTAGGCCTCTCTCTTCAAATTCTTACTTCAAAATTTGCAAAACTTAGCCAATCCTTTTCGACAAGGTCAAATTTCGGTCTATTTAAACTGCAAATTTCTTTTCTACCTCTTTCGATTTTGAAAACCTATCTCCTAGCACATGAGTTGCTTTCAGGACTTTGATTTCAAAATGAAGCAAAAGTCATTTTTCCCAGCGCAAGTCAGTCTATAGATGCTAACTGCATTTCTTATGTGCTATCTTGCCATCTACCATATTTGCTATTTCTGCCTATGTATCCAACATTTCAGGTACCAGCTTGTGCTTCCCAACGGAACATTAAGTTTTTATCTCCCCAGCGTGAGTCGGTGTCTCACCTAAACGTCGCATGCAAATTGGGATGTATTTGCAACCAGATACACCCAGGGCTTCAGAAGCAAGTTCCCGCGTAGTTTCGAGACGGGATGTGTCTGCAAACAGATACACCCAGGGCTTCAGAGGCAGTCCCCGCGCAGCTCCAAGATGGGATGTATCTGCATACAGGTACACCCAGGACTTCAAAAGCAAGTCCCCACGGAGCTATCCCAGATAAGAGAACTCAGGTATGATTTCTATCTTGTTGCTGGCGAGCCCTTCATGCGAGTCTAATGGACTATAAACGACCCAACCGGAAGGCTGCCAGGTCGTAATCCTCGATTGGCCTGGTAGCTACTCTGACTTTCGCCTTGTCCAAGCCTCAGTCAAAGTGGGGACTCTGTAGACACCCGCATTTGGCTGCTAGTGTCTATAGCAGTCTCCGACAAAACACCCGATGATGATCGGACGTAAAGGTGCTTTAACGCGCTCGAATATGGGCTCGGAATCAGTAATGTTTGGCATGGGCTTTTAGCGGAATAAAAATCTCACAAAACTGACCTCAAATTCAGGTCCAGTGGGTCGTTTCCAATAAAAATAAGACTAATTTTGGGTCAAAACCGACACCGGAAATAAAACCGTCTTTTAGCGACCGGGTCAAAACCCGGTCAAGGACGAATCCAACACAAAAACCAGCCAAGTGCGCTTCTAGAAGCTAGCATCAACTACCAAATCACATTAAAAAAGTCAACAAATCATCCCTTAATTACACTCCATCCGTTTTGATCCACTCGGTCGAGTGGCCCTAAACCCGGGTATTTCTTCTATAAATACCCCGTCGCCCTAAGCCATTTTGACAATTTTTTTCAAGCTTTCACCACCTTAAACTCTTATACTCCCTCCCATCCATTCAATTCTTTACACTTACTATAAACGGACAATCCAATCAATTCTTTACATTCCTCTTTTGGCAAAAGAGTTTACCTTATAATCCCATATCCTTTCTTTATTTACACAAAATGTCACTACTTTTTCCTTACTTTAAGTTTGGTGGACCCATAACATCACTTGATTTACCAATAATACCCTTACTTTTACCACTTTTCTTAAAAATGGTGAAAAAACCAATGTCAAGCATTGAATGGATGGGAGGGAGTACTTTCAGCCACATTTCAGCCATCAATCACCACCATCCTGACATCTCCCAATACACACACTTACGTTCTTAAATTTCGAGAGCAAAACTCGTAAAATCCGTAACTAAAACCACATACACACCATAACTCCCCTACGTAACTCGACGCTCCCGTAAATTTGCCACCATTTGACGAGCCTTATTCCGAGAAGCAAAAACAAGTAGGTTGAGGGTGTAAAAATCTAATCCCGACATTTCTCCTTTCTCTCTTCTCCTCTTCGTTTTTTTATGTATTTCATTTTTTTTGTTTTTGTTACTAGTATTATAAATATCATAGTATCACTATAAAATATTCGCCTATTCGTGTCGAATACAAGGGATGACGGGATAAGGAAATCCGAATATGAGGGTATCGCACCCGATGTTGCCGGTCGCTTATCCCGACACCACAAGTATCTGATTGTTGAAGCGAATCAACCCACAAAAATGACGCTTTTTATTTCATTTTTAGCATTGCATTTTAATATCGTTTAGCATTCTTTATTTATCATCATTATTAAATAATACTGCGCATATATATAAATTTATAATCCATTTTCGGATTGAACGCGTTTAACTACGACTACCGCTCCAAGTCCCTTTAATCCCTTTATAAGTCGCGACAATGGTGGCGCCCTTTCGAGGAGCACCGTCCTAAGCACTCAAGGGCGTAACGTGATCGTGGTAGTACGTAGTTGAACGCGTCCGATACCATTTTTTAAAGATTGGTACGAAACCCGTTGACGCTAAACCGAGCATCACATAATCCGTAAGGATTATTATAGATGTCGTAACGCGGAGGGAATTAATTTCGTCCTAATCCGATTTAAAACGATTTCATAACACTTTTTCCTAAATTCCCGATATCGATCTCGTAATAATAAAAATGCATATCGCGAGTATCGAAAATTTGAATCGAGTATAAATTGCATCTATATTTCTACACGGCTTGATTAATTATCGATTTAAAATCAAAAACAATTTCGAAATCGATGCTTTTCGAAACGGACAGCAGTACGTACAGGGGGCACTCGATCGAGTGGCACCCCAAATAGCAGGCACAAGGTTCGTAGCAGGGCCACTCGACTGAGTCCCACCCATGACTTGATCGAGTGGTCCCCTTTACGCTAAAACGCGGGTTTCGCATATCACGCTCGCATCATCAAATAATTTACGACTTTAAGGCGTCACGTGTTAATTCAATCACGTGATTTATTATTCAAAACTCATGCATTTTATTCTATTTTATTACTTCCACGACTTTGACTAACGTCTTGTACGATTAGTTTTTTGTCACGACTCCTTAGTCGTATCCGATGCATGACTAGTTTAGACACCAATCTTTCAATATGATAAGTCCGGACAAGCCATCGAGACTCGGGATCGAGCTAGCACCATGCTTCGGTCCCATACGCGAGCATGTATTAAAAGTCTTCGTCCTTTGATTGATACACAACATAATGTTTACTTGATTGAAGTTTGTCCGGTTATTCAATTTACGGTATAGCTTATATTTACTATTTACGGGTCCGTTTATAGTTAATATTTACCGTTTTTTAATTCGATTATTATATTATCGCTCGTTGTATTGTGAATTCCGGGTTGTATTCCGCCCGTGTAATTTGTAATTTATTTACTAGTTCTCTATTTTCGATGTTTGCCATTTATTGCCCTAAATGAACATCGCATGCTAAACCACTTTGACGTGAATTAAATGCATTAAATCGACATAGCAACCTATTCGATTTTTCTATCTGTCATAAAATGTTGTTTGCATAACATTTCAACCGAATCACTAGCGCGCGTATTAAAAATTCGAACGATATCTTAGTAGAGGCCGCTAAGTGCGGGCAGGGTTGGGTGTCCTCCGTGCGCTTCCCAACACGTACCCTCACCCCTTGCTCAGAACCTCGTTTTCCGGATGTTCGAAACCGCTGGCACACGAGAGTCATTCGATATACGGTATCCGATAACATCGGCATCGGTATCGTAATGTAAAGGGACGAACCCCACAAGCTCTAGTATCAGAGTGGACCGTATTTTGTGCACGGTCCACCGAAATATAAAGTGGGTTCGAATGGGCCCGAACTCCCACAAAGTTCGGTGGCAACTCCTAATTGGACTTAAATTTCAACCCGAGAACCATCTCAAACGAGATTCATTCGCCTACCCAAACCCGCGCGTGGCCGCGTCGAGTTGGACCTATGTTATGTCCACAGATAACATCCGTTGTTTTAACCCTATGCCTTTGCGATGTCGGTTGCTTTAAGGACAAGTAAGTTTGTCATCGAAGTATATGTTTTTACATTCTCTTTGCATGCGATTTCACGTGACAAGCAGGCCATGAAAAGATGCATGTAGGAGAGTACAGAGTACTAGATGGTATTCGTATTAGAAAATTAAATCAGTTTTAACGTGATAATATGAATATTAGTCATTCTCGTGGTATACCTTACCTAGTATTCTGCTTAGAGTGCGCCTGTGCGACATTAATAAGGATGCTTTGAGCCACATGTGAGGTGTGAGCATCGAGATTAATACGGGACTAGACCACTGTTCGTTTTGTTTAAGATTAGTTTGGTTACGTTTGATTTCGTGTTAGGTGATTTAGCATGCGATTATGGTCATAAAAGCGGTAAATCATACGAAACCGGTAAAATGCAAAATGTAAGTAAAACACATTATATGAGGAGTTGCACCCTCTGAATGTACACTAAACGAAGTACGATGTGTAGACGATCAAGAATGTATCTTATAACCACTACTCGGATTTGACTTAGGCGTTTTAGTACTTGAGGTTGAAGTTGAGGACGTTCGTATGTTAGACGAGTTGGTCTTGACTGAGCCGAACAAGAGTAATGCCTGAACACCACTTGGAGTGCAAGTGGTGGACGCGCATCATGGAATTAGTATCCACATAGGTCGGACTTAACGACGTCGAAATACATAATTAAAGTGTGATATATAAAACTTGGTTTAGATGACAACCTAGCTAGTGACGATATCGAATTTGATGGGATGATCCTCCTAGTGTCCTGCAACGATTTCAGTAGAGTTTCGCTACGGTGGGGCAAGTCGACTAGCCAACATAGGTGCCCTTTTTCGTTCTTGTCGAGTCAGGAACTCGAGGAACTACTAAGAGTAGCGTTGATTCTTCGAATGTGAATCGAGGAGATAACGATTGAGTGGATCGTTCCTAATGTCGTGGAGTGCGAGGCTAAAGAAGAGCTTCAAGTTGTGTGGAGCTCGTAGAGGAGAAGAAGTTGGTGTGTCGATTATGAGTGGAGGAGGGGGGTATTTATAGTTTTTCTTGTAGTTCAATCTGAGATTTCAGGCGCAGCACGTCGTGCGACCCAAAAGTAAGGCACCTGGCTTCAGGCGATGCAGTTCTAAGGCGCCCTCACTGGACGACCGAGATTTTGAAGATCCGATTTGAAAAGTTTCCAAAGCGAAGTTATACGTGATCTTCGAGTTTGCTTGCACGCTAAGACATCCGTCCCTTGCCCTAGCGCGCGCCGTTGGGCTTCAGGAGCGCATCCCGAGGTTTGACTTGGCTTGACACGTTGGCTCAGGTTTGACTTTGCGTGTTTCGGAAACGATTCAGAGCCCCGAAGTCGGAATTGACTCTAATTAGTGTCGACGCGACCGTAATGACACGACTAAGACCGTCTTGATGTTGAATTAATTTTTCCGAGTAATTATTTGATCCGTTCTATTGAAAAACCGTCTAAAACATCGTAAAATTGTGCCGTGCAGTCCGATCATCATAGGATGTTTGTCGGGCACTCCTGCAGCCGCCATCAGGTCCAAATCCGGGTGTCTACATTATCCTCTTCCTCTTATCTTCTTCAATTTTTTCCCAACAATAGAGAGGATGCTCTTACATTTATTTATTATTTTAATTATTGTATAGTTAATATTGAATTACTTTATATTTTTTTCATAATTTAGAAATTACTAAAGCTAATTTTTTTTTTTAAATGTGTTAATTGAATTAAATCTAGTAACATAAAATCATAATAAAATACGCTAAATGAAAATATATGAAACGTAAAAAAAAATTGATACATATTTTAAATTTATGTTCGAGCCTTGGAACATAGTCGACATATGCTCGACCAAATTGTTATTTAAAGACGAGTTTTTTTGTCAAAAGGCACCTAACATTTACGCCTTTTGTAAAAATGGCACCTAAAGTTATTTTTTTTGCCCAAAAGCACCTTAAATTTACATTTCTTTGTTAAAAGACACCAAACATCAACTTCCGTCAAAAAACCGTCAATATTGACGGTTTTCATCCTTTAATCTTCTTCCATCCACCCTTAATCAACCTTCATTCCTTAATCAAACACAACCAACCCTCTTTCTTTAATTCAACCATCTTCCCTTAATCAAACCCAATCAATCATTTTCCTTAATTCAACCTTCATTCCTAGCTACTCTTTATTTGCATACATCTCAATTATCAATCCCCATTACTTAAGTAAAAACCATCAAATTTTCGCTCAATCGGTAAGTTTTTAATTATAGCTCTTCATTCTAAGAACAAATTCAATTTTTGAATTCAATTTCCATTTTTATGTTATTCAACCCTTATTTTCTAAAAACGTGGTTCAATTAAGGGGAGAGTAAAAGGGGTTTTGAATGGAAATTAAGTTTTTTGGGAGGAAAATTTGATTATTGTGGAAAAATAAAGAGAATGGGAAAAGAAGATAATAAGGTAATGCAAAGAAAGAGGGAGGAAGATGTTGATTGAGTTTGGTTAAGGGATGGGTGTTATTAAGGGTTGATGGAAGAAGATTATGATGGAAACTGTCTATATTGATGGTTTTTTGACGGAAGTTGGTGTTTGGTGCCTTTTAACAAAGAAATGTAAATTTAAGGTGCTTTTGGGCAAAAAAAAACTTTAGGTGCCTTTTTTACAAAATGCCTAAATGCTAGGTGCCTTTTGACAAAAAACTCTTTAAAGACATGTGTATTTGTTTGTCATGTAGTCCACACCATTAATTCTTTTGACAAAATAAATGAACTACGAGTATGAAACAACATGATATAATAAAGGGAAAATTGATACTTTATACCCTCAATAACTTCCATTTTCAAATTTTATACCTTACATAATTTTCTTTCAAAACTTATACCTACTTATTTTAATAATTACGTAATTAATACCTCAATCCTATTTCCGTCAAAAATTTAACGGAAACCGTCACCCAAAATGTTTTAATTACAATTTTCGTATTTTCTCTTCCACTTATACCCCTCACCCCATTAATTCAGTCATCTAAATCACATTTGCTTCATCTTCATCTTCATCCTCTTCATCTTCAAGTAACTTTTTTTTCTTAGTTTTTTTTCAATCTTCTCATTTTAGTATGTAAATCACAAATTAATGTATCAATTTTTATCTACTTAGCGTTTCACTCATTATTGATTTTCAAGTTTTAATTGTAAATTTGTTTTATTACAAATTTCAATCAAAAATTTAGGGTTTTCCCGATTTTAGTTTTCCAGATTTCAAATTAAAATTATTTGTAGAATATGCGAGTATACATTGTCGATTTAGTTTTAAATATTTCGTTTTTGTAAAATATACATCCATTAAGAAGTTGTAGACTTGTAGCTAGTAGGTTATACATATACTTCATATTCAATTACTTCCAAATAGCTAGGGGTTTATATTACTTGTTCGGTTGTTCCCACTCTATCTTGTGTACAATAAAATAGGGTGAATGGAGTAAGAAAGAAGTGGGAGGCAGGAAACAGGGGCATAAGGAGGGTGGTATTGAAGGGGGGGAAGAGGCAACTGGAGAGAGGGTGGGTGAGGGTGAGCGTGAGTTGCGATGCAGGCGCGGGAAGCGGGAGGGGGTCGACTTTCGGGGTGGTGTGCACAGGGGAGCAGGGAGAGGTATACTAGGCTGTAGCCGGAATGAAGACAGCGGAGCTGGCAGCTCACGAGGCGGAAGCAAAGGCGGTGTTCGAGGCCTTGAAGGAAGCTGGACGGAGAGGGCATAGGAACGTGGTTGTCGAAAGTGACTCTCAGGTTATTGTGAATGCATTGCAGGAGAGCAAAGGAGGCTGGAGTACGCTGTTCCTGGACGAGATAAAGTCGATGTTGAGTTGCTTCGATAAAGTCACTTGGTCTTTCCTTAGTATCATGAGCTAGCCCATTTTGTGTCTGTTCGGGGTCGCGTTGTATGGGAGGATATTCTACCTCCGAACATTGCAAGTTTGGTTTCGTTCGAGAACGATATTAATAATGAGTATACCCCCGATTGGGGATTTCAAAAAAAAAACCATCAAAAGAGATTCTCAGATATTAATTTTTGTTCAATATGGAGTATAAATTAATTACAAAATAAAGCAACAACGATTCAATTAGAGTTAAAATTTTCCGGAAAAAAAAATCGAGTTAAGGTGTCTTCGTAGATACAATGGAAATTTGGGGAAATGGATTGTATGGGATGGGTGAATTGAATTTTTAACAAGGGTAAACGAGACATTTCAACTCATTTCGTTATTTTTTGTTTCGAAAATAAGATTAGGTATTAATTATGAAATTAATAGAATAAGTAGGTATAAATTTTGAAAGAAAATTATGTAAGGTATAAAGTTTGAAAATGGAAGTTATTGAGGGTATAAAGTATCAATTTTCCCTATAATAAAAGATAAAAAATGAAAATAAATAAAATGAAAACAAATAAAAAAAATTCCAAATTTTATAAAAGATAGAAAATAATGTACTCCCTCCGAGTTCATATTATTGTCTCAAAAGCCTTTGGGGTGAAAAATAAGGAAGGTGAAATGAGTGACTCAAAAAAGAAGGGGGGAAGAGAGAGAAATGGGAGAATAAATGTGAACCACACATTGATGACCTAAAAAGAAAAGTGTGACAAATATCAAACTCAACTCAAAAAGAAAAGTGAGACAAAAATAGTAACTCGGAGTGAGTATTTTTGCAGAAAGGCCTAGGATCATTTGCCTCACAAAAGAGAGAGTGCTTAGGCCTGTTTTTTTCGGATGAAACAGGGCTGGGCTGAGCTCAGCTGAGATGGTCTGATAAGAGCTGAGCTGGACTGATAGAAGTTGAGCTGAAGTAAAAGAAGCTGAAACTAATAACTACTTATACAAATAATCTAATAATATTTTTAAAAAAATTTAAAAAAAATTTAAAAAAATATTATAACACCAATTATTATTAATAATAATAATAATAATAATAATAATAATAATAATAATAATAATAATAATAATAATAATAATAATAATAATAAACCGGTTTCGGGGAGTGGCAGTGGCGGCTGGCCACCCTCCTCTTTTCCCTAGGGGAGCTCGGTGTCTTTGCCGCCACTGATGCCCTGCACTTTGCCTTCCTTGCTTCTCGCCTCCAATCTGCCGATTTGCAAGCTAAGCTGCTTCGTCCCTCCGAGATCGCTACCCCTGGATTTGCCTTTGAGTCTGCCTTGAGTGGGTTCGTTGAGGCCACCAGTTCTGACTTCTTGAGCAACCCCTCTGAGATCGCTGCCCCAACACTTATGAAGAAATTGGCAAATATATATTTCACGAAGGTTGCTTCAGCGGCGGAATCTGCTTTCTCCTTGACTCCTCGACAGGTTGCCCTGTGGAAATCTCAGCAGGGGGACCATTCTTCTGACTGGCTGAGGGCTGTCCCTATTACTGGGCTTGGGCAAACCATGAACGGTCGAACATATCGCAGCGTGCTTAGTTACCGTCTGGGAGTCCCTTTGTTTCCGCTTTCCGGGACCTGCCCTTCTTGCTCCAGGGGCCTCAAAGATGATATTTTTGGTGATCACGCAGTTTCGTGTGCTGGTACTGTGGGGATTAAACATCGCCATAACCTTGTCCGTGACACACTGTTGGATATTTGCTTCCGGACGGGGATCTCTGCAGGCAAGGAGGTGGAGATTGGTCTCTGCGACGATAACGACAAGCCCCTACGACCTGCCGACCTTCTGCTCTACTCGTGGGACAAGGGGCGTGATGTTTGTGTTGATCTGACTGGATCCTCTCCTTTGAACCAGTCCGACTTGACTTCTTTTGAGCCTGGGCGGGCTGTTGCTGATGCTGCTCGCTGTAAGTGTGCCAAGTATCAGGCACGCTACATGGCCATTGGGTATGGTTTCATTCCCTTCTCCTTCTCCTCTCTTGGTGAGCTCGACACGGATGTTGTTTCTCTGCTCCAGCGGATTCGTAAATTCGCTATATCACAGGATGCTGGAGTGCGTGCCGCAGTTCATATTTTCAGTAGAATTAGTTTTGCGATCGCTAAGGGAGTGGGGGCCCAGATAGTAATCTCAGCTTCCCTCTAACTTCTCGTAATTTTTTTATGGTGTTAATGCAAGTTCCGCTTTTTATTATTATTATTATTATTATAATAATAATAATAATAATAATAATAATAATAATAATAATAATACCCTCCAAGTCATTTGATTTCTACTTTTGTTTTTTTTTTTTTCATATTTGGCAATAGAAAATTTGTTATGTATTACTATATATCTTTGATTACGTAATATACTAAATTTTAAATTTTGATATCCTTAAATTTTAATAAAATAAAAATAATAATACTCATATGTTATATTGTATGGTATATATTAGATATTCTATTCACTCAAAAATAGTGTAAAAAATGTAAATTAATCATAATGGCATTGAGACAGAGTTGTAAATATTTGAATATAATATATATTTTAAGACCTCAAAATATTATGAAGTGCGTAATATATTAATAATTATTATAATAACAATGATGATAAAAAAATAGAAAATAATAATAATAATAATAATAATAATAATAACAATGACGATGATGATGACGACAACGACGATGACGATGATAGTAATGATTTCTTATTATTAACATTAAGAGATATGAATAATAAAAATAACAACAACAACAATAATATTATCATTATTATTATTTTTTTATGAAAAGAAACTTGCATTAATAGTAATAATAACTTATTGTAATTTGTTTCGATCTTAATACAACTTCCGTTTTATATAAATAAATAAATATTATTATTATTATTATTAAAATATATTATTATTATTATTATTATAATATTATTATTATTTTATTATTAGAGCTGAGCTGGTAGGAGCTGAGCTGAGCTGATCTGAAACGGACAAAAATAAACTGAAAAGAATATGACCTAAGTATAGGTAAATCATTTCTATTATACAGTACATCCTATAGCCCTCTAATATTTACACTTCCTATGCACTACGACTATTGATGACAACGGATCCGGAATCCGATCCAGATCCGCAAGATCCAGTCTGCACAGATCGGATATGGATCCTAAATTTTGAGATCCGTTGGATATGGATATGGATCCGGATCCGCTATCTTCAAACGGATCTGAATATGGATCTTAATAAGTAAATCCGGATCCGGATCTGCAAATCCGTTTTATTAAAAAACTAGTCGCCATGCCCGTGCACCGCACAGGATTACTAATTTACTTGTCTAACTTCCATGTGGTTGTCACGTCGCGTGCTTGTAGAAGATGTTGTAATCGTGAATAGGGCAGATGTTGCGAAGATCGAATCATCAAAGCTACTAAAAGATGTATGACATGTAAACATAAAGAACGAAAGAAGTTGACATGATCTAGTCTAAGGAAGAATCAAACATTAAAAAATTCGTATACTATAAAATAATTGCAATATGTAATCTGCATAAATTATGCCCTTGTTCTTCTGTGTTTTTCTCTGTCGGGGTCTATTTTGTCTTTTCAACTTTTGGCCTCTTTTTCTCTATTGTTTCCTTCTCTACGGATGCTTTTTTCGCCGTCACTTCGAAGCTGTAAGTTTTTTTTGGTGTGGAAATTCTGTTACTGAAATATAAGTGAAAAATTGCTTGTAGTTGGTGTACGTAATAATAATTAACTTCCTCCTTGTCTATCTTTCTCTTCTCATTTTTAGCTGAGGTGTTCACCGGAGGGTCGAACTTTGTTGTAGGCTGACTTTCTAAGTTGTCTTGTAGTGGTTGCTCCTGCAAAAACATTGCAGTTGTTTGGGTTTATGGTCTCGTGTGTAAAAAGATGCTGGTGTTTTTGGGTAAGAAATTGTTGTTTTTACCTCTGTTTTTTGTCCCCCCCCCCCTTCCATTGTGGTTGGAGTTGGATGGTCCTTTAGCGTCGGCAATACCTTTTGACACTTTAGTTCCCGTTCGGACTTGTATTTGGTAATCCCAATCTTGACTTTCATGGTGTATTCTCTCCCGACACATTGTTGGAGTATGTCAAACACTTTCTCCTTTCCCCCGTCCTGTTTTTTGCTCTCTTGTTAGGACAAAACGGTTAAAATTTGTTCGAGTAGTTGGTGTGTTATTTTTTGTGCGTACCTTTTCATATTGGGTTAGTGTTGCTTCGATTGGCCTGGTCTCCCGACTATCTTCTCAGCTTCTCTCCCAAAAATCACCAACGATGCGTATGCTGTTTCGTCCGCTATTGTAGTGATTAATCTGTGCCTGTGTTGTAGGTATTAACATATTTGTGATATTGTCTAGGAGTAGTAGATAGTTTTAACATACCATACGGTGAGTTATATTTTTTTGTGTTTTTTCTTACCTTTGTTTGGGGTAGGGTATTGGTTCGTTACATTGGCGACACTTTCCGTCCTCGATGATTTCAGCGGGGCATGATGTGCAAGACTGATACCGCCAGTCAACATCTGTTCTTACTTTTGTTATCGTTCCGTGGGATTTGTATACCTCATTCTGTTCCAATTGTTTCATTTAATCGGAAATGTTCAATGGTATATCACATCAGTAGGTATGCGATGTCTGTCGACATTACCTGATCGTCGACATCTGCTTGTAGAAGCTCTGCAATGGTTGAAGTGACCATATCTTCTGCGACCTCAGCATCGAGGACTCTTATTTGAACGGGTTCCTGGTCCCTGTAGGGTGGTATGGCAACGCAAATAATAATATGTGGCTAATCTAGTATATGTGAGATCGGGGGCATGGTTCATGTGCGTTTTATTTATTGTGGGGGCAAACGGTTACTTTGCAGTAATATTCTAGTCTCTGGCAAGTCCAAGTCGAGGAAGACCTTGGTCCCATATGTGGATTGTAATTGGTAATCTCCTACATCGGTGTTGTAGTCTTTGTTAATAAGTATGATATGTGCAGCATTATTATAGGTTAAAAGATCAGTCAAATGCGATTAGACTAACCGTAATTAAATAAAAGCAATTTAACTAATATGATTTGTAACAATAAAAAACTTTAAACCAATTAGTTTAAAATGGTTCCTATGTGACTGCAAATCAAGATTTAACGGGTACCTAATAATTATGTTAATAACATATTAACGTGTGTCCATTAGACACATGTTAGAAAAAACCGTTAACGTAATACCTACATAATATTAAGTGACATTATAATATTTGGCTTTATTATACACTTTAACTAAGTTAATAACGTAATATTAAGCCTACGTCCCCTTTTTATTGTCCTTTCGACTGTGTATAGTCGTACTAAACCACGGGTTTATAAACAATCGAGACGAATGGAGAAGTACTGTTTAGTGCTAAGCCGAAATGCGTAGAAATCAGAAGTAGCAGTAGTAGTAGATGAGTAGGAGTGAGGTTGAAAGAGGAGAAAAGAAAAGTACTGGTAGTACGCTGTTGTGTCAAAATTTTGTGCATCCACATACACATGTTACATGTTCCATGTACATTTTCCTTGGCATTGAAGTGGCGGTTTTGATAATCATATGTGACAGACTCGAGCATGTAAATTTACATATATTCAAAAAGATGAACGATAAAAGTTGATAAACAAAAGTTTATTACCTTCATAATTTATGACCCTTGCAGATGTGATGACTACGACCATGTCATGTCCTCTTTGCCGGCTAATTTCTTCTGTAATGTAGTCATACGCATCACCCCATAAAGTCACGTTCACTATTTTTTCCCTGCATGTAGTCATTATATTGCGGTTAGTTAATTACTTTACAGTGCGTCGTGAAGGTGGTGAAAGTACCTTTCATCTTGTATTTGTATATGACGTAAATGTGTCCGACCATTTTTTGTTGGCACCTCCCTTTTCTCCTCGATCGTTTTCAGGAAGCCAAAAACGTCTGCACCATGTTGTTAAAAAGAGTGAATAGGCAAATAAAGTGTTAAGTTTAGATAGTAAAATTGTTTCATTTTATAGTGCATGTGTTAGTGTACTTGCCTATCAAATAATCATTTTTGTTGTTGCGTTCTTCCAATTTGTCGAGTGGGTGGAATTTGAATTTGTGGAGTGGAATACTTTGAGTTTGGTCCTTATCCTCCTGTATCGATGTAAATGGGGTGTACTTGATGATGTGTGGGTTTTCTTTTACTGGTTTGTACGATCTATTATTTTGCGTCACCTCAAAATGTTGGAGGGTGTAAATTTCCCCATCGTGCAGCACGCTTTCATATGAGGTCACCCACCGTTTGGGTATTGTTGCATGTATATGGTTTCCCTGGCCAGAATGAGAAGAAACAAAATGTTCAGCAATTTTTTAGCACCGGCAAAAATAGACAGGGAATCAAAATGGTTATCCAATTGAAGGGTTGAGACCTCACCTCTTTGTCTAATAGCACCATGTCTAGCGACAGTGGGGGGGCTGTTTTTGTTCGGTGTTACGCGCCATATCCTAGTGGCTCGTGCTGTTATCTGATATTTGGACTTTGAGGGGACCAAGCCTGCAATGGTAGTTCTTATTGGCGCCATTTGTTTCCTTTGTTGTCTGTGGTTTGGTTATTTTGTTGCAATATTGTGTCGCGTATTTTAGCTTGGGTGTTAAAAGAGTGTATCGTTAGAGTAATGTGCATGGGGTATTTATATGCGGCTAGTATAGTCAGTGGCGAATCCAGGAATTTTGAGATGAGGGTGATAACAAAATTATAACGTAAAAAATAACACACAAATAATTGAGTTCAGTTTAGTTATGATTAGTGCAGTTCAGTTTAGACAGATCAATTCAGTTTCGATCCGTTCAATATTTCAATTCAGTGTATATCTATCCAGTTTAGTTTAATTCAGTTAAAATCATTTAAATAGAGTTCGTCTTAACTAACTAAACTAACTCCATAAAGTAACTAAACGTAACAAATAACTAACCGCAAACTTTGTAATATAAAAAAAATCAAAGTATTCTCGACTAAAATAAAAGTGTCAATACATACTAATACATTATCAAACTAATTTCTCAATTTCACATAATCACATAGTATATCATACTAATACGCTATTAGAATATCTGTGATGCCCATCATCCCAAATTTTCATATTTTCAATTTTTTAAAATTATTAATTTCTCATTTGTCCATTTTCCCTAATTTCCTACTGTAGACACCCACATTTTGACCGCCAGGTGTCTATAGCAGTTTCCGACAAACACCCGATGATGATCGGACGCAAACGTGCTTTAAATACTCAGAAACGGGCTCAAAATCATTGGCATTTGGCTTGGGCTCATTATAGAGTACATATCTGATGGTAGAGATTCGTCACGTCCCAACCGATCAATAAATAAACCGGCTACTCCTACGGTAGATAGGGTAAGTCGGGTCGAATCCACGGGGACGGTAATGTATAGCCTAGACTAAGGTCGCCTAAATACGAGACTAAGTCAACGAGCTAAGCTAAACTATAGAATGATAGAAGGGGAGAAAGCTAGACTAAGACTAATGACTAAGGAGAAAACAAACAAGGGAGAACGGGCTAGGATTAGGTCGGGGTCAAAGAGGTAACGGAATGGTCAAGGGAACTAGAGCGAAGGAGTTAGAAGGGTGATCTAGGTTGGTCCGGGCTCTCGCAACTTAGACTCACCTAGAGGTTCCATCTAGAACCCATCTCGGCGACATACACGACAAACGGGGTTCTAGCGCGCTATGGTCCTAGGTCGAATCCTGGCTCTCGCTACTTAGACCGGCCTAGGGGTCGTCCTTACCGGGCTCTCGAAACTTAGTGAGGGGACCGAACCCACAACAAACTAACACCCACAAAAGAAAGGCAAGAAAAACAAGCATTCGTACATACTTAGTCATTCAAGCAATTCCACAAACATGTGATGTGCATCAAACAAGAGGAAACCCAAATCTTCCACCAACTTCTCTAACAAACCCTTAATCATTCAATTAACACCCTAATCACCTTACTAACCCTAGCAAGAACACTACTCTAGCATATCTAAAGGAAATACTAACAAAAACAAGGTAAACAAACTCAAACAACCAAACATACACAAACAAACTAGTGAAAACAATAAATAAGAACTAAAGATGTAAACTTGATGAATAATAAAGGATTAGGAGTAAAAGGAGAAGAGGATTGTACCATACTAACAAGAGAATGAAAAAGGAGAACACTTGTATATAAGAAAACCCAAATAATTCCACCAAGGTTGTCAAGCTTGAGTGGATTCTTCAAGAAATCCAATAATACAAGATTAAACTAAGATTAGCTACTAATTACCGACTAATCTACCCTAATATAATCTAATCTAACCTAAAGTAGTCTAGGGTTTTGTCTCTAATCAAGTGCATAAGATAAGATGGTGTCTTAATACAAGAGGGGGGTATATATAGGGTTACAAATGGAAGGAAGAAGAAAGAAAACAAGCGCGGGTTACAGCAGGCCCGTCCCGGCCGAGACGGGTTGGTCCCGGTCGGGACGAGGTCGGTCCCGGTCGGGATGCCACCTTCCCGATCGGGATGGACCCAGGTCAGCAACCTCCTTGTTTGTGCACTTCATCCCGAACGGGATGAGGCCATCCGAACGGGATGAGCCTTGTAGGCCTCCAATATGCACTTTTTGGTCCCTCCTTGCTTCTCATGGGCTTCTCACCGATTCTCGGGACTCGGGATCGGGTCTCGGAGGCTCGGGATTGGGTCCCAAGGTCTCGGGGTCGACTCCAAGGCATCGAGTGATCGTTCCTTTACTCCGTTGGCTCCAAAATGTGTATGTATCGAGTCGGAATCGCTCCAACTCTTCCAAATCGGTCTCGGGAACCTGAAACGAACTAAAGGAAGCATAAGAAGCCCCTAAACCACTCCCAAGGAGCGATTCTACAAGGAAAATGAGACCAAAACACTACGAAATAGGCACTACAAATGACACTTATCAACTCCCCCACACTTAACCCTTACTCGCCCTCGAGTAAGCACAAACTACTACTAAACTATCCGAGTGGGTATTAGCGCACCCTACGCCCCTTCAACTCACGCGAGTACAATTAGAGGAGAAGTGCACCCCGCAAGGCAAGTTGGGTCTTGCGACAAAACTGTGGATGCAACCGGACACAAAACACACAAACAAACAAACACACAAACAAACACATAATCGGTTGCACCCAAAAAGAAAACAAATACCGCTTCCCTCAAACAAGCGGTGAAAGAAGCACCGGTTTAGGGCTCGAGGCAAGTGACAACGTTCCCAAGCTAGACATACAAACCAAGGTGAACTAAACCCTAATAGTATGACGATAAAGCAACAAAAACGTTGGTGACTTACCTAGGTCCTCCTAACTTTCTAAAAACGTACTACGGGACGATCGGCGGAGTGGAAAAGTGAGGAACCACGGTGTTATTCAACACTGTAGGTAAGTGAGACCCCGCCCCCTTTAGCGTGAGCCAAGAGGGTCGTCCCATGTCCAAAACCGCCTAACTAGTCCAAGTAAAAAGGTGGAAATATGCAAAATGAGGGAAGACCAACTAATGCCGCTATCATCCTTCCTCGGGACTCGGTCCTTTGGTAGGCTCTTCACGGCAAAAGTCGGAAAAAGGCTTATTTTTGTGGGGATTTCTTTTTGTGAGACGGGTTTTCTTTTGGCATTTTCTTTCTTCTTTTGCATTTTCGCTTTGTTTTGCCATGCCATTCTTTTTTCTTCTTTTCTATTTTCTTTTTGGCTTTTGTGCCTTTTCTTTTTCTTCATTTCTTTTCTTTCTTTCAAATTTTTTTTTTCTTCTTTTCTTTTCTTTGCCCTTTTTGGAAAGATTTGGCATTTTTGGCATTTCTCGACACTCAAGAAAGAGAGAATCAACAATTTGCAATTTATTGTGTGGATATGTGTGAGATGTAGGTAAATGGGTAAGTCGGGGGTCGCGATCCCTCTTCAAACCCACAAAAAGTGGATAACTTGGACTAATCAAACAATCCTAAACACGGTCACCTAAGGGACGAGACTCGGTAACCAAGGCCTTTTCACACCGTGGGTGGTCATAATGGTCAAAAGTGCAAATCCCGTAGTAAATTCCTAGTAAGCTAGGTGGACTCAAGGTAAAGGACCAACGAAATCATTGATTTAGGGTCATTCTACTAGATTAAAGTCCAAGACTCGATTTATACTACTAGGAAGGGAAAGTAAGCACACACACACTAGCCTCTAAACCGGGTTTTCGAAAATGGTTTACACACATGACACAAATACACACACAAAACAAAGACTCAACGAAAACGAACGAAAAGAAAAGAAACAAAAAGGCAACAAAATAAAACAAAACAAAACAAACAAATAACAAGCACCACCCCAATAATCTATACAAGTCACCAAATCCACCACAAGAATGTACAAGCTCCACCCGAGCACACCTCAACACGACCTTCACCAAACATCACAAGGAATAAAGAGGGAAAGAGGGTTAGAGGATGTTACCGGATGTCTTCAAAGCTTTCCAAACAACGGAGGTTAGGCAACCTATAAGGAAAAAGGGAGGCAAAACACGCACACAAACAAATATACGACACAAAGACACAAAATGAAAACACAAAAGAGAAAATCTTTTTGATTTTTGTGAAAAATTTTCAAATTTTTAGGTATTTTTAAAGGTTTTTCGAAAAACTAAGAAAATATACTAAGCTATACTAGAATATCGCTCCTCCACACTTAAACCGAGCAATGTCCTCATGCTCGATCGTAATGTGCAGAGAGACAAAAGAAAGAAAAAGAAACTACGAAAATAAAGCTAAAAATCAAAGATAAAAAAATAAAGAAAAAGGGTAGAATGTGTCCGGCCGGGGTGTAGTCAAGTCACCATGGGCCGAGACGAGAAAAGATATGGAAGGGGGAAGAAATAAAAAGAAAGAAATAAAAGGAAATGGGAGGGGAGGGCTAGGTGTGATCAAGTCACCTAGCCCGGATTCCGTCCAAATCCGACTAACGCCTAAAAAGGGGTGAAAATCTTGTAATATTTTGGATTTTTCGATTGACTCTTGACGTAATCACATCGTCGGGAGTCGGGAGCAACCACTACCGAGGCCTCGAAGGCCCAAGGTACCATGACTCAAGGGGAAGGGGGCAAACAAGAGAAAAACAAGCAATAAAAGACGGAAAAGAAAGGATAGTTGCCGTACCGACCGGTTAGCAACTCACTTGCTCCATCGTCTCAATGATCAATATAGGCGCTTGCTTGTTGTCTTTGTTGTCATCCTCCTTCAAGCTTGATAAAACCGCATGGTTGGGGTAGTAATGGTAGGGGGTGGGATTTGATGTGGATCTCGGTGTGTAAAGTGAGGTGTACGGGTCATATGATAGGAGTAAGGAGGAGTAAGGAGGTTGGGAGGGGGTATAATGGATGGGTGGAGTCAAAGGGGACCATCCCGGTCGGGATGGATGGTCCCGATCGGGTTGATAAACCCTTCCCGATCGGGAAGCTCTCGTCCCGGTCGGGAACACACTCCAGTGAGTCCGAATTTCTGCACCTTCATCCCGATCGGGATGGCTCCTTCCCGGTCGGGATTCCTCATCCTTCCCGGTCGGGATGAGTCTTCTTTGCTTTCCCCAAGCCCAAAAGCTTATCATAAGCTTCAAAAACCGACTTCCTCGCTCGCAAACCAAACTCCATCATCAACTACTCCTTTCTAGGAGTCACCTTCACTTCACCTATCATAATAAACTCAAAGTACACATCAAATTCGCTCCCTCACATCGCTCATCAAAATACCAAAACAATTACAAGAATCCCACAAAAACAAAAGAGTCCTAGAAACAAAAATCACAAATACAAGCACAAGTACTCTAAAGAAGAGGAGAGGGGAATATAAAACATGACGGTTCTTTTAGGAACTCCGTCAAACCTAGGATGGTGGGCTCTATTCTTCAACCATATCCCTCGAGGGCATGGAGGAGCAAGTCGAACGCGCTACCGACATCGTAGTGAAGGCCCAAGAAGCGCTCGAGCTTAACCAACCTCCACGGCCTCCAAGGAGGAGGCAAGAAGTAGGATTCCCAAGACCCAAAATCATCTTCAAAGTTGTCTCCGGGGTCTATCCATCCTACGAGCTTCACCGATCTCTTCCTCCCTAGGCATCGCCTCCAATCACAAGCAAGCTTCATCTCCAAGAAACAAGGCACAAAAAGCGGTTTTGGCCTCACTTCCTCGATGCACACCCCCACACTTGCCTCAAGTTGTGGTTCCCCATCTTCATCACTCGGCCCCACATCATCATGGAGGAGAGAATTGAAACTTCTACCGGCGGTTTCAATCTCTTCCAAACCATCTATCGGTGTACTAGCAAGGGGCTCATGATGCCTATCCACGTTATCGCACAAGGGCAACTCGAGGCTAACAATCTCACCCAACAACTCTACAAACTCCACCAAACCATCCCACTCACTATCCTCCACCAATTCCTCACCGACGATGCCTTCACCAAGAGTCATCTCCTTATTCGTCTCTTTTTGGGTAGACGATTGAGGTTCTTCAAAGCAAATCTCTCTTTCAAAGGGAACTACATCGGCGGCTTCGTAATTAGGTTGCTCCTCTCTCTCAAGTGGGCATCCTCCATCTAAATATGATGCTCGGGATAAAGACATTACGGTTTGAACCGCTAATGCATTTAGTTGAGCATTCCTCGCCTCGTTTCCCCTTCGAATTTGGGCCAAGAGTTCCTTATTCTTTTGCAATTGGATGACCATTTCTTGTTGCATTTGAAGCATCGATTGATGAAACTCCAAGTTTGGCATTTGGCGGTCATTGGGGTCTTGTAAAGCTCCTTGATAATCTTGATGATGCCCAAGGGGTGGGGCATCATATTGTTGGTAGCTAGGTTGGGGTGATTGGTAGTATTGTGGGTCATAGGGTTCATATTGTGGTTGAGGTGGAGGGTAATATTGTGGGTCTTGGGGGTATTGGCTTCCATACGGTGAATCTTGATTGAACATGGTGGGTTCACAATCATAGCTCGAGTAATAGCCACCATAGTCGTAAGAGTGATAATCATTCACTTGTTGGTAGCCATATCCATACTCTTGAGGATCATACCCATCTTGATTACCCCAAGAAGCTTGATAATGGTAGGGGGACGTCATGTCATGGCTTTGGTTCATGGAAGAAGAGTGGTAGCTCATATCGGCTCCCGAGTGTGTGGAGTTTAGATCAAACCCCATGCTTGCTCGAAAATCGTAGTCCATACCCGGTTGGAAACCACTCATTCTAGCAACCGTCCGTTAAAGCGGCTCTGAGTTGCAAGAAGAAGATAGTCGCCACCTCTAAGCACAAACTGTAGACTAAGAACAAACGTGAGAAGTCTAGTGCTTTTTGGGCACTAGACAAGAGAGAAATAAACCACACACACACAAGAAGCAAGGTAACAAAAAGAAAAAAGAAAACACAAACACGAAGACAAAGTCGAGTAACTAGGTAAACAAAGTCCAAACTAGCACCATCCCCGGCAACGGCGCCAAATTGATGGGAGGGATTCGTCACGTCCCAACCGATCAATAAATAAACCGGCTACTCCTACGGTAGATAGGGTAAGTCGGGTCGAATCCACGGGGACGGTAATGTATAGCCTAGACTAAGGTCGCCTAAATACGAGACTAAGTCAACGAGCTAAGCTAAACTATAGAATGATAGAAGGGGAGAAAGCTAGACTAAGACTAATGACTAAGGAGAAAACAAACAAGGGAGAACGGGCTAGGATTAGGTCGGGGTCAAAGGGGTAACGGAATGGTCAAGGGAGAACTAGAGCGAAGGAGGTAGAAGGGTGATCTAGGTTGGTCCGGGCTCTCGCAACTTAGACTCACCTAGAGGTTCCACCTAGAACCCATCTCCGCGACACACACAACAAACGGGGTTCTAGCGCGCTATGGTCCTAGGTCGAATCCGGGCTCTCGCTACTTAGACCGGCCTAGGGGTCGTCCTCACCGGGCTCTCGCAACTTAGTGAGGGGACCGAACCCACAACAAACTAACACACACAAAAGAAAGGCAAGAAAAACAAGCATTCGTACATACTTAGTCATTCAAGCAATTCCACAAACATGTGATGTGCATCAAACAAGAGGACACCCAAATCTTCCACCAACATCTCTAACAAACCCTTAATCATTCAATTAACACCCTAATCACCTTACTAACCCTAGCAAGAACACTACTCTAACATATCTAAAGGAAATACTAACAAAAACAAGGTAAACAAACTCAAACAACCAAACATACACAAACAAACTAGTGAAAACAATAAATAAGAACTAAAGATGTAAACTTGATGAATAATAAAGGATTAGGAGTAAAAGGAGAAGAGGATTGTACCATACTAACAAGAGAATGAAAAAGGAGAACACTTGTATATAAGAAAACCCAAATAATTCCACCAAGGTTGTCAAGCTTGAGTGGATTCTTCAAGAAATCCAATAATACAAGATTAAACTAAGATTAGCTACTAATTACCGACTAATCTACCCTAATCTAATCTAATCTAACCTAAAGTAGTCTAGGGTTTTGTCTCTAATCAAGTGCATAAGATAAGATGGTGTCTTAATACAAGAGGGGGGTATATATAGGGTTACAAATGGAAGGAAGAAGAAAGAAAACAAGCGCGGGTTACAGCAGGCCCGTCCCGGCCGAGATGGGTTGGTCCCGGTTGGGACGAGGTCGGTCCCGGTCGGGACGCCACCTTCCCGATCGGGATGGACCCAGGTCAGCAACCTCCTTGTTTGTGCACTTCATCCCGAACGGGATGAGGCCATCCCGAACGGGATGAGCCTTGTAGGCCTCCAATATGCACTTTTTGGTCCCTCCTTGCTTCTCATGGGCTTCTCACCGATTCTCGGAACTCGGGATCGTGTCTCGGAGGCTCGGAATTGGGTCCCAAGGTCTCGGGGTCGACTCCAAGGCATCGAGTGATCGTTCCTTTACTCCGTTGGCTCCAAAATGTGTATGTATCGAGTCGGAATCGCTCCAACTCTTCCAAATTGGTCTCGGGAACCTGAAACGAACTAAAGGAAGCATAAGAAGCCCCTAAACCGCTCCCAAGGAGCGATTCTACAAGGAAAATGAGACCAAAACACTACGAAATAGGCACTACAAATGACACTTATCAATATCTCACAAAACCAACCTCAAAATCAGGCCCAGTGGGTCGTTTCGAGTCAAATAAGACTAATTTGGGTCGATTCCGACACCAGGGGTAAAACCGTCTTTTTACGACCGAGTCAAAACCCGGTCAAAGATTTTCCCGAGACACGTGAGTCAGCCGTGACACCTCACACGGCTGATTCCTACTCTAATCCTACAAAAAATCAGCTTCTCAAAATATTAAACAAATCCGTTTGAGGATAGGATTCGATCTCAAGTAGGAATTCTATCCGGAAACCGAATCGGATATCGACCGAGCACCAAATACTCGGCCAAGACACCCAAGGTAGCCGAAATACTCCTCCATTCAGCCGAGATTTTGGCTTCTCCACCAAGAAACGGAATTTGCGTTCCTTTCGAACTCTTGCATTTCCTATCCAAAAACCGATTCAAACACCCGACCGAGTACAAACACTCGGCCGAGCAGCACAAACCAGCCGTGTTTCCCTTGCTTCTTCGACAAGTAAGCGGAATTCTCATGCCTTACAACTTCTACATTTCCTATCCTAAGCGGTAGTTCAAACTCTCCTAACCAAGGTCGGGAATTTCCTATAAATAGCCCCTTGTACACGAGATTCAAAAAACGAATATTCATTATCTATCAATTGGCATCTACAATATACATTCATTATCGACCAAATATTCATCAATCATCAGAAAATATCACACACACACACACATCGAGAAACCGACACTACAAACCCGAAGGAAACCGGTCCGAATCCCGACACCCTTCACGCACGTCACGCCCAAGCCGAACCACCATCAACTCACCGACATCCACTCGACGCTCTTGTGCCCAAGCCACGTCCCGACGAGCCCCGATCCGAGTAAACTAAAGCATGTAGGTTGAGGGTGCACAAAACCCGATCTCTCCTTTTCCTTCTCTTCTCTCTCTCGTCCTTTTTTTCATACGGGTCGTGTCGTTTTTTTTGTCATTCGTCGAGTCTTTTATTATTTCTAATATCGATAATATCAAAAAACTATTTTCATACAACAACATTCTTAAAAATATGATATCGATTTTCTATAATCGAATATTGTATAAAAAAAAATTATATTAAAATTTCGACGATATTAAAAATCGTTACATCGTTTTCAAATCACTTTTTTTTTAGAAAACCTTTTTTATTTATTCTGAATATTCGATATCGATTTCATAATCGAATATCGGATATGATGAATATCGAAAACATAAATCGAGTACAAATTAATTCATATTTTGTACGCGATTTATCAGAATTAGCAATTTCGAACAAAAAAATAAAAACCGGACAGACCCGCACACGAGTCGCGCCATGCCCAGGCGACTCGCGCACGAGCCTGAAATCCGAGACGTTTTTTTAGCTTTTTCGTTCGTTTTATTCTATTTATTCTACGAAACGATTTCAAAATTTACATCTTTTCTAAAACTATTCCGAGTATTTGATATTGATTTCGTAGTCAACTATTAAATATAACGAATATCGAAAATATTAGATCGAGTGCGAATTATGCAATATTTGTACGCGGTTTAATAAAAAAGTCGAGTCTTCGAAAATCGTCTCAAAAAATCAGACCGACACGCGACTCGCCGGCATCCCGAGCGAGCCGCGCGGCCGGCTGCCTCGACGCCCCTTTTTCTCGTTTTTTTATTATTTTTTCGAACTTCGTTTTTTATACAAAACATCGTTTTTAACAATATTTTCCAGATTTCGATTAATATTTATTTTTTCGATCTCGTATATTTATTTGCTATATTATTTTCACAAATCGATACTAACTCGTTTGTTCATCTTTGTAGCAAATTCATTTTTATTTCATCTTTTGTTTTATTATACTAAAACGAACCTCACATGCTAAATTCAACTTTGACGTTAAATTTTTCGTGCATTAAACCGACTTAGCAACCCATTCAATTCCTCGCATGTTTAGGAAAACAATGTTTGCATATCATTCATCGTATTACTAACACGCGTATTAAAACGTCATTCGATATCCTAATAGAGGCCGTTAATGTGCGGGCGGGGTTGGGTGTTCTTAGTGAACTTCCCAACACGTACCCTCACCCCTTACTCAGAACCGTGGTTTCCGGATGTCCGAAACCATTGGCAACGAGAGTCATTCAATATACGATTAACCGCCCAAGTCGGCATCTATATCGATATGCAAAGAGACGAGCCCAATAAACTCTGACATCGGAAATGGGCCATATTTTGTATATGGCCCACTACGACAAAGAGTGGGCTCGAACGGTTCCGAATAACCATAAAATTCGGTGGCGACTCCGACTTCGATTTAAATTTCCATTTGACCATCTCATGGAGATTCATTCGCCTCCCCAAACCCGCGCGTGGCGGCGTCGGGGTGGACCTATGTCATGTCCACAATTTGGCGACTCCGCTGGGGACTAGCTGATACGTTACTGACCTTCAGCATCCTCAGGGTGAGACTCGAATAGAAATCGTTTGACTAGTACAATACGCGTTTTAGTTTTACGGTTCATGCATAACCCCATATTTTCTCGGGCCGGTACTGGTGACCGACGTCCCACTATACTATCGATGTAGTCCAAATTGGATATGTTGAAGGTGTCCATTAGCCGATTCGTATGGGTTTTACGGCATGTTCTAAGCTCAACTCGACTTAGGAAGTCCGCCCCGATTCTCGATAGGCTGTGTACACTGGTATAGACCCTTTCAGACTGACCGAGACTTAGAATTAGAGCATACATGGCATCATTATACTGTTTCCATGACTACGTGCTACCTGATTTTACAAGTCTTTTCAAAAACCGTCTTTTTTCAAAATTGCATCCTTTTCAAAATATCCAATTTTCAAAACCCGGGACATATACCGAATTTAGGATCCACGATTTTACTCAAAATAGCCTATTTTTAGCCGGTATTATGCCCGTTTCAAAACTCGAAAATATTTTCGAACTTTTTCAAACCCGTCATCCGGCCCACCTTTTCCGTTTTTTTTCGAAAAAGGCCGGACTCCTCTCCCGATTTTACTCGGGCTTTCAAAAATTAATTTCAAAACCTTCCTCTTTTTAGGACTTCCCGTATTTAGCAGTGTCGGGTCGTGTCATAAATCGTCAAGGTCTTCTAGCGTCGAAACTCCGTCGATCTTATATCACGGATTTCCCCTATCCCAGTCTGCCTTATTAGACTAAGGCAAGGCCCACCTACGTAGGACATACTCCTACAAGGGTCGGCCCGTCTACACAATCGAGTCTAGAAGTCTGGGGAATGTCTCACGTGAACCTTCTTTCAAACAGGGCCCATCTCACACAGCTGGATCCTAAAGGAGGCCCACTATTCACAAGTCATCCGTCTAGATGTCTTTTCCGAGTCGTTTCCTCTCTAGTTTCCCTTTTCCTTGCTCGGGATGTACTTTAGTTCTACGATTTAGGTTAGTCGTTGATTACGTGATATCCTCACAGACAGGCCGCCTCACACCCGAACCATGACTAAGGACGCAATCGATCAACTGAACACCGCGTTGACCAAGATCCAAGAACAGCTCGACCAAATCAGGGGCGACCAGATCGCCATTGTCACCCGGGTTAGTGCCATAGAACAGGACAAGCCAAAGGGTGAAGATGAAGCTCATGGGCCTTTAGCCCAATTGACTAGCGCAGTCCTCAAACTGCAAGAGCAGGTCCACTTGTCAACCCATAACTCAATCCATACGGAGAATGCTCGAACTTATTCTCCCCTGACCGATCAACTGCCTGCCAATCTCAACTTGACAGGCCTCCCGATGTTCGACGGAACCGAGGACCCGGTATTACATATCCGGGCCTTCAAAGAGTTTATGGCCCTAAAAGGAGTCAAATCGGACATGTTCAAGCATCTGTTTGCCTCCTCGCTAGAAAAGCACCCAAAAGCTTGGTTCTATAAGCTCGACGCCAAAAAATACAAAACTTGGGACGATGTCGCAACGGAGTTCGCCCGAAACTATGCGGACAATGCGGAAATCCAGACAACCATGCGTACTCTGGAGGTCATGGCCCAAGAGCCAAAGGAGGGTTTCACCAAATACCTCCAGAGATGGAGGGCCGAAAGTGTCAAGCTGGTCGACAAGCCCAGCGAAAAGGTATTAGTGGAGGCCTTTGTGAAAAATCTCCTCCCACCTTACCGGATCCATCTCCGGTATGCTATCATACCCAATTTCGCCACCTTAACCGAAATGGGTACCAGAATCGAAGACGATTTAAGGTTAGAGAGCCTTACTAAGGCCTCTACAAAGGGTTATCAAGGAGCCAGTTCATCCTCTGGCAAGCCCGCAACTACAAATGCGGCCCGAAGCATCTTTGACGAGGTTAATCTGTTAGACACCTCGACCAAAAAGAACACTCCAGCTCGAGTATTCACGGACATAGGGACTACTTATGCCGACGCCTTACAAAGGCTATCTTCTAAAGGCCTAATTCAACCCATAGGCCCAATGCCTGAGGTTCCTGTCGAGAAACGGTCCAAAAGCTACAACGCTCAGGCCTATTGCCGCTATCACTAGGGCAACGGGCATGACATCGAAAAATGCTGGAAGTTAAAACATCTCATTCAAGATCTGATCGAGAGTGGGAAGATACCATTACCCAGCGATAAGCCCAGTAACAAAAACAACCCGCTTGCTACTCACGCCATTTCTGCGGGAGAAATAATCGATTGTACTCATCTCATTTCCCCTTTCATTCCCCAAATCAACGGGATATGGAATGACGATGAAGATGATGTTTACCTGACTAAGGGGGAGACCGTCCCCATCACGGCCGAAGAGATCTGGAAGGCCAAAACCAAAGCCTTGGCCGGTACTCATGTCATCACGGCCGGATCTTCAACCCCGGGATCCATCACTGAACCCGCTAAGACGGACTCTATACTTGAAGAGCCAGACACCGACACGACCCTAGTCAAGCAATTAAAGAGGGTCCGAACTGACCTTACCATATGGCAACTTCTGGTTAGTTCTCAAGAACATCGGGCAGCACTTACTAAGGCTCTCGATGAGATCAAGGTGGACTCGTCGGTTACCCCCACTGAAATGGTAGCCACTATCTTGCCTCACCTCAAGGGCAAGTCCAAAGGAGAAGGCCCACTTATCACCTTCTCTGAGTCCGATTTACCACCATTTGGGGCCACCCACAACCTGGCCCTATATATTACGGTGATTTGCCGAGGCAAATATCTACCTATGACCCTAATTGATGACGGGTCAGCTGTAAATGTCCTTCCTTTAAGGACTGCTAGAGCTCTCGGCATTACCGAGACTGATTATCTTCCTACTGCACAAACTATCCAGGCTTTTGATGGAAGCTCGAAATCAGTTGCTGGGGCTGTCAGACTAACCATCATAACCGGCCCAATTGAAAAAGAGCTAGAATTCCAAGTGATCGACGTCACCTCATCGTTCAATCTGCTACTTGGAAGGCCTTGGATCCATGCGGTTAAAGCCGTATCCTCCACTCTTCACAGAAAGGTCAAGCTACCTTTACAAGACGGGGTCATCACCCTCGAAGCTACCCCAATAGCCGTGTCAAGTTGCAACACGACTGGTTCAATCGACCCGCGAGGATTCAATTTCGTGGGAATGATCGACGAAGAGTATCTCATTAGGCCCTACTTCACAACCAGCATCGACACAATGTTGCAAAATTTGGGCTACTTACCAGGGGCTACTTCAAGGCCCGGTCTTCCGGCTGGCAAGATCATCGATGTCTTAAGCGATGAAGATTCGAAATTCGGCTTGGGGTATGCTTTAACCCCGGAAAATGTGGTCCGGGCCGGCATCCAGAAGGCCTGCAACGTCCTCAAGGGCTCCTACAGCCCGAAACTGAACTTCGTCACTCCAGTATTCGGAGCTGTCCAAACGGGCCTTTACCAACCCGCTATAACCTATCCTGAGGTCAATTTCATCCCGGATGATATGTTCACTCTCATCCAGGCTGAAGCAAAAGAAGATTAGAACCAAGCTGAGCCCATGCTGAGGCTCTTGTTCGGGGAAAGCAAGATAATCCCTACCCTTAAGGAGGAATTAGTCAACATGATCCTCCATAGCAACAAGTTCGATCCAACCAAGCTAATCTCTGAAGTAGGTGCTGACACTGGAAAGCGGGCTTGGAGGAAGACGATCAAATGGACCGACAGCGAGGGCCGAGTCTACAAGCTCACTACCGGCGAAGGGGACATGCAAGGCGACGAGTCTGAATCCGAGTCTGAGTCTGAGTCAGAGTCGGAGTCTGAGTCAAAGTCTAGAGGGTCCAGTACTAGGGTCGAGTCTGTAATCCCTTTTCCTTCGATCATTCCTCTGGGAGCCTCGGAGTCTGTCCCGAGAGCACTCCCCATACCGCCTCTGACCAGCGATCAGATGGCAGCTCTCTTCGAGCTATGTTCAAAACTTTCTATCAATAATAAGAATAACCGTTCTGCTTACGACTTGTCTTATTTTCAAAACATTTTCAAAAACTTTACTTGCAATGACATTGAGAAACCCGACGAACAGGTACCACTACCTCAGCATCTAGTCGAGCAACTCGAACAAAGGGAGTCCCGAGATCCGGTGATCGAAGAAACCGATTCCATCAATCTAGGAACCCCTTTAGAGCCTCAGATGCTTAAGTTAGGTCTATCCCTAGACCCCGAGGAGAAGCAACAATTTACGGAGCTCCTCCACGAATTCAAAGACGTCTTCGCATGGTCCTACAAGGACATGCCGGGAATAGACCGGGAGATAGCCGAACACCGTATACCCATCAAAGACGGGTGTGAGCCGGTAAAGCAAAAACTCCGAAGAATGAGGCCCGAGTGGTCTCTCAAAGTCAAAGAAGAAGTTGACAAGCAATTCAAAGCGGCTTTATCCAAGTGTCTGAATATCCAGACTGGGTCACAAATATCGTGCCGGTACCCAAGAAAGATGGAAAGGTACGAGTTTGTGTAGATTTCCGGGACCTTAATAAGGCTAGCCCGAAAGACGATTTCCCGTTGCCACACATCGACATACTGGTGGACAACACGGCCGACCATGTCCTTCTATCCTTTATGGACGGGTATGCCGGATAGAATCAGATCAAAATGGCGAAAGAAGACATGAGTAAGACCACCTTCACTACACCTTGGGGGACTTACTGTTACACGGTTATGCCATTTGGGCTTATCAACGCCGGTGCCACTTATCAACGGACCGCCACTACCCTATTACATGACATGATGCATAAGGAAGTGGAAGTCTACGTGGACGATATGATAGTCAAGTCCAAAGAACGAAACGGGCATATTCCGGCCCTTTGAAAGTTCTTCATCCGACTACGCAAGTACAACATGAGACTAAATCCTCAAAAATGCAGTTTTGGGGTAACGTCGGGCAAGTTACTGGGCCATATCGTCAGCCAGCGCGGCATCGAGATTGACCCGGCCAAAATCAAGGCCATTACCGAGATGCGGCCACCTAAAACCGAAAAGGAGATTAGGGGGTTTCTCGGGAAAGTCCAATATATCAGCAGGTTTATTTCAAAGCTAACCATGGTATGCGAGCCCATTTTCAAGAAACTGAAGATAGGAGAACGGGTACTATGGGACGACAAATGTCAAGCAGCTTTCGATAAGATCAAGGAGATTCTGTCATCTCCGCCGGTATTAATGCTACCTTAGCACGGTTTGCCTTTGTCGTTATACTTGACAACGACCGAGACAGCCATGGGGGCTATGCTAGCTCAGATAGTCGACTCAGAAGAACGAGCCATTTACTACATCAGTAAAAAGTTCCTAGAGTACGAATGCAAATACACGATGCTCGAAAAGACGTGTCTAGCTCTAGTTTGGGCCACTAAAAAGCTCCGACATTACATGCTTAGTCACGAAGTGCACGTACTATCAAGAATGGATCCAATCAAGTATCTGTTCGAAAAGCCCATCCTCAACGGTAGAATATCTAGATGGACTTTAATGCTAGCCGAGTTCGACCTCAAGTTTGTACCATTAAAAGCCATCAAGGGCCGGGTAGTAGCCGAGTTCCTCGCCGATAGTCCGGTATCTGAAGAGGGACACACCGATACTTGGGCCTTCCCTGACGAAGATATATTCCATACCAACACAGAGACATGGGATCTATATTTTGACGGGGCATCCAACTTTCGAGGATTTGGTGTCGGGATTTTGCTGATCTCACCACAAGGAGAGCACACCCCGTTATCCATCAAGTTAGATTTCGATGTGACTAATAACGCAGCCGAATACGAAGCATGCATCCACGGGTTGCAAGCCGCCGCTGATTTAGGAGTAACAAACCTCCGGGTCCACGGTGACTCATCATTAGTCATCAATCAAGCGCTTCAAAAATGGAAAACCCGGAACGCAAATCTCGTAGCTTACCAAGCGCGAGTAAGGGTTCTCGAAAAGCAGTTCCAAAAGGTGGAATACATTTATCTGCCTCGGGAAGAAAACCAGTTTGCAGATGCATTATCCAAATTAGCGTCTTTACTGAACATCCCGGAACATTTGACTAGCATGCCGATTTGCGTCGAAAGACGGTCCGAGCCGGCATACGTCAACGCTATTCAAGACATCAAAATAACCGACCCAGAACCTTGGTACCATGCTGTTCTTACCTACTTGACGTCGGGAGAATAGCCTCCGAGATCTGAAAACCGGGCCAAGAAAGCCCTACGAAGATGGGCCACTCAGTTCATCCGCACGGACGATGGACAATTGTACAAAAAGACGGCACAGGGGGCTTTACTCCTATGCATCGATAAAACGCAGGCCGAAAAGGTCATGGCCGAAGTACACGATGGCGAGAACGGCCCGCATATGAACGCCCATATGCTAGCTCGAAAAATCGCAAGACTCGGGTATTATTGGAATAGCATGGAGACCGACTGTCAGTTATACGTCAAGCATTGTCACAACTGTCAGATTTTTGGCAATGTCCAGCATATGCCGTCATCCCTATTATATACCATGACATCACCATGGCCGTTTTCAACATAGGGAATTGATATAATCGGGAAGGTGAACCCTTCCGGGACGGGAGGTCACTGCTTCATTCTAGTGGCTATTGACTATTTTACCAAATGGGTCGAAGCCGAGTCGTATCGTGTCTTGAACGCCAAGCACGTTGCCAAATTTATTCAAGATAAAATTATATGCCGATACGGGATCCCACACGAATTCATTAGTGATCACGGGACCCATTTCCAAGCTGAAACCGCTACTTTGCTAGCAAAATATAAAATTCAAAGACATACGTCATCACCTTACCGTCCCCAAACAACTGGAGCGGTAGAGGCAGCAAATAAAACCATTGTCACCATACTTAAAAAGATGGCCGATAATTACCGGGATTGGCCCGATAAAATCCCTTTTGCCTTATGAGGATACCGGACCTCAATCCGCACGGCAACCGGAGCAACACCATATTATCTGACGTATGGCATGGAAGCGGTCCAACCAATTGAGCTGGAGGTACCATCTCTAAGGATTCTACTCGAAAGTCAAGTACCTGAAGCAGATTGGGTCCAAGCCCGATACGACTCGTTGGTTCTGTTAGACGAACGATGATCTCGAGCCCTTAACAACATCCAGATATACCAAAAAAGGATAAAACGGGCTTTCAACAAAAGGGTTAGGCCCAGAAATATCAAAGAAGGTGATCTAGTCCTAAAATCTGGCTGGGCTTTGCTACCAGTCGACCCAAGGGGAAAATTCAAACCTAATTGGGCCGGACCGTATCTAGTCAAGAAGGTTTTATCAGGAGGAGCGGTAATGCTGACAGACTTGGACGGGAACGAATTCGTCAACCCAACCAACTTGGACCAGCTGAAGCGTTATTACCCCTAAAACCTTATCTCAATGTCATCTGCTAAAAAGTTTTTTTTATATACTTTCAAAAATTAACAAGTCAATGAGTTAGGATTACTGATCCTACTATCGCACATCTCGAACCAATAGTCTTAATGTATTTCGAAAATTGCAAAATCCACGTCTGAACTACGGTCGGTTTGATTCCACTAATCGTGGATACGTAGGCAACCCCTCAAAAGGGTACAACCACTGCAATAAACGAAAAGACAGGAACGGTTTTCACTAATATGTCTTTTATTATTTCAAAAAAAATGCCTCACGCAAAAATAAATCACAAAAATCATTCAAAAATAGTAGTAGTATTTAAATAATAAAATTTAGGAGACTACTCGTACATTTTTCCCTTCCCCTTATCTTTCGGGTCACGCGGATCCCGAGGCCGGCGAGGTGGGGGCGAACGTTCCCTAATCACGAGTGGAACTTCCTTTGCTTGAACCCTCTTCTTCGACTTCGGCTTCTCTGCCCTCTGCACGGGTTCGATCCGAGCCCGGATGCGCTCGGGTAGTCTATCCCGAGGACCAAGTCGGTCCTTAGCTGCCAGTCTTGGACCCAGTCTCCTTTCTAAGTACGTCTGGGGGCTCGTCTTCCCCCATTTACCTTTAGAGCTGGACCCTTTAGTCAAAGTCTTGGTCTTCCCTTTCTGGCCTGACATCAATCGGACCATCGTAGCCGGGGTATCGCCATCATCAAAGAAGCCTCGATTATCCTTAACCTGTTCTCGGCGCAGAAAGTCAAAGGCTTCGTCAGTCTTTAAAGCGGCACGGGCTTTAGCAGAATCGGCCTGGGTCCACTTCATATAAGAGTCTGATACCGAGGTTGAGGGAGAAGCTTTAGAAACGGGCCAAGTGTGCCGGGTATACCATCTTTGCGCCCAAATGTCACACATCACGTCCGTTAGCTGAGTAGATTCACTCACGACCGCTTCAATCTTCGGGATTCTTTGGGCCCGACCATATTGCCTAAGTATGCGATCGGGATAAAGATGAATAGTCTGCCTAAAACATAAGTGATAAGTGTCATTTGTAGTGCCTATTTCGTAGTGTTTTGGTCCCATTTTCCTTGTGGAATCGCTCCTTGGGAGCGATTCATGGGCTTCTTATGCTTCCTTTAGTCCGTTTCAGGTTCCCGAGCCCGATTTGGAAGAGTTGGAGTGATTCCGACACAATACATACACATTTTGCAGCCAACGAGATAAAGGAACGATGACTCGAGGCCTTGGAATCGACCCCGAGACCTTGGGTCCCAATCCCGAGCCTCCGAGACCCGATCCCGAGTCCCGAGAGTCGACGAGAAGCCCATAAGATACAAGGAGGGACCCTAGAGCTCTTATTGAAGGCATATAAGACCCTTCCCGGTCGGGATAATAGCCTTCCCGATCGGGAAGGGAGGCACATTTAGAAGCGCCACTGTGGGTCCTTCCCGGTCGGGTTGAGGCCTTCCCGATCGGGATGGTAGAACCCTTCCCGATCGGGATGATCCGTCCCGGTCGGGATGGGCTACAGCTCACCCGCATTTCTTCTTTTCTTCTCCTTCATTCTTACCATATATATACTCCCTTCTTGTAATTTTAAGACATCTTATCTTACCCTAGATTAGTTTAAGCCTCCATTATCATTCAAAACCCTAGATTATTGCTACTCTCATTAGTTTAATCCTCTCTTTAATCCTTAGTTAATTATTGTAATTAGTCTTGGATTAAGGGATTCTTGAAGATTGTTCCAAGATTGACAACCTTGGGATTGTATTTGGGTCTCTCATTAATACAAGTTTTCATCTTTTCTTCATCTATTGTTGGTATAATCTTTTCATCCTTAGTCTTTGTTATTTATTCAAGTTCTTTCTTATTGTTATTGTTATTGTTCTTGTTAATGATAATGGATGCTTGTTTTGTGACATTGATTTCTCCTACTATTGTTGGTTTTCTCTTAATGATGAGTGAGTAGTCTTCTTGTGGGGTTAGTAGGGGGATTAGGGGTAGATTATGGGTGATTAGGGTTGATTAAGGGGAAAAGGTTACATCTTTGTTGTTAGTCACATTGTAGGCACCCTATGTGTTTGTTGATATGCTTGTGTGAGTTGTAGTGGCCATGCTTCCCATACTTGTGTTCATCTTCTCATTGTTTGTCTATGATGCGGAAATGTTGAGAATAGTCATTGTCACGAGAGTGCCGACTAGGGTCTAAGTTGCGAGAGCCCGGACCCACCTTGACATCGGTCTAAGTTGCGAGAGCCCGGACCGATTCTAGCGATTAGGAGACACCTATACCCTTGATCACCCCCAATTACCCTTCTACTCCTATGAACCCGACCTACCCCACTTCTTTCCATATTTGAGTTCATCTTCTTAGTTAGACATCGTTTACTCTAGTTTATTTGTTAGTTCGATCATTAGCATTGTTTAGCATTGTTAGTATAGTCATACTTCTCCTCCATAATTAGTTTTCCTTTTATCGCTTCTTCGTGTTTTCCTTGGTAATCTAGTCTCGTTGTAGGCCGACCTAGTCTAAACCTTGATATACCGTCCTCGTGGATACGATCCCGACTTGCCCTAGCTACCCACTAGGTTAGTCGGTGTTATATTGTTGGCTAGGGACGTGACGAATCCTTACCATCAATAAGATTAGCTGATAACGGGCCGTATCTCGCAATTCTAATCCAGTCCAGGCATAAATGGGCCACCAAGGTACGGTCCAACGGATCAATGGGCCTCCATGGAAAGATAACAGTTCGTCCCAGAATTTTTGGGTAGTAAGGCGAGAAAAGTCAACAGTCCGTCTCCTCGTCATCACCTGATTTGGGCGATATCGGCTTACGTCTAGAGGAGGATCCAGGATCGATAACCTCTCAAAAAGCCATAGCTGAAAAGTCAAAATTGCAAGAAAAAAAAAAGTCAATGTCGATTTTCAAAAAAAAAAAAAAAAAATCGCAAAATCGCAAAAATCGGGAAAAACCGAGAAAATCGAAAAAAACCGCGAAAACCGCGCAAAAATCGAAGACCCGAAAAATTCGGAAATTGCAAAAAAATCAAAAATTGCGGAAATCAAGGAAAAATCAGCCTACCTGTAGAAGACGGGTGCTACCGGACAGCTTGATCGATGGATCCCTTTTACGATTATCTAAGCCTTGGATAATCTCCCCTGAAATCAGCCAAGCTGGGCTGTGCTCTGTCTCCATTTGATCTGCAACGGCAAGAAGTCTGACATGGCCCATACAAGATAGCCAATCCATATGACCTTCAAAAGCATAGACATGGAGCATACAAAAAGTGAAGGCCCTACGGCTATATACCGGCCTGACCCGAACGTCATCCTGATTCATAAATTTTTCAGCCAGGTCGATCAAGGAGACTGTATTTCCTTCTAGCATGCGGGATACCTCCATATGAGAAAGCCCTGAAAATTCTCTTAATTTCCTCCTTGGATCACGAACTGAAAAGGGGATAGCAGGACGAAGAATAGGATTCCACCCTCCTACAGCAGCTATTTCCTCAGGAATGGGACAAACTTCGCTTCGAGGAAACCTAAAAACATGATAAGTATCATCCCAATAAGATAGGCAAGCATCCAGAAAGTGACGATCCACTTGCATCTGACGGATGACGGATAACTGGGTAACACCGTTTTGGTTCAGAATAACCTTGTCAGCATCTCTGAAAATTCGGGACCAATATTGCAGCATTCCGACTAATCGATCGATTCCCATAATGAATTTCTAAAAAGGGGGACTAAGTTTTTCAGAGCTTGTTTTTCTTAGAAGGAAGGAAGGGAGTTGTGAGAATTATGAATAAATTGTGAGCAGGGAGATGAGTATTTATAGCATGAAATCGGATTCTCCTCCTCACTTTGGGATTCCTAATCCCATGGGATTTAGCATACAGGCCTTTAATCCTAGGATCTAGCTAAGACATCCCGAGCATTCCTATTCCTTCTCAGAGTCAAAAATACTTTAATCCTTCAAAAATTTTCCATCCAAAAAAATATTCAAAAAAATCTTCTTCAAATTTTTATTCCCCAGCACGAGTCATTTCTCCTAAAAATGTGTTACATGCAGACTTTGCATAAATCATTATACAGGACGACTCCAGCAAAACCGTGCAAACAACTCCCCAGCGGCATAGACTTATATAACAAGTCCGGTTCCCCACGGAGTTATCATCAAACTCAGGTACATTTCTAGTCTTTGGCCGGCGGGCCCTTCACGCAGGTCTAACGGACCTTAAACGACCCGATCGGAAGTCTGCCAGGTTTTAATCTTTGATTGACCTGGTAGCTACTCTGACTTTCGCCTTGTCCAATCCTCAGTCAGAGTGGGGGCTCTGTAGACACCCACATTTTGACCGCCAGGTGTCTATAGCAGTTTCCGACAAACACCCGATGATGATCGGACGCAAACGTGCTTTAAATACTCGGAAACGGGCTCAAAATCATTGGCATTTGGCTTGGGCTCATTATAGAGTACATATCTCACAAAACCAACCTCAAAATCAGGCCCAGTGGGTCGTTTCGAGTCAAATAAGACTAATTTGGGTCGATTCCGACACCAGGGGTAAAACCGTCTTTTTACGACCGAGTCAAAACCCGGTTAAAGATTTTCCCGAGACACGTGAGTCAGCCGTGACACCTCACACGGCTGATTCCTACTCTAATCCTACAAAAAATCAGCTTCTCAAAATATTAAACAAATCCGTTTGAGGATAGGATTCGATCTCAAGTAGGAATTCTATCCGGAAACCGAATCGGATATCGACCGAGCACCAAATACTCGGCCAAGACACCCAAGGTAGCCGAAATACTCCTCCATTCAGCCGAGATTTTGGCTTCTCCACCAAGAAACGGAATTTGCGTTCCTTTCGAACTCTTGCATTTCCTATCCAAAAACCGATTCAAACACCCGACCGAGTACAAACACTCGGCCGAGCAGCACAAACCAGCCGTGTTTCCCTTGCTTCTTCGACAAGTAAGCGGAATTCTCATGCCTTACAACTTCTACATTTCCTATCCTAAGCGGTAGTTCAAACTCTCCTAACCAAGGTCGGGAATTTCCTATAAATAGCCCCTTGTACACGAGATTCAAAAAACGAATATTCATTATCTATCAATTGGCATCTACAATATACATTCATTATCGATCAAATATTCATCAATCATCAGAAAATATCACACACACACACACATCGAGAAACCGACACTACAAACCCGAAGGAAACCGGTCCGAATCCCGACACCCTTCACGCACGTCACGCCCAAGCCGAACCACCATCAACTCACCGACATCCACTCGACGCTCTTGTGCCCAAGCCACGTCCCGACGAGCCCCGATCCGAGTAAACTAAAGCATGTAGGTTGAGGGTGCACAAAACCCGATCTCTCCTTTTCCTTCTCTTCTCTCTCTCGTCCTTTTTTTCATACGGGTCGTGTCGTTTTTTTTGTCATTCGTCGAGTCTTTTATTATTTCTAATATCGATAATATCAAAAAACTATTTTCATACAACAACATTCTTAAAAATATGATATCGATTTTCTATAATCGAATATTGTATAAAAAAAAAATTATATTAAAATTTCGACGATATTAAAAATCGTTACATCGTTTTCAAATCACTTTTTTTTTACAAAACCTTTTTTATTTATTCTGAATATTCGATATCGATTTCATAATCGAATATCGGATATGATGAATATCGAAAACATAAATCTAGTACAAATTAATTCATATTTTGTACGCGATTTATCAGAATTAGCAATTTCGAACAAAAAAATAAAAACCGGACAGACCATGCCCAGGCGACTCGCGAACGGGCCTGAAATCCGAGACGTTTTTTTAGCTTTTTCGTTCGTTTTATTCTATTTATTCTACGAAACGATTTCAAAATATACATCTTTTCTAAAACTATTCCGAGTATTTGATATTGATTTCGTAGTCAACTATTAAATATAACGAATATCGAAAATATTAGATCGAGTGCGAATTATGCAATATTTGTACGCGGTTTAATAAAAAAGTCGAGTCTTCGAAAATCGTCTCAAAAAATCAGACCGACACGCGACTCGCCGGCATCCCGGGCGAGCCGCGCGGCCGGCTGCCTCGACGCCCCTTTTTCTCGTTTTTTTATTATTTTTTCGAACTTCGTTTTTTATACAAAACATCGTTTTTAACAATATTTTCCAGATTTCGATTAATATTTATTTTTTCGATCTCGTATATTTATTTGCTATATTATTTTCACAAATCGATACTAACTCGTTTGTTCATCTTTGTAGCAAATTCATTTTTATTTCATCTTTTGTTTTATTATACTAAAACGAACCTCACATGCTAAATTCAACTTTAACGTTAAATTTTTCGTGCATTAAACCGACTTAGCAACCCATTCAATTCCTCGCATGTTTAGGAAAACAATGTTTGCATATCATTCATCGTATTACTAACACGCGTATTAAAACGTCATTCGATATCCTAGTAGAGGCCGCTAATGTGCGGGCGGGGTTGGGTGTTCTTAGTGAACTTTCCAACACGTACCCTCACCCCTTACTCAGAACCGTGGTTTCCGGATGTCCGAAACCATTGGCAACGAGAGTTATTCAATATACGATTAACCGCCCAAGTCGGCATCTATATCGATATGCAAAGGGACGAGCCCAATAAACTCTGACATCGGAAATGGACCGTATTTTGTATACGGCCCACTACGACATAGTGTGAGCTCGAACGGTTCCGAATAACCATAAAATTCGGTGGCGACTCCGACTTCGATTTAAATTTCCATTTGACCATCTCATGGAGATTCATTCGCCTCCCCAAACCCGCGCGTGGCCGCGTCGGGGTGGACCTATGTCATGTCCACACCTACTACACAAGTACACATCTCAAACGTTTAATAAAATAAAAAACATCACTAATTCTCGAGTTAATTCCCTACACAAGTACACATCTCAAATGTTCAATAAAATAAAAAAATATCTCTAACTCTCGAGTTTTTTTTATAAAGTAATGTTTAAAAAACAAATAATTATCGAAATAGAGTTTGTGTCAAAATAATTATTAAAAATGGATCGAGTATGAGTAAGTTGTGGTTCGGTTTGGAAACCGCTATTTCACGTAAGTGGAGAAATTAGTAACCCGGATACCCATTAAAAAATTGGGAGGAAAAAAGAGTTCAAAGTTCGAATGGGGACTTGAACCCCTGACCTCAGGTGAAAAGAAGTTCTATGAATTTAACTCCACCACTCCACACAAATAATTATTCTAATGCATCTTTATATCCATTCATATGTACATATATGTCTTTTCTTAACTTGACTTTTTCCTAAAATAATGGGGGTGAGGGGTCACCCCCATCACCCCCTTTAAAATCGCCATTGAGTATAGTAACGTGAGAATAAATGTTTAGAGGAATCATTTTATTCATTACGTAATTGAATGTATCATTATCATTATTATTTAACTAAATATTTTGAGGAATCTTGTCACCTAGGATTCTACATCATCAATGAGGAAGAAGTTAAAGAGCTTACATTTCAATAATAATCGACTTTGATTGCTTTACCTAGGATTCTACATCATCAATGAGCAAGAAGTTGATGAGTTCTTCACCTTGGATTCTACATAATGAATGAGAAAAAAGTTGGAAGAGCTTACATTTCACCATATTAGCTAATGAATGAGAAAGAAGCTGAAAGGTTGTAAGTAATAATAATAATCGACTTTGATTGCTTTACCTAGGATTCAACATCATCAATGAGAAAGAAGTTGATGAGTTCCTCACCTTGGATTCTAGCTAATGAATGAGAAAGAAGTTGAAAGGTCCTAACTAATAATAACTGACTTTATGTATTCAACTCCCGTCTTTTCAATTCCTACCCAATCGTATCGCGCCAAGTGTCCTACCTTAGAATTGAGCATTTGTTGAATAGAGCATGGAGAGTGCTTTGCTTTCTATCTAATATAATAATAATATATAGATTAACAATAATAAAAAATTTAGAACTTTAATTTGTGTTTTTTTGTTATTTCTAAGATTTTTTCTTTTAGTTTATTAATCTTTGATTATGAATCTTTATATTCAATTTTATTTGTAAAATTATGAAAATTAATATGGTCGCAAATATGTATTAATTAAATTATTTGTAAAATCTAAGTAAGAAATTGGATCCGGTCCAGATCCATGATCCGATGGATCTGAATCTGGATCTACATTTTTGGAATCCAGACCGAATCCGGATCCGCTACTAGGGGTGCGGATCTGGATCTGGATTTGGATCCATGCGGATCCGATCCGGGTCCGGTTCGATGCCATCCCTAACTACGACTATAACTACTTTTTGTTGTCTAGGCTACCTGAGTACTTGACCCGTTAAGTGTGAAAGTATAAACCCCCAAATCATCTGCACTATACTTACTACGCAAATTGCCAAATGCGCAATACATCCTCGTCCTTGGAAACCCTAACTTTGTCCCACAATCTCAACTTTTCAAAAATCAGCTACAAATAATGTCTGTGACGGCCGGCGTAAGCGATGCCATTATCGCCGTACGAGAGAAGCTCCGTGGTAAGATCGGACAGACGAAAGTAAAGCGTTACTGGCCGGGAAAGGCGCCAGAGTGGGCCGACGAACCTGAAGAAGATGCCGATCTCCGCACCTCGTCATCACATCGCCAACGCGCTTCCTTCGAGCAGGCCTTCCCTTCCGACGACATCCACTCCGTCGATGACCCCCGTCTCCGCCGTCTCGCCGAGACCCGCGCTCTCGACCGCGATGAAATACGCGCCGACCACCGTCGCATCCGTCAGGCGGAGATTGTGTCCACAGCGGAGGAGGAGATAAAGGAGGGCGCGGAGGAGGAGGACGAGGACGCCGTCGAGGAGAAACGGCGGCGGATTAGAGAGAGGCTGTTGAAGTTACAGCGCGAGAAGGAGCGGGAGCTTCCGATGGTGGAGGAGGAAGAGGAGTCGGATGCGGAAGAAGATGCGGAGGAGGATGAGGAGGAGAGTGAGTACGAGACGGACTCGGAGGAAGAGGAGGCGAACAGAAGGGCGATGGCAAAGCCCGTGTTCGTTCCAAAGCAGGAGAGGGAGACGATTGCGGAGCGGGAGAGGCTAGAGGCGGAGGAGCAGGCGCTGGAGGAAGCGGTGAAGAGGCGGATGGCGGAGAGGAAGGCCGAGACGAAGCAGATTGTGGTGGAGAAGATACGGGAGGAGCTGGAGATACAGAAGAGTGCAGCGGAGGTGGATGCAGACGTGGGGGACGTGGACACGGATGATGAGGCGAACGAGGCGGAGGAGTACGAGAGCTGGAAGGGGAGGGAGATAGCGAGGATAAAGAGGGACAGGGAGGGCAGGGAGGCTGCGATAAAGGAGAAGGAGGAGATAGAGAGGGTGAGGAATATGACGGATGAGGAGAGGAAGGAGTGGGAGAGAAGGAACCCCAGGTCTGGTGCGGGTTCAGGTCCGGTTGGGCCTAAGCAGAAATGGGTGTTTATGCAGAAGTACTATCACAAGGGGGCTTTCTTTCAGGATAATCCCGATGATCGTGCCGGAACCATGGGGAGTGATGCAATATATGAGAGGGATTTCTCAGCCCCAACTGGGGATGATAAGCTTAATAAGACTATTCTTCCTAAGGTTATGCAGGTCAAGCACTTTGGTAGGAGTGGCAGGACTAAATGGACTCACCTTGTTAATGAGGATACCACTGACTGGACTACACCGTGAGCTCTCTTTCCTTTTTTTCCTAGTCCCGGCTGTTTGTTTGTTTGTTTGTTTGTATGTAGTTGCTTGGTGTTTTTCTTTGGCATAAACAATGGTATTTGGCAGGGTTGGGCCACTACCATTTCCCTTTCTAAGAGCAATCTCAACCCTTCTTGTGTCACCTTCCCGGTTTGTTCTTCCCGGTTGGAGGCACAAGTCTTTTTCAGTCGTCTTCTATTCACCCTTCATATTCCCCCCCCCTAAATTTCTTTTCCGCTTTTTTCGTTTAAATTTGTGCATATCTTCATCACTCTTGTCTACCTACTGGCCTAATCCTTTACTCTAAATTGATTAAATAACAATTTAGATGACCAATCAACTTTAAAGAACCTAACTTAATCTTGTTCTCCCCCATGGCTCCACTCCAAGCAAAATCCCCCTTTTGCTGTCCCCCTCTAACATCACCAAGGCTTGTTCAATGTTCACCACCTTGACCACATTGCACGAGCGCACGCCCACTAGCTTTTGTTCACCTTGTCCCACTACTTCGTCACAACCCGATGACTCACCTTGCTATGATCCCGCAATGTCTACCTCTCAACCTCATGGACCTGCCTTGCACTATCTCGTATTCATCTCTCTCTGCCTTCTCGTCACAACCCTGCACACAACCATCCTGGTTCTTATATTTTGTGTTTGTTGAAGGGTTTAGTTTGGGGCCTTAATTTGCAGAAAATGCTTGTGAAAATATATTCATGGCGGTTGTTGGTCAAACTAACATCATTAACTTTATTTTTGGGCAAGATGGCAATGGTTGGTGCCTCAGCGGTGGAGTGAGTGCTGCAGGAAGGGGGTGGGGGTTGCTTTCGGGGTTTGTAGACAAAATTTACTATGCTAAGTGCTAACCATCGTTAACCCTTTAAATACAAGAGTGAAAATGCAAGTGTGTTTTCAATTTTATAACTGTGGATGTTTACTTAGATGTTGTACCCAGGGTTGCGGGTATTAGACTGGATTGGTGGGAGTAATTTTATTTGTGCAACCTTAATGTGGCATGGCCAGCTGCAATCAAGTCGCCATTTGTCAAAGCATCTATTAACCCCAAATTTCCATTTGTTTAGCCTTGGTCACAATATCAAGGAATCTTACTACCTCTGCTACCTTCCTAGTGAAGATTTGCCAAATCCCCTTCGTGAACAATGCAAATTGTTTGTGATAATCGCTAGGTACACCATTGTATGGGTAAGTCTTCAACGACACTAATGATCCGTTTGGGAATAAAGATTTCATTTTGAAATTTGGATTTGAACCAAAATACTTTGTTTGAGAGACAAGGTAAATTTGGATTTGGATTTTTGTCAAATCCAACCTAATCCTAACCCCTTAGAAAGCCCAATTTCCAAATAACATCTTAAACCATGTTGTAAAATCTATCATTTCACTTTTCTAATTTGACAATGATGTGAGTTCCCAAACGCTACCGTAAGGTAAAGTGAAACCCAAAATCGGAGTACAATCCCTCCCTGTTTTCTGGTACCTGTTTCTCTTGTACTCCGTATTTAATAATAAGGTGTCAGTAGGGTGATCATGGTAGGAAATGAGACACCATCCCATGCACACATCACGCAATTGTTGTCTTATATGGCTGGTGTTGAGAAAATCTAGGATTTACGGTGTTTGTCTTTGGCTGTTTGCTAAATCATTGGTTCTTAGCACTGTCTATGTTAAGAAGGTAAATTGTGTCTAATACGGAGTTTAATTTGTAGTGTGCTGACGTTCTCACTTTGTCCAAATGCAGGTGGACAAACAATGATGATTTACGTTCCAAGTACGATAGGAAAATGGCTGGCATGGACAAACCAATTGAGAAACCCAAAGGGAAAAAACTTAAGGACTGGTAGCAGGTTTAATTTTTTTTCCTAAGGAGTAGATGGTATTTCTGTCCGCAGCTTTGTATTATTTACTATGCATTTCTAGTTCCCTTTCGAAATCTGGATACAAGCTGACAAGGTTGTCTAGTTTTTAGCCCGGATTGACGGTGTAAATTGTTTTTTTTTGTAAATCCCAAGCCTGGACTAGTCATTATTATTCAAATCGGATATGATATAAAGACTACAAAGCGAGGATATAAGCAATCCTCCCAAACCATTATACACGAGTTTGACTCAAAGTGAGCTAGTTTGTGTGCTACTCTATTGTACTTACGATTGACAAATGACCCATTAGATGCACTTGAAATGAGAACTGATAGAAATGATCTCGTCCGAGATCATGTGCATGTTGCTTCGCCCTCCCTTGTTTGCTTTCGATGTCTCGATGACAAGCTTGTTATCACTTTTGATAATCACCTTCTGGCAGTTAAGGCGCCTCGTTGCTCGAGTTAACCTCAACTTCGGCCTCCTGGGCTTCCATCATTGCCCAGCATGCCTTCCCATCAACACCGTGACACACCACTCGAAACCTCGACCCCCATCCCTCTTTGATGCCCGTGTTGCCATTGATCTTCACCCATCCAACCCTCAGCCCCTCCTTGCCCATGACTTCCTTTCCTCGACCTCCCTTCACCCTGACTTTTGCCCATGACTTCCTTCCCTCGACCTCCCTTCACCCTGATTTTTACCCATGACTTCCTTTCCCCAACTTTCCTTTAACCCGACATGTCCTCGCCCCGCCTCCCTTCCAGTTTCCCCTTCATTCATCTCATATAGGATATCCCAAACTCTTTTCAATACATCACTACTTCATGGAAACTTATGATCGAACGCCCATTTGTTTGAGCTTCCTAAATTGCCCAAGAACCAACATGAACTTCCCTTTTCCTTGTCTTCCAACTCCCTCCACATCCTTGAAGTGAGTTGTTGCGGGGCCAACAAAAAAATCCTTATTGCTTATCTAACAACAAAATGTGTTAGGGAAGTAAGGGGTCGATCTCAAGGAGACGAGATGATACAACATTTTATCCATACTTCCGATCTTATGACAAGGTATTAGTGCGTTTAGTGGATGACTATGGTTAGTAATCACAAACTAACATATTACCAAGCATGAAATAGAGACAACTATTAACACCCAAAATCAACTAACATGCATAACTACCCTACAAGTCTAGGTCATCATCCCTAGATCAGAGGGTGACTACTCACTCATAGTGTCAATGGACATAAAACGAATACTAGATGGAGAGATAAACAATACTCCGTACATATCAACATCATAACTAAAATCCAATTTAGAAATTTAAGACTAAAGAATATGAGGAAGAAGAATGAGAAAAATATCAACAAAGCAAATGGAAATTGGGCAAAACCAAAGATAGGATGCTTGCAAATCCGAATGTGAAATTAAAGGTACAAATTGTTGTGAATTGTTTGTGTAAACTAAGCTATGAAAGAAAAAGAATAAAGCTATGGAAAGTATTATTGTTCGTTGTCTCTCGCTCTCTCGGTCTGTGTTGAACTCATATAATGACGAATTATTATAGTAATAAAACGCAGAAGCTGAAAATACCCCAGATATGACCAACCCCCGGTAAAATCCTTGTTTGGTTAGCAAATGAGAGGGACGGAAAGGGATCTATTTTCTCTTTTCAATTTAAATTACAGTAAAATCCTTCCTCCATAGAAAAGATTTGGAGGGAAAATGTTTCCAAATACCCTTTCCTCCATAGCAGCATTTCTACCCGCAAAAGATTGAAACTACTTTGTCATTGATTTTGTACCAGTTTCATATGTTCCACCGCTTCATTGGCCATTGAAACTGCAATCCGTGCTCGTTGGGAAACACAGTCAAAGTTGCCTTGCTTAACCGATTCTTTCTCAAAAATGGCATCAGACAGCACAACCGACGATGCTCCTCGTACAATGTATTCCCGAATTTGACCTTGAGTCAATAATATTTTCACATTACTTACTGAAGAAACAGTTTCAAATCGATGTTTAGATACCGGGCGCACTCCACGTCATCAGAAGTGGAACGCGTAAATGATGAGAAAGCCACATTTATATCTATACCCGTTCAAATTGTAAGCTACGTATAAGAAATGACTGAGACCGTCCAAATATATTTGAGACAAATTAAAGGAGTACCTATTTTGATTCCCTGAGAGGCGACCATGGGGATATGACCGAAAGGCTTCTTCAGAGCCGCTATGTACTCGACACCTCCTAATGCAGACACAGGGTAGATCTGTCAGACAAAGAGCATGCATGTCATAAACTCCATTAATTGTCCCAATACCTGGTTAGATATTCAGAACATGAAAAACAAATGCACCTTCACTATCATGGCACCAGCATTATAAGCAGTCAATACCTGCAAAACCAGTGATGATTAACGTTCTAAATGGGTGAATGTTGAGAGTCAAAAAGAGCAGTATTACTATTTAGTTTAAGTGATATGCAATTAAGCACTTAACCATACTTCTGTTGGAGTCATTGCACCGGGTATGTACAAAACCTCATCATTTTGGACATTCAAAAGTACATCCTGTAGAAACAACATCCTATTTAAATTAGTGTAACAAAATATGTAAAAGCGTGTCGTATGATCTATATGACAAAGTGTGGAGTAGATCAACGCCAAAAGATGTCTTTTCCTGATCAATTAGTGACTACCGCCAATGTCACTCAAACTCTTCTAGAAGTAGCATTGCAGGTGGGTTATTCAGATCAGTTACATTTGGTCAAGCGATCTGTTTATTTGCCAGTGGAGGAGCGAAGAACTAACCCCAGTTCTAACGGACCTGCAACACCTTTGATGAGTGTCACACGTGAGTTTCTTGAAAAGATTGGAACGTCATAACCAAAGAGATACTTCAACCATTGCCAAATTGCTTTTGAAGTGGATCTCTCTCTTACTTCTAGGTCTGACCCAGACCCAGACCCATTTGTGGAATTCAACACAATACGCTCGAAGCAATTGAAATTTGGTGAGATTGGACTGGATCTGGTTCATGGTCATCATCAGCTTTGTCCGTTTGAGTATGGGTCGTACAGGGTCAGTTTCGCAAGGTCTATTATAGAACTTAGAAGTATCCAGCGCCATGGGCGGATACAAGGGGGGGCCATGGGGGCAAGTGACCCCCAACAAGTTCAAGGGTTAAATTTTTATGTGTATCTCAAATGTACAATATGTTATAGTAGATCAGTTGGTAGAGGGATTGTGTAGACATTGGTGAGGTTTGTTGTTTGTTTCACTATTCGAACTCTGTAAAAAAATCAAAGAAAGTATTATTTATTATAAAAAAACTCACTCAAACCAATTAGTTTGTCATTTTTTTAACGTTCTAACGCATTATTTTACGGAAAAAAAATTCAAAAATTTAAAATATTCTTTTTTTTTTTTTGGTGCTAAAAAAAATTCTTTAAGATAAAAAGTAATGTGCTAAAAAAAATTCGGTGCCCCCCTTCCAAGCAAATCCTGCGTCCGCCACTGTCCAGCGCGGGTGGGTGTTAAGTGTCAAACTTGGGGTCTACTTATGATAAATCACCTATTTTAGGCTTACGATGATGTGTCCAAGTATCACACATTCATATCGAGGTCCAAGTGTCAGGTGTCAAGTGTAGGTATGCAAGGTAATAAAATAGGCCAGGTCTCCCTCCTTTTTAGTCGTTTGTTTACCTTTTTCATTCTGTGTGAGAAGATATTTTAATAAAAGGTACACAAATGATTTGGACGGAAGGAAGGAGTGTTAGTTCAAATGAGTAGTATACTAGGTAATTAATTTAATGTTAAAGAGTTTAGTGGCACATACCTTAATCATAACAGGACTCATCAGGAACTTGGCACCAACCTTAATTGCTTCATTAGCATCCTGTGCTTTCAGAATAGTTCCCACCTGATACACATGCATACATGTGAATCCAGTTATCCTGCCATTATGGTCTCAAGTCCCCGTCACCATATCTTATCGGAGCAAAACAGTTCACACAAACACACACCACCCCTTATAATTAGGCGCGGCCTTCGAGTAGACAAAAAAAAAAGGAACAAAAAAGAAACACTGAAAGCAAGAATCATAAAGGTTTAGTTAAGAAACAAGAATTTAAAAAATGGTACGATGAAATGAGGTAATGTTACCCCTAATGTGACTGTTGGATACTCCTTCACTAGCTGATGTAAAACCTAGATGCAATGCAAGAAAGAGGCAGGCAGGCAGGAATGAGCATAATAAATCAATTAACTTAATTAGAGCGGCCGATGGAGGAAGCTACATGAGGCGAGGCGAGGAGAAGAAGTACCTCAAATGCACCAGGAGTAGATATCACAACCTCCAACTGCAGATTGATCGAGATAAATTAAAATGAGTATCGAAACAGATGGAGGTGAAATTAAGTTGCTGGAAGCAGATCGAGTACATGTACGTACAACGTACCTCAGGTTGGGATTTGGGAATCAAAACAAAAACTTACTACTTCGATTCCACTGTTTAAAGCAGCTCGTGCAGCTCCAAGTGCTAGCTCCGCACTGAAACACACATACAATCATCTGTTAAGTTAGTATGGCTCGGCTGAAGATAGATAGGAATAATAATTCACAACTATTGTTAACCATAAAAATCAAACAAAAGGAGATCGAATAACGCAAATGTGATTCTTTTAGAAAGATGACCCAACAAAGAAATGACGACTCTCCTACAGCGACATGGGAGCAAGAATTTAGAAAGAAAGGGTGGGTAAGTAGCTTAGCATACCAGGGGGCACGAAGGCAAGCAATGATGCCAGAAGTTTGGATGTGAGAAAGAGTTTTGCTGATAATGGAAGGAGAGAGAGTGAGAGTATTATTATTGATGTCGTACTTGCATGATGAGACGTTGAGTTGAGATGATGATGATGATGATGTTGATGATATTGCAATTGACGTTGTTGTTCCCACTTTGGGAGAACAACAACATAGCCATAGCCCCCCTAATCCTATCCACTTACTGCTTATTATTATTGCCATATCTCCTTTCTCATCTTCTAACTTTCTCCTATTATCTTACCCCGGCCTAGACCTGGTAAACGGGTCAGGTTGGGATTTGGGTCGGGATATTTTGAATTCGGTTCGGTTTTATTATTTTCAACTTTTTCAAGAATATCAATTCGTTTTCTATGATAACATCTGGGTTAGTTTCGGTTAGTCGGGTCAATTCGGATTACGGGTCAAACTAGGGTATTCAGTTCAAGTGTCGAGTCGGGTTGGGTTCGGCTTGACTTATTCGGGTGGGTCAGTTTTGTCAGGTCTACCTCGCCCCCTATATATCCATTTCTCTTCCTCTCTAGTTTAATTAAAGATGCGTTTGGAAACTTGAAAATATTTTCATTTTTATCAATCTAATTCTTGGCATTTAATTCTATTTTCAATCCCATAATGTCGTTCGGAGTACCATTGGAATTAGATTGGGCGGGGCGGAGCTGGGTTGAGGTTTGATGGGGGATAAATCCTTCAAACATATAAGACCCACTCCCTAGATCGGAAAGGCCCACCTAGGACCTAACAGACCCTAAAGGCCGAACCCTCTGTCAAACAACGCCTTTACGGGTAGTCATTAACGGACTTAGATGAATTTCCTTGCTGACATCATCCTATTGATGTCATTGGTGACAGCAGCCTAGTGATGTTACTACTACCTTTCTCCCTATAAATACCCCACTTAATTAGTGCGAGGGAAAAAAAACTATACTTCGTATTATTCTATTTAGCTGACAAAGTACCTAAGTATCAACAAATAAGCTCTCAAAACCCTTCTTCCTCAAAAAAGAATTCTAGCCTTCATCAAAAATTTGGGGCTATCACCATTAATTGGTGGTAAGCCCCCGATAAGTGTGTTTTGTAGTGTTTATTTCTCGTGTTTGGTCCCACTTTCTCTTCTGAAATCGCTCTTTAGAGCGGTTTCGAGGCTACTTATGCTTCTTCTAGCTTGTTTTAGGTTCCTAATTAAGGCCTATCTTGGAGAAATGGAACGATTCCGACTCGTTTCCGATGCATATGGAGCCAATTAAGAGAAGCGACGATGATTTGGTGACTTAGACTCGATCCCAAGTCCCATGAAGCCCACTTGATGATATCCCAAGCACCGAGTATCGATAAGAAGCCTAGGAAGAGCAAATAAGGACCCATCACGGCCGAGAAGGATCCATCACGGCCGGGATGAAGAGACGAGAAGATACGTGTTGCTGTGTGGGCCATCCCGGCCGGGATCACAACCCTCCCGACCGGGACCACCCCCTTCCCGACCGGGTGTAGACACCCGCATTTTGACTGCCAGGTGTCTATGATAGTTTCCAAAAAACACCCGATGATGATCGGACGCTAACGTGCTCTAACGAGTTCGGATACGGGCTCGAAATCAATAATGTCCGACATGGGCTTTTAACGGGATACAAATCTCACAAAACCAACCTCAAAACAAGGCCCAGTGGGTTGTTCCGAGCAAAATGGGACTAATTTGGGCCAAAACCGACACCAAAAATAAAACCCGTCTTTTAGCGACCGGGTCAAAACCCGGTCAAAGACGAACTCGACACACAAAAACGACCTGGTGCGCTTCTAGAAACTTGCGCCAAATAACAAAATTCAAAAAACAATCAAGAGTCAATCATCCCTAAAATATCTCGTCCAAATTGATCCACTCGGTCGAGTGGATTGACCCACTCGGTCGAGTGGAGCCTCAAAAACCGGACCAGATTCGTCCTCAAGGGCACTCGACCGAGTGCACTAGGGCCACTCGATCGAGTGACCCTATGTCGTGGGTTTTTTCCTATAAATACCCCATCAATCCATCACATTTCACAACTTTTCTAAGCATTAAAAAACACTTTTTTGATCACACTTTTCAGCCAACTTACACATGCAAAACACCCTACATTTCTAACCTTAAGTCCCTCATCCTAATACACTACAACCCTAAGCAAATCCATACAAAAACCGAGCCATACATACACACCATCAACTCTTCCTACGTATCTCGACGTTCCCGCGCCATTGCCGCCATTTGACGAACCGTATCCCGAGAAGCAAGAGCATGTAGGTTGAGGGTGTAACATTCCACACCGATCTCTCCTTTCTTTCTCTCGTTTTTTCCGTTTTTTTTATTTATGTTTATGTATTCGTATTATATTATGTCGATAGTAACGACAATAGTACTAACACTAACATCTAACATCTAACATTTATTTATCGCATCTAACAACTTAACATTTAATTATCGTTATTTACATTTCGCCATAACATCACTACCGCGTATATGTATATATATATATATATATATATATATATATATATATATATATATATATATATATATACATAATATCAAAACTCGGATTTTAACTCGTTTAACTACAACTATTGCACAAAGTCCGTTTAATCCCTTTACGAGCCGCAATAGTGGTGGCGCCCTTTCGAGGAGCACCGCCCTACGCACTCAAGGGCGTAACGTTATCGTGATAGTACGTAGTTGAACGGGCTTAACTCCCATTCAAAGGATCGGAACAAAACCCGTTGACGCTAAATCGAGCATCGCATAATCCGTAAGGATTATTTTAGATGACGTAACGCGGAGGGAACTAATTTTGTCTAACGGCCTCGTAATCGTAATATACGCATTACGAGTACCGTAGACCGAGTTGCATATAAATCGTGCCATATTTATATGTAATTCGGTTAATCATCGATTTTAAAGCAAATAAAACGAGACGAGTTATACCTCGTACAGGTGCCACTCGACCGAGTACATAGGCTACTCGATCGAGTAGCACCCCAAATCATGGGTAGTAGCCTCCTCAAGGACACACTCGGACCATGACTCGATCGAGTGGGTCCTATAGCCCAGAAAACCGAGAGCTCTTTTTATCATCCGAGCCTCGTCTTTTAAAAAGCGACTTAGTCGACACGTGTAAAGTCAATCACGTGATCTCCTTTTCAAAATACATGCATACCATTGCACACAAACAACTTTCATCGACGGTCTCACTATTAATCTTGCGTTGACGACTCCTTAGTCGTATCCGACGTACGATTAATTTAGACTCCAATTTACCGATATGATAAGTTGGGACAAGACATCGAGATTTGGTATCGGGCTAGCACCACGCCTAGCGGCCTAGGTCCTATATCTCCGTCCTTTGGTTAGTACACAAAATAATGAGTATTCAATCAAAGTTCATCCATTTACACGATTCACGGTCTAGTGCGTATTTACTATATACGGGTCCGTTTCTATTTATTGGCTATCATTTTAGTTATATATTCCGATTATTCTATATTATTGCTCGTTGTATTGTGAATTCCGGGTTGTATTCCGCTCGTGTAACTTGTAACCGATTTATATTGCTTTTGTTTTATTTATTTACGTTTTACCGTTTATAAATGAACCCTCGCATGCTAAATCACTTCGACAATAAATTAGATGCATTAAAATGACGTAGCTCACATTTAATTCGCATGCTTAGTAAAAAACGCTGTTTGCATATCATTTCACCGAATCACTAACGCGCATATTAGAAAGTCAAACGATGTCTTAGTAGAGGCCGCTAAGTGCGGGCGGGGTTGGGTGTCCTTAGTGGGCTTCCCAACACGTACCCTCACCCCTTACTCAGAACCTCGGTTTCCGGATGCCCGAAACCGTTGGCGCACGAGAGTCATTCTTTACACGATTACCGGTATAGATGGTATCGGTATCGCAATGCAAAGGGACGAGCCCAATAAACCCTAAAACCGAAATGGGCCATACTTTGTGTATGGTCCATAGCGATATAGAGTGCGCTCGAACGAGTCCGAACTCCCACAAAGTTCGGTGGCGACTCCATTTCGACTTAAATTTCAATTCGATCCATTCTCATATGGAGATGCATTCGCCTACCCAAACCCGCGCGTGGCCGCGTCGGGGTGGACCTACGTCATGTCCACAATTTGGCGACTCCGCTGGGGATTAACTGATGAGTGAGTAACCATCGGCATCCTCAGGGTGAGACTCGAATAGAAATCGTTTGACAAATACAATATGCGTTTTAGTTTTACGGTTCATGCATAACCCCTATTTTCCCGGGCCGGTACTGGTGACCGACGTCCCACTATACCACGATGTATTCCGCCTTGGATACGTTAAAGGTGTTCATAGTCGATTCGTATGGACTTTACGGCATGTTCTAAGCTCAACTCGACATAGGAAGTCCGTCCCGAATCTCGACTAGACTATGAGCACTGGTATAGACCCCATTTAGACCGACCGAGACTTAGTGTAAAGCATACATGGCGTCATTATAATGTTTGCGTGACTACGTGCTACTTGGTTTCCGTGTCATTTTCAAAAACTGTCATTTCAAAAAATGCATCTTTTCAAAAATATATTCAAATTTCAAAACCCGGAAAGCTACCGAATTTAGGACTTATGATTTTACTCAAATTAGCCCACTTTTTAGCCGGTATGCTGCCCAATTCAAAACTCGAAAATATTTTCGAACTTTCAAAACCAAGGCCCGATGCACTTTCCGATTTTCTTGAAAAAATCGGGCCTTTCCCCGAGTTTTCTCGGACTTTCCAAAAATAATCCTTTTCAAAACTTTCCTCTCTCTTAGGACTTTCCCGTATTTAGCAGTGTCGGGTCATGTCATAAGTCGTCAAGGTCTTTAGCGTCGAAACTCTGTCGATCTTACATCACGAGTTTCTTCCCTATCCCAGTCCGCCTTATTAGACTAAGGCAAGGCCCACCTACGTAGGACATACTCCTAGAAAGGAGGGCCCGTCTACACATTTGAGTCCAAAGTCTGGGGACGTCTCACATTGACCTTCCTTCAAACAGGATTCGGCCCACCCGTCGAATCCTAAGAAAAGCCCGTCATCCACGAGTCACCCGTCTAAAAGTCTCTTTCAAGTCGTTTCTTTTAGTCATTTCCCTGCTCGGGATGTACTATTTTGGTTCCAAGGTCCGGGTTCAGTTTCTGATTGCGCGGTGTTCTTACAGACAGGCCACCGTCCAACCAAACACAGTCGCAAAATGGAAGCAACTCTGAACAGTCTGAAGACCTCCGTGGATGCCATGGTCAACAAACAAACCGACATTGAGGCCCAATTGACAGAAATGAGGGCCGGTCAAGTGGCTATCGTTGCTCGTTTAGCTGCAGTGGAGCAAAGGACTCCAAATACCGGGGTTACGGAACCTCTAGCTGAACTAGTTAGCTCGGTCCGCCGATTAGAAGAACAAGTTCACTTAACTGGAAGTAACAATATCCATCGGGAGAATAGTCGGGAGTACTCCCCGGTAAGTGACAAACTGCCTGCGAACCTGAATCTCACGGGCTTACCCATGTTTGAAGGGACTGAAGACCCGTTATTACATGTACGGACCTTCAAGGAGTTCATGACTATTAAGGGAGTGGACTCTTCTATGTTCAAAAACCTCTTTGCTGCATCTCTTGAGAAACACCCAAAGGCCTGGTACTATAGGCTAGACCCAAAGAAGTTCTCGACATGGGATGATGTGGCTACGGAATTTGCTCGGAACTATGCTGATAACACCGAGATCCAGACCACAATGCGGTCTCTAGAGGTTATGGCCCAAGAACCTAAGGAGGGCTTTACCAAATACCTCCAACGTTGGAGGGCCGAGAGTGTGAAACTGGTCGATAAGCTCAGTGAGAAGACTTTAGTGGAGGCCTTTGTCAAGAACCTCCTCCCTTCCTACCGGGTCCACCTTCGGTATGCTGTCATACCCAATTTCACCACTCTTACTGAAATGGGCATGAGAATTGAGGATGATCTAAGACTAGAGAGCCTGACTAAGGCCCCTAGCAAGGGATACCAAGGGGCTTCCTCGTCCACTACCAAACCTCCGGCTGCAACCCGAAGTATCTTTGATACGGTTAATCTGTTAGATGCTTCGTCCAAAAGAAATACCCCTCCTAGGGTATTCACTGATATAGGGACTACCTATACATACGTCTTACAAAGGCTGTCTTCCAAGGGCCTGGTCCAACCGATAGGCCCAACTCCTGAAGTCCTAGTTGAAAAACGCTCCAAAAGCTACAATGCCCAAGCCTATTGCCAATATCATCGGGGAAATGGGCATGACACCGAGAAATGTTGGAAGTTGAAGCATCTGATTGAGGATTTGATTGAGAGCGGGAAAATACCGTTACCCGGGGACAAGCCAAGCAACAAGGACAACCCCTTTAGCTCTCATGCTATCTTTACCGGTGAGGTGATCGACTGTTCTCACCTTATCTCTCCTTTCATCCCACAAATCAATGGGATATGGTTCGATGATGAAGAAGATGTGTACCTCACCAAAGGGGAAATTGTCCCCATCACTCCCGAAGAAATCCGGAGGGCTAAGTCCAAGGCCTTAGCCAGTAACCCCCTCACCACCGCCGGTCGTCCTTATTCAGCCACTAGCTCCAAGGACATCTCAATCCCGGCAACCGTCACTGAACTTGCAAGGACGGAAGAGGCCATTGAAGAGCCAAGCACCGATACGACTCTTGTCAAACAATTGAAAAGTGCTCGGGTTGACCTCACTATATGGCAACTCTTGGTTAGTTTGCAAGAACATCGAGAGGCACTTACTAAGGCTCTCGATCAGATCAAGGTCGACTCCCAGGTTACCCCTACTGAAATGGTAGCCACCATCCTGCCCTACCTCAAGGGCAAGTCCAAAGAAGAAGGCCCATTGGTCACTTTCTCGGATGCCGACCTACCACGATTCGGGGCCTCTCACAACCTGGCCCTATATATCACGGTAATTTGCCGGGGTAAGTACCTCCCAATGACCCTAGTTGACGACGGGTCTACTGTGAATGTCCTCCCTCTAAGGACTGCCAAAGCACTCGGCATCACCGAGGCTGACTACATACCAACTGCCCACACTATCTAAGCTTTCGATGGAAGCCCAAAGGCGGTTTCTGGGGCCGTTAAGCTGTCAATTATGACGGGTCCAATTGAAAATGAGCTAGAGTTCCAGGTGATCGATGTCACCTCTTCTTTTAATTTGCTCCTAGGAAGGCCTTGGATTCATGCTGTAAAGGCGGTGTCTTCTACTCTTCACCGAAAGATCAAAATGCCCCTGCAAGACGGTATTATTACTCTAGAGGCAACCCCTATGACCGTGGCTAGCTGTAACGCCACAGACCGCACCGACCTTTGGGGGTTCGATTTTGTAGGGATGATTGAAGAAGAGTACCTTTTCAGGCCCTACTTCACCACGAGCATCGACACGATGCTGCAAAATTTGGGGTATTTACCGGGGGCTACTTCGAGGCCATATCTTCCGGCAGGGAAGATTATTGAGGTCCTAAATGATGGGGAACCTCGCTTCGGTTTGGGGTACGCTGTGACCCCGGGAAATGTGGTCCGAGCGGGCATTGAGAAAGCTTGCAACATCATCAAGGGTACCTATTTGGGCCCTTATAGCCCAAGGTTGGCTGACTATTTCGTCACACCGGTATTCGGGGCTATTCAAGTTGGCCTGTATCAACCAACTACCACATATCCCGAGACTGAACTAGCTCGGGAATGCAACTACATTCCGGATAAAATATTTGCCCTCATCCAATCTGAATCCAAGGAGGGTACTGACAATGCCGAGCCCGTGCTGGGGCTCTTATTTGGGGAAGACGGGGCTGTCCCGACCCCTAAGGAAGATCTGGTGAACCTGATTCTTCGAAGCAACAGGTTCGATCCTTCAAAGCTGATCTCGGAAGTCGGTGCTGATGCTGGGAAAAGAGCCTGGAAGAAGACCGTCAAATGGACCGACAGCCAGAGCCGAGTCTACAAGCTGACCACCGGGGAAGGAGACATGCCAGACACCGATTCTGAGTCTGAGTCTGAGTCAGAGTCAGATTCTGAGTCTGTATACGAGTCTAAGGGGTCTGGTGCTAGAGTCCAAACTGTAACCCCCCTCCCTGTAGTCACTACCACCGGAGCCTCGGGGTCTGTCCCGAAAGCGCTCCCAGTCCCGCCTCTGACCAATGATCAGATGGCCGCTCTCTTTGAGCTGTTTTCCAAATTTACCATCAATAATAACGAAAACCGTTCCACTTATGACTTGTCTTATTTTCAAAATACTTTCAATTTCAAAAATATTTTCTGCAATGACATTGAGAAACCCGATGAACAGGTGTCCCTGCCTCCGCATCTGATCGAGCAGCTAGAACAGAGGGAATCCCGAGACCCGGTAATCGAGGAAACCGAGTCTATCAATGTGGGAACAACCTTAGAGCCCCAGATGCTTAAGATAGGGTTATCTTTAGATCCCGAGGAGAGACAACAATTCAGAAACCTCCTTCAAGAATTCAAAGATGTCTTCGCATGGTCCTACAAGGACATGCCGGGGATAGATCGGGAAATAGCTGAACACCGCATACCCATCAAAGATGGGTGTAAGCCGGTAAAACAGAAGTTTCGAATAATGAAGCCCGAGTGGTCTCTCAAAGTCAAAGAAGAGGTGGACAAACAATTCAAAGCGGGCTTTATACAAGTGTCTGAATATCCAGACTGGGTTGCAAACATCGTGCCGGTACCCAAGAAGGACGGCAAGGTGCGGGTATGCGTGGATTTTCGAGACCTTAACAAGGCTAGCCCAAAAGATGACTTTCCCTTGCCACACATCGACATACTGTTGGACAACACGGCTGATCATGCCCTTCTATCATTTATGGACGGGTACGCCGGGTACAACCAAATCAAGATGGCAGAAGAAGATATGGGTAAAACCACTTTCACCACGCCATGGGGTACTTATTGTTATACCGTTATGCCGTTTGGGCTCATTAATGCCGGAGCCACTTATCAACGAACAACCACGACCTTGTTACATGACATGAAGCATAAGGAAGTGGAGGTTTATTGATGGGAGGGATTTGTCGTGGAATCCCAACCGTCAATAAAATAACCGGCTAATCCTAACTGGGTAGATAGGGTAAGTCGGGTCGAATCCACGGGGACGGTAATGTATAGCCTAGACTAGGTCGGCCCAAATACTAGACTAAGTCAATGAGCTAAACTAAAATGATAAGAAGGGAAAAGGCTAAGACTATGACTAAGGCTAAGGAGGAAGCAAACAAGGAAAACGGGCTAGGATTAGGTCGGGGTCAAAGGGGTAACGGAATGGTCGAGGGAGAACTAGAGAGAAGGGGGTAGTAGGGTGATCTAGGTTGGTCCGGGCTATCGCAACTTAGACTCACCTAGAGGTTCCACCTAGAACCCATCTTGGCGACACACATGACAAACGGGGTTCTAGCGCGCTATGGTGTCCTAGGTCGCATCCGGGCTCTCGCTACTTAGACCGACCTAGGGGTCGTCCTCACCGGGCTCTTGCAACTTAGTGAGGGAACCGAACCCACAAAAAAACTATCACCCACAAGAGAAAGGCAAGAAAAACAAGCATTCGCAACTACTTAGTCATTCAAGCATTTCAACAAATGATGTGCATCAAACCAAGAGGAAACCCAAATCTTCCACCAACATCTCCAACAAACCCTTAATCACCCAATTAACACCCTAATCACCCTACTAACCCTAGCAAGAACACTACTCTAACATAATCAAACTAATACTAGCAAGAACAAAAGGAATCAACACAAGAATCCAAACATACATAATGAAACTAACAAATATGAAGAACAAAACAACAATCAAGAACTAAAGATTCAAACTTGAATAACATAAACAAGATAAAGAGAAAAAGGAAGAGAAGATTACCATACTAGTGAAGAGGAAAGATTGAATCTTGCATTAATGAAGAAAACCCAAAACAAACACCCAAGGTTGTCAATCTTGAATGGATCTTGAAGAATTCCCTTAATACAAGACTAAACTAGGATTAATTACTAATTACCAACTAATCTACACTAATCTAATCTAATCTAACCTAAAGTAGTCTAGGGTTTAAGGAGAGGTGAAGAATATAACATCAGATGGTGTCTTAATACAAGAGGGGGGTATATATAGGGTTACAAGTGGAAAGGAGAAGAAAGAAACAAAGGCGGAGCTGCAGCAGGCCCGTCCCGGCCGAGACGGGGTGGTCCCGGTCGGGATGGGGTCGGCCCCGGTCGGGATGGGGTCGGTCCCGGCCGGGAAGAGCTGCTTCCGGTCGGGATGAGCCACAGACAGGGGCCTCCTCTTTTGTGCACCTCAACCGGAACCGGTTGAGGCCATACCCGTCGGGGATGAGTTTTGTAGGCCTCGAATATGAACTCTTTGGTCCCTCCTTGGTTTTCATGGGCTTCTCACCGATTCTCGGGACTCGGGATCGGGTCTCGGAGGCTCGGGATTGGGTCCCAAGGTCTCGGGGTTGATTCCAAGGCATCGAGTCATCGTTCCTTTACTCCGTTGGCTCCAAAATGTGTATGTATCGAGTCGGAATCGCTCCAACTCTTCCAAATCGGTCTCGGGAACCTGAAACGAACTAAAGGAAGCATAAGAAGCCCATAAATCTCTCCCAAGGAGCGCTTCTACAATGAAAATGGGACCAATACATAGTAAAATAGGCACTACAAACTACACTTATCAACTCCCCCACACTTAACCCTTACTCGCCCTCGAGTAAGCACATACTATCTACTAAACTATCCGAGTGGGTATTAGCGCACCCTACGCCCTTTCAACTCACGCGAGTGCACTTAGAGGAAAAGTGCACTCCGCAAGGCAAGTCGGGTCTTGCGACAAAACCGCGGATGCAACCGGACACAAAACACACAAACAAACAAACACACAAACAAACACTTAGACGGTTGCACCCAAAACAAAAGAAATACCGGTTCCCTCTAAAAGCGGTGAAAGAAGCACCGGTTTAGGACTCGAGGTAAGTGACAACGTTCCCAAGCTAGCAATACAAACCAAGGTGGACTAAACCCTAATAGTATGACGATAAAGCAACAAAAACGTTGGTAACTTACCTAGGTCCTCCTAACATTCTAAAAACGTACTACGGGACGATCGGCGGAGTGGAAAAGTGAAGAACCACGGTGTTAGTCGACACTGTAGGTAAGTGAGATCCTGCCCCCTTTAGCCATGAGCCAAGAGGGTCGTCCCATGTCTAAAACCGCCTAACTAGTCCAAGTAAAAAGGTGGAAATATGCAAAATAAGGGAAGACCGACTAATGCCGCTATCATCCTTCCTAGGGACTCGGTCCTTTGGTAGGCTCTTCACGGAAAAAGTCGGAAAAAGGCTTATTTTGAGAGGTAGGGGTTATTTTTGTGAATCGGGTTTTCTTTTGGCATTTTCTCTTTTCTTTTGCATTTTTGCTTTGTTTTGCCATGCTATTCTTTTTCTTCTTTTCTATTTTCCTTTTGGCTTTTGTGCCTTTTCTTTTTCTTCATTTCTTTTCTTTCTTTCATTTTCTTTATTTTCTTTGTCTTTTTTGGCATGATTTGGCTTTTTGGCATTTCTTTGTGTAACAAGAAAGGGAGAATTCAACACATTGCATTTTATTGTGTGGATATGTGTAGGAGGTAGGGGAATGGGAGAGTCGGGAGCGCGCTTTCCCTTCAAACCCACAAAAAAGGGGAAAACTTGGACTAATCAAACGATCCTAAACACGGTCACCTAAGGGACGAGACTCGGTAACCAAGGCCTTTTCCCACCGTGGGTGGTCATAATGGTCAAAGGTGCAAATCCCGTAGTAAATCCCTAGTAAGCAAGGTGGACTCAAGGTAAAGGACCAACGAAATCATTGATTTAGGGTCATTCTACTAGATTAAAGTCCAAGACTCGATTTACACTACTAGGAAGGGAAAGTAAACGCTTGCACACTAGCCTCTAAACCGGGTTTTCGAAAACCTTTTACGCACAAGACACAACTACACACACAAAACAAAGACTCAACGAAAACGAAAGAAAAAGAAGCAAAAGCAACAAAACAAAAACAACACAAAACGAACACATACACAACACAAACACCACCCCGATCTTCCAAACAAGCCACCAAATCAACCACAACTTTACAAAGCTCCACCCGAGCACACAACATCACAATCTCCTCCAAACTCCACAAGAGATAAAGAAGAAAAAGGGATAAGATGTTACCGGAAGTCTTTAGAGCTTTCCAAAGTCATCGGCGATTAAAGCAACCTATAAGGACAAAGGGAGGCAAGCACACACAATACGACAAATACACGACACAAAGACACAAAATGAAAACACACAAAAGAAAATCTTTTTGATTTTTGTGAAATTTTTTCAAATTTTTAGGGTTTTTTAAAGCTTTTTTTTCGAAAAACTACAAAAATAAAGCCAACTACCCTAGAATATTGCTCCCCCACACTTAAACTGAGCCATGTCCTCATGCTCGATCGTAGTGTGCGGAGAGACAAAAGAAAAAGAAAAGAAACTACGAAAATAAAGCTAAAAAAAAAAAATAAAGTGAAGAAAAGGGTAGAAGGCGTCCGGCCGGGGTGTAGTCAAGTCACCATGGGCCGAGACAAGAAAAGATATGGATGGGGGAATAAATAAAAAGAAGGAAATAAAAGGAAATGGGAGGGGAGGGCTAGGTGTATTCCGCCTAAATCCGACTAAATCCAACAAAAAAAAAGGGTGAAAAACTTGTAAAATTTGGATTTTTGAAATGACTCTCGATGTAATCACATCATCGAGAGTCGGGAGCAACATATACCAAGGCCTCGAAGGCCACCATGACACAAATATAAGGGGAAGGGGAGTAAACAAAGGAAAACAAGCAATAAAAGACGGAAAAGAAAGGATAGTTGCCGTACCAATAGGATAGCAACACACTCGCTCCATCGTCTCCAATGATCAATAAAGGCACTTTGCTTGTCTTCATCGTTGCTATCCCGCTTCGAACTTGATAAAACACATGGTAGAGGTAGTAATGGTGTGAGGGGAGTGGGATTCGATGTGAAACTCGGTGTAAAGGGAAGAGAAATAAGGTGAGGGTATGAAAATGAAGTATATGGGTGGTATGATATGAGAGAGGATAGGTAGGGAGGTTGGGTGGGGGTATACCATGGTTGGGTGGACTCAAATGTCAAAGAAGAGGCACAATGGGGAGTAGAGGACCATCCCGGTCGGGATGGATGGTTCCGGTCGGGATGACACGCCCGTCCCGATCAGGAAACACTCATCCCGATCGGGAAGACACTCCAGTAAGCTTGAAAATATGCACCTCCATCCCGATCGGGACGGCTCCTTCCCGGTCGGGATGGGTCTTCTTGACCTTCCACAAACCCAAAAGCTTACTCCAAGCTTCAAAAACCGACTTCCAAACTCACGATCCAAGCACTATCATTATCTACTCTCCTCTAGGAATCAATTTTCCTTCACACCTATCACAATAAACTCAATTACAACATCAAATTCCCTCGCTCACATCGCTCATCAAAAATCCAAATGAACAAGAGTTCCACAAAGGCTAACAAATCCTAGAAACCAAACTATACAAACAAACATAAACACAAATACAAGCACAAAATAAAAGGGAAAAGATATTTACACTAACTACTCTCACCAACAACGCCTCCATAGCCATTAAGAGCTCGGAGTAGTAAGTCAAATGCCTTAGCAACATCTTCATTGAAGCTCACATGGCCGAGCCTAGCCACTCCTAAGAGCTTCCAAGTTGGAGGGAAGAAGCGATCATCTTCAATATGCTCGGGGTTATTGTGATCTTTCGGGTCTTCGGAACCAACATAGCTACGACTCTTATGACCATCCGGTAGGTATAGTGGTCTAGAGTCGTGCTCGGTGTCATGATGTGGGAGATCACACCCTAGGGGTGTCGCTTCTTCTACGGGGTCGAGAGTGGAACTCTTTTCCACCGCCCGACAAGGATCCTCTTCACCAATCGTCTCACAAGACAAGGGACTAGACATCGAGTGCGGTAGAGGAGGATAAGGCATCAAGTTTTCTTCATTGGAGGGTTTAGGATCCTCCAATTTCCCATACAAGGCAAGTTCCAAGGCGTCTACTTCTTTCTCCCAAGTGTTGCGCTCCTTTTCACTCACCTTGTCTAATTGGCCTAGAGGAGGTATGTCTTCACTTGGCTTTGGATTGTCTAGTGGTTCATCACGAAGAAAATCGAACAAATCCAATTTTATCGCCAATACATTGGCTCCCTAAGAGTTATCTCGAGAATCATGTTCACTCCCCTCCCCATTGTTGGCCCTTGAAGCTTCAACTTCCTCTATTCTCTCCCTATCTTCACCACCCAAGCAACAATGGTCTCTTGATCGACCCTCTCTTCTTCATTTGTAGCTTCAAGGTTGGGTTGACTTTCTTGTGGAGGCACCCGACCTTCTTGCCCAAATGAACCTTCCTCAACATGTAGTGGAGTTCGAGTGGCCAATATCGTGGTATGAGCCATGAGTGCATTGATGCGAGCATCTTGCACCTCTATTTGGGCCTTAAACTCCTCTCTAACCCCTTGTATTTGAGTCAACATCAATTGTTGACCCTTTTGCAATAACATCATCATCTCATGTTGGCTCCCTTGTGTTTGGACCAACATTTGACAAGTCTCAAAGTTAGGGATATTTGGTTGTGGGTTATGTGAGGGTGTTTGGTAGTTGTTAGGATGTGGGAATGATCCTTGACAACTTTCTTGGTAACCATAAGAAGAGGGTTCATAAGATTGTTGATGAGGTTGATATGGTTGGTAAAGTTGTGGGTTTTGGTAATTCGCCCCATAGCTGTCCCGTGATGATTGATGGTAGCTTGGACGCGCCATGTCCATAACGTTGCTTTGGTACCTAGGATGAGCTAGAAGCACTTGAGCAAACGTTAGTATCCTAGTGCTTTTGAGGCACTAGGAAGGGAGAGTAACATACAAGAAGAAAAACGGAGAACCACAAGGAGAAGAGAACACAAAAATCAAGAACAAAGTCCAAAACTAAGCAAACAAAAGTCTAAACTACGCCGTCCCCGGCAACAGCGCCAAATTGATGGGAGGGATTTGTCGTGGAATCCCAACCGTCAATAAAATAACCGGCTAATCCTAACTGGGTAGATAGGGTAAGTCGGGTCGAATCCACGGGGACGGTAATGTATAGCCTAGACTAGGTCGGCCCAAATACTAGACTAAGTCAACGAGCTAAACTAAAATGATAAGAAGGGAAAAGGCTAAGACTATGATTAAGGCTAAGGAGGAAGCAAACAAGGAAAACAGGCTAGGATTAGGTCGGGGTCAAAGGGGTAACGGAATGGTCGAGGGAGAACTAGAGAGAAGGGGGTAGTAGGGTGATCTAGGTTGGTCCGGGCTATCGCAACTTAGACTCACCTAGAGGTTCCACCTAGAACCCATCTTGGCGACACACATGACAAACGGGGTTCTAGCGCGCTATGGTGTCCTAGGTCGCATCCGGGCTCTCGCTACTTAGACCGACCTAGGGGTCGTCCTCACCGGGCTCTTGCAACTTAGTGAGGGAACCGAACCCACAAAAAAACTATCTCCCACAAGAGAAAGGCAAGAAAAACAAGCATTCGCAACTACTTAGTCATTCAAGCATTTCAACAAACATGTGATGTGCATCAAACCAAGAGGAAACCCAAATCTTCCACCAACATCTCCAACAAACCCTTAATCACCCAATTAACACCCTAATCACCCTACTAACCCTAGCAAGAACACTACTCTAACATAATCAAACTAATACTAGCAAGAACAAAAGGAATCAACACAAGAATCCAAACATACATAATGAAACTAACAAATATGAAGAACAAAACAACAATCAAGAACTAAAGATTCAAACTTGAATAACATAAACAAGATAAAGAGAAAAAGGAAGAGAAGATTACCATACTAGTGAAGAGGAAAGATTGAAACTTGCATTAATGAAGAAAACCCAAAACAAACACCCAAGGTTGTCAATCTTCAATGGATCTTGAAGAATTCCCTTAATACAAGACTAACTAGGATTAATTACTAATTACCGACTAATCTACACTAATCTAATCTAATCTAACCTAAAGTAGTCTAGGGTTTAAGGAGAGGTGAAGAATATAACATCAGATGGTGTCTTAATACAAGAGGGGGGGTATATATAGGGTTACAAGTGGAAAGGAGAAGAAAGAAACAAAGGCGGAGCTGCAGCAGGCCCGTCCCGGCCGAGACGGGGTGGTCCCGATCGGGATGGGGTCGGTCCCGGCCGGGAAGAGCTGCTCCTATGTACAAAAAGACGACACAGGGGTCTTTACTCCTATGTATCGATAAAACACAAGCCGGAAAGGTGATGCCTGAAGTACACGACGGTGAAAACGGTCTGCATATGAACGCCCATATGCTAGCCCGAAAAATCATGAGGCTCGGGTACTACTGGAACAGTATGGAAACCGACTGTCAATCATATGTCAAACATTGCCATAATTGTCAAATTTTCGGCAATGTTCAGCACGTGCCATCGTCTCTACTATACACCATGACCTCGCCATGGCCATTTTCGACATGGGGGATCGACATAATTGGGAAAGTGAACCCTTCCGGGACGGGAGGTCACTGTTTCATTTTGGTGGCTATCGACTATTTCACCAAATGGGTCGAAGCCGAATCATACCGTGTCTTGAACGCCAAGCACGTGGCCAAATTTATCCAGAATAAAATCATATGCCGGTACGGGATCCCACACGAGTTTATCAGTGATCACGGGACCCACTTCCAAGCCGAAACCGCTACTTTGCTAGAAAAATACAAAATCCAGAGGCATACATCTTCGCCTTACCGACCTCAAACAAATGGGGCGGGGGAGGCTGCTAATAAGACGATTGTCACCATACTTAAAAAGATGGCTGATAATTATCGGGACTGGCCCGACAAAATACCCTTTGCCCTATGGGGGTACCGGACGTCGATTCGTACTGCAACCGGGGCAACTCCATATTATTTGACGTATGGCATGGAGGCAGTCCAGCCGGTCGAATTAGAAATACCATCTCTCCGAATTTTACTAGAAAGCCAAGTGCCCGAAGCGGATTGGGTTCAAGCTCGATATGACTTGTTGGTTCTTTTGGACGAACGACGGTCTCGGGCTCTCAATAACATCCAAATATATAAAAAAAGAATCAAACGGGCCTTTAACAAGAGAGTTAGGCCCAGGAATATCAAGGAAGGGGATCTGGTTCTCAAATCAGTCCGTGCATTATTACCGGTTGACCCAAGGGGAAAATTCAAACCCAATTGGGCTGGGTCATACCTAGTAAAGAAGGTTCTATCAGGAGGAGCAGTGATGCTGACGAACCTGGACGAGAATGAATTCGTCAACCCCACCAACCTGGACCAACTGAAGCGCTACTACCCCTAAACCTTTGCTCAATGTCATTTGCAAAATTTATCTAAAAACATTCTTTTCAAAATTTATAAGCAAGTCAATAAGTTATGATTATTTATCCTACTGTCACATATCTCGAACTCATAGTCTTGATGTATTTCGAAATTGCAAAAATCTACGCCCGAACTACGTTTGGTTTGATTCCACTAATTGTGGATACGTAGGCAGCCCCTCAAAAGGGTACAACCACCGCAATAACGAAAAAGACAGGAACGGCTTCACTAATATAGTACTTTTATTATTAAAAAAAAAAAACGATAAAATCGGTAATTCAAAATTACAAAAAGCCACGAAAAGCCACGAAAAAAAACACACAACAAAAATAGTAATAATATCCAAATAATAATAATGGAGACTAGTATCCAGGCATCTTGCCTTTGTCTTTCGGGTCATGAGGGGCCCGGGGACGTCGAGGTGGGAGCGGGCGTTCCCGGATGACAAGGGGAATCTCCTTGTCTCGAGTCATCTTCTTCGACAGAGGATCTTCAACTATTGTTACGGGCCCAAGTCGAGCCCGTATGTGCTCCGGCAACCTGTCCTTAGAACCAAGTCGGTCCTGGACTGATGATCTAGGACCTAGTCTTCTCTCCAAGTCCGTCTGGGGCTCACTTCCCCCCGAGTACCTCTAGCGCTGGACCCCCTAGTTCGAGTCCTGTCTCTTTTTCTCTGACCCGGCATCAGATGGGCTATCGGGGCTAGAGTCTCCCCTTCAGCAAAGAAGTCTCTGTTGTCCTTGACCTTCTCTCGCCGAAGCAGGTCGAAGGCCTCATCGACCTTCAGGGCAGCGCGAGCTTCGACAGTCTCCGTTTTGGTCCACCTTTCATAAGAATGAGACACCCAGATAGAATGGAGCGACTTGGGAACGGACCAAGTAACTCGGGTATACCACTTCTGAATCCAGGTGTCGCACATAATGTCGGTCAGCTGGGTAGGATCACTCACAACTGGCTTGTTCTCCGGGATGCGCTGAGTCCACCCATACAGCCTGAGTATGTGGTCAGGATAGAGGTGAACTCTCTGGCTAAGGGACAGAATCACCTGGTAGCGTGCCTTATCTCCGGGCGCCAAACCCGTCCAGGAATAAATGGGCCACCATGAAACCACCCATCGAATCAATGGACCACGATGGAATGACAATTCTTCCTCCCAGTATTTCTGGGTAATAAGGCAGGATGAGTCGGTAGGCCGTCTCCTTGTCATCAGTTGGTTGAACCAATATTGACTCGGGTTGGGAGGAGGCTCGATCATTGATAACCTCTCAAATAGCCAGAGCTGAAAAGAAAAACAACACTCATAAGATTCCGGAACAACTTAGACATCCGCCTAGAAGCACTCGATCAAGTGCCGGGGTCACTCGATCGAGTGACACCCCTAAAACCGGCTGGAGACCTCTTTACGAAGGCATTCGATCGAGTGCCGGGGTGACTCGACCGAGTGCCCCCTGTAGCAGTATATCGCGAAAAAAAAAATCGGAAAGTAAAAAAAAAATCGAAAAATCGTAAAATCAAAAATCAGAAAGAAAAAAAAGGGAAAAGCGATATACCTGCAGCAGGCGGGTGCTCCCAGTGAAACGGGCTGAATCATCCTTCTTTCGATTGTCCAAGCCCTGAATAATTCTCCCGTGATCAATCACGCGGGACTATATTCCGTCTCCATAAGGTCGGCAATGACGAGAAGACGAACGCTGCCCATACAAGACAGCAGGTCCATATGACCTTCAAAGGCATACACGTGAAGCATACAGAAAGCGAACGCCCTGCGGCTATGAATAGGCGAAACCCGGACATCATACGGGTTCATGAACTTCTCAGCTAAAGCAAGCAGAGAAACGGTATCCCCTTCAGTCATACGGGACACTTCAGCATGGGAGAGCCCCAAAAACTCCCGTAGTTTCCTCCTAGGATCTCGAACTGAGAAGGGGACGGCAGGACGAAGCAATGGGTTCCACCCTCCTATGGCAGCAATTTCCTCTGGGAGAGGACAAATTTCGCCCCGAGGAAAGGCGAAAACGTGATAAGTGTCGTCCCAGAAGGTCAGACAGGCGTCAAGAAAATGACGGTCCACATGCATCTGGCGGAACGTGAACAATTGAAATATGCCCGACTGCCTTAAGGCTACCTTGCTCGCATCCCTAAAACGGTGGGACCAATCTTGCAGCATGCCAGTCAGACGGTCAATACCCGTGATAAAATTTCTTGAAAGAGACGAAGTTTTTTTGAGAGAAAAAGTGTTAGAGAATTGTGACAAAGAAGGAACCAGGATGATGTATTTATAACATTAAAACCCTGGTAGCTCCCCTGCAGCTGTGCCTCCTTGGCCCAAGCGGGCCTAGACATACAGGCCCGACTCTTGTCTCTTCCCCACAAACCTAGGAATTTAGTCATCCCGAGCAGTCTGTCAAAATTCAAAAAAAAATCTATTCCTTTTTTTCAAAAAAAAAAACTTTTCATCCAAATTCTTTATTCCCCAGCGCGAGTCGTGTTTTGCCTAAATGTTGCATGCAAAGCTTTATGTAACTGATACAGGTACAACTCGAGGCTTCAGAAGCAAGCCCGCACAGTTCATATATCTCCCCAGCGTAAAGTCTAAAGACGACGTTCCCACCAATTAAGCACGGGATGGGCCCACATACAGGCACACCCAGGACTTACGCGACAAGTCCAATTCCCCACAAAGGTATTATCATCAGCTCAGGTATGATTTCTATCTTATGGCTGGCGAGCCCTTCACGCGAGTCTAATGGACTATAAACGACCCGATCGGAAGTCTACCGGGTCTTAATTGACTTGGTAGCTACTCTGACTCTCGCCTTGTCCAAGCCTCAGTCAAAGTGGGGGCTCTGTAGACACCCGCATTTTGACTGCCAGGTGTCTATGGTAGTTTCCAAAAAACACCCGATGATGATCGGACGCTAACGTGCTCTAACGCGTTCGGATACGGGCTCGAAATCAGTAATGTCCGGCATGGGCTTTTAACGGGATACAAATCTCACAAAACCAACCTCAAAACAAGGCCCAGTGGGTCGTTCCGAGCAAAATGGGACTAATTTGGGCCAAAACCGACACCAAAAATAAAACCCATCTTTTAGCGACCGGGTCAAAACCCGGTTAAAGACGAACTCGACACACAAAAACGACCTAGTGTGCTTCTAGAAACTTGCGCCAAATAACAAAATTCAAAAAACAATCAAGAGTCAATCATCCCTAAAATATCTCGTCCAAATTGATCCACTCGGTCGAGTGGATTGACCCACTCGGTCGAGTGGAGCCTCAAAAATCGGACCAGATTCGTCCTCAAGGGCACTCGACCGAGTGCACTAGGGCCACTCGATCGAGTGACCCTATGTCGTGGGTTTTTTCCTATAAATACCCCATCAATCCATCACATTTCACAACTTTTCTAAGCATTAAAAAACACTTTTTTGATCACACTTTTCAGCCAACTTACACATGGAAAACACCCTACATTTCTAACCCTAAGTCCATCATCCTAATACATTACAACCCTAAGCAAATCCATACAAAAACCGAGCCATACATACACACCATCAACTCTTCCTACGTAACTCAACGTTCCCGCGCCATTGCCGCCATTTGACGAACCGTATCCTGAGAAGCAAGAGCATGTAGGTTGAGGGTGTAACATTCCACACCGATCTCTCCTTTCTTTCTCTCGTTTTTTCCGTTTTTTTATTTATGTTTATGTATTCGTATTATATTATGTCGATAGTAACGACAATAGTACTAACACTAACATCTAACATCTAACATTTATTTATCGCATATAACAACTTAACATTTAATTATCGTTATTTACATTTCGCCATAACAACACTACCGCGTATATATATATATATATATATATATATATATATATATATATATATATATATATATATATATATATATATATATATATATATATATATATATATAATATCTACATAATATCAAAACTCGGATTTTAACTCGTTTAACTACGACTATTGCACAAAGTCCGTTTAATCCCTTTACGAGCCGCAATAGTTGTGGCGCCCTTTCGAGGAGCACCGCCCTACGCACTCAAGGGCGTAACGTGATCGTGATAGTACGTAGTTGAACGGGCTTAATTCCATTTCAAAGGATCGGAACAAAACCCGTTGACGCTAAATCGAGCATCGCATAATCCGTAAGGATTATTAAAGATGACGTAACGTGGAGGGAACTAATTTTGTCTCGGTCCAATTTAAAACGATTTTTATATCATCTTTTCCAAAATCTTCGATAACGGCCTCGTAATCGTAATATACGCATTACGAGTACCGTAGACCGAGTTGCATATAAATCGTGCCATATTTATAAGTAATTCGGTTAATCATCGATTTTAAAGCAAATAAAACGAGACGAGTTATACCTCGTACAGGTGCCACTCGACCGAGTACATAGACTACTCGATCGAGTAGCACCCCAAATCATGGGCAGTAGCCTCCTCAAGGACACACTCGACCGAGTCAGACCATGACTCGATCGAGTGGGTCCTATAGCCCAGAAACCGAGAGCTCTTTTTATCATCCGAGCCTCGTCTTTTAAAAAGCGACTTAGTCGACACGTGTAAAGCAATCACGTGATCTCCTTTTCAAAATACATGCATACCATTGCACACAAACAACTTTGATCGACGGTCTCACTATTAATCTTGCGTTGACGACTCCTTAGTCGTATCCGACGTACGATTAATTTAGACTCCAATTTACCGATATGATAAGTTGGGACAAGACATCGAGATTTGGGATCGGGCTAGCACCACGCCTAGGTCCTATATCTCCATCCTTAGGTTAGTACACAAAATAATGAGTATTCAATCAAAGTTCGTCCATTTACACGATTCACGATCTAGTGCGTGTTTACTATATACGGGTCCGTTTCTATTTATTGGCCATCATTTTAGTTATATATTCCGATTATTCTATATTATTGCTCGTTGTATTGTGAAGTCCGGGTTGTATTCCGCCCGTGTAACTTGTAACCGATTTATATTGCTTTTGTTTTATTTATTTACGTTTTACCGTTTATAAATGAACCCTCGCATGCTAAATCACTTCGACAATAAATTAGATGCATTAAAATGACGTAGCTCACATTTAATTCACATGCTTAGCAAAAAACGCTGTTTGCATATCATTTCACCGAATCACTAACGCGCATATTAAAAGTCAAACGATGTCTTAGTAGAGGCCGCTAAGTGCGGGCGGCGTTGGGTGTCCTTAGTGGGCTTCCCAACACGTACCCTCATCCCTTACTCAGAACCTCGGTTTCCGGATGCCCGAAACCGTTGGCGCACGAGAGTCATTCTTTACACGATTACCGGTATAGATGGTATCGGTATCGCATTGCAAAGGGACGAGCCCAATAAACTCTAAAACCGAAATGGACCATACTTTGTGTATGGTCCATAGCAATATAGAGTGGGCTCGAACGGGTCCGAACTCCCACAAAGTTCGGTGGCGACTCCATTTCGACTTAAATTTCAATTCGATCCATTCTCATATGGAGATGCATTCGCCTACCCAAACCCGCGCGTGGCCGCGTCGGGGTGGACCTACGTCATGTCCACACCGGGATCACGACCTTCCCGGCCGGGAAGGACCCAGATCACACGCCGCTTCATTCTTTCGCTTCCCTTACTTACGAAACCCTATATATACCTTCCTCTTGTATTATTTTAACCACATTACATTATAAAAAACCTTAGATAGAGAACCTTCATCCTTAGTTTAGTTTCTCTTTAATCTTTCCTTAGTCTTTTGTTAATCTTAGCTTAATCTTAGTAATTACTCTTGTATTATTGGATTTCTTGAAGATTTCTATCAAGATTGACAACCTTGGTGGATGTATTTGGGTTTTCTCTATATATGAAAGTTTTCATCTTTTCATCTCCTTGGTAGTTTGGTATAATCTTTCTCTTCTCTTTTCTCTTAATATTTCATAGTTAGTTAAGTTTTAATCTTTATGTTTTGTTTATTGTTCATCCTTGTTTTCTTCATGATGAATATGGTTGTTCTTGTGTTTGTTTCCCTAGTTATTGTTAGTTTTAGTTTGAATATGTGTGAGTAGATTCTTGTGGGGTTAGTAGGGGGATTAGGTGTTAAATATGGGTGATTAGGGTTGATTGTGGGTAAAGGTTGAATCTTTGTTCCTAGTCACTTGTTATGCATACCATGTGTTTGATGAAATGTTTGTTAGGGTGGTAGTGGCCAATACTACTCTTGCTAGTTTCCTCTTTCTTGTTGTATGTTTGATTGATGGTTGATTTCTCTGGTTTTGGGTAGCATCTTTCTTGAGATTTCGGGTTTGTTTTTGACGCAAGAGCGCGGACTTACCTTAGTGACTAGGTGACACCTACACCCTCGATTACCCCACTAGCCTAATGCACCTATGAACCCGACCTAACCCTACTCTTTCCCCTATTTGATTTCTTCATCATCTTAGTCATTGTTCTTCTTACTTGTTGTTTGGAATTAGCTTTAGTTGAATCATTTAGTTTATCTCATCCCTAGTTCATTCATAGTCATAGCTTTATTCTCTTTTCATCATCCTAGTTTGTTTACTCTTGTTTGTTAGCCTAGTGATTGTGTTAGTAATCAATTGTCTTGTTAATTCTCCTTCCTTTGTGTTTTTGTGACTTAGTCTAGTTTTTAGGTGAACCTTTGTCTAAATCATTTTTCCGTCTCCGTGGATCGACTCGACTTACCCTAGCTACTTGTTAGGATTAGTTGGTTTATTTGGTGTCGGGATTCACGACAAATCCCTACCATCAGCCCCCCAATTTTAGCTAATTATAATAATAATAGTATTAGTTTTCTACGTATAATAGTCCTCTTCTTTTGGAGAGTTTCAATCCCATCAATTGATGGGTTTCGCCCTCTCTTTTAGGAGAAATGTTTGAATCTATGACGGCGGAGAGGACGCAGAAGATCAGTACAACAATTGTTCATTATATGGTATTCCAATTCATGTCAGACTGTCGGCTACATTCTATCAGGTTAGATGAAATCGATTCTCTTTAAAAGCTTGAAAGATCCGAAGACCCTCTTGTGAAAAGCTTGTATCATTAAACATCGATAAGTTGAAAGAGGATGTGTAGAAGCGGAGATCAAAATCTTAATGAGAGATCTTTCTTTTAATGATAACTTATTTCACTCAAATTTTATAGTATTGTATCCGTTCAATTTCGATATAAGTTGTAGATGTCGTATGAATTTTTATAAATGAAATGATCTATTCACTTAACAAAAAAAAATTGTTAGGGGAAAGAGGGTCATTATTCACACTTATTCCTCCATACTCTCTCTACCTCTCCTATCTCTCTAAATATCTATATCCAGTTATACATGATATTGACTTGGGCCTCGGAGGCTCCGCCTCGTGGGCATCCTCTGGCCCATGAGTTCATCTTGCAGAATCACCGTTGGCATGCGTCCAGAGACGAAGCCCAACGAGAGCCGCTAAGCCCAAGGCCGGGGAGCCATTTTTGTTCGCAAACAAAAACAGTTAATGTAGTTTTCAAACCAATCTGCTTTACATTACATATACCTATATCGATTCAATAAGGAGTCAACAACAGTTTTGTAATAAGTATATTTATCAAACATAAACAATTAAATGTAATATATTGGATGATGCCACATTACATTTGTACTTCTGTTGTGGAATAAAGAACATCGGTATAACCAAGAATTAAGAAAATTAATTAATCAAGATTGCAAAAAATAGAGAGGAAAATTTAATGAGAATAATCCGAACCATGGGTAATATTCCGATATTACTCCCAATTATTGATTAACTAAAAAATCCAAACTATTCCATAATTGTTCTCATTTTACTCTAATTGACCGGCATCCTATTGAACTGGTTATTTACTCGATGTAATCCAAAAAAAAATTAAACATTTTTCATCTTTTCTCCAATTTCTGAGTTCTGACAAACCATCCTCATTTTCATTGTCACCAACCTTCACCATTTCATCAAGCATCACCAACTTTTCCCACTTTTCATTAGACATCATCAACATACCCAAAGTCGGACCATGTATATTCAACTGCAATCGATCTTGAAATAAATGGCATGGACCAATTATTAATTTTTTTTTTAGTCATGCACTTTTCAATATGAATATTTGGTTGTCTTGTTCTTTGAAGTAGTTTTACAAAGAGAAGATGGAAGAAAGAAATATGAGTCTTTTAAAAGAAACAATGAGGAGAGTGAAGGATGTGTGTTTACCTAAATCATTCACTCTTCACCGGTTTTAGCAGGTCAAAATTATAGGGAGGAAGAAGAAAGTTAAATGAATGAATAGTACATATGTTTTTGAGTTAATCAATAATTGCGAGTAATATAAGAAGGTCATTCATAGTTTAGATTATTTTCATTAAATTTTCCAAAAAAAATATAAATGAAAATTCGATCATAGTTAAAAATGGAGTAATTATTTTGCTAACAAAATGAGTAATTGTGCTTATTATATACTCCTACTAAGCTAAAGTAATAATGACAATTATGTAATTTCTTCAAAATCAAGAGGGCAATTATGTCCAAAAATATATAGGTTACTAGTTTTGGGCTCGGCGATGCCTGGACTGTACCGTCTATTTTTTTTGGTAGAAAGAACTTTTGAAAAACATGTATTTTCTTCAAGATTAGTGTCATCATATCTAACATTGTTGATTTTAATGAATGCGTACATTATTTGTTATGCAGATAGATTAAAAGATTTTCAATAACTGATTAAAATATAAATATTTTCAATTACTCCACTAAAGAATTACTCCGTAATACATTACTCCGTAATACATTACTCCGTAATACATTACTCCATACTTTATTACCAATGAAAATAAACTCAAATTAAATGTTCATTCGTGCGTGCAACATCGTAGATACATACGGAGTAGTACATGAGTATATCTAAGCTGTATTACAGAAAAACTTTAGATGAACTCCTTACATGAAGTAAAATTGGCATAATATATAACATGCATTCCATATAATAGCAAAAAAACAAATAATTTGGACAAAGAAATTGGCATATTCAATATGATGACTCAATATATATGATAAGTGTAGTTTGTAGTGCCTAATTTATTGTGTTTTGGTCCCATTTTCCTTGTGGAATCGCTCCTTGGGAGCGGTTTATGGGCTACTTATGCTTCTTCTAGTTCGTTTTAGGTTCCCGAGACCATTCATGAAGAATTGGAACGATTCCGACTCGTTTCATACACTTTTGGAGCCAACGAAGAGAAGGAACGATCACTCAATGCCTTGGATTCGATCCCGAGACCTTGGGACCCATTCCCGAGCCCCTTAGGCTCGATCCCGAGTCCCGAGAATCGATGGGAAGCCCATGAGAAGCAAGGAGGGACCAAAAAGATCATAATGGAGGCCTTCAAGGTCCTTCCCGGGCGGGATAATGCCTTCCCGACCGGGAAGGAGTGTGCAAAAGCGAGTGTTGCTGTGTTGAGCTCTTCCCGACCGGGAAGGTGGCTTCCCGACCGGGAAGGACCTCTTCCCGACCTGGACCACCTCTTCCCGACCGGGAAGGGCCCAGTTCAGACCCGCGCTTCATTGTTTCTTTTCCTTTCCTCTTGTAACCCTATATATATACCCCCCTCTTGTAATCTATGATATGTTAGAGATTACCCACTAAACCCTGGACTACTTTAGCATAGATTAGCACAGATTAGTGTAGATTAGTCGTTAATTACTTCTTAATCTTAGATTACCCTTGTATTAATTGAATTCTTCAAGATTCGACCAAGATTGACAACCTTGGGAGATTGTTTTGGGTTTTCTCTTTTATACAAGTTTTCATTCTTCCTTTCATCTTCTAGTATGGTATAATCTCTTTTCCTTTCTCTTTATCTTTGTTTTATTATTCAAGTTTCAATCTTTAGATTTTGTTTACTGTTTTGTTCATCATCCTTGTTAGTTTTACATATGTATGCTCTTGTTCTTGTTTTGGTTTATCTTGTTAGTGTTAGTTTTAGCATTAGATATGTTTGAGTAGACTCTTGCTAGGTTATTAAGGTGATTGGTTGTGATTGTGGATGATTAGGGTGAGATGGGTGGTACTAGATGTTGTTTTTGTTGTTTCCTATTTACCTTGCACTCCACATGTTTGATGAAATGCTTGTGAGACTAGAGACGATCAATCCATGTTTTTCTTGCATCTTCTCTTGTATGTGTGTGTGTGTGTGTGTGTTTGGTTGGTTTGGTTCCCTCATTACATAGTGAGAGCCCGATGAGGACGACCCCTAGGCCTATTACGTAGCGAGAGCCCGATCGGCGGTACTTAGGCTACGAAAGCATGCTAGTAACACCGTTTTTCCACTTTTTGTCTCCTTTGCATCCATGAACCCGACCTAACCCTAGTTTTCCTTCTTATTGTTGTCTTTGCTTCCCTTAGTCATTAGCTACTTGTTTTGTTTTCCTTTTCCGTGTTTTAGACCTTAGCCTAGTCCTTAGCCATCACCCTAGATTAGCTTGTCTTCAACCTAGTCCTAGACCGTAGCACCCATTAGTCTAAACCCATTTCCGTCCCTGTTGATCGACCCGACTTGCCCTAGCTACCCTAATTAGGTTAGTTGGTTATTATTTGACCGTGGGATCCACGGCAAATCCCTGCCCATCAAATTGGCGCCGTTGCCGGGGACGGCGTAGTTTAGACTTTTGTGTGCTTAGTTTTAGACTTTGTTCTTGATTTTTGTGTTTTCCTCTCCTTGTGTATCTCCGTTCTATTTCTTGTGTGCTATTCTCTCCACCTAGTGCCTCAAAAGCACTAGGCTACTAACGTTTGCTCAAGTGCTTCTAGTTCATCCTAGGTATCATAGCAACGTTATGAAAATGGCACGTCCTAGCTTCCATCAATCGTCACGGGACAACTATGGGGCAAATGGCCAAATCCCAAAATTTCACCAACCATTTTAACCTCATCAACTATCTTACGAACGCCCTCCATATGGTTACCATGAAAGTTGTCAAGGATCATTCCAACATCCTAACAACTGCCAAACACCCTCACATAACCCACAACCAAAAACCCCCAACTTTGAGACTTGTCAAATGTTGGTTCAAATGCAAAAGAGCCAACAAGAGGCGATAATGCTATTGCAAAAGGGTCAACATGAGATGATGATTTTATTGCAAAAGAGTCAACAAGCGATGATGACTTAAATACAAGGGGTCAAAGAGGAGCTCAAGGCCCAAATAGAGGTGCAAGATGCTCGGATCAATGCACTCATGGCTTGTATCACGATGTCGGCCACTCGAGCTCCACGAATTGTTGAGGAAGGTTCATTTGGGCATGAAGGTCGGGTGTCTCCACAAGAAAGTCAACCCGATCGTGAAGCTACGAATGAAGAAGATAGGTTCAATCAAGAGATCATTGTTGAGTGTTGCTTGGATGGTGAAGATATGGGAAGAATGAAGGAAGTTGAAGCTTCAAGGGTCAACAATGAGGAGGGATTTGAACATGATTCTCAAGGTAACTCTTGGGGGAGCCGATGTATTGGCTATCAAATTGGATTTGTATGATTTTCTTCGTGATGAACCGGATCTAGACAATCCAAAGCCAAGTGAAGACATACCTCCTCTAGGCCATATTGACAAGGTGAGTGAAAAGGAGCGTAATACTTGGGAAAAAGAGGTAGATGCGTTGGAACTCGCCTTGAATGGGAAATTGGAGGATCCTAAAGCCTCCAATGAAGAAAACTTGATGCCTTCTCCTCCTCTATCGCACTCGATTTCTAGTCCCTTGTCTTGTGAGACGGTTGATGAAGAGGATCCTTGTCTGGCGGCGGAAAAGAGTTTCACTCTCGACCCCGTAGAAGAAGCAACACCCTTAGGGTGTGATCTCCCACATCATAACATCGAGCAGGACTCTAGACCACTATACCTACCGGATGGTCATAAGAGTCGTTGCTATGTTGGTTTGGAAGACCCGGAAGATCACGAGAACCCCGAGCATAATGAAGATGATCGCTTCTTGCCTCCGACTTGGAAGCTCTTGAAAGTATCTATGCTCGGCCATGTGAGCTTCAATGAAGATGTTGCTAGGGCATTTGACTTACTCCTCCGAGCTCTTGATGGCTATGGAAGTATAGTTGGAGAGAGTATTTTAGTGTAAATATCTTTTCCCTTTTCGTTTTTGCTTGTATTTGTGTTTATGTTTGTTTGGATATTTTGGTTTTTAGGATTGTTAGTTTTTGTGGAAACCTTGTAATTTGGTATTTTGATGAGTGATGTGAGGGAGGGATCTTGATGAACGTTATTTGAGTTTATTTGGTAGGTCTTAGTGAAGATGAAGTCTCGAGGAGAGTAGATGATGATAGAAGCTTGGATTTGAGCAAGGGAGTCAGTTTTTTAAGCTTTGGATAAGCTTTTGGGGTCATGAAGGTCATGAAGACTCTTCCCGGCCGAGATGGAGGCTTCCCGACCGGGAAGGATGTGTCGTCCCGACCGAGAAGGAGCCATCCCGATCGGGATGAGAGGGCAAGAAATGGAGCTTTCTGTGGAGCCATCCCGACCGGGACGAGATCTTCCCGACCAGGATGGTCCCCTGCTCCACCTTTTGCCTCTTCTTCGACATTCGAGCCCACCCAACCATGTTATACCCCCTCCCAACCTCCCTACCTATCCTTGCACATATCATATGACCCCTACACTCCATATACATACCCTCACCTCATCTTATTTTCACTACACACCGACTTTCCCATCAAATCCCACTCCCTTCTACCATTGCAAGCTTAATACTTCAACCATGAGGGCCTATTAAGATTGAAGAGGAATAGCAATGCCGAAGACAACCTATGTGACGATATTGAGCTATGAGACGACGGAGCGAGTGAGTTGCTAACCGATGGTTACGGCAACTATCCTTTCTTTTCCGTCTTTTATCGCTTGTTTTCCTTTGTTTGTCCCTTTCCCCTTATACACTTTTGTGTCATGGTGGCCGTCGGAGCCTTGGTAGTTATTGCCCCCGACTCTCGATGACGTGATTACGTCGGGAGTCATTTCAAAATCCAAATATACAAGCCTTTTCACTTTATTTTTCACTTTTTGGGATTTAGTCGGATTTAGGCGGAATCCGGGCTAGGTGACTTGATTACACCTAGTCCTCCCCTCCCATTTCCTTTTATTTCCTTCTTTTTATTTCTTCCCCCATCCATATCTTTTCTCGTCTCGGCCCATGGTGACTTGACTACACCCCGGCCGGACACTTTCTACCATTTTCTCCGCTTTATTTTTGATTTTTAGCTTTATTTTCGTAGTTTCTTTTCTTTTCTTTAGTGTCTCCATACACTACGATCGAGCATGAGGACATTGCTCGATTTAAGTGTGGGGGAGCGATATTCTAGCGTAGTTAGTTTTATTTTCGTAGTTTCTTCGAAAAATCTTTAAAAACCCTAAAAATTTGAAATTTTTTCACAAAAATCAAAAAGATTTTCTTTTTGTGTCTTTTTCTTTTGTGTTCTTGTGCCGTATATTTGTTTTGTTGTGTGTTTTGCCTCCCCATTTCCTTGTCGGTTCCGCGATCGTCGTCAAGTTTCGAAAAGCAAGACATCCGGTAATATCCCTTCATTTCTTTCTCCTTTTTCCTTTTGTGGAGTTTGGAGGATGTGTTATGATTGTGTGTGCTCGGGCGGAGCTTTTTGAAGTTTGTAGTTGATGTGGTTGCTTGTTTGGAAGCTTCGGGGTGGTGATTGTTTATTTTGTGTGTTTGCTTGTTTGTTTGTCTTGTTTTGTTTTGTATGTCTCTTTTTCTTTCGTTTTTGTCGCATCTTTGTTTTGTGTGTGTAAGTTGTGTCTTGTGTGTAAAACGGTTTTCGAAAACCCGGTTTTGAGGCTAGTGTGCAAGTGTCTACTTTCCCTTTTTAGTAGTATGAATCGAGTCTTGGACTTAGGTCTAGTAGAATGACCCTAAATCAATGGTTTCGTTGGTCCTTTACCTTGAGTCCACCTAGCTTACTAGGGATTTACTACGGGATTTGCATTTTGACCATTATGACCACCCACGGTGTGAAAAGGCCTTGATTGCCGAGTCCCGTCCCTTAGGTGACCGTGTTCGGAATTGTTTGATTAGTCCAAGTTTTCCCCTTTTTTTGGGTTTGAAGGGAAGACATCGTCCCGACTCACCCATTTCCCTACCTCCTACACTTATCCACAAAATAAAGTTGCAAATTGTTGAAATCTCTCTTTCTTAGTTGCAAAAGAAATGCCTAAAACTCAAATCTAGCCAAAAAGGGCAAAGAAAAGAAAGAAAATGAATGAAAGAAAAGATTGAAGAAAAAGAAAAGGCACAAAAAGCCAAAAATAAAATGGAAAAGATGAAAAAGAAATGGCATGGCAACAAACAAAGCAAAAATGCAAAAGAAAGAAAAAATGCCAAAAAAAAAAAATCGTCTCACAAAAAGATCTTAACCCCACAAAAATAAGCCTTTTACCGACTATTACCGTGAAGAGCCTACCAAAGGACCGAGTCCTTAGGAAGGATGATAGCGGTAATGGTCGGTCTTCCCTCATTTTGCAATACTATTCACCTTTTTACTTGGACTAGTTAAGCGGTTTCGAACGTGGGATGACCCTCTTGGCTCATCGCTAAAGGGGGCGGGGTCTCACTTACCTACAGTGTCGACTAACACCGTGGTTCATCCTTTTTCCATCCCGCCGATCGTCCCGTAGTACGTTGTTAGAAGGTTAGGAGGACCTAGGTAAGTTACCAACGTTTCTATTGCTTTGTAGTCATACTATTAGAGTTTTGTCCATTTCGATTTGTGTAATTATCTTGGGAACGTTGTCACTTGCTTTGAGTCCTAAATCGGTGCTTCTTTCACCGCCTTTTTGAGGGAAGCGGTATTTGTTTCCTTTTTGGGTACAACTGATTATTTGTTTGTTTGTATGTTTGTTTGTTTATGTGTTTTGTGTCCAGTTGCATCCACAGGTTTGTCGCAAGACCTTACTTGCCTTGCGGAGTGCACTTTTCCTCTAAGTGTACTCGCGTGAGTTGAAAGGGCGTAGGGTGCGCTAATACCCGCTCGGCTAGTTTAGTAGTTAGTTTATGCTTACTCGAGGGCGAGTAAGGGTTAAGTGTGGGGGAGTTGATAAGTGTAGTTTGTAGTGCCTAATTTGTTGTGTTTTGGTCCCATTTTTCTTGTGGAATCGCTCCTTGGGAGCGATTTATGGGCTACTTATGCTTCTTCTAGTTCGTTTTAGGTTCCCGAGACCATTCAAGAATCGGAACGATTCCGACTCGTTTCATACACTTTTGGAGCCAACGAAGAGAAGGAACGATCACTCGATGCCTTGGATTCGATCCCGAGACCTTGGCACCCATTCCCGAGCCCCTTAGTCTCGATCCCGAGTCCCGAGAATCGATGGGAAGCCCATGAGAAGCAAGGAGGGACCAAAAAGATCATAATGGAGGCCTACAAGGTCCTTCCCGGGCGGGATAATGCCTTCCCGACCGGGAAGGAGTGTGCAAAAGCGAGTGTTGTTGTGTTGAGCTCTTCCCGACCGGGAAGGTGGCTTCCCGACCGGGACCACCTCTTCCCGACCGGGAAGGGCCCAGTTCAGACCCGCGCTTCATTGTTTCTTCTCCTTTCCTCTTGTAACCCTATATATATACCCCCCTCTTGTAATCTATGATATGTTAGAGATTACCCACTAAACCCTAGACTACTTTAGCATAGATTAACATAGATTAGTGTAGATTAGTCGTTAATTACTTCTTAATCTTAGATTACCCTTGTATTAATTGAATTCTTCAAGATTCAACCAAGATTGACAACCTTGGGAGATTGTTTTGGGTTTTCTCTTTTATACAAGTTTTCATTCTTCCTTTCATCTTCTAGTATGGTATAATCTCTTTTCCTTTCTCTTTATCTTTGTTTTATTATTCAAGTTTCAATCTTTAGATCTTGTTTACTGTTTTGTTCATCATCCTTGTTAGTTTTACATATGTATGCTCTTGTTCTTGTTTTGGTTTATCTTGTTAGTGTTAGTTTTAGCATTAGATATGTTTGAGTAGACTCTTGCTAGGGTTATTAAGGTGATTGGTTGTGATTGTGGATGATTAGGGTGAGATGGGTGGTACTAGATGTTGTTTTTGTTGTTTCCCATTTACCTTGCACTCCACATGTTTGATGAAATGCTTGTGAGACTAGAGACGATCAATCCTTGTTTTTCTTGCATCTTCTCTTGTATGTGTGTGTTTGGTTGGTTGGTTTGGTTCCCTCATTACGTAGCGAGAGCCCGATGAGGGTGACCCCTAGGCCGATTACGTAGCGAGAGCCCGATCGGCGGTACCTAGGCTACGAAAGCATGCTAGTAACACCGTTTTTCCCCTTTTTGTCTCCTTTGCATCCATGAACCCGACCTAACCCTAGTTTTCCTTCTTATTGTTGTCTTTGCTTCCCTTAGTCATTAGCTACTTGTTTTGTCTTCCTTTTCCGTGTTTTAGACCTTAGCCTAGTCCTTAGCCATCACCCTAGATTAGCTTGTCTTGAACCTAGTCCTAGATCGTAGCACCCATTAGTCTAAACCCATTTCCGTCCCTGAGGATCGACCCGACTTTCCCTATCTACCCTAGTTAGGTTAGTTTGTTATTATTTGACGGCAGGATCCACGGCAAATCCCTCCCATCAATATATTTGAATGGTATGTAATTTAATCTAATACCTATAATTCTATAAACGATAAAGTATTTCTTCGTTTATATTTAATTTTCTCTGAGTATCTACTGCAATCTTTGTTCTCTGTTCTTTTTTAGTCCATTATAAATTCTTACAAATATTTTGGTCTTATATATTTGTATAGTGTCTTCTGATATATTTTTAGACACACAATATTATACGGAGTAATAAATTCAACAGCTACGAAATCATGATTCAAAATACTAAAATAGTAGAAAGATACACTAATTTTTAAATTATTTCTTTTTTTTTTAAAATTAATCTCATCGATTTAATAAGGTGTATGTCTATACTTTTTTTATGATAAATATTTTTTATGAAATGTAAACCATTAGACGTAGCATTATATAACGTTGTCTTTCACACATACATCTGTTACGGAATAAATACCAGAAAGAAGTAAGAAAATTAATCGATCAAAATTGGAATTATTGTTAGACCGTCTTAGGATAACTAATCGTGAGACATAACTATGTATGTGACTATGTGAAAGGTCTCACGATAAATTGATTGTGAGACCATCTCATTGATGGGAGGGATTCGTCACGTCCTAACCGTCAATAATATAACCGGCTAATCCTAATTAGGTAGATAGGGTAAGTCGGGTCGAATCCACGGGGACGGTAATGTATAGCCAAGACAAGGTCGGCCCAAATATTAGACTAAGTCAACGAGCTAAGCTAATCTAAGAATGGTAGAGAGGGGAGAAAACTAGACTACAACTAAGGTAACGGAGAAACAAACAAGGAAAACGGGCTAGGATTAGGTCGGGGTCGAAGGGGTAACGGAATGGTCAAGGGAGAACTAGAGTGAAGGAGGTAGTAGGGTGATCTAGGTTGGTCCGGGCTCTCGCAACTTAGACCCACCTAGAGGTTCCACCTAGAACCCATCTCGGCGACACACACAACAAACATGGTTACTAGCATGATATCGGGACCTAGGTCAAATCCGGGCTCTCGCTACTTAAACCGACTTAGAGGTCGTCCTCACCGGGCTCTCGCAACTTAGTGAGGGAACCGAACCCACAAACAAACTATTACTCACAAGAGAAAGGCAAGAAAAACAAGTATTTGCAACTACTAGTCAATCATGCATTTCAACAAACATGTGATGTGCATCAAACAAGAGGAAACCCAAATCTTCCACCAACAACTCCAACAAACCCTTAATCACCCAATCAACACCCTAATCACCCTACTAACCCTAGCAAGAACACTACTCTAACATAATCCAACTAATACTAACAAGAACAAGATGGAATAACAAAAGAGACAAAACAAACATCTACAAACTAGTAAAAACAATGAACTATGATTAAAGATGAGAACTTGATGAAAAACAAAGGATTAAGAATAAAGAGGAAGAGAGGATTATACCATACTAACAAGAGAATGAAAAGGAGAACACTTGTATAGAAGAAAACCCAAATAATTCCACCAAGGTTGTCAAGCTTGAATGGATTCTTGAAGAATTCCTTAATACAAGAGCTAATCTATGATTAACTACTAATTATCGACTAATCTACACTAATCTAATCTAATCTAACCTAAAGTAGCCTAGGGTTTTAAGGATATAACATATGATAACATCAGATGGTGTCTTAATACAAGAGGGGGGTATATATAAGGTTACAAATGGAAGGAAGAAGAAAGAAAACAAGCGCGGGTTACAGCAGGCCCGTCCCGGCCGAGACGGGTTGGTCCCGGTCGGAACGAGGTCGGTCCCGGTCGGGACGCCACCTTCCCGATCGGGATGGACCCAGGTCAGCAACCTCCTTGTTTGTGCACTTCATCCCGAACGGGATGAGGCCATCCCGAACGGGATGAGCCTTGTAGGCCTCCAATATGCACTTTTTGGTCCCTCCTTGCTTCTCATGGGCTTCTCACCGATTCTCGGGACTCGGGATCGGGTCTCGGAGGCTCGGGATTGGGTCCCAAGGTCTCGGGGTCGACTCCAAGGCATCGAGTGATCGTTCCTTTACTCCGTTGGCTCCAAAATGTGTATGTATCGAGTCGGAATCGCTCCAACTCTTCCAAATCGGTCTCGGGAACCTGAAACGAACTAAAGGAAGCATAAGAAGCCCCTAAACCGCTCCCAAGGAGCGATTCTACAAGGAAAATGAGACCAAAACACTACGAAATAGGCACTACAAATGACACTTATCACTCATACTAGAATTTGTGTATTTATAATGGACCAACCGATGTTAAAAATCATTATGGATAATTCGTGGCCCGTATAACTTAATTTGTATTTTACCGGACTCGTATTCATTCCAACCCGTATTCTAACTGGACACGAGGCCCGAAAATCCGTTTGACATGTCTAGCTAAGATCCGAAGTTATTAAGATGATGATAATAATAATAGTTATAACAACAACAACAACAACAACATCAACAAAAAGGTAAATTGCAATTTTCACAAACACGTGGCAAAATGGAATATTTCTTAAACTTTGAAGGGTAAAATGAGAATAAATTTTTTACGCAAATTCTTTGGCTCGCCTTCTCTCTTTTTATTATAGGTAATGATATAGATATTTACTCTGACATTTTAAGATCTTCCCACTATATATTCATTTAGGTGAGAATAAAAAAATGAAATGAGAAGATCTTAGAAGGATAGAGAAAGTACTAGTTTTTGGGCCAACGTTCAAGTTTTTTCTGAAACAGATATTTTTACGATTAGCATCTTCTAACGATGTTGGTATATGTAGTGAACCATTTTGTTACTCCCTCCATTCCACTAAGATTTTCCCGCTTTCCTTAAAAGGAAAAATCAGTAAGATTTGTCAACTTTTGAAACTCACCTTATTAAGCATAAAACTGTTGTTATTATACCCCTATATATACTATCTATATTTACAATAATAACACCATAATTGAACCCCCACAATTATATAATATCCATGTTTAATATGATTTGACTAGAAGAGACCTCCCTCCACATTTAATTTTTTTTTTAAAAATAATTTCATAATCAATGTGTCCAAACAAAGTGGGAAAACTATTGTGGAGTGGAGGGAGTTTTATATATTGTTTTTTTGATGAAATGTAAGTATAATAATCAATAATCATAAGTACAAAAAGATATCGTACAACTACAAAAATTATGTAGCCATCTAGCATCTTTAGCAGAAATCGGGTGCTTTATTACTGTAACGATAAATTTTGTATCATAGCTAACTGAAATACAAAACAAGGAAACAAATAAATTTTATTAATTATTTATCAAAAGTTCGTTTACAATCTCTAATGTATCCTCTGATTCTAACGCCGTTTAGGGAACACGTGTACGTGGTATACGTGAGGGACGCGTGTGTAGCTGATTTGTACCGCCTTGCCGTTTTGTAACTAGATGTTTTGAGAGGGTTGCGATGACTTGAATCTCCATTGAATGTTTGAATTTATTGTTGGATCTTCTGAGCAGGCGGCGCGATTATCGTGCTTGTCGACTGCTTACGGCTTGCGACGAATTTGATGGAGAGGCTTGTAGCGACTTTTGTCTTTTTTCTCTCTGGATCCTTTGCTTCAGAATTCTCCAATTGTCTTCAAATGAATGAGGAGGACTCTATTTATAGAGTTTTGATTTCTCCTTGGTGAACTTTGTAGTCACAGACCCATTTATGGGCTTATGAGTGACATTGGCCTAATTTATCTTCTTTTCGGGTTTAAGGATCCAAATAAACCAATTTGTAATTCGGATCGACCCATATTTCATTTACTCGGGACAAAAATAATTAAATTGAGCTAAATTTTCGTATTAACTCAAAATCATTAATTAATTTAATTTATTCGACACTTTAATAAATTTTTAGTGCCTACAATTGCCCCCTCGGGACCTTGTCACGTACACCGTTTGGGTGTTTTTTTTGGAGTGGCAAGGTCTCGAACATTTTTTTTGTTTGATTTTCACTTGGCAGTCGACGAGTACCAAACTTGTCGTATAGGTAACTCTCGATTTTTTTTAACGTCACCCTGTCATTATCTGACTTGACGGACGACCTGGGGGTCCTGTGAATTTGCTTTGACTTGGAAGTCGACAAGCACCGAACTTGTCATGGAGGTAGCTCTATTTTTTTTTCCATCGTCACCCTGTCCTTATCTGACTTGACGGGTGACCTAAGAATCCCGTGAATTTATTTGACACGGATTAGGATGAATAATTTCCTTAAGGAGAATATGAAGTAGATGTCATATTTTTCTTATTTCTTTAGGAATAGGTTAGAAAGCCTCCCATATATAAGCAAGCTAGGTTTGCCTCAACTCCTCCAAAAGTCTCGACAAATCTCCTTATTGAACACAAGCATTCTTTTATCTTCGTGTTTCACCGTAACCTTACACGGTGTAGACACCCGCATTTTGACTGCCAGGTGTCTATGGCAGTTTAAAAAAAAAACACCCGATGATGATCGGACGCTAACGTGTTTCTACGCGCTCGGATATGGGCTCAAAACCATTAGTTGCTGGCTAATGCACTTACGGAGTACAAATCTCACAAAACGACCTCAAATTCAAGCCCAGTGGGTCATTTCCAATCAAATAAGACTAATTTGGGTCAAAACCGACACCGGAAATAAAACCGCCTTTTAGCGATTGGGTCAACCCCGGTCAAAGTCGTTCCGAGGCACACAAAACAGCCACACAATCATCAAAAAGCCCAAACCTCTCGATCCAGCTGACCCACTCGATCGAGTGTCAGCTCCACTCGATCGAGTGGGCCCTCATTCAAGCCCGACTGCGTTGCTTTGGGCCACTCGACCGAGTCAAGGTGCTACTCGGTCGAGTAACCCTAGCCGGGGGTCCATGGCCATGCCTATATATACACCTCCATGCACAACCTTTTACACATCTTTTTTGACCTAATTCTACCCTAATAAAACCTTAATACTGCACTTACAAACCCTAACCCTAGCTTAGGAGACAAACCCTAAACCACCACAACTTAGCCTACATCTCGATTACTCCCGTGCTAGCCACAACTACGAGTCCCGTCCGAGAACAAGAACATGTAGGTTGAGGGTGCCGATTCCCGCTCTTCTCTTCTCCTTTCTCCTTCTCCTCGCGTCGCACGTCGTCTATGTCGTCGTTGTTGTTTCTTTTTATTATTATTATCGCATCATAATATCGTTAATAATCGCTAGTATTAAAAGACACTAAAATACTTGTGAATTTGTGTCGAGTGTGCGGGATGTCGGAATAAGGAAACCCGAATATACAAGGGTATTGCACCCAGCGTTGCCGGTCGCTTATCCCGACACCCCTAGCATTTGATTATTGAAACAAGTCAACATAAACAATAATATTTATTTCGTTCGCATTCAATCGCATATTTCATCGATTTTCTAAAAACTATTTTCGAAACATATTTTTTTTATAAAGGTCGAAACCCGTTGACGCGGATCTGACATCACATAATCCTTAGGGATTTATTACGATGTCGGGAAGCCGAGGGAATCAAGTCTTTCAATTCAAGCATCGATCTATTAGGTTCGATACCAATTCCGTAATTGGATGTTGAATCTAACGATCTAGTCAAATAAATTAACTAACGCGATTTTCGTTGATGCTAAAATAATTGTCATACAATTCGTTAGAATTGCGACACTATTAAACGCGGAGGAAATCTATTCATATCGTGCTAGTTAACTTAAAACGACTTAAAGCATTTTTTTTAGGTTTTCATTCTAGTATTCCATATCGATTCAATAATCGAATATGGGATATGACGAGTATCGAAGTTAAGTTTCGAGTATAAATTCCACAATATTTATGCCCGACTCAACAAACTCTTCGAATTATCAAAAATCAAAAGCAATTTCGAAATCCATAATAAATTGCACACGAACCCTAGTTCGTACAGGGGCACTCGACCGAGTGCCTAGCCCACTCGGTCGAGTGGCACCCCAAAAAAATGAGACAGAAGGTTCTGACGGCCTCCACTCGGTCGAGTCCCGCAATGACTCGATCGAGTGGCAACGTACTCGGTCGAGTTCGTCAATAACTCGATCGAGTAAGGTCTTAAAATCGGGACAGAAGCTCTTCTAGAGGTCCACTCGGTCGAGTCCTTCAATGACTCGGTCGAGTGACCCTTTATCACGTCAAAACTGTGAATCTTATACCGTCTTCTAGTCTCGGTAGTATTTTTTTATGACTTATGTCAACACGTGTCTAATCAATCACGTGTACTACTACTTTTTCAAAAAACTATGCATCCCGTTTACATTATTCTATAGCACATTATTTTGCGCAAACCGTTATTATCGTTATACCGTTACTAACCGTTTGTTCTCTTGTCGATTTACTTTGTTTATTTTATTGTACTAAAATGAACCCGCATGTTAAAACTCAACTTCGACGTTAAAATTAGCTGCATTAAATCGACATAGAAACCCTTTCAATTCCTTACATGCTTAGGGAAAACAATGTTTGCATAAGCATTTTCATCGTTCAACTAACGCGCGTATTAGAAAGTCTTTCGATATCCTATTAGAGGCCGCTAATGTGCGGGCGGGGTTGGGTGTCCTTTGTGGGCTTCCCAACACGTACCCTCACCCTTTACTCAGAACCACGGTTTCCGGATGCCCGAAATCGTTGGCACACGAGAGTCATTCAATACACGATAACCGGTAGTGACAGTATCGTTATCGCAATGCAAATGGACGAGCCTCTGACATCGGAAATGGGCCGTATTTTGTATACGGCCCACTACGACATAGAGTGGGTTCGAACGGGCCCGAACTCCCACAAAGTTCGGTGGCGACTCCTCTTCGATTTAAATTTCAATTCGATCCATTCTCATATGGAGATTCATTCGCCTCCCCAAACCCACGCGTGGCCGCGTCGGGGTGGACCTATGTCATGTCCACAATTTGGCGACTCCGCTGGGGATTAACTGATGTGTGACTTACCATCGGCATCCTCAGGGTGAGACTCGAATAGAAATCATCTGACTAGTACAATACGCGTTTTAGTTTTACGGTTCATGCATAACCCATATTTTCCCGGCCCGGTACTGGCGACCGACGTTCCACTATACCGTGATGTACTCCAATATGGATATGTCAAAGGTGTCCATAGTCGATTCGAGTGGGTTTCGCGGCATGTTCTAAGCTCAACTCGACTTAGAAAGTCCGTCCCGATCAACGTCTAGACTATGTGAACGTGTAAAGCATACATGGCGTCGTTATAATGCTTGTGTGACTACGTGCTACTTGGTTTCCGTGTCGTTTTCAAAAAAACCATCTTTTTCAAAAATTGCATCTTCTCAAACTATCCAATTTCAAAACCCGGGACGTATACCGAATTTAGGACTTATGATTTTACTCAAAACATCCTATTTCTAGCCGGTACTCTGCCCATTTCAAAACTCGAAAATAATTTCGAACTTTCAAATTTGCAGCCCGATACACTTTCTGATTTCTCGAAAAAATCGGGCCCTTCCCCGAGTTTTTTGGATTTTCCAAAAATAATCCATTTTCAAAACTTTCTCTTCTTAAGACTTCCCGTATTTAGCAGTGTCGGGTGGTGTCTTAAGTCGTCGGGGTCTTTAGCGTCGAAACTCCGTCGATCTTACATCACGATTTTCTTCCCTATCCCAGCCCGCCTTATTAGACTAAGGCAAGGCCCACCTACGTAGGACATACTCCTACAAAGGAGGGCCCGTCTACACAATCGAGTCCAAAGTCTGGGGATGTCTCACGTGGACCTTCCTTCGAACAGGACTCGGCCCACCCGCTGATTCCTAAGGAAGGCCCACACTTCACAAGTTACCCGTCTAGGTGTCTTTTCCGAGTCATTTCCCTTTTCAGTCTTGTTCGGGATGTACTTTTTATTCTGGGATTCGAGCTAGTTTCTGATTACGCGGTGTTCTTACAGACAGGCCACCCGAAACCAGACATCAACGCAAGATGGACGAACTGAAGAATGCGTTCGCCAAGATCGAGACTCAACTGACTACCATCCAGGCTAACCAAGCAACCTTAGCCACCCGCGTGAGCGCCGTAGAGAAGACGACCCCTGTTGAAGGATCTGAGCCCACTGGGCCCATAGCTGAACTAATCAGCGTTGTTCGCAGGCTCGAGGAACAGGTTCATCTGTCAACGAACAACTCGATCCACACTGAGAATGCTCGCTCCTACTCACCTTTGAATGACGAGCTATCTGCTAACCTCAACCTTACATGAATTCCGATGTTTGAGGGTACTGAAGACCCGGTCCATCACATCCGGGCTTTCAAAGATTTCATGGCGGTCAAAGGGGTAAAGTCCACCATGTTTAAGCACTTATTCCCTTCCTCCCTTGAGAAGCATCCCAAGGCCTGGTACTACAGGCTCGATTCCAAAAAATATAAGACTTGGGATGATGTGGCGACTGAATTTGCTCGGAATTACGCCGATAATACCGAGATCCGGACTACAATGCGTACTCTGGAAGTGATGGCCTAAGAACCCAAAGAAGGATTCAAAAAATATCTCCAAAGATGGCGGGCGGAGAGTGTGAAGCTGCTTGATAAGCCCAGCGAGAAAGTGCTAGTGGAGGCATTTGTCAAGAATCTCCTCCCATCCTACCGGGTCCATCTCCGGTATGCCATCATCCCCAATTTTTCCGCCCTTACTGAAATGGGCACGAGGATCGAGGATGACTTAAGGTTAGAGAGTCTGACTAAGGCCTCTACCAAAGGCTATCAAGGGGCCAGTTCATCTGTGAGCAAGCCCACATCTGCAGCTGCAACTCGCAGCATCTTCGATGAGGTAAACCTGCTTGACACCTCGTCCAAAAAGAATACACCAACTCGGGTATTCACGGATATAGGGACTACCTATACCTATGCCTTACAAAGGCTATCTTCAAAAGGCCTTATCCAACCAATAGGCCCGACTCCCGAACTTCCAGTGGAGAAAAGGCCCAAGAGCTACAATGTCCAAGCCTATTGCCAGTATCACCGAGGTAATGGCATGACACGGAGAAATGCTGGAAACTGAAGCATCTGATTCAAGATCTGATCGAGAGCGGGAAAATACCGTTGCCCGGAGACAAGCCGAGCAACAAGGAAAACCCGTTCAGTGCCCATGTTATATTTACCGGTGAGGTAATCGACTGTTCACACCTCATTTCCCCCTATATCCCACAAATTAAAGGGATATGGTTCGATGACGAGGAGGATTGTACCTAGCCAAAGGGGAAGTTGTCCCCATCACAAGTGAAGAGGTCCGAAAGGCTAATTCCAAAACCTTAGCCATTAACCACCTCGCCACAGCCGGGTGCTCTACTCCGATAACCGTCACTGAACCTGCCAGGACGGAATCTACCCTCGAAGAACCAAGCAGCGACACGACTCTGGTCCAACAAGAGGGTTCGAGCTGATCTAACCATATGGCAACTTCTGGTTAGCTCGCAAGCACATCGAGAAGCACTGACTAAGGCTCTCGATGAAATTAAGGTCGACTCACAGGTTACCCCCGCTGAAATGGTAGCCACTATCATGCCCTATCTCAAGGGCAAGTCGAAGGAAGGCCCACTCATAACCTTCTCCGAGTCCGATCTACCACCATTTGGGCCCAATCATAATCTGGCCCTGTACGTCACGGTCATCTGCCGAGGTAAGTACCTCCCGATGACCCTAATTGACGACGGATCTGCCGTAAATGTCCTCCCCCTAAGGACCACTAAGGCCCTCGGCATCACAGATGCCGACTATCTCCCGACGGCAGAAACTATCCAGACCTTCGACGGAAGTCCAAAACCGGTTGCCGGGGCCATTAAGCTGACAATAATAACGGGCCCGATCGAGAAAGATTTGGAGTTTCAGGTGATTGATGTCACCTCATCCTTCAATCTCCTACTAGGAAGGCCTTGGATCCATGCAGTCAAGGCCGTATCCTCTACCCTCCACCGAAAAGTCAAGATGCCACTCCAGGACGGTATCATCAGGCGATCCCCATGACCGAGGCTAGCTGCAATGCCACAAGCCGGACCGAACCACGAGGATTCGATTTCGTTGGTATGATCGCAGAGGGATATCTCTTCAGGCCTTACTTCACCACTAGCATCGACACGATGCTACAAAATTGGGCTACTAACCAGGGGTTACCTCAAGGCCATATCTTCCAGCTGGGAAGATTATCGAGGTCCTAGACGATGGTGAATCATAGTTCGGATTGGGGTATGCTATAGCTCCGGAGAACGTGGTCCGGGCCGGTATTCACAAGGCCACCAACATCCTCAAGGGTACTTACTTAGGCCCTTATAGCCCGAAGTTAACTGACTACTTCGTCACTCCAGTTTTCGGAGCTCTTCAAGTGGGCCTCTACCAACCCACCATCACATATCCCGAGACCAAAACGGCTCGGGAATGCAATTTCATCCCTGATGATATATTCACCCTTGTCCAGGCCGGGTCCAAGGAAGGTGAAAAAAACTCCAAGCCCGTGCTGGGGCTCTTATTTGGAGAAGACAAGGCCGTCCCTGCTCCAAAGGATGATTTGGTCAACCTGATCCTCTGCAGCGATCGGTTTGACCCAACCAAGCTAATCTCCGAAGTGGGTATGGACACCGGGAAAAGGGCCTGGAGGAAGACCATCAGGTGGACCGACGGCCAAGGACGGACCTACAAGCTGACCACCGGCGAGGGTGACATGCCGGATACCGAGTCCGAGTCTGAGTCAGAGTCAGAGTCAGAGTCTAAGTCCAAGTTTAGAGGGTCTGGTACTAGAGTCGAGTCTGTAACCCCTCTTCCCTTAGCCACTTCCGCTGAGGTCTCGGGGCCTGTCCCAAGACCTCTCCCTATCCCGCCACTGACCAGCGAGCAGAAGGCCGCTCTATTCGAGCTTTTCTCAAAATTTACCATTAATAATAATAACGAAAACCGTTCTGCTTACGACTTGTCTTATTTCCAAAATTATTTCAATTTCAATAATTTTATATGCAATGACATTGAAAAACCCGACGAACAGGTACCTCTACCTCCGCATCTGATCGAGCAGCTCGAACAGAGGGAACCCCGAGATCCGGTAATCAAAGAAACCGAGTCCATCAATGTGGGAACCACTTTAGAGCCCCAGATGCTTAAGTTGGGCCTGTCCTTAGATTCAGAGGAGAGAAAACAGTTCACAGACCTCCTCCAAGAGTTCAAGGACGTCTTCGCATGGCCCTACAAGGACATGCCGGGGATAGACCGGGAAATAGCTGAACATCGCATACCCATCAAGATGGGTGTAAGCCGGTAAAGCAGAAACTCCGAAGGATGAAGCCCAAATGGTCTCTCAAAGTCGAAGAAGAAGTAGACAAACAATTCAAAGCAGGCTTTATACAAGTGTCTGAATATCCAGACTGGGTTGCAAACATCGTGCCGGTACCCAAGAAGGACGGCAAGGTGCGGGTATGTGTGGACTTCCGGGACCTTAACAAGGCTAGCCCAAAAGACAGTTTTCCGTTACCATACATCGACATACTAGTGGATAACACGGCCGATCATGCCCTTCTATCATTCATGGACGGGTATGCCGGATACAATCAAATCAAAATGGCAGAAGAGGATATGAGTAAGACCACCTTCATTACACCTTGGGGTACTTACTGTTACACCGTTATGCCATTTGGGCTTATCAATGCCGGGGCCACGTATCAACGGACCACCACTACTTTATTACATGATATGATGCACAAAGAAGTGGAGGTCTACATGGACGACATGATCGTCAACTCCAAAGATCGAAGCGGGCACATCACGGCCCTAAGAAAGTTTTTCACCCGACTACGCAAATACAACATGAGGCTAAACCCTCAAAAATGCAGTTTCGGGGTAACATCAGGCAAATTACTGGGCCATATCGTTAGCCAACGCGGCATCGAGGTCGACCAAGCTAAAATTAAAGCCATCACCGAGATGCAATCACCCAAAACTGAAAAAGAAATAAGGGGTTTCTCGGGAAAGTCCAATACATCAGCCGGTTCATTTCAAAACTAACCATGGTATGTGAGCACATTTTCAAAAAACTGAAGATCGGAGAACGGGTGCTATGGGACGACAAATGTCAAATGGCTTTTGATAAAATCTAGGAGATTCTGTCTGCTCCGCCGGTATTAATGCCACCTCAACCCGGTTCGCCTTTGTCGTTATACCTAACATTGACCGAGACAGGCATGGGGGCTATGCTGGCCCAGACAGTCGAATCAGAAGAGCGGGCTATTTACTACATCAGTAAAAAGTTCCTATAATATAAATGCAAGTACACAATGCTCGAAAAGACGTGTCTATCTCTGGTTTGGGCCACTAAAAAGCTACGACACTATATGCTTAGCCACGAAGTACATGTTCTATCCAAAATGGATCTTATCAAGTACTTGTTCGAGAAGCCCATCCTCAATGGCAGGATGTCCAGATGGACTTTAATGTTAGCCGAGTTTGACCTCAAGTTTATGCCATTAAAAGCCATCAAAGGCCGGGTAGTAGCCGAGTTCATCGCCAATAGCCTGATATCTGAAGAGGGACATACCGATACTTGAGCCTTTCCTGATGAAGACATATTCCATACCGACAGCGAGACATGGGATTTGTATTTTGATGGGGCATCCAACTTTCGAGGGTTTGGGGTCGGAATTCTGTTAATCTCACCACGAGGGGAACACACTCCTTTATCCATCAAATTGGACTTTGATGTGACCAACAATGCAACCGAACATGAGGCATGCATTCACAGGTTGCAAGCCGCCGCCGACTTAGGGGTAACGAACCTCCGGGTCCATAGTGACTCGTCGCTGGTCATCAATCAAGCACTCCAAAAATGGAAAACTCGGAACGCCAATCTCGTGGCTTACCAAGCACGGGTAAGGGTTCTAGAGAAACAATTCCAGAAGGTAGAGTATATCTACCTGCCCCAGGAAGAAAATCAATTTGCAGATGCACTTTCCAAATTAGCATCTTTACTGAATATTCCGGAGCACCTGACCAGCATGCCGATCTGTATCGAAAGGAGGTCCGAGCCGGTGTACATCCACACCATCCAAGATATCGAGATAACTGACCCAGAACCTTGGTATCCGGTCGTCCTAACCTACTTGGCAACGGGAGAATATCCCCCGGGAACTGAAAACCGGGCCAAAAAGGCCTTGCGAAGATTGGCGACCCAATTTGTTCGTACGGACGATGGGCAATTATACAAAAAGACATCACAGAGGGCTCTCCTCCTGTGTATCGATAAAATACAGGCCGAAAAGGTCATGTCAGAAGTGCATGATGGTGAAAACAGTCCGCATATGAACGCCCATATGCTAGCCCGAAAAATCATGAGGCTCGGGTATTATTGGAACACCATGGAAACAGACTGTCAGTTATACGTCAAGCACTGCCATAACTGTTAGATCTTTGCCAACGTACAACATATGCCATCTTCCCTATTATATACCATGACATCACCGTGGCCATTTTCGACATAGGGTATTGACATAATTGGAAAGGTGCACCCTTCCGGGACGGGAGGTCATTGCTTCATTCTGGTGGCCATCGACTATTTCACCAAATAGGTCGAAGCCGAGTCATACCGTGTCTTGAACGCCAAGCACGTGGCCAAATTCATCCAGAATAAGATCATCTGCCGATATGGGATCCCACACGAGTTCATCAGTGATCACGGGACCCACTTTCAAGCTGAAACCGCTACGTTGCTAGCAAAATACAAAATTCAGAGGCATACATCTTCACCTTACCGACCCCAAACAAATGGAGCGGTAGAAGCGGCTAATAAAACAATTGTCACCATACTTAAAAAGATGGCTGAGAATTACCGGGACTGGCCCGACAAAATACCTTTTGCTCTCTGGGGGTATCGGACGTCAATTCGCACCGCAACCGGAGCAACTCCATATTATTTGACGTATGGAATGGAAGCGGTCCAACCAGTTAGCTAGGAGTGCCATCCCTTAGGATTTTACTTGAAAGCCAAGTACCTGAAGCAGATTGGGTCCAAGCCCGATACGATTCGCTAGTCCTTTTGGACGAACGGCGATCCCGAGCCCTCAACAATATCCAAATATATCAAAAGAGGATTCAACGGACTTTCAACAAAAGGGTTAGGCCCAGGAACATCAAAGAAGGGGATCTGGTCCTAAAATCGGTTCGTGCCTTACTACCGGTTGACCCAAGAGGAAAATTTAAACCCAATTGGGCTGGGCTATACTTAGTCAAGAAGGTCCTATCAGGAGGAGCGGTGATGCTGAGAGATTTGGACGAGAACGAATTTGTCAACCCAACCAACTTCGACCAGTTGAAGCGCTACTACCCATAAACCCTATCTCAATGTCATTTGCAAAAATTTATAGAAATTTGTCTTTTTATAAATTTTCAAAAATTATAGACAAGTCAATAAGTTAGAATTAATTATTCTACTGTCACACATCTCGAACTCATAGTCTTGATGTACTTCGAAAATTGCAAACACAAAAAAAATCAATTTTGAACTACGTTTGGTTTGATTCCGCTAATTTTGGATACGTAGGCAACTCCTCAAAAGGGTACAACCACTGCAATAAACGAAAAGACGGGAACGGTATTCACTAATATATCTCTTATTAAAACCGATAAGCTCGGGAAATCCAAAATTACACCACACAAAAAAAAAAAAACGCCAAAAACGGCAGCCGAAAAAAAAAATAGTAATAATATTTAGATAATAAAACAAAGGAGACTAATAGTCGTGCATTTTGCCTTTCCCTTTGTCCTTCGGGTCGTGTGGAGCCCGAGGTCGTCGGGGCGGGGGCGAGCGTTCCCGAATCACGAGGGGAACCTCCTTAGCTCGGACCCGTTTCTTCGACAGCGGATCTTCTGCTATTGTCTTTGGTCCAAGTCGAGCCCGCACGTGCTCAGATAGTCTATCTCGCGGACCAAGTCGGTCCTGAACTGCTAGTCTTGGACCAAGTCTCCTTTCCAAGTCAGTCTGGGGGCTCACTTTTCCCCAAGCACCTTTAGCACTAGACCCTTCAACATGAGTCTTAGTTTTCTTTTTCTGACCCGACATTAGGCGGAACAGAGTAGCCGGGGTGTCACCTTCGTCGAAGAAGCCCCTGTTGTCTTTAGCTTGCTCCCTTCGTAGCAGGTCGAAAGCCTCATCAACCTTCAGAGCAGCTCGGGCTTTGGCATCACCTGCTTTAGTCTACTTCACATAGGAGCCTGAAACCCAGGTCGAGTGGCGAGATTTGGGAATGGGCCAAGTATGCCGGGTATACCATCTTTGCATCCAAGTATCGCACATTACATCAGTCAGTTGGGTAGGGTCACTCACAACTGCTTCAACTTCTTGGATTCGCTGGGTCCATCCATACTGCCTTAGTATGAGATCCGGGTATAGATGAATTGTCTGCCTGAAAGACATGATTACCTGATAGCGAGCTCTGTCCCTCGGGTTCAAGCCAGTCCAAACATAGATGGGCCACCACGGCACTGCACATCGAATCAACGGACCACCATGGAATGATAACACCTCGTCCCAATACATCTGAGTAATCTGGCGCGAAAATCAATGGCCCGCCTCCTTGTCATCACCTGGTTGTGACGATAGTTGCTGGCGTCAAGAGGAGGATCTATCACTGATAACCTCTCATATAGCCAAATCTGAAAAAAAAGGAAGAAAAACATAAGTTCCCAAAACGAAATAGGCGTCCGCCTAAGGGCACTTGATCGATTGCCTAGGGGTCACTCGATCGAGTGGTACCTCTGAAAGCATATCAGAAGGTTTTTACCGAGGGCACTCGATCGAGTGCCATGGTGACTCGATCGAGTGCCCACTATAACAGGAAATCCGCGGAGAAAAGGAAAGAAAAAAAATCAAAAATCGAGAAATCAATAAAAAGAAAATCGACATACTTGCAGCAAGCGGGTGCTCCCGGTAAGACGAACCGATGAATCCCTCTTGCGATTATCTAGACCTTGGATGATTTCTCCCGTAATAAGCCAAGCCGGGCTGTGCTCCGTCTCCATCAGGTCAACCACGGTAAAAAGACGGACGTCACCCATGCAAGACAGTAAATCCATGTGACCTTCAAAAGCATAGACATGGAGCATACAAAAGGAGAAAGCCCTACGGCTATGAATCGGTCTGATCTGGACATCATGCGGGTTCATAAATTTCTTAGCCAGATCAATTAAAGAAACGGTGTTGTTATCTCCGGCCATTCGAGATACCTCATTGTGGGAGAGCCCTAAAAATTCTCGAAGTTTCCTCCTTGGGTCATAGACCGAATACGGAACGACAGGACAGAGTATCGGGTTCCATCCTCCCACGGCAGCAATCTCCTCAGGTAGAAGGCAGACTTCGCCCCGAAGAAAGGCAAAGACATGATATATGTCGTCCTAATAGGACAAACAAGCATCCAGAAAATAGCGATCAACCTGCATCTGACGGAACGTATACAGCTGAGTAATACCCGTCTGGTTCAAAGCCACCCTATCCGTGTCCCTGAAGTGTCGGGACCATTCTTGCAACATCACGGTCAATTAATCGATTCCCATGATTAAAATTCTTGAAAGGAATAAAGAGACTTTCTTTTTGAGGAGGGATGAATTATGAGGAGTTTGTGAAGAAAATCAAAGACAAGGAAGGGCTATATATAGCGTCAACCTTGCAACCCTCTTTCCATATCACTTATCCATGAAAAGTTTCCTAATTCTAACGGAGTCAACATACAGGCCTCGTCTCGAGATTCCCTAATCTTAGCCCGGGAATTAGTCATCCCGAACTTTCCTAAAATTCTTTAGGAGTCAAAAATTTCAAAATTTCAAAAAATTCAAGATTTCGAAAATTCAAAAATTCAAAAATCCTTTTTCCCCAGCGCGAGTCATATTTGTTTCACCTACGTGTTGCATGCAAATTTTATGTAACTTATACAGGTACAATTTAAGACCGCCCAATTCACATATCTCCCCAGCGGAAGCCCAAGGCGGCATTCTCACGGGATGGGCCCACACATAGGCGCACCCGGGACTTACACGACAAGTCCAAATTCCCCACGGAGGTATTATCATCAGTTCAGGTATGATTTCTGTCTTATGGCCGGCGAGCCCTTCACGCAAGTCTAATGGACTATAAACGACCTGTCCGGAAGTCTGCCAGGTTTTAATCCTCGATTGACCTGTAGCTACTCTGACTTTCGCCTTGTCCAAGCCTCAGTCAGAGTGGGGGCTCTGTAGACACCCGCATTTTGACTGCCAGGTGTCTATGGCAGTTTCCAAAGAAAACACCCGATGATGATCGGACGGTAACGTGTTTCTACGCGCTCGGATATAGGCTCAAAACCATTAGTTACTGGCTGATGCACTTATGGAGTACAAATCTCACAAAACCGACCTCAAATTCAGGCCTAGTGGGTCGTTTCCAATCAAATAAGACTAATTTGGGTCAAAACCGACACCGGAAATAAAACCGACTTTTAGCGATTGGGTCAACCCCGGTCAAAGTCATTCCGAGGCACACAAAACAGCCACACAATCATCAAAAAGCCCAAACCTCTCGATCCAGCTGACCCACTCGATCGAGTGTCAGCTCCACTCGATCGAGTGGGCCCTCATTCAAGCCTGACTGCGTTGCTTTGGGCCACTCGACCGAGTCAAGGTGCTACTCGGTCGAGTAACCCTAGCCGGGGGTCCATGGCCATGCCTATATATACACCCCCATGCACAAATTTTTACACATCTTATTTGACCTAATTCTACCCTAATAAAACCTTAATACTACATTTACAAACCATAACCCTAGCTTAGGAGACAAACCCTAAACCACCACAACTTAGCCTACATCTCGATTACTCCCGTGCTAGCCACAACTACGAGTCCCGTCCGAGAACAAGAACATGTAGGTTGAGGGTGCCGATTCCCGCTCTTCTCTTCTCCTTTCTCCTTCTCCTCGCGTCGCACGTCGTCTATGTCGTCCTTGTTGTTTTTTTTTTTTTTTTTTATTATTATTATCGCATCATAATATCGTTAATAATCGCTAGTATTAAAAGACACTAAAATACTTGTGAATTTGTGTCGAGTGTGAGGGATGTCGGAATAAGGAAACCCGAATATACAAGGGTATTGCACCCAGTGTTGCCGGTCGCTTATCCCGACACCCCTAGCATTTGATTATTGAAACAAGTCAACTTAAACAATAATATTTATTTCGTTCGCATTCAATGGCATATTTCATCGATTTTCTAAAAACTATTTTCGAAACATTTTTTTTTATAAAGGTCGAAACCCGTTGACGCGGATCTGACATCACATAATCCTTAGGGATTTATTACGATGTCGGGAAGCCGAGAGAATCAAGTCTTTCAATTCAAGCATCGATCTATTAGGTTCGATACCAATTCCGTAATTGGATGTTGAATCTAACGATCTAGTCAAATAAATTAACTAACACGATTTTCGTTGATGCTAAAATAATTGTCATACAATTCGTTAGAATTGCGACACTATTAAACGCGGAGGAAATCTATTCATATCGTGCTAGTTAACTTAAAACGACTTAAAGCAATTTTTTTTTTAGGTTTTCACTCTAGTATTCCATATCGATTCAATAATCGAATATGGGATATGACGAGTATCGAAGTTAAGTTTCGAGTATAAATTCCACAATATTTATGCCCGACTCAACAAACTCATCGAATTATCAAAAATAAAAAGCAATTTCGAAATCCATAATAAATTGCACACAAAACCTAGTTCGTACAGGGGGGCACTCGACCGAGTGCCTAGCCCACTCGGTCGAGTGGCACCCCAAAAAAATGAGACAGAAGGTTCTGACGGCCTCCACTCGGTCGAGTCTCGCAATGACTCGATCGAGTGGCAACGTACTCGGTCGAGTTCGTCAATAACTCGATCGAGTAAGGTCTTAAAAACGGGACAGAAGCTCTTCTAGAGGTCCACTCGGTCGAGTCCTTCAATGACTCGGTCGAGTGACCCTTTATCACGTCAAAACCGTGAGTCTCATACCGTCTTCTAGTCTCGGTAGTATTTTTTTATGACTTATGTCAACACGTGTCTAATCAATCACGTGTACTACTACTTTTTCAAAAAACTATGCATCCCGTTTACATTATTCCATAGCACATTATTTTGCGCAAACCGTTATTATCGTTATACCGTTACTAACCGTTTGTTCTCTTGTCGATTTACTTTGTTTATTTTATTGTACTAAAATGAACCCGCATGCTAAAACTCAACTTCGACGTTAAAATTAGCTGCATTAAATCGACATAGAAACCCTTTCAATTCCTCACATGCTTAGGGAAAACAATGTTTGCATAAGCATTTTCATCGTTCAACTAACGCGCGTATTAGAAAGTCTTTCGATATCCTAGTAGAGGCCGCTAATGTGCGGGCGGGATTGGGTGTCCTTTGTGGGTTTCCCAACACGTACCCTCACCCTTTATTCAGAACCACGGTTTCCGGATGCCCGAAATCGTTGGCACACGAGAGTCATTCAATACACGATAACCGGTAGTGACAGTATCGTTATCGCAATGCAAAGGGACGAGCCTCTGACATCGGAAATGGGTCGTATTTTGTATACGGCCCACTACGACATAGAGTGGGTTCAAACGGGCCCGAACTCCCACAAAGTTCGGTGGCGACTCCACTTCGATTTAAATTTCAATTCGATCCATTCTCGTATGGAGATTCATTCGCCTCCCCAAACCCGCGCGTGGTCGCGTCGGGGTGGACATATGTCATGTCGACACATGGCCATAGGTAAAATTTTTTTTGCTCATTCTCACGACCTTTGGCTGCAATTATAATCATCCATGTGCACTTCTTTGTTTATTATAGTCACCCATGCATACTTATCTTTAAGATTTGGTACATAATCCCACCCAATTGCAATTGACTTCCGTTGATGTGCTTCATTCATTGACATGGTTTCAATGTGCACCTCGTTTCAATGGTTTCATTGACATGCATTTTTTTTGTCTTTTATTTGGTTACTTGCCTTATGGGTGCAAACTTGGACAAACGTAGCAACATGGTGCTCTACTTCTCGAACTTTGCTCTACACTTCTCGTCGTCATACTCGACCCTCGATTTTGGGAGTGAAACTGTCATAGCCAGATTGAATTTTGTTGACCTTCTTTTAACTTTTTTTACTTTTTATTTTTTTATTTTTCACAGTTCAACATTATTCTGTGGGCTCGTGATATTGAACATTAAGGACAACCAAGGACCAAAGATTCAGGTAAGATGGCCTCATGTCACGACCTAACCTTTTTTTGTACTCTTAGTTCGTTGTTGATCTGCGTGCAGGTTCCACGATATATCTGGGTGCAACACCTTTTATTTATTTCTCAAGTTAATCGGGAGTTACTCGTCTTTTTCCGTCGATTCTTGAAGATTATATTCGACTCTTATGGAAGAAACCCAGCCTGACGATCTTCCATCTTCAACTGAGTTGTCATGAGATGAATCTGTTTATTGGGTCATCGCGACTTCTGATGGTAGGATTCGTCGTGGGTCCTAACCAACAATAAATAACCAACTAATCCTAGTGGGTAGCTAGGGTAAGTCGGGTCGTGTCCACGGAGACGGTATTGTAAAGTCTAGACTAGGTCGACCTAAAAACGAGACTAAGTCACACAAACAAACACAAAGAAGGTGATAATTGACAAACTATGATTGGAGAAGAGGTATGAACTAGACTAATAACGATATGGCTAAAACAAGACTAATTGGAATAACTAGAGACTAACTAAACAATGAAACTAGAGACATGGTGACTAAACTAGGTAGATGAATCAATTAAGGGAAAGAGTAGGGTTAGGTCGGGTTCATAAATGTGGTAGGATGATTGGGTAATCAAGGGTGTAGGTGTCTCTTAGTTACTAGGGTCGGTTTGCGCTCTCGCGCCAAAGCCAAAGTCAGCACTCTCGTGTCAAAGACTAGACCCGAACATTCATGCTAGATGCTACTCAAAACACAAACATTCAACCACAAATCGAATACACAATGAGAAGATGATTACAAATATGAGAAGCATTGGCCACTACTACCCACACAAGCAATACAACAAACACATGGTGTGCCCAATATGTGACTAGCAACAAAGGAATCACCTTTACCCATAATCAAGCCCTAATCACCCATAATCCAAACTTAATTCCCCTACTAACCCCACAAGGAGTCTACTCACACATTATGAAACTAAATCTATCACTAACAAGAGAAATCAACATGATAATCAAAACATCCATTAAGAACAAACAAGAACAATGAACAATAAGTAAAGATTCAAACTTGAAGGATTAACAAAGATTAAAAGTAAAGAGGAGAAGAGGATTATACCAAACTAGCAAAGGATGAAAAAGATTGGAACTTGAATTAATAAGAAACCCAAACAAAACTCCAACGATGTCAAGCTTGGAAGATTCTTCAAGAATCTCCTTAACACAAGACTAATTACAATCATTAACTAAAGATTAAAGGAAGATTAAAACTAAGGTGAGGAACACTAATCTAGGGTTTGAATGCTTAATGGAGGCCTAAGAGAGTCTAGGGTAATGTGTCATGCTTAAACAAAACAAGGGGGAAGTATTTATAAGGTTACAAGAATGAAGGAGAAGAAACGAAGTGACGCGGATCTGCAGGTGCTCCATCTCGGGCGAGATGAAGTGGTCTCGGACGAGATGGTGGTGGTCTCGGCCGAGATGCCACTCCAGCAGCTCGATTTTGCTTGTACTTTTTATCCCGACCATGATGGCTCTTATCTTGACCATGATGGGTCTTGTAGGCCTCAAATATGATCATTAAGGTCTCTCATTGCTTCTCATGGGCTTCTCATCGACTCTCGGTGCTCGGGATCGAGTCTAAGGGGCTCGGGAATGGGTCCCAAGGTCTCGGGATCGAATCCAAGGCATCAAGTGATCGTTCCTTCTTTTCGTTGGCTCCAAAAGTGTATGAAACGAGTCGGAATCGTTCCAAAATCTCCATGAATAGTCTTGGGAACCTAAAATGAACTAAAGGAAGCATGAGTAGCCCAGAAACCGCTCCAAAGAGCGATTCCACGAGGAAAACGGGACCAAAACACAGCAAATTAGGCACTACAAACTACACTTATCAATTTCTAGGAGCTACGGAGGAAGCACATGTTAAATTCTTTGTCCTTACTTAAGTTGTCATGAGAGGAACCTGTTTAGGTCATCCCGACTTCTTTGTGAGGATCCATGGAGGGAACACACGGAGTTGAGGAGCCGCAGAGGGAGCACTCGGAGTTGTTATGAGGTGAACCCGTTCGGGTCATCACGACGCTCGCATGGAGGAAGAACCCGAGTTTTTACGAGGTGAACCCGTTCGGGTCATCACGACGTTCGCATGGAGAAGGCACCCGAGTTGTTACGTGGAGAACCCATTTGGGTCATCACAAAGCTCTCATCGCATGGAGGAAGTCAATCCCGAAGTCGGCCGTCACGATGTTTCTACGGAGGAAGCCAATACCGATGCAATGTGGATTGCTTTGAAGATATTTCGGGTTGCATCACTTCGTCCTACTTGAGTTGTCATGAGGGGACCCGTTTGGGTCATCATGACTTTCTTGTGAGGGAAGCTTCCACTTGATGATTTTTTCTTTCAAGCTTGGCTTGAGGATGATTTTTTTTGTTTGTTTCTTTAGTCGTGCACAGTTTACGCTCGTGCGTGTCTGGAGTAATTTTACTTTTAATTTGGAGGGGCAGCTGCACTCAAGCTACATGTTCACTCGAGCTGCCTACGTACTCGCAAAACATGGATGTTTTACAAGATCAAGCCAACGTAGTTCATGGAATAATTTTTTGTGGGTTTTGTTTTGTTTTTGTGGGTTTTTTTTGTGTTTTTTTTTTGTTTGTGTTTTTTTTGTCAGTGCAGTTTAACCTCTTGCTTAGGAGAGTGCTTGCAGTTTATCCTCTCGCTTAGGAGCAGGCTTGCAGTTTATCCTCTTGCTTAGGAGCATGCTTGTTTTTTCAAAAGGTAGAAGATGTTTCGCCCTCATCCACCCTCGCATTGGCGCTTGATGGAGACGAGATGTTTTCAACTATTTCATTTTCATGAGATTTTGAAGACTTTTGTCGATTTGTGAGAACTATAACCCGTCTTTTTGCTTTCAGGGGTTGCTGTTGAATGATGTCTACTATCTCCATACGCTCCATGCTAGAAGGGACGAGACTTTTGATATTACTGCTTACTTTTATTTGCTTGACATCTTCACCTGAGGAAGACACATTATAACTTGTCCTTGTGAGTACCCCTAAGCGACTAAAGACTCCACTTTTAGGCGGATCTAGGTGCTTGAGAATTGATGCTTCTCCACTTGAAGCTGATGGATTGGTGACGAAATTATTGCCCCCTTCACATGCGCCTAACCCGTTGAAGATGGACAGAGAATTATTTAGAGGAAGTTGATGTCTTTCTTCAGCCGCAGCTCTTCTCAACCGATGGAACACCGAAGAACGTGATCTCTTCATGGGTGGGCGTATCTTATCAAAGACTGAGAGTTTTGATGGACGTGCTTTACTTTCATCTCTACTAGTATTACCCCGTGCAAAATTTGCACGGACTTGTTTTATTCCAACTTTCGTTATAATTTTCTATATTATACAATTTACGTCCATACTTTTCTATTTTTGTAAATTATTTCGACTAAGCTACGATTTTCTACTTTTTTTTAAGAAAAGAAAATGTGAAAGTCCAAATCTATTTTTTTTTTTAATTTTTCTTTTTTTATTAGTATAATATTGACGATCTAAATTGAAGCGGAGATGGTAGATCTTTTTTATTAGTAGTTGTTTTTGTCATAAATATTAAATTTTTTGTGTAATCTTCTTATTTTCAAGATCTGAGACTGTGAGAGATAGATAATGGAAGACCCATATTTTTCATTTTCGTTTTGTTACTCATTGAAAGTTTTACATTATAGTTAATTTTTGAAAGATCCCGGTAAGGTTTGACCATAATTTGTTTCGTATATTTTTGTTGAAAATCTAGTCAATTCAGATTAAGATATTCATTTACTACTTACATGTTTTTTTTTTATTTTTTATTTTTGCTTATTTAGTTTATATCAATCGCTTTATTTTTTAAACCATTATTTTTTGAATTAATCAAATACAACAAAATTAAGTATAATTATCAAAACATTATTTAAGTATTAGATCCAATAAAAGTGTAATTAAAAAATTATGTAGAAAATAAAATTTAATAAGCCATAATAAAAGATTAACTAAAATAAATTGTAACTTACATTGATTAAGTGAGTTAACTCATAATTATTAATTTTACTTCACTGTGATAGTTAATTTTTATACAAACTTCTTTTAGGTAGTTGTTCGGGCCAAAAATTTGCACCTTCGGAATACATCGTGGCAAAATACGAGTGGACAGTCAAAAAGTCAGAAGTCAAAGGTCAACGATAAAAAGGTCAAAGGTCCGCAGATGAAATTAAAAACGGAAGATTAAAAGACGGAAGTCAAAATAACCAAAACTCGTCAGGAGAAATAAACCCGGAGTAATATACGGAGATGGGTCGGGCAAAGAATGAAATAAGTAAAACAATGGGCCACATAACCAAACAGGCCCAGCAGGAAATCAAGCCCATACAAGGAGGGAGAGGCAAAAGCAGCTCCTACAAACAAGGAAACCCTCCTGCAGACTACGAGAGAATTCAGGAGGAGGGTGCAACGGCTTGGGGAGGATTAAAGACAAAAATCTTAAGCAATAAAAGAGAGGATTAAATACCAAGATATCAAGCAATAAAGGGGATTGAATGCCAAGATTCCCAATAATGGGTGAAGATAACGGCTAACATTAGTATAAAAGGAAAGAGAGGAAGAAGGAAAAGGATCATCCAAGCACACCCATTCCAAGAATACACTACGACAAAATACTAGCAGTCAATCATAGAGAAAATACCCATATTTGTATTCTTTTCTCCGTTCTTTTTCCATTCATAGTAAACTCTCGGCGGGATTCCGACTCCCCCCGCGGTTTTTCCCTCATCGGGTTTCCGCGTCACCAAAACTTTGTGTGTCGTCCATTTTCCTTCATTGTTCTTCGTTTACTAGATCCGTCTCACTTTCGTCAACCCATAGTTATAGGACGATCGTTTTAACCCGCAACCGAAATGGTAGACCCGGTAAAATTTTACCAAAACAATTTGGCGCCTACCGTGGGGCAAAGTGATCATTTTCTATAAGCCAAATCCTACAGTGAAGCAATTCTGTATCGCCATGTCCGGATCCGATGAAAATCCCACCAGCAGTCAAGGAGCATCAACTCAGCCCATTAGAGGAGGATCATCCCCTGGATTAACAGAACTAGTTTTCACGCCCCTCACCCTGGAAATTCCCACCAGCCAAATGGTGAAACCCACGTTATCGATGTCTAGGCCCCCTCCGACGCCTAAAATCTCTGAGGTCACCAGCTCCACCAAAGCCAGGAAAGAGAGCATACCAACCAGAACCTCGACTCCAGAAGGATTCATGAAATAAGCTTCTAGTGGCAAGGGGTCACCAGACCAGATGCAGAGCGTGGTTCAAGGAATCAACGCCCTACGCCAGGCAATAGAAGCCCTGCAGAAAGACAACCAAGACATCAGGGCTCGGATCTCGGCAGCAGACAGGGCTCCAGTTGTATCGGTCCAGCCGTCACCAGAGATGCTGCCCTTGATGCCTAGAGGAGAGCCCAGCACCCACAGGGAATCAAAGACCAGCAGAAGAACCACCAGAGAAATCCCCTCAGAATTAGTCACCAGACTGGAGCTAGGATTGGCTCCACCAGACCCAGTCATTGAACCCCAAGGGTTGGGCTACTTGACCTATGGCCCCACACCCGGCAGATCTCACGTCACAGGTAATCTTCTCTCCGACATCGAAAGTCGGGAAACTGATTCATTGCCTTTTGCAGGTACCCCCGCCCGTCAGGCGCTAGAGTGGCGACCCGTGACCCAACTAGAGATGACCACCTTGTCCAACAACCAGTCCTTAGGAGGAGTGTGGGCAACGCCTACCCCCAGCCAACAACCATTTGGATGGCAGCAAGGAGCCCCAGCCAGTGTGGCGACCCCCGACAGCAGCCCACATCCAGGAGGATCCTGGCTGCCCAGAGTCCCACTCCAGCATGCACCAGAGTGGCAACCCAGATCCGCGACGGCAGCAGTACCTTTGCCTCCTCCTCCTAGCAGTCAACACCCTGGAGGACCTCATGCAGGGAGTACTTCTTTCAGCTTTTCTCCTCCTGTTTCTAACCCTCTTGCAGGAGCGGTCAGCACAGCAGATCAGCAATACCAGGAACTGAAGGAATTGAGAGACATGATCAACAAGATTCCTGGAATGCCACGCCCCCTGGAGAGAGCAGCTAGAGACAGCTACGCAGATTCACCCTTCATCGATGATCTAGCCTATGTTACTGTACCCAAGGGCTTCGTGCCACCAGCCATGACGCTTTATGATGGCACTGCAGATCCCCTAGATAACATCAACCAGTACAAACAGAAGATGATGGTGGTGATCGCTACAGGCTCCCTGAAGGAAGCCTGCATGTGCAAGGGGTTTGGCTCCACTCTGTCAGGAGCAGCCCTCCATTGGTTCGTCGGTCTGCCTAACCGAAGCATCACCTCCTTCGCTGACCTGGTCAATGCCTTCAACCAGCAGTTCGCCAGCAGCAGAAAACTAGAGAAGCAGACTAGTGATTTGTATTGAGTGGTGCAGAAGGTCGAAGAATCCACACGCGACTTCCTCAACAGATTTAACAAGGAGAAAGTAACCATCCCCAGATGCGATGTACCCACCGCCATAGAAGCCTTCCGCCAAGGGCTCCACCAGGATTCAGATCTGTACAGGGATCTCACAAAGTACCCATGTGCGACGTTTGAGGAAGTTCAGACCAAGGCAATGGCAGCCATCAGGCTGGAAGAATATTCAGGCCCCAGAAGGGCTGCGTATGGTTCTGAGCACGTCACCAGAAAGGCGCCAGCAGAAAAGAGGGGTGAGAGATCCAAGCCCTACGCCAGGAACGTGAGCAAGGTTTCTGAGGAGAAAGACTTGAAGGACAATTCAGGATTTCCACCCAAAGTAAGTGAGTATGGGTTCTCTACCAACCTTGCTGGGGTACTCAAGGCTCTAAGGGAGTTCGGACGCAAAGTCAGGTGGCCTAGGAGACAAGAGTACACCAATGACCGAAGGGACGCCAGCAAGAGGTGTGAATTCCATGACGACATTGGACACCATACCGATGAGTGTGTCCAGCTCAGGAGAGAGGTTAAGTTTCAATATGATCAGGGGAACCTGGACCACCTCGTGTCCAGAAACTCCAGCAGGATAAATGCGGCAGATCATGTATTGCCTTCTCCACCTCTAGTGTGTACCAGAATTGTCAACGTGATCATAAGAGAGTCAGAATTATGTGGGCTAACCTACTCAACAGCCAAGAGACACGCCTCTCACGCCAGAGGAGACAAGCCAGAACTAACACTCCTGCAGAATCAGTTGCAAAGACCTCCCAGCCGTCACCTTTAATGAGACTGATGCAGGATCTACTCCAGAAATGCACCACGACGCCTTGATAATCACTCTCTCCATAGGGAATTGCACCGTGAAGAAGATTCTGGTGGACACCGAGAGTTCAGTCAACCTCATCATGTTGGAAACTCTCCAGAACATGGGGTTTAGCGAGAAGGATCTAACGAGGAAGGCGGTTCCCTTGGTAGGTTTCAGTGGTGAAACCAAGCATTCTCTAGGAGAGATCACCATTCCTACTTACGCTGGAGGAGTGAATAAGCAAGTATGGTACCTAGTCATCGATGGGCCCTCCACCTACAACGTGATTCTAGGAAGGCCTTGGATCCATGAAATGAAAGCAATCACTTCCACCTACCACCAGTGCCAGAAGTTCCCTACACCCTGGGGAGTGCAAAAGATCAGAGGAGATCAAGTAGAGGCCACGGATTGCTACAAGGTAGCCCTTAAGAAGACGACGAGTCCCTCAGCATAGCAATTACAGAGCCTTCATCTGCCTCTGCAGGGGTACGTTGAACCACCTCATGCGGAATTAGATGAAGTCAACTTGGACAAGCAACATCCAGAGCGAAAAGTGTTAATCGGATCAGAGTGTACAGGTAGTATTCGCCAAAACCTCATTGAGTTATTAAGAACTAACATGGATTGTTTTGCTTGGTCACATGATGATCTATTGATATGGTAGGTATAGACCCAAGCGTCATTACCCACAGGTTAAGTGTGGATCCCAGTTATAAACCAGTCAAGCAGAAACGAAGGAACTTTGCTCCAGAAAGTAATCAAGTCATAAATCAAGAGGTAGACAATCTACTGGCAGCTGGAAAAATCAGGGAGGTGAAGTACCCAAAGTGGCTGTCTAACGTGGTGGTGGTCCAAAAGAAGAATGACAAGTGGAGGGTATGCGTTGATTTTACCGACTTAAACAAGGCATGCCCGAAATATCCATTTCCTCTGCCGCTCATAGATGCCATGGTGGATGCTACAGCAGGCCACGAGATGCTAACCTTTCTTGATGCATGGAGTGGATACCACCAGATCAAGATGCATCCAGCAGACCAGAAGAAGACAACCTTCAGGTCTGAGAGAGGTATATATTGTTACAACGTAATGTCTTTTGGTTTGAAGAATGCAGGGTCCACCTACCAGAGACTAGTCAATAAGATGTTCAAGAGGCAAATTGGGGACACGATGGAGGTGTATATTGACGACATGGTCGTCAAGTCGAAGCAAGCTTCACAACATACAACGCACTTGGAAGACACCTTCAACACCTTGAGGGAATACAAGATGAAGTTGAATCCTTCAAAGTGCACGTTTGGAGTGTCGTGTGGGAAGTTTCTGGGGTACATGGTCACCCAGAGAGGAATCGAAGCTAGCATGGAGTAGATCAAAGCCATCCTCCAGCTGGAGTCCCCGCAAAAACCTAAAGACGTCCAACGCCTGACCGGGAGAATCGCTGCTCTAAACAGATTCATATCCAGGTCCTCAGATAGGTGCAGATTGTTCTATGATATACTGAAGAAGGCCCAAAAGGTTTGATTGGACAGAAGAGCACGAAAAGGCGTTGAACGACCTAAAGCACTACCTCAACACCCCACCTCTGCTGTCAAAACCAGAACCTGGAGAACAACTCCTCCTATATCTATCAGTAACAGAGGTAGCAGTCAGCGCGGTATTAGTACGAGAGCAAGATGGAGCACAACACTCGGTGTATTATGTAAGTAAGTCTCTGCTTCCTTCAGAGACCAGGTACACGTCTCTTGAAAAACTCGTACTTACACTTGTTACAACGTCTTATAAACTTCGACCTTATTTCGCGTCACATGCTATTTCTGTAATAACTAATTACCCACTGAAAACCATTATGAGAAAACCTGAGTTGTCAGAAAGAATGGCCAAGTGGTTCATACATCTGAGTGGCTTCGACCTGAAGTTTGTCCCCAGAACAGCAATAAAATCTCAGGCATTAGCAGACTTTGAATCCGACTTCAGCCCAGCATTGCAGTCACAGGCGGAGAAAGACATTCTCATCCTGTAGGAGGACAAGGGCGAACAAGTGTAGAAGCTGAATGTAGATGGCGCCTCCAACATGAGAGGATCTGGAGCAGGAATAGTTCTCAAGCCACTGATAAGTGTAGTTTGTAGTGCCTTTCTCACTATGTTTTGGTCTCATTTCCTTGTGGAATCGCTCCTTGAAAGCGATTTATGGGCCTCTTATACTTCCTTTAGTTCGTTTCAGGTTCCCGAGACCGATTTGGAAGAGTTGGAGCGATTCCGACTCGATACATACACATTTTGGAGCCAACGAGATAAAGGAACGATGACTCGAGGCCTTGGAATCGACCCCAAGACCTTGGGACCCAATCCCGAGCCTCCGAGACCCGATCCCGAGTCCCGAGAGTTGAGGAGAAACCCATGAGAGGCAAGGAAGGACCAAAAAGCTCTTAAGGGAGGCCTACAGGACCCATCCCGGTCGGGAAGGACTCATCCTGTCCGGGATGGAGTGCACATTTAGAGGTGCTACTGTGAGGAGCCCGTCCCGGCCGAGAAGGACTCGTCTCGGTCGGGACCATCTCGTCCCGGGCGAGACCATCTCGTCCCGGGCGGGAAGGAGCAGAGGCAGCCGCGCATCACTTTCTTTCTTCTCCTTCATTCTTGTACCCATATATATACTTCCCTCTTGTATTGTTAACATATCTGATCATACCCTAAACTCTTTTAAGCCTCCATTAAGCATATAAACCCTAGATTTAGTGTTCCTTCATTAGATGAATCTTCCTTTAATCTTTGTTAATCATTAGTTTAATCAAGTTGTAATTAGTTCTTGTATTAAGAAGTTCTTGAAGAATTCTCCAAGCTTGACATCCTTGGGGTTTATTTGGGTTCTTATTTATACAATATTGCATCTTTTCATTATCTTAGTGTTGGTATAATCTTATCTGCTCTTGTTCTTTGTTATTTATTCAAGTTTCAACCTTTAATTAGTGTGATTGTTATTGTTTGTTTATAATGAATGTTTGGATGTTTGGTTTGTTTCTTCTTGATTTTGTTATTGTTAGTATCACAATGAGTGAGTAGTCTTCTTGTGGGATTAGTAGGGGGATTAGGGGTAGATTATGGATGATTAGGGTTGATTAAGGGAAAAGGGTGAATCCTTGTTGTTAGTCACATTGTGGGCACTCTATGTGTTTGTTGATTTGCTTGTATGAGTAGTAGTGGCCATGCTCCCTATACTTGTACTCATGTCCTCATTGTTTGTCTATCTTGTGGTAATGTTGAGAATAGTCGTAGTCACGAGAGTGCGGACTAGGGTCTACGTAGCGAGAGCCCAGACCCACCTTGACATCGGTCTACGTAGCCAGAGCCCGGACCGACTCTAGCAACTAGGAGACACCTATACCCTTGGCAACCCTATTAACCATCTACACTTATGAACCCGACCTACCCCACTTCCTTCCTTATTTGATTTCATCCTTTTAGTTAGTCATCATTTCACTAGTATCATTGTTTAGTTGTTTTAGCCAATTCACTTAGTTCCAATCATAGTCATCATAGTTTGTTTCATTGTTCATTGTTATTCCTTTTTCCTCATCTTCTCCCATCATACTTCGTCAATTATCGCCTTCTTTGTGTTTTTTTCGGTAGCATAGTCTCGTTTTAGGTAGACATAGTCTAAACCTTTGCCACACCGTCTCCGTGGACACGATCCCGACTTACCCTAACTACCGTTAGGTGTAGCCGGTTGTATTATTGACGGTGGGGACGTGACAAATCCCTACCATCAATTTGGCGCCGTTGCCGGGGACAGTGCATTGTTTAGGCTTAGTTTGCTTTTAGCTAGACTTAGTTACCCTTCTTTGTGTTCCCCCATCATTTCTTGTGCATATTTTCTAGATTTTTCTTGTTTCCTTAGTTTTATTTCTTCTTTTTCTCTTTGTCTTTCGTTGGTGCTTGTTTATTGTCGTTGCCTAGTGCCCATAAAGCACTAGGTTTTCTCACGTTTGCTTAAGTGTGTAGTGTATGCCTAGGAGGGGAGGCGATTTCTTTCTCTTCAATCCAGAGCCGGAAAGATTTTTCGAGCCTTTCGCCAACGGACGATTGACCGGGTTAGAATCTCCCAACCAAGTGCTAGCAATACCCATCAAGAGCAAGCTCAAGGAGCCGATTTTAGCGAGTCACCTCGAGGGACGGCCGAAGGGATCTTCATAAATCCTTTTGGTTCATCTATCCACTCTTCTAGTCCTAGTTCCCCCTCTTCATCTACATCAACACCGTCTACACCACCATCTTCTCCCTTGTATCCAATCATGCCTAAGTTTTCTTCTCACTCAACCTTTACGGAAGACGTTTTGCCGGGTCCATCCACTTTACCGGAGGCATATACCGGGAATTTTGTGGCGAAAATGCAATTTATTCAATTGGTCGAGAGAAGTCAATTTAGTGGTTTGCCCACCGAAGACCCGCACCAACATATGGAGACCTTCTCCGATTATTGTGACGCTATATCTCAAACCGGGGTTACTCAAGATCAAATTCGTTGGGTACTTTTCCGGTTCTCTCTTATTGGAAAAGCGAAGCAATGGATCAAGAGCCTCGATAGGGCAACCATTGGTATCGAAACTTGGAAGAAGCTTGCCTTGGCGTTCTATCAAAAGTTTTACCCTCCGGAAAAGACCAATTTGCTTAGGGCCTCCATCACCGGTTTCCAACAACGGGATGAAGAGAGCCTTTATGAAGCTTGGGAGCGGTTTAAGTCTTTGGTAAGATTGTGCCCCCACCATGGACTCTCACAATGGTTCTTGGTTCAATAATTTTGGAATGGCCTTTACGAGGACTCGAGAGCTATACTCAATATGGGCTCCAATGGTAGATTCACCGAGGTCGATGATGATCAAACTTGGGCGAGAATCGAAGAGATGGCGGTGCATAATTCGCAATATTCTAGGCCTAGGAAGGCACATCGAGGAGGTATGCATGAGGTCGATGCTATCACCAAATTAAGAATTGACCTTGGAGCTCAATTGAAAACACACATGGAGACTATGGACAAGAAGCTCCAAAGCCACCTCAACCAAGTCCAAGGCACTAGTTCCTCCCACCATCAACCGATTCAAGAAGTGAATGCTTTGGGATTTGCACCTCCTATACCTTATTTTGGGATGTGTGATACTTGTGGAATCGTTGGTCATGATCCTATGCATTGTAGAGGGTATTGAGCAAGTGAACGCCTTTCAAGCGTTCAAGCAAGGTGCCTCCTACTCTAATCAATACCAAGCTTCCAATCAAGTCCCTCAACAACAAGCTTTTCAACATCAACAACAACATCGTCCCTATGTCCCACCCCCCTTAAGGGACAACAATCAAGGTTATCAAGGTTATGTGGGTAATCCAAGACCCGTCAACAACTTCAAGCAAAATAACCAAGGTACCTTCCATAACAACAATCAAGGGTTCCGACATGGGAACTTCAATCAAGGAGGTTTCCAAGGAAACCAAAACTTTCAAGGACAACAAAACCACAACCAAGGCCTTAATCAAGGAAATTCCCATGGGTTCCAAGGGAACCGTCAACAACAAGCTACACAAGGTAATCAACAACAAAGCAAGCCTAGGAGCCGGTCTCCTACTCATGATTATGGCATTCCTCTTGCCATCACCGATACTCCGCATAATCCGTCATCTCCATCTCGGGAATTCGACATTCAAAAGACTATGACGGATATGCAAAAGAGTCAAATGGAGATGTCAAAAATCCATCAAGAGCTCTTTGCTTATATTCAAGGGGAAAATGCGTCAAGAGATGCCCGTATGAAGATGCTTGAAACTCAAGTATCTCAACTTGCTTCGGGGAGCTCCTCAAGACAAAAGGGGCAACTAAATGCTATCACCACAAGGAGAGGTACATCTTATGACTCCCCTTCATTCCCTAGTGAACAAGAGCCAATGCATGAACCGACAAAGAAAATGGCATCTCCAATTCAAGAAAGCTCAAGATTTGATAATCCAATGGAGGAGCAAGTCCTTTGGGAGGTCGAAAAACCCCAAGAAGACAACCCTCCCCCACTTCAAGCACAAGAAAAGGGTAAAGGGAAAGTGTCAATTGAGGAGTCCACCCATGTTGAGCAAGACAAGGTTCAAATCAAGTTGCATTTCCCAACAAGGCAAATGAAGACTAAGGTGGATGTCCAATTTGAAAAGTTCCTTAACATTGTGAAGAAATTGGATGTTAATGTCCCATTCACCGAGTTACTTACCCAAGTCCCGGCATATGGGAAATTCATGCGGGATATCCTAGTTAGGAAGAGGTCCATCGACAAGGAAGAGACGATAGCGTTCACGAGGGTGGTGAGCGAGCTTATTCAAGGTTCCACGCTTCCAAAGTTGAAAGATCCGGGTAGTTTCTCTATCCCATGCACCATTGGCAATTACAAGATCGAAAGAGCTATGTGTGATTTGGGTGCAAGTGTGAGCATTATTCCCTACACCATTTGTGAGCGATTAGGGATGAAGGAGCTGAAATATACGTCCATCACACTCCAAATGGCCGATAAATCTCTTAACCGACCATTGAGAATGCTAGAGGATGTGCCGGTAAGAATAGGGAAATTCTTCATTCCGGTCGACTTCATCGTGCTCGATATGCCGGAAGATGCCAACACTCCCATCATCCTTGGGCGCCCATTTCTACACACCGCCGGTGCCATGATCGATGTAAAGAATGGTAGGATCACCTTCGAGTTGGGGGAAGAAAGGCTAGTGTTTGACCTCCAAGGCAACGCTTCGCCCACCAACGATGAGTCTTGCAATATGATCCAAGCCACGAAAGACATTGATCTAGGGGAAGAGTCGGGACAAAGCTTGAAGAAGTAATCTTATGTACTAGAGGATGATGACTCCGATTTGGAGGAAGATGAGTGCCCATATCATGGGCTTGATGACAAGTTGAAGAGCAAGGAGAAGGATGATCCTCCCTTGGAGCCACATGAGGATCGGTGGACGTTCGGGTATATCCCGAAAGATCAAAAGTACAAGTTCAAGCCATTGAACTTGGAAGATCGGGATGCCCCGGGAACGTCGATGCAAGGTCATGGAGAACCTTGGTATGTGGATGCCTATATAACAAGCTTGATTGAAGACTTTGCTAGGGCCTTCGACTTGTTCCTTCGTGCCCTCGATGGAGATGGAATTGGTCATTGTTGTTGAAAAAGAATGAAGATGCACCATCCTTGGTTTGACGGAGTTCCACAAGAACCGTCTCATTGTATATATCTTTTTTATTGTAGTTTCTTTGGTTTTGTGAATTCTTGTTATTTGGATTGATTGATGAGCGTTGTGAGGGAGAGAATTTGATGTGTATGTGAGCTTTGTGGATAGGTGAAGTGAAGACGATTCCTAGAGAGGAATGGCTATGATAGAGCTTGGTTAATAAGCATGAGGATCGGGTTTTTGAAGCTTGGAGTAAGCTTTTGGGATTGTGGAAGGTCAAGAAGACCCATCCCGACCGGGAAGAGGCTTCCCGACCGGGAAGGGTGCGTCATCCCGACCGGGAAGGAAGCCATCCCGATCGAGATGGAGGTGCACATTCTCGTGCTTACTGGGGCCCCGTCCCGACCAGGAAGGGAGCGTCCCGACCGGGACTAGTAATCCATCTCGACCGGGACCATCCATCCCGACCGGGATGGTCCTCTGCTCCCCTTTGTGCCTTTTCTTCGACATTTGAGTCCACCTAACCATTTTATACCCCCTCCCAACCTCCCTAACTATCCTTGCCTTATCATATGCCCCATATACTTCATTGTCATGCACCCACTTCATTTTCTTATCCACTTTACACCGATTCTCACATCAAATCCCACCCCCTACCATTACTACCTCTACCATGCGTTCCTTTCAAGCTTGAAGAAGGATGACAACGAAGACAACAAGCAAGAACCTTTATTGATCATTGCGACGATGGAGCAAGTGAGTTGCTAACCGGTCGGTACGGCAACTATCCTTTCTTTTCCGTCTTTTATTGCTTGTTTTCCCCTTGTCTATACCCTTCCCCTTGTACACTTATGTGTCTTGATGTCATGGTGGCCTTCGAGGCCTTAGTATGGTTGCTCCCGACTCTCGATGACGTGATTACGTTGAGAGTCAATCGATTAATCCAATTGTACAAGATTTTCACCCTTTTTAGGAGTTAGTCGGATTTGGACGGAATCCGGGCTAGGTGACTTGATTACACCTAGCCCTCCCCTCCCATTTCCTTTTAGTTCTTTCTTTTTATTTCTTCCCCCTTCCATATCTTTTCTTGTCTCGGCCCATGGTGACTTGACTACACCCCGGCCGGACGCCTCCTACCATTTTCTCCATTTTGTTTTTAATTTTTAGCTTTATTTTCGTAGTTTCTTTTCGTTTCTTTTGTCTCTCCGCACACTACGATCGAGCATGAGGACATTGCCCGGTTTAAGTGTGGGGGAGCGATATTCTATCGTAGCTAGTTTTATTTTCGTAACTCCTTTGAAAAATCTTTAAAAAAAAAACTCCTAAAAATTTGAAATTTTTTCTTAAAAATCAAAAAGATTTTCCTTCTGTGTGTTTTCCTTTCTTGTCTTTGTGTCGTATGTTTGTTTTGTCGTGTGTGTTTGCGTCCCTTTTTCCCTATAGGTTGCTTAAACCACCATTAGCTTTGGAAAGCTTTCAAGACATCCGGTAACGCCTTTTATTCCTTGTTCCTCTTTACTTCTTGTGATGTTTGGAGGTTTGTGATATGGTGTGCTCGGGTGGAGCTTTGTAAAGTTTGGTGTTGGTTGGTTGCTTATTTGGATGTTCGGGGTGGTGTTTGTTATATGTTTGTTTTGTTTTGTTTTTGTGTTGTTGCTTTTGCTTCTTTTTCTTTCGTTTGTTTTCGTCACGTCTTCATTTTGTGTTGTGTTAGTTGTGTCTTGTGTGTATAAATGGTTTTCGAAAATCCGGTTCAGAGGCTAGTGTGCGAGTGTCTACTTTCCCTTCCTAGTAATGTAAATCGAGTCTTGAACCTTAGTCTAGTAGAATGACCCCAAATCAATGATTTCGTTGGTCCTTTACCTTGAGTCCACCTAGCTTACTGGGGATTTACTACGGGATCTGCACTTTTGACCATTATGACCACCCACGGTGTGAAAAGGCCTTGGTTGCTGAGTCCCGTCCCCTAGGTGACCTTGTTTGACATTGCTCAACTACTCCAAGTTTTCCACCTTTTTGTGGGATTGAAGAGGGATCGCGACCCCCGACATACCCATTCCCCTACCTCCTACACATATCCACAATATAAATTGCAATTTGTTGAATTCTTCCTTTCTTGTTACACAAAGAAGTGCTAAAAAGCCAAATCAAGCCAAAAAGGGCAAAGAAAAGAAAGAAAATGAAAGAAAGAAAGAAATGAAGAAAAAAAGAAAAGGCACAAAAGCCGAAAAGAAAATAGAAAAGAAGAAAAAGAAATGGCATGGCAACAAACAAGGCAAAAATGTCAAAAAGAAAGAAAAATGCCAAAAGAAAATCGTCTTACAAAAAAAAGAACCTAACCCCACAAAAATAAGCATTTTTCCGAGTTTTGCCGTGAAGAGCCTACCAAAGGACCGAGTCCCTAGGAAGGATGATAGTGGCATTAGTCGGTCTTCCCTCATTTTGCAATATTTCCACCTTTTTTCTTGGATTAGTTGAGCGGTTTTGGACATGGGATGACCCTCTTGGCTCATGGCTAAAGGGGGCGGGGTCTCGCTTACCTACAGTGTCGACTAACACCGCGGTTCATCCCTTTTCCACTCCGCCGATCGTCCCGTAGTACGTTTTTAGAAAGTTAGGAGGAATCGAGGTAAGTTACCAACGCTTTTGTTGCTTTATCGTCATACTATTAGGGTTTAGTTCACCTTGGTTTGTATTGCTAGCTTGGGAACGTTGTCACTTGCCTTGAGTCCTAAACCGGTGTCTTTTCACCGCTTTTAGAGGGAAGCGGTATTTGTTTTCTTTTGGGTGCAACCGATTATTTGTTTATTTGTGTGTTTGTTTGTTTATGTGTTGTTGTGTCCGGTTGCATCCACGGTTTTGTCGCAAGACCCGACTTGCCTTGCGGAATGCACTTTTCCTCAAAGTGCACTCGCGTGAGTTGAAAGGGCGTAGGGTGCGCTAATACCCACTCGGCTAGTTTAGTATTTAGTATGTGCTTACTCGAGGGCGAGTAAGGGTTAAGTGTGGGGGAGTTGATAAGTGTAGTATGTAGTGCCTTTTTCACTATGTTTTGGTCCCATTTCCTTGTGGAATCGCTCCTTGGGAGCGATTTATATGGTTCTTATGCTTCCTTTAGTTCGTTTCAGGTTCACGAGACCGATTTGGAAGAGTTGGAGCGATTCCGACTCGATACATACACATTTTGGAGTCAACGAGATAAAGGAGCGATGACTCGAGGCCTTGGAATCGACCCCAAGACCTTGGGACCCAATCCCGAGCCTTCGAGACCCGATCCCGAGTCCCGAGAATTGAGGAGAAACCCATGAGAGGCAAGGAAGAGCAAAAAGCTCTTAAGGGAGGCCTACAGGACCCATCCCGGTCGTGAAGGCCTCATCCCGTCCGGGATGGGGTGCACATTTAGAGGTGCTACTGTGAGGAGCCCGTCCTGGCCGAGAAGGACTCGTACCGGTCGGGACCATCTCGTCCCGGGCGAGACAAACTCGTCCCGGGGGAGACAAACTCGTCCCGGGCAGGAAGGAGCAGAGGCAGCCGCGCATCACTTTCTTTCTTCTCCTTCATTCTTGTACCCATATATATACTTCCCTCTTGTATTGTTAACATATCTGATCATACCCTAAACTCTTTTAAGCCTCCATTAAGCATATAAACCCTAGATTTAGTGTTCCTTCATTAGATGAATCTTCCTTTAATATTTGTTAATCCTTAGTTTAATCAAGTTGTAATTAGTTCTTGTATTAAGAAGTTCTTGAAGAATTCTCCAAGCTTGACATCCTTGGGGTTTATTTGGGTTCTTATTTATACAAGATTGCATCTTTTCATCATCTTAGTGTTGGTATAATCTTCTCTACTCTTGTTCTTTGTTATTTATTCAAGTTTCAACCTTTAATTAGTGTGATTGTTATTGTTTGTTTATAATGAATGTTTGGATGTTTGGTTTATTTCTTCTTGATTTTGTTATTGTTAGTATCACAATGAGTGAGTAGTCTTCTTGTGGGGTTAGTAGGGGGATTAGGGGTAGATTAGGGTTGATTAGGGTTGATTAAGGGAAAAGGGTGAATCCTTGTTGTTAGTCACATTGTGGGCACTCTATGTGTTTGTTGATTTGCTTGTATGAGTAGTAGTGGCCATGCTCCCCATACTTGTACTCATCTCCTCATTGTTTGTCTATCTTGTGGTCATGTTGAGAATAGTCGTAGTCACGAGAGTGCGGACTAGGGTCTACGTAGCGAGAGCCCGGACCCACCTTGACATCGGTCTACGTAGCGAGAGCCCGGACCGACTCTAGCAACTAGGAGACACCTATACTCTTGGCAACCCAATTAACCATCTACACTTATGAACCCGACCTACCCCACTTCCTCCCTTATTTGATTTCATCCTTTTAGTTAGTCATCATTTCACTAGTATCATTGTTTAGTTGTTTTAGCCAATTCACTTAGTTCTAATCATAGTCATCATAGTTTGTTTCATTGTTCATTTTTATTCCTTTTTCCTCATCTTCTCCTATCATACTTTGTCAATTATCGCCTTCTTTGTGTTTGTTTCGGTAGCATAGTCTCGTTTTAGGTAGACATAGTCTAAACCTTTGCCACACCGTTTCCGTGGATACGATCCCGACTTACCCTAACTACCATTAGGTGTAGTCGGTTGTATTATTGACGGTGGGGACGTGAAAAATCCCTACCATCAGCCACCTCAAGGGGATCTCATTGTCCAAGCAGTACGGTGCGAGTTCCGAAAAACAAACAATGAGGCAGAATTTGAAGCTTTGATCTTAGGTCTCCAGCTGGCCCTAGACCTCAAAGTCAAGCGTCTGGAGGTATATAACGATTCCCAGCTGATAGTAAATCACGTGAATGGTTCGTATGCCGCAAAGGATTCCAAGATGATGGCCTACCTTGAAATGGCGAAGGATCTATCCCTCAGATTCGTAGCCTTCTCAATTAGCCAAATCCCAAGAGACAAGAATGCAGAAGCAGACGCCCTAGCCACCCTGGGAGTGACATTCAAGCCTGGAGTAGTTTCCACCATACCCATAGTCCATGTCCTGGAGCCAGCAGTTTGGAAGGGTACGCAAGAACACAAGATGCCGGGAGAAGGGGAAAATTCATCAGACCAGGGGTTGCAATGGTTACAGGAAGCATGAATCTGCAGCACCACAACAGGGCAAGGAGAAATCTCGGATTGGAGAAAACCCTACCAAGAGTGGCTGCAAAATGACATTCTGCCAGCAGATAAGAAGGAAGCTAGGAGATTTAGAATGAAGGCGTCTAGATACATCCTCATTGATGGTGTCATGTTCAAAAGGTCAACTGCCGGACCATACCTGAGGTGTTTGGGTCAGCACGAGGCAGAAGTCGTTATGCATGACCTACACAATGGTGAATGTGGAAATCATCCAGGGGGCAGGAGTCTATCCAACAAAGCACTCCGTCTGGGATACTATTGGCGAACAATGAGCAAAGATACTATAGAATACGTCAAGAAATGTGACGCTTGCCAGAGACACGCACCAGTCAACCACCAGCTGGTAGAGCCATTGCATCCTGTAATTTCTCCCTGGCCCTTCATGAAGTGGGGGATGGATATTGTTGGCAAGTTACCAAGAGCTCCAGGAAACAAAGTCTTTATGTTGGCCATGACAGACTACTTCTCTAAGTGGATAGAAGCATAAGCATTCCCTCAGGTGACTAAGAAGCAGGTTATATCCTTCATAAAACGTAACATTATCTGCAGGTTTGGCATTCCTACAGAGATCATCTGCGACAACGGATCCTAATTTATTGGCAACAAGATGGAGGCCTACTGCGCCAGGTGGAACATCACACTAAGTAGACATCACACTAAGCAAATATACCCCCAGAAACCCTCAGTCTAATGGTCAAGCGAAGTCTAGCAACAAAATTGTGGTAGACAACCTGAAGAGAAGGCTGGAGGAGGCAGGGGGCAGATGGGCAGAGGAACTCCCCTTGGTGCTGTGGTCTGATAGAACTACACCCAAGGTGGCTACAGGACAAACACCTTTCAGTTTGGTCTTTGGTGCTGAGGCGGTCATCCCTTCAGAAGTGAGAGTGCCTACCCACAGATACGGCTGCATAACAGAAGACAGGAACCAGGTGGAGATGGCAAAAAACTTGGATACTATAGATGAGCTCAGGACCGATGCTCAAATAAGGATGGCCTCCTACAGGTAGACAGTCGCCAGAAGCTACAACAGGAATGTCAAAGTAAGAGTCCTGCAAGAAGAAGACCTAGTCCTCAGAAAGGTCTTCCAGAACACCAGGAACCAGCAAGCAGGAAAGTTCGCTTACAACTGGGAAGGACCCTACCAAGTCGAGAAGGTGGTTGGAAACGGAGCCAACCGACTTATGACCATGGAGGGGAAAATCATCCAAAAGCCATGGAACATTATACACTTGAAAAAAATACTTCTTTTAAAACAGGCCAAAGTCGCCAGAAACATGGGCCACTGTCGCCAGAAACATTGTCGCCAGACACATGGGCCATTGCCGCCAGAAACATGGCATCTATTCTGCCAGATGCACCTCCACCAGAAGCAAGGTTCAATCTTATCAAACATTTCAAACATATATTTAATCTCTCCTTCTGCATGCTTTTCGCAAAATTTTAAAATCAGCTGTTTCATCCTCAGGCATGCATCTATCCTTTCATATCATCAAAATTTGGTTTTCTTTTGCATCAAAATTTTATTTCCCTTTTATTTTCAAAATTTGATTTTTTTTTCTGATTTCATAATTTAACTTCTCCCTGCACATATCCTTAAACATTGCATCTTCCATGTCTACCAAAATTCATCAATTTTTCCTAACTAAGAGCTGGTAACTAATCTGGTGGAGTGTATAATTTCTACAAAGGGCGTGCGTCTGTGACTAAGTGCCTACAACCGGGACATTACAGTCTCCCGCGCCACTTAGTACCCACGCAAAGCGTGGCACCTCCAACTGAGTGGGCGAACTAAATCCCAGGCCACCACCATATCAAAGGTCGACCATACAAACACAAGGCATGCATACAACAGAAGGTAGTAAGACAAAACTACAACAAACGATTACAATCAAACGCAAATAATCGCAATCAAAAGTAAAACAATTACGATCAAATTCAGGCATACCATATAACCGCACATCAAAAAAACGACATTATGAAAGCTACTTCGATTTCACACAACAAAAGTTAAGGCACGAAGTGCCACAGAGTACTAACACACTTCGCTTCCCTGAGCAAAGGCGGAGTCATTACAGAATTTTTTGCAAACACTAACAAATCAGAAGTTCATGCCATGCAGGATTCACAAGCCGAAAACAGAGTACAACAAAAGAGGACTAACATAACTCCAGCAGAACTTGGTCCACAGTCTGGACATTCTCCTCTGGTGGAGGCGGAACTATAGCAGATCCTCTTGCAGGAACCTGGGTCTCTGGTGAACAGCAGTAGAACCTCTCCCAGGATCATCAGCAACATCCTTCTAGTCCACACTCTCTTGCCTATCAGTCTCCTGATCAGCAATAGGAGAATCAACAGGCTCCTCCAGATCCTCCGCCTCCACGTCAGAGAGAGCATCCGAGTTAGGTGCCACAAGAAATTTCTCATACAGACGCTTCTTTTCTACAACCAGGTCCCGATCTTTGTGCCTCTCCGCCAGATATTCCTTGATCACCTAAATCTTGATATACTGATCCGACCAAGCAAGAGCATCCCTCAGAGTCTTCTTCAGCTCAGCACTCTTCCCCTACAGGGAAGAATTGACATCCAGGGCCTGGGCAAGCTCACTCCTTGCCTCCACCAGATCTGCACTAAGCTTTTGTCTTTTGCCAGATTCCTCCGCCAACAATCCGCGAACCAAGTCCAACTTCTTCAGAGAACATTTTTCTAGCACAGACCTGGGACCAAGAAGTAGCATCTGATCCAGAAAAGTCATATCCTCTACAGACTTGGACGTACCGAAGCCTTCAGGAAATTTGAGCACCAATCCAGCAGAAACATCATCAACGGATCTGGGGGCAGAATAAGAGTGAGACTCAGAAAAATCTGCCACCGGGGGTTCACGTTCTGCAAGAGTAATTTCTGAGAGAGGGGACGGATTACGCCTTCTCCTAAGAACCAGCAAGGCCAGCAGAAGCAGAACCAACTGCCTACAACTAAAGCAAACGAAAATTCCCGCCTAAGGAGAGCTTAGTCGGAAATTTGGGGGCATTTGTTTGGGCCAAAAATTTGCACCTTCGGAATGCAACGTGGCAAAATACGAGTGGACAGTCAAAAAATCAGAAGTCAAAGGTCATGGATAAAAAGGTCAAAGGTCCGCGGATGAAAGTCAAAACCGAAGATTAAAAGACGGAAGTCAAAATAACCAAAAGTCGTCAGGACAAATAAACCCGGAGTAATATACGGAGATGGGTCGGGCAAAGAATAAAATAAGTAAAACAATGTGCCACATAACCAAACAGACCCAGCAGGAAACCTAGCCCATACAAGGAGGGAGAGGCAAAAGCAGCTCCTACAAACAAGGAAACCCTCCTGCAGACTAGGGGAGAATTCAGGAGGAGGGTGCAACGACTAGGGGAGGATTAAAGGCCAAAATCGATCTTAAGCAATAAAAGAGAGGATTAAATACAAAGATATCAAGCAATAAAGGGGATTGAATTCCAAGATTCCTAATAATGGGTGAAGATAACGGCTAGCATTAGTATAAAAGGAAAGAGAGGAAGAAGGAAAAGGATCATCCAAGCACACCCATTCCAAGAATACACTACGACAAAATACTAGCAGTCAACCATAGAGAAAATACCCATATTTGTATTCTTTTCTCCGTTCTTTTTCCATTCATAGTAAACTCTCGGCGGGATTCCGACTCCCCCCGCGGTTTTTCCCTCATCGGGTTTCCGCGTCACCAAAACTTTGTGTGTCGTCCATTTTCCTTCATTGTTCTTCGTTTACTAGATCCGTCTCACTTTCGTTGACCCATAGTTATAGGACGATCGCTTTAACCCGCAACCGAAATCGTAGACCCGGTAAAATTTTACCAAAACAGTAGTTAATGTCTTGAGAAGTGGTTATTTTATTCTTCAAATATTTGTGGTGTTGCCACATATGCGTTTTTTGATGAAAGTGAATGTGTTTGCTCTAAAAGACATTACTTTATATAAATAGGGATTCTCTTCACTTCTCAAGACGGAGGTTGTGTTGACACTGACGTGGTTGATAGTCTTTACAGAAAAGAACTTTCTTTCTTTTGGAGGATACATTTTATTTCTCCTTCCTTGTTTTCTTTGATGATGGAAATGCTATGATTTGAACTTCTTTTGCCCCCTTGATTTTTTGTGCATCGCTGTCTCCCAGGTTGCAGTGGTTTGATTGGTTGCTACTCCTTCTTCAAGATCCAAGACGATTTTTCCTTATTTAACAAGCTGCATGATCTTTTCTTTAAGAGTTATGCATTTCTCAAGAGGATGCCTGATCAACCTGTGATAGGCCCATTTATGGGCTTATGAGTGACATTTGCCTAATTTATCTTCTTTTCGGGTTTAATGATCCAAATAAACCAATTTGTAATTCTGATCGACCCATATTTCATTTATTCGGGACAAAAATAATTAAATTGAGCTAAAATTTCGTATTAATTCAAAATAATTAATTAATTTAATTTATTCGACACTTTAATAAATTTTTAGTGCCTACAAATACATTTGAATCCTAGTCTTATACTCTATCTTAATCATCTCAACAACCAATTCAGGCCGTTTCAGAAAACCATCAATCCCGCTCAAATTATGTTGTTTCAACACATGATAAACGCAAGCATGAAAAACACCTCTCAGAACGCTAAATTTCAATTTTGACCCAAGAATCCTCATGCTCAACGACAAGCTCCGCTGACTAGGGTTGTGAGCGTGAAACCAGTCCCCAATCAAACCCACAATACATGAGTTATACGAGCACCCAAAAAATAACTGATCCGTATGCTCACTATCTTGTTCACATAAACAGCACAGATTCGTATCCATTATCCCAATTAAGTGCAGTCTCACACGAGTGTTCAACATGTTTCTGAAAACCAACCACAAGATAAACCGCTGCATAGGAATGCTCAAATTGATCCACACAAATTTCCACCATCGTACACGTACTTTCTTCTCACGCAACAAGTCATAGCTAATCGAGATAGAATAACTCCATGTACCCTGCCAAACACCAGCAGAATACAACAACAATATGTTCTCCTTAGCTTGACAGATCTTGCGCCATGACCAGGTAACATCAGACGGGCGAATATACTCCTTCCACGGAGTACCCTTCAGGTAAACACTTCCCACCCAGCGCACCCAGAGCCTATCAAGATTATCAAAGATCCACGCAACTAACTTAGCAACTACAGCCTCATTCCAGGAAACTAAAGATCGTAGGCCTAAGCCCCCTTCATCCTTCGGGCAACATACCTTCTACCAAGCCACAAGCGCCCTCCTAGAGTAGTCCACGCCACCCTCCCACAGGTAATTCTTACAGATTTGATCCACTCGAGCTAACACCCCTTTAGGCAAAACAAACACCATTGTCAAGTAATTATGCAGCCGAGACAACACAGACTGAAGCAGGGTAAGCCTACCTGCATTAAGAAAGTTTTCTAGCTCTCAATCCTGTAAAATGTGCAGTGATCTGAGCAAGCAAAATAACACAGTCATTCTTAGACAGCCTCGTTGTAGTATCGGAATTCCCAGATATTTAAAATGCAATGACCCTTCTAAACACCCCGAGAACTGCAACACATCCGATTTCCGTCTTTTGTTATAGTTTTATGTATTGTTATAGTGCCTTTTGTTAAACACTTTTTACATACAATATTTATAATAGATCGAACCGCTAAGAAATCATGATTCAAAACAGTGAAACAATAATTTTTAAATAAATCTGCTTTTCCATATATACTCACATTGTCTGAATAATTTATTTACCATTGATTAAAATACTCCTATCGGTACTCAAAAAGAAAAGATAAAAGGTAAACAAATGACTGAGACGGCCGTAGAGAGTATATATATACTCTCTTCGATTCGATAAATCTTTTTTTATCATAAGAATTTTTTTTCTAACTTTAACAATTAAACATAATATTACGTAACACCATATCACACGGGTACTTAAATTGTCGAATAAAGAATACGGTATAACCGAGAAGAATTAAGAAAAATAATTGGTCAAATTTAAAAAAATATGAAAATTATAGCATTGAAGATTGATGGGTAAAATTGATCTAAGGGAATAAGGTAAAAAACAGACTAATATTGCTTAGGATAACAACATAATAAGGTAATATCTTTAAGTATCTAAGTAAGGAAAGATTAATATGGCAAATATGAGTTTATATTTCATTTCTCATGATATATTCATGTGATATCTTTCCATATTTGGCTCACATGTGCCCCAGGGGCACATGTTAAAGAGACAAATATGGAAAGATATCACATGAATATATCATGAGAAAATGAAACAGTTTTTCCAAAATGTACTCTAGGAGCACGCACACATATGGATGACAATGGGTGGGATATGGATGAGGTGGAGCCATTCCATATCCATTTAATTTTTAATCATCCATATCCCACCCTCATCCATTTATATTTATTTCGTTCATCTATATCCACCGGCTGGAGCTGGTGAAGCGGGCACCCATTGAATTATTTCATCCTCAAAATTTAAAAGATGCAAATAGCTAAATATTTTGACACGGTAAAATAAAATACCTAAAACATTAAACACAGTTTACATTAGAGAATGAGCACATAATACTAGTATAACTTTAAAATCGAATACAAATGTCCTCAATTACATATGAATGTTTAGGTACAAAATTGGTTTGTAGGAAGCCAATAATTGAGATTTGGTTTTGAAACCCTAAGTCTCTAAGTCTCGGATTTAGAAAATATGGAGTAGATAAGGGATGAAGGCTTAGGAAGTGGAGTATTAAAATATTGATTGATAGAGTAAACCCAAAATTTTTTTGGTCATTGAGCTCAAAATGTAGACGCAAGCCCAAAAATCTTATACCCATTTTATTTTTATTTTTTAAAAAATATTGTATTAATTAAGGATATCCACTGGGTTGTTAAGCGGGTGATGGACGAATATTCATATCTCACCCTAAATTCACCCAATCCCTCCCTAAAAAAAAATCATCACACATATCCCACCCGTTTAATTTCGAGTGGATGAATATCCACAGAGTGAAGGTTTTACTGTCACCACTAGGCACACATTAATAATGAGCCAAGTAAGGAAAGATTGATAGGGATAATTATCTAAGGGGTCTACTATTATTACTCTAATACCCAAGAAGAAGAGATCCAATTCTGTGATGGATTTTAGGCCAATTGCTTGCTGTAATATACTCTACATATGCATTACTAAAATAATTTGTACTAGACTCATGGAGGTGCTGCATGCTTTGGTGAGCCAAAATCAGAGTGCTTTTATTAAGGGGCGAGATATTGTGGATAACATTCTGATTTACCAAGACCTAGTGCGACTATATAATAGGAAGGGATGCTCCCCTAGATGTTTTATGAAGGTAGACCTCAAGAAGGCCTATGATTCAATAGAATGGTCCTTCATACATTAGATGCTTACAGCTTTGAAGTTTCCTGAGAAGATGGCAGGGTGGATAATGGAGTGTGTTAGTACATCCACATATACTCTTTCGTTAAATGGATCTCTATTTGGCTTCTTCCATGGAAAACATGGAATTAGATAGGGGGATCCCATGTCTCAACTACTATTTACATTATGTATGGAATATTTTACAAGGCTTATCGATGTCACAACCCTACAGAAGTAAGACTTCTAGATAACATTCGTTGTATAATAGGATCAAACTCTCTCACATTTTGCTTTGCAGATGACCTTATGTTAATTTGCTATACCAAGGAAGAGTCTGTGGGCATTATTATGAAGACATTTGAGTGGTTTTTTCAGGCATCATGATTAGGAGTTAATCTACAGAAATCTGACATTGTAATTAATGAGGTGGATGGTCAGAAGAGACAAAAGCTGCTAGATAAATCTGGCTTCCGCCTTGGGAGTTTACCTTTTTGGTACCTTGGTGTACCCATATCATACAAGAGACTAACCTCTAATGATTGTGCCATTCTGGTGGAGAAAATGGCAAAAAGCATTCGAGGTGGGGAGTCAGGAAACTAAGCTATGCTGGACGCTTTACTCTAGTGAAAGCAGTGCTGTCTCACCTACATTCTTACTGGTGTCGCATCTTCTTGCTACCTAGTGGGTGATTAGGCGCATTGAGAGTATCTGCAGGAACTACTTATAGACGTGTGAAGATAGCTATCATAAAGTACCTCTTATGGCTTGGGAGAAATGCTATACTTCTACAAAGCAAGGGGCTTGGGTATTTTGAATGCAAATTCATGGATTAAGGCGAGGATAGGCAAATACAGTCGGTGGATTCATGAGAAAAAGGACCACTTGTGGATTAAATGGGTGTACGCAATATACCTCAAAAGTAAGAGTTGGACTGATTATACACCCTCTCAAGCTACTAGTTGGAGTTGGAGATATATCTATTCTATCAAGAATGTATTTGTAACCCCCTTCAGCTGTGGTGAGTGGAATCAGGACAATGAATACACTATTACGAAGGGTTATAGTTGGCTTCAGGTTCAAAGTGAACAAGTGCCATGGCACCCTATTGTTTGGTGAAAATGGTGGTGCCCAAGCACGCTTTTATAGGATGGTTATATGGTCACAACAGGCTCGTGACAAAGAAACGATTGAAGAGGTATGTATTTCAGCAGGAGGATATCTGTTTGCTATGCAATACTCAACCTAAAACAACAGAGCACATTTTCTTTGAATGTGAGTATTCCAAGGCATGCTATAGATTGTTACAGAGTTGGCCGTTAGGCTCAATGCATGAGAATAATCTACTGGGGTGATGTGCGAAATGGCGAGCCAAATCGTTGCTAAAGAAGCAAGTGATTGTTACTGCGGTGATGGGTTTGATTTACAGACTATGACAGGAACGCAATGTTTGCAGACTGGAGCTCGGACTGATGCTGCCTACTTGTCTAGTGCAGGATGTAAAGAGGGATAGAGGGGGCAATCGGGTCACTCGGGTCGGTTATGAGTCGGGTTAAGACGGGCCGGGTCATCTCGAGTTCGGGTTTTAACCGGTCATTATACTTAGACGGGTCGGGTCGGGTTCGAGTCGAGTCTCTTACGGGTCGGGTTTACTCGGGTTAAAAATCGTACCAGGTCGATTATCTAATAAATCAGGTTATATCGGGTCAATGTTCAGTTCTGTTTCGGGTCGGTTATCTAATCGGGTCTATTCGGTTCGATCATCAGGTATTCGATGGGTTAGTTGAGTTATTTTAATGTATTTTCAAGTCTAGTTTTGAAAATAATCGGGTCAATTGGGGTAATACAATAAATTGGGTCAATTAAGGTCAGACAATGATTAATTCGGGTTAGACAACCAATCGGGTCAATTCGGGTAAAAATAATGAATCAGGTCAATGTGTCGGATTTAAATTGAGTCACTAATAAATTTTACTTTGGAAAGTTAGATACATGAGCTCAAAATAATACATGAATGGGGTAACGGGTCATGTTGGGTCGGGTCACAAATCGGTTCGGGTCATGCAATTTCGGGTCCTATCGGGTTCGCGGTTAGCCTTGTCGGGTCAGGTCGGGTTCGGTTCATAGTATTTCGGGTTGTATCGGTTATCGGTTTGTCATTGGGTCGAGTCGGGTCGGTTTCGGTTCATCAAAAGCTCGGGTTCTATCGGGCCGGGTTTCGGGTGGGTCGCTTCGATTTCGCGGGTCGGGTCAGCTTTTGCCAGCTCTAAAGAGGGATGTGCTATATAGAATTGTTGCTCGAATGCCTTATATTAGCTCTAGAATTAGTAGTAGATGGATGCAGAGTATAGGTATACCCAATAGTTAAGCGTGATCGTTGATCTAGTGTTACGGTTATGTATATGAAAATACCTCATTGATTATCAATATAATTACATTTTACCAATTTTTTTTATCTAAGAGGTTGTTTGGTTGCCCTCTCAAATCATGGGAAGTAAAACTTCCCATAAATTGATAAATTATGATGGTGTTTGGTTTCCCATTTCATGAAAATTACAACTTTCAAGGAAGTACAATTCTTGCATAATGGAGGAAGTTGCTCACCTAGCTGCCCTCAGTGTGTACAACTTCCTACATGAATTAATTTTCCTCTTGACAACCAAACAACAATTTTGTAATTCACGTGAAATAAAAATTCATGTGAATTTAAGTTCTAGGTAACTCCATCTTCTCATGATGAATCAAACAACCCCTAAGTATGGTACATGTGAGTTTATGTTTCATTTTCTCATGTTATATTCATTCATGTGATAATAGTGATATCTTATAATTATTTAAGTATGGTAAATGTGAGTTTATATTTCATTTTCTCATGATATATTCATGTGATATCTGTTTTGGTAAAAATTTACAGGATTATCGTTTTTGGAAGCGGGTTAAAGTGCTCGGCCTATAATCGCGAATTAACGAAATAATAATGAATCTAGCGAACGAGGAACGACGAAAGAAAAAATCGACACACAGAATTTTGGTGACGCGGAAACCCGATGTGGGAAAAACCGCGGGGGGAGTCGGAATCCCACCAATATTTTACTATGACCAAAAGAATGACGAAATGAATATCGAGAGTACAAGTATTTGCGTTTGATAATAAATTATGGAGTATTATGCTGTTCTTTTTTGATGTAGCTTGATGGTAATGTCTTGAGAATGTCCCCCTTTGCCTCTGTTTGTTGTTGTGCTTTTATCTCCTTCCTTTCCCTTAATCGTTGCCTTCCTCTTCTCCTAATTTCTCTCCTGCTCTGGTGGCACTACCCTGGAATCTAGGGGGTTGGTTATTTGACTGGGTCTTGTGCTTGGGGTAGGGTTACTTTGAGTAGTTGGCTGTCTTCGGCCCAATGCTACTGTTGGGTTTTACTTTGTTGATTGGTTGACTTTCTTCGTATCGAATCCTTGACTTTTACGACTTTGGACTTTTCGAGTATTACTTCGTGATTTTTCCTTTTTGATTTTCTGACTTCTTGACTTTGACTATCGACTCTCGTCTTTTGACCTTTTGACCCTTTGACCTTCCGACCTTTGACCATTGACCTTTTGATTTCCCATTTGACCTTCCATTTGTAATATGCCACGTCGTGCTTTGAGGATGCGGATTTTTATCCCAAACAAATGCCCCCAAATTTTCGACTAAGCTCATCTTAGGCGGGAATTTCTGTTCGCTTGGATCGTAGTCGGTTTGCATGATGATTGATTCTTTGATCCGACCATTCGTCCTAAACCCGAAGATGATGACACTCCGCAATTCACTCTATTCTTCCACAAGTGGTCCTTCCCCTTCTCCCCCGGAGGGAGAAAAAAGAAAAGTCTGGTGGGAACATGCCTTCGGGCAAGATACGTTCTCAAATTCTCCTGGTACTCATTTTCGCTTGCTCCCTCCTTCAGGATCCGCTAAACCTCGTGTGTCCGAGCAAGTAGCTGCTAGAAGGCGGGCCGTTGCTACTAGAGCGGTCTTCAAAAGGAAAGTTAGTTCTGTTTCTGCTGGCTTTGCTGGTTCTGGGAGAAGTCGTAACTCGTCCCATTTTTCAGAAGTTACTTTTGCAGAAAGTGAACCCCTGGTGGCAGATCTTTCTGAGTCTCACTCTTATTCTGCCCCCAGATTCATTGATGATGTTCCTGCTGGAGTGGTGCTCAAATTTCCGGAGGGCTTCGATACATCCAATCTTGTAGAGGACATGACTCTTCTGGACTAGCTGCTTCCTGGTCCCAGGTCCGCGCTAGAAAATAGTTCTCTGAAGGAGTTGGGTTTGATTTGCAAATTGCTGGCGGAGAGATCTGGTAAAAGACAAAAGCTTAGCGCAGATCTGGTGGAGGCACGAAGTGAGCTTGCCTGGGCCTTGGATGTCAATTCTTCCCTGTAGGGGAAGAGTGCTGAGCTGAAGAAGACTCTGAGGGATGCTTTAAGCCGGTTGGCTCTGAGCACTGAGATCTAGATGGTCAGAGCCTACTCTGAGGGGAAGCACGGGAACTGGGATTTGGCTGCTCTGAAGGAGAGGATGCAGGTGGAATTTCCCAACGGCTTCGATCTGGAGATGCTGGCCGATGAGGAAGGGGAAGCGGTGGAGGAGTCAGTTTCTTCCCCTCCAACAGCTCAAGGGGCGCCTGGTCCTGTGGTGACAACTGCGGATGCTGTGGTGATGGAGCCGCTCGCCTCTCTTCCTTCTGAGGAGAATATCTAGGCTGTTCAGCCTGTTACCTTTTGTTATCTTTGGCCCTGTGTGGCAAAAACAAAAATATTCTGTTAAAAAATTTGTTATGTTTCGAATTTTCTTTCTGCCCAAGGGGGCAGAATACCTGAATCCTCTTTCTGCTCAGGGGAGCAGAATCGTTTTGAACTTGTTTTTATGGTATTTGTTTGCTTACTCTGTGGTGCTTGTTCGTTTTGCTTGTTTTGTTTTGCTGTCAGCTGTTTGTATGCATGCCTTTGTCCGTATGGTCGACCCATGATGGTTGGTGGCCTGGGATTTTGTTTGCCCACTCAGTCGGAGGTGCCACGCTTTGCGTGGGTGCTGAGTGGCGCAGGGGACTTGTATTGCTCTGGTTGTAGACACTCAGCACAAGACGCACGCCTTCTGTAGAAATTATACACTCCACCAGATTGGTCACCAGTTTTGGTTGAAAAAACTGACGAAAGATGGTAAAGATGCAATGTTTGAAGGTATATGCGGGAGGAAATCAAACTTTTGAAAATATGTGAAGGAAGAAAATCCAATTTTGAAGACATATGAAAAGATAATCGAATTTTGAAAACGTATGAAAAGAAAATTAAATCTTGAAGACATGTAACAAGAGAATTAAATTTCGAAGACGTATGAAAAGGAAATTAAATTTTGAAGACGTATGAAAAGAAAATTAAACTCTGATGCAAAAGAAAACCGAATTTTAATGCAAAAAGAAAATCAAATTTTGATGCAAAAGAAAATCGAATTTTGACGACACAAAGGAGAGAGTCAAACTCTAAAGGCATACTTGAAGATAAAACATCTGACTTTCAAAAATCACGAAAAAGAAAGCAAAACAGATAGAAGGACAAAAGGAAAGTCAAACTCTAAAGGCATACTTGAAGATAAAACATCTGACTTTAAAAAAATCACGAAAAAGAAATCAAAACAGATAGAAGGACAAAAGAAAGGTTTAAATATATGTTTGCAAGGTTTGATAAGATGAAACCTGGTTCTGGTGGAGGTGTATCTGGCAGAATAGATGCCATGTTTCTGGCGACAGTGGCCCATGTTTCTGGCGGCAGCGGCCCATTTTCTGGTGACGTTGTTCCTGACGGCAGTGGCCTATGTGGTTCTGTCGGACCATAGCACCAAGGGGAGTTCCTCTGCCTATCTGCCCCCTGCATGATTTCCACATTCACCATTGTGGGGGTCATGCAAAACAACTTCTGCCTCCTCCTGACCCAGATACCTTAAGTATGGTCCAGCAAGTGATCTTCTTAATAGGATACCATCAATGAGGGTGAATTTGAAGCCTCTGATTTCCTTCTTATCTAATGGCAGAATGTCACGCTGTAGCCAGTCCTAGTAGGGTTTTCTGGGATTCCTTCTTGTTCTACTGAGGTGCTGCAGACTCCTGTTTCCTACAGCCATTGCAACCCCTAGTCTGATGAATTCTCCCCCTTCCCAGGCATCTTGTGTTCCTTTGGACCTTTACAAGTTGCTGGCTCCAGTACGTGGATGATGGGTATGGTGGAGACTACACCAGACTTGAACGTTGCCCCCAGGGTAGCTCGGGCGTCTGCTTCGGCATTCTGGTCCCTCGGGATTTGGTTGATTGAGAAGGCTACGAACCTAAGGGAGAGCTCATTTGCCACTTCAAGGTAAGACATATCATCTTGGAGTCCTTAGCTAAGATTAGAGCTTTGTGTTCTGCCTCGTTACTTGTTGTCCGGAACTCGCACCGCACTGCTTGGTCTATGAGATCCCCCTGAGGAGACTTGAGAACTAATCGTGCTCCAGATCCTCGCATGTTGGAGGCACCATCTACATTTAGCTTCCACACTTGTTCGCCTTTGTCTTCCTCAAGGAGGAGGATGTCTTTCTCTGCCTGTGTTTGCAGTGCTGGGCTAAAGTCGGATATGAAGTCTGCTAACGCCTGAGACTTGATCGCAGTCCTGGGAACAAATTTCATGTCGAAGCCGCTCAAGTGTATGGACCACTTGGCCATTCTTCCTGATAACTCGGGTTTTCTCATAATAGTTTTGAGTGGATAATTTGTTATTATAGAAATAACATGCAATTCAAGATAAGATCGAAGTTTATAAGACGCTGTAACAAGTGCAAGTACGAGTTTTTCAAGAAATGTGTACCTGGTCTCTGCAGGAAGCAGAGACTTACTGACATAATATACTGGGTGTTGCGCTCCCTCTTGCCCTCGAACTAATACCGCGCTAACTGCTACCTCAGTTACTGACAGGTACAGGAGGAGTTCTTCTCCAGGTTCTGGTTTTGGAAGCAGAGGTGGAGTGCTGAGGTAGTGCTTCAGCTCGCTGAACGCCCTCTCGTGCTCTGCTGTCCAATCAAACCTTTGTGCCTTCTTCAGGACGTCATAGAGTAGCCGACATCTATCTGAGGATCTGGAGATAAATCTCTCTCAGATCTGAAGGCCGTCTTCTCCTGGTCTGCTGGATGCATCTTGATCTGGTTGTACCCACTCCACGCATCAAGAAAGGTTAGCATTTCGTGGCCTGTTGTAGCATCCACTATGGCATCTATGTGCGGCAGAGGGAATGGATCCTTTGGGCATGCCTTGTTTAAGTCGGTAAAGTCAACGCATATCCTCCACTTGTCATTCTTCTTTGGGACTACCACCACATTAGATAGCCACTCTGGGTACTTCACCTCCCTGATTTTTCCAGTAGCCAGCAGACTGTCTACCTCCTGATTTATGACTTGGTTTCTCTCTGGGGCAAACTTCCTTATCTTCTGCTGGACTGGCTTGTAGCTTGGGTCCACACTTAGCCTGTGGGTTATAACGCTCGGATCTATACCTACCATATCATCATGCGACCAAGCAACACAATCCATGTTAGTTTTTAATAATTCAATGAGGTTTTGGCGGATATTACCTGTACGTTCTGACCCAACCAACACTTTCTGCTCTGGGGGCAGCTTATCCAGTTTGATTTCATCTACCTAAGTCTGAGGCGGTTCGATGCACTCCTCCTGAATGTGTTGGGTTTATGATTGCTATGCTGGATCATAAGTAACTCCTCTAGGATCTGAATCCTCCTCCAGCCTGATGACTGCCAATGCTCTTGTTTGCACCTCCTCAAATGTGGTGCATGGATACCTGGTGAGGTCCTTGTACAGCTCTGAATCCTGGTGGAGTCCCTGGCGGAAGGCTTCTATAGCGGATGCTATGTCACATCTGGGGATGGTCACTTTCTCCTTGTTGAATCTGTTGAGGAAGTCGCGCGTGGATTCTTCAGACTTTTGTACCACCCGGTACAGATCGCTGGTCCGCTTCTCCGGTTTTCTGCTGCTGGCGAATTGCTGGTTGAAGGCATTGAGCAGGTCAGCAGAGGAGGTGACACTCCGGTTGGGCAGATTAACGAACCACTGCAGAGCTGCTCCTGACAAAGTGGAGCCGAATCCCTTGCACATGCATACCTCCCTCAGGGGTCTTGCTGCTTTCTCCAGAGGACGTGGCATTCCAGGGATTTTGCTGATCAGATCCCTCAGCTCCTTTAGTTCTTGGTACTGCTGATCTGCAGCACTGTTTGTTCCTGCAAAAGGGTTAGAAGCAGGTGGGAAGAAACTGAAAGGGGGTACTCCCTGCCTGGGGCCCTCCAAGGTGGTGAATGCTTGGGGGAGGAGGCGGAAAAGATATAGCTACTGCAGGCTCAGGCCGCCATTCCGATGTCTGCTGAGGCGGGTTTCGGGACGGCCAAGTCACTTCAGGGTATGGGCTGGCGCCGGCGACCATAGGGTTAACTGTCACTTCTGGCGGCCATCCTGGTGTTTGCTGACTGGGGGTAGGTGCTTTTCCAAGATCTGGTGGGAGTCGATTGTTGACTGGGGTGCGCACTCCTGGTGAACTTACCGGCTGCCATCCTGACGTTTGGTGGACGGGGGTACCTGCAAGAGACAACAAGTTAGTTTCCTGCCTTTCGATATCGGAGAGAGTGTTACCTGGAGTTTGTTGGCTGTTGGGTGTGCGATTGTAGGGCAGACGGCCTGGTTCCTGAGGGTCGATGATTCTGCTGAGTGATGCCAATCCGAGCTCCAGCCTTGTGACTAATCCTGAGGGGATCTCCTGTTCTGGTGGATCTTCTGTTGGTGTCCGGCTCTCCAGGGATGTTTGCTTCTCCTGCTGGAGGTTTGATCACCATTGAAGTCTGGGCCCTGGGGTTCTGGGGGTGGTCCTTCTCCAGTGGGCTGAGTTGACGCTTCCAGGCTGCTGGAGGGACTTTGGCTAGATCCGGACATTACGATATGCAAGTCGTTTACTGCTGATTTCGGCTATAGGAAATGATCACTTTTCCCCACAGACGGCGCCAATTTGTTTTGGTAAAAATTTACCGGATTATCATTTTTGGAAGCGGGTTAAAGTGATCGGCCTATAATCGCGAATTAACGAAATAATAATGAATCTAGCGAACGAGGAACGACGAAAGAAAAAATCGACACACGGAATTTTGGTGACGCGGAAACCCGATGTCGAAAAAACCGCGGGGGTAGTCGGAATCCCACCAATATTTTACTATGACCAAAAGAATGACGAAATGAATATCGAGAGTACAAGTATTTGCGTTTGATAATAAATTATGGAGTATTATGCTGTTCTTTTTTGATGTAGCTTGATGGTAATGTCTTGAGAATGTCCCCCTTTGCCTCTGTTTGTTATTGTGCTTTTATCTCCTTCCTTTCCCTTAACCGTTGCCTTCCTCTTCTCCTGATTTCTCTCCTGCTCTGGTGGCACTACCCTGGAATCTAGAGGGTTGGTTATTTGACTGGGTCTTGTGCTTGGGGTAGGGTTACTTTGAGTAGTTGGCTGTCTTCGGCCCATTTCGGGGCTTGGATGCTCTCCGGCCCAATGCTACTGTTGGGTTTTACTTTGTTGATTGGTTGACTTTCTTCATATCGAATCCTTGACTTTTACGACTTTGGACTTTCCGAGTATTACTTCGTGATTTTTCCTTTTTGATTTTCTGACTTCTTGACTTTGACTATCGACCCTCGTCTTTTGACCTTTTGACCCTTTGACCTTCCGACCTTTGACCATTGACCTTTTGATCTTCCATTTGACCTTCCATTTGTAATATGCCACGCCGTGCTTTGAGGATGCGGATTTATATCCCAAACAATATCTTTCCATATTTGGGTCCTTAATGTGTGTTCTAGGGACACATGTTAGAAAAACCGTATTAACAATGACAGTTTCGTAAATTGCTCAAAAAAGGAAGGGACAAATTTTTCCTACATATAAATTACGCAAAAAACACTTAGTTGCCTTCTCTCTAGTTAATCAATTTCTTAAACTAATTACAAGCTAAGGTAATTAAACATGAGAATAATATAGCTTAATAGGGGACTAATCTATCTATACATAAATATAAAAAGTCATCCTTATGAGTTGCTTATGAACTCCTTTGCGTTTAACACGTGAGATCTAACAAAAAAAGCACTTCAAGATTACAATCTCACGCCTAAAAAGAACACTGATACTCTCTTCCTTTCACTAAGTTGTTCCACATTTTTTTTTAGAAATTTCACTGAGATGTGACTTTCCTTCTTAGTTAACAAAGCGATGAATTAACAAAGAGGTAATCAATAAGGAAAAGATGTTAGGGGGAGTCGGGAATCAGAAATCGGGTTCTATGAGTCTCGGAGTTATGGGTCGGTCACAAAGTTGATAGAGGGAGAATGTCACCTTTCGATTTCTTCACCCAACTTATCTAGATCCCGCTTTCGCGGTGAAAAAGGGTAAGTCAAGATAATTTCTACCCCGGATTTCCCGTCAAATGGTACGTCCCCAATCGAGGGATCTCTTACCCCGGGTTTCTCCAAATGATAGAAATGAGTCAAGGTCGATCTAGTTGGCCGGACTAAGTCAACAATGACACAAAAACCTCAAGCATGATAAATCAACAAATATGCAACCAAACCACAATTCCTTAATTCATATCACCCAAGATCTTCCTCCCTTAACCCCCTAACAAGTAAACTACTCACAATTCATGAAGGAAACTACAAAACCAATAACAATGGAGAAAATAACAAGAGCATGCATAATGATGAAAACTAGAGAAAATAAAACTAAAAGAACGAAGAAAATTACGATCAACAAAAGAAACTACAAGGCGATCTAAAAACAACACAAGTAAAATCAATGAAAACGATACAATAACGAAAGAGCAATATTAAATCTAATCTAGAGATGAGGGAGAGGAAGAGAGATATAACAACAATGGAGAAAGATAACAATAAAGAAGATGAAGATGCATAAAAATAAGAAGAAGCCTTGATGAAGAGAACAATGAGTTTGTCACTAATCCCTTGGTAATTGATATGGGTTAAATCGTCTCACCCAATCAAGATAAACCTAATGCTACTAACAAGAATATAGCGGCAAGTAAGATATCATATCCACAGGAAAACAATTAAAGATGTCTAATAACTATGTCGATTCTAAAATGCTATAAGCGGTTGATTGATGGAAATATATAAAAAAACTACTAAAATACGAATATGAATAAAGGATTCTAACAATGAGAGGAAAAATAAGGCCCCGGGTTCACGATGGATATTCGACAATTAGGCAACAACGATAATAAACACATAAACGTGCTAGTCGGCTATAATACGTTCTCTCGAATCGTATCAACCTAGGAAGGATCTAACGGGCTCTCGCAACTTATTAGACTCCCTACCAAATCGCGCGTGATCTAATCCTAATTCGGCTTTCGCACAGGATCTAGAATTTCCCAAACAGATTAAAATATTGTGGCCTTTAACAAATTAATCGACAAATAAAGCACGCGAAAATGGTACTACCATAATTATAAATTTAGTATTGAAGCAACATAATCGTATAATAATCCATCGATCCCCCTCGACCCTGGCAAGAAAATTGTCTATTCATGATAATTACGGAACAACACATCGCATACATAAAATTCATGATAAAAAGGGAAGCAAATAAATCTAACGATAAACAAACGAGAATCTAGCGAACTAAACGGAGTAACGAATTGTAAATAGAGAAAATTACGACGAACTATGTAATTCACGATGAAGATTGAAACATAACACTGTAAATTGCATAAAAGAATTTACCGAAATTGAGTACGAGTTGAAACTGAGTGCTAGAATGCTAAGGGTCACGTAGCTTTCTAATGTAAACAAATTCTAAGTTATGAAAAAGGTGCTATGCTAATACAAGTCTTCCCTTAGTTATACAAAATAGGCGGAAAAAGCTGAGTGTGCATGCCGGCCGGCTGGCAGGAGGCCGGCCACATGAAGGGGCCGAAGCACATGGTAAATTCAAGCTAAAATCGTCTATGTGTCACTTCAGCCGGCCCACAAGGGGCTTGTCAGGGCAGGGTGGCGCGCACATTGCCTTTGAAACATGTATTGGGCCGCTCTCGATGGCCCAATGAATCGACTCTTCTCAGGTTCTTCTTCGCCTAGACGTCCTAAAGCACGAGTTTTGTCTCGGGATCGTTCTTCTAACCAGATATGAGTGTAATGGCACATAAAGACCTGAATTCGTGTAGAATCTACAAAAACACTCACTCAAAGCAACATGTTAGAAGAAACGGCTCTAAAGAGCGCGTTCCGACCGGAAAAGACAGCGGAACCGAGGGAATAAAGCTATATAAACACGACACATCAAACTCCCCTGTACTGAACCCTTGCTTGTCCTCAAGCAAAACCCGCAAGAAAACAACTTATACAATACCGAAAAAAATCAAAGCAAAAAGTAGGCTTCCAAAATGCTCAAGTCCATCATAGCACACATCCAACCAAGTCTAAGAAACAAATTCTAAGACGGGGAAATAGGAAAAATAAACCATCAAGAAATGCACAACTACACCAAGAATAATATGTAGAAACCACATTTTCAACCAAAACCTTGCATAGGCTACTCACGGAGCCACTCAACGCTCAAATAGGACGGGTAAGTATATGTGAAATAAATATGAATGCGCTCAACTACTCCAACTCATGAAAGTATGCCCGCAATCTTGTATGGTGTTGACCTCTAAATTTTTACAAAACATGCTAAGATCACAAAGGGAGGCAAAGATGGTGATAACAAGGTAGAAGGTGAAAATCAATATGGTCATGTGAGAGGTTAAGGCCAAGCTAGTGAACTAACTAGTGCGATAATGCTCAACTAAAAAATTCTTCCACTACCATAAACAAAACATACAAGTCACCAATCAACGAGAAAGAATCCGGGGTCAAAAGAGGGTGCTCAAATTTCATCAAGAAAACGAAAAATAAAAGTAGCGAGGATAACAGTTTTTTTGGTTGTTTTGATTTTTTTCCTTTTTTTTTTCTTTTCGATTTTTTTTTTATTTGCTTTTTTTTTCACAGTTTGATGAAATTAGAAGCAAATATATACAATAACCAAAATTGACCCGGACAAGATCTACAAACTCCGTTGAAACAGAGTCAATCACATCCAAACGTCCATAAAAAATCTCCATATTCACACAATAACGAGAATAGAACGCACTAGGTGACCTACTCCATCAAGCTTGGCTAGGTAGGCAAATTTGATTTTGTAGTTCATTTTGTGAATTCTTTAAATTATGATCAAGGAGAGAAGAGAAAATGGATAGAAATGGATGAAAATGAGAATATTCCAAAAATGATCACTAGGCAAGTTAGTCAAAATATAGGGGAAAACACCATACTTATGCGTATTGACATAACATATTTCACGAGAAGACCTACACACAATCCTAAGTGGTAGCCAGGTATGAATGTACTGGTTACAGGAGGCTCTAAATCTCACCAATTTTTAGCTAAAGCCTAGATGCAAGGTTGGTCAAAATGGGAATCACAACTTACAGCTTAGTTGATTGAATACTTATCGATTAATTATTATTCCACATAACAAAGGTCAAATGAATGCCAATTAGAAACGAGTAGGTAGCCTAAAGAGTGCAAATTGTCATCATTGCTGCATAATCAGTATCATAGACAAACACTAAGATTCAAGAAAATAAAACTAATGAAATAGTAAACTCCCCCACGCTAGACTCGACATTGTCCTCAATGTCCATATCATACAGACTCAAAATTGGTGGGGGGACACAAATAAAAAATTGAGGATAGAGAAAAGATATACCAATTATGTACACGGAGAGGTAGCGGAATCAGTAATCCGCTACTAATCATCATCATCATCACCAAAATCATCATCCGCCATATCATCATCTGCAGCAGCCCCGGAACCAGACGCACCACCCATATACCAACTACCCCCCCTGATATTCACTAGCGGCTCCAAAAGCAGGGCCCATCGGGGCACTAAAATAATCAGTGTGAAGATGGAAGCCACCATGAATCGAAGGGTCAGTATAACCACCCACGGGCCACGAAAAGTATGAAGGATAAGGGCCCTGTGGTGGCACAACATCATGCGTAGCATAGTCATCATAAATGGGATACATCCCGAGGCACTGATCTGCATATTACCTGTCTAAGCGAGCATGAGCAGCAGCGGTGTCGGCACGAGTCTCCGTGCAAAGGGTATCCAAATCAGAACGGGAAGAACCGGTACCCAGCTCCATGCGCTCCATCCATGCAATAAGATCGGGGTGGAGGGGGCATACTGGGGTGGAGGAGGGGGCTACTCATAAGTGGTGGTGGTGGGGTCGGAAGTAGGCTGAGATGGACCAGGCTCAGAGGCAGGCTGGAAGGTGCTAGGCTCGCTCTTAAGACGACGAGTATAGGTAACATCATGCGAGGAAGGAAGAGAGCTGGGGGCAGCAACGAGTAATAAATAATTAGGATGATCAACCTCAAGTGGCAAAACCGACCCGGCTTGCAAAATGATAGTCGCCTGCTCATTAACGAGCCATGCCCAACAATTCTGATTCCTCGAAGATATCCAGTTAAGAGAAGCCAAATATCGGAGGCTAAGGGTAATCTCGCCCGGGACTGGATTATGATCCGCTTCGCGAAAAACGGTCATCAGAAGAGCTAAGTGCGTGACTAACCCGCCTATATATATAGGAACATCGGCAACGACCATAGAAATTCTCCTAAACTGGAGGACGAGGTGATAGGCAATATTAATATGCCACACCTTCGGCTTACGCCGCAAATACGAGCCTAGAATAAACACCTCCTCGGTGCGTACATTATGTGGCTCCTTTCTAGCAAAAATCGTTCACCCCATAAACCTCTGCCACACCTTAATAACCAGATTATGAATATGGTTTGAACTCATATGCCCCGCGGTAGTGTACGGGGCATCAGCAATACACTCCCAAAAATCACCCACCCTAAAGTTAGCATGCTCGGGTGGTGTACGGTCCTAATAATCCTTAAAATCAAAATAATCCCCAAACTGTTTCAAACTTAGCTCAAAACTAGTATTCAGTACACGGAAACCAACAAAAATCGCACCTTACTGTCTATTCTTAGTCATTTCAAATGAACTCAGAAATTCCAACGTAAGCTGAGTATACGTATTATAACGCATCGCAAATAATGTACTCATACCAAGACCTTTAAACAAAAGTTCTAAAGCAGAATCTAAGCCCAAAGTTCTCATAGCATCATAATCGATAAAACCTGTAGGAACAATAGACCGTTTTCTCAAATTCTGAAATCGTACCTATTGGTCAATAGTGGTAAAAATTACACCTGGAAAAACTGGGTCGGAAGAAATGTCGGGCTGAGCATGGTCGTTTTTGGTGCGCTAGTTACGAGAACCCATCCCGAATCAGCAAGTAGCAGTAATATTTGGGAAAGTTAGGGAAATTTTGAGGAGAAAGAGTTAAGAAGAGGAAGGAGATGAAGGCTAGGAAATTTGAAAGGGGATGAGAGAGAGTCAAGGGGCGGACGAATGAATGAAACTCACGAGAAAAATTGAGTTTGGGGGGGTACTGTGCGGTCCGGCCGGTATGGACCGGCCGCCGGCTGGCCGACCTGGTGCCCTTCTTTTTTTTAATGTAAATAACTTGTCTCACAGCCGGCCGGTATGGACAGGCCCCCGGCAGGCCGGCCGGACTGCCCAAATCTTTTTGTCTTTGAGATTTTGCTCCACTTTTTCTCTCTTTTTCCATGTGCCTCGGCCCCTGAAGTCAATAGAGGGCTTGGGGGCAGGCTAAGGTGCATAATTCACTCATGTAGAACTCGAATCTATCTCGTACCTCAGCCCCTAGATTCAATAGGCCCCCTAGGCCTAGGCTGAGGTGACCTGCTATATTATCACAACCACGGTGACTTTTTTCCTTCTTTTTTTTTCTAATATCTTCAATTCAAGTCATTTCCGATGATTCTGCACATCTCCAAAAACATTAGTTCCTCCTCTCGTCCTCACTAAGACAACTAAAGGAAAAAATATAATTAAAACGAGAATGAGAAAAATTATTTACATACAGGGGCTGCCTCCCGGTAGCACTAGTTTAGAGTCCCGCACGACTTGATGAGCATAAGTTTTTAGTGGGATGAGGGAACGGGATGAAGTTGTACAACTTTAATCGCTCCAACTTGAGCACCTTCATGATATAATTTCAATCGTTGACCATTCAACTTGAAACGTTCACCTGAATCACTCTCGACTTCAATCGTGCCAAATTTACCAACATGGGTGACGGAAAAAGATCCGGACCAACGAGATTTCAATTTTACGGGAAACAACCAGAGTCTAGAATTGAACAATAATACCTTATCCCCCACGTTGAATTCACGATGAAGGATATGCTTGTCATGCCACCGCTTGGTGCGCTCCTTGTAAACCCGAGCACTATCATAGGCACCAAGATGGAATTCTTCTAACTCATTCAGCTGCATGAGTCTCTTCTCCCCACTCAACAGCGGGTCCAAGTTAAGCTCCTTGATCGCCCACCAAGCCTTGTACTCGAGCTCGACGGGTAAATGACATGACTTGCCATAGACCAATCGGTAAGGTGAAGTACCAATAGACGTTTTAAAGGCGCTACGATAAGCCCATAATGTACCATCTAGCTTAGAGCTCCAATCCTTTCGAGCTTTTGACACAACCTTCTGCATAATAGACTTTATTTCCCGGTTAGATACCTAGACTTGCCCACTCGTGTGAGGGTGGTAGGCAAGACCGGTACGGTGAGAGACAACGTACTTAGCAAGAAAAGCATCAAGGCGCTTCTCATGAAAATGGCTTCCACCATCGCTAATAATCGCCCTTGGAACACCAAGCGGGGGAAAATAGTCTTTTTGAATAGAGATATTACCGTTCTAGCATTATTAGCAGGAGATGCTACCGCCTCCACCCACTTGGAGACATAATCTACCGCAACCAAAATATATCGGTTGCCCTTGGATGACGGAAACGGGCCTCGATAATCTATACCCCAGACATTGAAAATTTCTACCTCGAGAATCCCATTTTGAGGCGTCTCATGCCTCCTAGAAATATTACCGGTCTTTGACATGCGTCGCAAGACATAATAAAGGCCTGCGCATCCCGAAATAAGGTTGGCCAATAAAAACCCTACTGGAGGACCTTAGCCGTGGTTCGGCTCGGTCCATGATGACCACCATATGGCGATGAATGACAACTCTCTAAAATTCCTCGAACTTCCCATTGAGGGACACATCGACGGAAAATACCATCAGCATACTCCTTAATTAAATAAGGGTCATCACAGAAAAATTGTCGACCATCATGTAGAAATTTTTTCTTTTGCTGATAAGATAGATCAGAAGGTAATACCTTGCCAACTAAGTAATTAGCATAATCTGCATACCAAGGACCCTCGCTTTCACTGGTGGTTAAGGCCATAAGGGAATCATCGGGAAAAGAGTCATCTATGGGGATGACAACTCTTTCCTCCTCAACTCTTAGCCTCGATAGATGGTCCACAACGGCATTTTCCGCTCCCTTCTTATCCCGGATCGATAAATCAAACTCATGGAGTAGTAAGATCCATCGAAGTAGTTGGGGCTTCGCTTCTTTCTTAGGAAGGAGGTACTTAAGAGTCGCATGATCGGTGAAAACAATGACTTTCGATCCAACCAAGTAGGTTCTGAATTTTTCCAAAGCATACACTATAGCTAGTAATTCCTTCTCGGTGGTTGCATAATTAACTTGAGCATTATCAAGCGTTTTACTAGCATAGTATATATAGCATGCAAGACCTTGTCCTTCTTTTGGCCCAAAACCGCTCCCACAGCATAATCGTTTGCGTCACACAATATCTCGAAAGGCAAATTCCAATCCGGTGACTGAATAATCGGAGCAGAAATGAGGGCTTGCGTAATCCTGTTAAAAGCTTCCACACACTCATCAGTAAAACCAAAAGGGGCATCCTTTAGGAGCAATTGTGTAAGTAGCTTAGCAATTTTCGAAAAGTTCTTGATAAAGCGGCGATAAAATCCCGCATGACCAAGGGCAATTGCTCAATCACTTGCACTTTTGCTTTATCCACCAGAATGCCCTTCTCGGAGACCACATGACCCAAAACTACACCCTCAGTGACCATAAAATGGCACTTTTCCCAATTCAAGACCAAACTAACCCTGACACATCGGTTTAAAATGGTATCTAAGTTAGCTAAACAAGCCGAAAAACTCATACCATAGACACTAAAGTCGTCCACAAATACTTCCATGATGGACTCGATGTAGTCGGAAAAGATGCTCATCATGCATCTTTGGAAAGTGGCCGGTGCGTTTCATAACCCGAATGGCATCCTGCGATATGCGAAAGTGTCATAGGGATAAGTAAACGTAGTCTTTTCTTGGTTAGCCGGGTGTATCGGGATTTGGAAAAATCCCGAATATCCATCTAATTAGCAAAAATACTTGTGAGAAGCTAGCCTCTGAAGCATTTGGTCGATAAAGGGTAATGGGAAATGGTCTTTAAGTGTAGCGGTGTTCAACTTTCTATAATCTATGCACATTCTCCATCCCGTCACGATTCGTGCAGGGATTAATTCATTCTTCTCATTCGCGACCACAGTAGTCCCTCCCTTCTTAGGTACAACTTGTACCGGACTCACCCATTTTGAATCGGGAACCGCATAAATGATTCCTGCATCCAACAATTTCATAACTTCCTTTTTAACAACCTCTTGCATATTCGGGTTCAACTTACGTTGACCCTGGACACAAGGACGATGACCTTTCTCAAGATTAATTCTATGCATACAGAAATCGGGACTGATTCCCTTCAAGTCATCAATACTATACCCCAAAGCTTTCCTATTTTTCTTCAAAACAACTAACAAATCAGAAAGTTATTGCTCAGTTAAGTCAGCACTTACAATCACGGGGAAGCTCTCGGTATCGTCTAAAAAGGCATATTTTAGGTGAGACGGAAGTGGCTTACGCTCCGGAACGGTTATGTCTATGGCAAATGAGGTGTGTACGATGTTGGTTACATCGACACCTTGCTCCTCCGTAAGCATCCTTCCTTCTAAAGCAGCTTCGAAAGCATCAATGACAGCAAAATCAACGGAAGCATCACCTGCACACGCTTCCAAACATATCAAAGCCTCTAAGGGGTCCCGTATAAGGGACGCCTCCATAGAATCATGAACTAAAACATCAACAACATCTTTCATTCAACAAGAATCCGTTACCATCAGGTTCTTAAGTGTACTATCCAAGCAGAAAACAATGGTGTGTCCACCCATTTCCAAAGTCAATTTACCGTTCTTGATATCGATCAGCGCCGACGGTGTGCAAAAATGGCCTACCCAAAATTATGGAAAATTGAGTGTCCTCGGCCATGTCAAGGACGATAAAATCAACCGTTGATAAAAAAATTCCAACTCTAACGAGGACGTCTTCTAAAACTCCCAAAGGGCGTTTTATGTAACGATCCGCCATTTGCAAAGTGACACTATTACACTTAAGAGGACCCATATCAAGTTTTTCACAAACGGAAAAAGGTATAACACTTACACTAGCACCTAAATCACACAAAGCCTTATCAATCGATAAGGTGCCAATAGTGCAAGGAATCGAGAAACTACCGGGGTCCTTTAGCTTTGATGGAGCTTTGTTCTGTAAAAATGCACTACACTCTGCAGTAAGAGCGACGGTTTCTACCTCACCAATGCTTCTCTTCCGAGTCAAGATGTAACACCCCTGATTTTATAAATTAATTAAATTAAAATTTGGTTCGTATTTTTATTTTTACGATTTAATTTGTAATTCTCAAAACTATTATAAAACGAATTTATCGTTTAAGTCGTTTCAAACTCGTAAAATTCTATTTGTCTCGGAAATTCTTATATTTAAAACCTATTTTTATTTCTATTTCGATTCATTTTATACATTTAATTTAATTCTTGTCGAAAATCTATTTCGACGATTTAAATTCTAAATTATTTTTATTTATTTATATTTAAACTCGAATTTCTATTTCGGCTCGAAGCTCATTTATTTTAAGTTTCGTCAAAATATTTATTTTCTTTCCTCGAGAAATCAATTTAATTCACTTTATCGAAAATTTATTATTTATCGGGAAATACTATTTCATCGTCTAATTATTTATTTCTGTAAGATTCGTTTCCGTCTCAAATACTTTACTCACTCATTTTATTGACGGTCCGATTATTTATTAAATTTTATTAACTCATTTTAATCCGATTCATGGGTCAGTCAACTTATCGTTACGGAATTCGTTTAATTCGTATTCTAAACCGATTCATTTAATTAATCCGTCTTATTATTATTATTATTATTATTATTATTATTATTATTATTATTATTATTATTATTATTATTATTATTTGGTGGCCACTTGTTGCATTTCACCTTCGCAATTCATCACGTTCTTTCCCCCACTTACATTATTTTCCCCTGCCTCTTTGCTTTTCCCACCGCTTCAACCTTATTTGGTTCAACTCCCCATTTCATGATTCATTTGACTGATTTGCTCTTCTCCTCCTCTTCATTCACCTCATCAAACCGCATCCCCTCTACCTCCTTTTTACTTCTTCTTCACGCCTATTCGTCTCTCCCTTCTTCTTCATTTTCGATTTGTCTCCTTCTTCTGCTGTCGTTTTTGTCCTTCCAGTTTTTGCCATTGATGCTACGCTGATCTTCTGCTGTTGCTGCGTCTTGGATGGTAAGATTTTGTCGTGGGTCTTACCGATAAATAAATAACCAACTAATCCTAGTGGGTATCTAGGGTAAGTCGGGTCGTTTCCACGAAGACGGTTAAGTAATGTCTAGACTAAGTCGACCTAAAAATGAGACTAGGCTACCAAAACAACACAAAGATGAAGAGAATTGGTAAACTATGTGTGGACATGACATAGGTCCACCACGACGCGGCCACGCGCGGGTTTGGGGAGACGAATGAATCTTCATATGAGATGGTCAAATTGAAATTTAAGTCGAAGTTGGAGTCGCCACCGAATTTTGTGGTTATTCGGAACCGTTTGAGCCCACTCTATGTCGTAGTGGGCCGTATACAAAATACGGCCCATTTCCGATGTGAGAGTTTATTGGGTTCGTCCCTTTGCATTTGATACCGATACCGACTTGATTGGATACCGTGTATTGAATGACTCTCGTTGCCAATGGTTTCGGATGTCCGGAAACCGAGGTTCTGAGTAAGGGGTGAGGGTACGTGTTGGGAAGTTCACAAAGAACACCCAACCCCGCCCGCACATTAGCGGCCTCTACTAGGATATCAAATGATTTTTTAATACGCGCGTTAGTAATACGATGAATGATATGCAAACATTGTTTTCCTAACCATGCGAGGAATTGAATGAGTTGCTAAGTCGATTTAATGCATGAAAATTATCGTCAAAGTTGAATTTAGCACGTGAGATTCGTTTTAGTATAATAAAACAAATGAGAAAAAAAAGGTGAATTTGCTACAAAAGATGAACAAACAAGTTAGTATCGGTTTGTGAAAAATAATATAGCAAATATAATAAATATACGAGATCGAAAAAATATTAGTCGAAATCTGAAAGATATTGCTAAAAGACGCGGTTTTGTATTAAAAACGAAGTTCGAAAAGTATGAAAAAAAGAAGATCGCGTCGTGTTTCTCAGCCGGCCGCGCGGCTCGCCCCGGGATGCCGGCGGGTCGCGTGACGGGCTGTTTTCAGAATCGGTTTTTTGAAAATTCGATGCTTTTATTAAATCGCGTACAAATATTGCATAATTTGTACTCGATCTAATATTTTCGATATTCGTTATATTCGACATTCGATTATGTAATCGATATCAAATACTCGGAATAGTTTTAAAAAAGATATAAATTATAAGAAATTGTTTCGTAGAATAATGAAAAAAGAATGAACGAAAAAAGGCTAAAAAGGAGACTCGGGTTTCAAGCCCGTGCGCGAGTCGCCTGGGAGGGGGGCGACTCGCGTGCGGGTCTATCCCGGTTCCGTTGTTGTGCGAAAATTGCTATTTTGATAAATCGCGTACAAATACGAATTAATTTATACTCAATTTATGTTTTCGATATTCGTCGTATCCGATATTCGATTATGAAATCGATATCGAATATTCGGAATGGATTAAAAAAAGTTTTGTAAAATTGTTTGAAAAAATAATTTGAACGAAAAAAATGTTAATTCTCTCCGCGTTCGAAGTCGTTGTATTTTGTAAAAAAAAAAATGTAACGATTTTCTTAGCTTCGACGAGATTTAATTTAATTCCTTTAATACGATATTCAACTATAGAGTTGATATTATATTTTTAGGAATGTTTGTTATACGAAAATAGTTTTAATAATATCGATATTAGAAAAAAAAAACGACGAACGTCCGAAATAAAAGGACGACGCATGACCCATAAGAAACGGACGAGAAAATAAAAAAACGAGAGGGAGAAGAGAGAAAAGAGAGAAGACGGGTTTGGTTACACCCTCAACCTACATGTTTTAGTTTACTCGGATCAGAACTCGTCGGAACGTGGCTTGGGCACGGGAGCGTCGAGTGGATGTCGGTGAGTTGTGGTGGCTCGGTTTGGAACGTGAAGGGTGTCGGGTCTAGGGGCCGGTTTCCTTCGGGTATAATATCAGTTTCTCGATGCTAAGTTTTATGCTTATGAGTGTATGTGTATGGATGCCGATCTCTATATTTTTATATGCTTGATGAATGTATGGGAATAATTGATGTCTCATTGTTGTGTATGCAAGGGGCTATTTATAGGGAGTTCCCGACCTTGGCTAGGAGAGGTGTCTTGAGTTAGAACTACCGCTTAGGATAGGAAATATAAGAAGTAGAGAGGAATGCAAATTCCTCTTTCTTGTTGGAGAAGAAAGAGAACCAGCTGGTTGGTGAAGTAGTTCGGCCGAGTTCAGCTTGGCCGAGTCTCTGATTCGGTTTCCGGATAGAATTCCTACCTGAGATCGAATTCTATCCTCAAACGGATTTGTTTAATATTTCGTGTAGCTGATTTTTGTGGTGTTGGAGTCCAAACCGGACGTGTGAGGTGTCACGGATGGTCCGTGTGTCTCGAGAATATCTTTGACCGGGTTTTGACTCGGTCGCTAAAAGACGGTTTTGCCCCTGGTGTCGGAATCGACCCAAATTAGTCTTATTTGACTCGAAACGACCCACTGGGCCTGATTTTTAGGTTGGTTTTGTGAGATATGTACTCCGTAAAAAGCCCAAGCCAAATGCCAATGATTTTGAGCCCGTTCTTGAGTATGTTAAAGCATGTTTACGTCCGATCATCATCGGGTGTTTGTCGGAAACTGCTATAGACACCTGACGGTCAAAATGTGGGTGTCTACACTATGATGGTTGAGGAGGATGAGAATGGACTAACAATATACTATGTATGACATAAACTAAATGAAACAACTAAGATTTACTAAACAATGGAACTAGAGAAATAATGGCTATCTAGAAGGATGAATCAAATAGGGGAAAGAGTAGGGTTAGGTCAGGTTCATAAATGTGGTAGGGTAATTGGGTGATCAAGGGTGTAGGTGCCTCCTAGTTACTAGAGTCGGTTTGCGCTCTCGCGTCAAAGCCTAGGTCAAGGTCGGTTCGCGCTCTCGCGTCAAAACCTAAGTCCGTACTCTCGTGTCAAAGACTATACCCGAACACAACCACAAACTAGTCAAACAAAGAGAAGAAGAGAACAAGTATGAAAAGCATTGGCCACTACTACCCACACAAGCAATACAACAAACACATGGTGTGCCCAATATGTGACTAGCAACAAAGATTCAACCTTTTCACCTAATCAACCCTAATCACCCATAATCCACACTTAATCCCCCTACTAACCCCACAAGGAAACTACTCACACATTATGAAACTAACTCTAAGACTAGCAAGAGAAATCAACATAATAATCAAAACATCCATTAAGAACAAACAAGAACAATGAACAAAAAGTAAAGATTCAAACTTGCAAGATTATCAAGGATTAAAGGTAAAGAGGAGAAGAGGATTATACCAAACTAGCAAGAATATGAAAAGATGAGAACTTGCATTAATAAGAAACCCAAACAAATCTCCAAGTTTGTCCAACTTGGAAGAATCTTCAAGAATCCCTTAATACAAGACTAAATGCTAGAGTAAGCTAAGATTAACTAAGGATTAATAAAACTAAACTAGAGATGAAGAGAAGCTAATTAGGGTTTTGAATGCTTAAGAGAGGCCTAAAATAATCTAGGGTAATGTAGGATAGTTAAATAATACAAGGAAGGAGTATTTATAAGGTTACAAGAATGAAGGAGAAGAAAAGAATAAAAGTCGTGCTGCAGCTCTGCCATCCCGACCGGGACGAGATGGTCCCGACCGGGACGGACCCAGAACAGAACCAGTTGCTTTTACACACTCCTTCCCGGTCGGGAAGGCATTATCCCGCCCGGGAAGGACCTTGTAGGCCTCCATTATGATCTTTTTGGTCCCTCCTTGCTTCTCATGGGCATCTCATCGAATCTCGGGGCTCGGGATCGGGTCCCAAGGTCTCGGGATCGAATCCAAGGCATCGAGTGATCGTTTCTTCACCTCGTTGGTTCCAAAAAGTGCATGAAACGAGTCGAAATCGTTCCAATTCTTCATGAATGGTCTCGGGAACCTGAAACGAGCTAGAGGAAGCAGAAGTAGCCCATAAACCGCTCCCAAGGAGCGATTCCACAAGGAAAATGGGACCAATACACAACAAATTAGGCACTACAAACTACACTTATCAACTCCCTCACACTTAACCCATGCTCGCCCTCGAGTAAGCACAAACTAATTACTAAACTAGCCGAGCGGGTATTAGCGCACACAACGCCCTTTCAACTCAAGCGAGTACACATTAGAGGAAAAGTGCACTCCGCAAGGCAAGTAAGGTCTTGCGACAAAACTGTAGATGCAACCGGACACAAAAACACATAAACAACAAACACACAAGCAAACAAGTAATCGGTTGCACCCAAAAAGAAATAAATACCGCCTCCCTCTAAAAAGCGGTGAAGGAAACACCGGTTAAGGACTCAAGGCAAGTGACAACGTTCCTAAGCTAATCATACAAATAGAAATGAACTAAACCCTAATAGTATGACAACAAAGGAATAAGAGCTTTGGTAACTTACCTAGGTCCTCCTAACCTTCTAAGAACATACTACGGGACGATTCGCGGGATGGAAAAAGAATGAACCACGGTGTTAGTCGACACTGTAGGTAAGTGAGGCCCCGCCCCCTTAAGCGATGATCCAAGAGGGTCGTCCCATGTTCAAAACCGCTTAACTAATCCAAGTAAAAAGGTGGATATGATTGCAGAATGAGGGAAGACCGACCATTGCCGCTATCATCCTTCCTAGGGACTCGGTCCTTTGGTAGGCTCTTCACGGTAATAGTCGTTAAAAGGCTTATTTTGAGAGGTGAGGGTTCTTTTTGTGAGACGGTTTTCCTTTGGCATTTTTCTTTCTTTTGCACTTTTTTGCTTTGTGTGTTGCTATGCCTTTTCTTTTTCATCTTTTGTATTTTATTTTTGGCTTTTTGTGCCTTTTCTTTTTCTTTAATGTCTTCTTTCTTTCATTTTATTTCATTTTCTTTTCTTTGCCCTTTTTGCTAGATTTGAGTTGTAGGCATTTCTTTTTGCAACTAAGAAAGAGAGATTTCATCAAATTGCAAATTTATTTTGTGGATATGTGTAGGAGGTAGGGGAATGGATATGTCGGGGGTCGCGATCCCTCTTCAAACCCACAAAAAGGGGAATAACTTGGACTAATCGAGCAGTTTCAAACACGGTCACCTAAGGGGCGGGACTCGGCAACCAAGGCCTTTTCACACCGTGGGTGGTCATAATGGTCAAAATGCAAATCCCGTAGTAAATCCCTAGTAAGCTAGGTGGACTCAAGGTAAAGAACCAACGAAATCATTGATTTAGGGTCATTCTACTAGACTAAAGTCCAAGACTCGATTCATACTACTAGAAAGGGAAAGTAAACACTTGCACACTAGCCTCAAAACCGGGTTTTCGAAAACCTTTTACACACAAGACACAACTACACAACACAAAACAAAGACATGACGAAAACGAAAGGAAAAAAGACAAAGGCAACAAAAACAAAACATAACAAAACAAACACATAACGAGACAAACACCACCCCAAATCTCCAAATAAGCAACCAAACAACCACAATCCTTCACAAAGCTCCACCCGAGCATACCTAATCACAAATCTCCTCCAAACATCACAAGAGATAAAGAGGAAGAAGGGATAAAAGGGCGTTACCGGATGTCTTGAAAGCACTCCAAAGCTAACGGTGATTATGCAACCTATAAGGAAGAAGGGAGGCAAAACACGCACAACAAAACAAATATACGACACAAGGACACAAAAGGATAACAAACAAAAGAAAATCTTTTTGATTTTTGTGAAATTGTTTCAAATTTTTAGGGTTTTTAAAGATTTTTCGAAAAACAAGGAAAATAAAACTAACTACGGTAGGATATCGCTCCCCCACACTTAAACCGAGCAATGTCCTCATGCTCGATCGTAGTATGTGGAGACACCAAAAACAAAAGGGAAACTACGAAAATAAAGCTAGAAATCAAAACGAAAAGTGGAGAAAAAGGGTAGAAATTTGTCCGGCCGGGGTGTAGTCAAGTCACCATGGGCCGAGACGAGAAAAGATATGGATGGGGGAAGAAATAAAAAGAAAGAAGTAAAAAGGAAATGGAGGGGGGGGGGTGAGGACTAGGTGTAATCAAGTCACCTAGCCCGGATTCCGCCTAAATCCGACGAAATCCTACAAAAAGGGTGAAAAACTTGTAAAACTGAATTTTTCAAATGACTCTCGATGTAGTCACATCATCGAGAGTCGGGAGCAACAACTACCAAGGCCTCGAAGGCCACCATGACACCATGACACAAAAGTGTATAAGGGAAGGGGACAAACAAGGGAAAACAAGCAACAAAAAACGGAAAAGAAAGGATAGTTGCCGTACCCATCGGTTAGCAACTCACTCGCTCCATCGTCTCAATGATCAATATAGGCACTTTGCTTGTCTTCTTCATTGTTAACCCGCTTCAAACTTGATAATAATGCATGGTTGAGGTAGTAATGGTATGAGGGGGGTGGGATTTGATGTGAAACTCGGTGTAAAGTGAAGAGAAAATGAGGTGAGGGTATGTAAATGAGGTATATGGGTTATATGATATGGGCAAGGATAGGAAGGGAGGTTGGGAGGGGGTATAAAGTGGTTGGGTGGGCTTTCATGACCAAGAAGAGGCAAAAGGAGGAGCAGGGGACCACGGTCGGGATGGATGGTCCCGGTCGGGATGCCTCAACCGTCCCGATCGCGACGGCTTCATCCCGGTCAGGATGGCACTCAAGAAAACTCCATTACTTGCCTTCTCATCCCGATCGGGATGGCTCCTTCGCGGTCGGGATGCCTCATCCTTCCAGGTCGGGATGCTCTCTTCCCGGTCGGGAAGAGTCTTCTAACTCTCCACAACCCCAAAAGCTTATCCAAAGCTTCAAAAACCGACTTCCTTTGCTCACAATCCAAGCTCTATCCACAACCATTCCTCTCCTTGATTCATCTTCACTTCACACCTAACAAATAAGCTCAAAAAATTCATCATAATCCCTCCCTCACATCGCTCATCAAAAATACCAAGTTACAAGAATTCACAAAACACAAAGGAACTAAAAGAAAGAGATATATATACAATGGGACGGTTCTTTTGGAACTCCGTCAAACCAAGGATGGTGCATTCTTCAATTCTTTTTCAACAACACTATAGCCAATCCCATCACCATCAATGGCACGAAGTAACAAATCGAAGGCTCTAGCAAAGTCTTCAATCAAGCTTGTGGTGTAACCATCCATACTACAAGGCTCTTCACAACCTTGTCTTGACGTTCCCGGGGCATCCCGATCTACTAAGTTCAATGGCTTGAACTAGTACTTTCGATCCTTCGGTATATACCCAAACGTCCACCTATTCTTATGTGGCTCCAAGGGAGGCTCATCTTTCTTCTTTTCTTGGCACTTGTCTTCAAACTCATGATATGGGCACTCATCCGCCCCAAGCTCGGAATCATCATCATCAATTCCATAGAAGTCATTCTTCAAGCTTTGTCCCGATTCTTCCCCTAGATCGATGTCTTTCGTGGCGTGGATCATATTGCAAGACTCATCATTAGTAGGCGAGGTGTTGCCTTGGAGGTCGAACACGAGCTTCTCTTCGCCTAACTCAAATGTGATCCTACCATTCTTTACATCGATCATAGCACCGGCGGTATGTAGAAATGGGCGCCCAAGGATAATGGGAGTGATAGCATCTTCCGGCATGTCGAGCACTAGGAAGTCGACCGGAACGAAGAACTTCCCGATTCTTATTGGCACATCTTCTAGCATTCCCAATTATCGGTTGAGTGAACTATCGGCCATTCGGAGTGTAATAGAAGTGCACTTGAGCTCCTTCATTCCAAGGCGCTCACAAATAGAGTAGGGAATGATGCTTACACTCGCACCCAAATCACATAATGCTCTCTCAATCTTGAAGTTGCCAACGGTGCATGGGATCGAGAAACTACCCGGATCCTTCAACTTGGGAAGCATAGAACCTTGAATAAGCTCGCTCACCACTCTTGTGAACGCAATCGTTTCTTCCTTGTCGACGGATCTCTTCCTAGCCAAGATTTCCTTCATGAATCTTCCATATGCCGGGATTTGGGTAAGTAGCTTGGTAAACGGGACACTCACATCCAATTTCTTCACAATATCTAGGAACTTGTCAAATTGAACATCCACCTTAGTCTTCATTTGCCTTGTTGGGAAAGGCAACTTGATATGGATCTTGTTTTGCTCAATAGGGGTAGACTTTTCGAATGACACTTTCCTTTTTCCCTTGTCTTTTCCTTGAAGTGGGGGAAGCTTGTCTTCATGGGGTTTCTCAATCTCCCATAAGATTTGCTCCTCCATTGGATCTTCCATGCTTGAGTTTTCTTGAGTTCGTGATGCAACTTTCTTCATTGCTTCTTGCATTGGTACTTGCTCACTAGGGAATAAGGGGGAATCATAAGATGCAACACTCCTCGTTTTAATAGCATTTACATGCTCAAATTTCAGTGTTTCACCTTGAGGAGGTAGTTGCCCCTTTTGTCTTGAAGAGCTTCCCGAAGCAACTTGAGATATTTGAGTCTCAAGCATCTTCATATGAGCATCTCTTGCTATGTTATCCCTTTGAAGATGAGCAAAGAACTCTTGTTGGTTTCTTGCCATCTCCATTTGGCTTCTTTGTAATTCTTGATTACTCCTTTGCATATCCATCACAGATTTTTGCATGTTGAAATCTCGAGGTGGAGATTGTGGATTGTGCGGAGTATCGATTATGGCTAGAGGAATACCATAGTCATAAGTAGGAGACCGGCTCCTTTGCTTGATTTGTTGTTGGGTACCTTGAATTGCTTGTTGTTGTTGACGGTTCCCTTAGAACCCATGAGAGTTGCCTTGATTAAGGCCTTGATTTTTGCCTTGGTTGTTTTGATATCCTTGATTGTGTTGGTTTCCTTGAAAACCACCTTGATTGAAGTTCCCTTGTTGGAACCCTTGATTGTTGTTGAAATTACCTTGGTTATGTTGCTTGAAATTGTTGAATGGTCTTGGATTACCCACATAACCTTGGTAACCTTGATTGTTATCCCTTAAGGGAGGTGGAACATAGGGACGGGGTTGTAGAGCTTGTTGATTGGAAGCTTGGAACATATTAGGATAGGAGGCACCTTGCTTGAACGCTTGAAAGGCGTTCACTTGCTCAATACTCCCCCGACAATGTATAGGCTCATGTCCAACTATCCCGCAAGTATCGCACATCGCATAATAAGGTGTAGGAGTCACAACTCCCAAAGCATTAATTTCATGAATCGAGTGTTGGTTGGTGGAACTAGAGCTTTGAACTTGATTGAGGTGGCTTTGAGCTTCTTGTTAATAGATTCCATGTGGGTTTTTAATTGAGCCCCAAGATCAATGCTTAGTTGTGTAATGGCATCGACCTCGTGCCTACCTCCTCGATTCGCCTTCCTAGGCCTTGAGTATTGGGAGTTGTGCACCGCCATCTCCTCGATTCTTGCCCAAGTTTGATCGTCATCGACCTCGGTAAACCTACCATTGGAGCCCATGTTGAGTATAGCTCTTGAGTCCTCATATAGACCGTTCCAAAACTATTGGACTAAGAACCATTGTGAAAGTCCATGGTGGGGGCATGATCTAACCAAAGATTTGAACCGTTCCCAAGCTTCATAAAGGCTCTCCTCAACCCGTTGTTGGAAACCGGTGATGGAGGCCCTAAGCAAATTTGTCTTCTCCGGAGGGTAAAACTTTTGGTAGAAGTGGAGTGAGATGAGAACTTCGGCATAATTGGATGTAAGGGAGATGATGGTGTAGACGGTGTTGAAGAAGATGTAGAAGGAGAACTAGGACTAGAAGTACCGAAGGGATTGATGAAGGTCCCTCTAGCGGTCTCTCGCGGTGACTCGTTCAATTCGGATCCTTGAGCTTGCTCTTCAATGGTATTGCTAGTACCCGGTTGAGAGTGTCTAATCCGATCAATCGTCCGTTGGCGAAAGGCTCTAAAGAGTCTCTCCGGCTCTGGATTGAAGAGAAAGAAATCGCCTCTCCTCCTAGGCATACACTACACACTTGAGCAAACGTAAGACCACCTAGTGCTTTATGGGCACTAGGCAAAGACAATAAACGAGCACAATCGAAAGACAAGAGAAAAGAAAGCTAAGAAAACAAGAAAAACCTAAAATATGCACAAGAGATGGAAGAAGAACACAAGAAGGGTAACTAAGTCTAGCTATAAGCAAACTAAGTCTAAACAATGCACCGTCCCCGGCAACGGCGCCAAATTGATGGTAAGATTTTGCCGTGGGTCCTACCGATCAATAAATAACCAACTAATCCTAGTGGGTAGCTAGGGCAAGTCGGGTCGTGTCCACGGAGACGTTTAAGTAATGTCTAGACTAAGTCGACCTAAAAACGAGACTAGGCTACCAAAACAACACAAAGATGAAGAGAATTGGTAAACTATGATGGTTGAGGAGGATGAGAATGGACTAACAATATACTATGTATGACATAAACTAAATGAAACAACTATGATTAACTAAACAATGGAACTAGAGAAATAATGGCTATCTAGAAGGATGAATCAAATAGGGGAAAGAGTAGGGTTAGGTCGGGTTCATAAATGTGGTAGGGTAATTGGGTGATCAAGAGTGTAGGTGCCTCCTAGTTACTAGAGTCGGTTTGCGCTCTCGTGTCAAAGCCTAGGTCAAGGTCGGTTCACGCTCTCGCGTCAAAACCTAAGTCCGCACTCTCGTGTCTAAGACTATACCCGAACACAACCAAAAACTAGTCAAACAAAGAGAAGAAGAGAACAAGTATGAGAAGCATTGGCCACTACTACCCACACAAGCAATACAACAAACACATGGTGTGCCCAATATGTGACTAGCAACAAAGATTCAACCTTTTCCCCTAATCAACCCTAATCACCCATAATCCACACTTAATCCCCCTACTAACCCCAAAAGGAAACTACTCACACATTATGAAACTAACTCTAAGACTAACAAGAGAAATCAACATAATAATCAAAACATCCATTAAGAACAAACAAGAACAATGAACAAAAAGTAAAGATTCAAACTTGCAATATTAACAAAGATTAAAGGTAAAGAGGAGAAGAGGATTATACCAAACTAGCAAGAATATGAAAAGTTGAGAACTTGCATTAATAAGAAACCCAAACAAATCTCCAAGGTTGTCCAACTTGGAAGAATCTTCAAGAATCCCTTAATACAAGACTAAATGCTAGAGTAAGCTAAGATTAACTAAGGATTAATAAAACTAAACTAGAGATGAGGAGAAGCTAATTAGGGTTTTGAATGCTTAAGAGAGGCCTAAAATAATCTAGGGTAATGTAGGATAGTTAAATAATACAAGGAAGGAGTATTTATAAGGTTACAAGAATGAAGGAGAAGAAAAGAATAAAAGTCGTGCTGCAGCTCAACCATCCCGACCGGGACGAGTTGATCCCGACCGGGACGAGTTGATCCCGACCGGGACAGCCTGGTCCCGATAGGGAGGGGTTGGTCCCGATTGGGACGGACCCAGAACAGAACCAGTTGCTTTTGCACACTTCTTCTCGGTCGGGAAGGCATTATCCCGCCCGGGAAGGACCTTGTAGGCCTCCATTATGATCTTTTTGGTCCCTCCTTGCTTCTCATGAGCATCTCATCGAATCTCGGGGCTCGGGATCGGGTCCCAAGGTCTCGGGATCGAATCCAAGGCATCGAGTGATCGTTCCTTCACCTCGTTGGCTCCAAAAAGTGCATGAAACGAGTCGGAATCGTTCTAATTCTTCATGAATGGTCTCAGGAACCTGAAACGAGCTAGAGGAAGCATAGGTAGCCCATAAACCGCTCCCAAGGAGTGATTCCACAAGGAAAATAGGACCAATACACAACAAATTAGGCACTACAAACTACACTTATCAGTCTTGCTGCTGCTGCTGATGCTCGCTGATGTTGTTGATATTGTCAGTGTTGCTGCTGCGTTTAGCAGTCCCCTTTGCCGTAATTCGTTAGGGTATTTCCTTTCTCCTTCTTCTTCTTTTTCGTTTCTTATGTTCTATCGTATTATACTGCGTTCTGTCCTGGTGCTGTGTGCCATGCTATTGCTTCTTTTTTTCTTTTTCTTCCTTTCTTCTCCTTGGTGCGCTGCTGCTACTGTCTTTGTCGTATCGGGTCTGATTCCTGATGTCCGTCGTTGTTGCTGTTACTGTTGGTGCTGCTGTTTCATGCTCTGCTGCTGCTGTTTCTCACGATTAATTTGCTGCTGTTTCCCTACCATACACCATTATTGATGCTCATAAGTTATAGTCGTTCTATTCGTTTGGTATCGGAGAGGAACTATTCGTCGTAATCCTTATGTTTTGCTGTGTTGTGTCGCACTTTTGTTTGCTGCTCAGTTTTAGTAGTATCCTGTTCGTTACTGCTACTCTCGTCATTTTGTTGGTATTATGGTACGACAATGTTGCTGCCCTTGACGTTTGCTGCTGCTGCTGCGTTTTGTTGTGTTGTACATTATTTCTTCTGTTTTCGTCACTTCTTTCGTATCCCGGTTTCGTCCGTGTTTGCCCCGTTTTCTTTTCTTCATGCCTGATCGTCTCCGCTACTGATTTTCTCGTCTCGTGGCTGTTGTTTATTGTGCTCTTATTCTTCGGTCAACTTTTGTTCTCTTCCTTCGAATCGTTTCCCTTTTCTGTCTTGAATCGTATTCATCTCATTCTCTTATTTTTTGTCTACTCGTTTGTCGCGGTGATTCACGCTTGAAGATTATCGGGTCTTCTACTTGGAGCTTATAAGCGTTACTATTGGAGCTTGGACTGATCAAGGACGAGTACGTGTTCGTTTTGGATATCGGCCTAAGGTAACTTTAGGATGTTACTCGGTATTATATCGTATGTTTGAGTAGTAGTATGTAGTAAATATTTTAACTTCGGTTTTCTAATTTTTTTAGCTATTTATTATTTGCTAAAAGTATTATTTTTTTTAACCGTTTGCTTTATCAATATTTTTATCACTTTCGATATCATTTTATAAATCGTTAGTAATTTAATTATTTACGATCGTTATAATATTTTGTTGGTTATTGTGACACTAGTAACTAAATATTAACGGTTTCATATTTTCTTCATATTTTGTTAATTTATAATTTTCACTCAAAATCGTATTTTTATATTTTAATCGAAATTTTTATACTTGTTAATAAATTAATTTTCGTTTTACGATTTATTCTAATAAATGAGAAAATAGTCGATTTTGTTTTTAAATACATTTTTAGTCGAGACTATTTTCACTAATAATTTCCTATTTGTTTCCGATTGACTATTTTTATTAAAATCCGTATTACTTATTAATAAAAACTATCTGTTAAAAATAATTTGAAATATTCGTAAATCTCATTTCATTTATAAAACTCGTTGACTTAATTAATTTTGATATCATTTTTTTTTAAACGTCTCTTTTCTAAAATTTATAGTTTTAACTCGATTTCCTAATCCTTTATAAAGTGCTATACTTTGACTTATTATATTTTATTTATATTATGAGTAACGAATTTGAAAATATATTAAAGTTACGATAACGACGATAATAATAAAATGTTAATTTCGTTAGAAGCGGTATATTTATACATTTCACTTATTTTAATCACTTACCTATTTTCTATAATAATATTTCTATTTTAGGTAAATTCCTATTTATAGAAAGTTTCCCTTTTAATATAAGATATTTATTCCTTTTATTCTCATAATGATTATATCTTTTGTTAATATCGATAATGACTTGTTTTGGAGTTATGGAATAAGGACAATTGTGGGGTTAGAGTAATATATTCTGGGGTTTATGTTTTTGCCATCAACTATAAGGCTAGTGTATCAGGAATCGGTACATTGGTTGTTGAACCGGGTGACAGGTATTCCGGGAGTGGTGTACATTTTGACCTTAAGCTTAGCCCTCGCAGTAAGTCGCCGTCATAAGTTGAACTGGGTGACAGGTAATCCCAGGAGGGGTGTGCATTGTCTTAAACTAGGGCCACGCATTTATAAGTCGCCGTCCTATTATGGTTGAGTAGCCTAGTTAGAGACCGACGTTTGATTTGTTTGAACTAGGTTCTCGAAGCTAGTTTTTAGTATTCTTCTGGTGAAAGTCTAACCTTCTACACTGAATTTATTTCATAACGCCGTTTTGAATATTTTTATTATTATCGATACATTTTGATTTGCAGGTTGGCAAATATTTTAAGTTTTCTTCTGAAAACTTGTTCTGATTGTATTATTCCAATATTTTAAGTTTTTCCGAAAGCTTATTTTCATTATATCATTTAATGTTTTCCATTTTAATTATTTTGATATAGTAATACTATTATTTTTCCATATGATATAATATGGCTGGGAAAACGTCCGAGTTATTCCCCACTGACGTGGCTGTTATGTTTATAACATGACAGGTATTTGCTGCTGGGTTTTGGGTGTGAGCTAGCGAGTAGCATGGATCCTACTCTTTTTTTTATTCATGTAATTTATGGATTTTTATAACCCGTTTGGTGAATTTTCTCTTTAGCCCTTTTGTAAAAAGAGGCCTTTGTATTGACTTACCATTTCTTTTAATAAGATATAGTTTGTCAGTGTGTTTTAATCCCAACTCTACAGTGTTTCCGCCACTGTATTGTGTTAGAATTTCTAGGGGATTACACAAGATGTCCTTCATAAACTTGGTATAAGACGAGACCTGCATAATGAGCTCGGTAAATAGGACCGTAACCTGCAAATTCTTCACAACCTCCATGAACTTGCTAAATTGGGTAGTCTCCTTCCGATTCTTCAATCGACCCGGGAATGGTACTTGGATTGTTGGACTAGTCGGAGTGGGAACGGGAGTAGTGGGTGGTGGAACTCGCTCATCACTTGGAGTTCCCACAATAACATTCTCATTGACATCTTCCACTAAAACCTCATCCTTCTAGGTCGATTTATCGTCCTTAGGCATCGATGGACCTTCATAGTGTGTGCCAATACGAAGTGTGATCGTATTTACCGTATCATGTTGTTGATCACCTTGAGAAGGGAGTTTACCTTATTGATACGTTGCTTGTGACGCGGCAAGGTGTCCCACTTGGTTCTCCAAATTTTTGATGGCATTATCCTTGGCTTGATCATTCTTTTGCATTTGAGCCATCATAGAGTCCTGGGTCTTAGCCATCATCTGCAACATATTACGAAGCTCAGCCATTTCATTAGAACTCGTAGAAGAAGAAGAAGAAGAATTACCTTGAGCTTGTGCAGTGGATTGGCCAAAATTATTCTGACTAGTACCGAAATTCTGATGAGAATTCCCGAAGTTCTGATTAGTGTTACCAAAATTTTGTTGATGACCCGAGTGAGGTCGCTGCTGATAATTTCCCTGATTTTGGAATTGCTGCTTGTGTGGGAGTACATAAGCTGGTGTAATAGGCGAGTTCAAGACATTAGTACTCCGGTAAGACAAGAGAGGCGCATCATAGCCCGGTTGATTCATATACGGATAATGCGGGCGCATGGAATGGAATGCATTCATTTGTTCTATGGAGCCTAGACAATACTGAGCTTGGTTGTCCGTGGCACCACAACGCACACATGCATACTCTTGCATGACATGCACTTGATGCATGCCCCTTCCCCCTTGAGAATTCGACACCTCCAATGCATCAAATCTCTTAGCTAAAGCGACTAATTGAATAGCCACGGCGTTAGAGGACCCAGTTTCACCGAAATTTGATCGAGTATTACCATGTGTATTACCCCTTCGGGAGTGATGAGATGCCATTTCTTCAATTGTTTGCCAAGCCTTATCATCAATCACGTTACATTGGTGACAAGGCTAAAGTCGTATCACCTTAATCAAAATAATCCTAACGAACAACTAACAGGTAGCTAGCAGTAAGTAAGGGTCGTATCCACAGAGAGACAGATGAAAATCACTAATTATCGAAGTCTACCCAGATTATCCTACCCACTTACTTGTAAGTCTACCCTTACCAGGCTTTCGATTTTAGGTTCGGGTTCCTAAACATTCAACTAGTTCAACGTCTCAAACTAATCTAACAACGATACAAGACAAGTAGTAAAGCAATAACATATGAATGATCCATCAAATAAATAATAAAGCTAACATCCACAATTCAATTAACATAGATCCCCTTCAACCTTAGATAAATAAATTAGCTACTCATACTAAAAGATAAAGTAATAAAGAAATTAAGCATAATAAAAGACAATATTAAAATAAGAGAAAAGAGAAAAATACCGATTACGTAGAACTGAAAGATTAACGATCTAAAAGTATGACTACAAACTAGAAGAATTCTAATGCTAATAAAAAGTCTAAACTAAACTAATGAATATGAAAGTGTAATTAAACTTAACCCCAAGGAGGGTATATATACTAATAATAAGGAGACTAACATCTTCTCCTTTCCCAAATAATAAGGAAAAACTAATAAGCTAAGAATATTACGTAAGATAAGAGTTATGGTAAGTTACGAAGTCTAACAACTGAAAATCCCGCGAAACAGCTTCAAACCGATCGGTTCGGGTCTGAACCGACCGGTTCAAGGTTGTCCCGACCGGTTTGGGCTCGTCCGGACCGGTTCGGGTTTCTTTGCACTGCGCGACGAATTTGAAATACTTTCTGTTTCTTCGTTACTTATCGGATTTGGACTTGTGATATACCGTTGGAAAGCTAAGAGAAAGAGCTTTCCAACAACACAAAAATCAGCTCAATCGGAGTTTTAAAAATAAAGATATCAACGTATGAACTTGACCCTTGTTTTAGCGATCGTTCTTTCTTCTCGATTTGCATTTGTTTGAGCTTTCCAACTTATTTCTTTGTCGTTTCTTATTGTTTCTTCACTTCACGTCCTTTCTCAAGTATTCACTTAGTATTCTCTAACTTTTATCACTTCTTTCTTGTACATTTCATGGTTCGACTCTCGTCATTGCCCAAAATATAGCACAATCGCCTTCATTTGTTTCGTTTCCTACAAAACGTAAACATAATACCCGACATAACAAAGAAGGATGAAAAGATAGATAAATGACTCCTAGGATACATAAAATGAACCAAAATAAAGGAAAAGTTGGGGTTAAATTTATATACGAAATGAGTTCATCAAATCCCCCCAAACCAAACCTTTGCTTGTCCGTAAGCAAAACAATCATCAAAGAGTATGGACAAGACTTAAAACAATGGCTCAGAACTAATTACCAACACGAATCCCAACATCGAATACTCCAACAAGCGAATGACACCTAGGCTAAAGAAACGAATTCATTAGCAAAAAGATAAAGAGTAAAAGAATTTCAAAAATCGAGCTCCAATCTATATTCAAATGCCAAACTTTTAATCTTGCACAACCTTCTATGTCGAGATTCCTTACGGTTTAAAACTCATCACTCAATATGGGCAATCTTGTGAGTTTATGTAGAATCGGAAAGATAAAACACTCACCTAACTGCGACTTATAAGAACATGCACGCAATCTAACATGATACCAATCTCTACCAACCGTACTTATACATTCAATCGGACCAAGACACATGCCGAGGAGTTACATATGGTATAAAGTGAGGCTAGTCGGGTAAGAAGGGGCAAAACGATTTGGATATGTGTGGGTAAAAGTCAAGCTAGTACAACCATAACCAAACATGAAAATCATTCCTTCCTTACCAAACTTCAATCAAAGGAATTACAAGTAGTACCAAGCACCTTATTTTCAATCTTTCATAACCGGCTTCGCACCAACAACTACGAAAAACAGAGAAATCAATTCTTTTCTCATAGCAAAAATACATTCCTTTTCTTGTTTCACTTCTTTTTTTCTTTCTTTTGAACTATCTCCTTTCTTTATTTTTTCTTTTCATTCATTTTTTTTTCATCATCATTTTTTTTCTCCAATCAACATGACGTAGTACCAAATTTCACCCGAAAAAAAACAATTTTGTTTGATTAACCAAACCAGCTTGACTAAGGTAGGCAAATATGGCATGTAGTTAATAAACGGGTCAAAACAGGTCAAATTATGGCTATGGGAAGTTCATGGGAATTAGATAAAAGATAGGGGTTTGCCTCTTCTACATGTGTCACAATCACAAACCGAATGCATACAGGTATTTAAGAGACAAATGTCATGCTTATGCAATTTGATATTACATGTCTCATAAGGAGTGCTACTCTCTACCTATATGAAACTGATCATGGATGTCATCAGTTTAAGCTCTAAGTCTCACAATATAAGTAGTTTACTCGACAACAGGTCAATTGACTCATTTGGCATTCAAAACATAATCGGCGATAAGATTCATGAAATGTCAAACTCAAATAACGGGAAATAAGTGTCATTCAAATGAAAGAGCAAAGAACTAGGGAAAAGCATGCAACAAACGCAATGTCATCATCGCCGACATGACTCTATACTAAAACACACGAAAAAAAAAATTACATTTTAAAAAAAAAAAATAGAAATAAACACAAAATAAACACACACCAAACATCCCCCCAAACCAAATCACACAATGTCCTCATTGTGAATCAATATGCAAGAATTAGGACAAAAAGTATAACAACGAATGGAGGTAAGACAAAAGGATAAGAGAAGGTACCGACAATATATGTACTGTAGATAAGTCCCCCCCCCCCCAAAAAACCAGCAACCAACCGAGGGACTAGGAATAGGACTCATAATCATCAATATTAAAATCATCTTCAGCTGCCTCCGGACTAGACACAAGATCCACGAACTTACGACCACCATGTCGGGTCTCATCAGCGAAAGTAGTACCCCCATGTAAAGAGGCATCATGGCAGGAATAGGTATCATCGTGTCCATAGTAGCTGACACCGTGATCATAGTCATACTGCACCCCGAAGTTAGACTGACCAAGAGGAGGTGGACCGGTAGGTCCTTGAAACGAACCGTCAGGACCGAACCAGGAGGGTAAGCGATCAGTCGGCTATAGCTGACCCTGCTGCTGAAGCTGTCGGAGGTGTGGAAAATAGGCTCACTGTTGGTCGACATACATTGACCGCATTAAATGAAGCATCTCCATGTAACCCGGATGAGGCTGATAATAGGTACCTGTAAGTGGGACAAATGGCCTCTGATAGGGTGGAGAAGGAGCCTGCTGCTGAAGTGGCTGTCGTGAACCTTCACCTTCACCTTGTTCAAAAGTGGTGCGACCTCGGTTACCCTGCGGAATAGCTTTGGGGGTAACGGTAGGTGCGGCGGGAGGTGGGATAACATTGACTGGTGGATGCTGCCAGAGCTCTGGTAGAGAAGGATTGGGAAGAACACGGAATTGACCCAGAGCAAAGTGCCATGTATATTTGTTATCACAATTCACGGAAAACCAACCTACGGGAAAATCACTAGCAGTATACACAGTTTTCGTTGAAATAGGCACCCGGTTCATCTCATCAAAAGCATCTCGTAGTAGAGTCCGGGCAAGATGAGTCACCAATCCTCCACCATTAATTGACTTCATGCGACCTACTTTAGTAACAATCAAACCAAAATGCTTCAAAACAAGAGCAGAAATATCTAGATCAAATAAAGCTTGGGATTGGACATTATGAACCATCCCGATCATCTCAATTTCAGTTTTAGTCACGCAACCATGTTCGTGACGACCAAAAATCGACCCAGAAACAAATCTTTGCCAAATACGGATTATAGGGTGTTGAACAGCCTGACACGGGACACGCTTAAATCGGGGTTTACAACACGTCACAAACGATGACCACGGGACACCTTTCCAACACGTCACAAACGATGTCACTAAACCATCGTAATACCGGTTTTACAAGCTCTCGCTTCCAAAAAGTTTGTTTTCAAAATCCATTCGTTTTCAAAAATATCAAAACTCTTTGATTCTGAGCCGGGATCGAGATCAATTCCTTTCGTCGTACAACCGTGTGATTAACTGTCTGTGTTAGTTACTAGGGTCGCCTCTGTTCGAGGTTTTACATTTTTGGTCGTCTCGTCTCGAGAAGTCCTCTTTCTTAAATCTCACTCCCGAGATTTATGTCAAATCGTCTCGTTCTAGAGACACAAGTCTATTAGGCGCTGCACTGAATACACCAAGAGTTTGAAGCACCCGAGTTCCTAATTTGATGACCGCAACACACGCGCAAATCAAGGGTCTCATCTCTGTGTCGCTTAATTAAGAGCATTCTCGAGTCTCTAAGTTGTCTGGTGGATCCGCCCCCATCAGTACAACATTTTCCAGTCATGTCAGGAGATTCAAGTGTAAACGCAAGTAACCATAGTTAGAGCGACGCCAGACAGTGTGGGGATAAAATCGTAGGAACCTTAGCCATCATGATTCGAGACTTACAGGCCACCATCATTACCATGAATGCATCCGTAAATAGCATCGATTCCTCCTTAGGCCACTTAGCTTGGAAGATAAGGCCTCTAATGAACACCATAACTGGATCCTGAACGAGGTTCTTTTAACCTCCAGGCCGCTAGACAATGTTCCCGCCGGGGTTACCCCTGATGACCCCAGTACACTCCTTCAGGACGACATCCTACAGTCTGCCATGAGTCGCATAGATTTCCTTGAAAACCAAATGCGCCTAAACGGTATTGGTTCGACTCCCTTGACCCTAAAAAGATATCCACCTGGGATGACATCTCCATAGAATTCGCAAAGCAATACGCAGATAACTCTGAAACACAAGTCACCATCCGAAGTCTCGAAGTCCTTTCCCAAAACGAGAAGGACGGCTTCTACGAATTTCTGACTAGGTGGAGAAAGGTCAGCACCCAATTAGTAAATCGCCCCGACGAAGCCACCTTAGTAGAGAAATTTATCAATAACCTCAGACCCACTTACACCGCACACCTTAGGTACCAAAATATCCACACCTTCAAGGAGCTGTCTACCCTAGGAATATGCCTAGAAGACGATATGAAGAAGGTAGTGTTCTCCAAAATAATGGGGAAGGGCTATTATGGACCAACTACATCCACGGGAACCCGCTCCTACGGGTCATCCGGGAATAGCAAAACCAAAGAAGTATACTTAGTTGAACCAACCACCCGGGGAAGAAAAACCTTTACCTCTAAAACATTCTCCAAACTAGGCATCACATACGCCAAAGCTCTAAAAAGGCTAACCGAGCAAGGGAAACCCATAGGTCCTACCCCAGAACCATCCGCTGCCAGAAAAGGGAAGTCATGGGATGCCAATCAATATTGCCATTACCATCGTGGCAATGACCACGATATCGAATCTTGCGTTCGACTCAAACATGCCATACAAGACATGATCGAAAACGGGATGGTTCCTCCCCCTCCACCCGAGAAACCAAACAATGCCACAAACCCCTTTAGCGTTCATGCTATCTTTGACGACACCATCGATTGTTCCCACCTCAACCCTATAGAGGAGAATGTCCTGAATATCGAGGAAGATCCCGACAACCCACAGACACCAGTCAAGACAAGTAAATCTGTGTTCGAGTCAGAGTCTAGTTTGTCTTAGGGCCTAGACTTAAGTAGTATAATAAATGCCTTTTTTATATATCAAGTCAAGAGGTATGAAGGGACCTGTCCTAAAGTCGTATCACCTTAATCAAAATAATCCTAACGAACAACTAACAGGTAGCTAGCGGTAAGTAAGGGTCGAATCCACAGAGAGACGGATGAAAATCGCTAATTATCTAATACTTGATTCTAAACTATTTAAATTCCGATTGTTTGTGTTTGTTCTAAACTAATGCAATTATGTAAATTAAGAGATTCTGATAATATTAAAAGAATCTATGGTCTTACAGTTAACTATGTAATTAAATTGGGTAAAGTTAATTAATCATTCAATCGATCAATCACAGTTATTTAGGGCAAAGACACGGCCTCTCGGATCTTATGTCAACCTTAGGATAGATTCTGACGGGCTCTCGCAACTTACCAGATTATCCTACCCACTTACTTGTAAGTCTACCCTTACCAGGCTTTCGATCTTAGGTTCGGGTTCCTAAACATTCAACTAGTTCAACGTCTCAAACTAATCAAACAACGATACAAGACAAGTAGTAAAGCAATAACATATGAATGATCCATCAAATAAATAATCAAGCTAACATCCACAATTCAATTAACATAGATCCCCTTCAACCCTAGATAAATAAATTAGCTACTAATACTAGAAGATAAAGTAATAAAGAAATTAAGCGTAATAAAAGACAATATTAAAATAAGAGAAAAGAGAAAAATACCAATTACGTAGAACTGAAAGATTAACGATCTAAAAGTACGACTACAACCTAGAAGAATTCTAATGCTAATAAAAAGTCTAAACTAAACTAATGAATATGAAAGTGTAATTAAACTTAACCCCAAGGAGGGTATATATACTAATAATAAGGAGTCAAACATCTTCTCCTTTCCTAAATAATAAGGAAAAACTAATAAGCTAAGAATATTACGTAAGATAAGAGTTATGGTAAGTTACGAAGTCTAATAACCAAAAATCCCACGAAACAGCTTCAAACCGATCGGTTCGGGTCTGAACCGACCGGTTCAAGGTGGTCCCAACCTGTTTGGGCTCGTCCCGACCGGTTACGGTTTCTTTGCACTGCGCGACGAATTTGAAAAGCTTTCTGTTTCTTCGTTACTTATCGGATTTCGACGTGTGATATACCGTTAGAAAGCTAAGAGAAAGAGCTTTCCAACTCCAAAAAAATTAGCTGAATCGAAGTTGTAGAAATCAAGATATCAACGTATGAAATTTACCCTTGTTTTAGCGATCGTTCTTTCTTCTCGATTTGCATTTGTTTGAGGTTTCCAACTTATTTCTTTGTCGTTTCTTATTGTTCTTCACTTCAGGTCCTTTCTCAACTATTCACTTATTATTCTCTAACTTTTATCACTTCTTTCTTGTACATTTCATGGTTCGACTCTCGTCATTGCCAAAAATATAGCACAATCGCCTTCATTTGTTTCGTTTCCTACAAAACGTAAACAAAATACCCGGCATACCAAAGAAGGATGAAAAGATAGAAAAACGATTCCTAGGATACATAAAATGAACCAAAATAAAGGAAAAGTTCGGGTTAAATATATATATACGAAATGAGTTCATCAATTGGAATCGCCCATTACATGCCGAATCAAGTGTACTGTACTCCTGCAATCATCATATAACCCATTATAAAATTGGTTGCAAAGAAACAAAACCTCAAAACCATGGTGCGGGCATTCCTTCACAAGCTTCTTGAACCACTCCCACGACTCATAAATATTCTCGTTCGGAGTTTGACGAAAATTAGTGATTTGGCTTCGGAGCATATTCGTCTTTTGTGGCGGGTAATATTGCTTGTAGAAGGCAAAGGCAAGAGAATTCCAATCGGTGATCCCCTCGGTGACTTTATCAAGATCAGTTATCCACTCCCTAGCGGAATCCCGTAGCGAGAACATGAAGAGCATCTCCATGACTTCTTCTTGAGTTACCCCGGCCGGAAGTGGAATCGTGGAACAATAGTCGGTAAAAATCCTCATATGCTTGTGAGGATCCTCGTTGGGGTCACCACCAAATTGATTCTTCTCCACCAAAGTAATAAAGGCTGGTCGAATCTCGAATATAACTTGGGTGGCAGTTGGTCGTTGTGGACATAACATAGGTCCACCCCGACGCGGCCACGCGCGGGTTTGGGGAGGCGAATGAATCTCCATGAGATGGTCAAATGGAAATTTAAATCGAAGTTAGAGTCGCCACCGAATTTTATGGTTATTCGGAACCGTTCGAGCCCACTCTATGTCGTAGTGGGCCGTATACAAAATACGGCCCATCTCCGATGTCAGAGTTTATTGGGCTCGTCCCTTTGCATATCGATATAGATGCCGACTTGAGCGGTTAATCGTATATTGAATGACTCTCATTGCCAATGGATTCGGACATCCGGAAACCACGGTTCTGAGTAAGGGGTGAGGGTACGTGTTGGGAAGTTCACTAAGAACACCCAACCCCGCCCGCACATTAGCGGCCTCTACTAGGATATCGAATGATGTTTTAATATGCGCGTTAGTAATACGATGAATGATATGCAAACATTGTTTTCCTAAACATGCGAGGAATTGAATGGGTTGCTAAGTCGGTTTTAATGCATGAAAAATTTAACGTCAAAGTTGAATTTTAGCATGTGAGATTCGTTTTAATATAATAAAACAAACGATGAAATAATGATGAATTTGCTACAAGATAAACAAACGAGTTAGTATCGATTTGTAAATAATAATATAGCAAATAAATATATGAAATCGAGAAAATAAATATTAATCGAAATCTGAAAAATATTGCTAAAAACGTTGTTTTGTATAAAAAATGAAGTTCGAAAAAATAAAAAAAAAACAGAAATCGTGCGTCGCGTGACAGCCGGCCGCGCGGCTCGCCCGGGATGCCGGCGAGTCGCGTGGCGGCCTGTTTTTTGAGACAGTTTTCGAAAACTCGATGTTTTTATTAAATCGCGTATGAATATCGTATAATTCGTACTCGATTCAATATTTTCGATATTCGTTATATTTGATAATTAACTACGAAATTAATATCAAATATTCCGAATAGTTTTAGAAAATGTATAAGTTTTAAAATCGTTTCTTAGAAGAATAAAATAAAACGAACGAAAAAGCTAAAAAAACGTCTCGGATTTCAGGCCCGTGCGCGAGTCGCCTAGGCATGGCGCGACTCGCGTGCGGGTCTGTCCGGTTTTTTATTTTTTGTTCGAAATTGCTAATTTTGATAAATCGCGTACAAAATATGAATTAATTTGTATTCGATTTATGTTTTCGATATTCGTCATACCCGATATTCGATTATGAAATCGATATCGAGTATTCGGAATGAATTAAAAAAAAAGGTTTTGTAAAAAGAAGTTTGAACAAAAAAAAAGATGTAACGATTTTTAATATCGTCGAGATCTTAATATAATTCTTTTTGATACAATATTCGATTATAGAAAATCGATATCATATTTTTAAGAATGTTGTTATATGAAAATAGTTTTTTGATATTATCGATATTAGAAAAAAAAATAAAAAAAACGCGACGAATGACCCGTAATAAAAGGACCGACGCGACCCGTAAATAAAAAATGACGCAAAGGAGGAGAAGAGAAAAAAAGGAGAAATCGGGTTTTTGTACACCCTCAACCTACATGCTTTAGTTTACTCGGATCGGGGCTCGTCGGGACGTGACTTGGGCACAAGAGCGTCCAGTGGATGTCGGTGAGTTGATGGTGGTTTGGCTCGGGCGTGACGTGCGTGAAGGGTGTCGGGATTCGGACCGGTTTCCCTCGGGTTTGTAGTATCGGTTTCTCGATGTGTGTGTGTGATATTTTCTGATGATTGATTAATGAACGTCGATGTGAATGAATGTATATTTTAGATGCTAATTGATGTGTAAAAGTGTGTGTGCAAGGGGCTATTTATAGGGAGTTCCCGACCTTGGCTAGGAGAGTTTGAACTACCGCTAGAGATAGGAAATATAGCAAGCTGTAAGGCATGAGAATTCCGCTTTCTTGTCAAGGAAGAAAGGGAACACGGCTAGAATATGCTGCTCGGCCGAGTGTTTGCACTCGGTCAGGTGTCTGAATCGGTTTTCGGATAGGATTCCTACTTGAGATCGAATTCCATCCTTAAACGGATTTGTTTAATATTTTATGTAGCTGATTTTTCGTAGGATTAGAGTTCGAATCAGCCGTGTGAGGTGTCACGGCTGACTCACGTGCCTCGGAAATAATTTTGACGGGTTTTGACTCGGTCGTAAAAAGACGGTTTTACCCCTGGTGTCGGAATCGACCCAAATTAGTCTTATTTGACTCGAAACGACCCACTGGGCCTGATTTTGAGGTTGGATTTGTGAGATAATGTACTCCATAATGAGCCCAAGCCAAATGCCAATGATTTTGAGTCTGTTTCTGTGTATTGAAGCATGTTTGCGTCCGATCATCATCGGGTGTTTGTCGGAAACTGCTATAGACGCCTGGCAGTCAAAATGTGGGTGTCTACAGAGCCCCCACTCTGACTGAGGCTTGGACAAGGCGAAAGTCAGAGTAGCTACCAGGTCAATCAAAGATTAAAACCTAGCAGACTTCCGGTCGGGTCGTTTAAGGTCCGTTAGACCTGCGTGAAGGGCCCGCCGGCCGGAGACTAGAAATGTACCTGAATTGATGATAATAACTCCGTGGGGAATCAGACTTGTCGTATAAGCCTATGCCGCTGGGGAGTTCTTTGCACGGTTTTGCTTGAGTCGTCCTGTATAATGATTTATGCCAAGTTTGCATGTAACACATTTTTAGGAGAAATGACTCGTGCTGGGGAATAAAAATTTGAAGAAGATTTTTTGAATATATTTTTTTTGGATGGAAAAATTTTGAAGGATCAAAGTATTTTTGATCCTGAGAAGGAATAGGAATGCTAGGGATGTCTTAGCTAGATTTTAGGATTAAAGGCCTGTATGCTAAATCCCCTGGGATTAGGAATCCCAAAGTGAGGAGGAGAATCTGATTTCATGCTATAAATACTCATCTCCCTGCTCACAATTTATTCATAATTCTCACAACTCCCTTCCTTCCTTCAAAGAAAAACAAGCTCTGAAAAACTTAGTCCTCCCTTTTAGAAATTCATTATGGGAATCGATCGATTAGTCGGAATGTTGCAAGATTGGTCCCGAATTTTAAGAGATGCTGACAAGGTTATTCTGAACCAAAACGGCGTTACCCAGTTATCCGTTATCCGTCAGATGCAAGTGGATCGTCACTTTCTGGATGCTTGCCTATCTTATTGGGATGATACTTATCATGTTTTTAGGTTTCCTCGAGGCGAAGTCTGTCCCATTCCTGAGGAAATAGCTGCTGTAGGAGGGTGGAATCCTATTCTTCGCCATTCCGTCCCGTTTTCAGTCCGTGATATAAGGAGAAAGTTACGAGAATTCTTAGGGCTCTCTCACATGGAGGTATCTCGTATGATAGAAGGAGACACAGTCTCCTTGATCGACCTGGCTGAGAAATTTATGAACCAATACGACGTTCGGGTCAGGACGGTATATAGCCGTAGGGCCTTTACTTTCTGCATGCTCCATGTCTATGCTTTCGAAAGCCATATGGATTGGTTATCTTGTATGGGCCATGTCAGACTTCTTGCCGTAGCGGATCAAATGGAGACAGAGCACAGCTCAGCTTGGCTGATTACTGGGGAGATTATTCAGGGTTTAGATAATCGTAAGAGAGATCCGTCGATCAGGGTGTCCGGTAGCACCCGTCTTCTACAGGTAGGCTGATTTTTCCTCGATTTTTGCAATTTTTGATATTTTTCAATCCCTGATTTTTCCGGTCTTCGATTTTTCTCGCAATTTTCGCGATTTTTCTCGATTTTCTCGGTTTTTGCGATTTTTTGCGTTTTGCGATTTTTTTTTATATATATTTTTTTGAAAATCGACATTGACTTTTTTTGCAATTTTGACTTTTCAGCTATGGCTTTTTGAGAGGTTATCGATCCTGGATCCTCCTCTAGATGTAAGCCGATATCGCCCGAATCAAGTGATGACGAGGAGACGGACTGTTGACTTTTCTCGCCTTACTACCCAAAAATTCTGGGACGAGCTGCTATCTTTCCATGGAGGCCCATTGATCCGTTGGACCGTACCTTGGTGGCCCATTTATGCCTGGACCGGGTTAGAATTGCGAGATAGGGCCCGTTATCAGCTAATCCTATTTTTAGGCAGACGATTCATCTTTATCCCGATCGCATACTTAGGCAATATGGTCGGGCCCAAAGAATCCCGGAGATTGAAGCGGTTGTGAGTGAATCTACTCAGCTAACGGACGTGATGTGTGACATTTGGGCGCAAAGATGGTATACCCGGCACACTTGGCCCGTTTCTAAAGCTTCTCCCTCAATCTGGGTATCAGACTCTTATACGAAGTGGACCCAGGCCGATTCTGCTAAAGCCCGTGCCGCTTTAAAGACTGACGAAGCCTTTGACTTACTGCGCCGAGAACAGGCTAAGGATAATCGGGGCTTCTTTGATGATGGCGACACCCCGACTACGATGGTCCGATTGATGTCAGGCCAGAAAGGGAAGACCAAGACTTTGACTAAAGGGTCCAGCACTAAAGGTACATGGGGGAAAATGAGCTCCCATACGGACTTAGAAAGGAGACTCGGTCCAAGACTAGCAGCTAAGGACCGACTTGGTCCTCGGGATAGACTTCCCGAGCACGTACGAGCTCGGATCGAACCGGTGCGGGAGAATCCAATGTCGAAGAAGCGGGTTCGAGTAAAGGAAGTTCCACTTGTGATTAGGGAACGTTCGCCCCCACCTCGCCGGCCTCGGGATCCGCGCAACCCGAAAGATAAGGGGAAGGGAAAAATGTACGAGTAGTCTCCTAAATTTTATTATTTAAGTATTACTACTATTTTTTGTGTGATTTTTGTTGTTTATTTTTGCGTGAGGCATTTTTTGAAATAAAAGACATATTAGTGAAAACCGTTCCTGTCTTCTCGTTTATTGCAGTGGTTGTACTCTTTTGAGGGGTTGCCTATGTATCCACGATTAGTGGAATCAAACCGACCGTAGTTTAGACGTAATTTTGCAATTTTCGAAATACATCAAGACTATTAGTTCGAGATGCGCGACAGTAGGATCAGTAATCCTAACTCATTGACTTGCTTAATTTTTGAAATTTTTATTAAAAAAGTTAAACTTTTAGCAAATGACATTGAGATAAGGTTAGGGGTAATAGCGCTTCAACTGGTCCAAGTTGGTTGGGTTGACAAATTCGTTCCCATCCAAGTCTTTCAGCATTACTGCTCCTCCTGATAAAACATTCTTCACTAAATACGGTCCGGCCCAATTAGGTTTGAATTTTCCTCTTAGGTCGACTGGTAGCAAAGCCCGGACAGATTTTAGGACTAGATCGCCCTCTTTGATATTTCTGGGCCTAACCCTTTTGTTGAAAGCCCGTTTTATCCATTTTTGATATATCTGGATATTGTTGAGGGCTCGAGATCGTCGTTCGTCTAAAAGAATCAACGAGTCGTATCGGGCTTGAAGCCAATCTGCTTCAGGTACTTGACTTTCGAGTAAAATCCTTAGAGATGGTACCTCAAGCTCGATGGGCTGGACTGCCTCCATCCCATACGTCAGATAGTATGGAGTTGCTCCGGTTGCGGTTCGGATTGACGTCCGGTATCCCCATAAGGCGAAAGGAATTTTATCGGGCCAATCCCGGTAATTATCTGCCATCTTTTTAAGTATGGTGACAATCGTTTTGTTACCTGCTTCTACCGCTCCATTTGTTTGGGGACGGTAAGGCGAAGATGTATGCCTTTGAATCTTATATTTTGCTAGCAAAGTAGCGGTTTCAGCATGGAAATGGGTCCCGTGATCACTAATGAACTCGTGTAGGATCCCGTATCGGCATATAATTTTATCTTGGATAAATTCGGCAACGTGCTTGGCATTCAAGACATGATATGACTCGGCTTCGACCCATTTAGTAAAATAGTCAAAAGCCACTAGAATGAAGCAGTGACCTCCCGTTCCGGAAGGGTTCACTTTCCCGATTATATCAATTCCCCATGTCGAGAATGGCGATGGTGATGTCATGGTATATAATAGGGATGACGGCATATACTGGACGTTGCCGAAAATCTGACAGTTGTGACAGTACTTGACGTATAACTGACAGTCGGTTTCCATGCTATTCCATTAGTACCCGAGTCTTGCAATTTTTTGAGCTAGCATATGGGCATTCATATGCGGGCCGTTCTCACCATCGTGTACCTCGGCCATGATTTTTTCGGCCTGCGTTTTGTCGATGCACAGGAGTAAAGCCCCCTGTGCCGTCTTTTTGTACAACTGTTCATCGTCCGTGGGGATGAACTGAGTGGCCCATCTTCTTAGGGCCTTCTTGGCCCAGTTTTCAGATCCCGGAGGATATTCTCCCGACGTCAAGTAGGTAAGAACAGCCTGGTACCAAGGTTCTGGGTCGGTTATTTCGATGTCTTGGACAGCGTTGATATATGCCGGCTCGGACCGTCTTTCGACGCAAATCGGCATGCTAGTCAGATGTTCCGGGATGTTCTGTAAAGATGCTAATTTGGATAGCGCATCTGCAAACTGGTTTTCTTCCCGAGGTAGATAAATGTACTCCACCTTCTGAAACTGCTTTTCGAGAACCCTTACTCGCGCTTGGTAAGCTACGAGATTTGCGTTCCGAGTTTTCCATTTCTGGAATGCTTGATTAATGACTAATGATGAGTCACCGTGGACCCGGAGGTTTGTTACTCCTAAATCAGCAGCGGCTTGCAACCCGTGAATGCATGCTTCGTATTCGGCTGCGTTATTAGTCACATCGAAATCTAACTTGATGGATAACGGGGTGTGCTCCCCTTGTGGTGAGATTAGTTGAATCCCAACACCAAATCCTTGAAAATTGGATGCCCCATCGAAATACAGATCCCATGTCTCTGTGTCGGTATGGAATATATCTTTGTCAGGGAAGGCCCAAGTATCGGTATGTCCCTCTTCAGGTACCGGACTATCGGCGAGGAACTCGGCTACTACCCGGCCTTTGATGGCTTTTAATGGTACGAATTTGAGGTCGAACTCAGCTAGCATTAAAGTCCATCTAGATATTCTACCATTGAGGATGGGCTTTTCGAACAGATACTTGATTGGATCCATTCTAGATAACACGTGCACTTCGTGACTAAGCATGTAATGTCGGAGCTTTTTAGTGGCCCAAACTAGAGCTAGACACGTCTTTTCGAGCATCGTGTATTTGCATTCGTACTCCAGGAACTTTTTACTGATGTAGTAAATGGCTCGTTCTTCTGAGTCGACTGTCTGGGCTAGCATAGCCCCCATGGCTGTCTCGGTCGTTGTCAAGTATAACGACAGAGGCAGACCGTGCTGAGGTGGCCTTAATACCGGAGGAGATGACAGAATCTCTTTGATCTTATCGAAAGCTACTTGACACTTGTCGTCCCATAGTGCCCGTTCCCCTATCTTCAGTTTTTTGAAAATGGGTTCACATACCATGGTTAGCTTCGAAATGAACCTGCTGATATATTGGACTTTCCCGAGAAACCCCCTAATCTCCTTTTCGATTTTAGGCGGCCGCATCTCAGTAATGGCCTTGATTTTGGCTGGGTCAACCTCGATGCCGCGCTGGCTGACGATAGGGCCCAGTAATTTACCCGATGTTACCCCAAAGCTGCATTTTTGAGGATTTAGTCTCATGTTGTACTTGCGTAGTCGGGTGAAGAACTTTCTAAGGGCCGGAATATGCCCGTTTCGTTCTTTGGATTTGACTATCATATCGTCCACGTAGACCTTTACTTCCTTGTGCATCATGTCATGTAATAAGGTAGTGGCGGTGCGTTGATAAGTGGCGCCGGCGTTGATAAGCCCAAATGGCATAACAGTGTAACAGTAAGTCCCCCAAGGTGTAGTGAAGGTGGTCTTACTCATGTCTTCTTTTGCCATTTTGATTTGATTGTATCCGGCATACCCGTCCGTAAAGGATAGAAGGGCATGGTCGGCCGTGTTGTCCACTAATATGTCGATGTGTGGCAACGGGAAATCGTCTTTCGGGCTGGCCTTATTAAGGTCCCGGAAATCTACACAAACTCTTACCTTTCCGTCTTTCTTGGGTACTGGCACGATATTGGCGACCCAGTCTGGATATTCAGACACTTGGATAAAGCCCGCTTTGAATTGCTTGTCAACTTCTTCTTTGACTTTGAGAGACCATTCGGGCCTCATTCTTCGGATTTTTTGCTTTATCGGCTTACACCCGTCTTTGATGGGTATACGGTGTTCGGCTATCTCCCGGTCTATTCCCGGCATGTCCTTGTAGGACCATGCGAAGACGTCTTTGAATTCATGGAGGAGATCTGTGAATTGTTGCCTCTCCTCGGGGTCTAGGGATAAACCTAACTTAAGCATCTGAGGCTCTAAAGGGGTTCCTACATTGATGGAATCGGTTTCTTCGATCACCGGGTCTCGGGACTCCCTTTGTTCAAGTTGCTCGACTAGATGCTGAGGTAGTGGTACCTGTTCGTCGGGTTTCTCAATGTCATTGCAAGTAAAGTTTTTGAAAATGTTTTGAAAATAAGACAAGTCGTAAGCAGAACGGTTATCGTTATTATTGATAGAAAGTTTTGAAAATAGCTCAAAGAGAGCAGCCATCTGATTGCTGGTCAGAGGCGGTATGGGGAGTGCTCTCGAGACAGATTCCGAGACTCCCTGAGGTGCATCTAAAGGAAAAGGGGTTACAGACTCGACCCTAGTGCTGGACCTTCTAGACCTAGATTCAGATTCCGACTCTGACTCTGACTCGGACTCGGATTCAGACTCGTCGCCCTGCATGTCTCCTTCGCCAGTACTGAGCTTGTAGACTCGACCCTCGCTGTCGGTCCATTTGATCGTCTTCCTCCAAGCCCGCTTTCCAGTGTCAGCACCTACTTCAGAGATCAGTTTGGTTGGATCGAACTTGCTGCTATGGAGGATCAGGTTGACTAATTCCTCCTTAGGGGTCGGTATTATCTTGTTGTCCCCGAACAAGAGCCCCAGCATGGGCTCGTCTTGGTTTGAATCTTCTTTCGATTCAGCCTGGATGAGAGTGAAGATATCATCTAGGATGAAATTGACCTCAGCATAAGTTATAGTGGGCTGGTAAAGACCCGTCTGGACAGCTCCGAATACTGGAGTGACGAAGTTCAGTTTCGGGCTGTAGGGGCCCAAGTAGGTATCCTTGAAAATGTTGAAGGCCTTTTGAATGCCGGCCCGGACCACGTTTTCCGGGGTTAAGGCATACCCTAAACCGAATCTCGACTCTCCATTATTTAAGACATGGATGATCTTGCCCGCCGGGAGACCAGGCCTTGAAGTAGCCCCCGGTAAGTAGCCCAAATTTTGCAACATTGTGTCGATGTTGGTTGTGATGTAGAGCCTAAAGAGACACTCTTCATCGATCATTCCCACGAAATTGAATCCTCGTGGGTCGATTGAACCGGCCGCGTTACAGCTTGACACGGCTATTGAAGTAGCTTCAAGTGTGATGACCCCGTCTTGTAAAGGTAACTTGGCCTTTCTATGAAGAGTGGAGGATACGGCCTTGACCGCATGGATCCAAGGTCTTCCAAGTAGCAGATTGAACGATGAGGTGACATCGATCACTTGGAATTCGAGCTCTTTTTCAATTGGGCCGGTTATGATGATCATTCTGACGGCCCCAGCAATTGGTTATGGGCTTCCATCAAAAGCCTAGATAGTTTGTGCAGTAGGAAGATAGTCAGCCTCGGTAATGCCGAGAGCCTTAGCAGTCCTTAAGGGAAGGACATCCACAGCCGACCCATCATCAATTAGGGTCATGGGTAGATACTTGCCTCGACAAATCACCGTGATATATAAGGCCAGGTTGTGGGTGGCCCCAAATGGTGGCAGATCAGATTCAGAGAAGGTGATAAGTGGGCCTTCTCCTTTGGACTTGCCCTTGTGGTGAGGCAGAATGGTGGCTACCGACGAGTCTACCTTGATTTCATCGAGAGCCTTAGTAAGTGCTGCCCGATGTTCTTGAGAGCTAACCAGAAGCTGCCATATAGTAAGATCAGTTCGGACCCTCTTTGGTTCTTCAAGTATAGAGTCCGTCCTGGATGTTTCAGTGGCGGATTGTGGGGCTGAAGGTCCGGCTGCGATGACATTGGCGCCGGCTAGGGCCTTGGTTTTGGCCTTTCGGATCTCTTTGACGGTGATGGGGACAGTCTCCTCTTTAGCCAAGTAAACATCGTCTTCATCGTCATTCCATATCCCGTTGATTTGGGGAATGAAAGGGGAATGAGATGAGTGCAATCGATTATTTCTCCGGTAGAAATGGCGTGAGTAGCAAGAGGGTTGTTTTTGTTACTGGGCTTATCGCTGGGTAATGGTATCTTCCCACTCTCGATCAGATCTTGAATGAGATGCTTTAACTTCCAGCATTTTTCGGTGTCATGCCCGTTGCCCTGGTGATAGCGGCAATAGGCCTGAGCGTTGTAGCTTTCGGACCGTTTCTCGACAGGGACCTCCGGCATTGGGCCTATGGGTTGAATTAGGCCTTTAGAAGATAGCCTTTGTAAGGCGTCGGCATAAGTAGTCCCTATGTCCGTGAATACTCGGGCTGGAGTGTTCTTTTTGGTCGAGGTGTCTAGCAAATTAACCTCGTCAAAGATGCTTCGGGCCGCACTTGTAGTTGCGGGCTTGCCCGAAGATGAACTGGCTCCTTGATAACCCTTTGTAGAGGCCTTAGTAAGGCTCTCTATCCTTAGATCGTCTTTGATTCTCGTACCCATCTCGGTTAAGGTGGCGAAATTGGGTATGATAGCGTACCGGAGGTGGATCCGGTAAGATGGGAGGAGATTTTTCACAAAGGCCTCCACTAATACCTTTTCGCTTGGCTTGTCGACCAGCTTGACACTTTCGGCCTTCCACCTTTGGAGGTATTTGGTGAAACCCTCCTTTGGCTCTTGGGCCATGACCTCCAGAGTACGCATGGTCGTCTGGATTTCCGCATTGTCCGCATAGTTTCGGGCGAACTCCGTTGCGACATCGTCCCAAGTTTTGTATTTCTTGGCGTCGAGCTTATAAAACCAAGCTTTTGGGTGCTTCTCTAGCGAGGAGGCAAACAGATGCTTGAACATGTCGGACTTGACTCCTTTTAGGGCCATAAACTCTTTGAAGGCCCGGATATGTAATACCGGGTCTTCGGTTCCGTCGAACATCGGGAGGCCTGTCAAGTTGAGATTGGTAGGCAGTTGGTCGGTCAGGGGAGAATAGGTTCGAGCATTCTCCGTATGGATTGAGTTGTGGGTCGACAAATGGACCTGCTCTTGCAGTTTGAGGACTGCGCTAGTCAATTAGGCTAAAGGCCCATGAGCTTCATCTTCACCCTTTGGCTTGTCCTGTTCTATGGCACTAACCCGGGTGACAATGGCGATCTGGTCGCCCCTGATTTGGTCGAGTTGTTCTTGGATCTTGTCCAATGAGGTGTTCAGTTGATCGATAGCGTCCTTAATCATGGTTCGGGTGTGAGCCGGCCTGTCTGTGAGAATACCACGTAATCAGCGACTAACCCAAATCGTAGAACTAAAGTACATCCCGAGCAAGGAAAAGGGAAACTAGAGAGGAAACGACTCGAAAAAGACATCTAGACGGATGACTTGTGAATAGTGGGCCTCCTTTAGGATCCAGCTGTGTGGGCTGGGTCCTGTTTGAAAGGAGGTTCGCGTGAGACATTCCCCAGACTTCTAGACTCGATTGTGTAGACGGGCCAACCTTTGTAGGAGTATGTCCTACGTAGGTGGGCCTTGCCTTAGTCTAATAAGGCGGACTGGGATAGGGAGGAAATCCGTGATATAAGATCGACGGAGTTTCGACGCTAGAGACCTCTATGACTTATGACACGACCCGACACTGCTAAATACGGGAAGTCCTAAGAAGAGGAAGGTTTTGAAATTGAAGTTTTGAAAGCCCGAGTAAAATCGGGAAGAGGAACCCGACCCTTTTTTCGAAAAAGAAAACGGAGAGGTGGACCGGGGAGGGTTTTGAAAGTTCGAAAATATTTCGAGTTTTGAAATGGGCATCACACCGGCTAAAAATAGGCTATTTTGAGTAAAATCGTGGATCCTAAATTTGGTATATGTCCCGGGTTTTGAAATTGGATATTTTGAAAAGGATGCAATTTTGAAAATGACGGTTTTTAAAACGACTTGTAAATCAGGTAGCACGTAGTCATGGAAACAGTATAACGACGCCATGTATGCTCTAATTTTAAGTCTCGGTCAGTCTGAAAGGGTCTATACCAGTGTACACAGCCTATCGAGAATCGGGGCGGACTTCCTAAGTCGAGTTGAGCTTAGAACATGCCGTAAAACCCATACGAATCGGCTAATGGACACCTTCGACATATCCAATTTGGACTACATCGATAGTATAGTGGGACGTCGGTCACCAGTACCGGCCCGGGAAAATATGGGGTTATGCATGAACCGCAAAACTAAAACGCGTATTGTACTAGTCAAACGATTTCTATTCGAGCCTCACCCTGAGGATGCTGAAGGTCAGTAACGTATCAGCTATTCCCCAGCGGAGTCGCCAAATTGTGGACATGACATAGGTCCACCCCGACGCGGCCACGCGCGGGTTTGGGGAGGCGAATGAATCTCCATGAGATGTTCAAATGGAAATTTAAATCGAAGTTGGAGTCGCCACCGAATTTTATGGTTATTCGGAACCGTTCGAGCCCACTCTATGTCGTAGTGGGCCGTATACAAAATACGGCCCATCTCCGATGTCAGAGTTTATTGGGCTCGTCCCTTTGCATATCGATATAGATGCCGACTTGAGCGGTTAATCGTATATTGAATGACTCTCGTTGCCAATGGATTCGGACATCCGGAAACCACGGTTCTGAGTAAGGGGTGAGGGTACGTGTTGGGAAGTTCACTAAGAACACCCAACCCCGCCCGCACATTAGAAGCCTCTACTAGGATATCGAATGATGTTTTAATACGCGCGTTAGTAATACGATGAATGATATGCAAACATTGTTTTCCTAAACATGCGAGGAATTGAATGGGTTGCTAAGTCGGTTTTAATGCATGAAAAATTTAACGTCAAAGTTGAATTTTAGCATGTGAGATTCGTTTTAGTATAATAAAACAAACTATGAAATAATGATGAATTTGCTACAAGATAAACAAACGAGTTAGTATCGATTTGTAAATAATAATATAGCAAATAAATATATGAAATCGAGAAGAAAAATATTAATCGAAATCTGAAAAATATTGCTAAAATCGCTGTTTTGTATAAAAAACGAAGTTCGAAAAAATAATAAAAAAACAGAAATCGTGCGTCGCGTGACAGCCGGCTGCGCGGCTCGCCCGGGATGCCGGCGAGTCGCGTGGCGGCCTGTTTTTTGAGACGGTTTTCGAAAACTCGATGTTTTTATTAAATCGCGTATGAATATCGTATAATTCGTACTCGATTCAATATTTTCGATATTCGTTATAGTTGATAAATAACTACGAAATTAATATCAAATATTCCGAATAGTTTTAGAAAAGGTATAAGTTTTAAAATCGTTTCGTAGAAGAAAAAAATAAAACGAACGAAAAAGCTAAAAAAACGTCTCGGATTTCAGGCCCATGAGCGAGTCGCCTGGGCCTGTGCGGGTTTGTCCGGTTTTTTATTTTTTGTTCGAAATTGCTAATTTTGATAAATCGCGTACAAAATATGAATTAATTTGTATTCGATTTATGTTTTCGATATTCGTCGTACCCGATATTCAATTATGTAACGATATCGAGTATTCGGAATGAATTAAAAAAAAGGTTTTGTAAAAAGAAGTTTGAACAAAAAAAAGATGTAACGATTTTTAATATCGTCGAGATCTTAATATAATTCTTTTTGATACAATATTTGATTATAGAAAATCGATATCATATTTTTAAGAATGTTGTTATATGAAAATAGTTTTTTGATATTATCGATATTAGAAAAAAAAACGCGACGAATGACCCGTAATAAAAGGACCAACGCGACCCGTAAATAAAAAAAGACGCAAAGGAGGAGAAGAGAAAAAAAGGAGAAATCGGGTTTTGGTTCACCCTCAACCTACATGCTTTAGTTTAGTCGGATCGGGGCTCATCGGGACGTGACTTGGGCACAAGAGCGTCGAGTGGATGTCGGTGAGTTGATGGTGGTTCGGCTCGGGCGTGACGTGCGTGAAGGGTGTCGGGATTCGGACCGGTTTCCCTCGGATTTGTAGTATCGGTTTCTCGATGTGTGTGTGTGATATTTTCTGATGATTGATTAATGAACGTCGATGTGAATGAATGTATATTGTAGATGCTAATTGATGTGTAAAAGTGTGTGTGCAAGGGGCTATTTATAGGGAGTTCCCGACCTTGGCTAGGAGAGTTTCAACTACCGCTAGAGATAGGAAATATAGGAAGCTGTAAGGCATGAGAATTCCGCTTTCTTGTCAAGGAAGAAAGGGAACACGGCTGGAATATGCTGCTCGGCCGAGTGTTTGCACTCGGTCGGGTGTCTGAATCGGTTTTCGGATAGGATTCCTACTTGAGATCGAATTCCATCCTTAAACGGATTTGTTTAATATTTTATGTAGCTGATTTTTCGTAGGATTAGAGTTCGAATCAGCCGTGTGACGTGTCATGGCTGACTCACGTGCCTCGGAAATAATTTTGACGGGTTTTGACTCGATCGTAAAAAGACGGTTTTACCCCTGGTGTCGGAATCGACCCAAATTAGTCTTATTTGACTCGAAACGACCCACTGGGCCTGATTTTGAGGTTGGTTTTGTGAGATAATGTACTCCATAATGAGCCCAAGCCAAATGCCAATGATTTTGAGCCCGTTTCTGTGTGTTGAAGCATGTTTGCGTCCGATCATCATCGGGTGTTTGTCGGAAACTGCTATAGACACCTGGCGGTCAAAATGTGGATGTCTACAGTCGTTTAACCAACTTAGGAAGAGCAGTTTGCTCGGGCTCCGAATGACTAGAAAGCTTCAGCATTTTTATGATCGGAGGTGGAAAAATGATCTCGGACTGAGATTGATCTCCTTCTTCAAAGGACTGATTCTCAGATATAAATTCGGTACTAATAGCTTCCAAAGTCTCAAGATCGGGAGCTGCGGAAATCTCTCTCCAAAACTGTCGTCGCCTACGAAAGGTTTTCTGAGGTTCAGGATCGAACGGAGTAAGCTCTGATGACCGAAAAGACCTGGGCATAAGCAAAACTAAAATGGGAGAGTGAGATTAATCTCAAGAAGTTTTAATTCCTTGAGACGAAAGAGAGCAAAAAAGAAACAAGCTGAAAACAAGAAAAATCGTTTCCCCGGCAACGGCGCCAAATTTGTATATGGGTTAAATCGTCTCACCCAATCAAGATAAACCTAATACTACTAACAAGAATATAGCGGCAATAAGGTATCGTATCCACAGGAAAACAGTTAAAGATGTCTAATAGCTATGGCGATTCTAAAATGCTCTAAACGGTTGATTGACGGAAATATATAAAAAAACTACTAAAATACGAATATGAATAAAGGATTCTAACAATGAGAGGAAAACTAAGGCCACGGGTTCACGATAGATATTCGACAATTTGGCAACACCGATAATAAACACATAAACGTGCTAGTCGGCTATAATACGTTCTCTCGAATCGTATCAACCTAGGAAGGATCTAACGGGCTCTCGCAACTTATTAGAATCCCTACCAAATTGCTCGTGATCTAATCCTAATTCGGCTTTCGCACAGGAACTAGAATTTCCCAAACATATTAAAATGTTGTGGCCTTTAACAAATTAATCGACTAATAAAGCACGCGAAAATGGTACTACCATAATTATAAATTTAGTATCGAAGCAACATAATCGTATAATAATCCATCGATCCCCCTCGACCCTGGCGAGAAAATTAGCTACTCATGATAATTACGGAACAACAAATTGGATACATAAAATTCATGATAAAAAGGGAAGCAAATAAATCTAACGATAAACAAACGACAATCTAGCGAACTAAACGGAGCAACGAATTGTAAATAGAGAAAATTACGACGAACTAGTAATTCACGATGAAGATTGAAACATAAAACTGAAAATTGCATTTATGAATTTACCAAAATCGAGTACGAGTTGAAACCGAGTGCCAGAATTCTAAGGGTCACGTAGCTTTCTAATGTAAAAAAATTCTAAGTTATGAAAAAGGTGTTATGCTAATACAAGTCTTCCCTTAGTTATACACAATAGGCGGAAAAAGCTGAGTGTGCATGTCGGCCGGCTGGAAGGGGGCCGGCCACATGAAGGGGCCGAAGCACATGGTAAATTCAAGCTAAAATCGTCTATGTGTCGCTCTGGCCAGCCCACAGGGGGCCTGTCAGGGCAGGGTGGCGCGCACATTGCCTTTGAAACATGTATTGGGCCGCTCTCGATGGCCCAATGAATCGACTCTTCTCAGGTTCTTCTTCGCCTAGACGTCCTAAAGCACGAGTTCTCTCGGGATCATTCTTCTAACCAGATATGAGTGTAATTGCACATAAAGACCTGAAATCGTGTAGAATCTTAATTCGAGAACAATCTTACCATAAAAATCGGTGGCGGCTCCATTATCATTTGAATTTCAATTCGAGAACAATCTTACCATAAGATTCATTCGCCTACCCAAACCCGCACCTGACCGCGTCGGGGTGGACTTTCCCAAATGCACACCATGGCGTCAAGAGAAAACTTCAAAAGAATTAGTTGAAATTTTATTTTGAGAGAGTTTGTTCTTGATTATTGCTCTTCACTGTTATTGTTACTTTCTTTATCTTTTTCTTTCTCTCATATCTCATGTTAGTGTAATCTTCTAATCATTCTGCTTCTCATTCTTTTTAACTGTTATTCATATAGTCAATCACCTTGTTAGTTATATTCATCTTATAATCATCTTTAATTATTTTGCTTAATCATGTCTCATCCTGTCATCATCATAGTTATCGTAAATTTGAGTAGCTCACTTCTCCGTCGCTAGAGTTTTAGGTGAATCATGAATTGAACCAAACATATATGTGAGAATTAAATAATCGGTTTTTATGAGTTAAATCGCTCTTGCAACACTATAATGATGAGTAATTAATTTAAAGGCCTTAATTAATTGCTTAGTATCATAAAATCCTGGCCTACGTACAGAAAGCTTCAGAATGTAATAGACTCGTTATAATCAATAAAAATCCCTAATACGTAGCGAGAACCGGTTAGGCGACTTCTAGGATGACTAGTGATTCGAGAGGACCGTGTCGATATTCTTTGACCCATCTTACCTGATTATTTAGAACTCGTATGTCTTCTTGTTTTTCTACGTGATGATCCGACACACTCTGATGCTTTTTCTCTTATTGATTATTCCTAGTTTATCATGTTCCGGCTTTGTAGTTTCATTCATCCTGTTTACTGTCATTAGGATTAGTTTTATTATTTTTTACTATTTACTGTCACTATTAGCCTATTAGTTTAACAAAACTAAAATCAATCTAAACTCGTGACTTAGACTTATTAATCAACCAACTGGTAAATTCATCTAGCCTCCCTATAGAATGGACCCTACGTATCGCTAGCTACCCATTAGTTATATTTAGCTTTATTTTGATTACGTTGATGACACGAATAACCCGTATCAGGCGCTTATAGTTTAGACTAATATAGAACTAGACCGCTGCTTGTTTTAATTGAACTGCTCAGACACGAGAATGCACACAGGTACGGATGCGGCATAGAAGCCTATGGACGCCTGTCCGCTCCGCCAGGTGCCCTGCGCGGGACCTTCGGTTTAGGCGGCGGCCACCCACATGGCCTCCTTCCGCGGGGGCCGGTCTGATCTCGTATACGGAGCGATGTGTCAGACCTCGATTTGGTTGATGTTTCAAACAGTACTAGATGGATGCGGACACCCATGTTTTTGTTGGAATCGATCGAGATATGGTTGTAAATGTTTAAAGGCCGATGTGTTTAGTAAGACGACCCTCTTTGTGAACCGAATTCTTTGCCGATTTGTGGAGTCGCCACTGTGTCAATTATGGGGACTTAGAAATTGTTCAAGTCGACTTTGATCGTTAGCCCGCTCAAAGCTGAGTGACACGGGACCGAAAGATAAAGACTTTTACCCTTAAGGACTCCATGCCTGGAATGGCTCTCATTGCCAATGGTTTCTGACATCCGGAAACCGTCGATTCTGAGTAAGGGGTGAGGGTACGTATTGGGAAGCAAATGTCGGATAGACATCGACACCCAATCCCGCCCGCACATAGCGGCCTCTCCTAATCAATCAGTGGTCTTATAACTTTGTTTCTTAATTGTAGTGGAACTGCGATAACATCCGTTTTTTTAACCCTATGTCTTTGCTACGTTGGTTGTTTAAGGACACGTAAGTTTATTTTCGTCGAAGTAGTTGTGTTTACATTCTTTGCATGCGATTTCACGTGACAGGAAGGCCATGAAAAGATGCAGATAGGAGAGTAGAGAGTACTAAGTATTATGCGTATTAGCAAATCAGTTTTAACGTGATAATACGAATATTAGTCTTTGTCGTGGTATACCTTACCTGGTATTCTGCTTAAGGTGCGTCGATTCGATATTAATAGGGATGCGTCGAACCACGTGTGAGGGGTGAGCATCGGGATTAATATGGAACCCGACCACCGCTTTGTTCAGTTTTAGCTTGTTTACATTTTTAATTCCGTGTTAGGTGATTTAACATGCGATTATAGGGTCATAAAAGCGGTAAATCATACGAAAGCGGTAAATGCGAAATGTAAGTAAATCATGTAGTGAGGAGTTGCATCCTCGGAGTGTACACTAAACAAGACACGATGCAAAGATGGTTGAGATAGGATCTCGGAAATACTCGGGTTTAGTTAGGGTATTTTAATGCTTATGGTTGAAGTTGAGGACGTTGCGTATATTTATAACGTGCCATGGACCTAACGTCCATACTAGTCGGACTCGACGTTATCGAAGTGCATAAATTAATATTAAGGAATTTAAAGTTTAGTTTAGATGACAACCTAGTGACTATACGTCTTCAAGGCAGATCCTCCTAGCTTGTTCTGTGGTGAATCCGGCAGAGCTTCGATACTGTATTGGGAGGTGGCTAGTCGAGCACAGGCGCTCTTCCAAGGAATAATGACGAGTAGTGTCAATTTGTGTATCGGGACAAACGATCGAGTGGATTGTACTTAGTGTCGGAGTGCGACCTAAGCTTAGAGAGAACTCCTAAAGAGTGAGAGGGAGAAGGAAGAGAATTCGAGTTGTTGTGTCTTTAATAAGCAAAATGAGGGGGATATTTATTGTTGTTTGCGCAGTTCAAATTGACCTTTCAGACATTTGGAGTCTTGCGCACCAAGACTGAGTCGCCTGGTGTCATGCGCATCAAGATTGAGTTGCCTAGTGTGAGGCGCCTGGAATTTCGAAGATCCGATTTTGAAACTTTCCAAAATGGAGAAGGTGCGTATATTTAATTAACTTGGGGATTAAGACTTCCTGTTAACCCTAGAGCGTCGAGCGCCGGGTGGGCCTCGAGCGCGTGTCCCGAGGTTCTCTCGGCCCGACGTGTTGACTCGGGTTTTACCTTGTATATTTCGGGACCGATTCGGGGCCCCGGTGTCAAAATTGATTCTATTTAGTGTCGACATGACCGTAATGACACGACTAAGACTATTTTGATGTTGAATTAATTTTTCCAAGTTATTATTTGATTTGTTCTATAGAAAAAACATCTAAAACATCATCATCTCGCGTCGCGTTGCAGTCCGATTGTCATCGGGTGTTTGTCAGTCTCCCCTGCGGCCACCAGGTCAAAATCTGGGTGTCTATAGAAGCCCCAACTTTGACTGAGGCTTGGACAAGGCGAAAGTCAAAGTATAGCTGCCCATGTCAGTCGAGGATTACGACCTGGTGGCTGTCCGTTCGGGTCATTTTAAGTCCGTTAGACTACGTATTTGAGGCTCGTTCGCCAAGGTTTAGAAATCATACTGACATCCTTGCCTGCGGTTGCTTCTCGGAGCTCGGGTCCGGGTTTGCTACCTTGTTTTGGTTTGTTTGTTTTAGTAATTTTTGTTTTTGACATGGGCCTTTCGCTTAAGTCTTTTATTGGTCTCTTAGTTCTGGTTTAATATCCTCGGGGGATGGTTATGTTGATTTTGATTTTGCTTTCGCTTTAGTTATTCCTCTTGGGGGGGGGTTGAATCAAATGCTTAGGGACTCGTTTCGGGTTGATTTGATTGTTTTGAGTGCTATGGGACTTATTTGAAATTGAACGGAGTGCGACGGGACTCGTTCAAATTGATTCGAGTGCGACAGGGACTCATTTGAAATTGAATTGAATTGAGTGCGACAAGGACTCATTTGAAATTGAATTGAATTGAACTGAGTGCGACATGGACTCATTTGAAATTGAATTGAATTGAACTGAGTGTGATAGGGACTCATTTGAAATTGAATTCAAGTGAACTAAGTGCGACAGGACTCGTTCAAATGAGTTCGGAATGCGACGGGACTCCTTTAAAAAGACTTGAACGTGACAGGGTTAGTCTAATTGATTTGAGTATGACGGGACTCATTTAAAAATGAATTGAGTTGAATTGAATTGAATTGCCTTCAGAATGTTTTGGGACTCGTTAGGCTCACGGGTTTAAAATTTACCTTTAGAATGCTTTGGATTCGTTAGGTTCACGGGTTTAGAATTTACCTTCAGAATGCTTAGGGATTCGTTAGGTTCATATGTTTAGAATTTACCTTCAAAATGCTTTGGGATTTGTTAGGTTTGCGGGTTTAGAATTTACCTTCAATATGCTTTGAGATTCGTTAGGTTCGCGGGTTTTGAATTTGTCTTTCGAATGCTTTGGGATTCAATTGAGTTTGTTTTGTCTAGATATCATGCTTGGATTGTCATGAGCTTCGGTATGAGTGATCTCATTAGCTAGAGGTGTTCATGTTTTTTTTTGTTGGGGGGTTGATTCCAATTAGAAGAGATTTTGAGGTTTGCTTTATCGGTAAGGGGTAGTAAACTGTCCCATTCCTGCTTATTTTGTTTAGTATAGGAGGGTGCATCTCGCGGCTATTGGGTTCCATGTCCAAGTTGTTTCTGTCTTTGGTTTGGGCTGAACAGTCAGGCGCTGGTGCTGAGGCGCCTTAATCCTCAGTAGTCTAACCCTCAACAGTCTAATATAGGGACGCTTGACGTGAGGCGTCTAGGATTTTAAAGGCCAGGTTTGCTTAAAGTCAGTGAAGAAAGGGGGACGATTCATTCGTCTCAATAACCAAACGCGCGACACCCTTCGACTTAAACTCACATTCTCGACTTTGTTCAACCAATTTCCGTCTCGATATTCGTCATATTCGATCATGTCGACCTCGGGTAAGTGTTCCTTACTCACCTATTGTCAATTTGTGCCGAATTAGATTGATTGTGGGTCGATTTTTCTTAAATCCTAGAAATCAATTTGGGCATTTTGTTTTTGCTATGTTTCAATGTTTACTCTTGGTCCCATTGTTAAATTAGGATAGAATAGAGCTTGATGTAAAGCTTGAAGGTGCTTTAATGGCTTCCTACGGGTGGAAATGGGAATGCTAGGGTTTAGGGATTATTTTCCCGGTTATTCCCGGACGTGACCTTAGCTTCGTAATTTCCCTCGACTAGCGTTTGTGATATTGCTTGATTGGGTGACCCTCATCTCGACTTTTGTGAGTCACAATGTACTCTGGGTCATCCCGTGAGGGTTTCTGTGGCTTACGACAGACAAAATGATAACGTAATGATCCCGAATTTTCCCGAAACCACTTTTATTGGGACCAGGGACAAAAGTGGGTGCTAGTGGGTCTTTCGTAATTTTGATATCTCTATCCGAAATTTTGAGCTTATTTTGGCCTGTTTGGGCTGCTTTGACCTAACCCGAGGTGTTTTTTTTTTTGTTTTGCAGCTAGAGATGACACTGAGCATCCCGAGAGAGCTCCTACGACTGGTACTAGCGGAGAGGCCGCCGGGTCGAGCTCGCTGACTCCCCGGGGAATTCCTAAGCGGCGACGGAATTTTCTTTCGCAGCGTCGTGAACCGGGAGCTGTGGATGAGGCTGGTTTTGATAGGGTCACAAGGCATAGACTGCCTGTGACAGTTGCCAGGAGGACCCATGTCCCGGATCCTGTCAACGAGGGTGAGGAGATTGTTTACGATTATCCCCCTTAGGCTCGGGATTAGGACGGTCATCAATTATTACTATGCCTCGATTTGCACCTCTCTAGCCGTGTCGTAAACGGCCAGGTGAGTACCTTGAATCGTGCTTATTGGTTTAGGCTTTAATTTTGGTTTGAACTGTTTGGTTTGTTTATGTTTGTACTGTCTCGGTTTGCAGTCCCCGCGTTCGATGAGGATCTTCTCGGGTTTTACTACGTTCTTGGAGATTTATTCTTAGAAGCTTAGTCCCGCGACAAAGGAGATTATCATGGGGGCGGCCCTGGGTCTCGTGGTAGGGCAATGGGTCTGATTAGAAGGTTGCAAAACTAAATGCAACCTCATGGTAATTAGAGTGATGATAGATCGCTTTCACGATACGACCTCGACATTCTATATGTCGTTCGGGGAGGTCAGGATGACTTTGGAGGACTTCGGGGTTATTACGGGTTTGTCCTGGGGTCCTGAGATGATTAGATGGGCTCTTGAGGGCCCTAGATTAGATAGCAATGAGGTCCAAGGCTGGATCGGGTAGTATTTAGAGCATGAGGCTTATAGTGCGCCCCATGCTTTGGTGAGCTCGTACATTACCGACCACTTTGAGAGGGTGGCGGTGCTAGAGGGTCGAGTGCCCAACACGTCAGAGCAGGATGCCCGTCTGTGGTCGTGGAACTTCCTAGGGTCGACCCACTTCTCGAATAAGGGCGAGAGGTTTAGCAATAGAATTTTGCCTTTCCCAGTTAACTTGGATCAGCTGGGACGTTTTGATTGGGTGACCGCGGCTTTCGCGGAGATGACCCGCTGCCTACAGGTCATGGTGAGGCCGCAGAGGGTGGACTCCGACTCGGCTTTACCCATCGTAGGTCCAGGTCTCGTATTGGAGGTTTGTTATTGTCTCTTGTACTCGGTTTCAGGGTTTTACTTAGTTTGGTTCGGTTTTGCAGACGAGGTTTTTGGGTTTTGCAGGCCTGGATCTATTCTTACTTTCCTCGATTGGCACCCAAGACGGTGCCCGCTCGTCCGGTTAGGTTTCCGGCGGGGATTGAGTGAAGATTGGCTCAGGCTAAGAGCACGACGAGTCACTACTCGTCGAAGAATGTGCTGGTGAACCGGCTGCACCCCGAGGATGTAAGTTTCCATCTTACGGTTTGCTTTCCTTAGGAACCCCCAAGATTAGGATTACTGAAATGTCGGTTTATTTATACAGTTCGTGGCCCGTCCTTGGGCCGGCTATGAGGGTCTGCCCGAGTATGTGGGGGCAGAGTTGAGGCCTAGGAGCTACAGGAGGATGCTCCTTCCTGTGTTTTTTCGCCCGGTGTGGTATCTGGGCGAGTGGTTGGTGCGTCAGTGTTTATATGACGAGTTCAAGTTGCCGGTTGATCCTCCCCGGACCATGTTTACACCGCCGACCACCACAGAGGCTCGTGAGGGTCAGGACGGAGAGGGAGGCGATGCACTACTGGTGCCTGGTGCCTCCTACGTGTCTCACGTATGCCACTGGCAACCTTGCCACCGCCTCGTGGTGAGTACTCAGTTCCTTATTTTATTGTTTATTTTGTTCTATGGTCTAGTGTCTGCCTGCATTTTGAACGGTTTTCTTTTTCTTCAGCTGGCCGATCTTGATGATGTTGTTCAGCCCCCAGACTTCCCTTTGACACTGCTCAGGGTCGATGCGGATGGGGTAGATTTCACAGAGCCTCACCCCCCGTGTTCTGCTGAGGAGATGGAGGCTGGGATGGAGTGGCGTGACAGTGTGTACCGGGTAAGTTTCAGGATTTGCCTTGAACTTGAATTTAAGGGTTATATTTTGTTCGCCTAATTTGTTTGGTTTTGTCATGAGGTCTCGTCAGCTTCCCATTAGCGGTTGTGGCAAGCTGCCAACTGCTTCCGGGCCCATGCGTCGAGGATGGCTCCTGCCTCTTCCCGTGATACATTGGGTCCTCGATTGGTAAGTATGTTTTTCCTAGGATTGGTTTTCTAGGCTAGTTGCATTTTTTTCCTAAAGGGTAGATGCATTTTCTTGATGCTCCGGATATGATAAGGCAGCTTGGGACCCGGGTGACCGAGCTCGAGACGAATGAGGTCAAGTTGCTGCAACTCTTGCAATCTCGGGATAATGAGATTGCCAAGCTTAAGGAGCAGTTGGCTCGGATTCAGGGTGAGACCTCGGCGCAGGGTGAGGCTAGGTACAGGGTTGAGGTGGAGAGAGAGGTTGAGAGTCATGCTACGGGCGCTACTGAGGACGTTGGAGGAGTACCTGAGACAGCTACCCTAGATATGCTGACGGGTATGGACGGTACTGAGTCTTTTATTTTTGATCTAGATGATCTAGATCCATATGATGACATCAGAGAGTATGTGTTGGCCGTAGGTGAAGCCTCTAGGGGTCCTCCCTTGTTTGTAAACTCGGTTTGTGTTTGGATTTTGTATAATTTGTATATTTTAGACTTTTAGTATTTTGTTTGACTGGTTAGTCCTGCTTTTTATTTGTCTTTTGAAATGTTGACCTAGATGACAAGCAATCACTTCAAGTTTGGTTCGTTTGCGGTTTCGTCGTAGTTTAGGATATCTTGGATGAGTTAAGATTGCATGAGAGTACGAAAATGTTTTTCGGAATTTTTTAAATGCGTTAGTTTCAACCGGGAGTTGGATCAAATAGTACGTTAATTAAAATGCTTGACTCGAGACGTGCAAAATGTGTAAGAAGCGCTGGGAGACCGAGTGTTTTGACCGAGTGCGTGTTCGGTGCTGGGAGACAAGGTTATATCATGTTTGAAATGAGGCAAAAAGAAAAAAGGTTATACCACTTTTGAAAAAAAAAAGTAGACCACTTTTTATATCTTCTAATGATAATGTCATACTGGACTACAGACGCGAATTGACGATGCCACTTGGGGCTACAACTCGCCTAGGTGGGGTAACTTACCCCTCCTAAAAAAGGATAAAAAAACACCTAAGTCTGGTGAATCCTATGGAAGAAAATGTGTCGTCCCTGTAGACCCATCACTCTTGCTCGGACGCATGTAACAGACGCTTTGGCTTTTCGAAAAAGGTGTAGTGACTTCATGAGGTCATTCCCGACGTCCGTGGTTGTCAAGTGATAGCTGATGGGGTAAGGCATGGCTGACAGCGTAATGTTTAGACCTTGGTAGGCTTGATGGTCGAATGTATCGACGATTGGGCCTTGGCGGCTCGATACTGCGACGCTTGGGCTCGAGCGGCCCAGTCTTCGGGCGCTTGGGTTCAGGCAGCCCGATTCTCGGTTATGGAAATTTTCCGTAATTTCCTAATTCTTGTGCGATTAAGGGTATATATGCGGGTTATGGGTATTCGTTTTAGACATAATAGATTACCCGTAGTATCTCCATTGCTCCTTTGTGTTATTTTGAGTTATGTCGGATTTTGAGAATCTCCTAACCGAGTGGATGGGTCGTCTTAGGAAAGGTGACCTTGAGGTTTTGCCAGGTGACGGTTTTGTCTATTGTTACTATGCTAAAAACAAGTTAAGGTGCAAGATGACTTCTTGTCGGCATGTTCTAACTTTTTGGATATTAAGAACCATGTTTTTACTTTCCCGAGAGGTAATGTTTGTCCTTTCCCTGAGGAGCTAGATGCTATAGGTGGGTGGTGTTCGGTTCGACCTTGTATACCCCTTGGAGATGATACTCTCGTGGAATGATTCCGTCATTTTTTGGACATTCCTTTGGAGGAGGATAAAGCTTTCTTTAGGGAAGGTGGTATTGACCTAAAGTCCTTGTTTGGACATTCTCACGGATAGGCTCTCGTGATATTTCGCGTTTGGGCTGTAAGCGGGCTCTTAATATCGCAGTGGCATGCTATTATCATTTCGAGCACGCATCTGTGCGTGATGGCTGGGGTAGCCCTTGGGTTTTGGATGTGGTGATGGGAATGGAGCATGGGCGATCACCCTCTTTGCTTATTCTAGGTGAGCTTATCATGGGTCTCGACACCGGTATGCGGATACTTCGTGCTCCCTTTCGGGGTTCTATGATCATTTTGCAGGTACGTTGGGGTACTAATTTCATATTTCAAAACCTGCCTTAGTTCGAATGTTTGACGTTATGTTGTGATTTGCGCAGGTTTGGCTACAAGAGAGACTAGGTTTGATCGAGCCTACTCGGTCCGTTAAGGGCTATAGCTACAAAGGTTTCACGGGTTGGAAGATGACTGATAAGTGTAGTTTGTAGTGCCTATTTGTTGTGTTTGGTCCCGGTTTCTCTTGTGAAATCGCTCTTTGGGAGCGGTTTCTGAGCTAGTTATGCTTCTTCTAGTTCGTTTTAGGTTCCCAAGACCATTCATGGAGAATTGGAACGATTCTGACTTGTTTCCTACACATTTGGAGCCAACGAAGAGAAGGAACGATCACTCGATGCCTTAGATTCGATCTCCAGACCTTGGGACCTATTCCCGAGCCCCTTAGACTCGATCCCGAGCACCGAGAGTCGATGAGAAGGCCATGAGAAGCAAGGAGGGACCTTTATGATCGTATTGGAGGCCTACAAGACCCTTCTCGGGCGGGAAGAGTAGCCTTCCCGGTCGGGAAGGAGTGCATGAATGAAGAGGCTACTGATCTGGCCGTCTCGACCGGGAAAAACCCTTCACGACCGGGAAGAGCAATAACACAGCCCAGTATTATTGATAACACAGCCCGGTGTTATCCTTGATCCCGACCGGAAAGAGAGCTTCCCGACCGGGAAGGATGGCCCATCCCGACCGGGACCATTCCTTCCCGACCGGGAAGAACTGCTGTAGCCGCGTGACTCTTCTTTTCTTCTCCTTCACTCTTGTAACCGTATAAATACCCCCCCTCTTGTAATCTTAGGCGAGGTTAGACATTACCCACTAAACCCTAGACTACTTTAGCCTAGATTAGTGTAGATTAGTCTTTAATTAGTCATTAATCCTAGTTTAATCCTTGTAGTTTATTGGAATTCTTGAAGATCTCTACCAATCTTGAAAACATTGGTGGATGTTTGGGTTTTCTTCTATGCAAGTGTACATCTTTTTTTTTCTTGTTTAGTTGGTATAATCTTTCTTCTCCCTTTACTCTTTTTCTTCCTTTGTTATTCAAGTTTTAATCTTTGTTCATTGTATTGTTCATTGTTCATAATTTACACTAGTTTCATTACGGATGTTTTGTTGTTTGTGTTGATTTCTCTTGTTTATGTTAATGTTTGTTTAGATATGATTGAGTAGACTTTTTGTGGGGTTAGTTGGGTGATCAAGTGTGGATTATGGATAATTAGGGTTTGATTGTGGGTTTCTTTGTTGCTAGTCACATATTATGCACACTATGTGTTTGTTGAAATGCTTGTTAGAGTAGTAGTTGCAAATACTCCTCTTGCTTGTCTTCCTCTTCTCATTATGTGATTGATTTGTGGATGAATCCTTGTGTATTGGGTAACATCTTGCATAAGTATTCGGGTTTTGTCTTAGACACGAGAGTGCGGACATTGGCTTTCACGCGAGAGCGCGGACCAACCTTAATAACTAGGTGAACCTTACACCATCGATCTCCCAACTATCCTACTACACTTATGAACCCGACCTAACCCTATTTTTCCTTATTCTGTAGCCTTAGTTGTTGTCCTTAGCTTAGTCCTAGTCTTAGTTTAGCCACCTTCCTATCGTTCCAGTTTAGCTTAGCCTTGAGACCTAGTCTTGTATTTGGGTAGACCTTAGTATAGACACCTCTTACCGTCCCCGTGGACTCGATCCGACTTGCCCTATCTACGTGTTAGGATTAGTTGGTTTTTATTTGTTGGCGGGGATCCACGGCAAATCCCCGGCAACGGCGCCAAATTGAGGGGAGGGGTTTGTCGTGGATCCCTGCCAACAAATAAAACCAACTAATCATTCATGCAATCCTTCCCGACCGGGAAGGCTACTCTTCCCGCCCGGGAAGGGTCTTGTAGGCCTCCAATAAGATCATAAAGGTCCCTCCTTGCTTCTCATGGCCTTCTCATCGACTCTCGGTGCTTGGGATCGAGTCTAAGGGGCTCCAGAATGGGTCCTAATGTCTCGGGATCGAATATAAGGCACCGAGTGATCGTTCCTTCTCTTCATTGGCTCCAAATGTGTAGGAAACGAGTCAGAATCATTCCAATTCTCCATGAATGGTCTTGGGAACCTAAAACGAACTAGAAGAAGCATAAGTAGCCCAGAAACCGCTCCCAGAGAGAAATTTCACAAGAGAAACCGGGACCAAACACAACAAATAGGCACTACAAACTACAATTATCAAGTCCCCCACACTTAACCCTTACTCGCCCTCGAGTAAGCACGAACTAACTACTAAACTAATAAAAACTAATATACTAGCCGAGCGGGTATTAGCGCATCCTACGCCCTTTCAATTCACGCGAGTACACGTAGAGGAAAAGTGCACTCCACAAGGCAAGTAAGGTCTTGCGACAAAACTGTGGATGCAACCAGACACAAAAACACATAACCAAACAAACATACACACAAACAAACAATCGGTTGCACCCAAAAAGAAACAAATACCGCTTCCCTCAAACAAGCGGTGGAGAAACACCGGTTAAGGACTCAAGGCAAGTGACAACGTTCCCAAGCTAATAATACAAATCCAAATGGACAAGACCCTAATAGTATGACAAAAAAGCAATAAAAACGTTGATGACTTACCTAGGTTCCTCCTAACCTTCTAAGAACGTACTACGGGACGATTAGAGGGATGGAAAAAGGATGAACCACGGTGTTAGTCGACACTGTAGGTAAGTGAGACCCCGCCCCCTTTAGCGATAAGCCAAGAGGGTCGTCCCATGTTCAAAAATCGCCCAACTAGCCCAAGTAAAAAGGTGGATAAGGTTTGCAAAATGAGGGAAGACCGATCATTACCGCTATCATCCTTCCTAGGGACTCGGTCCTTTGGTAGGCTCTTCACGGTAATGATCGGAAAAAGGCTTATTTTAAGTGGGTGAGAATCTTTTTGTGAGACGATTTTCTTTTGGCATTTTTCTTTTTCATTTGGCTTTCGAGTTGCTATGCCATTTCTTTTTCTTCTTTTGTATTTTCTTTTTAATTTGTTGTGCCTTTTCTTTCTTTCATACTTTCTTTTTTCTTTTTTCTTTCTTTTGACTTGGCTAGCCCTTTTGATGAATCATGTTTTGTAGGCATTTCTTGCAACAAATTAAGAATTTCAACAAGTTGCAACTTATTTATGGAAATGTGTAGAAGGTAGGGAAATGGGTAAGTAGGGCGCGCTTTCCCTTCAAACCCGCAAAAAGGTGGAAAACTTGGACTATCAAACAATTTCAAACATGGTCACCTAAGAGACGGGACTCGGCAACCAAGGCCTTTTCACACCGTGGGTGGTCATAGTGGTCAAAATGCAAATCCCGTAATAAATCCCTAGTAAGCTAGGTGGACTCTAGGTAAAGGACCAACAAAACTATTGATTTAGGGTCATTCTACTAGGCTAAAGTCCAAGACTCGATTTACATCACTAGGAAGGGAAAGTAAACACTTGCACACTAGTCTCAAAACCGGGTTTTCGAAAACCTTTAATTACACAAGACACAAACTACACAACACAAAACAAGACGCAACAAAAATGAAATAAAATGAGACAAAGATGACAAAACAAAACAAAACAAAACAAACACACAATGACAACAAACACCACCCCGAACTTCCAAACAAGCCACCAAATCAACCTCGAACTCTACGAAGCTCCACCCGAGCACACATCATCACAAATTCTCCTCCAAACTCCACAAGAGATAAAGAGGAAAAAGGGATAAAAATATGTTACCGGATGTCTTGAGCTTTCCGAAACTCACGGCAATCAAGGAACCTATAAGGAAATGGGGAGGCAAAACACACAACACAACAAAAATACGACACAACGACACAAAAGGAAAAAACAAAAAGGAAAAATCTTTTTGATTTTTGTGAATTTTTTTCAAATTTTTAGGGGTTTTTAAGATTTTTCGGAAAAAACAACGAAAATAAAACTAACTACACTAGGATATCGCTCCCCCACACTTAAACCGAGCAATGTCCTCATGCTCGATCGGTAGTGTGTGGAGACACTAAAAAGAAGAGAAACTACAAAAATAAAGCTAAAAATCAAAAAGAAAAGCGAAGAAAGGGCAGAATGTGTCCGGCCGGGGTGTATTCAAGTCACCATGGGCCGAGACGAGAAAACATATGGATGGGGGAAGAAATAAAAGAAGGAAATAACAGGAAATGGGAGAGGAGGACTATGTGTAATCAAGTCACCTAGCCCGGATTCCGCCCGAATCCGACTAAATCCTAAAAAGTGAAAAATAAAGGAAAAGTGAAAAGGGCTTGTAAATTTGGATTTTTGAAATGACTCTCGGTGTAGTCACGTCATCGAGAATTGGGAGCAATGACTACCAAGGCCCCGAGGGCCACCATGACACAAAAGAGTGGAAGGGAACATACAAAGGAAGACAAGCAATAAAAAAAAGGAAAAGAAAGGATTGTTGCCGTACCAATCGGTTAGCAACTCACTCGCTCCATCGTCTCAATGATCATTAATGGCACGTAGCTTGTCTTCATCATTGTCATTCCTCTTCATTCTTGAATAGGTTGCATGGTTGAAGTACTAGACTTGCAATGGTATAAGGAGGGTGAGTTTTGATGTGAAACTCGGTATGTAGTGAAGATCATATGATAGGTGCAAGGGTAGGTAGGGAGGTTGGGAGGGGGTATAAAGTGGTAGGGTGGGCTCACATGGCAAAGAAGAGGCAAAAGGAGGGATAGGGCATCATCCCGGTCGGGATGGATGGTTCCAGTCGTGATGACACACTCTTCCCGGTTGGGATCACACTCCAGAAAACCCAATTTTTGGTACACTCATCCCGATCGGGATGACATCCTTCCCGGTCGGGATGGCTCATCCTTTTCGTTCGGGATGCTTTCTTCCCGGTCGGGAAGAGTCTTCTAGCCCTTCAAAATCTTGTAGCTTCACCCACAAGGCCACCAATACAACGAGACCTAGGATCTCGTCCCCAAAAGCTTAAGAAAAGCTTCAAAATCCGACTTTCTTTCTCAAAGTCCAAGCTCTATCAACAACCACTTCTCTCTAATGTTCATCTTCACTTCGCATCTATCAAGTAAACTCAATAAACACCATCAAATCTCTCCCTCACATCGCTCATCAAAATACCAAATTACAAGGTTTCCACAAAATACACAAATCCTAGAAACAAAATCATAAATAACACAATAACAAACACAAGAACTCTAAAGAAGAGGAAAGAGGAATATACAACATGACGGTTCTTTAGGGACTCCATCAAACCGAGAATGGTGCACTCTCATTCTTCAACCATAGCCCTCAAGGGCTCGGAGGAGCAAGTCAAACGCACGACCGACATCGAAATGAAGGCCCAAAGAGTGCCCGAGCCAAGCTATCCTCCACGACCTCCAAGGTGGAGGCAAGAAGTATTAATCCCAAGACCCAACGTCATCTTGCATGTTGTCTCTGGGGTCTATCCATCCTACAAGCTTTACCGACCTCTTCCTCCCTAAGCATCGTCTGCTAGCACAACCAAAGCTCAAAATTCTAGCACAAGTGTCAAAAGGGAGCTTAACCCTCTCCTTCTCATCAAGCAAGCCAAAGTCATCAACAAGTTCCGGCCCAATATCTCCAAATCCTAAAACATCGTTCTTCCCCTCGTCATCAATAAGAAGAGATTTGAAACTCAAACAAGCGGTTTCAACCTCCTCTAAACCAAGATCCAAATTACACACAAGGGGATTACAATATTTCATTGGATTATCACATATGGGTGACTTTATTTCATCATTCATGTCCCATGACTTCACAACACTTATCACCTCACTCAACTCATCCCAAAGTTCAACATCCTCGACAATAGGCTCATAAGAAGCGGCATGAAGCTCAAGAGGAGGGCAAGCGGAGGGGATTGAAGGTTCAACAAGTATAGAGGGGGTAGACTCTTGACTTTCCTCTACTATATCGGTGTTTTCATCAATGAAACTCTTCAAATTCCCACTATCCTCACCCAATTCTTCACCAAACACACATCCATCAAGGATTATCTCCTCTTTCACCTATTCTTGGGTAGATGATTGAGGTCCTTCAAAAGAAATTTCGCTTCCAAAAGGAGCGTCATCGGCAACTTCGTGATTAGGTTGCTCCCTTTGCTCAAGTGAGCACCCTTCATCTAGTTGTGACGTTCGGGATAAAAACGTTATGGTTATAACCGATAACGCATTTAATCGAGCATCCATCGCCTCGGTTTCGTTTTGATATTGGGCCATGAATTCATCTTGGTTCTTTTGCATTTGAATGGCCATTTCTTGTTGGCTCCTTTGCAATTGAAGAATCGATTTATATAACTCCAAGATGGGCATTTGGTGGTCATTGGGGTTTTGGAGTGCTACTTGGTAGTGAGGTTGAGGTGATTGGTAATATGGTGGGTTTAAGGGAAATTGGCTTCCATATCCTTGAAGCTCATACCCACGGGTTTCTTGCTTACCCGATGAAGCGTGGTGGTACCTTGGAGACATCACGGCATAGTCTCGATTCATGGAGGAAGAGGAGTAGCTTGTTGTAGCTTTTATGGGTGGGGAGTTTAGATCGAACCTCAGGCTATACTCAAAAATCGTGGCTCGTACCCGGTTGAGGACCTCTCAATCTAGCAATCGTCCGTTAAAGCGGCTATAAATCGTAAGAAGAAGATGGTTACCACCTCTAGGCACAAACTGAGGACTAAGAGCAAACGTGAGAAGTCTAGTGCTTTTTGGGGCACTAGACAAGAGGGAAATAAACTTCACACCCAGAAGAAGCAAAAGAAACAAAAAGAAAAAAGAAAAACACAAAAACAAAAGACAAAGTAAAGTAAATAGGCAAAGAAGGTCTAAACTAGCTCCGTCCCCGGCAACGGCGCCAAATTGATGGGAGGGATTTGCCGTGGATACCCGCCAACAAATAAAAACCAACTAATCCGAACAGGTAGATAGGGCAAGTTGGGTCAAGTCCACGGGGACGGTAAGAGGTGTCTAGACTAAGGTCTACCCAAATACAAGACTAGGTCTCAAGGCTAAGCTAAACTAGAACGATAGGAAGGGGGATAAAATAAGAGTAGGACTAAGCTAAGGACAACAACTAAGGCTAAAGTATGAGGAAAGAATAGGGTTAGGTCGGGTTCATAAGTGTAGTAGGATAGTTGGGAGATCGATGGTGTAAGGTTCACCTAGTTACTAAGGTTGGTCCGCACTCTCGCGTGAAAGCCAATGTCCGCACTCTCGTGTCTAAGACAAAACCCGAATACTTATGCAAGATGTTACCCAATACACAAGGATTTAACCACAAATCAATCACACAATGAGAAGAGGAAGACAAGCAAGAGGAGTATTTGCAACAACTACTCTAACAAGCATTTCAACAAACACATAGTGTGCATAATATGTGACTTGCAATAAAGAATCCACCTTTACCCACAATCAAACCCTAATCATCCATAATACACACTTGATCACCCTAATAACCCCACAAAAAGTCTACTCAATCATATCTAAACAAACATTAACATAAACAAGAGAAATCAACACAAACAACAAAACATCCATAATGAAACTAGTGAAAACTATGAACAATGAACAATACAATGAACAGAAATTAAAACTTGAATAACAAAGGAAGAAAAAGAGTAAAGGGAGAAGAAAGATTATACCAACTAAACAAGAGAAGAAAAGATGTACACTTGCATAGAAGAAAACCAAAACATCCACCAATGTTGTCAAGATTGGTAGAGATCTTCAAGAATTCCAATAATACAAGGATTAAACTAGGATTAAGGACTAATTAAAGACTAATCTAGGCTAAAGTAGTCTAGGGTTTAGTGGGTAATGTCTAACCTCGCCTAAGATTACAAGAGGGAGGGTATTTATAGGGTTACAAGAGTGAAGGAGAAAAAAAGAAGAGTCACGCGGCTACAGCACTTCTTCCCGGTCGGGAAGAAATGGTCCCGGTCGGGATGGGCCATCCTTCCCGGTTGGGAAGCTCTCTTCCCGGTCGGGATCAAGCATAACATTGGGCTGTGTTATTGCTCTTCCCGGTCGGGACGGCCAGATCAGTAGCCTCTTCATTCAAGCACTCCTTCCCGACCGGGAAGGCTACTCTTCCCGCCCGGGAAGGGTCTTGTAGGCCTCCAATAAGATCATAAAGGTCCCTCCATGCTTCTCATGGCCTTTTCATCGACTCTCAGTGCTTGGGATCAAGTCTAAGGGGCTCGGGAATGGGTCCTAAGGTCTCGGGATCGAATCTAAGGCACCGAGTGATCGTTCCTTCTCTTCGTTGGCTCCAAATGTGTAGGAAACGAGTCGGAATCGTTCCAATTCTCCATGAATGGTCATGCGAACCTAAAACGAACTAGAAGAAGCATAAGTAGCCCAGAAACCACTCCCAAAGAGCGATTTCACTAGAGAAACCGGGACCAAACACAACAAATAGACACCACAAACTACACTTATCAATGACGTAACCATGGAACAATTGTTACACCGAAGAAGGATGACATTCCTACTTGTAGGCTAAAGGGCGGGTTGATATTAGGTGGACAATCCCGTGGTGACATATCAGTAGACAGGTCGGAATTCCTTTCTCGTCGTCGGCTCGTATCATGCAGATACTGTCCTTAAGTGATCGGGTTTATATTTACCTGAACAAATTAAAGCGCCAAATGGGTGTGAGGCTAGCTGCATCAGAGGTTACTACTGATGCAACTATGTGTTATCGGTGGACGAAAAGTTCTCTCAGGGAGTTTGGAATGTCTTGGAGACAGAGATTTTCACGTCCCGTCCCTATAGTAAATGTTCGACCGGTAGACCCTATTCGTTCTTGGCGGGGAGCTTACGGACATCCGCCAGGGCAGGGCAAGTCGAATGTTAGGAAGACCGTGATGCTACAGTATAAAGAGGCTACTCGAGTTAATATCACTAAGCGCTCGACCAAAGACAATGTCGCCGATTGAAAATGGGCCAAGACTATAGTGAGACAGTGTCAATTCATCTAAACGGGCCAAGACTAACAAGACCCATATTGAAAATGTGAGTGAAATGGGGAAATTGGATTGGCTGGACTCGCATTTGGCTTGGATAAGGGTGGAAGCCTGTGTTCTGAGGGTCTATGGTGAGAGACCCGAAGCGGCACTTCCGAATGGCAAGGGGAAAGGGAAGTTAGACCGGTAGAGCCCGGCCGTTTATTACTATATTATATTAATTGATATTATGTGGCGTATTAGTACAAGTTTTTGTTGGGTTTTACTTGACACGTTGTCATTTTCCGGGTAGCCGGATATTGCATGCTCGATGTAAAGGGGCCTCGACAAAGGCTTGATTTAATTGATTGGGTTATTTCATAACAATAATACCAACTATGGGGGTGCTTCTTATATTAATACAAACTATACGTAATCCCATTTTATTATCAACTATCCTCTCATTAATCTCTCTTTATAACCAATGCCTTTTTTTACCTGTAAAACCGGTAATTGTGACCTCCTAGGTTTTGGTGCGCCTCTTCTTCTTATTCCCCTTTATATTTATCAAATTAAAAGTCATCCTCCATTATCAACCTTCAAAACCCTCATTGATACAATGAGATGTGGTTATTCATCTGGATCCTCCTCTAATTCGTATCCTTCAAATGTTAGATTTTTTTGCAAAAGTCAGATGCTCTAATTTATTTACCACAATTTCAAAAAATTTAAGAAAAGCAATGGCGACAGGAGATTTCGAGTTCAACAATGGCGAGAGAAGAGTACGTAGTAACGAGAGAGGAAGCGTACAGAGTATGGTGGGAGGGGGACTTTAATTCAAAAAGAAATTAAAAGGAAAAGGAAACCGGCTCACCAGGTAGCCGGTAACTTGTTCTAAAGAGAGATTAATGTGGGGATAGTTCATATTCAAATGGTATTACGTATAGTTGGTATTAATATAAGAAGCACCCCCATAGTTGTTATTATTGTTATGAAATAACCCTAATTGATTTTGCGTTAGTGAGAAGCACTTTTTTTTTGTTTATTTATTATTAATTTTTTTGGTGGCTTGCAACTCGATTCTTTAATTACCCGGAGCGCTCTTTCGGATTTTAACTCCGTCCTCGGTTCACCTTTTTTTTTTCCTTTTTTTGCTCTTTTTTTTACGGCTCGCAAATCTTTTCCTCATTTTGGCCGGGACGCCCTTTAGGGTTTTCACCCCGTCCTCGGCTCGTCTTTTTTTTTTTTAACGATGGCTCGCAACTCTTTTCTTCATTTCGCCCGGGGCGCCTTTCGTGTTTTCACCCCGTCCTCGGCTCGTCGTTTGTGTTTCGTCATTGAAGTCACTCGTTAACCGGAACGTAAGGGGGTTCCGGTTTTTATGCGAATCGAATCATCGATTTTACTATTTTTGTTGGTTGTACCCTTGGAGGGGTTGCCTACGTATCCGTGTTTAGACGAATCAAACCATGTTCGTAGTTCATAATAGATGTGAGTGATTTTGCTTTAGACTCGTTATGCCAATTATCGATGCGAATTTTTTTAAGCATTTTGTATGGGTTTTCACCCTAGTTTAGAGATCAGAATGAGGTTATCTAGGAGGTTAAGGATAGTATCGTTTAAGCTGGTCCATGTTGGTTGGGGTTGAGAATTCTTAACCGTCTAGGTTAGTGAGGATCATGGTGCCTCCCGTGAATATTTTCTTGACGAGATAGGGGCCTGCCCATTTTGGTTTGAATTTCCCTCTATGGTTGACGGGAAGGGGTGCTCTAATGGATTTGACTACCAAGTCTCGCTTCCTCATGTATGTTTCGGGATTTAACTCGTTTGTTAAAGGCTCGTTGTATTCTTTGTTTGTAGGCTTGCACTTTGGTTAGTGCATGTATTCTACGCTCATCTAGGAGTATTAGCTCATCCTAACGTTTTTGGTTCCATTCTTCTTCGGGAATGCCGCTTTCGGCTAGTATCCTTAGCGAGGGTATCTCAAATTCTATTGGTTGTATGACTTCAGAGTCGTAGGTTTGGTAGTAGGTGTGGCTACGGTGGGAGTTCGGTAGGAGGTTTGGTATCCCCATAATGCAAAGGGTATTTTGTTGGGCCAATCCCGGTAGTTGTCTATCATTTTCTTAAGGATTGTGACGATGATTTTGTTTGCTGCTTCCACAGGCCCGTTTGTCTGAGGCCTGTAGGGTGAGGATTTGTGTCGTTGGATTTTGTATTTGTCTAGGAATATTTGGGTGTTGGCCCTAAAGTGAGCCCCTGATCGCTGGTGATTTCGTGTGGTATGTCGTAGCGGCAGATGATGTTGTTTCGTTGGAATTTGACTACTTGTTTGGAGGTTAATTTGGTGTAAGAGGCTGCTTCTACCCATTTGGTAAAGTAATCAACGACTACAAGTATAAAACAGTGTCTGCCGGTTCCGGATGGGTGTACCTTTCCTATGATGTCTATTTCCCATGTAGAGAAGGGCTAGGGAGTTATTGTGGTGTGGAGTGGGTATGGTGGTAGGTGTTGAATGTTGGCGAATATTTACAGTTGTGACAGTGACGGACATGTTGCCGGCAGTCTGCCTCTTGGGTGATCCAGTAATAGCCTAATCTCATTATCTTTCAGGCTAATAGGTGTGCGCTCATGTGCGGTCCGCATTCCTCGTCATGTACTCCTAATAGGTGTGCGCTAATAGTTGTGAGTTTTGTTTATGGACTATTCCTTTTGGGGTTCGTATGTATAGTAATCTTAAGTTTAGGACGTAGTGGGCGGCTTGTATTCTTAGGGCACGTTTGTTTTTGGTGTTTGTGTTAGGCGGGCATGATCCATCGATTTTGAAGTCTTATATCTCTTTGTACCAGGGTTCTTCAGGGGAGTCATCGGTTTCAATGTTGTGGATATAGGCGGGTTGCTCACTTCTCTCTATGCAGATAGGCATAGATAAAAGGTTGTCGGGCACGTTTATTAGTGAGGCTAGCTTGGATATGGCGTCAGCGAATTGGTTTTCCTCGCAGGGTATGTGTATGAAGTTGATTTCGGTGAACTTTCGGGATATTGTCTCTATTTCGGTTTGGTATGGAGCTAGACTTTCTCTATAGACCTTCCAAGTACCTGTGGCTTGGTTGACTACTAAGGATGAATCTCCGTGGACTCTAAGGTTTTTGATCCCTAGTTTTATGGCCGCTTTTAGCCCTATTAGCAGGCTTCGTATTCGGCTGCGTTGTTGGTTACTAGGAAGTCTAGTTTGACTGATATGGGTGTGTGATAGGCTATTGGTCATTGGTTGTGTGGGTTTCCTATATCGGGTTTTTGGCTAGGAAGTCGGTTATGGGTTGGGTTTAGGATAGTTGCTCCTGATCTCTTTTTAGGTGAAGTTAGGTGGGCCGTTAGTTGTAGCCCTTATACTTTGACTGATTGTATCGATAAATGGCACAGTATTGAGCTTTAAGCAAGAAAGTGCGTTATTATAAATCAAGCGATTGTCAAGGCGCGTTGTAAAGAAGAAAAGTTTATTATTTTTATTGATAATAAGTGGGCTATGTGCCCGAGATGTTGTTTTTTGGGAGGCTGACTCGATGCGAAAAAAAAGAAAAAAGAAACTTATTATTGTATTTAAGTCTAGGTCCTAAGACGAACTTAGACTGTAGCTAAGACCATATCACTGCCCCTAGGAGAACCTTTGTCTCATACGACCGTTATGACTTGACCATATCGTGACATTGACCTGACCTTGGGACCATAATTATCCCCCGGGTCTTAGATCCTTACATAGTCTTCTGGAGACGCGCCCCTTGATGGGTGTTTAGGGTTAGTTTCCGTTGGTGGATCATTGAGGGGTTTGAAATAACTTGTGACACTACCGTTGTCACTATTTCTCCCTCGGTGACCCTAAAGGTGAAGTCTGCTTTTTTCCGTTTCGCGGGAGAGAATGTTCCTTCTTTAATCATGTTTTCGATGGGGTGCTTTAATGTAAAGTAAAGCACGCCTCAGTATCATGCTCATTACCTTGATAGAATAGGCAGTATGCATTAGGACTCTAATATTTGCTTCACCTGTTGATTGGTGGGTCCAGAGTAGGACCCATGGGTAAGAGTAACCCCTGATATACTAGGTGTTTGAGAGTTTCGGTGTAGGAGGAATTGATTTTGGTACACTTTTTCTGCGACGTTCTTACTTCGTCGAATAGGGCCTTGTGAGCCCTCAAGGTTATTTCTGTATTAGCCTGAGAGGATTTTGCCTGTGCCCAGCACTTGGATGACCTACTTGGGGTAAGTTCTTGGATATGGTAATCGTCTCAACTGGCATTTGCTTCGCTCTCTGTGCCCCTACTTTCGAGGAAACTGAGGCGGTTAACGATGTGATGAACGAAGGAGGTCAGACGGTCTATCGAAGTGCGGACATCGTTAACCACTTCGGTTAGGGTATTGACATCGTTGCAGATGTTTTCGATGACTATTGGATCTAGGGACATGTTGGGGAGTGATCCAGCAAGAAAATATCGGAGGTCGGGACGGATCCACCGGACGACTTAAAGACTCCGGGAATCCTCGTATGCAAGCTGATGGGTAAGGATTTGTCGTGGAATCCCAACCGTCAATAAAATAACCGGCTATTCCTACGGTAGATAGGGCAAGTCGGGTCGAATCCACGGGGACGGTAATGTAAAGTCTAGACTAAGGTCACCTAAAAACGAGACTAAGTCAACGAACTAAACTAAAGAATGAAAGGAGGGAGAAGGCTAGACTAAGACTAAGGTGCCGGAGAAAACAACTAAGGAAAAACGGGCTAGGATTAGGTCGGGGTCAAAGGGGTAACGGAATGGTCGAGGGAGAACTAGAGTGAAGGAGGTAGTAGGGTGATCTAGGTTGATCCGGGCTCTCACAACTTAGACCTACCTAGAGGTTCCACCTAGAACCCATCTCGGTGACACACATGACAAACGGGGTTCTAGCGCGCTATGGTCCTAGGTCGCACCCGGGCTCTCGCTACTTAGACCGACCTAGGGGTCGTCCTCACCGGGCTCTCGCAACTTAGTGAGGGAACCGAACCCACAACAAACTAACACCCACAAAAGAAAGGCAAAAAAAACAAGCATTCGTACATACTTAGTCATTCAAGCAATTCCACAAACATGTGATGTGCATCAAACATGAGGAAACCCAAATCTTCCACCAACATCTCTAACAAACCCTTAATCACCCAATTAACACCCTAATCACCTTACTAACCCTAGCAAGAACACTACTCTAACATAACTAATCTAGAATTAACACTAACAAGAAGAATCATCAAAGAAACAAAACGAACATCACAAACTAATGATAACAATGAACAAAGATTCAAACTTGATAAACAAAAATGGATTAAGAGTAAAAGGAGAAGAAGATTATACCAAACTACAAGGGAAATGGAAAAGGAGAACACTTGCATAGAAGAAAACCCAAATAATTCCACCAAGGTTGTCAATCTTGGATGGATTCTTCAAGAGATCCAATATTACAAGCTTAAACTAAGATTAACTACTAATTACCGACTAATCTACACTAATCTAATCTAATCTAACCTAAAGTAGTCTAGGGTTAGTGTCTAATGAAGTGCATATCCTTTACATAACAAGGGAAGGGTATATATAGGGTTTAAGAATGAAAGGAGAAGAAAGAAAGCAAAGCGGGTGAGCTGTAGCCCGTCCCGACCGGGACGGATCATCCCGATCGGGAAGGGTTCTGCCATCCCGATCGGGAAGGGCTCAACCCGACCGGGAAGGACCCACAGTGGCGCTTCTAAATGTGCATCCCTTCCCGATCGGGAAGGCCATTATTCCGACCGGGAAGGGTCTTGTATGCCTCCAATAAGAGCTCTAGGGTCCCTCCTTGTATCTCATGGGCTTCCCGTCGATTCTCGGGACTCGGGATCGGGTCTCGGATGCTCGGGATTGGGCCCCAAGGTCTCGGGGTCGATTCCAAGGCCTCGAGCCATCGTTCCTTTATCTCGTTGGCTCCAAAATGTGTATGTATTGAGTCAGAATCACTCCAACTCTTCCAAATCGGTCTCGGGAACCTGAAACGGACTAAAGGAAGCATAAGAAGCCCATGAATCGCTCCCAAGGAGCGATTTCACAAGGAATGGGACTAAAACAAAGCAAAATAGGCACTACAAACTACACTTATCAACTCCCCCACACTTAACCCTTACTCGCCCTCGAGTAAGCACATACTACTACTAAACTATCCGAGTGGGTATTAGCGCACCCTACGCCCCTTCAACTCACGCGAGTGCACTTAGAGGAAAAGTGTACTCCGCAAGGCAAGTTGGGTCTTGCGACAAAACCGCGGATGCAACCGGACACAAAACACACAAACAAACAAACACACAAACAAACACTTAGATGGTTGCACCCAAAACAAAAGAAATACCGCTTCCCTCTAAAAGCGGTGAAAGAAGCACCGGTTTAGGACTCGAGGTAAGCGAAAACGTTCCCAAGCTAGCAATACAAACCAAGGTGGACTAAACCCTAATAGTATGACGATAAAGCAACAAAAACGTTGGTAACTTACCTAGGTCCTCCTAACATTCTAAAGACGTACTACGGGACGATCGGCGGAGTGGAAAAGTGAAGAACCACGGTGTTATTCGACACTGTACGTAAGTGAGACCCCGCCCCCTTCAGCGTGAGCCAAGAGGGTCGTCCCATGTCCAAAACCGCCTAACTAGTCCAAGTAAAAAGGTGGAAATAAAGCAAAATGAGGGAAGACCGACGAATGCCGATATCATCCTTCCTCGGGACTTGGTCCTTTGGTAGGCTCTTCACGGCAAAAGTCGGAAAAAGGCTTATTTTTGTGGGGATTTCTTTTTTGTGAGACGGGTTTTCTTTTGGCATTTTCTTTCTTCTTTTGCATTTTCGCTTTGTTTTGCCATGCCATTCTTTTTCTTCTTTTCTATTTTCTTTTTGGCTTTTGCCTTTTCTTTTTCTTCATTCTTTTATTTCTTTCATATTTTTTTTTCGTTTCTTTGCCCTTTTGGCAAGATTTGGCATTTCATTATGTAACAAGAAAGATAGAATCAACAATTTGCAATTTATTTGTGTGGGTATGTGTGAGATGTAGGTAAACGGGTAAGTCGAGGGTCGCGATCCCTCTTCAAACCCACAAAAAGGGGAGAAACTTGGACTAATCAAGCGATCCTAAACACGGTCACCTAGGGGACGAGACTCGGTAACCAAGGCCTTTTCACACCGTGGGTGGTCATAGAGGTCAAAATGCAAATCCCGTAGTAAATCCCTAGTAAGCTAGGTGGACTCAAGGTAAAAGACCAACGAATTCATTGATTTAAGGTCATTCTACTAGACTAAAGTCCAAGACTCGATTTATACAACTAGAAAGGGAAAATAGACACTCACACACTAGCCTCTAAACCGGGTTTTCGAAAACGGTTTACACACAACACAACACAACACAAAATAAAGACACGACGAAAACGAACGAAAGAAAAAGAAGCAAAAGCAACAAAACAAGAACAAAACAAAACGAACACATACAAAACACACACCACCCCGAACTTCCAAATGAGAAACCAATCATCCACAAACTTTACAAAGCTCCACCCGAGCACACCACAACACATATCTCCTCCAAACTCCATAAGAAACAAAGAGGAAAAAGGGTTGAAAAGATGTTACCGGGTGTCTTGAAAGCTCTCCAAAGCTAGCAGTGATTAAGCGACCTATGAGGAAAAAGGGAGGCAAAACACGAACACAACACAAATATATGACACAACGACACAAAAGGAAAACACACAAAAGAAAAATCATTTTGATTCTTGTGAAAAAAATTCAAATTTTTAGGGATTTTTAAGATTTTTTCGAAAAACTAAGAAAATAAAACTAACTATACTAGAATATCGCTCCCCCACACTTAAATCGAGCCATGTCCTCATGCTCGATCGTAGGGTGCGGAGAGACAAAAGAAAAAGAAAAGAAACTACGAAAATAAAGCTAAAAAAAACAAAAATAAGGTCAAGTCACCATGGGCCGAGACGAGAAAAAGATATGGATGGGGGAAGAAAATAAAAAGAAGGAAATAAAAGGAAATGGGAGGGGAGGGCTAGGTGTAATCAAGTCACCTAGCCCGGATTCCGCCTAAATCCGACTAAATGCTCAAAAAAAAGAAAGTGAAAAACTTGTAAAAATTTGGATTTTGAAATGACTCTCGATGTAGTCACATCATCGAGAGTCGCGAGCAACAACTACCGACGCCTCGAAGGCCACCAAGGTACCATGACTCAAGGGGAAGGGGGCAAACAAGAGAAAAACAAGCAATAAAAGACGGAAAAGAAAGGATAGTTGCCATACCGACTGGTTAGCAACTCACTTGCTCCATCGTCTCAATGATCAATATAGGCGCATGCTTGTTGTCTTTGTTGTCATCCTCCTTCAAGTTTGATAAAACCGCATGGTTGGGGTAGTAATGGTAGGGGGTGGGATTTGATGTGGATCTCGGTGTGTAAAGTGAGGTGTACGGGTCATATGATAGGAGTAAGGAGGAGTAGGGAGGTTGGGAGGGGGTATAATGGATGGGTGGAGTCAAGGGGACCATCCCGGTCGGGATGGATGGTCACGATCGGGTTGATAAACCTTTCCCGATCGGGAAGCTCTCGTCCCGGTCGGGAACACACTCCAGTGAGTCCGAATTTTTGTACCTTCATCCCGATCGGGATGGCTCCTTCCCGGTCGGGATTCCTCATCCTTCCCGGTCGGGAAGCCCTATTCCCGGTCGGGATGAGTCTTCTTTGCTTCCCCAAGCCCAAAAGCTTATCATAAGCTTCAAAAACCGACTTACTCGCTCGCAAACCAAACTCCATCATCAACTACTCCTTTCTAGGAGTCACCTTCACTTCACCTATCATAATAAACTCAAAGTACACATCAAATTCACTCCCTCACATCGCTCATCAAAAATCCAATATTACAAGAATATCACAAAACTACCAAAATCAAGAGATAAAACACAATTACAAGGACAAGTACTCTAAAGAAGAGGAAGGGAATATACAACATGATGGTTCTTTAGGAACTCCGTCAAACCGAGGATGGTGGACTCCATTCTTCAACCGTAGCCCTCAAGGGCATGGAGGAGCAAGTCGAACGCGCTACCGACATCGTAGTGAAGGCCCAAGAAGCGCTCGAGCTTGACTGACCTCCACGGCCTCCAAGGAGGAGGCAAGAAGTAGGATTCCCAAGACCCAAAATCATCTTCAAAGTAGTCCCCGGGGTCTCTCCATCCTACGAGCTTCACCGACCTCTTCCTCCCTAAGCATTGCCTCCAATCACAAGCAAGCTTCATCTCCAAGAATTGAGGCACAAAGAGCGGCTTTGGCCTCACTTCCTCGTTGCACACCTCCACACTTGCCTCAAGTTGTGGTTTCCCACCTTCATCACTTGGCCCCTCATCATCTTAGAGGAGAGGATCGAAACGTCTACCAGCGGCTTCAATCTCTTCCAACCCATCTCTCGGTGTGCTAGCAAGGGGCTCATGATGCCTATCCACGTTCTCGGACAAGGGCAACTCGAGGCTAACAATCTCTCCCAACATCCTCACAAATTCCACCAACCCATCCAACTCACTATCCTCCTCCAATTCCTCACCAACGATGCCTTCACCAAGAGTTATCTCCTCATTCGTCTCTTTTTGGGTAGACGGTTGAGGTTCTTCAAAGCAAATCTCACTATCAAAGGGAACTACATCGGCGGCTTCGTAATTAGGTTGCTCCTCTCTCTCTCAAGTGGGCATCCTCCATCTAAATATGATGCTCGGGATAAAGACATTACGATTTTAACCGATAATGCATTTAATTGAGCATTCCTCGCCTCGTTTCCCCTTCGAATTTGGGCCAAGAGTTCCTTATTCTTTTGCAATTGGATGGCCATTTCTTGTTGCATTTGAAGCATCGATTGATGAAACTCCAAGTTTGGCATTTGGCGGTCATTGGGGTTTTGTAAAGCTCCTTGGTAATCTTGATGATGCCCAAGGGGTGGGGCATCATATTGTTGGTAGCTAGGTTGGGGTGATTGGTAGTATTGTGGGTCATAGGGTTCATATTGTGGTTGGGGTGGAGGATAATATTGTGGGTCTTGGAGGTATTGGCTTCCATACGGTGAATCTTGATTGAACATGGTGGGTTCACATTCATAGCTCGAGTAATATCCACCATGGTCGTAGGAGTGATAATCATTTACTTGTTGGTAGCCATATCCATACTCTTGAGGATCATACCCATCTTGATTACCCCAAGAAGCTTGATAATGGTAACTACTAATTACCGACTAATCTACACTAATCTAATCTAATCTAACCTAAAGTAGTCTAGGGTTTAGTGTCTAATGAAGTGCATATCCTTTACATAACAAGGGAAGGGTATATATAGGGTTTAAGAATGAAAGGAGAAGAAAGAAAGCAAAGCGGGTGAGCTGTAGCCCGTCCCAACCGGGACGGATCATCCTGATCGGGAAGGGTTCTGCCATCCCGATCGGGAAGGGCTCAACCTGACCGGGAAGGACCCACAGTAGCGCTTCTAAATGTGCATCCCTTCCCGATCGGGAAGGCCATTATCCCGACCGGGAAGGGTCTTGTATGCCTCCAATAAGAGCTCTAGGGTCCCTCCTTGTATCTCATGGGCTTCCCGTCGATTCTCGGGACTCGGGATCGGGTCTCGGATGCTCGGGATTGGGCCCCAAGGTCTCGAGGTCGATTCCAAGGCCTCGAGTCATCGTTCCTTTATCTCGTTGGCTCCAAAATGTGTATGTATTGAATCGGAATCACTCCAACTCTTCCAAATTGGTCTCGGGAACCTGAAACGGACTAAAGAATGCATAAGAAGCCCATGAATCGCTCCCAAGGAGCGATTTCACAAGGAATGGGACTAAAACAAAGCAAAATAGGCACTACAAACTACACTTATCACAAGCGACACGGAAACGAGACCCTTGATTTGCGCGTGTTTGCGGTCACCGCATTAGGGACTCGGATGTTTTAGACTTATGGTGTGTTCTGCGTAGCGCCTAATATACTTGTATCTCTGGAAAGAGACGATTTGAGATAAATCTCGGGAGTGAGATTTAAAGAAGAGGACTTCTCGAGATGAGACGACCCAAAATGTACCGCATTCGTCGATTCTATTGATTGGAATTTCGATGGTGATGACGGTACGTGTGTTATGCTTTGTGAGTGTAACCGTGTTGGGTTCCTCGACCTCATTAATTGAAAATTAGGTAATGTTAACGATATGTGCGCAAAAAAACGTTTTGAAAAATAAAATGTAACCGTTTCACATGATTTGGTCCCATTAGTCGGGAATTTGGCGATAGTAACGGTATGTTTGTGAATGTTTTGAAAGAAAAATGTAATCGTATAAGGTACCTTGATCCCATTGGTTGGGAGATTGGTAATAATAACGGTGTTGTTTGAAAATGACGAGTTCCATTTTGGCCATGGCGATGGCGCGAAAGTGTTTTTTTTTAGAAAATAAGTTTAATTTTGGCCGGAGTATTGGAGTTTAAAGAAGATGTCCCTTTTCGAAAACGGAGTTGGGTGTAGTTGAATATGTTGTCATGGTTGATTCCATATTTTAATGTTTACGGGTTCTCAAACACACTACACATAACTAGGAATGCTTACACTCATGCAGGATGCAGACACGGGTAGGTTGGGGTAAGCTAACGCCCACGAATAGTCTTTGGTTAGGTCACAACAGGTCACCTGGGGAGGTGAGTGTTATACCATTCGCTCAGCACCACTCTTTTGGTACATCCACGGAATGCGTGGCTACCTTAGACGGTTGGAACGTCAATCGAAGGTCTCCCCATGTCTTCGAAAGGATCTTACCGCAAAGAGGTCGATTGGTCCTAATATCGGTTAGAGTGAGCTATTTAGGGCCAAAACCTGGAGTGACCACAAAAAGAAACTAGGAAATGACTTTCACCGACCTCATTCGAGTTACACCACCGCCGGAAACTTGTTTCCAATTCCCCAGCGGAGTCGCCAAACTGTGGACGCACGTCCGCACCGCCCGGCGTCCCGCCCAAGCCCGCGCGGGACATTTTTTTTCCGCGGCGGTCACCCAAGCACCTCCCTCTTGGAGGGGCCGATCCGATCTCGCGTTCGCGGCGATGTGTCGGACCTCGATTTGGTTGACGATTCAGATAGTACTAGACGGATGCGAACACCCGTGTTTCTGTTGGAATCAATCGAGACGTGGTTGTAAATGTTTAAAGGCCGATATGTTTGGTAAGACGACCTTTTTAGTGACCGAATTCGTTGCCGATTTGTGGAGTTGCCACCTAGTCAATTATGGGGACTCAGAAACCGTTCAATTCGACTTTGATCCTTAGCCGGCTGAAAGCTGAGTGGCACGGGACCTAAAGATAAAGACTTGGACCCTTAAGCACTACATACCTGGAATGACTCTCATTGCCAATGGTTTCTGACATCCGAAAACCGTCGATTCTGAGTAAGAGGTGAGGGTACGTATTGGGAAGCCAATGTCCAATAGACATCGACACCCAATCCCGCCGCACATAGAGGCCTCTACTAATCAATCGGTGGGGTGATAAATTTGTTCCTTAATTGTGGCGGAAATGCGATAACATCCGTTGTTTTAACCCTATGTCTTTGCTTCGTCGGTTGTTTAAGGACAAGTAAGTTTATTGTCGTCGAAGTAGTTGTGTTTACATTCTTTGCATGCGATTTCATGTGACAGGCGGGTCATGAAAAGATGCAAGTAGGAGAGTAGAGAGTACTAAGTATTATGCGTATTAGCAAATCAGTTATAACGTGATAATACGGATATTAATCTTTCTCGTGGTATACCTTACCTGGTATTCAGCTTAAGGTGTGTCAATTCGATATTAATAGGGATGCGTCGATTAGATTTTAATAGGGATGCGTCGAACCACGTGTGAGAGGTGAGCATCGGGACTAATATGGAACCCGACCACCGCTTTGTTCATTTTTAGCTTGTTTATCTTTTGAATTCCGTGTTAGGTTATTTAACATGCGATTATAGGGTCGTAAAAGCGGTAAATCATACGAAAGCGGTAAATGCTAAATGTAAGTAAATCACGTAGTGAGAAGTTGCACCTTCGAGGTGTACACTACACAAGACACAATGTGTAGATGGTTGAGAACGGATCTTGGAACTAATCGGGTTTAGTTAGGGTGTTTTAGTGCTTATGGTTGAAGTTGGGGACGTTACGTATATTTATAACGTGCCATGGACTTAGCGTCCATACTAGTCGGACTCGATGTTATCGAAGTGCAAAAATAAAGATTACGGAATGTAAAGTTTTGTTTAGCTGACAACCTAGTGACAATACGTCTTCAGGGCAGATCCTCCTAGCTTGTCCTGCGGTGACTCCAGAAGAGCTTTGCTACTGTATTGGAAGGTGGCTAGTCGAGCACGGCTACTCCTCTTTGTTAAAATCGAGTAAGGTGCTCGAGGAACAACGAGGAGTAGTGTCGATTTGCGTATCGGGACAAACGATCGTGTGGATCGTACTTAGTACCTAAGCTTAGAGAGAACTTGTAAAGAGTGAGAGGGATAAGAGAACTCGAGTTGTTGTGTCTTCAATGTGCGAAATGAGGGGACTAGTTATAGTTGTTCGCGCAGTTCAAATCGACCTTTCGGACGCTTGGAGTCTTGCGCAACAAGACTGAGTCGCCTGGTGTCATGCACATCAGGATTAAGTCGCCTAGTGTTAGGCGCCTGGAATTTTGAAGATCCGATTTTGAAACTTTTTAAAACGGAGAAGATGCGTATATATGATTAACTTGGGGATTAAGACTTCCCGTTAACCCTAGCGTGTCGAGCGCTGGGTGGGCCTCGGGCTCGTGTCTTGAGGTTTGCTTGGCCCGACGTGTTGACTCGGGTTTTACCTTGTATATTTCGGGACCGATTCGGGACCCCGGTGTCAGAATTGACTCTAATTAGTGTCGACGCGACCTTAATGACACGACTAAGACTATTTTAATGTTGAATTAATTTTTCCGAGTAATTATTTGATCCTTTCTTGATAAGTGTGATTTGTAGTGCCTATTTTGTAGTGTTTTGGTCCCATTTTCCTTGTAGAATCGCTCCTTGGGAGGGGTTTAGGGGCTTCTTATGCTTCCTTTAGTTCATTTCAGGTTCCCGAGACCGATTTGGAAGAGTTGGAGCGATTCCGACTCGATACATACACATTTTGGAGCCAACGGAGTAAAGGAACGATCACTCGATGCCTTGGAGTCGACCCCGAGACCTTGGGACCCAATCCCGAGCCTCCGAGACCCGATCCCGAGTCCCGAGAATCGATGGGAAGCCCATGAGAATCAAGGAGGGACCAAAAAGTTCTTATTGGAGGCCTACAAGACCCATCCCGGTCAGGAAGGCCTCATCCCGTCCGGGATGGGGTGCACAAAAGGAACTGCTTCTGACTTGGGACCATCCCGACCAGGATGAGCTCATCCCGATCGGGACCAACTCATCCCGACCGGGATGAGCCCAGTTCAGGCCCGTGAATGCTCCTTTCTTCTCCTTTCCACTTGTAACCCTATATATACCCTTCCTCTTGTAATCTTATGGGATATACTTCATTAGACCATAAACCCTAGACTACTTTATGTTAGATTAGATTAGATTAGTGTAGATTAGTTCTTAATTAGTTGTTAATCTTAGTTTAATCTTGTATTATTGGATCTCTTGAAGAATCCATTCAAGCTTGACAACCTTGGTGGAATTATTTGGGTTTTCTTCTATACAAGTGTTCTCCTTTTCATCCCTTGTAGTTGGTATAATCTTTCCTTCCTCTTTTTCCTTAATCTTTCATGTTTAATCATTCAAGTTTTAGTCTTTGATTGTTGTTTATTGTTTTCACTAGTTTGTTTATGTTAGTTTTGTGTTCTTATGTTGATTCCTTTTGTTCTTGTTAGTATTAGTTTGATTATGTTAGAGTAGTGTCCTTGCTAGGGTTAGTAGGGTGATTAGGGTGTTAATTGGGTGATTAAGGGTTTATTGGAGATGTTGGTGGAAGATTTGGGTTTCCTCTTGGTTTGATGCATATCACATGTTTGTTGAAATGCTTGAATGACTAGTATGTGCATATGCTTGTTTTTCTTGCTTTTCTCTTGTGGGTGATAGATGTTTGTGGGTTCGGTTCCCTCACTAAGTCGCGAGAGCCCGGTAAGGACGACCCCTAGGTCGGTCTACGTAGCGAGAGCCCGGATTCGACCTAGGCCTATAGCGTGCTAGTAACCCCGTTTGTCATGTGTGTCGCCGAGACGGGTTTTAGGTGAAACCTCTAGGTGGGTCTAAGTTGCGAGAGCCCGGGCATTACCTAGATTACCCTACTACCTCCTTCACTCTGACTCTCCCTCGACCATTCCATTACCCCTTTGACCCCGACCTAATCCTAGCCCGTTTTCCTTATTTGCTCTTGCTTTAGACCTAGCTTAGTCCTAGTCTCTCCCTCCTTAGATTAGCTCGTCTCGAACCTAGTCCTAGACCCGAGCATACCTTAGTCCATCCTCCCGTCCCTGTGGATTCGACCCGACTTACCCTAGCTACCTTAGTTTGGTTAGTTGGTTTTATTTGACAGTTGGGATCCACGACAAATCCCTCCCATCAAATTGGCGCCGTTGCCGAGGACGGCGTAGTTTAGACTTTTGTTTGCTTAGTTTTGGACTTTGTTCTTGATTTTTGTGTTCTCTTCTCCTTGTGTATCTCCGTTTTTCTTCTTGTGTGTTACTCTCCCTTCCTAGTTCCTCAAAAGCACTAGGATACTAAAGTTTGCTCAAGTGCTTCTAGCTCATCTTAGGTACCAAAGCAATGTTATGGACATGGCTCGTCCGAGCTACCATCAATCATCACGGGGTAACTTTGGGGCAAATGGCCAAGTCCCGAAATCTCACCAACCATATCAACCTCATCAACAATCTCACGAATGCCCTCCATATGGTTACCAAGAAGGTTGTCAAGGATCATTCCAACATCCTAACAACTACCAAACACCCTCACATAACCCACAACCAAAAATCTCCGACTTTGAGAATTGTCAAATGTTGGTCCAAATGCAAAAAAGTCAACAAGAGGCGATAATGATATTGCATAAGGGTCAACATGAGATGATGAATTTAATGCAAAAGAGTCAACAAATGATGAGGACTTACATACAAGGGGTTGAAAAGGAGCTCAAGGCCCAAATAGGGGTGCAAGATGCTCGCATCAATGCACTCATGGCTCATATCACGATGTCGGCCACTCGAGCTCCACAACATGTTGAGGAAGGTTCATTTGGGCATGAAGGTCGGGTGTCTCAACCCAATCTTGAAGCTACAAATGAAGAAGAGAGGGTCGATCAAGAGGTCATTGTTGAGTGTTGCTTGGGCGGTGAAGATAGGGGAAGAGTAGAGGAAGTTGAAGCTTCAAGGGTCGACAATGAGGAGGGAGTTGAACATGATTATCAAGATAACTCTTGGGGAGCCAATGTATTGGCTATCAAGTTGGATTTGTTTGATTTCCTTCGTGAAGAGCCGGATGTTGACAATCCAAACCCGAGTGAAGAGATGACCCCTCTAAGCCAACTAGACAAGGTGAGTGAAAAGGAGCGCAATACTTGGGAAAAAGAAGTAGATGCCTTGGAACTTGCCTTGTATGGGAAATTGGAGGATCCTAAAGCCTCCAATGAAGAGAACTTGATGCTTTCTCCTCCTCTACCGCACTCGATGTCTAGCCCTTTGTCTTGTGAGACGGTTGGTGAAGAGGATCCTTGTCGGGCGGTGGAAAAGAGTTCCACTCTCGACCCCGTAGAAGAAGCGACACCCTGAGGGTGTGATCTCCTACATCATGACACCGAGCACGACTCTAGACCACTATACCTACCGGATGGTCATAAGGGCCGTAGCTATATTGGTTCCAAAGACCCGGAAGATCACAATAACCCCGAGCATAATGAAGATGATCGCTTCTTCCCTCCGACTTGGAAACTTTTGGGAGTGGCTAGGCTCGGCCATGTGAGCTTAATTGAAGATGTTGCTAGAGCATTTGACTTACTCCTTCGAGCTCTTGATGGCTATGGAGGTGTAGTTGGAGAGAGTATTTTAGTGTAAATATCTTTTCCCTTTCTTTTGTGCTTGTATTTGTGTTTATGTTTGTATAGTTTGGTTTCTAGGGTTGTTAGTTTTTGAGAAATTCATGTTTATTTGGATTTTTGATGAGCGATGTGAGGGAGGGAATTTGATGTTGTATTTGAGTTCATTGTGATAGGTGTGAAGGAAAGGTGATTCCTAGAGGAGAGTAGATAATGATAGAGCTTGGATCGTGAGAATGGAAGTCGGTTTTTGAAGCTTCGGTGAAGCTTTTGGGGTTTGTGGAAGGTCAAGAAGATCCATCCCGAGCGGGAAGGAATCATCCCGATCAGATGACGGTACCAAAATTCGAGTTTGCTGGAGTGTCATCCCGACCGGGATGAGTGTTTCCCGATCGGGACGGGCGTGTCATCCCGACCGGGACCATCCATCCCGACCGGGATGGTCTCTTTTCTCCTCTTTTGGCCTCTTCTTTGACATTTGAGCCCACCCAACCTCCCTCACCCATCCTTGCTCATGTCATACGACCCTTACACTTCATTTACATACCCTCACCTCATTTCTCTTTCCTTTCCACCGAGTTTCACATCGAATCCTACCCCCCTCACACCATTACTACCTCAACCATGCGTTTTATCGAGAATGAAGCGGAATAGCAATGATGAAGACAAGCAAGTGCCTATATTGATCTACGAGACGATGGAGTGAGTGAGTTGTTATCCTATTGGTACGGCAACTATCCTTTCTTTTCCGTCTTCTATTGCTTGTTTTCCTTTGTTTACTCCCCTTCCCTTATATTTGTGTCATGGTAGCCTTCGAGGCCTTGGTATATGTAGCTCCCGACTCTCGATGATGTGATTACATCGAGAGTCATTTCAGAAATCCAAATTTTACAAGTTTTTCACCCTTTTTTTTTGTTGGATTTAGTCGGATTTAGGCGGAATCCGGGCTAGGTGACTTGATTACACCTAGCCCTCCCCTCCCATTTCCTTTTATTTCCTTCTTTTTATTTTTCTTCCCCCTTCCATATCTTTTTCTCGTCTCGGCCCATGGTGACTTGACTACACCCAGGCCGGACAAATTCTACACTTTCTTCACTTCTCTTTTTGATTTTTTAGCTTTATTTTCGTAGTTTCTTTTCTTTTCTTTTTGTCTCTCCGCACACTACGATGGAGCATGAGGACATGGCTCGGTTTAAGTGTGGGGGAGCGATATTCTAGTATAGTTTAGTTTATTTTCGTAGTTTTTCCGAAAAATCTTAAAAACCCTAAAAATTTGAAAAATTTCACAAAAATCAAAAAGATTTTCTTTTTGTGTGTTTTTATTTTGTGTCGTTGTGTCGTATTTTTGTTTTGTTGTGCGTGTTTGCCTCCCTTTTTCCTTATAGGTTGCTTAATCACCGCTAGCTTTGGAGAGCTTCCAAGACCTCCGGTAACATCTCTTCACCCCTTTTTCCTCTTTGTTCCTTGTGGAGTTTGGAGGAGGTGTGTGTTGTGGTATGCTCGGGTGGAGCTTTGTAAAGTTTGTGGTTGTTTTGGAGACTTGTTTGAAGATCGGGGTGGTGTTTGTTTTGTTTATGTGTTGTTTCTCCTTGTTTTGTTTTATTTTGTTTTGTTTTGTCTCTTTTTCTTTCATTTTCGTTGTGTCTTTGTTTTGTGTTTTGTTGTGTGTCGCGTGTGTAAACTGTTTTCGAAAACCCGGTTTAGAGGCTAGTGTGCGAGTGTTTAATTTCCCTTCCTAGTTGTATAAATCGAGTCTTGGACTTTAGTCTAGTAGAATGACCCTAAATCAATGATTTCGTTGGTCCTTTACCTTGAGTCCACCTAGCTTACTAGGGATTTACTACGGGATTTGCATTTTGACCATTATGACCACCCACGGTGTGAAAAGGCCTTGGTTGCCGAGTCCCGTCCCTTAGGTGACCATGTTCGGAATCGTTAGATTAGTCCAAGTTCTCCCCTTTTTGTGAGTATGAAGGGAAGACGTCGTCCCGACATACCCATTTCCCTACTTCCTACACAAATCCACACAATAAAAATGCAATTTGTTGAAATCTCTCTTTCTTGTTACTAAGGAATGCCAAAAAGCCGAATCAAGCCAAAAAAGGCTAAGAAAAGAAAATGAAAGAAAGAAAAGATTGAAGAAAAAGAAAAGGCACAAAAAGCCAAAAGAAAATAGAAAAAAAGAAAAAGAATGGCATGGCAAAACAAAGCAAAAATGCAAAAGAAAAGATAAAATGCCAAAAGAAAACTCGATTCACAAAAAAATAACCCCTACCTCTCAAAATAAGCCTTTTTCCGACTTTTGCCATGAAGAGCCTACCAAAGGACCGAGTCCCTAGGAAGGATGATAGCGGCATTAGTCGGTCTTCCCTCATTTTGCATATTTCCACCTTTTTACTTGGACTAGTTAGGCTGTTTTATACATGGGACGACCCTCTTGGCTCACGCTGAAGGGGGCGGGGTCTCACTTACCTACAGTATCAACTAACACCGTGGTTCTTCACCTTCCACTCCGCCGATCGTCCCGTAGTAGGTTCTTAGAAAGTTAGGAGGACCTAGGTAAGTTACTAACGTTTTTGTTGCTTTATCGTCATACTATTAGGGTTTAGTTCATCTCGATTTGTATGATTAGCTTGGGAACGTTGTCACTTGCCTCGAGTCCTAAACCGGTGTTTCATTCACCGCTTTTGGAGGGAAGCGTTATTTGTTTTCTTTTGGGTGCAACCGATTATTTGCTTGTTTGTGTGTTTGTTTGTTTGTGTGTTTTGTGTCCGGTGGCATCCACAGTTTTGTCGCAAGACCCGACTTGCCTTGCGGAGTGCACTTTTCCTCTAAGTGCACTCGCGTGAGTTGAAGGGGCGTAGCGTAGGGTGCGCTAATACCCACTCGGATAGTTTAGTAGATAGTATGTGCTTACTCGAGGGCGAGTAAGGGTTAAGTGTGGGGGAGTTGATAAGTATGATTTGTAGTGCCTATTTTGTAGTGTTTTGGTCCCATTTTCCTAGTAGAATCGCTACTTGGGAGCGGTTTAGGGGCTTCTTATGCTTCCTTTAGTTCGTTTCAGGTTCCCAAGACCGATTTGGAAGAGTTGGAGCGATTCCGACTCGATACAAACACATTTTGGAGCCAACGGAGTAAAGGAACGATCACTCGATGCCTTGGAGTCGACCCCGAGACCTTGGGACCCAATCCCGAGCCTCCGAGACCCGATCCCGAGTCCCGAGAATCGATGGGAAGCCCATGAGAATCAAGGAGGGACCAAAAAGTTCTTATTGGAGGCCTACAAGACCCATCCCAGTCGGGAACCTTCCTCTTTTCCCTTAATCTTTCATGTTTAATCATTCAAGTATTAGTCTTTGATTGTTGTTTATTGTTTTCACTAGTTTGTTTATGTTAGTTTTGTGTTCTTATGTTGATTCCTTTTGTTCTTGTTAGTATTAGTTTGATTATGTTAGAGTAGTGTCCTTGCTAGGGTTAGTAGGGTGATTAGGGTGTTAATTGGGTGATTAAGGGTTTATTGGAGATGTTGGTGGAAGATTTGGGTTTCCTCTTGGTTTGATGCATATCACATGTTTGTTGAAATGCTTGAATGACTAGTATGTGCATATGCTTGTTTTTCTTGCTTTTCTCTTGTGGGTGATAGTTGTTTGTGGGTTCGGTTCCCTCACTAAGTTGCGAGAGCCCGGTGAGGACGACCCCTAGGTCGGTCTACGTAGCGAGAGCTCGGATTCGACCTAGGCCTATAGCGTGCTAGTAACCCCGTTTGTCATGTGTGTCGCCGACACGGGTTTTAGGTGAAACCTCTAGGTGGGTCTAAGTTGCGAGAGCTCGGGCATTACCTAGATTACCCTACTACCTCCTTCACTCTGACTCTCCCTCGATCATTCCATTACCCCTTTGACCCCGACCTAATCCTAGCCCCTTTTCCTTATTTGCTCTTGCTTTAGACCTAGCTTAGTCCTAGTCTCCCCCTCCTTAGATTAGCTCGTCTCGAACCTAGTCCTAGACCCGAGCATACCTTAGTCCATCCTCCCGTCCCTGTGGATTCGACCCGACTTACCCTAGCTACCTTAGTTAGGTTAGTTGGTTTTATTTGACGGTTGGGATCCACGACAAATCCCTCCCATCATTTCTTTAGAAAAACCATGTAAAACATCGTAATCTCGCGTCGCGTTGCAGGCCGATCGTCATCGGGTAATTGTCGGGCACCCCTGCAGCCACCAGGTCTAAACCTGGGTGTCTACACAGGCACCTCAGTATTCGAGCACACGAGGTCGTGCGCCCTATCTCTGTGGGATGGGTTTAGACGCGACTTTTATGTCTGTTCAAGTTTCTGACTAGTGTTATTTGTTTACGTTTTAGCTTTGGATTAGGTGATTTTGCTTGCGATTAATGTCATAAAACCATTAAATCAAGCGAATAAAATGGTAAAGTGTGATAACATAAGTAACTCATGTTAAGGAGTTGCACCCTCATATTGTAAACTAAAAGGAAATACGATGCGTAGACGATAAAGAGCGGATTCAATAACGACTACACAAATTTAATTTAAATGTTTTAGTATTTAGGGTTGAATTTGTGGACGTTACGTGGACTGAACAGTTTTGTCAAGAGGGTCGGTCGGACATGCATTTCGACGGGGACCAAGCGTGAGCAACGTTTGTACACCATACCTGGAATAGTAACTGCAGGTGTACGTGTCGATTTGGGCGGATTATGAATCCTCATCGGGCGACAATATCATAATGCATATTTTGCATTAATCGGATTATGAACCATTTTAATTCGATCCTTATTTAAAGGAAAAAGATATAAATAACTAGATCGAGGAACAACCTAGTAACAATATCGACTTGTGTGGATGAACTCGAGAATGTTAAGAACGTATTGAATTAGCTAGGTAAAGAACCGTTTAATTCGATCATTCATCTCGATTACGACTAGGCTTGCGTTAAGATCTCAATGTTTTTAGGATTAGGAATCCGAGATTGTCTAAGATTAACTTAAAGAATTATGAATTCTTTAGGGAACCGATATGATCGATGTCTGATTGTTCTTCTGTAACACCCCCTTTTGTAAATTAATTAAATTAAAATTATGTTCGTATCTTTATTTTTACGATTTAACTCATAATTCTTATAATTATTATAAAACGAATTTATCTTTTAATCGATTCAAACTCCTAAAATTCTATTTGACTCAGAAACTCTTCTTATATTTAAAACGTATTTTTATTTTGGTCTCGATTCATTTTATACATTTAATTCTTACCAAAAAGCTATTTCGACAATATAAATTCTAAATTCTTTTATTTATTTATATTTAAGCTCGAATTTCTATTTTTGGCTCGAAATTCATTTATATTATGTTTCGTCAAAACATTTATTTCATTTTCTCGAGAAATCAATTTAATTCACTTTATCGAAAATTTATCATTTTTCGGGATATACTATTTCATCGCCTAATTATTTATTTCTATAAGATTCGTTTTCGTCTCGAATACTTTATATAATCATTTTATTTGGCAACCCGATTATTTATTAATTTTATTGACTCATTTTAATTCGATATTTGGGCCAGTCAACCTATCATTACGGAATTCGTTTAATTCGTATTCGTACCCCGATTCATTTACCTGAATCCGTATACAACGTATACTTGGTGCCTCGGAATCCGTACACTTTTTATTTTGAATTGATTTCAGTCCCACTTTTTGGTACGTACATTCCCCTTACACATTCACTCTACCTCATTTACATTCTTTCCCCATATTCTTTTGATATTCCACCGCTTCATCATGCCTATACACACCTCACCTTCCTCCTCCTTATTACACCGTTCTCTTTCAAATTTATATTGGTACTCCACCGCATCAGCCACCCTCCTCCTTGATCCTTCATTCTTCTTCTTCTTCTTCGCACCACCTTCCCCTCTGTTTTTCCTCTGTCTTTTGCTACCGCCGCTGCTGCGATGCTGCTGCTGTTACGCTGATCGTTTAGTTCGTGCGTTTGCGTCCTTCGACCCGGACTCTTCGATTGGTAATCTCCGTTCCTTTCCCTCATATTTTCCTTCTTGTTCTTCTATCTCCGTTCTTCTCCTTCCTTTTTTCCGTTGCTGTCCGTGTTTGCTCTTGCTATTGTTATCGATGTCGCTGTGGTTGTCATTTGTTCTGCTGTTTGCTCCGTTTTTCTGCTGCTGCTGCTGTTCTGTTTCCCCTCTTCTCATTCTTCATCTTCTCCCTGTTTTCTCTCGTTTCAGTTTTCATTTTGGGGTTGTTGTTAATACTCGTTCGGCTGCTGCTACGTTGCTAGTAATGCTGCTGTTTGTCGTTTTGCTGCTGCGTATTCTCGTCATTGATCATCCTTTAAGGTCGATGTTGCTGCTGTATTTCTTCTGCGGCTGCTGCTTTATTACGTTCTGTTGTTTCTACGTAGTGATGCTGCTACGTGTCTCGTTTTCTCTTCTTCCTCCTCTTCTAATTTTGTTCGTTCTGTTGTTATCCTTGTTCCTATTGCTGTTCGTTGTCCGGTTCTTTTTCTTTCGTGTGATGCTTTTAGTTCGTCGTCGTTCTGCCGCTGTTTCGTCATCTGTTCATTGCTGCTACTGTCTTTGTTGATTCGAGTTCGATTTCGGTGGTCTTCTGTTGTTGCTGTTAATGTTGGTGTTTGTTTCGTGCTCTCATGCTGCTGTTGCGTTTCTGCCGATGTTATGTCTATTCAGTTCATTGTTGCTGTTGCGTTTATACTGATGTTACTGTTTATTCTGTTTGGCCCTGCTCTTCGTAATTGTTGTCCGCTCTTGTTGCTATTCATTTTTGCCGCTGCTGTCACGTTAGTTGCGGTCACGTTGGTTGCTGTTTTGATGCTATCTATTCACGTTCCTCGGTTTTCGCTCGTCGTGATGTTGTTGCTGTCCGTGTATCTCACTATTGTCCGTCATTATTTATCCAACGGTTCTCAATTTTTTCGGAGTCGTGTTCCATCCCTTCTTTTCTTCGTTCTCTTCTATCCCTTCTCCGTATTCTCATTATTTCAATCTCGTTCTTTTTCTTCGTTTCGTGAAGGCCTCGAAGTTTTATTGAATCGGCTTTCAAGTTCTAGGTTCGAGCTTGGTCTAGTCGAGAAGGACGAGTAAGAGTTCGTTTCGGTTGTCGACTTAAGGTAACTTTAGGACGTTACTCGATTTTATATCGTATGTTTGAATAGTAGTATGTAGTAAATATTTTTACTTCAGTTTTCCTAATTTTAGCTATTTATTATTTGTTAATTATACTAATTTTAAATCGTATGCCTTATAAATATTTTTATAACTTTCGATATCGTTTTATAAATCGTTAATTAGTAATTTAATTATTTACGATCGTTATAGTATTTTGTTGGTTATCGTAACACTAGTAACTAAATAATGTCGATTTTCATATTTTAGTCATATTTCGTTAATTTATAATTTTCACTCAAAATCGTATTTTTATATTCTAATCGAAATTTGTATACTTGTTAATAAATTAATTTTCGTTTTACGATTTATTCTAATAAATGAGAAAATTGTCAATTTTGTTTTAAATATAATTTTGGTCGAGACTATTTTCACTTATAATTTTCTATTTATTTCCGATTGACTATTTTTATTAAAATCCGTATTATTTATTAATAAAAGCTATTTATTAAAAATAATTTGAAGTCTTTGTAACTCTCATTTTATTTATAAAACTCGTTGATTCAATTAATTTTGATATCGTTTTTCTTAAAACATCTCTTTTCTAAAATCTATAGTTTTAACTCGATTTCCTAATTATTTATATAATACTCTATATTGACTTATTATATTTTCTTTATGTTTTGAGTAACGAATTATAATCCTCTATATTGACTTATTATATTTTCTTTATGTTTTGAGTAACGAATTTAGAAATATAATAAAGTTACGATAACGACGATAATAATAAAATGTTAATTTTGTTAGAAATGCTATTTTTAAATACATTTCACATATTTTAATAATTTACGAATTTCCTATATTAATATTTCTATTTTAAGTAAGTTTCTAAAAATAGTAAGTTTCTACTTATAGAAAGTTTCCCTTTTAGTATAAAATGTTTATTCCTTTTATCCTCACATTATCATAATGATTATATTTATTTTGAATATCGATAATGGCTTTGTTTTGGAGTTATGGAATAAAGACAAGTGTGGTGTTAGAGTAATATAGTCTGGGATGTACGTTTTTGCCATCAGCTATAAAGCCGGTGTGCCTATTTGGGGCACATTTGGTCGTTGAACTGGGCGTAGTTTCGCCCAGGAGAGTGTATGTTTTGACCTTAAGCTAGATATCGCATCGTGTTAGTCGCCGTCAGCTGAACTAGACATATTTGTTGTCTACGAGGGGTGTGCACTACTTAAACCAGGACCTCGCTGCACGCAGTCCTGTTATAGTTGAGTTGCATAGTTAGAGACTGGATTCTGTTATGAGTTAAGTCTACAGTTCTCGAAGCTAGTTTCCAGTATTATCCTAGTGAAAGTCTAGCCTTGTGCACACTGATCGAATTTCCGTAACGCCATTTTTGAATATTTATATTATCGATTGAGTTTGACTTGCAGGTTGGCAAGTGCTTTAAGTTTCGCTGAAAACTTATTTTCATTATATCATTTTCAATGTTTTTCCTCTTTTTAAATATTTTGATATAATAATACTATTATTTTCCATATGATATAATTTGGCTGGGAGAACGTCCGAGTTACTCCCCACTGACGTGGCTGTTATGTTTATAACATGACAGGTATTTGCTGCTGAGTTTTGGGTGTGAGCTAGCGAGTAGCATGGATCCTACTCTTTCTTCATTCGTGTTTATTTACGGATTTGTATAAACCCGTTTGGAGATTTTACTTTTAGCCCTTTTGTAAAATGAGGCCTTTGTATTGACTTACCATTTCTTTTAATAAGATATAGTTTGTCAGTGTGTTTTAATCCCACTCTACAGTGTTTCTGCCACTGTATTGCGTTAGAATTTCTAGGGGATTACATCTTCTTTGCTCTCGTAGAATTTTGAAGTCTTGGGAACTCCGGAGGATTCCATTGTGTCGAATGGTCGAGGGAGGGAGGGGGTACGTATTTATAGTTTTCATGAGGTGAGATTCGACCATATAGGTGTGTGTGGACATCCGTCCGCACCGCCCGACGCCCCGCGCGCGCCCGCGCGAGACCCACCCGGTTTTGATCGCAGCGGTCACCAACGCAGCCCCCTCCCGGTCGGGGGCCGGTCCGATCTTGCATTCGGGGTGATGTTTTTGACCTCGATTCGGATGACGATCTGGACTTGTACTAGACGGGTGTAGGCACCCGTGTTTCTATTGGAATCGATCGAGTCGTGGTTGTAAATGTTTAAAGGCCGATATGTTTGGTTAGGCGACCTTTTTAGTGAACTGAATACGTTGCCGATTTTTGGAGTCGCCACCGAGTCAATTATGGGGACTCGAAAACCGTTCAAGTCAACTTTGATCCTTATCCAGCTCAAAGCTGAGTGGCACGGGACCTAAAGATAAAGACTTGTACCCTTAAGCACTCCATGCCTGGAATGACTCTCATTGCCAATGGTTTCGGTTATCCGGAAACCATTGATTATGAGTAAGGGGTGAGAGTACGAATTGGGAAGCCAACGTCCGTTTGACATCAACACCCAATCTCGCCCGCACAATAGCGGCCTCTACTAATCAATCGGTGGGCTGATAACTTCGTTTCCTAGTTGTGGCGGAAGTACTGTAACATCCATTTTTTTAACTATATATGTTTTGCTATGTCGGTTGTTTACGAACAAGTAAGTTTTGTCGTCGAAGTGATTGTGTTTACATTCTTTGCATGCCATTTCACGTGAAAAGCAGACCATGAAAAGATGCACGTAGGAGAGTAGAGGGTACTAATATTATAGGTATTAGCAAGTCAGTTTTAACGCGGTAATATGGATATTAGTCGCTATCGTGGTATACTTTACCTGGTATGCTGCTTAAGATGCGTCTGCTCGGTATTAGTAAAGATGCATCGAACCTTACGTGTTTTAGTAAGTGTCGTGGACCTAGTGTCCACATCTGATGTTATCGTAGTGCATAATAACAAAAGTACAAGAATGTAAAGTTTTGTTTAGACGACAACCTAGTGACGATTCGACTTCAAAGACGGATCCTCCGAGCTCGCCTGGTGATTTCGGCAGAGTTTCGTTACCGTTGGCCCTTCCTGCGGCTATTCCGGCAGAGCTCCGATACTATTTGTTAGATATGCGGCTAATCCGGCAGAACTCTGTTAGACTCGGGGGGAGCTAGTCGATCACAGGCACCTCGGTATCGAGTGGAGTGCTCGAAGGTGAGGAGTAGCGTCCATTTCGCTATCGGGACTACGATCGAGTGGATCGTTTGTTATGGGTGTCGGCGTGCGAGCCCAAGCGAGATACTCTTAACGAGTCAAAGAGAGAAGGGAGAAGTTGTGAATGTGTTGTGTGTCGAAATGAGGGGATGGAGGGGGGTATTTATAGGTGTTTTTGGCTCTTGTCGCCTGGATGGACCCCTGAGTCCAGGCGCGCCAGAACTCAGTCGCCTAGGCTTAGGCGGGTGGAGACAAAGGCGCGAAAGGTGAGGCGCTCGGGATTTTGAAGATACGATTTTGATACTTTCCAAAACCGAGAGGCGAGCATATGATTCATGGCTTAGGGACTAAGTCTTCCCCGTCTTGACCTAGCGCCGTGATGCTTAGCGGGCCTCGGGTGTGCATCCTGAGGTTCGCTTGGCGCGGTGTTGACTCGGTTTGTGTTTCGGGACCGATTCGGAGTCCCGATGTCGGAATTGACTATAATTATTTTCTATGCGATCGTAATGGCTCGGCTAAGGCTGTCTTGATGTTATTTTAATTTTTCTGAGTAATTATTTGATCCGTTCTATAGAAAACCTATCTAAAACATCGCGTACCCGCGTCGTGTTGCAGTCCGATCGTCATCGAGTGTTTGTTGGGCACTTCTGCAGCCACCAGGTCCAAATCTGGAAGTCTACAGAAGCCCCCACTTTGACTGAGGCTTGAACAAGGCGAAAGTCAAAGTATAGCCACCCAGGTCAATCAAGGATTACGACATGGTGGCTGTCCGTTCGGGTCGTTTTAAGTCCATTGGACTACGTGTTGAGGCTCGCCAGCCGAGGCTTAGAAATCATACCTGGTGTTCTAGAACGTTGCTTGCTTGTCGAGGCCCGGGCCTGTGCTTGCCGTCTTGCTCTCAATTCTTCATGCTCGTGCCTTGCCTTTTCAGATTGCTTAAGAGTTTGTTCGGATTTGTATTACTTATGACGTGTCAAGCGTGGATTTGTGAACGAAATGTTAGTTTTTTATTTGAACGACTGTCTTCAGGATGCTTATGACCCCTTAGACTTAACAAAATGTCTTTTCGGATGCTTATGACCCTCTTGGACAAACATGTTTGAGCGTGTCAGTATCCGCTCAATCTCAAATTGCCTCCAGGATAACTCAAACCCCTTTGGCTTGAAAAGTGCTTGAGCGTGTCAGTATCCGCTCAAACCCCAAATTTTTGTGAGGCATAAGACTCAAATGCCTTCCGGATAATTAATAAGACCCGTCGTGCTCAAAGGTGTTTGAGCGTGTCAGTATTCGCTCAAACTCCAAATTGATGTGAGGTATAAGACTCAAATGCCTTCGGGATAACTAAGACCCGTCGGGCTCGAGGGTGTGTGAGCGTGTCAGAATCCGCTCAAACCCCAAATTGCTGTTAGGTATAAGACTCAAATGCCATCCGGATAACTAAGACCCGTCGGGCTCGAAGGTGTCTGAGCATGTCAGTATACGCTCAAACCCCAAATTGCTGTGAGGTATAAGACTCCTTCGAGCGTGTAAGTATCCGCTCGAATTTAAAATTGCTGTGGAGGTATAAGACTCCTTCGAGCGTGTAAGTATCCGCTCGAATTCAAATTGTTGTGGATGTATAAGACTCCTTCGAGCGTGTAAGTATCCGCTCGAATTCAAATTGCTGTGGAGGTATAAGACTCCTTCGAGCGTGTAAGTATCCGCTCGAATTCAAATTGCTGCGGAGGTATAAGACTCCTTCGAGCGTGTAAGTATCCGCTCGACATTAAATTGCTGTGGAGGTATAAGACTCCTTCGAGCGTGTAAGTATCCGCTTGAATTTAAATTGCTGTGGAGGTATAAGACTTCTTCGAGCGTGTAAGTATCCGCTCGAATTTAAATTGCTGTGGAGGTATACTACTCCTTCGAGCGTGTAAGTATCCGCTCGAATTTAAATGGGAAAAGTCCCATGGTACCCTCGAACTATGTCACATTACACATGGTACCCCTGCTTTTAAGTTTGTTCCCATGGTAACCTTGAGTTTTATAGTATAGTTCCCGATTTGACCTTACCCAAATTTCTGTCATGACGCCGTTAAATTATGACCAAAATTAATTATAGTTGTTCCCATAGTACCCTTAAGTTTTCATAGTTGTTCTCATGGTACCCTTAAATTTTCATAGTTGTTCCCATGGTACCCTGAAAGGAAAGCAACAACTCATTGAAGCAAAGCAACGACTATTTTACTGAACTAGCTGTTACACAAGTGCTTATAAATTCACTTCTTTTTCTATTTTGGCAGAAAAAGAACAAACAATCCACACTTACTCACTCAACCTTTTCACCGCGTTCTTCACTTGTACAAAAAATGGAAAAAATTAATGTTTCCGGATGATCGAGCTTTAAAGTTATGGTGATGAAGTTTTCAATTTTTTTGTACAAGTGAAGAAGGAGGTGAAAAGGTTGAGTGAGTGAGTGTGGATGGTTTGATCTTCTTATACCAAAATAGAAAGGAGAGTGAATTTGTAAGCCCTTGTGTAACAGCTAGTTCATTAAACTAATCGTTGCTTTGCTTCACTGAGTCCTTGCTTTTCTTTCAGGGGTACCATGAGAACAACTATGAAAACATAAGGGTACCATGGGAACAACTATGAAAACTTAAGGGTACCATGGGAACAACTATGAAAACCTAGGGATACCATGAGAACATCTCTCTTTTTGAAGAAAAGTAGTTGTTAATTTTGATAATAATTTAACGGCGTCATGACAGAAATTTGGGAAAGGGCAAATCGGGAACTAAACTATAAAACTCAAGGTTACCATGTGAACAAACTTAAAACCAGGGGTGCCATGTGTAATGTGACATAGTTCGAGGGTACCATGGGAAATTTCCGAATTTAAATTGCTGTGGCCTCCAGGATAACTAAGACCCAGTAGCCTCGAAAAACTGTTTCCTGGCGTCTATTTATTTTGATTGAATTGCATCTTCTTTGTCTTATTTGTCTTATTTTGTTCGAATTTGCTTTGTTTTGATTTGTTACGCATTTGGGATTTGTTCGGACTTTGTTTAGTTTGTTTTATCACGTGCTCGAGTGTGAGCGTTCTTGTTAAGCGTGGGACTTATGCTCGTCTTATTGCATTTTGTTATATGCATGCTTTGTCAGCATCGATTGATAACTGCTTCGTCGTTATTGGTTTGCTCGCTTTAAAAGAAAGGGTGAGTGTTTTGTGTGTATTGGATGTTAAGCCTTGTTTATTTGTTGTTTTAATCTTGTGCTGGACTGGTCAGACGCGCATTCATTTGTTCTCCAATCCTCAGGCGCCTAGCCCCCAGCGGTCCAGGCCTTGGACGCGCAGCTTGAGGCGTCGGGGATTCTGTGGGTCGGGTTTGTTTAAGTCAGCGAAGGTTGGTGGGTTTCGTTAATTTGCTTCAAAACTCGAACGCGTCGGCCCTTTCGCCCCAATATCGTCTTCTCGATTTTTCAGACCAATTTATGTCTCGATTCTTGCCGTACGTTTGAATGTCGACTCCGGGTAAGTGCTCTGTACTCGTTTATTATCGGTTTTGCTTAATTTGGTTGATTGTGAGTTGATTTTGTTGAAAACCCTAGAAATCGATTTAGGTGTTTTAAATTTGCTAAGTTTCGATGTTTGTGCTTAGTCCCATTGTTAAATTAGGTTTGAATAGGGCTTGTTATTGTTGTTCAAAGCTTGATAGGGTGCTTTGAGATATGGCCATGGCTTCCTATGGAGATAGACTCGAAATGCTAAGGGTTAGGGACCTTTTTCCCGGTTATTTCCGTACTTGTCTTATGTAATCTTTCTCAATTAGTGTTTGTGATGATGGGGGTAACTCCCTTGTCAATTTTTGTGAGCTAGAATGGCCTCTAAGGCCTTCCGTGAGGTTTTGTGTGACTTACGACTGACCAAAAGGCGTCGTAACGATGCCTGATTTACCAGAAACCACTTCCATTATTATGTGATCGGATACAAAAATAGGTGTTAGCGGGCTTTTCAGAATTTCGATATCTCTATCCGAAATTTTGACCTTATTTTGACCTGTTTAACCTGTTTCTGCTTCACCTAAGGCATGGATTTTTGTATTTGTTTGGTTTTGCACTTAGAGGTGATACCGAGCATCGCGAGGGAGCTTCTATGGATGGTACTACTGGCGGGACTGCCGGGACGAGCTCACTGACTCCCCGGGGAATTCGTAGAAGACGACGAAACACTTCTTCGCAGCGTCGTGATCCGGAGGCCATAAACGAGGCCGACTTTGATAGGGTTAGGAAGCGTAGGCTTCCCGAGACGGTTGCTAGGCGGGCTCATGTCCCAATTCCGGTACCATAGAATGAGGAGATTGTCTACGAGGATCCCGAGTGGGCTCGGGACTGGGACGACCATCAACTTTTGTTTAGTCCCGACTTGCATGTTTCTTATCGCACAGTGCGGGGTCTGGTGAGTATCTTGACTCGTACTTATCAGTTTTAAGCTTCCAAATTCGGCTTTGGTTAGGTTTGGTTTGTTTTGTTTATATTTTGTTGTTGTCTCGGTTTGCAATCTCAAGGTCCCGATGAGGACCTTTTCGGGCTTCACGACATGCCTTGAGATTTATTTTCAAAAGTTGACCCCTGCGGCAAGGGGGATTATCGCGAGGACCGTTCTGCGTCCCGTAGTTGAGCAGTGGGTTAGGTTGGTGGGTTGCAAGACTAAGTGCAACTTTATGTTGATTAGAGCGATGGTAGATCGCTTTCACGACACTACCTCGACCTTCCACATGTCCTTTGGGGAGGTCGGGGTGTCTTTAGAGGATTTTGGGGTTATCACGGGTTTACCCAGGGGTCTCGAGATGATTAGGTGGGCTGCTGAGGGCCCTAGATTAGATAGTGATGAGGTCAGGGGCCTCATTGGGGATTGCTTAGAGCGTGGGGCTTGCAGTACGCCTCATGCTCTGGTGAGTTCGTACATCACTGATCACTTTGAGCGAGTGGCGGTGTTAGAGGGTCGGGCACCCAACACGCCGGAGCAGGACGCCCGGTTGTGGTTGTGGTACTTCCTAGGATCGACCCACTTCTCGGATAAGGGCGAGAGGTTTAGTACTAGGATTCTGCCTCTCCTAGCTGATCTAGATCAGCTGGGACGTTTTGATTGGGTAATCGCGGCTTTCGCGGTGATGACTCGCTGCTTGGAAGTCATGGTGAGGCCGTTGGAGGTGGAGTCGGCCTCAGCCTTGCCAATCGTGGGCCCAGGTCTCGTGCTGGAGGTTAGTAATCATCTCCGTATTTGTTTCTTTGAGTTTTACCTTAGTTTGGTTTAATCCTGCTAAAGACATGTTTTGGTTCGGGTTTTTGCAGGTCTGGATTTACTCTTACTTCCCTTGCCTGGCGCCTAAGACGGTGCGGGCTCATCCGACCCGATTCCCGGCTGGAATTGAATGGAGGGTGGCTCAGCCCAAGAGCACAATCAACCATTACCCGTCAGAGAACGTGACGGTTAACCAGCTACGCCTTAAGGATGTAAGTTTTCCTCTCTTAGCTCGTTTTATTTATCAGCCCCCAAGGGTTTAGGTTTTGTTGAAATGCTAGTTTTGTTTGCGTAGTTCGTGGCCCGTGATAAGTGTAGTTTGTAGTGCCTATTTGTTGTGTTTTGGTCCCTTTTTCCTTGTGGAATCGCTCCTTTGGAGCGATTCATGGGCTTCTTATGCTTCCTTTAGTTCGTTTCAGGTTTCCGAGACCAATTTGGAAGAGTTGGAGCGATTCCGACTCAATACATACACATTTTGGAGCCAACGAGATAAAGGAACGATGACTCGAGGCCTTGGAATCGACCCCGAGACCTTGGGACCCAATCCCGAGCCTCCGAGACCCGATCCCGAGTCCCAAGAATCGGTGGGAAGCCCATGAGAGGCAAGGAAGGACCAAAGAGCGTTTAAGGAAGGCATACAAGGCCCATCCCGTTCGGGATGGCCTCATCCCGTTCGGGATGGGGTCCTACATTAGGATGGCTGCTGTGAGCCCATCCCGGTCGGGATAAACCCGTCCCGATCGGGATGACAGAGCCGTCCCGATCGGGATGATCCGTCCCGGTCGGGACCGTGATGCTGCTGCACGACTCTTTTTCTTTCTTCTCCTTCATTCTTGTACCCATATATATACTCCCTTCTTGTAATTTTAAGACATCTTATCTTACCCTAGATTAGTTTAAGCCTCCATTATCATTCAAAACCCTAGATTATTGCCACTCTCATTAGTTTAATCCTTTCTTTAATCCTTAGTTAATTATTGTAATTAGTCTTGGATTAAGGGATTCTTGAAGATTGTTCCAAGATTGACAACCTTGGGATTGTATTTGGGTTTCTTATTAATACAAGTTTGCATCTTTTCTTCATCTATTGTTGGTATAATCTTTTCATCCTTAGTCTTTGTTATTTATTCAAGTTCTTTCTTATTGTTATTGTTATTGTTCTTGTTAATGATAATGAATGCTTGTTTTGTGACATTGATTTCTCTTACTATTGTTGGTTTTCTCTTAATGATGAGTGAGTAGTCTTCTTGTGGGGTTAGTAGGGGGATTAGGGGTAGATTATGGATGATTAGGGTTGATTAAGGGGAAAAGGTTGCATCTTTGTTGCTAGTCACATTGTAGGCACTCTATGTGTTTGTTGATATGCTTGTGTGAGTTGTAGTAGCCATGCTTCCCATACTTGTGTTCATCTTCTCATTGATTGTTTATTGTGTGGAAATGTCGAGAATAGTTTAGTCGCGAGAGCGCGGACTAGGGTCTAAGTTGCGAGAGCCCGGACCCACCTTGGCATCGGTCTAAGTTGCGAGAGCCCGGACCGACTCTAGTGATTAGGAGACACCTATACCCTTGATCACCCCAATTACCCTTCTACTTCTATGAACCCGACCTACCCCACTTCTTTCCATATTTGTGTTAATCCTCCTAGTTAGCTATCGTTCTTTTAGTTTATTCATTAGTTCGATCATTAGCTTAGTCATACTTCTTCTCCATCATAATTTTCCTTACATCGCTTCTTTGTGTTTATTTTGGTGACCTAGTCTCGTTGTAGGTAGACTTAGTCTAAACCTTGATATACCGTCCTCGTGGATACGATCCCGACTTGCCCTAGCTACCCACTAGGTTAGTCGGTGTTTTATTGATCGGCTAGGGACGTGACAAATCCCTACCATCAGCCCGCCCTTGGGCCGACTACGAGGGTGTGCCTGGGTATGTGGCTGCGGAGTTGAGGCCTAGGAGTTACAGGAGGATGCTTCTCCCTGCTCTGTTCCGCCCGGTTTGGTATCTGGGCGAACGGTTGGTGCGTCAGTGCTTGTATGATGACTTCAGGGTGCCTGTTGATCCTCCCCGGACCATGTTTAGACCACCGACCACCGCGGAGGTCCTAGAGAGTAGGGATGGAGAAGAAGGTGATGCAATCTTGGTGCCTGGTGCCTCCTATCAATCTCATGTCAGCCAGCGGCTAGCTTGCCACCTCCTTGTGGTGAGTACTCGACCTTTGGTTTTAGAGCTTGTTTTGATCTATGGCTTAGTATTTACTTGTTTTCTGACCGACCTGCTTTTCTTTCAGCTGGCCGACCCAGCTAATGCTATTCAGCCCCCAGATTTCCCTTGACACTGCTCAGGGTGGATGCAGCCGGGATAGCTTTCACTAAACCTCTCCTCTCGTGTTCTGCCGAGGAGATGGACGCTGGGATAGAGTGGCGTGACCGGGTGTACCGGGTAAGTTTTGGTCTTTGTTTTGGATTCAGGTTCTAATAGTTGGGTTTTACCTTAGCTAACTTGCGTGACTTCATCTTTCAGGTTTCATCAGCTTGCCATCAGCGGTTGTGGCAGGCCGCCAACTGGTTACGGGCTTACGCCTTGAGGGTCTCCCGCGACACTTCGGGACCTCGAATGGTGAGTATGTGTGCTTAGGATGCTTTCCTAGGTTATTTGTACATTTTCCTAAGGTGTAGGTGTATTTGCAGGATACTTAGGATATGGTGGGGCAACTAGAGACCCGGGTGACCGAGCTGGAGGTAGAGGTGGCTGATGCGAGGCAACTCTTGCAATCCCGGGACAACGAGATTGCCCGACTTAAGGAGCAGCTGGCTCAGCATCAAGCTGAGACCTCAGCGCGGGGTGAGGCTAGGCAAAGGGTCGAGGTGGAGAGGGAGACTGAGGCTGAGGCTGAAGGTCATGTCACAGGTGCTACCGAGGATGTTTGCGGGTTTCCCGAGAAGGCTACCCTAGATATGCTGTCAGGGATGGACGATAGTGGGTCTCCTACCTTCGATTTAGAGGACCTAGGTTTGGATGATAGCCTTGGTGAGCTTGTGATAGGCATAGGTGAAGCCTCTAGGGGACCTCCCTAGTCTATGAACTCGGTTTGTATATGGATTTGTATATATTTAAATTTTAGTATTTGAATTGTTTAGTAATTTTGTCATTTTTTTTTGTTTTGCGAAATGCTGACTTAGATTGACAAGTAATCACTTCATAGTTGTTTGATTTGCAATTTCGTCGTACTTTAGGATGTTTTAAAATGTGTTGGGGTTGCATGAGAGTACGAAAGCGGTTTTTAGATTTTTTTTAAATGCGTTAGTTTGAGCCGGGAATTGGATCAAGTAGTACGTCGATTAAAATGTTCTGACTCGAGACGGACGAGATGTAAGGGGGTCAATGTGCCCCGACTGAGTGCACTAAAAGGCAAGTGTAGTTGCTTCGACATTTTGCAAAAAGTTTGACCACTTTTGTATATTCGTGACAATGTCGTTTTGAGCTATAGACGCAACTTGACAATAACCGTTAAAGGCTACAGCACACCTAGGTGAGGTAGCTTATCCCCCTAAAAAAAACAAATGAAAACACTCTAAGTGCGGTGCGTCCGAACTATTAGATATGACCTTGCGACTCTTGCATGGGTGTTTCGGTCTCCGGAGAGGGTTTTAGTCACTTCGGGATGTCGTTCCCGATGTCTGAGATGTCAGGTGGTAGTCGTGGTGGCGATGAGGGATCGATGTCTCTATTTTTGGGTCGCCTAGAGTTTTTCTGCTTAGGGATAGACGCCTTGGCCAAGGCTGTCGGGTTTCGGGTCGCGCGGGTTCGGGCAGCTAGAGATTTGGGTGCCTGGGCTCAGGCGGTCCAGGCCCTGCTTAAGGAAATTCCCGCGGTTTCCTAATTATGGTGGGAGTAGGGCAATATATACGGGTTAAGGGTGCTTGTTTTAGACATATTAGAATATCCATAGTGTCTAGAATATCCACACTTGGGGTTATCTCGGGTTTCATAAGTTTTTTGACCGAGTGGGCGGGTTGTTAGTTTTAAGAAGTGTAATTTCGAGGTTGGTTTAAGTGACATTTTTTCTGTGGTCCATGCGTTAAGGCATGCCAGGGTGCAGGATAACTTTTTATTGGCGTGTCCCGAATTTTGGAACGTGAAAGGACATGTTTTTGCCTTTCCCGGGGGTCGGGTTTGCCCTCTTTCCGAGGAACTAGATGCTGTTGGTGGATGGTCTTTAGTTCTGCCTTGTGTGCCTTTTGGAGATGACGCTTTTATTGAATGGTTTCGTCATTTTTTGGACCTTTCCTCGTTAGAGGCTAGTGTTTTGTTCGGGAGGGATGGTATTGACCTAAAGCTACTACTCAGGATATTTTCACCGAGAAGTCCCTTTGACATTTCACCTCTAACATTGCGGTGGCTTGCTATTATCTTTTTGAGGATGCGTTAGTGCATGATGGTTGGGGCAATCCTCGGGTTTTGGACGTCGTGATGGGGATGGAACACGGACGATCACCCTCTTTCCTCATTTTGGGTGAACTAATCCTGGGTCTCGACGCTCGTGTCCGGCTGTGTGGGACTCTTTCCCGGGGTTCTAGAGTGATCTTGCAGGTATTGTAAGGTTCTATTTTTTGTTTGTTGGGTTGCTTTGTGGTTGCTTTGTTTGAAACTTACTATAGTGGTATTGTGTTGGGATTGGTGCAGGTTTAGCTACAGGAGAGAATCGGCTTGGTGGACCATCCTCGCTCTGTTAAGGGTTATAGCTATAAGGGCTTTACAGGCCGCAAGATGGCAGATGTGTGGAACGCCGACCATTCCGAGAAGAAATGTCATTCATATTTGATCGAGGGGCAAGTTGCTATTAAATGGACTATTCCTTGGTGGTAGATTAGTGGGAAGCCGGGTTTCTTTTTTCGTTCTCAACTCAGGCTATGCTACTAATATCTTTACGAGATCCAGTCTACGTTTACCCAGGCGAGGCCCAGATGGGAGTGAGGCCCACCCCTTTGGATGTTATGAAGGGTGTTTCTACGTTTGATTCGTGGACAGAGAATTCTTTTAGGGAATTAAGGTTATTTTGGGAACAAAAACTTTCGCGTCCCGTTGTTATAGAGGGTGTTCGGCCGATTGACGCTACGTTATTCCGGCAGGGGGTTTGTGAGTGCTCGTCAGGACAGGGCAAGCCGAAGGTTAGGAAGTCCTTGGTGGTAGAGGACAAAGAGACTACTCAAGAAGACGTCGCTAAGCGCCCGATCGAAGACATCGTTACCGATCCTAGTGCCGTCATTTTATCTACATAGGCCAAGACTGATGAGACTCGTATTGAAAGTGCTAATGACAGGAGGACACACAGTTGACTGAGCTCGCCTTTGGCTATGGCGGTGGAAGCTTGTATTAAAAGGGGTCGATGGTGAAGACCCGAACAAGCATGCCCGGATGATGATGGAGAAAGTTGGACCGATAGAGCTCAGTCATTCTGTATTATGTTCAATTAATTTGTATTATGTGGCGTATTATTACTAGTTTTGTGGAATTTTTTGACACATTGTCCTTTTCTGGAATAGTCGGGTTTCCGATGCTCGATGTAAAGGCCTCGACAAAGGCTCGACTTAACTGACTTTTTTTTTGTCTTTGTTAATGAGATGCACATTTTTTTTTGGTGGTGGCGCGCAACTCGATTCTTCATGCCCGGAGCGCCCTTTCGGGTTTTCACTTTGTCCTCGGTTCACCGTTTTTTTTTTCTTCTTTTTTTTCGACGGCTCGCAACTCGATTCTTCATTTTGCCCAGGATGCCCTTTCGGGTTTTCACCTCGTCCTCGGCTCGTCGTTTTTTTAACGACGGCTCGCAACTCGATTCTTTATTTTGTCCGGGGCGCCCTTTCAGGTTTTCACCCCATCCTCGGCTCGTCTTTTGTGCTTCGTCATCGGAATCACTCGTTAACCGGACTCCGAAAAGGTTCCGGTTTGCATGTGAATCGAGTAATCGATTTCGTTATTTAGTTGGTTGTACCCGGGAAGGGGTTGCCTACGTATCCGCGTTTAGACGGAATCAAACCATGTTCGTAGTTCTTTTAACTATGAGTGATTTTGCTTTAGACTCGCTACGTTTTTTTTTTTTTTTGCGCGGGCTTTTACCCTACTTTAGAGATTTATGAGTTTGTTGGGATGTTTGTGGGTAGTATCGTTTGAGTTGATCCATGTTGGTTGGGGTTGAGAATTCTTGACCGTCCAGGTCGGTGAGGATTACAGCGCCCCCCTAGAGTATTTTCTTGACGAGGTAGGGGTCTGCCCAGTTTGGTTTGAATTTCCATCTGGGGTCGACGGGGAGGGGTGCTCTAATGGATTTGACTACTAGGTCTCCCTCATGTATGTTTCGGGATTTTACTCGTTTGTTAAAGGCTCGTTGTATTCGTTGTTGGTAGGCTTGCACGTTGGACAGTGCGTGTATTCTACGCTCATCTAGGAGTACTAGCTCATGATATCGTTTTTGGTTCCATTCTTCTTCGAGGATGCCGCTTTCGGCTAATATCCTTAGTGAGGGTATTTCTAACTCTACGGGTTGCACGGCTTCAGAGCCGTAAGTTAGGTAATATGGCGTGGCTCCGTTGGTGTTCGGTAGGATGTTCGGTATCCCCATAATGCGAAGGGTATTTTTCTTGGCCAGTCCCGGTAGTTGTCTATCATTTTCTTAAGGATTGTTGTGATGGTCTTGTTTGCTGCCTCCACGGCCCCGTTTGTCTGATGTCTATAGGGTGAGGATTTGTGTCTTTGGATTTTGTATTTGTCGAGGAGTTTTTGGGTGTCGCCCCTGAAATGAGCCCCCTGATCACTAATGATTTCGTGAGGTATGTCGTCGCGGCCGATGATGTTATTTTGTAGGAATTAGACCACTTGTTTGGAGGTCAGTACGGTGTAAGAGGCGACTTCTACCCACTTGGTGAAGTAATCAACGGCCACCAGTATAAAACAACGTCCGCCGGTCCCGGCTGGGTGTACCTTTCCTATGATGTCGATTCCTCAAGTAGACAAAGGCCAGGGTGTGGTTATGGTATGGAGAGGATAGGGCGTAAGTGTTGGATATTGGCGAATATTTGGCAATTGTGACTGTGACGGACGTGACGTCGACAGTCTTCTCTAGGGTAATCCAGTAGTAACCTAGCCTCATTATTTTTCGGGCTAATAGGTGTGCACTTATGTCGGGTCCGCACTCTCTGTCATGTACCTCCTCCATGACCTTTTCGGATTCGGTTTTATTTATGCACCTAAGGAGGACTCCTTGTGGGGTTCGTTTATAGAGTAATCCTTGGTTTAGGATGTAGTGAGCGGCTTGTATCCTTAAGGCTCTTTTTTTTGGTGTTTGTGTTGGGTGGGTATGCTCCGTTGGTTTAAAGTCCAGGATGGCTTTGTACCAGGGTTCTTCGGGGACATTGTCGGTTTCGAGGCTATGGACGTAGGCTGGTTGTTTGCTTCTCTATACGCAGATAGGCGTAGAGAACAGATGGTCGAGCATGTTTACTAGTGAGCCTAGTTTGGAAGGGCGTCGGCGAATTGGTTTTCCTCACGGGGTACGTGTATGAAGTCTATTTATGTGAATTCCTTGAATATTGCTTCTATTTTAGTTTGGTACGGGGTTAGCTTTTCGCTGTAAACCTTCAAGGTGCCCGTGGCTTGGTTGATTACTAGGGATGAATCTCCGTGTACCCTAAGGTTCTTAATTCCTAGGGTTACGGCGGTTTTTAGTCCTATTAGGCAAGTTTCGTATTCGGCTACGTTGTTGGAAACGGGGAAGTCTAGTTTAGTTATTAGCGTGTTATTTAGAGAGGTCGGTTGTAGGTCGAATCGAGGGTAATTGTTTCATGATTTCTTCGTAGGGTGAAATTACGGTTGGGCCGTTTGTTGTGGCCCTTGCCCTTTTAGTTAATTGCCTTAGTGTTGAGTTTCAAGCGATAAAAGTAAGTTATTAAAAGAAAAATCAAGCGATTTTCGAGGCGTGTTTGTAAAAGTAAAGATTAGTTTCATTGATATAGTAGTAAATGGGCTAGATTCCCGTGCTTTGTTTGTGGGAGGTGGAGGACATGTCCCCTCTCACCTCCCTGACTTGAAAAAATAAAGATGGAAATGTTTATTATTTTCTAAGCCTAGGCCCTATAGATGCACTAGACTCCGACTAAGACCGGTTATTCCTCTAAGCATCGAGGCTTCCCCCAAGAAAGAGCACCTTGATGGTGTCGCTCGTCCTCACTACCACCGTTGCGGCCGCTTTATTACTAGTTTCCTCGACGGTGAGTTGCGCTGTCTGCGCCCTCGCAGGGGGAAAGGTTCCGGCATCCACCAGGTCCTCGACGTCGTGTTTGAGGCGGTCGCAATCCTCTGTGTCGTGCCCTCTACCCTGATGATATAGGCAGTAGCCACTGGGGTCCCAGTCTCCAGTGCGGGCTTCATGAGGAGGGTCTAGAGTAGGGACGAGTTGCGACAACTGCCAGTCATCGTTGACGATCCAAAGAGCCTCGGCGTAGGTCATCCCCAGATCTGTCAGGCTCCTAAAAGGGCGCTCCCCTAGGGGCGAGACGAACCTAGCCGGTCCAAGCATCATCTTGTTCCTAGGGATGAAGGGTTTTTCCTCCACATCCTCTTGGGCGAGGTTTCGTGTTTCGTTGGCGGCACCCTCGAGTTTTCCGAGTTGGAGGAGGATGTTGTCATGGGCGGCGGTTATTTGGGCCATGTTGTTTTGGAGTTCCTTGACAAGTCCCAGCATGGTGTTGAGAGGTTCGGGGTTGTTGTTGGAGGACATTTTTAGACCTGCGAGACACGACTGAAGGTGAGATTAAGTCCGTTGGGTGGCCCAGGGGCTCGGGGAATGCTCTTGACCGAGCGACGCAGAAATGAGACCCTTGATTTGCGCGTGTTTGCGGTCGTCGTTTAGGGTCCCAAGTGCATTAGACTCTTAGTGTATTCGGCGGAATGCCTAATGAATTTATGTCTCTGAAATGAGACAATTCGACACTAATCTCGAAGACGAGACTTTAAGAGGACTTTCCCTAAACGGGACGACCCAAAATATAAGACATCGAGTAGAGGGGACCTTAGTAACTAACATAAACAGTTAATCACACGATTGTACGACATAATAAATTGATCGTGATCCCGACTCAGGATCAAAGAGTTTGGATTTTTGCAAATGCATGGGCCTTTGAAAGAAAAACCATTTTTTTTCTTTAGAAAGAGAAGATTTGTAAAAATCGGTGTTATGGTGGTGAGGTGACATTGTTAAAGGTGTTGCCACGTGAGTGACTAAGGGTCGAAGATAGCGACAACGTAAATGGTGGTTTTTGCAAAGGAGCGCGGTTCTAAAGGAACCGGTTTTGAAAATGATGGAGTCGTGTCTCTACCGAAACTACTATTAATTAGTTAGCTTGGTATTCGTGGCTGACGGCTCCCCAAATCGGATCGGTCGTTTAGCGAAGGATGGGGGGTCAAACAATATTTATAGACTCGCAATAACACAAAAACTAATGGAGTAATCGTGGTAAGTCGAGGTTGGTCCACAGGGAACGAAACGTAGTATCGGGTTAAAAGCGACGGGTTTGGAATCTAAAGGGGGGTTTCTAAGGGTCGATTCTACACTAGAAAAATAACGATAGAAATAACTAGAGATGATCAATCTAGGAAAAGGTGTTAGGGGGAAGTCAGGAATCGGAAATTGGAGTCTAAGAAGGTCGGAATTGGGTTTTAGTCACAACATTGATAAAGGGAGAATGCCACTTTTCGGTTTCTTCACCCAACCCACCTAAAAACCGGCTTTCGCGGCGAAAAAGGGTAAGTCTCAAATTAAGGTAATTTCTATCCCGAATTTCCCCATATTGATAGAAATGAGTCAAGGTCGGTCTAGTTAGCCGGACTAAAACAACAATGACACAACAACCCTAAACAAGATAAACCAACAAGCAAGCAACCCACCAACATCCATTAATTCAAATAATCAAAGTCCTCATCCCTAAACTCCCCAACAAGAAATCTACTCACTAATCATAATAGAAAACAACAAATCATTAACTAAGGAGGAAACAACTAAAACATGCATGATAACTAGATCTAAAGAAACAAACAACAAAACAATAAGAAAACTATGATCTACTAATTTAGCCACTAAACTATGAAAGAAATACGATCTAACAATATAAACTAGAGAATAATCTAGAACAACATAAATAAAATCTAGAGAAACTAACAACACAAAGATGATCAAAACAAGACAATAATGAGAGAACAATAAAATAAATCTAAACTAGAGATTAGAGAGTGGAAGAGAAATATACCAACTATGAAGATCTACAATATATAAGAAGATTGCATAAATAAAGATTGAATCTTGATGAGGAGAATAATAAGATTTGTCACTAATCCCTTGATAAACCCCAAAAATCTTCAAATAAAACTTGAAATAATAATCTTCTACAAACTTGGATGTAAATCTAGAAAATTGTTGATGAAAATTAGGAAGATCTACTACTAAATTACTATGTAAACTACTTGAATTATGGAGAATTACTACTAGAATACTACTAAATTACTCTACTAAAAGGGTGGTAATGTGATGGAAGATGGTGTAATGGATGGAGTGACTACACTAATGGTGGGATGCCTTAGGCAACAAACTAGGGTAGACATATATATAGTAATGCCTTAATGGGTCTCTTAACCTAAAGCTCAAATCCAACTTTTTGCTCCATTAGTGAGACAATCATCCTTTAATCTTCAAGAGGTGGAACTTCTCCTCGTCGTACATGGACTAACATCGCCGGGTGAAACTTCACCCGGTGGTTTCACCCTGTGAACTTCTTCTAGTTTTGCGATTTTTGAGCGCTTTCACCATCGGGCGAAATTTCACCCAGTCATTTCGCGCGGTGGAGAAGCTCTCGGAAAATCTTCGGGGAGGCAAATTTACCGTCGGGCGATACTTCGCCCGGTGGTGTTTCAGCGGGTGAAACTTCACCCGGTCATTTTTCTGGCCTCTATTCTTGTCTCATTCTTCGTCATTTGATTGGATGGCTTTGAACTTTAAGTTGTGAGCATTGCTTTTCGGACGACATTCCCTTCTCTTGTGCTCGTGGAAGCTCGATCGTGATTTCGGTGCCAAATCATATCAAAGTTAATAGAAAAACTACCAAAATCACGTAAAACGCACAAGACGGACACTAATGTGAGAAATACTCAAAATATGGTGATGATAGCACTCTAGACTCGCAAAACGAGGGAAAAATGGGTCTAAATGGGAGGAAAAACGGTTTACATTTAGCACACAATATAATCCCCTAGAAAATCTAACGCGATACAGTGGCGGAAACACTGTAGAGTCGGGATTAAAATACACTGTAACTATGTCTTAGTAGCATTAAAATGGTAAAGTCAAACAATAGGCCTTAACTAAAATGGCCAAAATTTAAAACAATCCACAAAAGGGGTTTCAACTAACAATCCATAAGACATAATTATTAAAATAAAGGGTTTTTCTATGGGATACCCCTCAGCTATTGGCTTTTCCAAGTGGTATTCCCGCCTTTTTCGAATTATATTGTGTACCCCTAAACTTTACTTATCACTCCATATCCTAACCAAAGTGATAAATGTATTACAATTATTTTTTTAAAATGAATAATTAACATACTAATCAATCCAATTTGATGCTACAAACCATCTCTTTTTCTTTACCATTCACCAAGCCACCAAATGCCCATCAAAACGCACTCTGTTGTCGGTCGACATCGACCTATCTCCGTCAATCTTTTAAATCCTTCAACCTCAATTCCTCTGTCACCCCTATGTCGTAGTGTGGTAGAATGGATTTTTTCGAGTAAAGGATGCAAAGTGAAGAAATATATCATGGTCGATGAAATTAAAATAGGGAATAATCACTATTTATATAATCAATTGAGAAATATTTGTTGGAAAATTATAACTTTGCTTACAATATAGACTAAATTACAAAGTTTAGGGGTACATCTTGTAATTCGAAAAAGGCGGGGGTACCACTTGGAAAAGTCGATAGTTGAGGGGTACCCCATAGAACAACCCTAAAATAAATAAGCAGGATCCATAACTGCTCGCTAACCCACCCGAAGAGAAACACATATACCTGTCATGTTAAAAACATAACAGCCACAATCAGTGGGGAGCACGTCAACGTTCTCCCAACCGTATAACATGATTTTAAAACTGTAATTACTATTATATGAGAATATAAAAACGGAAAACAGTAAAACATTATTCATAAAAATAAGCTTTCAGTGAAAAACTTCACGTATCGAAACAATATAATAAAAATAACTTTTCCGGAGAAAACATAAAACATTTGCCAACCTGCAAATCAAATTATATCGATAATAATAAAAATATTCAAAATGACGTTATGGAAATTCGATCAGTGTGCACAAGGCTAGACTTTCACTAGGATAATACTGGAAACTAGCTTCGAGAACTGTAGACTTAACTCATAACAGAATCCAGTCTCTAACTAGCTAGTCAACTCAACTATAACAGAACTGCGTGCAACGAGGTCCTGGTTTAAGTAGTATACACCCCTTCTGGATACAAACCATATCTAGTTCAACCCGACGCGACTAACACGATGCAATATCTAAGTTTAAGGGCACAATGCACACTCTCGTGAACACAAAACATGCTCAGTTCAACAACCAATATGCCCCATAAAGACACACCAGCCTTATAGTTGATGGCAAAACTGTACATCCTAGACTGTCTTACTCTAACCCCACACTTATCCTTATTCCATAACTCCAAAACAAAGCCATTATCGATATATTTAAGGGATATAATCATTATAATGATAAGAGAACAAAAGGGAAAAAGGATCGCCTCCCAAAAGAGGAAATTTTCTATTTTAGGAAACATCTATTTTTAGAAACTTTACTAAAAATAGCATCAAATCAAAATATCAAAAATATTAGTTCTGTTATGAAATCATATTAGGTGAATGTCCATTGGGCTTTGACCCATATGTAAACTCTCTTATCATTACTGATGTACTATATATATCTCTCTTAATGAGATGAATAAGATAACTCTGTCACATATTTCTCGCTCTATTTTCTCTCTACTTTTCCTTTCTCTCTCGTTTTATAACACGTTATCAGCACGAGAGTCTAATTACTGAGCAGAAAATAATTGAGGGGAGTTTATTTATTTTTCTCAATCCTTGTATCTTTTAAACAAGGAGTTCATTATTTTCTTTTTCAATCCTTGCATCTCTTAAGCAAGGAATTCGTTAATTTTTCTCTCAATCCTTACATCTATTAAAGCAAGAAGTTCGTTATTTTTTCTTGATTCTTTGACCCGATTGTGGAGCCCGAAAAATTAGGCAACGATCATGATAAAGCAATTGACTACGCACGTGGACCATCTTATCCCAAGCCGCCATGGGTAGGCGTGTATTGGCCCAAACATGGCCTGATTCATGCAACTACACCAAGGATCTATCAAGAGAATATTGCTTATCCTAAAAGGATGTGGAGGATCTCGTGGGATTGACAAGATATCCACAATGATGGTAGGAGGATAAAAGAAGATATGGATGGTATCTTTTATGATACCCAAATCTCAAACAAAAGGCAATAAGAGGATCTCCAAATATTTGGGATATCAATCTGTCTTGAATATATGGTAAGGAATAAACAAGAGGATCTCCATCAAATAATTGGAGATGTGGAAATCCCGAACATATGGCAGGGAATAACGTGCGAGGATCTTCACCAAATAATTGGAAGTGTCGTGATCTTCTATATTCACGCACTATCTTTTTATTTAAAGCAAGTAGACTAAAGATCACGACCATAGGTGGCATGTGATACTAGTAGTTATATTTCGTAGTATTTGTTTCCTTATATATTAGTATTATTATTCTAAAATATCACTCAGAATATAATGAGGATATCACACATTGTAGGCTATATAAGCCAATGTCTTTTATTGAATAAAGCATCGAATATTTATGAATTTACAAACAACTTGTCAAACTCTGGATTAATTTATTAATCACGTATTTAAACTTCGAGAAGGTGCTTCGAAGTGTTTAGAGGGTTGGTGTTCCAAACTTTGAGCTATTAATTCCGGGTTCAAGGTTGAACTACAGGTTAAATATCCTTTGGTTACTCACCGATTAACATCGGATCACAAAATACAGAAAACCGAAGCGTTTGCTTCCCAAAAATAGCCGAGCCACATAATTCAGAATCTTCACAGACCTTAACCACGAACCAGGGTTACATTAACCTTAGTTCTATTTCACTCCAGAATCCACGTCATCATTCAAGGTTACATTAACCTTCGACCCAAATTCATTTCTGAATCTAAACCGCTTCCGCATTCGCATCATTTGGTATCAGAGCCGTGTTTAACGACATGGGAGATAACGAAATCAACGACAACAATGTCAACAACGACGCAAGCAACATTAATACTGGAGGAGGTAATGACGACAATCTCATAGAACAATTGCTCTGTGCCTTGCGCAATTTACCCGAGAACCGAGCAGGAGGAGGCGCTAGGAGATTCGTGGACGTGCCAAAGCCTCGAGATGAATTCAAAGTCACGGAATTTCCGGAGTTTGAAAGAGGAGTCGATCCCGAGAAATACTTGGATTGGGAACGCAAGATGGAAAGAATGTTCGATTTCAAGGACGTTACTGACGAAAAGCGTTGTAAGTATGCTATACTTAGACTCACAAAAACAGCATCTTTATGGTTTGAAGGCATGAAATTGAGGAGGGCTTGAGAGGAAAAGCCAAAGGTTAAAACTTGGGATGACCTTAAACGTAAGTTACACAAGAGGTATGTGCCCAAGAGTTATAAAGTCGATTTATATAGGAGAATTGCCGAATTAAGACAAGGGAGTCTAAATGTTAGTAGTTACATTTCAGAGTTTGAGAAAGCGTCTTTGATGTGCGAGTTAGACGAGTTAGAAGATCAAAAAATGGCTCGATTTTGTAGAGGTTTAAATCGTGGTATCGCGGATGTCGTTGACTTACATCCCTACAAGTCATTCGATACACTTTGTTCTTTGTGTCTTAAGGTCGAAACTCAACAAAAAAAGATGTCTACCCCTAAGATGGATACTTGGAATAAATTCGAGGAAACTAAGTTTGAAGGGTCAAATTTGCATGTGACTCCTAAGACTACCCCTATTTCCCAAATGACACCCAACACACCCTATAAGGCCAAGGACATGTCTAAGGTCCGTGGTTTCAAGTGTCAAGGGTTCGGTCACTTTAAAACCGAGTGTCCCAATGAAAGAATCATCACCTTAAGGGAGGCGATTACGTATCGTGATGATTTGTGGGAACAAGAGGAAAGTGACGAGGAGGGAAAAGTTTATATGGCAAAGGGAGGAGAGGAAGAGGTGGAAGAAGTCTTAGAGTTTGAGGCTCCTACACACGTTGAGTCACTAGTCTTGCGTCGTACACTACACACACTTGCTAAATCGTCTATAATGAAGCAAAGAGACCAAATCTTTCATACTAAATGTTAAGTGAATGATAAGTGGTGTAATGTGATTATTGATGGGGGGAGTTGCACTAATGTCGCATCCCAAGAAATGGTGGACAAACTTGCCTTGACCACTACGCCCCACCCAAAACCCCACACACTACATTGGCTTGATGACAGAAAGAAGGTGAAGGTCACAAAGCAAGTGCGAGTTGGATTCACGATGGGTCCGTATAATGATGAAATCACGTGTGACGTGATTCCCATGGATGCATGCCACATTCTTTTGGGCAGGCCATGGCAATTCGATCGTGATGTACGCCACCAAGGGAGGACTAACGAGTATATTCTGATGGTGAATGATAAAAAAATTGTCCTAAGGCCAATGGCACCGAAGGATGTTCGTTCTATGCATTCTAACCGGGCTACAAAGCCTGGTTTATCTGTGTTTGATAGTGAGAAGGTGTTAGCAAACAAAGAGGAGAGATACGCCCTTAAAGCGTCTAGCATGTCCGTAGTTTCAAGAGGGAACGACCTTGACCAAGGTTACATTAACCTTGACCAAGTTTACCCTAACCTTGACTCTAACGAACTTATGCAACCGCTACTAGGTTGGTCAGAAGATGCATTTTCGAGTGACCTTGAGTCTAGTTTGTCTACAGTTGTTAGTCAAAGCAGAATTGAACCGGTGATTGACCGGCAAGAGAAGATGAATACGCTTATTGCGTCAAAGCAGCCTGTGCCTGAAGAGAATCAATCCGAGCTAGTACAACCATCGATTCGAATGAAGGATAAAAGTTAAGGGGTCCGTATTCCCGTGGAGGACTTAGCTCCAGATTGTAAATTTGAGGGCCTTACAGAATTGAGGTCAATTCCTTTTGAAGAGGGAGGGGATGACCCGATTGTGGAGCCCGAAAAATTAGGCAACGATCATGATAAAGCAATTGACTACGCACGTGGACCATCTTATCCCAAGCCGCCATGGGTAGGCGTTTATTGGCCCAAACATGGCCAGATTCATGCAACTACACCAAGGATCTATCAAGAGAATATTGCTTATCCTAAAAGGATGTGGAGGATCTCGTGGGATTGGCAAGATATCCACAATGATGGTAGGAGGATAAAAGAAGATATGGCAGGTATCTTTTATGATACCCAAATCTCAAACAAAAGGCAACAAGAGGATCTCCAAATATTTGGGATATCAATCTGTCTTGAATATATGGTAAGGAATAAAGAAGAGGATCTCCATCAAATAATTGGAGATGTGGAAATCCCGAACATATGGTAGGGAATAACGTGTGAGGATCTTCACCAAATAATTGGAAGTGTAGTGACCTTCTATATTCACGCACTATCTTTTTATTTAAAGCAAGTAGACTAAAGATCACGACCATAGGTGGCATGTGATACTAGTAGTTATATTTCGTAGTATTTGTTTTCTTATATATTAGTATTATTATTCTAAAATATCACTCGGAATATAACGAGGATATCACACATTATAGGCTATATAAGCCATTGTCTTTCATTGAATAAAGCATCGAATATTTATAAATTTACAAATAACTTGTCAAACTCTGGATTAATTTATTAATCACGTGTTTAAACTTCGAGAAGGTGCTTCGAAGTGTTTAGAGGGTTGGTGTTCCAAACTCTGAGCTATTAATTCCGGGTTCAAGGTTGAACTACGGGTTAAATATCCTTTGGTTACTCACCGATTAACTTCGGATCATAAAATACAGAAAACCGAAGCGTTTGCTTCCCAAAAATAGCCGAGCCACAAAATTCAGAATCTTCACAGACCTTAACCACGAACCAGGGTTACATTAACCTTAGTTCTATTTCACTCCAGAATCCACGTCATCATTCAATGTTACATTAACCTTCGACCCAAATTCATTTCTGAATCTAAACCGCTTCCGCATTCGCATGATTCTTTCATCTTATAGCAAAGAAGTCGTATTTTATTTCTCAATCCTATATTAAGAAGTTAATTCATGTCTTTTGAAGATACACATATGATCTATTATTACCTTATGACTATAAGGAGATCATAGTATATATATGGGGTATTTTCAATGCATCTCCATATTTGTATCTCTATGGCAAAGAATTATATATATATTAAAGTAGTCGTTTTAACGATTGAGATATATACTTTAAAGCATAATAGTTAAGTTCCTACGATACTAATATTTTGTTTATCTCTTTGTCAATATATTTGTAAACGGAAACTTTGACAACTTTATATTATTTCAACAATAGATTTAGATGTTAAATTGGATGATTATCGAAATACATATTTTTCTAAAAGTCATCGATTTTGATATCATAAATATTTAATTTCTATAATAGTATATTCTCTAACTTGTTATGGCAATGTAGTTATAGTAGTAATATTTCGTAATTATAGTAACAATCTTTCTATTTTGCTACATACTCCGTATTATATTGTATGAAATACTAATAACCATCCTAAGTTATTACAAATGCGTAATAACATGCATGATGGTATACTTATTATTAGAAATTTAGAATGTTAAAGTTTTCATAATCATGTTCATTATTTTCTAAGTTACATTTGTCACATGTAACTTACGTTCAATATATTATGAAATGTTATGTGATGATTCAATGTGAGATTGTCTCCTATCAATTTAATGCGAGACAGTCTCCTATATCGAGTTAATCTTAGACAAAAGGAAAATTTGTCAGTATAATGTCAGCTGATCTCCTATCGCATTAATGTGAGACAGAAATCATTATAATTGGAGATGATTTCATATAAATTAAGATCTTCAATTGATATAAGTTGAGTCAATTCTCCTATAAATTTAATGTTATGAGTATTTATTTCTGAAATAATCTTACTCATAATCATTCTTTAATTTCTTACTTCGGAAATCTCCAATTTTTCACTCCGTAACTCTTAGATATTCATCATTTGAGAAATTTCTTGAACAAAATATATAATATCGTTATATTTCCCTAAAGGATATTAATATACGACTAATCTTGCAAATTTACATAAGACACTAGAAGTGTTCTATATGGCGAGATGAATATAAAGTTCCATGTCATATTGAGTAATAGCTAATCATAAGTTTAGCATCCAATAATTTGGCATGTACTCCTAAGTGCAAATTGTACATATTGAGATATAGCCAACTTCAATTCACATATGCATTATTACAATTAATTGCGAACAAATATCAAAAGTTGACATGAACTGATTAAGCATATATGATCAACAAGTGCTTGAAAAATATGGGTTTAAGAATCATGAATTAAAATTGACTATGAATGATGATATTTGGAGATCCAATTGCACATTACTCGAAGTTGAATAAACATATTTTAAGTTCAATTCTACGAATTGATTGATATTGTTTAAAGTGACTTGGAGACCACGTATCAAATACGAGTAATTTGTGCTATTAGAATTCACAATTTGATCGTTATCATGTGAATAAATTGATCTCTTAAATTTGGCATTTAGAATTAGCCATTAAAAGTCAATTATTTTATGAATCACGTACTCCCCGAAATATATCATAATCTTGCAAAAATACCCATCAATGAAATCTTATTTGCATATGATATGATAAATCGCATTCTAAGGTGATTAAGTAAATGATTGCAATCTATCTTGATTATATTTATTACCACCTTAGGGGGAGAAAGTGAGTGACAAGTTGGTAAAACAAAAGAAGTTTTATCATATCAAATTACGCGTATTTATCGTGTACAGTAATATATAAGTAGAATGACGATTCTACGAAATTACATCATATGAAATGGCTACATATTTGCGCACAATATCAAGTAGCCTATTGAATAAGGATTTTATAAATTCGTACGATCGTCGACATATTTATTGGTATCAATGAGCTCATAATCCTGAAATTCATCAAATTTATTGATGATATTGAAAAGTATACAATACAGTTTACATATCGAGTCATCATGCTGATATATAGAAACTAAGTATATCATTTCATGTTAGTTTACTTATCACATCGTTGCATCATTTCATATTCATATAGTTTAAATTTAGTCACATATAATATTCGTGCAAATTATTGATAATCTGATTATACTTTGAAATGTTGATGTTATATTTGGATGAAGACGCAACAATCAAAGACTATCTTCATATTATCCGTATAGCTATTTGAAGATCAGTGATAGATTTCTAATTATCGAAGACGTCAGTTTATCAAGTATGATGATTGTTATTTCAATATCGAGACTTATAATTACATCATGGATAATATAGTTATTTTCCGAGTGATGTAACTATCAGGGGGAGTATGCATGCGCTATACTCTTTTTCCTTATCTATGGTTTTGTCCCACTGGGTTTTCCATGGAAAGGTTTTGATGAAGCAGCATCATATGCGTGTTTGAGGAATAATGTACTCTATTTTAGACTAGTTTTTTTTCCTACAAGTTTTTTTTTTCGAGTGATGTTTTTATGAGACATATTATTCCGTAATGTACATTCAAGGGGGGGTGTTATGAAATCATATTAGGTGAATGTCCATTGAGCTTTGACCCATATGTAAACTCACTTATCATTACTGATGTACTATATATATCCCTCTTAATGACATGAATAAGATAACTCTCTCACATATTTCTCGCTCTATTTTCTCTCTACTTTTCCTTTCTCTCTCGTTTTACAACAAGTTCATATTAATACAACGTATTTAGTAAACGATATGAATTTATAAAACTAATACTTTCGGCCTTAACGATATTAATTGTTAAAATAAGAACTTTTGAGTTTATGGAATTATTGAAAAATCATACAAGTGTTTATAAAATAATTAAAAATGTGGCGTTATGGAAATTCGATCAGTGTGCACAAGGCTAGACTTTCACTAGGATAATACTGGAAACTAGCTTCGAGAACTGTAGACTTAACTCACAACAGAATCCAGTTTTTAACTAGCTAGGCAACTCAACTATAACAGGACTGCGTGCAGCGAGGTCCTGGTTTAAGTAGTATACACCCCTCTTGGATACAAACCATATCCAGTTCAACACGACACGACTTACACGAGGCGATATCTAAGTTGAAGGGCACAATGCACACTCTCGTGAACACAAACCATGCTCAGTTCAACAACCAATGTGCCCCATAAAGACACACCAGCCTTACAGTTGATGCCAAAACTGTACATCCTAGACTGTATTACTCTAACCTGACACTTATCGTTATTTCATAACTCCAAAACAAAGCCATTATCGATATATTTAAGATATATATAATAATTATAATGATAAGAGAACAGAAGGGAAAAAGGATCGCCTTCCAAAAGAGGAAACTTCCTATTTTAGGAAACTTCTATTTTTAGAAACTTTACTAAAAATAGCATCATATCAAAATATCAAAAATATTAGTTCATATTAATACAACGTATTTAGTAAACGATATGAATTTATAAAACTAATACTTTCGGCCTTAACGATATTAATTGTTAAAATGAGAACTTTTGAGTTTATGAAATTATTGAAAAATCATACAAGTGTTTATAAAATAATTAAAAATGTCTTAAACACATTAGTACTACTAATCAGGGTGTTTTCAAAATTTACAAAACTAAAAATCCCTAATTATTATTAGTTTCGACAATATGATTAATAAAAATAGTAATTACCAAATGATTTACGCATTAATATCCAAAAATTATTATTAAACTTAAAAATCATGATTTTCCAGAATCTACCATTTTTTCAGATTTAAAACAAAGACAAGAAAATCGAAAATTAAAACGACAAATACAGTTTTAACGATAAACGATGATTTAAAGTGATTAATTAATTCACCCACTTCAAAATTCCAAATAATTATGAAAAATTTTAGAAAATTCTTTTTCTCCAGAAAGATTTCCCATGTCAAATTTCAGATTAAAATAAAATATTTAGTTACTAGAACTAAAAATTGGCTTTTAATCGTTTTTTTTCCGTAAACGGTAATAATTCAATAATCGATAACTAAAATATCAGAAAAATACAGAATTATTAAAATCATAAGAAACCTCATTTTTATAGAATATAATCATATATTACAAGTTTAGGCCGAATAGTACGATTTACAAATCAATACAACAATTTAATCGTTAATCTCGTAAAAGCGATAAAAATACCGAAACATGCAAATTTTCAACTTTTAAAAATTTTCAGATTATATGACATACATATATTGTCAAAAATGAAATATAAAAATATATGCAATTACACAATTAAAATCAAGCAATACCGAGTAACATCGACGTTACCTCTAATCCAAATCGGAATCGATAATATACTCGTCGACCTCGGGATCGTCCTCAAAACCTTAACCACACGAAAATCATGGCAGAAAAATACCATGAGAAAAACTAATAAAATCAAGGTGAATAACGCTCGAAAACAACATCGATTATTACCTTAACGATAGGATCGGAATAAGGATTAATTTGACGATAAATATGAGACGATTATGACTCGAAAATGAAGCAAAACTAGGCCTTGAAAAATCATAAATGCCACGGCCAAAGGAAGGAAGGAGAAAATAGGGTGTTGAATGATTTTTATGAGAAATGAATGTAAAAGAGTTGGGAGGTTTCTAAAGGTTAAATGAGAACAAATAAGTTGAGGAATCCAATGTGGTATCATTCAAGGTGGCCGGCCAAATGAGGTTAAGAGGGAGAAATATGAAAAGTTTACTCATAAATGCCTTGAATAAATTATAAGATAAGAATGGATTAATTACGTTATAATGAAATAAAATGGAGCGTATTATAAAACGTAGCAAGAGTGTGACAAAAAGATGTGTCGGTCCAAAACAAGGAGAAAAAGGTGCGAAATAATTTTTAAGTTGATAATAAGAAGAATCGTAAAGTAGTTAAAGGCATTTCCAAGTAATTCGAGTAAAACCTCGCGTAAGAAAATAATTATTCGCGAAATTTCGTGATAAAATCATTAATGGCTAAATTTTCGTAAATAAATATATTTACTAGTTGAAAATATTATAAAAATATGTTTAGACATTTGTAGAAAAATGAATAACTTAAATCCGAGATTAAAACGTTAATTTGTAGAGAAATATAATTTCTCGCGGAAAATAAATAGTTTACGAAGAAAACCAAATAAATAGATTTAAAAGAATTAATATCTTTTAAAATATAAATAAATATCATTAAACTCAAAGATGAAAATAAAGTTTGGAAAAATGAAGAAACATAAGGCCAAAATGTGATAGAGTTATGGCAAAGTCATAACGGAAAGGATAAAAACGCTAGGAAAATAGCGGGTGTTACACACAATAGTGGCGTGGACGGTTTTTGTGATATCCATGACGGTGCTTTGGAAAACGTAACTAAGTCCTTGTTACGAGATTCAGATAGTGAATGGTGTTTTTTCTAAATCTTTAAAACAAGTGACTCACGCTCGCCGGTTGCATTAACTAGCGTTTTGACGGCGGGGGGTGATGTATTGTGAAAAGTGTTTGAGGGTGTAACCTTTTTGGGTTCCTCGACTTCATTGATTGAAGTTTCGGGTGTGTCAACGGTATTGTAAAAAAAAATCCTCTTTTTTTTGAAAATAAAATGTTACCGTTCAAGTTACCTCGACTCCACTAATCAGAAGTCTTAGTGGTGTTAACGGTATCTGTTGTCGGCGGGTTCTATTTTGGCCAAAGTGAAGGCGCTCGTGAATTATTATTTTTTTAAAGATCTGTTGTGATGACATTTTTTTTTAAAGTTTTCAAAAGTTATTTTAGATTGGTCGGAATGTCGTTTTCTTTCCTTGAAAGGAAGAAAACGATTTTTTTTTAAAACGGAATTGGGTGTGGTTGAATATGTTGTCGTGGTTGAATCCATATTTTTAGTATTTTATTTGTATTGTTCAATGATAAGTGTCATTTGTAGTGCCTATTTTGTAGTGTTTTGGTCCCGTTTTCCTTGTAAAATCGCTCCATGGGAGCGGTTTAGTGGCTTCTTATGCTTCCTTTAGTTGTTTCAGGTTCCCGAGACCGATTTGGAAGAGTTGGAGCAATTCCGACTCAATACATACGCATTTTGGAGCCAACGAAACTAAGGAACGATGACTCGATGCCTTGGAGTCAACCCCGAGACCTTGGGACCCAATCCCGAGCCTCCGAGACCCGATCCCGAGTCCCGAAAATCGGTGAGAAGCCCATGAGAAGCAAGAAGGGACCAAAAAGATCATAATGGAGGCCTACAAGGCTCATCCCGTTCGGGATAAGCTCATCCCGTTCGGGATGAAGGAGGAAAAAGAGGAGCTGCTGACCTGGGCCCATCCCGATCGGGATGGAGGCGTCCCGACCGGGACTGACCTCGTCCCGACCGGGACCAACCCGTCTTGGCCGGGACGGGCCACTGCTACTCCGCTTTGTTTTCTTTTCTTCTCCCTTTCATTTGTAACCCTATATATATACTCTTCCCTTGTTATGTTAAGCTTATGCCTTTCAGTAGACACTAAACCCTAGATTATTTTATCATAGATTAGCATAGATTAGTGTAGATTAGTCTTTAGATTATCGTTAATCCTAGATTAATGCTTGTAATTTGGGAATTCTTCAAGATCTTCATTCAAGCTTGACAAACTTGGATGTTTGTTTTGGGTTCTTCCATTTATGCATGTTTCTTTCTTCCTTTCTTCTCTAGTAAGGTATAATCTTCTTTTCTCTTCTTTTAATCTTTGTTTTATCATTAAAGTTTGCATCTTTGTTCTTGTTATGGTTCATAGTTCATAGTACTTGTTAGTTTCTTCATGTTTGTTTTGATTGTTTGTGATGATTCCTCTTCTTAGTGTTAGTTTTAGCATAGATATGTTAGAGTAGTGTTCTTGCTAGGGTTAATAAGGTGATTAGGGTGTTAATTGGATGATTAAGGGATCGTTGGAGTTGTTGGTGGAAGATTTGGGTTTCTCCTTGGTTGTTGCACATCACATGTTTGTTGAAATGCTTGATTGACTAAGTATGTACGAATGCTTGTTTTTCTTGCCTTTCTCTTGTGGGTATTGGTTTGTTTTTGGGTTCGGTTCCCTCATTAAGTTGCGAGAGCCCGGTGAGGAATACCCCTAGGTCGGTCTAAGTTGCGAGAGCCCGGATTCGACCTAGGCCTATAGCGTGCTAGCACCCCGTTTGTGTTGTGTATCGCCGAGTTGGGTTTTAGGTGGAACCTCTAGGTGAGTCTAAGTTGCGAGAGCCCGGGCATTACCTAGATTACCCTACTTTCTCCTTCACCTCTCGTTCTCCCTCGACCATTCCGTTACCCGTTTCACCCCGACCTAATCCTAGCCCGTTTCCATTGTTTGTTTCCTTGTCTTAGACCTAGTTTAGTCCTTAGCCTTCCCCTTAGAATAGCTTGTCTCGAACATAGTCCTTGACCGTAGCATACCTTAGTCCGACCTCCCGTCCCTGTGGATTCGACCCGACTTACCCTAGCTACCAACTAGGTATAGCCGGTTTTGTTTGACGGTTGGGATTCACGACAAATCCCTCCCATCAAATTTGGCGCCGTTGCCGGGGATGGCGTAGTTTAGACTTTTGTTTGCTTAGTTGTGGACTTTGTTCTTGACTTTTGTGTTCTCTTCTCCTTGTGTATCTCCATTTTTCTTCTTGTGTGCTACTCTCTCTTCCTAGTGCCTCAAAAGCACTAGGATACTAACGTTTGCTCAAGTGCTTCTAGCTCATCCTAGGTACCAAAGCGACGTTATGGACATGGCTTGCCCAAGCTACCATCAATCGTCACGGGGCAACTTTGGGGCAAATGGCCAAGTCCCGAAATCTCACCAACCATATCAACAATATCACGAACGCCCTCCATATGGTTACCAAGAAGGTTGTCAAGGATCATTCCAACATCCTAACAACTACCAAACACCCTCACATAACCCACAACCAAATATCCCTACCTTTGAGACTTGTCAAATGTTGGTTCAAATGCAAAAGAGTCAACAAGAGATGATGACCCTATTGCATAAGGGTCAACAAGATTTGAGGATTCTATTGGATAAGACTCAACAAGCGATGATGGCTCAAATACAAGGGGTTAGGGAGGAGCTCAAGGCCCAAATAGAGGCGCAAGATGCTCGCATCAATGCACTCATGGCTCATATCACGATGTTGGCCACTCGAGCTCCATTACATGTTGAGGAAGGTTCATTTGGGCATGAAGGTCGGGTATCTCAACCCAATCTTGAAGCTACAAATGAAGAAGAGAGGGTCGATCAAGAGGTCATTGTTGAGTGTTGCTTAGGCGGTGAAGATGAGGGAAGAAAAGAGGAAGTTGAGGCTTCAAGGGTCGACAATGAGGAGGGATTTGAACATGACTATCAAGATAATTCTTGGGGAGCCAATGTATTGGCTATAAAGTTGGATTTGTTTGATTTTCTTCGTGATGAACCAGAGGTTAACAATCCAAACCCAAGTGAAGAGATGACCCCTCATGACCATTTTGACAAGGTGAGTGAAAAGGAGCGCAATACTTGGGAAAAAGAAGTAGACGCCTTGGAACTTGCTTTGTATGGGGAATTGGAGGATCCTAAAGCCTCAAATGAAGAAAACTTGATGCCTTCTCCTCCTCTACCGCACTCGATGTCTAGCCCTTTGTCTTGTGAGACGGTTGGTGAAGAGGATCCTTGTCGGGCGGTGGAAATGAGCTCCACTCTCGACCCCGTAGAAGAAGCGACACCCCTAGGGTGTGATCTCGTACATCATGACACCGAGCACGACTCTAGACCACTATACCTACCGGATGGTCATAAGAGTCGTAGCTATGTTGGTTCCGAAGACCCGGAAGATCACGAGAACCCCGAGCTCAATGAAGATGATCGCTTCTTCCCTCCGACTTGGAAACTTTTGGGAGTGGCTAGGCTCGGCCATGTGAGCTTCAGTGAAGATGTTGCTAGAGCATTTGACTTACTACTCCGAGCTCTTGATGGCTATGGAGGTGTAGTTGGTGAGAGTACATTATTGTAAATATCTCTTTTTCTTTTCTTTTGTGCTTGTATTTGTGTTTATGTTTGTTTGTATAGTTTGGTTTCTAGGATTTGTTAGCCTTTGTGGAATTCTTGCTTATTTGGATTTTTGATGAGCGATGTGAGGGAGGGAATTTGATGTTGTATTTGAGTTCATTATGATAGGTGTGAAGGAAAGGTGATTCCTAGAGGAGAGTAGATAATGATAGAGCTTGGATCGTGAGATTGGAAGTCGGTTTTCGAAGCTTCGGTGAAGCTTTTGGGGTTTTGGAGGTCAAGAAGACCCATCCCGGGCGGGAAGGGAGCTCTCCGACCGGGAGGGATGTGCCATCCCGACCGGGAAGGAGCCGTACCGATCGGGATGGATGTGCAAAAATTGGAGCTTGCTGGAGTGCCATCCCGACCGGGAAGGTGGCTTCCCGACCGGGACGAGTGTGTCTTCCCGATCGGGACCATCCATCCCGACCGGGATGGTCTCTTTTCTCCCCTTTTGGCCTCTTCTTTGACATTTGAGCCCACCCTACCATTATATACCCCCACCCAACCTCCCTACCCATCCTTGCTCGTGTCATATGACCATTACACTTCATTTACATACCCTCGCCTCGTTTCTCTTCCCTTTACACCGAGTTTCACATCGAATCCTACCCCCCTCGCACGATTACTACCTTAACCATGCGTACTTATCGAGTTTGAAGCGGGATAGCATCAATGAAGACAAGCAAGTGCCTATATTGATCTATGAGACGATGGTGAGAGTGAGTTGCTAACCTATGGTACGGCAACTATCCTTTCTTTTCCGTCTTTTATTGCTTGTTTTCCTTTGTTTACTCCCCTTCCCCTTGTACACTTTTGCGTCGTAGCGTCATGGTGGCCCTCGGGGCCTTAGTATATGTTGCTCCCGACTCTCGATGATGTGACTACATCGAGAGTCATTTTCAAAATCCAAATTTTACAAGTTTTTGATTTTCTTTTTTTTTTGAGGATTTAGTCGGATTTAGGCGGAATCCGGGCTAGGTGACTTGATTACACCTAGCCCTCCCCTCCCATTTCCTTTTATTTCCTTCTTTTTATTTTTTTCCCCCTTCCATATCTTTTTCTTGTCTCGGCCCTTGGTGACTTGATTACACCCCGGCCGGACACCTTCTACCCTTTTCTTCACTTTATTTTTGATTTTTTAGCTTTATTTTCGTAGTTTCTTTTCTTTTTCTTTTGTCTCTCCGCACCCTACGATCGAGCATGAGGACTTGGCTCAATTTAAGTGTGGGGGAGCGATATTCTAGTATAGTTTACTTTATTTTCTTAGTTTTTCCGAAAAAATCTTCAAAAACCCTAAAAATTTGAAAAAATTTCACAATAATCAAAAAGATTTTTCTTTTGTGTCTTTTCCTTTTTGTGTCATTGTGTCGTATATTTGTTTTGTTGTGCGTGTTTTGCCCCCCCCCCCCTCTTTCTTTATAGGTTGTTTAATTCACCAAATGCTTTGGAGAGCTTTCGGGACCTCCGGTAACATCTCTTCATCCCTTTTCTTCTTTATTCCTTGTGGAGTTTGAAGGAGATTGTGATGATGTGTGCTCGGGAGGAGCTTTGTAAAGATTGTGGTGGATTTGGAGACTTGTTTGAAGATCGGGGTGGTGTTTGTTTTGTTTTTGTGTTGTTTCTCTTTGTTTTGTTTGGTTTTGTTTTGTTTTGTCTCTTTTTCTTCATTTTCGTTGTGTCTTTGTTTTGTGTTTTGATGTGTGTCATGTGTGTAAACGTTTTCAAAAACCCGGTTTAGAGGCTAGTGTGTGGGTGTCTATCTTTCCCCTCCTAGTAGTGTAAATCGAGTCTTGGACTTTAATCTAGTAGAATGACCCTAAATCAATGAGTTCGTTGGTCCTTTATCTTGTGTCCACCTAGCTTACTATGGATTTACTGCGGGATTTGCACTTTTGACCATTATGACCACCCACGGTGTGAAAAGGCCTTGGTTACCGAGTCTCGTCCCTTAGGTGACCGTGTTTAGGATCGCTTGATTAGTCCAAGTTTTTCCCCTTTTTGTGGGTTTGAAGGGAAGGACGCTCCCCGACTCACCCATTAACCTACCTCATACGCGTCTCCACACAATAAAACGCAATTTGATGATTTCTACCTTTCTTGTCATACAAAGGAAATGCCAAAAATGCCAAATCTTGCCAAAAAGGGCAAAGAAAAGAAAAGAAAGAAAAATGAAAGAAAGAAAAGAAATGAAGAAAATGAAAAGGCACAAAAGCCAAAAAGAAAATAGAAAAGAAGAAAAAGAATGGCATGGCGACAAACAAATCAAAATATCGGAAAGAAAGAAAATGCCAAAAGAAAAACCGTCTCACAAAAAAAGAAATCCCCACAAAAATAAGCCTTTTTCCGACTTTTGCCGTGAAGAGCCTACCAAAGGACCGAGTCCCGAGGAAGGATGATAGCGGCATTAGTCGGTCTTCCCTCATTTTGCATGTTTTCCACCTTTTTACTTGGACTAGTTAGGCGGTCTTGGACACGGGACGACCCTCTTGGCTCACGCTAGAGGGGGCGGGGTCTCACTTACCTACAGTGTCGACTAACACCGTGGTTCTTCACTTTTCCACTCCGCCGATCGTCCCGTAGTACGTTTTCAGAAAGTTAGGAGGACCTAGGTAAGTTACCAACGTTTTTGTTGCTTTATCGTCATACTATTAGGGTTTAGTTCACCTTGGTTTGTATTGCTAGCTTGGGAACGTTGTCACTTACCTCGAGTCCTAAACCGGTGTTTCATTCACCGCTTTTAGAGGGAAGCGGTATTTCTTTTGTTTTGGGTGCGACCGATTATGTGTTTGTTTGTGTGTTGGTTTGTTTATGTGTTTTGTGTCTGGTTGCATCCACAGTTTTGTCGCAAGACCCAACTTGCCTTGCGGAGTGCACTTTTCCTCTAAGTGCACTCGCGTGAGTTGAAGGGGTGCGCTAATACCCACTCGGATAGTTTAGTAGTTAGTTTGTGCTTACTCGAGGGCGAGTAAGGGTTAAGTGTGGGGGAGTTGATAAGTGTCATTTGTAGTGCCTATTTTGTAGTGTTTTGGTCCCGTTTTCCTTGTAGAATCGCTCCTTGGGAGCGGTTTAGGGGCTTCTTATGCTTCCTTTAGTTCGTTTCAGGTTCCCGAGTCCGATTTGGAAGAGTTGGAGCAATTCCGACTCAATACATACGCATTTTGGAGCCAACGAAACTAAGGAACGATGACTCGATGCCTTGGAGTCAACCCCGAGACCTTGGGACCCAATCCCGAGCCTCCGAGACCCGATCCCGAGTCCCGAGAATCGGTGAGAAGCCCATGAGAAGCAAGGAGGGACCAAAAAGATCATAATGGAGGCCTACAAGGCTCATCCCGTTCGGGATAAGCTCATCCCGTTCGGGATGAAGGAGGAAAAAGAGGAGCTGCTGACCTGGGCCCATCCCGATCGGGATGGAGGCGTCCCGGCCGGGACCGACCTCTTCCCGACCAGGACCAACCCGTCTCGGCCGGGACGGGCCAATGCTACTCTGCTTTGTTTTCTTTTCTTCTCCCTTTCATTTGTAACCCTATATATACTCTTCCCTTGTTATGTTAAGCTTATGCCTTTCATTAGACACTAAACCCTAGATTATTTTAGCATAGATTATCATAGATTAATGTAGATTAGTCTTTAGATTATCGTTAATCCTAGATTAATGCTTGTAATTTGGGAATTTTTCAAGATCTCCATTCAAGCTTGACAAACTTGGATGTTTGTTTTGGGTTCTTCCATTTATGCAAGTTTCTTTCTTCCTTTCTTCTCTAGTATGGTATAATCTTCTTTTCTCTTCTTTTAATCTTTGTTTTATCATTAAAGTTTGCATCTTTGTTCTTGTTATGGTTCATAGTTCATAGTACTTGTTAGTTTCTTCATGTTTGTTTTGATTGTTTGTGATGATTCCTCTTCTTAGTGTTAGTTTTAGCATAGATATGTTAGAGTAGTGTTCTTGCTAGGGTTAGTAAGGTGATTAGGGTGTTAATTGGATGATTAAGGGATCAATGGAGTTGTTGGTGGAAGATTTGGGTTTCTCCTTAGTTGTTGCACATCACATGTTTGTTGAAATGCTTGATTGACTAAGTATGTACGAATGCTTGTTTTTCTTGCCTTTCTCTTGTGGGTATTGGTTTGTTTTTGGGTTCGGTTCCCTCATTAAGTTGCGAGAGCCCGGTGAGGACGACCCCTAGGTCGGTCTAAGTTGCGAGAACCCGGATTCGACCTAGGCCTATAGCGTGCTAGCACCCCGTTTGTGTTGTGTATCGCCGAGTTGGGTTTTAGGTCGAACCTCTAGGTGAGTCTAAGTTGCGAGAGCCCGGGCATTACCTAGATTACCCTACTTTCTCCTTCACCTCTAGTTCTCCCTCGACCATTCTGTTACCCCTTTGACCCCGACCTAATCCTAGCCCGTTTCCATTGTTTGTTTCCTTGTCTTAGACCTAGTTTAGTCCTTAGCCTTCCCCTTAGAATAGCTTGTCTCGAACATAGTCCTTGACCGTAGCATACCTTAGTCCGACCTCCCGTCCCTGTGGATTCGTCCCGACTTACCCTAGCTACCCACTAGGTATAGCCGGTTTTGTTTGACAGTTGGGATTCACGACAAATCCCTCCCATCATTCAAACACGCTACACATAACTAGGAATGCATACACTCATGCAGGATGCAGACTCGGGTAGGTTAGGGTAGGCTACTGCCCACAAATAGCCCTTGCTTAGGTGACGACCAGTCACCCGGGAGGTGAGTATCGTACCGTCTGTTCGGACCATCCGCTTTGTTTATCCGCAGGATGCGCATTAGGCGGCCGGAGCGTCAACCAAGGATCTCCCCGCGTGTCCATAAGGATCTTACAGTGAAGAGGTCGATTGGTCCTAATATCGGTTAGGGTGGGCTTTTTAAGGCCAAAACCTGTACTGACCACAACAGGAAACTAGGAAATGAGCTTCACCGACCTCGTTCAAGTTACACCACCGCTGGACACTTGTTTCCAAATCCCCAGCGGAGTCGCCAAACTGTGGACGTCTGTCCGCACCGCCCGGCGCCCCGCGAGCGCCTGCGCGGGACTGACCTGGTTTTGATCGCGACGGCCACCCACGCGGCCCCTTCCCGGTCGGAGGCCGGTCTGATCTTGCGTTCGGGGCGATGTTTCGGACCTCGATTCGGATGACGATCTGAAGGACTTTTACTGGACGGGTGCAGGCACCCGTGTTTCCGTTGGAATCGATCGAGTCGTGGTTGTAAATGTTTAAAGGCCGATATGTTTGGTAAGGCGACCTTTTTAGTGAATTGAATTTGTTGCCGATATGTGGAGTCGCCACCGAGTCAATTACGGTGACTCGGAAACCGTTCAAGTCAACTTTGATCCTGAGCCGGCTCAAACCTGAGTGGCACGGGACCTAAAGATAAAGACTTGTACCCTTAAGAACTACATGCTTGGAATGACTCTCATTGCCAATGGTTTCGGATATCCGGAAACCATTGATTATGAGTAATGGGTGAGGGTACGTATTGGTAAGCCAACGTTCGTTTGACATCGACACCCAATCTCGCCCGCACAATAGCGGCCTCTACTAATCTATCGGTGGGCTGACAACTTCGTTTCCTAGTTGTGGCGGAAGTACTGTAACATCCGTTATTTTAACCCTATACCTTTTGCTATGTCGGTTGTTTAAGGACAAGTAAGTTTTGTCGTCGAAGTAATTGTGTTTACATTATTTGCATGCGATATCACGTGACAAGCAGGCCATGAAAAGATGCACGTAGGAGAGTAGAGGGTACTAATATTATAGGTATTAGCAAGTCAGGTTTAACGCGGTAATATGGATATTAGTCGCTCTCGTGGTATACTTTACCTGGTATGCAGCTTAAGATGCGTCGGCTCGGTATTAGTAAGGATGCATCGAACCTTGTAAGGTGAGCACCGGGACTAATGCGGAACCCGCCATCACTTTATTCAGTTTTAGCTTATTTACGTTCTGATTTTCGTGTTAGGTGATTTAGCATGCGATTATAAGGTCATAAAAGCAATAAATCATACGAAAGTGGTAAATGCGAATGTAAGTAGATCACGTAGTGAGGAGTTGCACCCTCGGAGTATACGCTAAACGGGACTCGATGCATAGATAGTTGAGAACGGATCTCGGGACTACTCGGGTCTATTTAGAGTATTTTAGTGTTTATGATTGAAGTTGGGATGTTACGTGTTTTAGTAAGTGTCGTGGACCTAGTGTCCACATCTGATGTTATCGTAGTGCATAATAACAAAAGTGCAAGAATGTAAAGTTTTGTTTAGACGAAAACCTAGTGACGATTCGACTTCAAGGGCGGATCCTCCTAGCTCGCCTAGTGATTTCGGTAGAGTTCCGTTACCGTTGGCCCTTCCTGCGGCTATTCCGGCAGAGCTCCACTACTATTTGTTAGTTCTGCGGCTAATCCAGCAGAACTTCGTTAGACTCGGGGGAAGCTAGTCGATCACAGGCACCTCGGTATCGAGTGGAGTGCTCGAAGGTGAGGAGTAGCGTCCATTTCGCTATCAGGACTACGATCGAGTGGATCGTTTGCTATAGGTGTCAGAGTGCGAGCCCAAGCGAGATACTCTTAACGAGTCAAAGAGAGAAGGGAGAAGTTGTGAATGTGTTGTGTGTCGAAATGAGGGGATGGAGGCGGGTATTTATAGGTGTTTTTGGCTCTCGTCGCCTGGATGGACCCCTGAGTCCAGGCGCGCCAGAACTCAGTCGCCTGGGCTTAGGCGTGTGGAGACAAAGGCGCGAAAGGTGAGGCGCTCGGGATTTTGAAGATACGATTTTGATACTTTCCAAAACCGAGAGGCGAGCGTATGATTCATGGCTTAGGGACTAAGTCTTCCCCGTCTTGACCTAGCGCCGTGATCCTTAGTGGGCCTCAGGTGTGCATCCCGTGGTTCGCTTGGCGCGGTGTTGACTCGGTTTGTGTTTCAGAACCGATTTGGAGTCCCGGTGTCGGAATTGACTCTAATTAGTGTCTATGCAATCGTAATGAAAAGACTAAGGCTGTCTTGATGTTATTTTCATTTTTCTGAGTAATTATTTGATCCGTTCTATAGAAAAACTATCTAAAACATCGCGTACCCGCGTCGCAATGCAGTCCGATGGTCATCGGGTGTTTGTTGGGCACTCCTGCATGCACCAGGTCCAAATCTAGGTGTCTATAGTGTGGACACGCTTGCGCCCTGGGATTAGGGCGTGGGGCATATTGTGTCTCAATTCTGAGGCGCGGGCCGCCTCGCGGTTGAATTTTTAAGGGTCGATTTTGGAAAACTTTGCACAACGGAGAGATACGGATCTTGAGATATTTCGACGGGTTTGCTTGCTTCCCAAGGCTTCTAGAACCCGCGTGCTAGACTTTTTTACGGGATTTTAATTCGGTTTCAAGGCTTTACTCGGTATGACCCGTCGACTCGAGTTTGACTTCGCATTTCGGGACTGATTCCGGGGCCTCGGAGACGGAATTGACTCTAATTACTGTTGACGCGACCGTAATGACTCGGCTAAGACCATCTAGATTATGAATTAGTTTTTCCAAGTTGTAATTTGATCTGATCAATAGAAAAATCATCCGAAACATCGTAAAATCATATCGTGTTGCTGTCCGATCATCATCGAGTGTTTCTCGAACTCTCGAGTAGCTACCAAGTATAAATCCGGGTGTCTACAAAAATTTATGTGGGAAATATCAAGGCCCAAAGTCAGATTCCAAGTTGGAGGCGCACCGTTGCCGGGGACGTTGTGTTCAAATTCGACTTCCTCCATATCTCCTGTAACTTTAAACTAACAAAAATCACTACCAATCTATAGACACCTGCATTTTGACTACTTGTGTCTATAGTAGTTTCTAACACCAGATGATGATCGGACGTTAACATGGATCAATACGCTCGAATACGGGAATCAGAATCAATAGTATTCGACATGGGCACTTAGTGGAGTACAAATCTCTCAAAACAGACCTCAAATCCAGAGTCAGTGGGTCATTTCTAATAAAATAGAGCTAATTTGAGCCGAAACTGCCACCGGGGACAAAACCGTCTTTTGCGACCAAGTCAAAACTCGGTCAAAGTCGAGACCCAAAATTCAAGCAAGCCATAAAGGCGTCCAAGTACACAATCAATCAAAGTCAAACGGAAATAAAACATACCTTGAATAACACGAATGTCAATCTGTATTTTGAGCAACTTCCGATACGCGCGACTTCAACTGCTCGCGTCCAGGCGTCCCAGAAGTGAGCCTCCTCAAGGGGGCGCTCCAGTACTGAGTCGCAAGCCTTCGGGCGTCCAAATCCAGAGGCGAGACATTTCGCAAAATATTATAAATACACCCTCACGTTCATCGTTTCGGGGCTCACATTTTCATTTCTCGAAACCTTACTTTCAAAAAACTGAGCATATACATACCTTAACTCACCTACATATACCGAACCGTTCCCCGTGTCTACGACGATACTCCATAAGCCTGTATTTCGAAACATTGACATGTAGGTTTAGGATGTTCAAATCCCGCTTTCTAATCTCTTAAACTCGTTTGTTTCTTGTTTTACTAAAACTACTAACTTTACTAACATTTTATATTCTCGCATCTAACACTTTATTTCTCATTCCTAACATCTAACAACTAACATTTGACGATAAAATACTCTTCCTTTTACGTATCGAATACAAAGGATGACGAGATAAGGAAACACGAATACAAGAGTATTGCACTCGAGTTTCCGGTTACTTATCTTGTCACACCGCGTATTTGGTTGTTTAAGGCGAGTCAACCCCCTGAAACGCTTTTACGCATTTGTTCACATTAATACCGCGTACATTATATTATATAACTATTTTCAAACTTGATTCGATCAAACGTCTGATGACGCTAAATCGAGCGTCGTGGCACTAAAGGCCAAACTACGACGGCAAAATGCAAAGGACCTAACGTTTGCGACGACAAATCAAACTTTTCAATCGAACGTATTCGATAGTCGATTCTGCCTAACGTCCGCATAACTGTCAGACAGGCCGCACTGGAGGTGGCGTCTCACAATTGAAGCGCGCCTCCCCGGGCGCCTCATGGCGTGCGCGTGACCCAATGAGTTATGACGCGATCGCAAAACCTTTTGTCGAGTACTTTCGATATCATATTCAAATGTCGCTCTAAATGCTCGATGTCGAATCTGTATTCGAATGTCGTGTATGAAGGAAACCGTCGAAAGTCGAAGTAGTCCAAAACCTCATGATTTCAATCTGAGCGTCGTACGGCCTTCGCGACCCGATAATGACATCGCGATACAGAGGGTTCCGATATACGTATTAGGTCGACACGTTCGGTTCAAATCATAAACTGAGATAATAAAGGACAAGTTCCCTATTATGGTCGAAATGAGATATCGTAGACTTCAAATATAGTCCACAACGATGCGAATTTCGCCTAGGGAATAACCCTTGCGACATTAGTCGGCGCGTGTTAATCTATCACGCGTCTCCCTTTCAAATTCACATTTCACATTCGTTCTTTTCCCCCTTTTACGACTTTGAGTAAACGTCTCACGATATAAATCTTATGCCAACGACTCCCTAGTCGGATTCGGTGTACGATGAATCTAGACAGACAGATCTCAGTATGATAAGTCGGGATAAGACAATGAGGCCCCGGGATCAAGTTAGCATCACACTTTGGTCCCGAACCCTGGCTGTCTGGACGCCCAAAGGCAGACCCCTGAATATCATGCCGCCTCACCCCAGGCGCCTGATTCTCAGGCCGCACCAGTTCGTGCATTTGAGCTTATGTCCTCTGATCAATACGCAACATAATGCGTAACTGATCGGAGTCTGTCTAATCATTCGATTTATGATTTCAATTTACGTTTTCTATTTACGAGTCCGTTTATAGTCCACGTTTTCCATTTCTAACCCGTTTATTATATCATTTCTTGTTGTATTATGAATTCTGGCCTGGGTTGTATTTCCGCCCATGTAATTTTTAATTTAATTTTCAAGCCTATTATTTTCGATGTTTGCCGTTTATCGCTTTTAAATGAACATCGCATGTTAAACAACTTCGACATATATCAAGATGCATTAAACGACGTAGCTAAACACGTATTTCACATTTGTAGCTAAAAACGCTGTTTGCATATCATTCAACTGTATTACTTGCGCGCGAATTAAAAAACCAGTCGATATCTTAGTAAAGGCCGCTATGTGCGGGAGGAGTTGGGTGTTCTTCGTTGGCTTCCCAACATGTACCTTCACCCCTTACTCAGAAGCTTTGGTTTCCGGATGCCCGAAACCGTTGGCGAACGAGAGTCATTTGATACACGATACTCGATAATTCGAGATCGGTATCGTTATGCAAAGGGACGAACCCTACAAGCTCAAGTACTAAAGCGGGCCGTGCTTTGTGCATGATGCGCCTAAGTATAGAGTGGGTTCGAACGGGTCCAAACTCCCATAAAGTTCGGTGTATTATGAATTCTGGCCTGGGTTGTATTTCCGCCCATGTAATTTTTAATTTAATTTTCAAGCCTATTATTTTCGATGTTTGCCGTTTATCGCTTTTAAATGAACATCGCATGTTAAACAACTTCGACATATATCAAGATGCATTAAACGACGTAGCTAAACACGTATTTCACATTTGTAGCTAAAAACGCTGTTTGCATATCATTCAACTGTATTACTTGCGCGCGAATTAAAAAACCAGTCGATATCTTAGTAAAGGCCGCTATGTGCGGGAGGAGTTGGGTGTTCTTCGTTGGCTTCCCAACATGTACCTTCACCCCTTACTCAGAAGCTTTGGTTTCCGGATGCCCGAAACCGTTGGCGAACGAGAGTCATTTGATACACGATACTCGATAATTCGAGATCGGTATCGTTATGCAAAGGGACGAACCCTACAAGCTCAAGTACTAAAGCGGGCCGTGCTTTGTGCATGATGCGCCTAAGTATAGAGTGGGTTCGAACGGGTCCAAACTCCCATAAAGTTCGGTGGCGACTCCAACTTCGATTTAAATTTCGACCCGAGAACCATCTCATCAAGAGAACGTAACGCCGCCCGCGTGGCCGCGTCGGAGTGGACCTATATCATGTCCACACTATCGCAATTCATTCACCTTGTTAGTTTTATTTATTTTATAATCAACTTTAGTTATTTATCTTAATTATATCTCATCCTGTCATCATCATCGTTATCGTAAATATGAGAAGCTCATTTCTCCGTCGCTAGAGTTTTAGGTGAATCATGAATTCAACCAAACATATATGGGAACGAAATAGACTTGTTGTAATCAATAAAAATCCCTAATATGTAGCGAGAACCAGTTAGGCGACTTCTAGGATGACTAGTGATTCGAGAGGACTGTGTCGATATTCTTCTACCCATCTTACCTGATTATTTAGAACTGGTATGTCTCTTTGTTTTGATTCGTGATGATCCGACAAACTCTTGTGCTTTTTCTCTTATTGATTATTCCTAGTTTATCATCTTCCTGCTTTGTAGCTTCGTTCATCCTGTTTACTGTCATTAGCATTAGTTTTATTCTTTTTTACTGTTTACTGTCACTATCAGCCTATTAGTTTAACAAAACCAAAATCAATCTAAACTCGTGACTTAGACTTATTAATCGGCCAACTGGTAAATTCATCTAGCCTCCCTATAGAATGGGCCCTACTTATCGCGAGCTACCCGTTAGTTATAATTTAGCTTTATTTGGATTATGGTGATGACACGACTACCCCATATCTGGCGCTTAGCGTTCAGACTAATACTGAACTGGACCACTGCTCGATTTAATTGAATTGCTCAAACACGAGAACGCACACAGGTATGGACGCGGCACAGCAGGTGCCTCAGTATTCGACCGCATGAGGTCGTGCGCCTTAGCTCTGTGGGTTGGGTTTAGACGCGACTTCTATGTTTGTTCAAGTTTCAGACTAGTTTAATTTGTTTACGTTTTAGCTTTGGATTAGGTGATTTAGCATGCGATTAATGTCATAAAAGCAGTAAATGAGGTGAATAAAACGGTAAAGTGCGATAACATAAGTAAATCATGTTAAGGAGGAGTTGCACCCTCAGATTGTAAACCAAAACGAAATATGATGGGTAGAGGATAAAGAGCGGATTTAATAACGACTACACGAATTTAGTTTAAGTGTTTTAGTTTTAGGGTTGAATTTGTGGACGTTACGTGGACTGAACGGTTTGGTCAAGAGGGCCGGTCGGACATGCATTGTGACAGGGACCAAGCATGAGCAAGGTTTATACACCATACCTGGAATGGTAACTGCAGGTGTACGTGTCGATTTGGGCGGATTATGAATCCTCATCAGGCAACAATATAATAATGCATATTTTGCATTAATTGGATTATGAACCATTTTAATTCGACCCTTATTTAAAGGAAAAAGATGTAAATAACTAGATCGAGGAACAACCTCATGACGATATCGACTTGTGTGGATGAACTCGAGTATGTTAGGAACGTATTGAATTAGTTAGGTAAAGAACCGTTTAATTCGACCCTTCGTCTCGATTACGACGAGGTTTGTGTTAAGAACTCAAGGTTTTTCGGATTAAGAATCCGGGATTGCCTAAGATTAACTAAAAGAAATATGAATTCTTCGGGGAACCGATATGATCGATGTCTGATTGTTCTTCTTTGCTTTCGTTGAATTTTGAACTCTTGGGAACTCCAGAGGATTCCACTGTGTCGAATGGTCGAGGGAGGGTGGTACGTATTTATAGTTTTCTTGAGGTCAGATTCGACCACAAAAGCGTGGACACGCCTGCGCCCTTGAATTAAGGCACGGGGCATATCGCGTCTTAGTTCTGAGGCGCGGGGCGCCTCGCGGTTGAATTTTCAAGGGTCGAAAACTATCCAAAACGGAGAGATGCGGGATCTTGAAATATTTCGACGGGTTTGCTTGCTTCCAAAGGCTTCTAAAACCCGCGTGCTAGGCTTGTTTATGAGCTTTTAGTTCGGTTTCAAGGCTTGACTCGGTATGACCCGTCGACTCAAGTTTGACTTCGCATTTCGGGATCGATCCCGGGGCCCCGGAGACGGAATTAACTCTAATTACTGTTGACGCGACCGTAATGACTCGACTAAGACTGTCTAGATGTTGTATTAGTTTTTCCAAGTAGTAATTTGATCCGATCAATAGAAAAATCATCCGAAACATCGTGAAATCATATTGTATTGTTGTCTGACCGTCATCGAGTGTTTGTCAGACGCTCGAGTAGCCACCAAGTATAAATCCAGGTGTCTACCAAAACATCCTATGGGAAATATCAAGGCCCAAAGTCAGATTCCAAGTTGGAGGCGCACCGTTCCCGCAGACATTGTGTTCAAATTCGACTTCCTCCATATCTCCTGTAACTTTGAACTAACAAAAATCACTACCTATCGCAATTCATAGTTTAATTAATACTCCCTCTGTTAGGGTAGAGCACGGATCGGATATCCGCTCCAAAGTTATAGTTCGGATTGGATACCCAACTAAAAAATTTTAAATTGAGATGTCCAAATTCGATCCTAATATTTCGGATATCCAATGTTCGGATATCCAATAATTATCGAATCGGATGCGGATATCCAATGGATATCAATATTTTGGAATTAATTTAAACAATTAGTTCAAAACTATATCATTTTCTCTATCTTATACAATGATTTCTTATTATTTCATTGTTACAATGATCTAGACATAAAACTTACATAAACTTACGTGTGTTTTATATATATATTTTAATCATTTTTTGAAGTTATTATCGTATCATGTATGTCACTAATTATATTTAAAATAGCGGTATAATTATACGAAATGAAAAAAATGACACATTGTCAAAATAACAGAGAAAGCATGTTACGAGTATGACTCTCTTCATATGCTCATTAAATAAAAAATTAATAATAAAATAGAAAAATATGATTTCGGTCTTCGGATTGGATTAGATATACAAACTTTTTAAGACTGATATCCATATCTTATCCAAATAAAAAAAATTAGATCGGATATCCGCTCCAAACCTAATTTTCGGATAGGATATCAAAAGTTTTGAATCAGATTCGAATCGGATATATCGGATCGAATCGGAGATTTTGCTCAGCCCTACAGTTGCCTCCATCCATATTTAAACTTCATGGGGGAGGTGAACCAAATATTAAGGGGAGTGTAATATATGTGGTGGAAAAGGAATGTTAGGAGAATATGTGGGGTCAGAAATTATATTGACCGCAAAATTTGCCAAAAAAAGAAAAATTGTAGGTAGAAAGTTTAAATTTGGACAACCATTTAAAGAAATTAGGAAGAATATAAATGGATGGAGAGAGGACAATATTTCAAAATCAAATGTGCATGAAAAAACAGAAAAATAAACTCAATCAAGAATAAACGCAAACAATCGTGCAAAACAGATAATACTCCGGTCACTATTTTTTGCCGTGTTTCATTAAAATAATCCTCACAAATAATAAGCTACGTAATGGGGCGAGAAATAGTGACCAAAGAGAATAATAAATAGCAAAGAAACTCACTTCAAAATAACTATTGTACATTTTTACGATTAACCTTCCCAACAAATTAAATCACACATATGCTCATATTTTTAAATTTTTTTTAATTGAATTTCATAAAAATTAAATAAAAGTACATGTTATCAATTAAAACTTGATAAACACCAAATTGAAAATTTCGATAGAATCATACCATATTGAATTAAATCCAATTTCAATAAAATTGGGCAGAATTTAACACTAAACATACTACGAAACCGTCTCATATAAGAATTTGTCGAAAATTTAATATTTGTATTAAAACATGGAGAATTGAAAAAAGAAAAACCTGAAAATATCTTCATCTGCATTATTTTAAATCATTTTATATCTTCATCTACATTTTTATTTATAGCTTCTTCATCATCTTCCTTTCTTTCCTTATAGTATCTTCATCCTCATCTCTCTTCAATATCTTCTTCATCTTCACCATCAAATCAAAAAAATGTTCAAATTGATTTTGATTGGATCTAAAAAACCACATCAAATAACAAATCATAATAAAAGAAAATAACGAACATAGGCTATATGAACAAAAGTGTAGAAATATCGTAGGGAAGGAAAATTGATGGGAATGGATTTGTGGGGAAATAAAATGGGTTAGAGATTTTATAGTTTTTCGAGGGTGAGAAGCTTGCTTTATACGAATTGAATGAAAGGATTATCAAGCTTGATTTGTAAGATTAGGTTGTATTATGGAAATTGAATGAGGAGACTCCATTTCAGGGTAGTAGATAAGAACTAGTAGTCGTCTTATTACTCGTGCACCGCACGAGACTATATTGTTTTATTGCCTTCATAAATCGCAGTTCCGTCTTTTTGCCTCATTGTCCATTGTTTATTTTATTATTAATTCATTTTTTGTTTTGATTTCATTTCTTTGTATGTTTATTTATTTTCTCAGACATTCGTAAATTGTGAACAAGACGGATCTTAGGAAGATTGAACGATACAAGTTACGCATATATATATATATATATATATATATATATATATATATATATAGTAAGGCTCTTATGAGTCTCTTACTCTTTGTGAGTCCATAAGTCCTCATCTCATCCATTGGATGAGATAAGGATGGATGGACAAGATCAATCCATTAAAAAAAAAGGAAGATTTACGTTCCTAAAATAGCTCCCAAGAATTTAGGAAACAATAACTCCTATCACGTTCATCATTCACGTTCATCCATCATTCTACGTTCATTCACACCTAAAAAAAAACTCTTTCTTCATTCACGCTTATCATTCACGTTCATCCATCATCAAGTTTGTTCTCGAAATCCTGTTATAATGGATTCAATCACCGCGTCATCGTCATCAACGGTTGATAAGAAACTGATCGAGTACAACAATGGTGTGTTTCAATATTCCTTGCACGTTTTTATTCAATTTTTTTCATGGAATTCAATGGTCATATTGCCTCCAATTTGCGTTTTGATATCAATGGTTTATTGCGTCAAATTTCATTTTTTTTACGTCGATTTTCATGTTTATAGTGCTTTCATTGTCATTCCGTATCACAGTTTAGTATCAATTTGCGTTTTTTTGTTTTGATGGCATTACTTTTTGAAATCACAGTTTCGTATCAATGGTTATTTTCATGTTTTGATATCACTATAATTGTTTTTTATTTATTTTGATATAAAGTAACGCAGAAACGTCGTTGAAGTAACGTGTCTTCTGCGTTAAAGTAACACTTAATTGCAATTACAGTAACACACATGAACGTTCAGAAAAAGGGTTTTGAAGTTGGTGATGTCAGACTAATGCATTGAACTCGTTAAAGTAACAGTACTTAGGATATGTAGTAACACATTACTTGCATGGGTGTAACGCTGTTTTATTTTGTGCAGGTAGTTTTGCAAAACATGCGAACCCAAAGGACAGCGCTGGAGAAGGTAGATTTTGATTCATTTGATCACTCGTGTATTAATAACAATGGTTCATTGATATTATTGTTTCACTGATATTATTGCTTTGCTTTACGTTGAAGCAGACATGGCATTGCAGTAACACAAGTTATGAATTGCAGTAATACCTAATTTTAATTAGAGTAACACAAACATGTAACACTGAAAAGGGTTTTGGCGTTGACGTGGAGTATCATTCTTTAAACGTTAAAGTAACACAAATTTTGAGTTACCGTAACACTTATGCGTGACTTTTCTTATTTTTTTGAAGGAAGCATTGGTAAAGAGCCGAATGCACAGGAATGGTGCAGAGATGTGGGTGAGGTTTTCACTCCGTACATGGAGCAAGTATTCGGAACAATTGATGAGGCAGTGGAATTTTACAAGATCTACGCGCTGGCTTGCGGATTTGATGTGAGAAAGTACACCACAAAGCGATGGCACGGTGGTGAGATAAAGTCGAAGCTCCTAGTCTGCAACAGACAGGGTTATACGAACTCTGTTAAGGCCGTTAACAATACACCTGCACCTGTGAAAGTTGTTAACGATGTAGCTGGGGAAGGAGTTGTTGTCGATGCGATTAAAAAGAAGACGAAAGTCCGTCGTTGCGGGTGCAAGGCAAGGATTAGGCTGTTCAATAAAGGAGGCATTCTCAGGATTGATAGGTTCCACATCGGCCACAACCACGAACTAATCTCACCAAAAGACAGAGAATTCCAAAAGCTCTCGAGGAACCTGACAAAGTACCACAAGCAAATGATCTTGAATAATTCGCGGGTATGGAGTAACACAATTTTTTTTATAGAGTAACATGTGAGTAGGGTAGGTGTAACCATTTTTTTTGTGGTCGTAATAGCTTGATGAGACCAATGTGTGCATGATCTGGTTTGCTTTTGCTAGAGTAACACCGGCGACTCTATAGAGTAACAGCACTTAAGCATAAGAGTAACAGCTGGACTAGACCGATGTGTGCATAATCTTACTACTTTTGATAGAGTAACACCAGTGTTTCTATAGAGTAACAGTACGTAAGTATAAGATTAACACAACTGGTGTATTAATGTTAAATTGTCGCAACGCTTGATTCTTATTTTCAGCTGAAGATCGGCGCAACGCGGACATACAACATGTGCAAGGAGCAGGTATAGAGATCCGCAAACGTGGGTGCGAGCTTGGTTGACTTCAAAAACTGGGGAAGAGATATAAAGTGCTTCCTACATGAGAGGGACGGTCAGCTATTCATCGATCGTTTCAAAGACATGGCTAAGAATAGGAAGGGTTTCTATTTTGACTACGACCTGGATGAAGATGGGAGTTTGAGCAAGGTTTTCTGGGCTGACGGTGAGGCGCGGCGAAACTACCAATTATTTGGGGATGCAGTTTCATTCGACCCGACGTACGGGACGAACAAGTATAAGATGATATTCACGCCGTTCACAGGCGTTGATCATCACAAACGATCGGTGACCTTTGCTGGCGCTCTGATAGCGCACGAGGATTATAAATCGTTTGTCTGGGTGTTTGAGAGATTTCTGACTGCAATGGGAGGTAAGGAGCCGGTGTATATAATTACCGACCAGGATCCGGGTATTATACCAGCCGTGAAGAAAATGTTTAAGATGGCGCTACACCATTTCTGTATGTGGCATATCTTGAACAAGGTTCCTACCAAATATTGTGCAGCACGGAGTGACTACCAAGATTTTTTGAAGAGACTGAATGCTATAGTATGGGATATGGAGATTGATGGAGACGAGTTCGACGCGGAATGGCGTGACATAATGGAGGAATATCATGGGGGTGATGTTGAGTGGTTTTCAACTACATACTCCATTAGGGGATAGTGGGTGATGGCACATTGCAGGGATTTAAAGATGGGCGGCTTAATGCGAACCACGCAAAGGTCGGAGAGTGAGAACAGTTTCTTCAAAAGATTCGAACAAAAATCTGGGACGTTGGTCGAATTCTGGATGCGATTCGAGAGCGCCATGGACCAGCAACGGTATACACAGAAAAAACTCGACAATGACAATGCACAAGCTTCTCCAAAAACAGCAACCCACCTGCCAATTGAACATCACGCTGCAAAAATTTACACCCACGCCGCATTTGAAGAATTCCAGGAGGAGGTGAAATTTTCTGTGGGTACTTGCAGCATGAGGGGCTTCCTTGAGAGGGACGGGATTGAGGAGACATTGGTGAGGGATGCTACAAGGGATAAAGAGTTTAAGGTCAAGTATATATCATGTACTCCTTAAAACTCACTCATGCACTGAAATTTGGTTCAGGTGACAGCAGAGTATTTAATAAAGTAACACCAGTCGTTCCTTACTGTGACACATATAATGCGTTAGAGTAACAGAGGATGGCATTTTGGACATCTGTGTTGTAAATGCTTAAAAGTAACACCGACCATGGATTACAGTAACACTTCATATTCTGAAAAGTAACTCATTTTGCACTCCATTACATTTTGCAAACCATTATATCCAATATAATTGTTGTCTCTGCTTATTGAAAAATTGGATGTGAATCTGTCCAGGTACGTCTGGATCAAGCTGCACATGTCAGTTGTTTAATTTGCGAGGGATATTGTGTAGACACGTAATCTGGATATATTCATCGAAAGGGCTGACCATTATACCCGAAAACATGGTAACCAAAAGGTGGACAAAAGAGGTTGTTCGCACTGCTCGTATCAGTGATGAAGGATTAGACGGCGAAAACACTGACATCATCGACGGAAAACAGATAGAGATGTCGAAATTATGGTCGGAAATCCGTGAGACAATGGGACTTCTAAGGGCAGGAGACAAGACAGATGTGGAAAGCTTGTGCGGATTAATATGGGAGTTCATGCTGCAGAGGCTGCCAGTTTCTGGTGGGGGGAATATTGGCAAAACACAGGAACTGGAAAATATGCTCGGGTGTACGACCTCTGACAATATCACAATACTCCCTCCAAAGAATTCTAAGATAAAAGGCAGCGGAAAGCGGATGTTGTCAAGCAAGGAAAAGAAGGTCGCACTGTCTAGGAAGCCAAAACGCATGTGCAATAACTGCAAACAGATGGCGCACCACGACAAACGAAACTGTCCAAATCCGTTCGCAGCACGACCCCCTAAACAGCCTACTAAGCCAACCAATGATGCGGATGACGAGGATGAAGTAGATGAAGACATCGAAGGAGAAGAAACTGAAGAAGACACCGAGGAAGACGAGGATGAACAAGTGTTTTGAGAATACTCGTGTTCTTTGTCAGTACAAGAATTTTTGCTTTTTTCCTGGTTTACAATCATAAGGATAATTTTGTACACATTTTTGCAATTAACACTATATTTATTTAATACATGTGTTTTTGGTTAGAGTATCATCTCATGTGCGTCGGAGTAACACTATTCATTTGTTACAGTAACAGAAACAATGCATTGAAGTAACTGAGGGCAGCAGTGTTGTTCATTCATTGACAAAGTACCAATATTGGTGATTGCAATATCATTGTACTAACGCCATTAATCACTTAAAGTAACGTAATATGTTTATTAAAGTAACAATTACACTGCTTCGATGTAACACAAAAGATTGAGAGACCAAAGAAAATTGGGTTAAACTTAAGTAATTTCCATAGTAACACCAACAGTGAATTAGAGTAACAACTGCAGCTAGTCAGTGTAACAGAGTTTAACAGCTTCATTGCATTGGTGATAGTCAAAATACGAATGTAATTAGACAGGTAACTAAACAATACAAACCATTAAATCGTAGTTACAAAAGAGATGACATGTTTCAATAAACACGTTATTTTTTCCGGCCCTTTGTTGGCTTGCTCTTGGGACCGTGGATGATCTTTTGTCTAGTGTTCTTATAATTGGCTACGTTTTCCAACAATTGCGATCGCACCTTGTTCTTATCTGCCAACAGAAGTGTGGCTGCAAGTTGGACCACCAGATATCGTCTGTTGACCTTCCTCTCGAGGTCTATGTGGTGGAATGTATGGCCCTCGTACATCAACATGTGCATCATAAGGAAAATTCCCGACTCGTCACAAAGTTACCTCTGGTTTCTGCCACTTAAACTTGACCTCATTAAACTCGAAAGTAAGGATTTCAGCTGCACCAGGGACTTTGAGCTTATCGAGGTAATCGCTGATTGTTGACACCTGTGTGTATCACAGCAACATTGTTAGGTGAAAAACAGATAGTCGTATGCACTAATAACTGCTAGCATATATATACTAACCATTATCGTTGCAGTCTTGTACAAGACTGTTTCTTTCACGTTCGTGTAGACTTGGTGGTCAAGGAAATCTATTGTCTTGTCTTTACGATTAATGCACACGCATGAGTAGTAATCATCGATGTTGATCGGGACAAACATGAGATCAGCTTCCAAGTTAAGAGAACGACCACACTTCCTTCTAAAAAGATCGAGGTGGGACATCAAGATGTCCACTGCCCGCATGGACGGGCTGTCTTCATCCTCGTCAAGCATCCCATAGAGGCAGTCCTACAAACATATTCAACGTGTCTCAGATTGGGTTCAACTGTGTAGATGTCTTCCAATAAGAGCATGGGGAAGTAACACATTCACTACGTAACAGACTAAAGTAACACGTCTTCTACATTATAGTAACACAATTTCATCTTTAAAATAACACCATCCATATGTTGAGGATCATGTATATATATATGTACACAAATGCAACAGTAATGCGTAGCGTCTGTCGTATACCAAAGTATGTCGTCGTAGGTGTCTCGCCCGAATCAGTAGCGGGGGTTGGAAGCCTGTTCAACAGCATCGACCAGCATTCGATGATGCAGGTCCTCATATTCTGACCCGGTAACATTGAACGTATGTCATTCCGCTTAATTGTAACCAGGGGTGAATAGTTTGCAACCTCCTTGCTGAAGGAAAACAAAAAATACCTCGTCAAAAAATTTGTTTTAATATTCACCCATTAATGTTACAGTAAATGCATACCAATTTTTCAGAGTTGTAAGATCCACAAGGCAGCAGTCTACGACGTCTTTGCGACGGACGGCGATCTTACTTAACAACGTCCTGTTGTTCAGTAGAAACGGTGACAGCATGGGAGAGTTCGCATCTTCGCCGCCACAGTCAATTGAGCAGCCAAGTCCGCCACCCTCACCACGGTTTTGGCTCTTCAGGACGGATCTTGTCCGCGTTAAGAACTCAGAGTCAAGCACCGTCTCTGCGACCGGGGTTTTGGGGGTTTTAGGGTCAGATGTCGACAGTCGTTTCTTCTTCGACGGTCGTTCCTTGTGTTCTGCTTCGCCTGCCCTCTTGACGGTCCCCCCGGTAGACCCGGCAACACCAGATATTGTTCTCTCGATGGCAATATTCGCTTTATAGTTTAGGAACTCTGTCACCCTCGCTATAACCTCATCTTTGTCCTTATTGATGTCACACAGGACCAGAGTCACTGCAATCTCCGCTCTATAGAGGTTGTTCGCCTCCATTGTGCCAAGGCAACAGTCGAAAACTTCCCCCCTATACAGCATCATGTGTATCATGAGGTAGACACCGCAATTGTTCGCCGAGAAACCTCCACCCTGCCATGTGAATGGGACGTTGACAACATGGAAACCCGCGACAGCCGATCCCCTCGCGATACCTTTACTGACCATGTACTTTCCCATTTCCAAATCCTTTAGGCCACAAAAAACAAAAAACAAAAAAAATTAAGACGGAAGGTAAAATAATGTCCGATTATATATCAACATAAATTCACTTACGGCGATTTTTGCCATCCCGACATATGGCAGGCTTTCGAAATCCTGTTCTTCGTAACTCCTGTTGTCTAGGTACTCAATCTGCTTTGACAGGAAGTTGATACATGCACAGCTGTAGTGGTCGTTGTCGTCCGAAAGAACCGGGACGAAGACCTGTTATTTGGTAATAAAGTGATTGGCGATTATTGTTAAAGAGCTGTAATGAAGGGTAATAAAGCGTTTCATATAGACGTACCAAGACAAAGTCTAGGTGTATGATGTCTTTATTCACTTCGGTCTAAATGACCCAGAAGTTGAACAATTCATCGCCAATGTCGACTTTTGCACCACTCTTTGTGCCCTTCCACAGCTTCATTACTGTCTTCTACATGACACATGTTGAAGTAACAGTTCATGATCGTGACAATAAGACAGAGTAACACTCGTTATTAATTAAAGTAACAGTTTGAAAGCCTTACAGTAACGCCTGTTATTGTGATAGAGTAACAGTATTAATGTATAAGAGTAACACTAGTTATGGATATAATCATTAGTGGCATACTGAAAAAAGTAACAGTATACACACCATACTCATTGTGAATGTTCATTTCTAATGTGAAAAGAATCCCATGATAATGGTTATTATGAATGATCGTTCCAGATACGTTAGTGACACTATTTGTTGATTGTGGCGGTATGATAAAAATAACAGAGACAAGCTTACGCTGCGGCTAACGCCAAAGAAGCAACGTGATGTAGGACGTGGCGCAGTCTGACTCGCGTCCAGGCTGTTAAGAAGTATACACCAGGTATCGATAACAGCGTTTGACAGCTGCTGTCCCGGTTGGAGTGTCGAGAGCTCATCACGAGGGACGTTGAAAAAGTCGTCAACCCTCACCAGCATCTCGCTAAAAGAATTTGAATGAATTATAAGACAATCGATAAAAAAATAACATAGATAAATAGAATCAGGTAAAGAACATTGATCACTATTGAAAACTTACTCCGGACTGTACTTGTCATTGTTATAAAAGACGTAATCCATTACGTCTTTCCGAACACTCAAAACCGACCTGAAAAATGTACTGTTTCTGACCAGAAAATCCGATACTATTTATCTGGTTTGGTTCAGGGGTTCCACAGTCATAAGAGCATCCAATCTTCTCATCAACAACTTGCATGCAATCCAAAAATTTTTCAGAGTGGAGAAAGTAAGGATGGAAGACCTTCCTTCCATCGACTTCCACCCACAAGTTCTCAATAACATTCGCTTCATCAATTCTGTGATCCCTGTCCTCCGAACCACCGTTAACAGCCTCAACCATCTCTGCCGTCGTGTACAGTTCGAAGTCGGGACAGCCTCGACTCTCATCCCCAGTAACAACATCCTCATCCCCCGCCACATTTGTACGCATGCTAGCACCTGCTGTTTGTGTGGGCTGGCCTGTGAATGCAGGGCCTTGGGTCGCTGCGTTCTTCGCACGTGCGTAGGCCTCGCACACTTCATCGACCTTCCGGTGGAGCTCTTCTCCACTCCAGAAGTCTTGCGAGGCTTGTGACGGTACGGGGTCATCATTCAGTGGTTTGCCGGATGTTATTCTCCTGAGTTTGGAAGCGGCTGAGATCCACCAATCATGGAATGCAACTGCATTCCTTGCCATCATGAGGTACAATTCATGTACCTCCTGCATCAAGAGTAAACAAATAGTTTTAGTTTGGAGGGGTGGCTGTAACTTATGATTCGTTTTAAAATAACACATCTGTGTCATTAGAGTAACATGTGATCAACATTAAAGTAACACATATTCAAGCTCAGATTAACAGGCCTTGAATACCTTAAAGTAACACATGATGCGCATTAATGTAATAGGATATGATTGTTAAAGTAACATTATTAGGCAACTACAGCAACAACGAAATTGTTTTCTGAGTTCCATTAGATCAGGGGGACAAATAGACACATACCTCCATTCTTGCGAACAACGCGTATTCAATGAACACAGGGACATAAACACATGCAATTTATTGATGAAATTTTTTATTACTTATGTCAACCGCCTTAGCTCTTAGATCAACGTTATCCTCGACGCCATCTGCTAGCTCAATATTTATGGACTTCGCAGCTTTGTGCGCGGATGATGTTGGGGCATTCGTTATCCTCAGCGGCACCCCGTTATCCACCACCTCCTCGTCCACCACCTCCTCAAGTAGACAACGGGGGTATTTCACCTTTGACTTGGTAAGACGACCAAGCCCACCACCAACAAATTCACCACGTAACCTATCTAGCATCCGCTCGCGATCCCAATGCTTAATAAGCGGCAGATCGTGCGGACAACGATGATCACGGTATTGGAAACGCTGAAAGTATGTGATCATCAAAAATGGCAGACAACCGAGCAGGTATGTCGGTTTCTGAAGAACATAGTCTTGACAGGCTGCAGCAAGCCCATCCAATACAAGCGTGCACCAATCATAGTTCCTGATCTGCTCTACGTTCTCCATGCACCTCAGCAGACTTAGATCAACGGTGTAATTCGACATTGGATTAAGAAAAATAGACATGCTATACAAAACAAACAATCTACAAAAGTCGTCCCCCCCGTGAACGTCCTTCTGTAGTTCTTCCAACAACAGAGACAGAGAGATCGTGTCGCTTGCAGTATGAATTTGGAACCGATCCCTCAATGCTTGTTTCAAACTGACGACATCCTCCGCCAGTGCTTCCTTCGACCGACCCATTGGGAGTAGGTCAGCGGGTTTCGGACCGTATGGTAAGAGGAAGCAGTCGGGGACATCATGCTTCGTTACCAAGAATTGATCGCTTTTCCTTGGTAGTCTGAAAATCAGAGTGTCATCCGCGAAAAGCGTCATGAATTCGATTGCATACTTACCGGGGAAACTTTTGAGTCGCATTTGTAGTAGGCCGCCAAACCCGATGCTGTTGACAGCATCCCGCTGCCTATCAATAAATTTGGGCATTAACTCGACGAGGCTCTGTGGTCTACACCTGAACTGGACCTTCTTAACTACAACAACTTCTTGTTCCACCCCTTCTTCCTTCTGAAAAGGGACAAGTATAAAAATAATTAGTATGTTCAACTGTTGTTAGAGCTAAATATGCACCACTTAAGAGATGAACATCAACAATGCTAAGGCCTGCAACTGACCTGCTCCTTGCTTTGCCTCCTGCTTTTCCTAACTTCTTGTTCCCCCCCCTTCTTCCTTCTGAAAAGGGACAAGTATAAAAATAATTAGTATGTTCAACTGTTGTTAGAGCTAAATATGCACCACTTAAGAGATGAACATCAACAATGCTAAGGCCTGCAACTGACCTGCTCCTTGCTTTGCCTCCTGCTTTTCCCATCTGTGGAACGAGTTTTTTTGGAATTGTCTCCTCCTTTTGCCATCTGAAAAGTACAATAATTATGTACAACTGTTCTAACAAGTAGCTGGTGTGTAAGGTAAACGTACAGCTGATACGCGTCAAAGTAACATAAATATAGACCAGAGAGTAACAAACTAAAGTAACACGTCTCCTGAATCACAGTAATACAATTAGTTTTTCAAAGTAACACCATAAGTGTTACATTAACACCATAAACTACAAGCACAACTGGTAAGCATTAAGGTAACACAAAGAAAGTGTTAGAGTAACATAAGAAGCGAAATAGAGTAACAAATGTACATAATTGAGTGTACAAGTTTACAAGGATTCAGAGTTTCACGATGATGATAGTTAGAGTAACACCTCTTCTGCATTACAGTAACACATTGTTGTCTTTGATATAACACCATACATGTGACACATAAAAACGAGCGACCTCTTACAGTAACACATAAACATTATTACAGTAACATCCTATGGGCATTAATGTAACATTCGGATAATGTTCGCCTGTAGTTGAAATCAATTGCACGAAACAGATGAAAACCCAGATACCACAACAGTCTTTAGTGAAAAAAATTAATTATAGGGCAAAAACACAGCAAGGTTAATGAATCAATAATTAGCGAAAAAATTAATGAAATCAGGCAATAATGATAATGTTTGCTGAAGTTAGAAAGCGGCTTATATGTAACCTTGCTCGAGTTGAAAGAGAGCGATTGAGTTGAGTTGAACGATTGGGTTGAGTCGGGTATGCTTGAGTTAAGCGAGCGATTGAGTTGAGTTGAGAGATTGAGTAGAGTTCGATTAAGTTGAGCGTAAAATTTGAATGACATATGAGACGATGAAGTTGAAGGGTTTTTCTTGAGCGGGCGTTTGAATGAAACGAAATGAATGAGATGAGAGAGAAGGTTGCAGTTGGCGCTAATCTAGGGAGGAAGAGAATTTATTTATTTTTTTTCCAAAATTTGGTAGTTACTACCTTAATTACTATATACAATCTCAACCATTCATCTTGTTTAGATCAATGGCTAAGAATAAGACTCATGGACTTAAAAAAAAAGGGACTCACTTGATCTACAGTATATATAGAGATGGGATCAGGTGAGTCCACTTATATATGTTGAGTCCGTGAGTCCCCATCTTAGCCTTTGATTCAAGGTTAAATTAATGGACAAGATTTGATCTCATAATTAAGGAAATAACCAACAAATCTTGTAAATATATCATTTCTCTCTCTCCTCCTTAATTATTACAATGCAAATCTTTTCTCTCTCTTATCAATCTTTTTAAATGTCTTTTTCTATCACACAACAAGTTTTTTCAAAATTAATTTTTTTCATTTTCACCCAAAAATCATCATTTTCCTACTGCCATTGTACGTATGTTACTATGTTACTATCATAATCCATAAACTATGTTACTTTAACTCATATTACGTGTTACTTTAATTCATGAACTGTGTTACTTTAACTCATAAAATTTGTTACGTTGTTCAATATATTCTCTTGCAAAAACTATTATTCTAATTCATACAATGTGTTACTCTAATTCATGAACTGTGTTACTTTAACTCATAAAATCTATTACGTTGCATAGTCTCTTGCAAAAACTGTTACTCTAACTCATACAATGTGTTACTTTAATTCATGAACTGTGTTACTTTAACTCATAAAATCAGTTACATTGCATAGTAGTCTCTTGCAAAAACAGGAGTTCCAATTAACAAAAAGAACAATGTTTGTTTTTATTAAGATACTCCAAAACTAAAAGTGGTACAAGATTCCAACTAAATCAACTCCATTACAATTCCAATGTTTCACACTTGCTACTCATAATGTCCTACTTATAATTCTGCTTATTCTTCATCCTTCTCGTTCTCTCCGTTTTCTTCTTTTTCATCTTCTTCATCATCATCTCAGAAGCTTTGATTTAATCTCACCACCGCACAATGGAGGAAACTCTCACCCACATCCCTACATCATTCATGTGGATTAAAGTAACAGATAACAAGAGTTAAAGTAACAGATGAAGTGCATTGAAGTAACATTGAATTAAATTAACAGAGTATGCTTATACACCAGGTATAAAGTAACAGAGGTCAGACATTAAAGTAACAGATAGTATGAATTAAAGTAACAGATAATGTTCATTAAAATAACACCAGATATAAGTTAGTGCAAATAATTCATATAATGATAAAAATTGAGAGTATGACGCAGTATCTTACTCTTTCATATTGATTTCTATTTTGAAGTCATCACGTCCCATAATTATGGGAAGTAGTATTTTTTTTCTTTTTTTATATGACGTTACTCTTTGATATTGTTTCCTATTATGGTGGCAATCACGTCCCATTATTATAGGAAACAATATCTTTTTTCTATTATTTTTTTTAATATGGCAGTTTCCTAAATTCTTAGGACACTACAATGCACTACAATAACATATGAAAAACACTAAAGTAACAACTGGAGTGTATTAAAGTAACACGACATATAAAGTAATAGATGGTAGACATTAAAGTAACAGATCCTCTACATGAAAGTAACGCAGTATATGAACTAAAGTAACGCAATATATTGTAAACGTAAAAACTAATAATTGAGTAGCATCTTAACGACTTCCATGGCGATTCCAGTATAAATTACAAAACATATATATACTCACCGTTTGTGTGTTCTACGATTTGCATTTGAATCTATGATGAATAACACGACCATGAAAACAATATCAACATGAAAATTGACGCAAAACATGAATGACACGACCATGAAAGCAATATCAACATGAAAACTGACGCAAAACATGAACACAAATTGACGCAAATTAATCAAGATAATGAATAAAAATTGACGCAAAACATGAAAGCAATATCAAAACTCACCATTGTTATACTCGATGAATTGCTTATCAACGGTTAATGAAGATGTCGCGATCATTGAATTCATAGTAACGGAATTTCGAGCACAGATTTGATTGAATGAATGAATGAACGTGATCATCGATGGGAGCGTTTTTTTTAAGGTTTTGATGAACCTGTAACGTGAATGAATGAATGAATGAATGAGGAATGATTGTGATTATATGGGAGTTATTGTTTCCTAAAATCATGGGAGTTATTGAGTATCATCTTTAATGGCTCCCACTATTATAGGAAATATATCTTTTTTAGTATCATCTTTAATGGCTTCTACTATTATAGGAAACAATATCTTTTTTTATTATTATTTAGCAATGGCGGTTTCAAATATCCCCATGACTCACTAACGCGTTAAATAACAGACTTTAAGAACTAAAGTAACATCTTCGATAAATTAAAGTAACATATCATAAAAGTAATAAAAGTTTGTCATTAAAAATAACGGACATTCTACACTAAAGTAACACAGTATCTGAACTAAAATAACCCAATATCTTTTCTGTGCGCAGACATCATGTGATTAATATGCAGCATTACTATAGTTCAACGTAGAAAAGTAGAAACGAAAAATTTAGTATCATTTTAATGACTCCCATATCCTTTCAAGTATAAACTACAATATATACTCACAGTTTATTTTTTCCACGATTTGCATATCAGCCATTGAATGAAAAGTAGAAGCCAGATTGAATGAAAAGCAGCGCAATGAATACGATTATTGACTAAATGTGTTATTGATTGTGTCGTATTGAAATAAATGGCAGCGGCACGTTGAAAATGATGAATGACTGAATGTGATTTTGAAGAATGAATGATTGAATGAGCGAGAGAACGATGAAGAAGAAGGTGGCGAAAACGGAATTGATGAAAGAGAGAATGAATGATTGAATGAATGAATGAGAATGTTACTTTACTGAAATATTCACCTTCCTATTTTGGTGGATGCAGTATCTTCTTTTTTTTCTTTTTTTTTATTAAAACAGTGATTTTATCTCGTCCCTTGATCCATCTCCCATCCAACGGATGAGATGAGGACTCAAGGACTCAACACATATATAGGGACTCATTAGAACCCATCTCTCTCTCTCTCTCTCTCTCTCTCTCTCTCTCTCTATATATATATATATATATATATATATATAGATTCGGGATCCATTGAGGCAGCCTAACTCCCTGCAACCGTTGAGACAGCATCTGGGCCGTTAGATCTGATTGAGATCAACGGACCAGGCTTGATCAAAATTCAAAGCAAAAAAACAAACGCGCGCTATCTCCTTCCTTTCCTTTTGAATTAGTCGACTTTCTCTCTCTAGAAATTTGTTTATTTTTTCATTCAAATCATTCGATCATCTTCATCAGTTCCGTTGCAGATCTTCATCGTTTGATCTTCATCATTTTCACTTGCAGATTTAATTGTGCTCACTCGTAAAATCGAGCGTCTTCATCATTTCAATTGCAGATCTTCATCATTTGATTATCAAGGAATTCTATGCTTGATTATCAACGATTTCTATGCTTGATTTGATTGTCGTCATTTTCACTTGCACATTTGATTGTAATCCTGAACAATTCGTTTAGAGAAAACTGATTATGAACCTGCTGATCCAAGAAATTAATATATTTGTTCTAAAGTAGACAATCGATTATCAAGAATTACTTAAATTCTCTGCTGAATTATTTTGATAACTTGTGATGTACATATTTATCACTGAATAATGTTGATATTTTCATATCAGTTGTACATAATCCATCTGAGGACATCACTAGACATAATTCTAAATTAGTTGTACATAACTCATCTAGTTACATCTTAAAGTAGAAATTTTGTTGCGCTTGTAACAATTTACAAAGTATAGTATATAGGTCATTATGTAATGTATATATTTACATATCAGTTGTGCTTAATTCTTCTGAGGATATTACTATACATAATTTTATATTAGTTGTACATAACGCGACTGAGGATATTATTGTAATTCTAGATCACATGTACATAACCCATCAGATAATGTACATAATTGCTCTGCTGAATTACGTTTATAACTCATTATGTACATATTTGTCACTAGATAATGTATATAATTTCATATCAGTAGTACATAATTTATCTGAGGACATCATTATACATAATTCAATATTAGTTGTACATAACTCATCTATTTACATCTTAGACTGAAAATGTACCGATACTAAATAATTAGTTATATACACTGTATTCATAATTATGTATATCATATTTTTAATTAAAAAACACAATGCAAACTGTATATCTTCGTAAATAATTATGTACACTGTATTCATTATTATGTACAGGACTTAGGATCATTTTATAAGGTACATAATTCTATATCAGCTGTACATAACCCATTTGAGGACATCATTGTACATAATTCTATATCAGCTGTACATAACCCATTTGAGGACATCATGGTACATAATTCTATATCAACTGTACATAACCAATCTTAGGACATCATTGTACATAATTCTATATCAGTAGTACATAACCCTCTTTGAATAACATCCACGACAGGGTTCACCAATACCCTCTTAGGGTTCAGTTTCTTGCGGGTTTAGTGACCTTGAATAAGGAAAAGGGTTTAGGGTTGGATTAGGCGGATCCGCGTAGCGGGTACGCCTAATCCAACCCTAAACACTTTTCCGTCCCGTCTTATGCAGTACCCTACTCTTAAGGTTCAATGCCCCATGTTTGAATCACATCCACGACAGGGTTCACCAATACCCTCTTAGGGTTCAGTTTCTTGCGGGTTTAGTGACCTTGAATAAGGAAAAGGGTTTAGGGTTGGATTAGGCGGATCCCCGAAGCAGGTTTGCCTAATCCAACCCTAAACCCTTTTCCGTCCTTGAATAAGTAAAAGGGTTTAGGGTTGGATTAGGCGTACCCGCTACGCGGCTCCGCCTAATCCAACCCTAAACCCTTTTCTGTCCCGTCTTATGCAGTACCCTACTCTTAAGGTTCAGTGCCCCATCTTTGAATCACATCCACGACAGGGTTCACCAATACCCTCTTAGGGTTCAGTTTCTTGCGGGTTTAGTGACCTTGAATAAGAAAAAGGGTTTAGGGTTTGATTAGGCAGAGCCTTGTTAGGGTTGGATTAGGGTTGTAAATTATCTTTGGACATCATTGTACATAATTCTATATCAGGTGTACATAACCCATCTAAAGTAGTACTCTGTACATTTTATGTTTTTGACTATTTACAGAAGAACGTTATAGGTTAATTTTGTTGTACGTTTAACAATTTACAATGTACAGTATATAGGTCATTACGTAATGTACATATTTACATATCAGCTGTACATAACCCACCTGAGAATGATTATAAAAGGGTTGATGTTTATATAAATTCTTGTCATGGAGTAGTGTTTACATCACTGACTGTTTACATACACACAGCTAAAATAGAATTTTATATTTTCTGTCAACTGTAAAATCCTTAACAAAGTTCTTATCCCACCTCATAAGATTTATGCATGTTTGACGACGAAAGTCATTGATGTCATTAAAATAATCTTTGTCTATCCATTTCTCCTTGTCGTGTAATGCATTTATCCACTTCAAGACAAAAACACCACAATCAAATCCATTACTTTGTTGAGCTGCATTTTTGACATACTCCATTGGATTTGTCGTCATATTTTTGGAGATGTATTCATAGCCGGAGTAGTTTTGAATGATGATTGCGACATTTGTCATTATTTTGTAGCAAACATCACTTCGTGCTTTATTACCCTTCCTTTTACTTGAATCCAAGATGTAATTCTTTTTGTCTTCAAAATCACACACAATCAAAATCCAGTGTGATGGTGTGTCAATATGAACTGGGATAAAGATTTGAAAAAGTATACATTTCATAGTTATTGTAATACATATTTTCAACACATAGTAACTTATGTACATCAAAACAGACACTCCTATAACCATGTACAAATTCCAACATGTGCAACACATAATAACCTATGTACATCAAAACAGACACTGTTTTAATTAGGTACAAACTTTGAATATATGCAAAACATAGTAACTTATCTACATCAAAACAGACATTGTTTTAATTAATGTACAAATTTTAAACATGTGCTACAGACATTAACTTAACTACATCAAAATAGACTGTGCTTTGACAACTTTTGCAACAGATATTAACTTATGTACATCAAAATAGACATTGTTTTAATTAATGTACAAATTTTGAACATGTGCAACAGACATTAATTTATCTACATCAAAGCAGACACTTCTATAACCACGTACAAATTTCAACATGTCAACACATATTAACTTAAGTACATCAAAACAGACACTTCTATTACCATGTACAAATTTCAACTGTGTTAATGCTATAGGAGTATATAGATTAGATGGTTTTACCATTCTCAAGAATTTACCATCTTCAGGCACGTATGATACAGTACAGTATGGCGTTGTCAGAGAAGAGAATATTTCTGGGTTTAATTCATGTAACAAAGGATACACAATAAGTAAACAACTCTATGATTATGTACCAAAAAAGTACTTAAGTACAGGAATTTTGACATATTTTACCCCTGATTTTGTAGGAATGAATATTATATCATTCCTCATGAACGTTGCATATATTCCACCTATATCGATTGCCTATTAAAAGAACACTTGTTAGATTGATTTGGCAGCATTTGAATTTATAATATTACTGTAACATTTACCATATCATATAGTTGTTCATTTGGTAATAATAAGGATTGCATCGCCTTTCAGCTTACATTCATCCATTGTGTTTCCATAACCTCTTCCCTGCAAGATAACATAGTACAAATAATCAACAATTTTAAAATTAATTATGATGAAAGAATTAAAAAACATTGGACAGGATAGAATATATTACATGTTATATGATTTTAAAATGTAGTCATATGAGTCCTTCTTTTTCTCATTTGCCTTTCCTGCAAAGGTCTTCTTCTTTGTTTCTTTTAAGAATTTTTGAATAATTTCTTCATCACTGAATATATTTTCCACATAGAGTTCCGCTGCCCTACTGAGAAAAGTTATAGAAAAGTAAATGTTAATGATTTATGCTTTATGTGCAATATATGGTAGTCATATGATAGCATAGTGCAAGTCTATAACATACAGAAGTTTCCTTGACATTTTTCTTGCATCTTTCAGAATAGTATCTTTCATCTGATTTCTGGTGGAGGTTAGTATTTTGTGGCAATACCGCACCTTCATCATCCTTACATACTTATCATATGTAACATTGCTCTGAACATATACATCAATCAATAACATTTATATATGGAAATATAATCAAACATAACATAGTATCAATGATATAAGTAGAATAATTAAGTTTACCGGTTTGAACACTTGGTTAAAAGTATTTTTATTCCCATTGTATATTTCCATGAGCCTTATTGACAAAATACCATTGTCAATTTCCAAATGACGACTAAAATATGGAATAAATTCCACTATTTGATAGTCTGTCGCTTGATTGGCCCATTTGATCTTATTCTTGAATTTTTCAGAGAGATAATTACACTGCAAATATAACAAAGTATTCAACAAAGATGACATAAATTTCAATGTACAAAAAAGTAAAAACAATACATTAGTGTCCTCACATATTTATCTTTAGCTTCAGAACTGTTCAGTTGGCTGTCACGTTCTTCAGGATACCCAAAGTGAATTACTTCAAATGACTTTGTCATTGAGTTTAAACAGTAAAAAACAATAGATGGTAATTCTGTTGTCCAGAAAAAGACCTTGAAGAAGATTGCACTATTAGTTTACAGAATGAATGAATTAATGAATGAATGAATGAATGGAGGTTATAAGGAGTATCTATTTGTTTACCAATTGCACATCATCCAAATGCATTTCACTTGTAGGAATCTGAAACATTAAAGAAGTATTTAGAAGAGATTCATGAGCAAAAATATATTTACACTGTTGACATTGTTAATGGAATATATAACATTACCACATATTTATCAAATGGAGACATATAAACACGCTTTATGGATGATGGAGATGATAGCTTTTCCAAATCTTTCATCAATAATCCCCAAAGACTTAAAATTGGTTCCTCAACATTACTTTCAGACTGTGACATCATCAACATCTGCCTCCTTGAAATCTGAATAGTTTCAAACTTAAAGAGAGGTTCAATGTAAAATTAAAAAGTATTTAGTGTAGTTTTGGTATAGCAATCACTCATATGAAACAATTTTAACTATGACTTTCAAACTATTATCATTTAAACACATTTTAATAGTGCTTTACTTATGTACGTCTGTTGTATGAGTTATATACAATAAGTTGTAAATTATCTACATCAAAACAGACGCTGGTCTAATAATGTGCAAATTCCACACATGTGCATCACATAGTATCTTACGTACATCAAAACAGACAGTGTTTTAGATATGTAAATTAGTTTGTTTACCTTGGAGACATATACGATGCAAATGCATAGTCTGTCACATATTTCTCCTCGGCACTCAGATTGGTTAAAAAGCTGATGTTCTTTTGTATGAAAGGAGATTTGAAAATAGCTGGTATTGCTTATTTCCTCTTGTATTGTACTTCAATTTATTTTTCATTCATTTCATCATCTTGCTGAGATGCATTCCCCATTATTTGTGGAGTGACCAAGTTTTCAATAATATCTGGACTCTTTGGAATGACATTTTTCACAGCATAAGGAGTTTCTAAGTTAACTTTTTCTACTGCATGTGCAGGAGTAGATTCCATGTTCTCCACAAACTCCACAAGCTTGTTATTGAACATTTGTTCAGTAGTAGCTTCCACATCCACATTCTTCATATCCACAATTGGCACACTCTTGTAATTGAACACTTGTTCATTTATGATGGGAGTTTTTTCTTTATCCACATTTTCCACATCTTCATTTATCTGTGTAACTTGAGGGTCAGAATACATGTCAAGGTTAATATCTTGACTGAGTTGATAGCTCTCATCTGAGTTCAACAAACTGTATCTTGGCATCATTGGGTCTCTCTCCTTCTTCTTCTTCTTCTTCTTCTTCTTCATCTTTGGTACCTCATTCTTTTTGGCAGAAACAGCTTCTTCTACTATCTGATCTAACATCTCTAATACGTGTGGAGTCAGTTCTTCTAGACCAAAGTCTGTATCTGAGAAGGTAGGGAAGTCCTTTTAACAAGTAGAAGGTATTTTGCCTTCTTCTTTTGTGTTGTCATCATTGATAACTTGTGATGCAATATTAGTAACATCCTTCCATTTATCTGCAGATTCTAAGCAGTAAAAGATGAAAAATAAATACTGTATATAAGTTATAATTATACAACACATAGTAACTTATGTACATCAAAACAGACATTGTTTTAACCATGTATAAATTTCAATATGTGCAACACATAGTAACTTATCTACATCAAAACAGACACTGTTTTAACCATGTACAAATTTCAATATGTGCAACAAATAGTAACTTATATACGTCAGAAAAGACACTGTTTTAACCATGTACATATTCCAAAATGTGCAACACATAGTAACTTATGCAACAGATATCAACGTATGTACGTCAAAACAGACAATTCTATAAACATGTACAAATTCGAACATGTGCAACAGATAGAAAACTAATTATAAAAAAAATTATTACCATTCTCTTTTGACGGTTGTTCTCTTCTCGTTTCTGCAAGTTTGTTTATAAATTCATTTGCCAAATTTTCGAAGTCTAGTAGTGGTTTGCATTGGGGGGAGGCAACTTTTGCAACTTCTATCGCATCTTTCAACCCCGTGAAAGACTTTGAGAACTGACAAGATTTGTTGATTAAATTTTGCACCCAGTGTATTGCTTCCTTTAGCTCATCATTCTCATCTTTTATTTCCTCCTCCACTTTAACTAGCTTCTCTTTTTCCATTACGGAAGAAACATTTGCAGTACAGGTTTTAGAGTTATCCACCTTGTACCAATCAACCGGTTGTAATGGCAACACAAAGCCATTACCAAATGTACCCGACTTCTTTACTTCGTCCATTATTCTCTTTGAAATGGACTCTTGTGTCCAGAACAACATTGTCGGGAAAGAACGAACAGGTGTGCTGTTTCTGTAACACATTCTTTGCAGATATATGAACACAAAGACCATTATAGGTCCATCAAAGCACTTGTTTCTATCTGCTGTGTTCATCTTCCACAAATCAACGGCCTCAATGAAAGCATCAAGGCAAAATTTGCACCAATTAAAGGTAGGTACCAATGACAAGTCGACTAAAGACTTCAATATTTTTAAGCTTGGGGTTACAGAACAGCTACCCGCTATAAAAATAGAGCAAAGATAAACAATGAAGTTCCTCTTGAATTGATCCTCCCCCATCCGTCTGTGTTGTTAGCACGTATTGTAACACATTGTTTGTTATCTTGGAAACTTTAAACTGTTCCTTGAACTCATCAACTAATTGATTATATTCAACATCCTTGTCATCATAGGATGCTAATACAATATCATTTGATCCCATAGGAAGCCCGGTTGCTATGTGTATATCCAAATTCGTAACCTGAAGTGTCCTACCTTTATATGATGATGAATCAGGGTCAAAATTGGAAACAAGCCAATGACCAAGTTTGGCTGGGACTTCTCTTACATTTAGAAATATTATATCCCCGAACCCCAATTCCTTAATATCTTCAATTTGCTTCTCTGACAGATTTCTTACAAATTTAAACAAACTTTCAAGGGACATCCTTGTGGTCAATGATGGGAGTTCATTCACTGCTTGTAGAACCCTCTTCCTTCTAGTTTTTGTAGGTTTTGTAGGCTTATTAATGACAGCTGTAAATTTGAGTGAGCAAAACAGATTTAAATGATATGTATAGAGGGCATATGTAACAAGTTCAAGTTCTAAGAACAGATAATTAAAACAACTAATGTACATACCTACAATCGCATCTGACAGTAAGTGTAATTGCGATTTCGGTGTCTGAAAACTACAATCCTTAGAATCATCAGAATTGGGAGCATCCTTAGAATCATCCTTATAATCATCGTTTACTTCTACCCGTCTCTTTTTACATGCAACTATACATAATTAACGAAAAATCAATATGCATCATTTACATTGAGAGTATGGGGTTCAATACGGAGTACTGTATATGTTTATATACCTTCGATCTTATGAGCAGCTTCCCTCTTTGTTCCGCTTTTCTCCCGATTTTTTTTCATCTTTTTTGTTAACCTAATTAACGGCAAATAAAAATAAGAACAGAGATAACTGAGTACCTAATTTGCATTAGTTGAATAATCATCGATACTTGAATCCACACGAACGCAGTAAAACCGTATTTAAACCTAGATCGGAAGTAATTGCATACTACTACTATTATTTTATACCAATCTTCAAAAAATCGTTTCAAAAAACAACAATATAACACACAGTACCGCAATGTCGAAGGTAATCGGAAAAGATAAGATAGAATAAACTTACAATACTGAATTGTTGAAGATAATCCGGGGAAGATCTTAAGAGATCGCTTTCTTTTTTTCTTTTTCTTTTGTGGCTATGAAGTAGGTCAGATACCAATGTTGAGTATTTTTTTTTGGGTTTTAATTAAATAATAAACGGGCTCCTGTTAAGATACGGAGTACTATGTTCGAGTATTCGATTTATAATGTTGTTATGTTCATTGAAAATAAGACAGATTCTAAGTATATAAGATATTATATTTTGTACATAAGTGTACTGGAAAACATAAGAGATGAATACTTTTAGTGTACATAATATAGAATTTAGCTAACATAAATTAATTATTTAAATATCAAATTCTAAGTATATAAAATATTATATGTTGTACATAAGTTTATAGTAAAACATCAGTACTTTAAGTGTACTTAACGTAGATTGTAGTGTACATAGCGATAGTTGAACACAATTGAATGGCTTGATAATATTTAAACTAGATTTATGAAGTACAAATTAAAGACAAATATCATCCTTAAAAAAAAACCAAATATCAAGCTTATTTAAACATTATACAAAAACATAAGACATGACTATTTTAACCATACTGCATACATAATACTTTAAATGTACTTTGTCAGTTCAACATAATACAAGTAGTTTAAATGTACATAACATAAACTTTAGCATACATAGGGATCAGTTCAACATAATTGACTGTCTTGATGATCTTCAAACTAGATTTATGATGCACAAAATAATTAAGGCAAAGATCAACTTTACCGGTAAACACTCCTTCCACCAAACAACGTTTTGTATGCTTCTTGTGTGAAGTTTACTATCTACGACACATAATTCGTCCAAGGTTATCTTAGAGATGTTCCTTGTACATATTTGTATTTTGATGCGTACATAACATATCCAATGATAAACAAATAATCCATTGATTGCCATTTTCATATTAATAGATCGTCTATTACATTAATATAACTAATTCTACATACAATTAAAATAAGATCTCATATTTTTCCTTAACACTGAAATTTGTCAAATAGTTATTTTTCCACTTCAAAAGATCCAAGCATGTTTGATGCCTAAATTCTTTGATATTTCTAAAGTATGATTGATCTCTCCATTTCTTCTTGTCATGCAATGCCTTTATCCATTTCATAACAAAGACACCACAATCAAATTCATTGTCTTGCTTCGCTGCATTTTTAACCGATTCCACTTGAAATTTTTCCATTTCTTTGGAAATTTGTTCATAGCTAGGGTAGTTTTGTAAAATGTTTGAAACATTCTACACTACTTTTTCAACTTGCTTTTTCCTTTTTCTGTAATACTTCGTCTTGCATGAATCAAGGATGTAATTCTTTTTCTCTTCTAGATCACAGACAAGTAAAATCCAATGATCCGGCTCTTTGGTGTGAATTGGAACAAAGATCTGAAAATTTACACATTTCACAGTCATAAACAGAGTTTTTTTATAGTTAATTATCGTCAACTTTTAATACTATAATCATTGGGTGTACCTTTCTCATAGATTTCGTATCATGAGGCATGTATGATACAGTACAGTACAGAGTATCAAGAGAACTAGTGATCTTTGGGTCTAATTCCTGAAACTAAAGATAAGTATCAAATAAACAATTGTAACCTTACATACCGAAAATAAGTACACCAATTTGATATACTTACCCCTGCCTTTGTTGGAAAGAATACGACATCCTTCCTTCCTAATGTGGTATAAATTCCATACAAATCTATCGGCTATTAAAATGGAACTTGTTAGATTTATTTAGAAGCATTTGAATTTATAAGATTAAAACTTGTTAGAGATTTTCTTACCATATCGAATAATTCCTCATCTGTAAATAACAATGTTTGCATATCTACGCGGCTTAAATACATCCATTCAGTTTGTATAACGTTTTCACTGTAGAATAACATACAACGTGGGAGTAATAATCTTAAAATTAATTAATTATGATGAATGATTTCAAAAACAATGGAAAGGGTAGAATGTATTACCTATTATACGATCGTAGCATGACATCGTATTCTTTCTGCTTGTGCTCTAATCCCTCTCCAGCAAAATTCTTTTTCGTTACTTTTTTCAAGAAATTTTGAACTATATGAGCATCGTTGTATTTTTTTGTTGTTAAATTTTCCACTTCGCAGCTGATAAAAGTCATAGAACAGAATATGACTTTGTAATCGAAACAATATATAATAATTTATGTATGTCAAATTATGACTTATCAACAGTAAGTTATCAGATACATACAACATTTTTTTGCCTCCTTCAACACAGTATTCTTCAGCTCATTCCTGTCTGAAGTTAGTATTTTGTGGCAATACGAAATCGTCATCATCTTTACGTAATCATCGTATGAAATGGTGGACTGCACATATACATAATCATTACACATGATAACATTAGTATATTGGAAAATAATAAGATATAGATTAGTATTAGTGATAAATGTGTTGTGATTTTTAACTTACTGGTTTGAACTCTTCGGCAGAATTGTCTTTATTGCCTTTGTATGTTTCAATGATTCTCACTGAAAGAATGCCATTGTTACTTTCCAAATCTTTACAGAAATCTGGAATATATTCGATCAACTCATAGGTATCAAACTCATTCACCCATTCGATTGTATGTTCGAAATGTTCCTTCATATAACCATTCTGAATATATAAACCAATTATTCAGGCCAGATAACATAAATTTTAATGTACAAAAGAGCACAGACTTATATATAAATGCCTAAAAATTTAATGAACAAAAAAACACAAACATAGAATGTGTAATGTTAAAGCCTAGAGTATGCTCACACATAACACTTTAGCTTCAAGACCATAATCTTTGCTGTTAATTCCTTCATGAAACCCAAACTGAATCATCTCAAATTTCTTCGAGATTGAGTTTGCACAGTAAACAACATAACCTGCTGAATATCTATAGCAGAAAAGTGTCTTGAAAAAAATCACATTATTAGTTCTCACAATGAATGAATGATTAAATAAATAAATAAATAAGAGTTATAAAGAATATCTTTTTGATTACCAGTTGTACATCATTAACGTCCATTTCACTTGAGGGAACTTGAAACATTGTAGTGATTGTTTAGAAGAGAATCATGAGTGCAAACAGTTTTTATCATATGTGAATGGAATACGTAACATTACCTCATATTCTTGATAAGGAGACATATACACACGTTTGATTGATGACGTAGGTGATAGCTTTTCCAAATCATTCATCAATAGGGACCACAAATTTAAAATTAACGCATTGATTCGGGTATCACAGTTTGCCATCATCGACAAGTCCCCCCTTGAAAGCTCAATGTTTCCAAACTTAAATAGAATATCCCTGAAAAATTAAATTATTTAGTGTACTAGTTTTGCTATACCTGGTATGAATCTTATGTACAAAATATATTAACTTATGTACATCAAAACAGATACTGCTATAACCATGCACAAATTAATATCAAGTTATGTACATGAAAACAGACGATGCTTTGACAATGTACAAATTGTGAACATGTGCAACAGATATCAACTTATGTACATCGAAACAGGAACTGATGTGAAACTTGTTTAAAAGATTAATGAGACTTACTGCAAAAACTTTCCTGGTGCAAATACATAGTCTGACACATATTTCTGCTCACCTTTGAGAGAGGTCAAATAGCTGATGTTCCTATTAATAAAAGAAGATTTGAAAACTGCTACATTTCCTTGTTTTCCCTTTTGCTGTGCTTCAATCTCTCTTTTTTCAAGTGTATCAATTTCCTTGTTTTGATTTGTAAGAGATTCTAAATCCACATTTACAACATCATCAACAGAAGTTTCCAAATCCACATCAACACTTTCCACAGTATGTGCATTCAAAAAATCTTTGTCTTCTACAGAAATAATTTCACTGTCATTCTTGATAGGAGTAGAAATAGGAGCATCTGTACAGATGTCTTCTGCAGCATCAACATTTTCCACAGTGTCCGCATTGAACACATCTTAATTTTTCTCGGAAATAATTTCACTGTCATTCTTGACAGGACTAGAAATAGGAGTATCTATGTTCATGTCTTCTGCAGCATCAACATTTTGCATAGTTTTCGCATTGAACACATCTTCATTTTTCTCAGAAATAATTTCACTGTCATTCTTGACAGGACTAGAAATAGGATCATCATGAATATTGATGTCTTCTACAGTATCAACATTTTCCAGAAGTAGTAGAGTATTCATTTCATCTATCTTCTCCTTTTCAAGATCAGTCTTTTTCAAAGAAGTAAGATCTTTTGCCATCTTATGTATCATATCCAGTATTTGTGGATTCTTCTCATTTTCTTTCTCCTCACCTATTTTGAAGCAAAAGATGAAACATAAGAACTATATTCGACATATTATAACAAATGAATGGGGATAAAACCAATTGAAGAAAAATTCTTACCAAATTCTTCGTCATTTGTTATTGTTACAAGTTTTGCAACAAAATCACTGGTCAACATTTCCAATTTTGTTATTGGTTTGCATTGAGGGGAGGCAAACTTTGCAACATTTATAGCATCTTTGAACCCCTTGAAATTTTTTGTGAATTCAACAGATTTCAGCAATAAACTTTGTAACCAATCTCCTTCTTCCTTTCCCTCTTTGTTCATACTTTCCTTTACTTCCTCCCCCTTGTACCAATCAAGGGACTGTAATGGGATAACCAGACCATTACCAAATGATGGGCGGGATTTGCCGTCGATCCCGCCACCAAATAATATCAAACTAACCTAACTAGGGTAGCTAGGGCAAGTCGGGTCGATTCACAGGGACGGAAAATGGGTCTAGACTAATGGGTGCTACGGTCTAGGACTAGGCTCGAGACAAGCTAAACTAGGGGGAGGCTAAGGACTAGGCTAAGGTCTAAAACATGGAAAAGGAAGACAAAACAAGTAACTAACGACTAAGGGAAGCAAAGACAACAATAAGAATGAAAACTAGGGTTAGGTCGGGTTCATGGATGCCAAGGAAGACAAAAAAGGGGAAAAACGGGGTTACTAGCATGCTTTCGTAGCCTAGGTTCCGCCGATCGGTCTCTCGCTACGTAATCGGCCTAGGGGCCGTCCTCACCGGGCTCTCGCTACGTAATGAGGCGACCAAACCAACCAACCAAACACACACATACAAGAGAATATGCAAGAAAAACAAGGATTGATCGTCTCTAGTCTCACAAGCATTTCATCGAACATGTGGAGTGCAAGGTAAATGGGAAACAACAAAAACAACATCTAGTACCACCCATCTCACCCTAATCATCCCTAATCACATCCAATCCCCCTAATAACCCTAGCAAGAGTCTACTCAAACATAATTATGCTAAAACTAACACTAACAAGAGAAATCAACATAAGAATCAAAACATACATAAAGAAACTACAAGCAAGAACAACAAACTAGATATAAATATGAAAACTTGAATAACATAAACAAAGATTAAGAGTAAAAGTATGAGAAGATTATACCAAGAAGAAAGGAATGGAAAAGATGAGAACTTGTATATAAAGAACACCCAAAACATCCACCAATGTTGTCAAGATTGGATGGATTCTTCAAGAGATCCCTTAATACAAGATTGGCTAACTAGATTAAGGACTAATTACCGACTAATCTACTCTAATCTAAGCTAATCTATGCTAAAGTAGTCTAGGGTTTTGTGGGTAATGAAGGATATCAAGAACATAACATAGGATTACAAGAGGGGGGTTATATATAGGGTTACAAGAACAAAGGAGAAGAAAAGAATCAATTGCGGGTTACAGCTGGGCCTTCTCGGCCGGGAAGGTGGTGGTCCCGGTCGGGAAGGACCCAAAACAGCAGCTATCGCAATTGCACACTCCTTCCCGGTCGGGAAGGCATTATCCCGCCCGGGAAGGACCTTGTAGGCCTCCATTATGATCTTTTGGTCCCTCCATGCTTCTCATGGGCTTCCCATCGATCCTCGAGACTTGGGATCGAGCCTAAGGGGCTCGGGAATGGGTCCCAAGGTCTCTGGATCGAATCCAAGGCATCGAGTGATCGTTCCTTCTCTTCGTTGGCTCCAAAAGTGTATGAAACGAGTCAGAATCGTTCCAATTCTTCATGAATGGTCTCGGGAACCTAAAACGAACTAGAGGAAGCATAAGTAACCCATAAACCGCTCCCAAGGAGCGATTCCACAAGGAAAACGGGACCAAAACACAACAAGTTAGGCACTACAAACTACACTTATCACCAAACGTACCCGATTTCTTTCCTTCGTCCATTATTCTCTTTGAAATGGACTCTTGTGTCCAGAACAACATTGTTGGGAAAGAACGATTTGGTGTGCTATTTCTGTAACGCTTTCTTTGCAAATATATGAACACAAAGACCATTATAGGTCCATTAAAAAACTTCTCCTTCTCTACTGTATTCATCTTCCATAAATCAACAGCCTCAATGAAGGCATTAAGGCAAAATTCGCACCAATTAAATGTAGGTACCAATGACAAGTCTACTAAAGACTTCAATATCTTAAAACCTGGAGTTGCAGAACAGGTACCTTCTATAAAATAAGAACAGATATAAACTATAAAGTTCCTTTTGAATAGATCACCTCCATCCTTTTGATTACTAAGGATGAATTTCAATGCAGGGGTCGTAACCTTTGACCCTTCAAATTGGTTCTTACATTCATTAAGAAGTTTTCTGTATTCCATGAATTGGTCATCATACGATGCAAGGACAATCTTGTTTGGTCCCATAGGAAACCCAGTTGCAATATGTACATCCAGATTTGTCACATCAAATGTATTATCTTTAAATGTGGCTGAATCAAGGTTGAAATTTGTAACAAGCCAATGAGCAAGCTTGGACGGGACTTCTTTTACTTTTAGATCAATTAAATCCCCAAACCCTAATTCCTTAATATCTGCAATCTGTTTCTCTGACATATCATTTAGAAGTTTAACCAAACCATCAGGGGACATGCGTGTCTTCAATGATGGCAGTTCGTTCGTTGCATGTAAAACTCTCTTCCTCCTAGTCTTTGTAGTTTTAGGAGCAATAGCTGTAAATTGTATGTTCATAAGGCATTACACAATGCACATAACTTCAAACACAAATTGTATGTAAATTTTTAAAGCTATACTAAATAAAAAAAGTTCTTTTCAAACAATTTTGAAACATAGTAGTCTATTTAATGAATATACCTTTATCTGCGTCTGTTATCAAACATAATTGTTTGTATGATGTTTCTTCATAATTATCAGAATCTGCATCCTTTTCTTCAGTTCGCCTCCTTTTACATTCAGCTACGAATAAAGAACACCAAATCAGTATAATTTCATTGTACATAATTTAAATTGTACACAAATACCTTAAATTGTACATAATTTAAATTGTACCTTTCTCCTTTTTATCAGTTTTCCTCTTTGGTGCAGTCTTCTCCTGATTTGATTTTATCTTGTCTCGTGAATTACTTCACCCTAATTTTGAACATAATCACTCTAAAAATCAAAAATATAACACACAAAACTGCATATGTACTTTATAAATAACGTGAATAAAAGACCTAATCTCCAAAGAATAAAATATTACAATTTTTCTTTACTGTAAATTTCACAAAATCGTTCGAAAAACCAGTAGTTATGACATGCAAAGAATCAAAAACATATCACTCACCAAAGAATCGTTGAAGATGATCGATAGAAATTACTCCGTACTTGATTTTTCAAATTGTGTGTGAAGTGATGTTCTTTTTGAGTATAATTATGCAATAGTTGTGAAGTGACTGTTGAAGTGACTGTTGAAGTAAAAGATTGCAATTTTACTTTATTGTAAATTTCACAAAATCGTTCGAAAAGCCAGTAGTTATGGCATGCAAAGAATCAAGAACATATCACTCACCAAAGAATCGTTGAAGATGATCGATAGAAATTACTCCGTACTTGATTTTTCAAATTGTGTGTGAAGTGATCTTCTTTTTTAGTATAATTATACAATAGTTGTGAAGTGACTGTTGAAGTGATTATAGGAATTCTCAGTAGTTATTTCCAAAGTCTTAATACGTCATAGTTTCACCTAGGGTAGTGTAATACTGAGCAATTACTATATTTCAAAATAATGTGTCTAATACCGAGTACTTTATTATTATTTTTACTAACGTTAATATTTTATACACTGTGTTTTAAACTATTTATATCCTACGTATCTATTATGTACACTGTATGTGTAATAAACACTTCCATGCATTGAATAAGAAATCATACAAAAAGCTTTTATACGGGTAGTTTTGTCAATACATAATGTACATATGTACATCAAAGCAAACATTTCTATAACCACGAACAAATTCCAACATGTGCAACATATAGTAACTTATGTATATCGAAACAGACACGGTTATATATATATAAAAAGCTTTTATACAGTTATATTAAAAATAATGTACATATTGAAACAAGTACATATTAGTCATCAATACATAATGTACATATTTAAATATCAACTGTACATATTAGTCATAGTAATAACCAAGAACAAGGTTGTACATATTTATATAATTATTGTACATAACTTATCTAGTTACATATTTCTGGAATCAAATCATAAGTTGTTCTAATTACATATATGGGGCAGTTGAACACAATTATATACACATATTACATTTGTAAACTATGTATATCATATCTATTATATACACTATATGTGTAATAAACTTTTACATGCATTTAGACTCAGCAAACAGATCCGGTTGTATCCTGTTTGTGTTTGTGTCATTGGTAAACGGGTTATGAAACCCTTAACCTTATTTATTCTTATATGGGTAGTTTATGCAGAGTATATAGATCAATACATAATGTACATACTTACACATCAGCTGTACATATTAGTCATAGTAATAACCGAGAACATGGTGTACATATTTCTATAATTGTTGTACATAACTCATCTAGTTACATATTACTAGAACCAATCATAAGTTATTCTAATTAGATTTATGTTTACTGAAGACTCATAATCCGTCAAACATAGCCTTATGTACAAATACATATAAAAACGCGTGATTAGTAAATAATTTTATAACAAGTGTACATAAGTTCAAATTAACTTCAGATTCATCTTTCATATAGTTCAAACATTACATATATAAGGAAAAAACAAAATACACTTATACATCTGGATAAAAATTTGTTGGCTCAAACAGATATTCAGCAAAGGTAGATGATCGACGAAAATCTTCAGAAGAAGAACCATGAAGATGAACTATATCTTCTGGAGATGCAAGTCGAAGTTGCATATAGTGTAGCGTATCTCTACAAAGCTGATCATCAGTCATATAGCATCTGCATTGCTTTAATAACAAGACACCATTCCTATGAAGAGAAAGTAATCCATTCTCAATGCTTGCATGCACACTCATACTGTACTCCATTTCTAAAAGAAGAGAATGAGGATGTGCCAAAAGTATTTGAGCCCACCTCTTGCAAACAAGAGTCAATTTTACAAACTCTTCCTTTCTAAAAGTAGGGTTGAACCTTTTGAAAATTATTTCCATTATACTTTCATTTACAAAAACCTTTTCAAGTGATTCAACATATGGACTAGAAATAGGTCCATAAAAATCGGTAAATATAAAAGGCAACTTCTCATTCTTTTGAGAAGCAAACCACAGTTTATGTTGTTGCCTAATATCGTATATCTTTCCATCACATGTAATATTCATTTTTTGTTGAGAAAGGAAGAGAGAAAAAGGGATGAAGAGATAGACGCACAAGTAACTCTGAAGAGAATTTGAGATAGAGAAGGAAATAGAGAAACAAAGAGACAAATTGAGTATTTTTTGAGAATGTGGGATTTTATAGCACAAGTTTTTAGAATATGGGATTATGTACACAAGTTTTTATAGCACAAGTTTTTAATAACCTGATAATAAGCTTTTAATCTTCTGAAACAGATTATGTGCGACAAAACAGAACGTAGTACAAAAATTTGAAAATTTATTTTTTGTTTTAATAGATTAATGTATAAGACGATGATTTACCAATGTATAAAATGCATTAAATGTAGTACATAAATTGACACAATTATCTGTACACACATAAATTTAAGTTTAACCATTCAAATTCTGGATTCTATTAGACATAATTATTCACTTTGGTAAATGAGATATTTGATGGGTGAATTAAAATGTGTCTACAATTACTTAGTCTCCTATGAGACGGTCTCACAATACGATTATTGTGAGACCTCTCACATAGGCGTATTTTATTATTTTAATAATCTCCTCCCATGTGAGAGGTCTCACAATAATCATATTGTGAAACCGTCTCATATGAGATTTTGTGGCAATAATTAAATATCTAAAAAATGCATAAGTAATATTTACCATCTATATATACTCCTCAAGTTAAGATTGAGAACAGTTAAAATTTCAAAATTGTAAAAAAAAAAAAAAAAAAAAAAAGTCCCAAAAAATGTATGTAGAACTGATGTACCCTCCTAAATGCATTATTGCAAATTTACCATTTGAGTGGGTTGATAATAGGGTTACCAGTAGATCACTAACTGGTTTACGAAACAGGTTAATTTGCTTGAACATCAAATACATATTCATTTACTAGAACAAATCATGATTTATATACACTGTCTTTTAAACTATGTACATCATATTATACACACTGTATTTCGTAATACTCTGTAAACACTTACATGCATTGAATAAGAAATCATATACAAAGCTTCTACACCGATTGCTTTGTCGTACATAGATTAATACATACTTTGGATGTATTGTACTGCAATTATTAATCAGTTACATTTTGGAACGAACTGATTATGGTATGAAGGTTAAGTACGGATTTGACGTAGATGTTCTTGGTAGTACTGATCTGTAGTGAGTATGCATGCAATTTTTGGTGAATGACTTCCAATTTAGTCGACATGATCAGTACCCTCTATTCATTTTCGGTGGTTATCGATTTTACATAATTCCATATTAGATCTGCATAGTTATCCATGTAGAAATTTCAACATGTACAACAAATATTAACTTATGTACACCAAAACGGACACTGCTTTAACCATGGATAAATTCCAAAACACTGCTTTAACCATAATAGGACAAAAGTACTTTAAGTGTACATAATGTAATTTTTAGTGTACAATTTTGAAAATCAAATTGTAAGTATATTGTGTATTATGTGTTGTACATAAAACATAACTATTTCAAGGTCACTATAGGGACATAACTATTGTTAAGCATACATAATATTATAGGGACATAAGAAATTAATCAAGTAATACAAATTCATTTCGGCTAAAGATTTGATGCACATAACATTAATAATCCTAAAGAGACAGTATAAGATATGTACAACACATCGTATGTTAAGTACACTAAAAAGGTCTTTGATTTAATATATACTGCCTTAATATAAAACAATCAAATGCCATAAAATTGAATACCCTATATGTCTCGAAATATAATAATCAAGTAAATTGCATAGGCAACTGACGTCACTAGATGAAAAAATCATCATTACTTTGAAATGACAAGTCGGCTGTGGTACTCGAGGATGAAAAAGTCATCATTACTTTGCAGTCATTATTACATCGCAGTAGGTATACTCCACACTTGGTTAGTACATCAAGTACATCTTTTTATATGAACATATATCCATTAAAAGAGACACTACTTTAAGAAATGTATCATGTACAATGCATATTTACCTATGTAACCTTCAAAGATAAATAACACTAAAAATAGTTTATAAATCGGTGATGGTACATAAAGTCATACTGTATTGACGAAATTAACCTTCAAAGATATACAGACAGTGCTTTATTTATGTTGTAGTATAAATTATGTACAACACAGTATGACTTTATGTACATTTAGTCAGACACTGTGTTAATATACATAAATTACATTAACATTAAGAAATTTTTACAATACACCATTAATAGTAGTTTAAATATATATAATCGACAGTGTTATACCTTCGAATATGTGCAGTACAACTTATGTACAACAAATCGTAAGTTATGTAACACTACTTTGACTCAATATGTAATACAAGTTAATAGAGTATACCATAATCAAGTCCCATAAGGTATGACATAATCAAGTGATGTCTCTAAATGCAAAAATTATCAATACTTTGAAATGAAAAGTCGGCTGGGGTACTCGAGTATGAAAAATTCATGATTATTTTGCAGTCAGTATTACTTTAGAATATTAAATATAGTTTTTGTGGGTAAAATAATACAATCACTACTACAAATGAGCACTTGGGCCACGGCTGAATTCGTGGCAAAAGTGCTAAATTTTCGTGCCTAAAGTACTTTGCCACGGAAAAATCATACGTGGCGCAAGTGGCCGTGGCGAACAAATAGCCACGGAAAAAAAAACCCGTGGTAAGTATTGATTTTATTGCCACAGAGTCTCCCGTGGCTACAATTAACTTTTTGCCACGGGTTATCCCGTAGCTAATTACGCTTGTGACAAAACATTTATTTCGGTGAAAATATATAATAAATTAATTAATTAATAACCGTAATAATTCTCTAACTCTAGAATAGTCACATCTGAAACGGTTACTACCTTTATAGTCACATCTGAGTCATTTCAATATCATTTTAATTTCACCAGTCGCACGCATCGAAGAGCTTTCCCAGGAGGTCACCCATCTTAACACTACTCTCATTCAAGCACGCTTAACTGTGGAGTTCTTATGCCCAGCTACCAGAAATGAATTTGAACTTTGTTGACATAATCATTGTTTGAATTCTATTAAAATGTTTTTTTTTTCCACAAATTACGTTTACTTTTGAGTTATTAATTTGTTTTTCCCCCAATGATTTACTATTTATGATTAAAAAAATTGTTCCCGTAAAAAAAATCAAGTTTCGAAATTGACTCTCGGACTAATGATTTCATTAATTTATCGATATTTGTATTTTAATATTTTTCACGTTCTTTTATTGCTAATTCTTTCGATATGTTTTTTCTTTTTGTTGTTGGTTTAATTAGATATTTTATTTGTTATGAACTATCGGTCGTTATTTTATTTCATTAGTTTTTATCCTCATCGAGTTTCCTCTTGTCTACTCTAAGTTTTACCAAAATTTTATTTTTCATTAAATTAATTTTGTTTTATATTCATTTTTTAAAATATCTTCCAAATAATGTTATAGAATAATTATTGAATTAGAAGTGGTCCTTAATTATTAGATTTTCTTACATGTATTTGTAAGTTATATGTTTTTCTCAATTATACCTCTCTTTTTTTGAAAAATAATTTTAACTGATTATTAAACATAGGTACGACTTTTCAAAACATTAATCTTTCTTCAAAACCAAATAACTTGAAAACAATTAATTTACAAAACTAATCATTATTTTCACAGTCAAAGTTAATTCCATAAAAAAATATTGATCGATTAGAATTCTTAAATACGAGTTAAAAAATAATTTTTTTCACACTGAAAATATTGTACGAAAATAAATCAATAATTTTAAAAAAATTAATACAACGCTCAAAAGTTGCGGTTATGAGTCATGCTCGGTCCCTTTCTTTTAAAATTTTTTTGTCTTCAAAAGAGGTTTAATACATGTGAAAAATATATTAATTAATTAATTAAGCGGTAAAACTGAAAGATCTCAAATAATATTAGACATGTCAACGATGGATGATAAATCACATACTTCTTTTTACTTGATATGCTATGTACGCCGCATATTAGCTAGCATATATATTACACTATTTAAATGTCATCTACTCTTTCAAAAGCCATACTTTAGATTATATAATTTTAGTTAAACATATTGTCAAATTAAGAGAAATCAATGACTTCAAAAATTATGATTAGTTGAAAATCAACAAATAAGACAACCAAAGTTTTCTGTACTTGTATTTTGTTTTACAATTTGTTTTTTAAAAGTTAATACAAGAATAAAAAAAATTGAGTAATAAAATATTTTCAAATTTAAATTTTTTATTTAATTTCATATTATCTATAACTTTAAATTTTAAGGAATTTTTTAAGACCAAAATTTGACATTTGGCTTAACTTGAAAGCAATTTATTAAAGTTTGAAGAACCACATTAGCCACATGCGTTTATTACATTAGTGGCTAAAAAATAATTTCGCCATGGAAATTAATTACATCGTGGCTAAAAAATATTTGACACAGAACAAATTTGTAGCTAAAAAAGTTTTTGCCACGGGTGTGGCAACTTTCGTGACAAGAGTGATTATTGGCCACGACTTTAATAAAATTCGTGGCGCAAGTGAACTTTAGCCACGAGAAAAATTGTCCCGTGGGATTTTTTTTTCTCAGGTAGTGAATCAAAATTTTCCCGTGGCTAGGTAAAAATTAGCCACGAATAACAAATTACCGTGGCATAATTCGTGGCACAAGTGACAATTTGTTGTAGTGAATTACTCTATACCTTCGAATATGTACAGTAAAACAACAAAGCATAGAAGACTAAACTCCATTTCAAATAAAATCTTTAGCAAATTTTCCCTTAGTACCTCCGATGAATTGGTGCAAATTATGTGTTCATTAACTTGCACTAATTCATCTAAGGTACTAAAGACAAATCAGCTAAAGAATTTATTTGCATGGTACTTGATGAATAATTATAATTATTTCTAATTAAATAATGCAAAGAGGAATGTATTGTGGTTGTGGGTGTGGGTGTGGGTGTGCTTTCGTCAATTTATACTGTAAATGGCAAAAAGTCATTAATTAGAAAAAAAAGAAGGTATACATGGGGAAGGTATAACTGGTGTAAGTATATATGGAAGAATATAAATGCTGATGTATATACACGCGTCAAGAGCATCCTATTCCAAAACGACAAACGTGTCCAAGTACAATTGTATCTCCACTGTATGTTTTTATATCGTCAATGTGAAAACTGTCATTAATTTGTATTGGGGAAGGTATTTTCTGGGGAAGGTAATTTTTTGGGGAAGATATGTCATTAAATGCTTCACTGTACATTGTATCTTACGGTGGTTGAATAGACATTGTTTTAACTATGTACGGAGTATAAACTTTGAACATATGTGCAACAGATATTATGTTATGTACATCAAAACATACACTGTTATAACTATGCATAAATTATGAACATGTGCAACAAATATCAACTTATGTACATCAAAACAGACACTATTTTAACTATGTAAAAATATCAGTATGTACAACAGATATCTACTTATGTACACCAAAACAAACACTATTTTAACTATGTAATGTAAAATTTAAATTTATATTCCAATTTACATCAGACACTTTACATCAAAAGACATACAGTATATTCCACTACGTAATGTATATATTCGTATTCCATCTAAAGACATCATAAAGTCTAGGTGGGGAAGGTATAACTGGGGTAGGTATGAGATGGGGCTGGTAAAGTAATGTATGTCCACGCGTAAAAAACCAAGCTGGGGTAGGCAATTAATACGGACTCGAAATTTATTTAATTAACTATTATAGTACTTTACATTCAAAGTCAGTAAATTCAAAGACTTATGCAGTACCCTATCTTTTACAGTAGTTGTTTATAAACCCTTCTATTTCACCTTTTTCTCTTCATCTCATTAATAACACCATGAAAATATTGTGTAAGGGATGGACGAAGAATAATGAAATTGAAGAATAATAAGAGCAAGGAACAGAAAATTGATCATCTATCTTTCATTTATAATCATCATCATGAAGTTGAAATACATGGAAGACGATTTTCATCAACAATTAAAGTAATGTGCAATGAAGATTTCATGGAAAAAGTCTTTCAAAGGCTTCCCTCTGATTATGACAAATCGAACATGGCTATTGTTTGCAAGAGGTGGTCCCAAATGTTTCTATTATGGTCCGATGCACCTAGATGGAATATAGATTATAATAGAAGATTGGGAACAACTCATATTAAAGGAATGACTACTGTTCGTAGAGATGGAATTGAAGTTTCCAAGAGATGTAGATGTTATTTGACGAACAATATGCATGCTAGAAAACTATTGCACAGCTTTCAACTTGGATATGAAGAAAATTAACATTTGAAGATTATTGAATCTACGGAAGAGGCAGATTACAGATCATATTTTTCATTAAGAGATTATTTAAAAGGATGTAGATTAAGTAAAATGCTCTATAGCCAAGAAGAAATTTTCATGATTGAATGACTTATTCTATGGAGTGATTAATTAGCCAACCATTTTTATGTTTTGGGATTTTCATTCATACTGTTTTAGGAATGTCTACTTATGGTTGTGGTAGGAACTCCCGTTTATTCAGAAAGTAACTTATGTACACCCGTTTATCAACTTACATGTATTCCTTATGTTCAGTACAAAGTAACTTATACTGTAAATGAGAAAAAGAAGGTATACATGGGGAAGGTTTATATGGAAGAATATAAATGGTGATGTATATCCACAGGGGTAGGTATATATGAAAAAGTCATTAAAGTCAAAAGTGTCCTTTCCCAAATACTCACAATTGTATCTAAAAATTGTACGAGTACTCCGTATCAAAAGCATCTATACATAAAACCGTCTATACGAATTGTATCAAAAGCATCCTTTCCCAAAATGACAAACGTGTCCAACTACAATTGTATGTCCATTGTACAATGTATCTTACAATGGTTGAATCATTTTGAATTACATTAATAATAATTCCTGATTTATATACCAAATTTGACATTACAAATTTATATATTTACATATCATCTATACATAATCAATGTAAGATACTTAGGGTGGACATTTTACTAGCTTCAAATGATAAGTTATATACACTATATTATTAATTATGTATATCATTTTACTAGTGTATATATTTCTATATTAGTTGTACATAACTCATCTTTATGAAATTAATACATTTGTAACTTTGCTGTACATACAGTGATTGAATCAAATTTTCTGTTGAATTGCGTTAATAATTCCTTGTGTACATATTTCTAGTACGTAATGTATATATGTAAATATTACATGTACATATCTCCATATTAGATTTACATATCTCAACTATTTATACATTTTACTCCGAGGAAGATAACGTGAATTCAGTGAAGGAATAATTGTCCACGCTTCATCCCGAGCTACTTCTATTCCTAAACAAGCTGAAACAGCTTTATGTACACGCAGATAGTGCAACGTCAAACAGTGCCGACGAGAAATGCCAGTATTATATGTGGAGACAGGCATTCCCTGTGAAGGATGAAGGGAGAGTTGCTAGTAGAAATCAAGTCGAAAAATGGATAATCTCGCTTGCATTCCCATTTGGAAACAGGCTACAAAGAGGAACGTCTTCAATTGGAGTTTTCGCTTTCCTCCCCACCTCAATGGTCACAAACTTCCCGTTTGGGATTCAGGCAGATTTTATCCTTGGTTCTTCTCGGGAGACTATTAAATCTCCACTCTCCTTCTGGTTAACAAAGATGTGTTGGAGAATTGGGTTTGACATCTTACCACCCATGATCCTAGTTGACAAACAGGCTCAAAGGTAGTTAGCCACATCTTCCTCCAGTTTTTTCTTAATCTCAAGACTAAAGAGGAAGTATCCGGGGAAATCAACCCGGGTATATTCAACAAGTTATACCCTCACGGCTTTGTACCATTCAAGGGACTATAACGGTATCACATACCCCTCTGTTGAAAACAGATCAACACAAAACTTGAACTTGCACCAATTCATCTGCGGTACTAAATACGAATCAACTAAAGATTTTTTTTGAATAGTGCGTGATGAAATAACTCCACGAACATCTTTATTTGTCATTAAATTAAATAATAATTACTTTTCAACGCATAGACAGAAGGATTATGGATGTGGGTGTAGGTGTTTGTGTGTTTGTGGATGTGTTTTTATACTGTGAATATGAAAACTTTCATTAATTTGAAATGCTCCACGCGTTATACTGTAATTAATTTGTACTGGGAAGGTACTTTTTGGGGAAGGTACATTTTGGGGAAGGTATGTCATTAAATGCTCCACTCGTTAAAAGCATCATTTCCCATAATAACAAAGTTGTCCATGTACATTGTATACTGCATCTTCACTGTACATTGTATCTTACAGTAGTTGGATAGACATTGTTTTAACTATGTACGGAGTATAAACTTTGAACATGTGTGCAAAAGATATAATGTTATGTACATCAAAACATACACTGTTATAACTATGCATAAAAAAAGTAGTTGTGAACATGTGCAACAGATATCAACTTATGTACATCAAAACAGACACTACTTTAAATATGTAAAAATATCAACATGTACAACAGATATCAACTTATGTACATCAAAACAGACGGTGCTTTAACTATTTACAGATTTTGAACATGTGCAACAGATATCAAGTTATATACATCAAAACAGACGATGCTTTGACAATGTACAAATTGTGAACATGTACAACAGATATCAACTTATGTACATCAAAACAGACATTGTTTTAACTATGCAAAAATATCGACATGTACAACAGATGTTAACTTAGGTACATCAAAACAGTCACTACTTTAAATATGTAAAAAATCGACAAAACAACAGATATTATATTATGTACATCAAAACAGACTCTGTTTAACTATGTAAAAATATCAATATGTACATCAAATGTTAACGTATGTACATCAAAACAGACACTTGTTTAACTATGTAAAATGTCTACATAAGTATGTACGAAATTCACACATATACAATATATGGTAAAATATGTATGTCAAAAGAAGAAATAAGTAGAATTGTTGCATATAAAATCAAATAGAGATGTTCATATATCCCTGGACAATTGAAAATCAGGTGTACTTGATAAAAGTATAATGTACTTTGTGTATTCCTGGACAATTTATTGTATTTAAAATATATATTAAAATTAAGTAAAAATAAGAGAATGTATGATGATTAAACTTTGCCAGGACAATTCCTTGAATCATGGTATCCCATCTCTCCACAAGCATTGCACTTCCGAGGAGGCTTCTTATGTTGTTTCGTGAGTTTTTCTTTAGACGAAATAAGTCGCCTTCCAGAGCCTTTAGTTTTAGTCTGGTTTGGTTTCAAGATCTTAATGTCAGTTGGAATAGTTGCACCCATTAAAAACTCGATCTCAGACCTCTTGTCATTTCTCAGGTTTGTACCTTCTTCCACAACCTTCTCCATGAATGCTCTCACTAATTCTAAGAGCTCATCCACCTTCTCTTCCTTGTCCTCAACCATAGTCACACAATCAAAAATTTCAGTCCATAATTCTGCAACCTTTGTTTTTATTCCATCAGATGGACGAGAATCAAAAAGAACTGTGCCATTTGCATCAAACATTTCCCTGGATGTTGCAAACTTATTCCAACGAGGAAGTAGATATGAAATAGGTATCCTTTTGGCACCTCTTTCTTTCAGGACCCAAAGAGCATGACGACACAACAGTCCACGCTGCTCGAACATCTTGCACGCACAGACAATTTTCTCTTCTGCAGGTGTATAGTCAACTACATATACCCTATTTTTGATGTTGTCTTGTATAGATATATGTTCAACACCATCCTCCTTTATAATATCATTAACACCACAATTGTACATGGATGCCTTTAACTCTTCCTGCAACTCATAGAAGACAGTTCGTCTGTAGATTTCAGAAGCATGTTTTTCAAGAGAAAATTGACTGATCAAAGCAGCAGAAGTGCTTTTACAGTCAGCAATCACCTTGGACTGCTCCCACCTTTGGGCATCAATGGCACTGTCAAACCTCATGTAAAACTCAACAAGTGTCAGATGAGGATTCGTGAAGTTGTTAAAGAAGTTATTCTCAGACTCAGACCTTGAAGTTGTCCTCATTAACCCTAAAAGAAACAGGTGACAATGGTAAGCTGGTATCCACTTCTTTCGCATCTCAAATATCTCCTGAAGCCACTCATTATCCTCAAGATTGTACTTACTAATAAGATCCTGCCACATCTGTTCAAACTGAGTGGGGTTCACATCCTCACCCCAAACAGCAGCATTTAGATCCTTAAGAAAATCTGTTTCAGTGCATATTTTCGAACCCACTTTATCTGCTACCTTCTTCATTATGTGCCACATACACAATCTGTGAAATGTGTGGCTTCTAAAAACCTCATTCACCCCAGCTTTGATCCCCAAATCCTGATCAGTGATAATGAAGGAAGGAAAAGTACCTCCCATTGCCTTTATAAAATTTTTAAACATCAAAGTAAAGTCGTTACCTGCACATGCATTGAGGAGACAATATAATAAAATTCCTTATGTGCAACACATATTATCTTTAAAACACAAGTAATGACAAAGACAGCAGTCGGAAAAGCTCTTACCATTCTCTCTCCCAACAAGGCCAGCAGCAAATATGACACATTTCTTGTGATGATCTATACCCGTGAATGGAGCAAAGACCATCTTGTACTTATTCATGTTATATGTAGTGTCGAAAGACACAATATCACCAAATAACATATACTCCCTCCGATTTTTTATTATCTTCCCCTTTGGTTTTGGGGAGGAAAATAAGGGTGTGGGAATGTGTGGTTCAAAATAAAAGAAGAAAGAGAGAGAAATGTAAGAGTGATCCTAGACCACATGTTGATGGCCCAAAATGGAAATTGGGAAGAAAGAGTGTTTCAGCCCAATAAGGAAATAGGGAAGATAATAAAAAATCGGAGGGAGTAGTTCTTTATCATTATAAGGTCAGTCCAAAACAAACGAGTAATTCTTTGTTCATCATCAACATCAAAGTCGAAATAAAAAGAGTCACAGAGGGCTTTCTTTTTCATAAGGATGTCAATGAACATTTGCGCATCAGAGTCCTTGATGAACTTCTTTATATCTCTACCAAAACTTTTAAAATCAACCTTTGATGCACCTACATACTTATAACCCTTTACGAACTGCTTGAACATTCTGAAAGTTTTAACGGCACCTTGGTTCACCATTGAGTTGTCAATGATCATCTTTTTGTGCAAAATGGTGAGCTTCCTTGCCTTTTTAAGGTGCATCATCGTGGAAGGTGTGTTCAAATAATTGTTATGTCCTTCAGTAAATTCTGTGATTTTATATTGCCCATCAGATGTTCTGTCTAAGATGATTCTGGCCATACAAAGAATTCGTGTTATCTCCCTTCTTTGCTGTTATCCCTTATGTTCATATTCACCTTCTTTATTACAGACATAGTACCTTTTTTTAACAATACCACTACTAGTGCGTCCAGTGCACTTCCTAGCAATGAAGCCACCAGCAGTTGCATACTTGGAATAAAATTGGAATGCTTCTTCCAATTCCTTACAAATCTGACCCACATAAGGTTTCAAATCTCTGGAACAACTTGGTATCTTCAAATCTTGCTTAGGTTCGGGAGTATCTATGTAAATTTAACACATAATATTAAATTCTACATCAAAATTATGAACAATCTAAACATGTACAACAGATATTAAGTTATATACATCAAAACAGCAACTGCTTTAATTATGAACAATTCTCAACATGTACAACAAATACTCAGTTATTTCCACAAAGCAGCAACTGCTTTAATTATGAACAATTTTCAACATGTACAACAAATACTCAGTTATCTACACCAAAGCAGCAACTGCTTTAATTATGAACAATTCTCAACATGTACAACAAATACTCAGTTATCTACACCAAAGAAGCAACTGCTTTAATTATGAACAATTATCAACATGTACAACAGATACTCAGTTATCTACACCAAAGCAGCAACTGCTTTAATTATGAACATTATTCGACATGTACAACAGATATTAAGTTGTGTACATCAAAGCAGCAACTGCTTTACATATGAACCAAACAATATAAGATACGTTTCTATGAAAACTTGAACAATTGAATTGATGAATTAATATAAACTAAAATTGAAAAATAGATGAATTAATGAAATATTTTACCTAATATATTAGAATCGCCCATCATCGAATATGTTGCAGTTGTTTCTTGACTATTCACTGCATTCAAAAAACGAATCACGGCATAAATAAATTAAGAATCAGATTTAAAATCTGAAATTGAATTTTATAATAAATAGAATTTTTCTGACCTAAATCTGAAGTAATTGAAGGTGAAATTGAAGGTTTTTCATTTGTATCTAATTTTCGACGCTTTGATGAAGAATCAGTCGCCATTGAAGATGCAGAATTACTAGCCATTGAAGGTGCAGAATTACACGGCAATGAATTTCTGAGGTTTTCAGAGTAGAGAGAGACAGTAGTAGTGTTCAAATTATAGGGTTTTAGAAGGTGGAGAGGAGAAGCGCGTGTTTTTTAGTCTTTTAATCTGGATCGTCAAATCAGATCTTAATCTAATGGTCCAGATGCTGCCTCTATGGGTGTAAGAAGTTGCCTGCCTCACCGGAGCCCTCCTCTAGATCTAGGATCCTTTGAGGCAGCTCAACTCGCCACACCCATTGAGGCACAATCTCAACCATTAGATTAAAATCAAATTAAAGGCTAAGATTAAAACAAAAATTCATACATTAACAACATTAATACCAACTATAGGGCGTCTTCCCAAAATAATACCAATTTCAATAAATCCGTGAATAATACGTATTATTGGAGTAGTTAAACAAGATTAGTATAAGTGAATTCATAACCTGCTACATCAGGTCACCTAATTAATATTTAACCTGCTACTTATCCTCCATCCTCCTCCTTAGACACGGATAACGGGTGAACTGTGTCGGGTCAGCTTTGGGTCAGGTCACTTTCGGGTTGTAATAATCGGGTTGACTTCGGGTCGGGTCGGGTCGGATAATTTTGGGTTCGGGTCATTCTCTGGTTTGCTGTTTTCAACCTTTTTAGGGATATCGACTAATTTTCTATAATAATAGTCGGGTCAGTTTCGGGTTAGGTCGTGTCAAAATCATGCTACGGTTCGGGTGTCGGGTCGGTTTCGGTTTGGCTTATTCGGGTCGGGTTTGTTTTCTCAAGTCTACTCCTCCTTACTCTTCTCCTTCATCCTCTCTCTCCATTACCCTTCATCCTTCTTCCGTTTTTTTCTAGAAGTTTCGTTTAGATTAACGTGTTGATTTTGGTGTAGGACTATGTTGTTAGTCAGATTTGGTGAGGTTGAAGGAACAGGAATGAAGACCGAAGACGTTAATGATGTTTAATGCCTCGTATACTGAGTAAGTGAAAAAGAGTGAACATTAAACAAATTAAAGGCGAAAAAGCAAGGTGAACGAGTTCTATCGTTAACTGGTCATCTATAGTACTCTGATTTAACTACTCCAAAAATATGTATTATTTTCAGATTTATTAAAATTGGAATTATTCTCGGAAGACGCTCTATAGTTGATATTATTGCCGTTAAATAAAATTAAAGGTGAAAAAGGAAGGTGGAAGGGTTCTACAGGTAACCGGTCATCCATACTACTCTCGTTTAACTACTTCAATAATACGTATTATTCTCAGATTTATTAAAATTGATATTATTTTGGGAAGACGCCCTATAGTTGGTATTATTGTTGTTAAATAACCCTTTTTTTTCCAAAAATATTGAGTGTATATAACATTTATTTTACTGTATATATTGAGTTCTTAAGTGTATACATATATAGAGGCAGAATCTGGTACATTTGTCAAATTTGGTACAATTTAGCTTTTAATTATGGCCATTGGATCTCACATGATCAAGAGCGAAGAATAAAACTCTCCAAATCCCCAAAGCAATTTTTTCTCAGATTCTTATAGTTATTTTGATGTACAAACAAGATTATTTTAATGAAGAAACATAATTATTTTATAGTTAACTACTCAATTGTTTACTGAGAATAATGTTTATTCAATTGAAGAATAATGTTTTGTTGTAACCATATCTGGTACGTAGTTATTTTATAGTTGATTCAACGTAGATACGTAGTGATTCCGATGTAGAAAGTCAGTTATTGTATTGAATAACATGTGTTATTGTATTGAGATGAAATTCAAATATAATTAACTTTATAATAATGTCATCTGATTTTAATTAGTTATTCCAATGTAGAAATTCATTATTGTGATGAATAACTCGTGTTATTATATTGGGCTGAAACTCTAATATAATCCATTTTAGAATAATGTTATATGATTTTACGTAGTTTGTCGAATGCGAAACTCAATTATTGTAAAGAATAATTCGTGTTATTGTACTGAGATGAAACATCTTGCATGTCATTGAGAGCACACCCAGTAAAAAAAGCTCACTAAAAGACAAAAAAAACAAAAAAGATGGGGTTAGTTAGAGTACAAAAAAATGAAATACAATAATCACATATATTTTTTTTGGTTCATCGAAGAGCGCACTTAGTCGCATTACAATATAGAGGGGGGGAGGATTCGAACCTGAGACCTACTGTCCCTGGGCACCTAGTCTTAACCACTAGGCTAAGACATCTTCGGTACAATAATCATATATATGCGATAGAATAACTGTAAAAACACTATAAAATAACTGCTTATGCAACACAGTAACTAATATAATAAAATAACTACAAGAATACTATAGAATAACTGCAACAATAGTATAGAATAACTGGAATAACATAATAAAATAATTGGGTCTTTCATGGTTAATAATGTACGGGATACCAAAAACAGAAATTCATGCTATGCAATAATGGGTAGTTATTTCAATTTTTTAAAATAACTACAGTACAATACGAAAAAATTGAAAAATCAGAATCGAAATTGATAAAATTGAAAGAATCAGAATCGAAAAAAATTGAAAATTGATAGATGCGTTTTGTGATTTCAATTGAAATAATAAAAAAAATTGAAATATGTGATTTCAGATGAGGAAAAAATCAGAATCGAAAAAAAATTGAAAATTGATAGATGCGTTTCGTGATTTCAATTGAAATAATACAAAAAAAATTAAAATAGGTGATTTCAGATGCGACTTGCGATTCTATTTCGTGATTTCAATTGAAAAAAAACTGACCTTCGATGTGAATCTGGTGAGCGTCCTTCGTTTGGTGAGCGTCCTTCGCGAATACCGTTAGGTTTTGTTTTTTTGTTTCAGTTGTTTTGTTTTTCTGATTCAGTTTAGAGTTTGATGATGCCAGTTTAAATTATAATAATCAATCTTGGCCCTTGATTTAACTAGATCTAATGGCTGTAAATTTAAGGTAGATTGTACAGAAACTTAAGGTGGGTAAAAGAACCCACTTCTATATATATATATATATATATATATATATATATATATATATATATATATATATATATAGGGGAGGGCTCCGGTGAGGACGGGTAACTACTTACACCCATTGAGGCACAATCTAGGCCATTAGATTAAGATGGTACATACATCTAAATATGTGTTATATACATTAAAAAACTCATTATATACGTTATTAAACTCACTATATATATACACACACACATTTAAGAACTCTATATATACAAAAAAATAATTGTTATATACACTCAAATAATTATTATGTACACCAATTAATCAATAATGGAACATACATCAAAATACCTGTTATATACACTAAAAAAATTCATTATATACACTATTAAACTCACTGCATATATATACTTAAGAACTAAATACATATAGTAAAATAATTGTTATATATACACCCAAATAATTAATATGTACATCAGTTAATCAACAATTGAACATACATCAAAATAGCTGTTATATACACTAAAAAACTCATTATATACTCTATTAAACTTACTACATATATATATACTTAATAACTCAATATATACAGTAAAATAATTGTTATATCCACCCAAATAGTTACCATGTACACCAATTAATCAACAATGAAAAATACATCCAAATAACTTTTATATATACTAAAAATTCATTATATACGCTATTAAACTCACTATATATATCGAGTAGCATTATCTGGTACATTTGTCATATTTGGTACAATTTACCTCTTAATTGTGGCCATTAGATCTCACATGATCAAGAGCTGAGATTAAAACTCTCTAAATCCCCAAAAAAAAATTCCTCAGATTTTTATAGTTATTTCGATGTACAAACAAGATTATTTTAATGAAGAAGCATAGTTATTGATGCGTGCTATTTATATATGATTATTCTGTCTTTTACACACGCATTTCCATGCATATCGAGCAGCATTGTCTACTATTTTCCCCCAAATTTGATACTTTGTGGTCGTGTTGTATCTTATGCAGGTTTGAACCCGTGGACGCATAAACAAGGCTAAAATCGTGCTTAAAGAGGAAATATTTTGCGAAATAAGAAAAGAGAATGATCGTTTCCAAACGGGTCTACTTAAAACGTGAATATCCTGAGTTTTACAACTCCAATTGAGCTGATTTTTGTTGCGTTTAAAAACTCTTTCTCTTAGCTTTCCAACGGTATATTACACGTCCGATTTGAAGAAGTAACGTAGAAATGATTAGCGTTTGAAGTTGAGCGCGCAGTGCTGAGAACAGAAACAGGTCAAGATAGTCGAACGACTATCCATAATAGTCGACCGACTATTCTCGAGACTGGACGAAGACCGAGGCTTTCCTAATTTGATGTTTAGGGTTAATAAGACTTTTGAGCTTTTGTTTTAGCTTAGTATTTAAGAAACTATTAGACTAGAATTCTAAAACCTCTTCTTTTATGCTTCTAATTCTCTTTAGACTCTTTTCTTTGAACTAATCTCTTTAGATTTCTCTCTACCCTAAACTTTTTGATCTAGATTTATGAATTCTTTTTCTACTCTCCCTTTAAACTCGGTAATCTAATTCTTTCTTTGTTCTTTCTTATTCTCTTTGTTCTTAATTCTTTCTCTATTAATCTTATTAATTCTTTTATTCTTAATTTCTCATTAGTTCTATTTGCTATGCTTAATTTATTTATCATCTTTATTATTGTTGTCGTAAATTTTTCTATGAGTAGTTAATTTCCCTTGCTAGGATTTAGGGGATCCATGAATTGAATACGATTGTTAATTAGTTTACAGATCTGTCAATGATATTGTGTCTATGTTGTTAACTGTAGCATTTACTTGAGATTAATTGATTAAGTCGATATAATTATTGATTAATTGAATTGGTGAACTCGAACCTAAGATCGGAAGCCTGGTAAGAGTTAGATCTGCTACAACACATTAGTTTGCCTTAATAAGATCCAAAGCCGTTAGAAGCATTCTAGGGTGAATAGCGGACCGGAAGGACCTTTTCACTACCCCTTAGACCCATATCTGTGATAGACCTGTGACGCAGACTGTGACCGTAGAAAATTCATGGTGAACCGACGATCCTAGTTTTCCCTTTATATTTATTATTATTATTATTCATCTTGTTTATTTTAGTTATTCTTCTTTTTACTTCTCTTCCTTCACTACTTTTAGATTAGTTAACCACAACCAAAAACCCCCCTATTTGTTACTTAGATAGACTTTAATTACGAGTAGAATTTATTTGTCTCCTTGTGGATACGATCCTGACTTTCCTAGCTATATTTTTAGTTAGACCTAAGTTGGTTATCTTTGATAGGTATACAACTAGCTTATCAAATTGTGGCGCCGTTACCGGGGAGACGGTTAATTTTACTTGTCGTTTTAGTTTATCTTTTGTCTCAGGGAAATTTCAGTTTCTTGGGACGATTATTATTATTATTATTATTATTATTATTATTATTATTATTATTATTATTATTATTATTATTAATTTTTTTTATTCTTTTTAAAAAAACGGAACTTGCATTAACACCAGAACAAATTACAAGAAGTTAGAGGGGAGCCGAGATACTATCTGGGCCCCCACTCCCTTAGCATTATTATTATTATTATTATTATTATTATTATTATTATTATTATTATTATTATTATTATTATTATTTATTATCATTATTATCATTATTAAAAAAAAAATTCTCTTAGTCTTATTTTTCTTAGTTTTTTAGTCATTTATTTTCATCATTATGACTATTTTCTACTTCCCTCAGTTTGAACATGAACCACTGCATATTTATTTAGATAGACCTTAATTACGAGTAGAATTTATTTGTCTCCTTGTGGATACAATCCTTACTTCCCTAGCTATATTCTTAGTTAGACCTAAGTTGGTTATCTTTGATAGGTATACAACTAGCTTATCAGTTATTTTATTAGTTAACTCAATTGTTTACTGAGAATAATTTTATCAGGTTATTTCAATGTAGATACGTAAAGATTTCAATGTAGAAAGTCATTTATTGTATTGAATAACTTGTGTTATTGTATTGAGATGAAACTAAAACATAATAAATTTTAGAATAATGTTATCTGATGTTACGTAGTTATTCCAATGTAGAAACTCAGTTATTATAAATCGTGTTATTGTATTGAGATGAAATTCAAATCTAATTAACTTACAATAATGTTATCTGATTTTACGTAGTTATTCTAAAATAAAAACTCAGTTATTGTAATGATTAACTCATGTTATTATATTGGGCTGACACTCAAATATAATCACTTTTAAAATAATGGTATCTGATTTTACGTAGTTATTAGTCCAATGTAGAAACTCAGTTATTGTAATGAATAACTCATGTTATTGTATTGGGATGAAACATCTTGCATATCATTGATGGTGCACCAGCAAACGACGCTTCACTGAAAGGCAAAAATAAAGAGGGGGTTAGTTACAGTACAAAAAAAAATGGAAGTATAATAATCATATATGTGATATAGAATAACTATAAAAACATGCTATAAAATAACCTTGGTTATAAAACATAGTAATTAATATAATGAAATAACTTCAAGAATAATATAGAATAACTGCAACAATAATATAGAATAACTGGAAAAACATAATAAAATAATTGGGTATTTCGTAATAATAATAATGTACCAAAACCAAAAATTCATGCTATGAAATAATATTGTAGACACCCACATTTTGCTGCCAGGTGTCTATAGCAGTTTCCGACAAACACTCGATGATGATAGGACGCAAACGTGCTTTAATATACTCGAAATCGGGCTCAAAATCATTGGCATTTGGCTTGGGCTTTTTACGGAGTACAAATCTCACAAAACCAACCTCGAATTCAGGCCCAGTGGGTCGTTTCGAGTCAAATAAGACTAATTTGGGTCGAATCCGGCACCAGGGGCAAAACTGTCTTTTAGCGACCGAGTCAAAACCCGGTCAAAGATATTTTCGAGACTCACGAGTCAGCCGTGTCACCCCACGTGACTGATTCGAGCTCAAACGCTACAAAAATCAGCTACACAAAATATTAAACAAATCCGTTTAAGGATAGAATTCGATCTCAAGTAGGAATTCTATCCGAATACCGAATCAAACACTCGACCGAGCATGGGATACTCGGCCGAGCAGCCTATTTTCAGCCGAGATTCGTTGCTTCTTCGCCAAGTAACGGAATTTACGTTCCTCTCGACTTCCTACTTTTCCTATCCCAAGCGGTAGTTCTCACCCAAACACTTCTCCTAGCCAAGGTCGGGAATTTTTCTATAAATAGGCCCCTTGCACACACAATATTCATCTATCAATCAAATATACATCAACTTTTACACAAGACACATCTACGATCCACAAAATACATACACTTAGCATCGAAAAACCGATAGTATACCCGAGCTCACCCGACGAAACCGGCCGCCTCTTACCCGACACCCTACACGACCAAAAAAACCACCATAACTCACCGACATTAACTCGACGCTCCCGTGCCCTAGCCACATTCCGACGAGCCCCGATCCGAGTAAACAAAAGCATCAACTTCTTTTTATCTCTTGTTTTATTATACTAAAACGAATCTCACATGCTAAATTCAACTTTGACGTTAATTTTCATGCACTAAACCGACTTAGCAACCCATTTAATTCCTCGCATGTTTAGGGAAAACAATGTTTGCATATCATTCATCGTATTACTAACGCGCGTATTCAAAAATCATTCGATATCCTAGTAGAGGCCGCTAATGTGCGGGCGGGGTTGGGTGTTCTTTGTGAACTTCCCAACACGTACCCTCACCCCTTACTCAGAACCTCGGTTTCCGGATGTCCGAAACCATTGGCAACGAGAGTCATTCAATACACGGTATCCGATAACGTCGGTATCGGTATCAAATGCAAAGGGACGAACCCGATAAACTCTGACATCGGAATGGGCCGTATTTTGTACACGGCCCACTACGACATAGAGTGGGAATGGGCCCGAACTCCCACAAAGTTCGGTGGCGACTCCAACTTCGATTTAAATTTCAATTCGATCCATTCTCATATGGAGATTCCTTCGCCTCCCCAAACCCGCGCGTGGCCGCGTCGGGGTGGACCTATGTCATGTCCACAAATATGTAGTTATTTCAATGTGCATATTCAAGTATTTCATTGTTCAAATTCAAATATTGTAATATTCATAATTTCAATTTTTAATCTTGAAATCAAAAATACAGAAATTGATCTTTTTAAAATAGCAGATTGACGAAATCAAACGAAACTACAGATTCAGAATCAAAAATTACCGCACTTTGTAGCAAAAACGAAATCAATGATAGTGAGTAAATCAATGCACAAACTACAGTAATTGAAGAAATTACCGCACTTTGCAGCAAAAAAGAAATCAATTTGACGAAATCAAACGAAAGTTGACGAAAATTGGAACAAAAATTAAACGAGATTGGAACGAAAATTGACGAAATCAAACGAAACTACAAATTTAGAATAAAAAATTAACGCACTTTGCAGCAAAAACGAAATCAAATTGACGAAATCAAACGAAAATTGGAATGAAATTTGATAAACGATTTCACGCAGCAGTAAATTTTATGCAGCAGTAGATTTCACGAAGTAGATTTGTGTCAAAACAACAAAAATAAATTGAAATACGATTCCACGCAGTAGATTGAAGTACAAATTGAAATACGATTTCACGCAGTAGATTGAAATACAAATTGAAATAAATTGATAAACAATTTCACGCAGTAGATTGATAAACGATTTCACGTTATTGATCAAGCAGTACAAATAAATTGAAATACAAACAAAATTGATCAAAATACCTGATTAGATGTAATTTGGATGCAAGATTGTACACAATTTCAGGAAGCTTTTCCGTGAGATGCGAGAGATTTGAGCGTTTTGTCTCAGACTTTTTGTTTCAGTTTAGGTATAGGGTTTAACGTGGGTTGTGTATATGATGGATTGTATTTGAGGCTTCAAATCTTAAGATTAATATTTAATCCTGACCATTGATGTAGTTAGACTTGAATGGCTGCAAAATCAAGGTAAAATGTAAAAAACTATGGTGGGTAAAAGATCTCACTTCTATGTGTGTGTGTGTGTGTGTATATATATATATATATATATATATATATATATATATATATATATATATATATATATATATATATATATATATATATATATATATATATATATATATATATATATATATATATATATATATATATATATATATATATGGCATGTATCTTAAATGAATGGCAGAGAAAAAAAAGGTGGACGGAAAGTGCCGAAACATCCATGATGCGTCAAACATGTCACTACAAGTGTAGTAAGGTGAATTAGACTGAAAGTATGTTTGTCGGAACATAAGTGAGTGATTATTGACGAAAATGAGATATAACGCTATAAGATTTAATGCATAATAACTAATAATTCATTTTTTTAGCTTTTATCGGAGAACGTAATCATATTGAATTATGACTTTGATCTTTCTTAGTTTTACTCTTGCGTCTCTATTTGGGATTTTCAAATTTTGGCATCTTTTCTTCCATGATTTCTATTGTTATAGCTGCTTCTTTTACTATCACTTCAGGTCTATAACACATTTTATGTGTTTTAGTTTTGTTCTTAAAATATAAACAATGTACTTTTAGTTGATTTACATAATAATTGTTCACTTACACCTTGTCTAGCTTTCTCTTCCCCTTTTTAATTCTTGTGTTTACCGCAGGCTCCAATTTTGTTTGGTATACCAAGGTTCATATTGAGGTTTGGTTGCAGGTGTAATTGGGTCGCTTTTTGCTTGTACATTTGGGTGCCATATTGAGGTTCATGCTCTGTAATAATTTTTGTATCAATTGTTGTAGGTGACAATACACTTATGAATAAATTATGGAAGGGAAAGATGAGTAGAAGGGGAAGATGAAACGAGGTGGGAGCTAAGAAGTTTTTCCTCTTTTCTCTCTTCTTTCTTAATTCATTGGGTTTTTAATAAAAAAAATTGTTAATTGATTGCCTTTTTTAACATATCCCTTCTTTCTTAATTGTTTGTCGGTTGGTTTAATTGTTTTGCTCAAGCAAAGCAGAACACATGGCTTTATTAAAAGGGTCGTTATTTAACAAAAATAATCTCAACTTTGGGTGGTATTCCATAAATAAAACCAACTTCAATTAATCTGGGAATAAACTCATGTATGAGACACATCAAAAACGGATGAAATTGGCTCAATAATGATGAGATGTAGTAGGTTTACGTGGGTCTCATAGTCAATACTTAACACAACTCCATCTTCTTACTTTCCACATCAATGTTGATTCTTCTCGTAAACTCAAATTCTCTCTCCTAAACCCAAATTTTAAACTCTAATTTTGCGCAACAATTCTCGAAATCCATGGGTAATCCATCAAATTCATGGGGATCTAACATCTCGAAAGATGTTTTCGCAATCACATGTTACGGGCAGTGATTAGGACTATCAGAAGGAAGAAAACACTAGAAATAAGTTTTATGGATGTCCATTATGGTCGGTAAGGTCAATAATTACGATTATGGTTGTTATCAATTAGTTTAGTAACATCAATTTAACTATAATAGAATAGTGTACAGGCGTAGTAGGTAGCAGGTAACCCGATTTCATTCATGATTGATTTGTCTCATACATGAGTTTATTCCCAAATTAGTTAAAGTTGGTTTTATTTATGTAATATCACCAAAGTTGGGATTATTCCTGTTAAATAACCCTTATTAAAAGATAGTATTAGATTGTTTAGATTTTAAATTTTACTCTGTAATATGTAGTTTATATATAGTATAAGACAATAGTATAACATTTTTCTCTCCATTTTTCTTCTACCCTATTTTATATTTTTTGTTTTCTCAGCTTTTGTACGTGAAATTATACAAACAGTGTGCAGGAGGCCTTGATGTTTGATACTATTTCCCAAGATTGTTTGTGTTAATAGTTTATTACGGAGTATTTGTTATGGTTAGTCGATGGAAGATTAACAAATATTAGCATCTAATAACAACTTAAAATAAAATAATAATTAAAATAATATTACTCATATTTTGCTAGGACGACTATAAGTTATGAAAATATATTTGGAAATTAAATAATTAAAAGTTCTATCTAATATCACTTATATACCAACAATACATGGTTCATTCAAAATTTATCTAAATTTGTCATATACATTTACTAACATCGTCAAATCTAATTAGTTGATATTAAATTTTCATTCGCTTGAATTATATATTATCTAATTCAATTATCGTTTGTTGTGTTTATTTTGGTAAAATGTAAGAGGTATATTAATCAATAAAAAATATTTACAGCCGATGACAAAACAAGCTCAGATTAGGTCATAAGCCAAATCTTATTACGCTGACCTGACGCCAATCCTCTTATTCTAATACTCATATCTTACCAGGCCTAGTAACTCGCCGTTCAATCCTCGCTTGGTTCCGCTGCCACCAAATGTTGCACTACCCTTCCCCCCCCCCCCCCCACTAAGATTTGTCCACTTTTATTAAAAAAAAACACTAAGATTTTCCCACTTCAAAACTTTCCTTATTCATTAAATACTAGTTTTTGGCCCGTGTAAAATTGCACGGATGTATTAAAAATATATATGTATATTTAAATAAAAAATTATTTAATAAATATTAGCAAGAATACGAAAATTTTAAAGTTTCTAACATATATACTGATACCCAAGACTATACAATAAAAACACTTATATCATGTTCAATTAATGTAACGTTATGAGACATACAAAAACTATATTCTTTCATGTATACAGTATAGTACTCCGTACATAATTTATCTCATTTTATCCGAGAAGACGCTTGTCAATAAGACGCTTGGTTGAGTACGTTAATTTAGTATCTGTGACAAAGTCCGTCACAAATCAGGATACATACTATGATCGAACTTAATTGATATAAGAATCATGATTTGTGAATTTAATAAATAGGAGGGAGTACATAGTTTACAACATTACCACCAATATTCTGTCACAGATCAGAATACATATTATGATCGAACCTAACTGATATAAGAAACCTGATTTGTGAATTATCAAGGGAAATGAGGAGGAGGAGAAAGAGATTGAAGTAGAGAAGAAAGCGCATGCCGCCTTTCAGATTCTTCACTATCATCCATTCACCAACCCCTCCTCCGTCCCTCACCATCACCTCCTCATATGCATGCATTTTTTTTATTAACAAACTCATTCATCCAACACTATCATTTACAAATCCAACAAACGGATCATGGATCATGGATGACTGACACATGCACGTGACTAACACATACACCTGTTTATTCAATTCTTTACATAGGTCTATCATTTTTCCTCGCAAAAACGATCCAATAATTTAATAGATGGGAGGTTGTACATAGTTTATATCGTAGAAGTGAAGCAAGAGGAGCTTAGTTACAACATTACCACCAATATTCCGTCCTAAATCAGAGTACATATTATGATCGAACTTAACTGATATAAGAATCGTGATTTTTGAATTGTCAAGGGAAATGAGGAGGAGGAGAAAGGGATTGAAGCAGAGAAGCAAGCGCATGCCGCCTTTCAGATTCTTCACTGTCATCCTTCCACCAACCTCCTACTATGATCGAACCTAACTGATATAAGAATCGTGATTTGTGAATTGTCAAGGGAAATGAGGAGGAGGAGGAGGATGAGAAAAGGATTAAAGCACAGAAGCAAGCGCATGCCGCCTTTCAGATTCGTCACTGTCATCCTTCCACCAAGTCATCCTCCATCCCTCACCATCACCTTCTCATATGCATGCATTTTTTGTTGGAATCGTGATTTCTGAATTATCAAGGGAAATGGTAAGGAGGAGGAGAAAGGGATTGAAACAGTGAAGCAAGCGCATGGCGCCTTTCAGATTCTTCACGGTCATCCTTCCACCAACCCCTCCTCCATCCCTTACCATCACCTCCTCATATGCATGCATTTTTTTGTCAACAAACTCATTCATCCAACACTATCATTTACAAAGCCAACAAATGGATCATGGATCATGGATGACTGACACATGCATGTGACTGACACATTCATGCCTTTCAGATTCTTCACTGTCATTCTTCCACCAACCCCCTCCTCCATCCCTCACCATCACCTCCTCAAATGCATGCATTTTTTGTTATGTCGTCTACTACTTTATTCGTCTTTATCTAGCTTGGTTGCATCACTCCACATTTATGTGAGCACGATATTTATCGATAAGATAGGGATTGTAGGGAATAAGTAGCGATTATGATGGGTGCAGCTTAGAAAATACGTTGCATTTTTCCACATGATTTTTGTACAATAATGTTCTGATGTTCCATGTCGGGACTTATGTCACCTTCAACCACATCGACAACTTTCGAAGCGGTTGGACGGTCATAAGTTCTCCCATCAGTGCATCTTCGGGCAATCAGTCTGAAACTAACATCCCCTTCTACATCTGATGACAATCTGTCCCTGGCCATACGGAAGGTCTTTGCAAGAGGATTATGTTCGTCGGTCATCTCCTTCAGTAACGACATATGCATGCAAGTGCATACCGCCTTTCAGATTCTTCACTGTCATTCTTCCAGCAACCACCTCCTCCATTCCTCACCATCACCTCCTCGTATGCATGCATTAGTTGTTTGGTTGACAAAACAACAAAGTTTTTTCTCCTCTGAAAAGTGTGCATGCATCCATCCAACCTTATTTGTTTTTTGGATATTCAAATTCTATTGACCCATTTTTGTTTGTCCATTTTTTGGACCAAAGCAGTCCATATATGTCAATATTTATAACATGACAAGTATTTTGCTTCTGCGTTTTGGGTGTGAGCTAGCGAGTAGCATTGATTAATTAAAATTGTAATCTTCATCCAGTTATTAGTAATGGGTAACTAGTGTAGATCTAATGCAAACGTTTGGTTTTGTAAAGTGAAGTATGGAGTATATAAAAAAGCAAATAATTAGATTGTGAATAATATAATTTTTTTTCAACCTTATAATATGTTGTTAATAATATAGATGAATAAATAGGGGGAAAATAATTTTCTTAATTAATTGACTCTGTTATTCAAAGTGAATACGGAGTAAAACATATGCGAACATATTTATATACACTCGCGAATATTTTTAGTTATACTTTTCTATTTATTTATTTATTTATTTATTTATTATCATAAATAATTGTTATGATTTGTATTTCATAATCATTTGAAATCAAGTATTGACTTCTTGTTGTGTTTCTTTAATTAAATTGATTGTTTCCTTAATTGGAAAAATAGGGAGTTTTGGAGGGAAAAAGTTATTAGGGTGTTATTCTCTTAGTTATATGGAGGATAATGATTCAATTACTAATTTATTTTTATGTCTTGGGTTTGGGTAGCTAGGTTTGTGTGATTGGGGTTTTCTTGTTGATTAATCGTCGTTAATCTCCGTTGAATGTGTTATTGTCATTCACTTGTCTTGCCTAACTTGGATTTATTTAACTTGATTTAAAATCGAAAGTCGATTTTAGGTTAAACTTAGTTCATTGGGAGTGGGTGGGTGCAACCTAGTACGTATCAAGGTCCCGTTAGAATCGTGCCATGGTTGATAGATGTTGGTTAGTAAGACTGTAACAACGAAAGAAAGGAACAGAAATTTGAACCGAATTGTCATAGTGCCATGGTATGGGAGCCACTGCCTTGAAAACTATTTCGGCAGGACCGTGGTGGTGATCAGCTGCTGCGGATAGTTCCAAAAGGTTAACACTATAGTACCCGAAATCGCCCACTCGAAACCAGACACTTAGAATGAACAGTAAAGAGAAACTTTACTCCGAATTTGTGAGAGAAGAAGAGGAGAAAGAAGGAGAAGGAGATGAGTTGTGTGTTATGAAGTGTCCCCGAGGTGCCATTTTTATAGCTGAAGAAATGAGTAGGAGAATCACAGTGATTTAATGCGTAAAAATCAGCCATTAACACGATCATTAAAACCGAATCACCATTAAAGCGAATCAATGCTCATTAACACAGGTTTGACTGCACAAAACTGTGGCTAAGGGTGAACCTGGACAAGTGAACAAAATCACTTCAATTGGGCCTAAAAGCCTGGCAGGGCCTGCCGCAGGTGCTTTACCAAATCCGAAATCCTGACCCGACCCGAGGCGAGACGAGACGCGACCGGGCGAGCGGGTTGGGCCGGCCAAAGCGCGCGCATGTGCGAGCTGGATTAAGCACCTCACAAGCCCATATAAAAGGTCCCCTTCACCCACTAGTTTGAGAAGGAAAGAATAGTGAGGTATATAAACTTCAATACACTTCACTTACTCTTCTATGTGAGATTGTGAAAAAACACTTGACAAGAAATCAAGCCCCTATTTCCAACAATTCCCTGAGTAAAGGATGGGTTTGACACTTAGGTATCAATATCTTGCGATTTGAATTAACACATTAGTGAAGTGAGGTAACAGCTTACTTATAGCAAGATGAATATTTTTATTAAGGTTCGGCTGATACCCCCACCCCCATAACTGATGCCATACTGATAAGTGTAGTTTGTAGTGCCTATTTTGTTGTGTTTGGTCCCTTTTTACCTAGTGAAATCGCTCTTTGGAGCAATTTCTGGGCTACTCATGCTTCCTTTAGTTCGTTTTAGGTTTCCAAGACTATTCATGAAGAATTTGGAACGATTCCGACTCGTTTCATACACTTTTGGAGCCAACGAAGAGAAGGAACGATCACTTGATGCCTTGGATTCGATCCCGAGACCTTAGGACCCATTCCCGAGCCCCTTAGACTCGATCCCGAGAACCGAGAGTCGATGAGAAGCCCATGAGAAGCAAGGAGAGACCTTAATGATCATATTTGAGGCCTACAAGACCCATCATGGTCAAGATAAGAGCCATCATGGTCGGGATGAAGAGTACAAGCAAAACCGAGCTACTGGAGTATCATCTCGGCCGAGACCACCACCATCTCGGCTGAGACCACTTAATCTCGGCCGAGACCACTTCATCTCGCCCGAGATGGAGCACCTGCAGACCCGCGTCACTTCTTTTCTTCTCCTTCTTTCTTGTAACCCTATATATACCCCCCCCCCCCCCCCCCCTCTTGGTATTCCTATGTTATGTTAGACATTACCCACAAACATTAGCATACTTTAGCATAGATTAGATTAGATTAGTGTAGATTAGTCTTTAGTTTATCGTTAATCCTAGTTTAACTCTTGTATTAAGGAGATTGTTCAAGATTCAACCAAGATTGACAACCTTGGGAGATTGTTTTGGGTTTTCTTCCATATATGCAAGATTTCTTCTTTTCATCTTCTCTAGTTTGGTATAATCTCTCTTTTCCCTTCCCTTAATCTTGTTTTATCATTAAAGTTTCATTCTTTTTTCATTGTTCATGGTTTTGTTCATTGTTCATCTTTGTTAGTTTTCCTTTATGTTTGTATGTTTTGATTCTTATGTTAGTTTCTCTTGATTAGTGTTAGTTTTCCTTTAGATATGTTTGAGTAGACTCTTGCTAGGGTTATTAGGGTGATTGGATGTGATTGTGGATGATTAGGGTGAGATGGGTGGTACTAGATGTTGTTTTTGTTGTTTCCCATTAACCTTGCACTCCACATGTTCGATGAAATGCTTGTGAGACTAGAGACGATCAATCCTTGTTTTTCTTGCATCTTCTCTTGTATGTATGTGTTTGGTTGGTTGGTTTGGTTCCCTCATTACCTAGCGAGAGCCCGGTGAGGACGACCCCTAGGCCGATTACGTAGCGAGAGCCCGATCGGCGGAATCTAGGCCTCGAAGGCATGCTAGTGACCCCGTTTCCCCCTTTTTGTCTTCTTTGCATCCATGAACCCGACCTAACCCTAGTTTTCCTTCTTTTTGTTTTCTCCGTCACCATAGTCATAGTCTTAGCCTTCTCCCCTTCTTATCATTCTAGTTTAGCTTAGTTCGTTGACCTAGTCTTGTATTTAGGTGACCTTAGTCTAGACGCCTTCTTACCGTCCCCGTGGATTCGACCCGACTTACCCTATCTACGTGTTAGGTGTAGTTGGTTATTATTTGTTGGTGGGGATCCACAGCAAATCCTTACCATCACATACCTTCAGGATTATGGTCGTTCCGCGATCTAAGTGCAACACGCTCTTTAAAGCCATGCATTTCCTTGGTTATGATAAGTGGAAATAAGCCTTCTCTTAGTCTCGTGACCTCCACACTTACGTAGGTGGCTTAAGTACTTCTCAATAGTTTTGTCACAAGCCATTAAGGACGTAAGTCCAACCTATGATTCATCAAATGCGTCTCAAAGCACCACCACAAAGGCTATTAATCAGTATATATCTTAGAGATAAGGACTTCAGACTCAATCAAGTGTTACTCTCTTTACTTGACTTTAGAGTCTTTAGGGTCGGATCCACCCGGCTGACCCCCAGGAGCACACCTCTAGAGATGGTCGACCCCCGTTACCCTTGGACCGGCCCTGAGGCCCGACCCTCGATCGGTCGGGCCGAGTCCCCTGCACTCCATCTAGGGGATTGCTGACCCTCGGTCACTCCGACCCCGAGGGTGTTCCAGCTGACCCCGAGGGTGATCCATCAAACCCTCCTGATCCAACCTAAGGTAAGGGGCACACGTGAAGCACGTGCCCCTCTTTTCTCTCTCTTTTCTTTGTCTCTTTCTCTTTCTCTCTTCCTTATAGAAACATATAAATACCTTATTTTATTCATTCATAAAGGGGTAATTAATTTTTTCTCACTAAAATCTCTCTCCAGATAACTCCAGCTTGTTCCTCACGAACACGGTCAATTAAGTGAATTTCACGGACTGACTTAGGCATCGGAGAGGGTCCCCTCAGATACCCCCGAGGCCCTGTCTGCTCCTTGCGCTTTAACACACTGATTTTTATAAATTTAAATTAAATTAAAATTATGTTCGTATTTGTGTTTTTACGATTTAACTCGTAATCTTAAAATTATTATAAAACGAATTTATTGTTTAATCGTTTCAAACTCCTAAAATTCTATTTGTCTTGGAAACTCTTCTTCTATTTAAAACATCTTTTTATGTCTCTATCAATTCATTTTATACAATTAATTTAATTCTTATCGAAATTCTATCTCGACGATTTCAATTCTAAATTCTTTGATTTATATATATATATATATATATATTAAGATCGAAGCTCATTTATATTAAGTTTCATCAAAACATCTATTATTTTTCCTCGAGAAATCAATTTAATTTACTTCATCGAAGATTTATTATTTATCGGGAAATACTATTTCACCGTCTTATTATTTATTTTCATAAGCTTAGTTTTCGTCTCGAATAATTTATTTACTCATTTTATTTGACGGTCCGAATATTTATTAATTTTATTAACTCGATTTTAATTCGAGTCGTGGGTCAGTCAACTTATCGTTACGGAATTCCTCTCCAACCCAATTCGTTTAATCTAGCCGTATCTTTAATCCGCTTCTTTTTGGGCTGATTCAGCCCCCTTTGTTTTTGTTTTCCCCACTCTCTTACGTACATCCACCTTGACCCTTGATCATTCTTCCCTCTTGTATTTCGGTACACCTCCCCTTTCTCGAAAAATAGGATTATACACTTGGTTGTACAATAGCATTGTACAACCAAGGCAAAGTTTTTGAGCTTTTGTGTATATTTATTGAGATTATAAAAGTTTCTGAGCTGAGTTGTAAGTTTTTGAGCTTAAACATTTATTGATTTAAATCGACAATTTTACACTAAAACTCAAAAAGTTTACAGCAAAATTCGAAATCTGTGTGATAAAGCTCAAAATCTTAAAATCAGTTGTACATAGAGTTATGTACAACTGATTGTATAATCCACTAATTGCCCTTTCTCCAGTATGTTGTCTCACCGCTTCCTTTATTCCACTCACCCTCTCCGTTTTCTTTGTTTTTATTTAAACATTCCATCCCCCTTTCCCTTGTTCGGTGGTCCTACGCACTCCCCCTCTTTATTCGTCTTCACATCCTTTCACCGCCTCACCATCATCCTTCTCTTGCTTCACCGTCCTCGTCGCATACCTCCGTCTCAGCCATCCAGATCGACATATTTTGTTCCCTAATTTTCGTGGTCTGTTTCCGTTTAGTCCAGGTTCGTTTTTCGCTTCTGCTCCCTTCTCTCTCCTGTTCGTGTTCATGTTGTTGCGTCAGGCCTGTTGGTGATTCCGTCTTGATCACGTTGTTGTGCAAGTTTCATTTTTTTTATTTTGTTGTTTTCCGTTGTTGTCACTTAGTTCGTACCCCTGTTCAGTTCCATGTCGCCATTGCGTCGTAGTTTACTATTATTGCTGTTTCATTCTCTTCCCTTTTTCCCCTGTTTTCTCTCGTGTTCTGTTTCGCTATCGGGTCATTGTCGTTACTCATTCTTGCTGCTATTATCGAGTTCCACTGTCTCTGCTGGTTCATGGTTGTTATTGATGATATTCTTGCGGGTTTTCTGATTGGGTTACGGCTGCTCTTTCTGTTCGTGTACTCTTGTTTCGTCGTGTTCACTACGGTTTGCTGGTGTACGACATTCATTCCGATGCCGCTGATGTTGTTTTGTCTTACTGTTGTTCTTCCTCTTCTTTTCTTCGTCGTTTCTTCTGCGTTTGTTGTTGTTGTTGTGGTCGACATTGCTGGTGTTCGTTCTGCTACTAGTTTTGCCGGATTTCGAGGTTGTCGTTTGTGCTACTGTCTGCTGCTGCGTCTTATTGTTTGTTATTTGCAGCCCTCTTCATCCTATTTTTCTTCTCTTATTCACCGTGGTTCTCGTTTTATTCGGAGTCGTGTACCCTTCTTTTCCTCGTTCTCTTCTTTCCCTTCTCCGTATTCTCTTTATCCAAATCTCATTCTTTTTCATTTTGTGAAGGCCTCGGAGTTTTATTGAATCGGCTTTCTAGTCTAAGGTTCGAGCTTGGTCTAATCGGGAAAGGCAAGTACGTGATCGCTCGGTTATCGGCTCCAGGTAACTTTAGGACGTTACTCGGTGTTATATCGTATGTTTGAGTAGTATTATGTAGTAAATATTTTAATTTCGGTTTTCTAATTTTACCTATATATTATTGCTAATTATATTAATTTTAAATTGTATACCTTATAAATATTTTACAAGTTTTCGATATCGTTTTACAAATCGTTAAGTAATTTAATTATTTACGATCGTTATAATATTTTGTTGGTTATCGTGACACTAGTAACTAAATAATGTCGATTTCATATTTTCGTCATATTTTGTTAACTTATAATTTTCACTCAAAATCGTATATTTATATTTTAATCGAAATTTGTATACTTGTTAATAAATTAAATTTTGTTTTACGATTTATTCTAATAAATGAGAAAGTAGTCGATTTACTTTTAAATATATTTTTAGTCGAGACTATTTTCACTAATTATTTCCGATTGACTATTCTTATTAAAATCCGTATTATTTATTAATAAAAACTACTTATTAAAAATAATTTGAAATCTTTGTAACTCTAATTTTATTTATAAAACTCGTTGACTCAATTAATTTTGACATCGTTTTTCCTAAAACATCTCTTTTCTAAAATTTATAGTTTGAACTCGATTTCCTAATTATCTGTAAAATACTAAATATTGACTTATTATATTTTATTTATATTTTTGAATAACAAATTTAGAAATATATTAAAGTTACGATAACGACGATAATAATAAAATGTTAATTTCGGTAGAAATGCCATTTTTATACATTTTACTTATTTTAATCACTTACGTATTTTCTATAAAAATATATCTATTTTAAGTAAGTTTCTAAAATTAGTAAGTTTCTATTTATAGAAAGATTTCCTTTTTATATAAAAATGTTTATTCCTTTTATCCATATCATTTATAATGATTATATCTTTTGAGTATTGATAATGACTGTTTTGGAGTTATGGAATAAAGAGAAGTGTGGGGTTAGAGTAATATATATTCTGAGATGTACGTTTTGCCATCAACTATAAAGCTAGTGTTTCCATGTTGAGACACATTGGTCGTTGAACTGAGCATGGTTTGTATTCAGGAGTGTGTATATTTTGACCTTAAACTTAGATATCGCATCGTGTAAGTCGCCGTCAGGTTGAACTGGATTACGGTTGGTGTCCAGGAGGGGTGTACATTACTTAAGCCAGGACCTCGCTGCACGCAGTCCTGTTATAGTTGAGTTGCCTAGTTAGAGACCGAAGTCTGATTTGTTTTGACTAAGTAGTTCTCGAAGCTAGTTTAGTATGGCCCTAGTGAAAGTCTAGCCTTGTGCACACTGATCGAATTTCCATAACGCCATTTTGAATATTTATATTATCCATTGATTTTGACTTGCAGGTTGGCAAGTGCTTTAAGTTTCGTTGAAAACTTATTTTTATTATATCGTTTTAATGTTTTCCATTTTAACTATTGTGATATAATAATACTATTATTTTTCCATATGATATAATACGGCTGGGAGAACGTCCGAGTTACTCCCCACTGACGTGGCTGTTATGTTTATAACATGACAGGTATTTGCTGCTGGGTTTTGGGTGTGAGCTAGCGAGTAGCGTGGATCCTACTCTTTCTTCCTTCACGATTTATGGAATTGTATAAACCTGTTTGGAGAATTTCTTTTTAGCCCTTTTGTAAAAAGAGGCCTTTGTATTGACTTACCATTTCTTTTAATAAGATATAGTTTGTCAGTGTGTTTTTATCCCAACTCTACAGTGTTTCCGCCACTGTATTGCATTAGATTTTTTAGGGGATTACAGTTGGTATCAGAGCATCACTGCTCCCAACGCTTACACCTGAAATTAGGGAAAATAACAGTAAATTATTTAAACAGTAAATAAAAATATTATTAGAGATGGGTAGAAACAAATAAGGACTTAACTGTTAAGATTATCTGTTCCTGAACTCAATGGTTAGCACTGAATATTTGTTTTATATGTCCAAGAAGAAGACGATGAGTGGGCAAGATGTTGACTTGATGCTGCTCCAGATCGGGGCAAGACTTACTTATCACTCTCAATGCTTGTTGACTCGAGTGGACAACTTGGTGCTTCAAGAAAGATGTCGATGGTGACTTTTAGCTCCGGTTCAGTTTACTTAAGCTCCAGGCCAGATGATCAAGAGTAGATTCATGTTCCATGATGTTGCAGTAGATCCAGATTGAGTGACCCAGGACTTGCGTTCTCGTGCCTCTGCAAGAAGATGAAGTAATCCTTTTGGTTCCCTCGTGAACCTTAGAGGTCTAAACTTTCCCTTCTCGGTTTAGGTCTTTATCTTCTAGAATCATTGATTCTTTTCTTCCTGCTTCTGCTTCTTATAATTCTTCTCTTATATATTCTCGTTTTAATTCTTGTGATAAATCTTTGATTAATTCCCTTATTTTACCGTCTTCCTTCTTGAGATTCTTGGGTGTGACCGAATCTGTCTTAGTAAACCCCGTGAGAGGTAAGTTATGGATAATTGAGGTTTAGTAAGCCCTTATTACTTGTCTTGAAGATTATGAGTCTACCCTATCTTCTAAGCAAGTGAGAAATTTTTGAGGATTGGGTTGAATGGTATTAGTTGATTAATGGAATTAGGTTGATACTTTAGACACTGAACCTTGGGTTATAGGTTACTTTTATTATTTTGGAGTACTTAGAGTTGAACATATTTTGGAGTAGTAAGAGTATGTCGTATTTGATGAGTACCTAGTACCTAACCTAGAACCGAATTAAGTGTAACTGATAATATTACTTTGGGATTCTTACCTAATGCTTATTTGTTGGATGCGTCGTGAATATTTGGAATCATAGAGTATTGTTTAAGGTGTTAGCCTGAGTGTTGTGGTACCATTGAAGGTTTTCATTAATGTCGTTAGAAATTTTGGTTGACATAGATTGCCCGTATTTCTTAAGGATTAGATCGTTGATCGACGTTTAAGGTTGTAACCTATGAACTTTGGAATTGAGTGATCTAGCTTGGATAAATTGTTGTTAACCTTGAAAAAGAGAACATATTGCACAATTAGATGTTGGATTTATCGCGTTCTTTTGAGGAATACTTAATGCGAATAATCTTGATGGATTTATAGTTCAGAACCCTTAGACCAACGAGATTGTGGCTTCGTTGAGTAAATAAATATTTTGGTGGTTTCCCTGTTACGATTATGAAATTTGATGAAATTCTCAGAAACCTTAGTCGAATGACGTGTTTGAAGATGTGAGTGTTTGCACCATTACCTATAGGTTTGAGCGTGTTTGAGGAATTGTTGTATTTTCCCAACTTCTGTACTTGTGGCATTGTAAATATGTTAGTGATCATTTTCGAGGATTTCGTACCCGAGCATTTCTAAATGGATGGACCTTGTTTAGAGTTCCTAGCTTGAGAAATTTGGAGTACATCTTGAGTTCAAATCTTATAAACTTTGGATTTAGGAGCCTCATCGATTGCGAGTTTGGGTGTATTGTGATGGCCGTTGCGATTTTAATTGATGAGATTAGGTTGTAAAACAATTGTGGATTAGTATCGTGTCGTTTGAATGATTGGATAGTCACGTAAGACATTTTTGGAGACTGTGACTAAGTAGTACCACCTAGTGCCTTATGTTGGACTTAACGTTATTTGATGGAAATTAGGAACCGTGTTGTGAGAGTCGTACCGGGAATCTCAAGATGGTTAACTTCGTCTGTTATTCCTTGAGAGCTTCGTTTGACTCTCAATTTCGCTCCTCCTCTTAGCTTTTCTTAAATCCTGCTACTTCTTCTTCGGCCAATTTCCCTCGACTTCTTTATCGGGTTTGAAAATTTCTGTTTCGATTTGTCATTGACTCTGACTCTATTTATCCGTCTACCATTTTTCCAAACTTATGTTATGAAAAGTTTGACTATTTTGAAATTTTGGGCTATCGTGGAAGTTTAACATGAGTTATAAATTTCAAAACTTTGTTTTCTTTTTCGTTTTTGTTTAAAATTTACATTTACTTCCGTTTCAAAATGCCTTAATAATTTATTTTTAAAGTATTTCAAAATTATTTCAAATTTTTATTTTCAATCGTTAGAATTTTTCGAAAACTTTCCTAATGATTAATATTTTGATTTCTATAAGATTATCAGGTAAAACGATATAACATTTTGGAAAATTTTCGCATGTCTAAGTTTTTGTTTTATTTTTGATAGAATTTAAATCTATTATTGGAAATATTTGACGACTACTTCATTTTTTTTATTTACTAACTACAAAATTCGATCTCTCAAAATTTTATTTGGTCATTGAACAGAATATTGTCGAATTTCTTAGTCAAAACGTATTACTGTTACTTTGAAAATATTTGGGTACTCTTCCACTCGAGTTCGTTTACAAATATTATTTATCATCATTATTTTATAAAATAATTTAACTTTCGATTTTATTAATTTAAATGATTTTAAACATTGGGTAACCGAGCCCAAACAATCTTGAAATAAATTTTGTCTTTGATTTCGATTTCATATCACATTTGAAGTTTTAAAATTTTTCTTTTAAACCGAGATTGTGATGCGAGTTAAGCATTCTCATTTTGTTCAAATGATATAACCTTGTTTTATTTCCATTTTATTATTATGTTTTTGTTAGTTTCGAGGACGAAACTTCTTTTAGCGGGGAAGATTGTAACACCCTGATTTTTATAAATTTAAATTAAATTTAAATTATGTTCGTATTTGTGTTTTTACGATTTAACTCGTAATCTTAAAATTATTATAAAACGAATTTATTGTTTAATCGTTTCAAACTCCTAAAATTCTATTTGTCTTGGAAACTCTTCTTCTCTCTATCGATTCATTTTATACAATTAATTTAATTCTTATCGAAATTCTATCTCGACGATTTCAATTCTAAATTCTTTGATTTATATATATATTAAGCTCGAAGCTCATTTATATTAAGTTTCGTCAAAACATCTATTATTTTTCCTCGAGAAATCAATTTAATTTACTTCATCGAAGATTTATTATTTATCGGGAAATACTATTTCACCGTCTGATTATTTATTTTCATAAGCTTAGTTTTCGTCTCGAATAATTTATTTACTCATTTTAATTGACGGTCCGATTATTTATTAATTTTATTAACTCGATTTTAATTCGAGTCGTGGGTCAGTCAACTTATCGTTACGGAATTCGTCTCCTAACCAATTCGTTTAATCTAGCCGTATCTTTAATCCGCTTCTTTTTGGGCTGATTCAGCCCCTTTGTTTTTGTTTTCCCCACTCTCTTACGTACATCCACCTTGACCCTTGATCATTCTTCCCTCTTGTATTTCGGTACACCTCCCCTTTCTCCAGTATGTTGTCTCACCGCTTCCTTTATTCCACTCACCCTCTCCGTTTTCTTTGTTTTTATTTAAACGTTCCATCCCCCTTTCCCTTGTTCGGTGGTCCTACGCACTCCCCCTCTTTATTCGTCTTCACATCCTTTCACCGCCTCACCATCATCCTTCTCTTGCTTCACCATCCTCGTCGCATACCTCCGTCTCAGCCACCCAGATCGACATATTTTGTTCCCTAATTTTCGTGGTCTGTTTCCGTTTAGTCCAGGTTCGTTTTTCGCTTCTGCTCCCTTCTCTCTCCTGTTCGTGTTCATGTTGTTGCGTCAGGCCTGTTGGTGATTCCGTCTTGATCACGTTGTTGTGCAAGTTTCATTTTTTTTATTTTGTTGTTTTCCGTTGCTGTCACTTAGTTCGTACCCCTGTTCAGTTCCATGTCGTCATTGCGTCGTTGTTTACTATTATTGCTGTTTCGTTCTCTTCCCTTTTTCCCCTGTTTTCTCTCGTGTTCTGTTTCGCTATCGGGTCATTGTCATTACTCATTCTTGCTGCTATTATCGAGTTCCACTGTCTCTGCTGGTTCATGGTTGTTATTGATGATATCCTGCGGGTTTTCTGATCGGGTTACGGCTGCTCTTTCTGTTCGTGTACTCTTGTTTCGTCGTGTTCACTGCGGTTTGCTGGTGTACGACATTCATTCCAATGTCGCTGATGTTGTTTTGTCTTGCTGCTGTTCTTCCTCTTCTTTTCTTCGTCGTTTCTTCTGCGTTTGTTGTTGTTGTTGTGGTCGACATTGCTGGTGTTCGTTCTGCTACTAGTTTTGCCGGATTTCGAGGTTGTCGTTTGTGCTACTGTCTGCTGCTGCGTGTTATTCCCACTGTTGTTGTTTGCAGCCCTCTTCATCCTATTTTTCTTCTCTTATTCACCGTGGTTCTCGTTTTATTCGGAGTCGTGTACCCTTCTTTTCCTCGTTCTCTTCTTTCCCTTCTTCGTATTCTCATTATCCAAATCTCATTCTTTTACATTTCGTGAAGGCCTCGGAGTTTTATTGAATCGGCTTTCTAGTCTAAGGTTCGAGCTTGGTCTAATCGGAAAAGGCAAGAACGTGATCGCTCGGTTAACGGCTCCAGGTAACTTTAGGACGTTACTCGGTGTTATATCGTATGTTTGAGTAGTATTATGTAGTAAATATTTTAATTTCGGTTTTCTAATTTTACCTATATATTATTGCTAATTATATTAATTTTAAATTGTATACCTTATAAATATTTTACAAGTTTTCGATATCGTTTTACAAATCGTTAAGTAATTTAATTATTTACGATCGTTATAATATTTTGTTGGTTATCGTGACACTAGTAACTAAATAATGTCGATTTCATATTTTCGTCATATTTTGTTAACTTATAATTTTCACTCAAAATCGTATATTTATATTTTAATCGAAATTTGTATACTTGTTAATAAATTAAATTTTGTTTTATGATTTATTCTAATAAATGAGAAAGTAGTCGATTTACTTTTAAATATATTTTTAGGCGAGACTATTTTCACTAATTATTTCCGATTGACTATTTTTATTAAAATTCGTATTATTTATTAATAAAAACTATTTATTAAAAATAATTTGAAATCTTTGTAACTCTAATTTTATTTATAAAACTCGTTGACTCAATTAATTTTGACATCGTTTTTCCTAAAACATCTCTTTTCTAAAATTTATAGTTTGAACTCGATTTCCTAATTATCTGTAAAATACTAAATATTGACTTATTATATTTTCCTAGATTTAGAGTTCATCCATTGAGATTAATCTTCTTTTAATCTTTGTTAATCTTTAGTTAATCTAGTTTAATTAGTTCTTGTATTAAGTGGGTTCTTGAAGATTTCTCCAAGCTTGACATCCTTGGAGTTGATTTGGGTTCTTATTTATACAAGATTGCATCTTTTTCTTCTTCTTGTTGTTGGTATAATCTTCTCTACTCTTATTCTTGTTTATTTAATCAAGTTTCAATCTTTATATATTGCTCTTGTTATTGTTCTCATTGTTCATAATGGATGTTTGGTTTTTCATGTTGTTTTCTCTTATTATTGTTAGTTTCTTCTTGATTATGAGTGAGTAGTCTCCTTGTGGGGTTAGTAGGGGGATTAGGGGTAGATTATGGGTGATTAGGGTTGATTAAGGGAAAAGGGTGAATCTTTTGTTGCTAGTCACATAATGGGCACTCTATGTGTTTGTTGATTTGCTTGTGTGAGTAGTAGTGGCCAATGCTCCCCATACTTGTGCTCATCTTCTCATTGTTTGTCTATTTTGTGGGTGCGTTGAGGTTAGTCTTAGACACGAGAATGCGGACTAGGGTTTAGACGCGGGAGCGCGAACTTACCTCGACATCGGTCTACGTAGCGAGAGCCCGGACCGACTCTAGCAATTAGGAGACACCTATACCCTTGATCACCCAATTACCCTACTACACTTAAGAACCCGACCTACCCCACTTCCTTTCATATTTGATTTCATCCTCTTAGTTAGCCATCATTTACTCTAGTTTGCTTGTTAGTTTGATCAGTAGTTATTTCATTTTAGCATTGTTTAGATAGTCGTTGTTAGCCTAGTTATACCTCTTCCACCACCATAGTTTACCAATTATCGCTTTCTTTGTGTTTGTTTGGTGATTTAGTCTCGTTTTTAGGCCGACCTAGTCTAGACTCTACTTTACCGTCCCCGTGGATATCGACCCTACTTGCCCTAGCTACCCACTAGGAATAGTCGGTTTATTATTGACGGTGGGACCCACGGCAAATCCAACCACCAGTTTTATTATACTAAAACGAATCTCACATGCTAAATTGAACTTTGACGTTAATTTTCATGCATTAAACCGACTTAGCAACCCATTCAATTCTCGCATGTTTGGGAAAAACAATGTTTGCATAACATTCATCGTATTACTAACGCGCGTATTCAAAAATCATTCGATATCCTAGTAGAGGCCGCTAATGTGCGGGCGGGGTTGGGTGTTCTTTGTGAGCTTTCCAACACATACCCTCACCCCTTACTCAGAACCGTGGTTTCCGAATGTCCGAAACCATTGGCAACGAGAGTCATTCAATACACGATATCCGATAACGTCGGTATCGGTATCAAATGCAAAGGGACGAACCCGATAAACTCTAACATCGGAAATGGGCCGTATTTTGTACATGGCCCACTACGACATAGAATGAGTTCGAACGGGCCCGAACTCCCACAAAGTTCGGTGGCGACTCCAACTTCGATTTAAATTTCAATTCGATCCATTCTCATATGGAGATTCATTCACCTCCCCGAACCCGCGCGTGGCCGCGTCGGGTGGACCTATGTCATGTCCACAATCTCTTAATCAAAACGTTTTACAGTTGCTTTGAAAATATTTGGGTACTCTCCCCTCGAGTTCGTTTGCAAATATTATTTATCGTCATTATTTTATAAAATAATATTAACTTACAATTTTATTTATTTAAATGATTTTAAAACTTTGGGAATTGAGCCCAACTCATCCTGAAATAAAATTTTGTCTTCGATTTCGTTTTCATATCACGTTTGAAGTTGTAAAAAAAAAATTTAACCGAGATTGTGATGCGTGTTAAGCATTCTTCTTTTGTTCAAGTGATATAACCTTGTTTTCCATTCTATTGCTATATTTTTGTTAGTTTCGAGGACGAAACTTCTTTTAGTGGGAAGATTGTAACACCCCTGATTTTATAAATTTAATTTAATTAAAGTTATGTTCGTATTTTATTTTGTTTACGATTTAATTCGTAATTCTTAAATTTTTAAAACGAATTTATTGTTTAATCGATTAAACTCCTAAAATTCTATTTGTCTCGGAAACTCTTTTATATTTAAAACATATTTTTATTTATGTTTCGATTCATTTTATACATTTAATTTAATTCTTATCGAAAGTCTATATCGACGATTTAAATTCTAAATTTTATTTATTTATATTTAAGCTCGAATTTCTATTTTCGACTCGAAGTTCATTTATTTTAAGTTTCGTCAAAATATTTATATCATTTCCTCGAGAAATCAATTTAATTCACTTTATCGAAAAATTTATTATTTATCGGGAAATACTGTCTCATCGTCTAATTATTTATTTCTATAAACTTCATTTTCGTCTCGAATAATTATTTGTATCCCGAGAAATGTTTATTTACTCATTTTATTTGACGGCCCGATTACTTATTAGTTTTTATCGAGTCGTTTCTGATTCAACTCGTGGGTCAGTCAACTTCGTTACGGAATTCAATTTCTAACCCGATTCATTTAACTAATCCGTATACTATGTTTATCCCTCTTGTCAGACATTCACCCCCCTATCTTTTTGGTTTTCCCTCATTTAACGTATTCAGCCCCTTTGCCTATTTTAACCACCGCTTCACTCTCCTTTCATTCCCATTTTCTTTGTTTATTACACCCCTTCGTCCACCTCTCCGTTTTTCCTCCTTGTTTTTATCATGTCACTCACTTTTCTTCTTCATTTGATCAGCCATCCTCCTCCTTGTTCCTTCGTCATTCTTCTTCATTGCACCACTCTCCCCTCTGTTTTCCTCTGTTCTATTTCTGCCGCTGATGCTGATGTTTCCTATGTTGCTGCCGGTGCTGCTGCTACGCTGCTGCCGCTACTGTTGCTGCTGTCGGTTCCGGTGTCGTATGATTCGGTTAGGTAATTCTATCCCTTCCGTCCTTTGTTTTGAATACGTTTATCTTTGCTGCTTGTGCGTCATTTTCGATGATGTTCGTTGACCTGATGCTCGTGTTTTCGCTGCTGCTGTCATCGTTTTCCTCGATCTCCTATGTCGCTGCTGCTATGTTCTGTCTGCCGTTCCTTTTCTCCTCTTTCTTCTTTTGTTGTTGCTGCTATGCGTTAGTGTTGCTGCGTTTTCGTTCGTCGTATTGTTGCTTTTGTCTTCTCATAAACATTGTTTTGTGATTCCCTTCTTTTCGTTCCTCTACTCTTTGAGTCTCGTTTCTTTTGTTCGTTTCATCTGATGCTACGGTTCCTGCTAACGTCATTTCGTTGCCGCTGTTTCGTTTGATTACTGCTGCGGCTGTTTGATGTCATCGTTCCTTCTTTTGTCTTCTTGCTCTTCTTTGTTTCGGTTTGTGTCTTTAGGCTGCTGCGACGTCGCTGTCTTGCTGTCACTCTCTCCGTGTTCCTGTCGCTATTTCATTTGTGTCTTCTCCTTGTATTTATTGCTGCTACTCTATTTTCTGCTGTTCTCATTTGTTGGGTATTGCTGCTCGTCATCATACTATAGTCGTCCGGTTTTCGTGGTGTACACCACCTGCTCGATATTCTCGTTCTTCACGTCTTCTTTGTTCTGTGCTGCTGCTCCTATTGTATCATCGTTGTTGCTCTTTTCGTTGTTCGTTCTCGTTCCTAAATTCCTTTATTTTCTCCTTCTCGTTTTTTCCCGTTTCTCTTTATCCCTTTCCTCCCCTCTCTTTTCTTTGTCTCGTATTCCGTGTCCTCTAGTCATTTTCAATATTCCTGAATTCCGATCCCTTTGTTTCTGTTTCTGTATGTCTCGAGTCCCGTTGGAGCCTTGAGGATTTTTCTTTAAGACGAGTATCAGAGCGTTTGGATCTTGGACAAATGGGTTGAAGAAGGTGCATTGAGGATTTATCGCACAAGGTAACTTTAGGACGTTACTCGATTTTATATCGTATGTTTGAGTAGTAGTATGTAGTAAATATTTTAACTTCGGTTTTCTAATTTTAGCTATTTATTATTTGCTAAAACATTATTTTAAATTGTGTACCTTATAAATATTTTACAAGTTTTCGATATCATTTTATATATCATTAGTAATTTAATTACTTACGATCATTATAATATTTTGTTGGTTTTCGTGACACTAGTTGTAGACACCCGCATTTTGACTGCCACGTGTCTATGGTAGTCTCCGAAAAACACCCGATGATGATCGGACGCAAACGTGACTTGGTATACTCGGATTTGGGCTCGGAATCAATAATATCGGACATGGACTTTTAACGGAGTAGAAATCTCACAAAACAGACCTCAAATTCAAGCCCAGTGGGTCGTTCCGAGCAAAAAGAGACTAATTTGGGTCAAAACCGACACCAAAGATAAATCCCGTCTTTTGGCGGCCGGGTCAAAACCCGGTCAAGGACGAAACCGTCTCATAAATCAGCCAAGTTCAGCTGGCGCACAAATCTAAATTCAAAAAACCGATCAAAACAACAAAATCAGTTCTTTCCTATTTTGTCTCGATTTGCTTGACCCACTCGATCGAGTGGATTGACCCACTCGGTCGAGTGGAGCGCCTTAAACTGGATAAGGCCCGTTTTGAAGGGCACTCGATCGAGTGCACTAGGGCCACTCGATCGAGTGCCCCTATGTCGTGGGAAACGCCTATAAATACTGCTTCACCCCCATGCATTTCACAACTTTTGCCAAGACATTTCAACCTACATTTTGCTCTACATTTCAGCCACAACTCACCTACACATCAAGCCTTATAAACCCTAAGCCAAATACACCAATCCCGAGCCCTTTTTCCCTCGGAAACCGACGCAACACACACACACACCACAACTCGCGTACATCCTCGATACTCCGGCGTCCCGTCGCTATTTACGAGTCCATTTCCGAGGCCTATACCTAGCATGTATGTTGAGGGTGTCCTAAACCCCATCTCGATCTCTTTTATCTCGTCTCATTTTCATCTAATCTATCGTATTTTGTATCGTAATCGTAGTAACACTAACACTAACATTAGCATTTATACTTTTGCATTTTCATTTTTGTATCATCTTCCGTTACTAATATCATTATTATACCGCGTATATATATATTAATACTAAAAACCGGTTTTGAAAACGTTGGACTACGATGATCACCTAAGGTCTGTCTAATCCCTTTACGAGCAACGACGGAGGTGGAGCCCTTTCGAGGAGCCCCGCCCCAATGTACTCAAGGACGTGACCTGATCGTGATCGGTCGTAGTCGAACGTATTCAATCCCATTTCTATAATTAGTACGGAACCCGTTGACACGAAAACCGACATCACATAACTCGAAAGAGTTAGTTCCGATGTCGTGACGTAGAGGGAAGCATTTCCTCACTAATTCAAATTTTCTAGTGTAATGATAAACATTTTCATAAAACTCCGATAACGGTATTATAATCGTTCATACACGATTATAGTACCGGAGGCCAAGTTGAATACGAATCATGCGATATTCGTATTTGGTTTGGCCGATCATCGATTTAAGTCATAAAATAAAACAAGATGTCACTCGTACAGGGTCTACTCGACCGAGTACATATGCTACTCGATCGAGTAGCACCCAAAAAAAATGGGCAGTAGCCACGTAAAAGGCGCACTCGACCGAGTCACACCACGACTCGGTCGAGTGGGTCCTGTAACCCATAAAACCGAGGGGTTTGACACACATTTCAAGCCTCGTCCTTTTATCGACTTTATTCATCACGTGTAAAGACTATCACGTGATCTTCCTATTTTCAAAAACACGCATCTCACGACACGTAGAACGACTTTGATCAATTTTTGGCATGATAAGTCGGGACAAGACTACGGGATATGAGATCGGGCTAGCAATATGCCATAGTCTCACGCTTCCGTCCTTCGTTTAGTACACGACATAATGTGTATTTAATCGGGGTTAGTCCATTTACATATTTCGCGGTCTAGTTTACATACGGGTCCGTTCCTATCATTATATTGCGTTATTTTTATTTCGTTTATTATTTTTATGTAATGTTGTATTGTGAATTCGGGGTTGTATTTCCGCCCGTGTAACTTGTACGTTATTTTTATTTCCTTTCGAGCTTTATTTATTTACTTGCTTTACGCTTTATAAATGAACCTCGCATGCTAAATCAATCCAACCATAATCAAGATGCATTAAATGACGTAGTTAACGCAAAATTCACATGCTTAGCCCGAAAACGCTACTTGCATATCATTTAATTATTTTACTAGCGCGCGTACACGAACACGAACGATGTCTTAGTAGAGGCCGCCATGTGCGGGCGGGGTTGGGTGTCCTTAGTGGGCTTCCCAACACGTACCCTCACCCCTTACTCAGAACCTTTGGTTTCCGGATGTCCGAAACCCTTGGCGCACGAGAGTCATTTTATATACGAAAGCCGGTGTAAACGGTATCGATATAACAATGCAAAGGGACGAGCCCCATAACTCTGAAATCGAAGTGGGCTTACTTTGTGTATAGCCCATGATGACATAGAGTGGGCTCGTATGGTTCCGAATAACCACAAAATTCGGTGGCGACTCCATTTTGACTTAAATTTCGAAACCGAGAACAATCTTACCACGAGATTCATTCGCCTACCCAAACCCGCGCGTGGCCGCGTCGGGGTGGACCTACGTCATGTCCACAATTTGGCGACTCCGCTGGGGATACATGATGTACCACATGTCATCGGGGTTCCTAGGGTGAGACTCGAAGAGAAATCGTTCGTAGATTAGTGTGCGCGCATTAGTTTAATGATTCATGCATAACCCTAATTTGCCTGGGCCGGTTACTTGTGACCGACGTCCCACTATACCACGGTGCATTCCTACATGGGTGCGCTAAAGACATCGATGGTGGAACTCGTCTCGGTTTCGCGGCATGTCCTAAGACCAACTCGGCTTAGGGAGTCCGTCCATCACACGAGAAAGCCATCGTTGTTGGTATAGACTCTATTTTGACCGACCGAGACTTAGTGTAAAGCATACATAAGCGTCGTTATAATGCTTGTTTGACTACATGCTACTTGGTTTCCGTGTCAATTTTCAAAAAAAAAACGTCATTTCAAAAAAATTGCATCTTTCCAAAAATACCCACCTTTCGAAAAAAACCGGAAATACTGTCCATTTCGGGACCCGTCTTTCCAAAACGCTCAAATTTGAAAACCCGAAATGCTGCCCATTTCGGGACTCATCCTTTTCAAAATATCCAACTCTCAAAAAAAAAAAAACTCGGAATGCCGCCGAAATTTAGGATCAACGATTTGACTCAAAATATCCTTTTCTTTAGTCGGCATGCTGTCCGTTTTAACTCTCGAATTTCCGACACCGTTTTGATTTTCTGAATTTTTCTTCAAAATTCTAATCTTGGTTTTTGAAATTCCGCTTTCCATTTTCGAACTATCGGAAATTCACCCTTTACATATTCCAACTTCAAACCTCCAACTTTCCTAAAATAGACCTTCCCTATTATAGGACCTACTGTCTATCCGTGTGTCGGGTCTTTGCATAGTACGTAGAAGGTTTATAGCGTCGAAACTCCGTCGATTTTATATCACGAGTTTCCCCCCTTTCCCGAGTCCGCCTTATCTGTCAAGGCACGACCAACCTGCGTAGGGCATACCCCTACAAAGGAAAGTCCGTCCATACACTCGAGTCAAAAAGTCTGGGGAATAATCTCACGTGGACCTTCCTTCGAACGGGACTAGGCCCACTAGGCCAAAATCCTAAGGAAGTCATACCACCTACGAGTCATCCGTCTAAGTGTCTTTCTCGAGTCTTTTTCCACTCAGTCCTTTTCTTTTGAGTCGCTCGGGATGTACCTTTTTCTATGATTCCAAGATCTGGGTTCGGTTTCTGATTACGCGGTGTTCTTACAGACAGGCCGCCGGCAACCAGACACACTCGCAGGATGGAAGCTACTTTAGGCAGTCTGAAAACCTCTGTGGACACCATGATCGACAAACAGGCCGACATCGAAGCCCAACTAGCTGAAATGAGGACCGGGCAAATTGCTATCATCACTCGTTTGGCTGCGGTAGAGCAAAGGACTCCAAATACTGGGGTTACGGAGCCTTTGGCCGAGCTGGTTAGCTCAGTGCGCCGACTAGAGGAACAGGTTCACTTGACTGGGAGTAACAATATCCATCGGGAGAATAGTCGTGAGTATAACCCACTGAGTGACAAGCTGCCCGCAAACCTGAATCTCACCGGTTTGCCCATGTTTGAAGGGACTGAAGACCCGTTACTACATGTACGGGCCTTCAAGGAGTTCATGGCCATCAAAGGGGTGGACTCTACCATGTTCAAGAGCCTTTTTGCTGCGTCTCTTGAAAAGCACCCTCGGGCCTGGTACTACAGGCTAGACCCGAAGAAATACCCTACTTGGGATGATGTGGCCACCGAGTTCGCTCGGAACTATGCTGACAACACCGAGATCCAAACCACAATGAGATCTCTGGAGGTTATGGCCCAGGAGCCGAAAGAAGGTTTTACCAAATACCTTCAACGCTGGAGGGCCGAGAGCGTGAAACTGGTCGATAAGCCCAGTGAGAAGACTTTGGTGGAGGCTTTTGTCAAGAACCTCCTCCCTTCCTACCGGGTTCACCTCCGATATGCTGTCATACCCAATTTCACCACCCTTAGTGAAATGGGTATGAGGATTGAAGATGACTTAAGACTAGAAGGCCTCACTAAGGCCGCTGCCAAGGGTTACCAAGGGGCTTCTTCCTCCACTACCAAGCCTCAAGCTGCAACCCGCAGCATTATCGACGCGGTTAATCTACTAGATGCCCCGTCCAAGAAGAACACCCCACCTCGGGTTTTTACTGATATAGGTACTACCTATACTTATGCCTTACAAAGGCTATCCTCTAAAGGCCTAATCCAACCGATAGGCCCAACTCCTGAAGTTCCGGTCGAGCGACGCTCCAAGAACTACAATGCCCAAGCCTATTTCCATTACCACCGAGGCAATGGGCATGATACCGAGAATTGCTGGAAGCTGAAGCACTTGATCCAGGACCTGATCGAAAGCGGTAAAATCCCGCTACCCGGAGATAAGCTCAGCAACAAGGAGAATCCTTTCACCTCCCACGCCATCTTTACCAGGGAGGTGATTGATTGCTCTCACCTTATCTCTCCATTTATCCCGCAAGTGAACGGGATCTGGTTTGACGACGAGGATGACGTCTACCTCGCCAAAGGGGAAGCTGTCCCCATAACCTCCGAGGAGATTCGAAGGACTAAATCCCGAGTCCTAACCAGTAACCACCTTGGTCGTCCCTATCAAGCCACTAGCTCTAGGGACACCCCTATCCCGACAACCGTCACTGAGCCATTCAGGACAGAAGTCACCCCCGAGGAGCCAACTGCTGAAACGGCTCTCGTGAAGCAGCTGAAGAAGACCCGAGTTGACCTCACTATATGGCAACTCCTGGTTAGCTCACAAGAACATCGAGAAGCACTTACAAAGGCTCTCGATCAAATTAAGGTTGACGCTTTGGTTACCCCTGCTGAAATGGTAGCCACAGTCCTGCCCCACCTGAAGGGCAAAGCCAAGGAAGGAGGTCCGATGATCACTTTCTCCGAAGCCGACCTACCGCCTTTCGGGGCCTCCCACAATCTGGCTCTCTACATTACGGTGGTTTGCTGAGGGAAATACCTCCCTATGACCCTAGTTGATGACGGGTCCGCTGTGAATGTCCTTCCACTAAGGACCGCAAAAGCCCTCGGCATTACCGAGGCCGATTACATCCCGACTGCTCAGACCATCCAAGCCTTTGATGGGAGCCCAAAGTCGGTAGCTGGGGCCGTGAAACTGACCATCATAACCGGTCCGATAGAAAAGGAGCTCGAATTCCAGGTGATCGACGTCACCTCGTCATTCAACTTGCTCCTAGGTAGGCCTTGGATCCACGTGGTCAAGGCAGTGTCCTCCACCCTCCACCGAAAGATCAAGATGCCTCTGCTTAACGATGTCATCACTTTAGAGGCAACACCGATGACTGTGGCTAGGTGTAACGCCACAGGACGCACGGACCTCTGGGGGTTCGATTTTGTGGGGATGATCGAGGAAGAGTACCTCTTTAGGCCTTACTTCACTACGAGTATCGACACGATGCTCCAAAACCTAGGGTACTTTCCGGGAGCTACCTCTCGACCCGATCTTCCAGCTGGGAAGATCATCGAAGTTCTCAAAGACGAAGAGTCTCACTTTGGTCTCGGGTATGCCATAACTCCCGACAATGTTGTCCGAGCAGGAATTGAGAAGGCCTGCAACATTATTAAGGGTATCCACTTGAGCCCTTGTAGCCCACGGTTGGCTGACTACTTTGTCACACCGGTATTTGGGGCTGTTCAGGTTGGTCTGTACCAACCCAATGCTATGCAGCTCGGGACCCACTCGGCCTGGGACTGCAACTACATCCCGGAGGACGTTTTCGCCCTCATTCAATCCAACGGAGCTGAAGATGCTGAGCCCGCGCTAGGGCTACTTTTCAGGGAAGACACCATAGCCCCAACTCCAAAGGAAGACCTGGTCAACCTGATTCTCCGCAGCGACAGGTTCGACCCGACCAAGCTGATCTCGGATGTTGGTTCCGAGACGGGAAACAGGGCCTGGAGGAAGACTGTCAAGTGGACTGACAGTCAGGGAAGGATCTACAAGCTGGTCACCGGAGAGGGAGACATGCCTGAGTCTGAGTCTGAGCCCGAGTCTGAGTCGGAGTCTGAGTCAGAGTCTGAGGTCGAGTCTAGAGAAGTCGGTGCTAGAGTCACTCCTGTAACCCCTCTCCCTTTTATCATTCCTGCTGCTGGCACTTCGGGGTCTGTCCCGAGTGCCCTACCAATTCCGCCACTGACCAATTATCAGATGGCTGCTCTCTTTGAGCTGTTCTCCAAGTTTTCAATCAATAATAACAACCGTTCTGCTTACGACTTGTCTCTTTTAAATTCTGCTTTTAAAAATGTTTTATGCTATGACATTGAGAAACCAGACGAACAGGTACCCTTACCTCCGCATCTGATCGAGCAACTAGAGCAAAGGGAGTCCCGGAACCCGGTGATCGAAGAAACCGAGTCCATAAATGTGGGAACAACCTTAGAGCCTCAGACACTTAAGATAGGGTTATCCTTAGATCTCGAGGAGAAAAAACAGTTCATAAACCTCCTCCAAGAGTTCAAGGATGTCTTCGCATGGTCCTACAAGGACATGCCTGGGATAGACCGGGAAATACCCGAGCACCACATACCAATCAAAGACGGGTGCAAACCGGTCAAGCAAAAACTTCGTCGGATGAGACCCGAGTGGTCTCTCAAGGTAAAAGAAGAAGTCGATAAACAGTTCAAGGCCGGCTTCATACAAGTGTCCGAATATCCGGACTGGGTGGCAAACATCGTACCGGTTCCTAAAAAGGACGGTAAGGTGCGGGTATGTGTTGATTTTCGGGATCTCAACAAGGCGAGCCCGAAAGATGATTTTCCGTTACCACATATCGACATACTGGTAGATAACACAGCTGATCATGCCCTTCTATCATTCATGGACGGGTATGCCGGGTATAATCAAATCAAGATGGCGGAAGAAGACATGAGTAAGACTACCTTCACCACACCTTGGGGTACTTACTGCTATACCGTCATGTCGTTCGATCTCATTAATGTCGGGGTCACATACCAAAGGACCGCTACCACTTTATTACACGACATGATGCATAAAGAGGTAGTAGTTTATGTAGACGACATGATCGTCAAATCCAAAGAACGGGACGGTCACATCACCGCCCTAAGAAAATTCTTCACTCGGCTGCGCAAGTACAACATGAGGCTAAACCCTCAAAAGTGCAGTTTCGGGGTAACAAAATTACTGGGTCATATCGTTAGCCAACGAGGTATCGAAGTCGACCCAGCTAAAATCAAAGCCATTACCGAGATGCAACCTCCTAAAACCGAAAAAGAAATAAGAGGATTTCTCGGGAAAGTCCAGTATATTAGTCGGTTCATTTCCAAGCTGACCATGGTGTGCGAACCAATTTTCAAGAAACTGAAAGTGGGAGAACAGGTACTATGGGATGACAAGTGCCAAGCTGCTTTTAACAAGATCAAGGAAATTCTGTCTGCACCGCCAGTCTTAATGCCACCTCAACCCGGTTTGCCTCTGTCGTTATACCTAACGACGACCGAGACAGCCATGGGGGCTATGCTGGCTCAGATGGTTGACTCCGAAGAAAGAGCCATTTACTACATCAGCAAGAAGTTTTTAGAGTATGAGTGCAAATATACCATGCTCGAAAAGACGTGTTTGGCTCTAGTCTGGGCCACTAAAAAACTCCGGCACTATATGCTCAGTTACGAGGTCCATGTGCTATCCAAAATGGACCCGATCAAATACATCTTCGAAAAGCCCGTTCTCAACGGTCGAATCTCTAGATGGACTCTAATGCTGGCAGAGTTCGACTTGAAGTTTGTACCATTAAAGGCTATTAAAGGTCGAGTAGTAGCAGAATTTCTCGCCGACAGCCCAATAACCGAAGAAGGACACACCGATACCTGGTCCTTCCCAGACGAAGATATTTTCCATACTGATACTGAAACTTGGGACTTATACTTTGATGGAGCATCCAATTTTCGAGGGTTCGGAGTCGGGATCCTCCTAATTTCACCAAGAGGGGAACATACTCCCGTCTCCATCAAACCGGACTTTGATGTTACCAATAATGCAGCAGAGTACGAAGCATGCATTTACGGGCTACAAGACGCCGCCAATCTGGGGATCACAAATCTCCGGGTACATGGTGACTCATCCTTGGTCATTAACCAAGCACTTCAAAAATGGAAGACTCGAAATGCTAATCTCGTGGCCTACCAGGCACGAGTAAGGGATCTCGAGAAATAATTCCAAAAGGTAGAGTACATATACCTACCCCGGGAAGAGAATCAGTTTGCAGATGCACTCTCAAAATTGGCATGTTTTCTGAACATTCCCGACCACGTGACCAGTATGCCGATTTGCGTCGAAAGACGGTCCGAGCCGGCGTACATTTGCGATATCGAAGACATTGAGATAACTGATCCCGAACCATGGTACCAAGCTGTGTTAAAATACCTAACAAACGGAGAATATCCTCCCGGGACGGAAGGTCGAGCCAAGAAAGCCTTACGGAGGCTAGCCACCCAGTTCATCCGTACCGACGACGGTCAGTTATACAAAAAGACGGCACAAGGGGCTCTTCTCCTTTGTGTTGACAAGTATAAGGCCGAAAAGGTTATGGCCGAAGTACATGATGGTGAAAACGGCCCACATATGAATGCCCACATGCTGGTCCGGAAAATCATGAGGCTCGGTTATTATTGGAATACCATGGAAGCCGACTGCCGGTCGTATGTCAAACATTGTCATAACTGTCAAATCTTTGGCAATGTGCAACATATGCCGTCATCACTACTTTATACCATGACGTCACCCTGGCCATTCTCAACATGGGGTATTGACATAATCGGGAAAATAAATCCCTCTGGTACCGGTGGGCATTGCTTCATTTTGGTAGCTATCGACTATTTCACCAAATGGGTCGAAGCTGAATCATATCGCATTCTCAACGCTAAGCATGTCGCCAAGTTTATCCAGAACAAGATAATATGCCGGTATGGGATTCCGTCTGAATTTATCAGTGATCACGGGACTCATTTCCAAGCCGAGACTGCAGCCCTGATGACCAAGTATAAAATCCAAAGGCATTCTTCCTCGCCTTACCGCCCCCAAACTAATGGAGCAGTAGAGGCGGCTAATAAAACAATTGTCACCATACTCAAAAAGATGGCTGATAATTACCGGGACTGGCCCGACAAATTACCTTTTGCCCTATGGGGATACCGAACGTCAATTCGCACCGCAACCGGGGCAACGCCGTATTACCTAACCTATGGGATGGAGGCGGTCCAACCAGTTGAGCTAGAGGTACCGTCCCTCAGAATTTTGCTAGAAAGCCAAGTACCCGAAGCTGACTGGGTTCGAGCACGATATGACTCTTTAGTTCTATTAGACGAACGACGGTCCCGCGCCCTCAACAATATCCAAATCTATCAAAAAAGAATCCAACGGGCCTTCAACAAAAGGGTAAGGCCCAGAAGCATTAAGGAGGGCGATCTAGTCCTTAAGTCTGTTCGAGCCCTACTACCAGTTGACCCAAGGGGAAAATTCAAACCCAATAGGGCTGGACCATATCTGGTGAAGAAGATCCTATCAGGAGGAGCAGTGATGCTGACGGACCTAGACGGGAATGAGTTTGTCAACCCAACCAACCTGGACCAACTGAAGTGTTACTACCCCTAGCCTCTTCTCAATGTCATTAGCAAATTTTATAAAAAAAATCATTCTTTTCAAAAGGCAAGTCAATAAGCTAGAATTACCTATTCTACTGTCACAAACATCTTGAACCAATAGTCTTGGTGTAACAACCCGGATTTTCCCGACTTTATAAATAAGTCTATAATAGGAAATAGCGGAAGACATGATACATATCCGAGTCATTACTATTCTCAACTAATTCGATTACTTTACAATAATTACGAAAGTACTTAAATATTACATTTAATAGTAACCATTTATGAAGAAATAGAAATACATTGGAATTCCATCTTGAGCTATCTCCAACCTTGCCCGTCTGAGGAATGGTCAGTCTCCCTTAATCTAACGATTAAAATATTTATAAAATAATTTCATAGAAAAACAAATCGTCAGGTGGGTAAATTATCAAAATTTAATATGAATAAAATATTAAAACAAGTATAGATAAAATAACAGTACATAAAAGCACAACCGATAACACATAACTTTTAGAAATCGTAAGAAATGTTTTAAGTGCCGTATTATTATTAGGAAAGTTATATCACGATATACCGGCCAATTATTGTACGAGCTCCGAATAAATTTCGTATTTGGTACTTGTACAATAATAATATACCTCACACCGATACCAGGGGGCTTACATTATTACCCCTGTTTACCGTGGTGACATAAACACGTTTAAAACAAAATTCGTCCTCTCATCTCCAGGGTCGAATGCCGGTACGTGGGGTTGTTACCCGCACCATGGACTACTCACCACCCGGCTGGTTATCCCCGCAGCCACGCTCCAATCGTCGACTCACGGAAACCCGGGTGCGATCCACCTAACGCGTATGGGACTGATCAGGTCCCCACCTAAAGTATGGCCACACTCCCGCCTACTCTCGGGTCAATGTCAGCACAGCCAAAGACCCTTCGTACGCTACGGACGGTTTTATACGGTTAAGCTAAGCGCTATTCTTCCAAGTTATCTCGTACACAATAGAGACAACCTGCTTTCCCGCTCAAAGAGATTTCGAATTAAGTCCTAAAAATGCCCAATAAAATAAAAAACCATTTGAAATATATTTCGAAAATATTATGTGTTATCCAACTCGAATTTAATAGAAAATTTATTTTTTTAATTTTATACGAAGTAATAATAGCCAAATAGCACGTAGTTAAATAAAAGTCTCCTTACGGGTTGTCCCTATTTGTAGGCCGGGATTTGGCTAACGAACTTGGCCCAATATGTCAAATGATCAGTACGATCATTTCACGGAGTCTGGCCAAGTTTAATCGATTTAACTAAGGGACGGTTTTTATTCCCTTGAGTAGTTTAATCGATGTAGATTGTCTTTGTTTAATTTGGTTAATTCCGATTTAAAAATATCGATTTGAAATAATTTTAGGAAAAGTTATTTAAAAGGTTTCTGATTACGTAGTGTAATGTAAGAATGCTTTTTGATTTGAAACTTTTATTAAAAAGTTTGTTTATTTAAATACTTTGATTTCAAAAAGATGATGGATTTAAGTCCATGTTGGAACGTTTTAACAAAGTCCAAAAAGGCTGATGCATATCTGTTTATGCTTGCTAAAAATCCAATTTTGTCTTATAAGAAATTTTATTTTGAAAGCGTCAAAGTATACCGAAAATTTTATTTAAATAAGTATTTTTAGGAAATACCGAGATTTATTTAGGCGAATTTTTGTGATATCGTGAGTCAGGCCTAAACGCTTGCCAAGGTCCTAGAAATCTAACCTATTCGTAAGAATAACTAGGTCTTTTATATTACATATTTTGGGGTATCGTTTGGTCAAGTCTCGCCCTAATCTATTAAATTACATCAATTTTCGAAGTCTTAAAATAAAACAATACAAATACAAATCTAAATTTACAACATCATTTTAAGGACAACAAATAAAAGCAAGAAATCATTTAGCACGTATTTGATCCACGAAATAATAGACTTTAGTGGTGTTTCCGTGGATTCTTTTAAGACACTAAAATAATTTCGGAAAAGTCCCTACGCCGGATTTTATGTTATCATACTCAAAGTGATTATCTTTGTTCTTAATTACATGATTACTCTAAAATTTTATTAAACCCTAAATTTTATTATTATCTCCATTTCAACTAAAACTTGTCACTAATTATTTTCTATTTTCATTATTTATGACTTTAGACCAAAGTTTTATTTATACTATAAGTTATTATACTAATGTTTCCCCTAATTTAGTAGTAGTCTTACATGCAACCCCTTATTAACATAAAACTACGACTAAAATGAACATGCAAACAGTTATATGAAAAATTCATTTTAGAATGAATTTTTCATCAGTTAATATAATTTACCCACCCTTGATTCGATTTTTGAGTCTAAAACGAGATAGGGCAACTAGGCTTCTTCGACCTCGGTTCCGACGTCTTCTTCGGCCTCCTCTTCTTCTTTTTCTTCTTTTTCGCCACCATGACCCATAACACATATAATTGAATTAATTCTACCAAAATTCAGAAATTTTCATAAAAATACAAATAAAATAAAAGTAAAATTCACTAGATCTATAAATTTTAAAGACATGCAAATGCCAAAAATAGTTTAAACTCAAAAGTTTAAAAATAAGACAATAGTTATATAAGTCAAATATATTAGATCTGTAAGTTATAAGCACATGCAAGATGAAAAATGGTTAAATTTCAAAAGTTTAAAAATAACCCGAAAATAAAATAAAAATAGAAGTAATGGACTATAAGTTTTTTTTTAAAACATGCAAGTCTTTCATTATATAAATTTCGTTATTATTATTATTATTACATAAGAATATTATTATGTATAGGAATTTGAAAAAAAAAAATACCTTTTTACATAATGAGAATTTGGGTAATCTAGAATCTTAAGCTTGCCTTAGTTTCTTCATTTTGGATAAATACCTGTAGACACCCACATTTTGACCGCCAGGTGTCTATAGTAGGTCCCGCCAAACACCCCATGATGATAGGACGCAAACATGCTTTAATGGACTCGGATATGGGCTCGGAATCATGGACATTTGGTTTAGGCTTATTAGGGAGTATAAATCTCACAGAACGGACCTCAAATTCAGGCCCAGTGGGTCGTTTCGAGTCAAATAAGACTAATTTGGGTCGATTCCGACACCGGGGGTAAAACCGTCTTTTAGCGACCGAGTCAAACCCGGTCAAAGATATTTTTTCCCGAGTCACGCGGTCTGGCCGTGTCATTACACGTCCAATTCGGACTGAAACACTACAAAAATCAGCCTTCAAATAATATTAAACAAATCCGTTTAAGGATGGAATTCGATCTCAAGTAGGAATTCTATCCAGAAACCGAAACAAAGTATCACCCGAGCTCAGATACTCGGCTGAAACAGCCGAGATACCTCCCCACCAGCCGAGATTCTTGGCTTATTCACCAAGAAACGAGAAGTTTATTTCCTTACGAACTCTCGTATTTCCTATCCAAACCGGTGTTTCTTGTCACACAAGCAAGACCACCTCGATTCCTATAAATAGGACCTCATATTCAACACAAGACAACATTCATTATCGATCAATACACTACAACTTTTCAGCAACTCATACGTAATTATTATAGCAAAAATAATCTCGAAATCCACATCCGAAGGAATACCGAAAAATTGTCCAAAAGCCGACGAAACCGTCCCATCCTACCCGGCCGAATCCACGCCTACATACACACAAAAAAACACTCCAAAAACCGACACCTTAACTCATCCACATCATCTCGACGCTCCCGTACCTAAGCCACCGTCCGACGAGCCTTATTCCGAGAACACAAAGCATGTAGGTTGAGGGTGTAAATCAAACCCGACTCTTTTCCTTTCTCTCTCCCTATCTCACGTTTTTTTACCTTTTTTTCGTCCGTCTTTCTTTTTTTTTTTTTTTTCGGGTCATCGATCGTCTCAAATTTATTACGGGTCATTCGTCGCATCATATTTTTATTTAATAAAAACTTTTTTATAACGTTCTTAAAATACGATATCGATTCTCTAATCGTATATCGTACCTACAAGAACTAAATTAAATTAATCCTCGTTGATGCTACATAAAATCGTTACATCTTTTCAAACAAATTCGACGATTTTATACGCGGAGAGAATTAACATCTTTTTTCGTTTAAAATTCTTTTTTCAATTTTCGTTCAAAACAAGTTTTCCAAAACTTTTTTATAAAATCATTCCGACTATTCGATATCGATTTCATAATCGAGTATCGAATACGACGAATATCGAAAATATAAATCGAGTATAAATTAATCCATATTTGTACGCGATTTATAAGAATTAACGATTTTTCGAAGAAAATAAAAAAACCCGGACAGACCGCCACGCGAGTCGCGCGCCATCCAGGCGGCTCGCGCGGCGGCCTGATTCGGCCGAGTCCCTTTTTTTTCGTTTCTTCGCTTTTCTATTTTTAATTCTTTTCGAACCTTATATTAAAATGCGACTTTCGCGACATATTTTAATAAATACTTTTTTTTCGACCTCGGTCAACACGTGTTAATCAATCACGTGTCATAAACCTTTTCTAAAAATCATGCATATTTATTATTTATATCTTTATTCAATTTATTCATCGTTACTAACTCGTTTTCTCGTGTTTGTAGCTTTTTATTTATTTTTATCGTTTTATTAGACTAAAACGAACTCACATGCTAAAATAACTTTGACGTTATTAGTTTAAACATGCATTAAACGACTTAGCAACCCACTTTATTTTTCTCACATGCTTAGGAAAATAATGTTTGCATATCATTCAACCGTCGAACTAACCCGTGTACACCAAAAACGAACGATATCCTAGTAAAGGCCGCTAAGTGCGGGCGGAGTTGGGTGTTCTTAGTGAACTTCCCAACACGTACCCTCACCCCTTACTCAGAACCATGGTTTCCGGATGTCCGAATCCATTGGCTACGAGAGTCATTCAATATACGATTAACCGCCCAGTCGGCATCGGTATCGATATGCAAAGGGACGAGCCCAATAAACTCTGACATCGGAAATGGGCCGTAGTTTGTATACGGCCCACTACGACATAGAGTGGGCTCGAATGGTTCCGAATAACCACAAAATTCGGTGGCGACTCCTACTTCGATTTAAATTTCAATTTGACCATCTCATATGGAGATTCATTCGCCTCCCCAAACCCGCGCGTGGCCGCGTCGGGGTGGACCTATGTCATGTCCACAATAGCCCTTGATTTTTCTGTTTTGATTGTAACTTCATATTTATTATTATCATTATTATTATTATTATTACTATTATTATTATGTTTTATTTTCCTTTAAATGGTGAAAAGTGAAGGTGGTGTAATTGAATAGGAGAGAAAGAAAAGTGGATGGAGATAATATTTTAGAGGAAAGTAAGAAGGAGGTGTAGTTGAGATGTGTGTGAGAGAGAGAGAGAGAGAAATGACGTGAAGGGGTGAGAAAAAGAGGAGAGAGGGAGAGAAAAAGTAGGTAGAATTAATTAGAACAATTTTGGGACTCGTAATTGAGTCTGTTTCGAAATTAATTCGGTCTTTGTTTACGTTTATTTTAAAACACGACATTATTAAAATAGTTCAAAATAGTTTATTGACGGAGTAATTAAATGTCTTAGTTTTACCCATAATAGTTAGATCAAATTACGGATACACATATCCTAACGTTTAGACAACGATAAAATTTTTAGATACGAAAGATGGGACGTAGTCAATTGAGTTTGAGTCAAGAATGATTTAAATAAATTAAGATGAAGATATGACAGTTAACAACATAATATTAACACATAATAATATATGACGTATTTTAACCACATTTCTTTACTAATGTATTTAATAGGATTCGAACAAAATAAATATAATAACGTTTGGGTTGAAACTATACTTTTAGTTAAGAACTTAAAATTATATTTGAATATATAGAAAATATTTATTAAATGATTTTGATAGAAATATCTCATAAAATGTCGGGTTGGTATAAGTTGGACGGTACGTAATTGTCTGAATTTGTCTTTGACTTTTTCCTGCAGAGTTGTAGTATTTACTCTTATTTTCAAAACGAGTATTGGAGTGTGCATGTATGCGAATTAATGAGAGAGTTATGATCGACTTAAATTGTCTTTAAGTTGAGCTGAAAATTTATCATGAATAATAGTAAAATAATATAAATAAATAAATAAAATGACATATTACAGATTTTGAAAGAAAGAATAGAATGAGAAAAGTTGTAGAAATCAAATATGAAATTTCTATCCACCCTACGGAAGGGGTCTAGTAGTTTCTAAAATACAACAAAATATAACGTAAAATAGGAAAAAATTATAAAAGATTGTTAAAAATACGGGGTGTTACACTTGGTGTAATTCGAGATTGCAAATTTACTAAGCTTGAACTACGTTTGGTTTGATTCTGCTAATCGCGGATACGTAGGCAACCCCTCAAAAGGGTACAACCAATGCAATCGAGAAAAGACAGGAGCGGTTTATTAATAAACTTCTTTTATTAATTCAAAAAAGAGAACCCCGATAAACTCGGGAAATTACAAAAGTGCAGGAATTCAAAAAATAAACACAAAAAAAAGGGCACACAACAAAAAATAATAATAATACTTAAATAATAATAAAGCTAAAGGACTCGGCATTTAGGGCATCTTGCCCTTCCCCTTGTCCTTGGCCTCCTTAGCCGTCCACTGGCGACGACGCGGAGGAGAGCGTTCCCGAATCACCACAGGAACCTCTCTAGCTCGGGCTCGATTGTTTGAGCCCGACTACTCTGTCACATCAATAGGCCCAAGTCGGGCCCTCACGGGCTCAGGGAGCCGGTCGCGCGGACCTAGTCGGTCCCGGACCGCCAACCTTGGCCCAAGGCGTCTCTCCAAGTCGGTATGCCCCCGAGTGCTGCTAGAACCGACTTCCTTAGATCGAGTCTTAGTTTGTGACTTAAGACCCGATTCCTCCCGGACTGTAGCTTCAGGAATATCTCCCCCGGTGAAGAAGTCCCTATTGTCCTTCACTGTCTCGCGGTGAACCAATTCAAAGGCCTCATCAAGTTTCAAGGCCTTTCGAGCTTCCTCGGACTCCTCAGAAGTCCATTTCTGGTAAGCCCGTGACACCCAAGCGGATTGGCAAGGGCTGGGTATAGTCCATGTAGGACGAGTGAACCATCTTTGCAACCAGGTGTCGCACATAGCGTCCGTCAATTGGAGCGAGACGCTAATAATAGCTTCAGTCTCAGGGATGCGCTGAGACGAACCGAACTGTCTTAGGAGACGATCCGGGTAAATATGAACTGTCCAGTCTAGGGACAGGATCACCAGGTAGCGAGCTTGGTCTCTCTTGGCCAGGCCAGCCAACTTCGAAAGGAACCACCAAGCAACGGTCCACCTAATCAAAGGACCCCCGTGGAACACCAGCTCCTCATCCCAGTAAGCTCGATCTATCCGATGACTCGACCTTATCTTTCGCCTTCTTGAGCTAATCTGACTACTCCGATAATTGGGGATGCTCGGAGGGGTCTCTATGATTGACAGTCGCTCCGACAACCATATCTGAAGAGTATACACAAATTTTATAAGCAACGGAATGGTTCGCCAGGGTCCACTCGACCAAGTGCAGCAGATGACTCGATCGAGTTAGCCCTCTGAAAGCAGGCAGTAGCTCGATATGGGTGTCACTCGATCGAGTGACGGGTCCACTCGATCGAGTGACTGGCGTACTTCGGGTATTTTGCGTAAAAAAAAAAACGCGAGCTGTATACCTGCAGGAGACGGGTACTTCCTGTCAGCGGTCGAGTTGGGTCGAGCCGCCTAGCATCCAGACCCATGATGATTTCCCCTGTGGCTAGCCAAGCAGGGCTATGACCAGTCTCCATCTGGTCAACCACTCCAATCAGCCTGATTTGACCCATGCACGAGTCAAGTTCCATCAGCCCTTCGAAGACATAGCAGTACAGCATGCAAAACGCAAACGCCCTACGCCTGTGAGCAGGGGTGGCCCTTACATCTCGAGGGTTCATAAACTTATCAGCCAGATCGAATAGGGAAACGCTATCTCCCCGCACCATCCGATTTGTCTCAGCATGAGACAAACCCAAGAAATCCCTCAACCGTCTCCTTGGATCCGGGTAGAACGGAGGAATAGCTGGCTGAGCAACAGGGCTCCAACCACCTATAGCCGTAACCTCCTCGGGTAAAGGACATATTTCTCCCCGCGGGAACGCGAATACGTGATGGGTGGTGTCCCAAAACGACAAGCAGGCATCCAGGAAATGCGAGTCAACTATTAGGCGCTGGAAAGGGAATAAATTAACAATTCCCATCTGGGTCAATCGGACCTTTTCCTCATCCCAAAAATATTGGGACCATGCGAGAAGCATAGCTGTCAAGTGATCGATACCCATGACAGGAATTTCTAGCTTTCTTGAAAGTCTAAAAGATTTTGAGAAGGAAAAGAAGAATTTGAGTTGAGATGCAGAAAACTGAAGCAGGGATTCTCATATTTATAATGAGAAAACCTAACTGAAAACCTAACTACTCTGCCTCCTCAGCAAACTGGGCCCTATGCGCGCGCAGGCCTGATTTCAAACTAGGACCCAGAATAGGAATCAAGTCGTCCCGAGCTTTCCTAAGAGTCTCTAAAATTTTTCTGTGTTAAAGTCACTTCGCGATAAAAAATTTTCAAAATTTTGTCCCTTTCAAAAAATTCAAATATTTTTGTCTCCCCAGCACGAGTCGGTGTTTTGCCTATGTGTTACATACAAGTTGTTATGTGTCAGCATACAGGTACACTCCAGACTTCAGAAGCAAGTCTCTGCGAAACTATTAAACTCCCCAACGAAGTCAGCTTTTCCCCGGTATGCCACATCCAAGGCGTGATGTGTCGGCATGCGGGTACACCTACTCCCCAAAGAGGCAAGCTTTACTCCCCACGGAGCATCATCATCAGCTCAGGTACGACTCAAGGCTTCGAAAGCAAGCTCGTACAGCTCACATATTTCCCCAGCGGAACGCTCGAGGCGGTATATTTCCCAAAATGGTACGGGATGGGCCCACATATAGGCGCGCCCAGGACTTATGCTAAAAGTCTGACTCCCCGCGAAGCAATCATCATCAGGACAGGTATGACCCTCTGCTTATGGCTGGCGAGCCCTTCACACGAGTCCACTGGACTATAAACGACCCGACCGGAAGTCTACCAGGTCTTAACGGACTTGGTAGCTACTCTGACTTTCGCCTTGTCCAAGCCTCAGTCAGAGTGGGGGCTCTGTAGACACCCGCATTTTGACTGCCACGTGTCTATGGTAGTCTCCAAAAAACACCCGATGATGATCGGACGCAAACGTGACTTGGTATACTCGGATTTGGGCTCGGAATCAATAATATCCGACATGGACTTTTAACGGAGTAGAAATCTCACAAAACAGACCTCAAATTCAGGCCCAGTGGGTCGTTCCGACCAAAAAGAGACTAATTTGGGCCAAAACCGACACCAAAGATAAATCCCGTCTTTTGGCGACCGGGTCAAAACCCGGTCAAGGACGAACCGTCTCATAAATCAGCCAAGTTCAGCTGGCGCACAAATCTAAATTCAAAAAACCGATCAAAACAACAAAATCAATTCTTTCTTATTTTGTCTCGATTTGCTTGACCCACTCGATCGAGTGGATTGACCCACTCGGTCGAGTGGAGCGCCTTAAACTGGATAAGGCCCGTTTTGAAGGGCACTCGATCGAGTGCACTAGGGCCACTCGATCGAGTGCCCCTATGTCGTGGGAAACGCCTATAAATACCGCTTCACCCCCATGCATTTCACAACTTTTGCCAAGACATTTCAACCTACATTTTGCTCTACATTTCAGCCACAACTCACCTACACATCAAGCCTTAGAAACCCTAAGCCAAATACACCAATCCCGAGCCCTTTGTCCCTCGGAAACCGACGCCAACACACACACACACCACAACTCGCGTACATCCTCGATACTCCGGCGTCCCGTCGCTATTTACGAGTCCATTTCCGAGGCCTATACCTAGCATGTATGTTGAGGGTGTCCTAAACCCCATCTCGATCTCTTTTATCTCGTCTCATTTTCATCTAATCTATCGTATTTTGTATCGTAATCGTAGTAACACTAACACTAACATTAGCATTTATACTTTTGCATTTTCATTTTTGTATCATCTTCCGTTACTAATATCATTATTATACCGCGTATATATATATTAATACTAAAAACTGGTTTTGGAAACGTTGGACTACGATGATCACCTAAGGTCCGTCTAATCCCTTTACGAGCAACGACGGAGGTGGAGCCCTTTCGAGGAGCCCCGCCCCAATGTACTCAAGGGCGTGACCTGATCGTGATCGGTCGTAGTCGAACGTATTCAATCCCATTTCTATAATTAGTACGGAACCCGTTGACACGAAAACCGACATCACATAACTCGAAAGAGTTAGTTCCGATGTCGTGACGTAGAGGGAAGCATTTCCTCACTAATTCAAATTTTCTAGTGTAACGATAAACATTTTCATAAAACTCCGATAACGGTATTCTAATCGTTCATACACGATTATAGTACCGGAGGCCAAGTTGAATACGAATCATGCGATATTCGTATTTGGTTTGGCCGACCATCGATTTAAGTCATAAAATAAAACGAGATGTCACTCGTACAGGGTCTACTCGACCGATTACATATGCTACTCGATCGAGTAGCACCCAAAAAAATGGGCAGTAGCCACGTAAAAGGCGCACTCGACCGAGTCACACCACGACTCGGTCGAGTGGGTCCTGTAACCCATAAAACCGAGGGGTTTGACACACATTTCAAGCCTCGTCCTTTTATCGACTTTATTCATCACGTGTAAAGACTATCACGTGATCTTCCTATTTTCAAAAATACGCATCTCACGACACGTAGAACGACTTTGATCAATTTTTGGCATGATAAGTCGGGACAAGACTACGGGATATGAGATCGGGCTAGCAATATGCCACAGTCTCACGCTTCCGTCCTTCGTTTAGTACACGACATAATGTGTATTTAATCGGGGTTAGTCCATTTACATATTTCGCGGTCTAGTTTACATACGGGTCCGTTCCTATCATTATATTGCGTTATTTTTATTTCGTTTATTATTTTTATGTAATGTTGTATTGTGAATTCCGGGTTGTATTTCCGCCCGTGTAACTTGTACGTTATTTTTATTTCCTTTCGAGCTTTATTTATTTGCTTGCTTTACGCTTTATAAATGAACCTCGCATGCTAAATCATTCCAACCATAATCAAGATGCATTAAATGACGTAGTTAACGCAAAATTCACATGCTTAGCTCGAAAACGCTGCTTGCATATCATTTAATTATTTTACTAGCGCGCGTACACGAACACGAACGATGTCTTAGTAGAGGCCGCCATGTGCGGGCGGGGTTGGGTGTCCTTAGTGGGCTTCCCAACATGTACCCTCACCCCTTACTCAGAACCTTTGGTTTCCGGATGTCCGAAACCCTTGGCACACGAGAGTCATTTTATATACGAAAGCCGGTGTAAACGGTATCGATATAACAATGCAAAGGGACGAGCCCCATAAATTCTGAAATCGAAGTGGGCTTACTTTGTGTATAGCCCATGATGACATAGAGTGGGCTCGTATGGTTTCGAATAACCACAAAATTCGGTGGCGACTCCATTTTGACTTAAATTTCGAACCCGAGAACAATCTTACCACGAGATTCATTCGCCTACCCAAACCCGCGCGTGGCCGCGTCGGGGTGGACCTACGTCATGTCCACACTAGTAACTAAATATTAACGATTTCATATTTTCTTCATATTTCGTTAATTTATAATTTTAACTCAAAATCGTATTTTTATATTATAATCGAGATTTTTATACTTGTTCAATAAATTAATTTCATTTTACGGCTTATATTAATAAATGAGAAAATAGTCGTTTTTATTTGAAATACATTTTTAGTCGAGACTATTCTCACTAATAATTTTCATATTTATTTCTAGTTGACTATTTTTAGTAAAATCCGTATTATTTATTAGTAAAAATAATTTGCTAAAAATAATTTGAAACCTTTGTAAAATTCATTTCATTTATGAAACTCGTTGACTCAATAAATTTTAATATCGTTTTTCTTAAAACATCTATTTTCTAAAATTTATAGTTTTAACTTGATTTCCTAATTATTTATAAAATACTATAGATATTGACTTATTATATTTCATTTATATTTTGGGCAACGAATTTAGAAATATATTAAGTTACGATAACGACGATAATAATAAATTAATAATTTCGTTAGAAATGATATTTTTATACGTTTCACTAATTTTAATCACTTACGTATTTTCTATAACAATATTTCTATTTAAGTAAGTTTCTAAAATTAGTAAGTTTCTATTTAGAGAAAGTTTTCCTTTTAATATAAAATGTTATTCCTTTTATTCTCATAATGATTATATTTTTTGAATATCGGTAATGGCTATTTTGGAGTTATGGAATAAGGACAAGTGTGGGTTTAGAGTAATATAGTCTAGGATATACGTTTTTGCCATCAACTGTAAGGCTGGTGTGTCTTTATGGGGCACATTGGTTGTTGAACTGAGCATGGTTTGTGTTCAGGAGAGTGTATGTTTTGATCTTAAGCTAGATACCGCATCGTGTTAGTCGCCGTCAGATGAACTAGACATATTTGTTGTCTAGGAGGGGTATGCACTACTTAAACCAGGACCTCGCTGCACGCAGTCCTGTTATAGTTGAGTTGCCTAGTTAGAGACTGAATTCTGTTATGAGTTAAGTCTACAGTTCTCGAAGCTAGTTTCTAGTATTATCCTAGTGAAAGTCTAGATTCTACACTAATCTTATCCATGACGCCATTTTTGAATATTTTTATTATTATCGATTGGTTTGATTTGCAGGTTGGCAAATGTTTTAAGTTTCCTCCGAGAACTTATTTTATTATATTATATCATTTTTAATGTTTTCTCATTTTAAGTATTTTGATATAATAATACTATTATTTTTCATATGATATAATATGGCTGGGAGAACGTCTGAGTTACTCCCCACTGACGTGGCTGTTATGTTTATAACATGACAGGTAATTGATGTTGCGTTTTGGGTGTGAGCTAGCGAGTAGCGTTGATCCTACTCTTTCTGTATTCATGTAATTTATGGATTTGTATAACCCGTTTGGAGAATATTCTATTCAGCCTTTTTGTAAAAAGTGGCCTTTGTATTGACTTACCACTTCTTTTAATAAGATATAGTTTGTCAGTGTGTTTTAATCCCAACTCTACAGTGTTTCCGCCACTGTATCAAAGTCTAGAATTTCTAGGGGATTACAGAGCGGATACTTACACGCTCAAACATTTTTCGAGTCTAACGGGTCTTAGTTATCCTGAAGGCAACAGCAACAACGATTTTTGCCCGAGGGGTCATAAGCATCCCAAAGGCACAGCAACAGCAATTTTTGCCCGAGAGGTCATAGGCATCCCATAGACACAGCAACAACATTTTTTGCCCGAGGGGTCATAGGCATCCCAAAGGCACAGCGACAACAAATTTTGCCTAAAGGGTCTTAGTTATCCTGAGGGCACATCAAACAGCAATTTTGCCTAAAGGGTCTTCGTTATCCCGAGGGCACAGCAAACAACAAATTTTGCCTAAAGGGTCTTGGTTATCCTGAGGGCACAGCAAACAACAATTTTGCCTAAAGGGTCTTGGTTATCCTGAGTGCACAGCAAACAGCTATTTTTGCCCAAAGGGTCATAGGCATCCTGAGGGCACAACAAACAACAATTTTTTGCCTAAAGGGTCTTAGTTATCCCAAAGGCAATACCAAACAGCAATAGCTTGAGGGGTCTAGGCATCCCGAAGGCAAACTTTTATTATTATCAAGCCCAAGGGGTCATAGGCATCCCGAAGGCAATTGTTCGAGTGGATAGTTGGACACTTGAGCATTTTGTTTTATTCTTGAGCCCGAGGGGTCATAGGTATCCCGAAAGCAATTGTTCGAGCGGATATTAATGTTAGAAATAATGCAAAGTGGAATTGTTGACCATTCTTGCATAGGAAGAGCATCTTCCATTAGTAGCATATTAAACCTAATTTATTATTATGGTTTTGAATGTCATTATATTTAGAATAATGACGATTCATTTTCCATTATAAAGTGACTTTGGATACCTTTTGAGGTTAGTCTCATATGACACTTATTATATAAGTATGAGAATGATAAGACATATGAGCAAATACATCAAATGTCATCATCCAAATCTCTTTGATAAATTCTGAGTATAGCATCGAGTTCCATGTAACACCCCTTATTTTTGTAAATTAATTAAATTAAAATTATGTTCGTATCTTTATTTTAACGATTTAACTCATAATTCTTATAATTATTATAAAACGAATTTATCTTTTAATCGATTCAAACTCCTAAAATTCTATTTGACTCAGAAACTCTTCTTATATTTAAAACGTATTTTTATTTTGGTTTCGATTCATTTTATACATTTAATTCTTACCAAAAAGCTATTTCGACAATATAAATTCTAAATTCTTTTATTTATTTATATTTATGCTCGAATTTCTATTTTTGGCTCGAAATTCATTTATATTAAGTTTCGTCAAAACATTTATTTCATTTTCTCGAGAAATCAATTTAATTCACTTTATCGAAAATTTATCATTTTTCGGGATATACTATTTCATCGCCTCATTATTTATTTCTATAAGATTCGTTTTCGTCTCGAATACTTTATATAATCATTTTATTTGGCAACCCGATTATTTATTAATTTTATTGACTCATTTTAATTCGATATTTGGGCCAGTCAACCTATCATTAGGAAATTCGTTTAATTCGTATTCCTAACCCGATTCATTTACCTGAATCCGTATACAACGTATACTTGGTGCCTCGGAATCCGTACACATTTTATTTTGAATTGATTTCAGTCCCACTTTTTGGTACGTACATTCCCCTTACACATTCACTCTACCTCATTTACATTCTTTCCCCATGTTCTTTTGATATTCCACCGCTTCATCATGCCTATACACACCTCACCTTCCTCCTCCTTATTACACCGTTCTCTTTCAAATTTTTATTGGTACTCCACCGCATCAGCCACCCTCCTCCTTGATCCTTCATCATTCTTCTTCTTCTTCGCACCACCTTCCCCTCTGTTTTTCCTCTGTCTTTCGCTACCGCCGCTGCTGCTGTTACGCTGATCGGTTAGTTCGTGTGTTTGCGTCCTTCGACCCGGACTCTTCGATTGGTAATCTCCGTTCCTTTCCCTCATATTTTCCTTCTTGTTCTTCTATCTCCGTTCTTCTCCTTCCTTTTTTCCGTTGCTGTCCGTGTTTGCTCTTGCTATTGTTATCGATGTCGCTGTGGTTGTCATTTGTTCTGCTGTTTGCTCCGTTTTTCTGCTGCTGCTGCTGTTCTGTTTCCCCTCTTCTCATTCTTCATCTTCTCCCTGTTTTCTCTCGTTTCAGTTTTCATTTTGGGGTTGTTGTTAATACTCGTTCGACTGCTGCTACGTTGCTATTAATGCTGCTGTTTATCGTTTTGCTGCTGCGTATTCTCGTCATTGATCATCCTTTAAGGTCGATGTTGCTGCTGTATTTCTTCTGCGGCTGCTGCTTTATTACGTTCTGCTGTTTCTACGTAGTGATGCTGCTACGTGTCTCGTTTTCTCTTCTTCCTCCTCTTCTAATTTTGTTCGTTCTGTTGTTATCCTTGTTCCTATTGCTGTTCGTTGTCCGGTTCTTTTTCTTTCGTGTGATGCTTTTAGTTCGTCGTCGTTCTGCCGCTGTTTCGTCATCTGTTCATTGCTGCTACTGTCTTTGTTGATTCGGGTTCGATTTCGGCGGTCTTCTGTTGTTGCTGTTACTGTTGGTGTTTGTTTCGTGCTCTCATGCTGCTGTTGCGTTTCTGCCGATGTTATGTCTATTCAGTTCGTTGTTGCTGTTGCGTTTATACTGATGTTACTGTCTATTCTGTTTGGCCCTGCTCTTCGTAATTGTTGTCTATAAGAAAGTTATTGAAAGTGAATTGAGAATTTCATTAACATGAGCACAGTATTTATACAGGCTAGAAACCTAATACAGTTAAGGAAAGAGTAAACCTAGTATCTAACTAGAATCCTAGGAATAGGAAAGTTACAGTATTTGACAATAATACAAAGATTACAAAATATAGCAGATTACAAAGACTAGAAGATATTCCTAAATAATATCTTTAACTAATATTTTCAATACGCTCCCGCAAGTCGGACGTTCCAAAGGAAGGGCCGAGCTTGGATAATAACAAGTAAAACCGTGCCTTAGGAAGAGGTTTGGTGAGCGCATCTGCAAGTTCGTCGTTAGTGGATATGTGTTGAACACGTAGTGTCCCATTTTGAACATGTTCTCGAACAAAATAGAACGCAAGGGCTACATGTTTCATTCGTGAGTGAAAAACTGGATTTGCTGCATAATGAGTAGCACCAAGATTATCACAGTAGATTACTGGAGGAGACTTAATGGTGAAGCAAAGTTCGGAGAGAAGAGAGCGGAGCCAAATCAGTTCGGTTGTGGTTGAAGCCACTGCCCGAAATTCAGCTTCCGTAGTAGAGAGCGCTAGTGCTCGTTGTTTCCGAGAAGACCAAGCAATTGGGTTCCGGCCAAGGTAGATAATAAATCCGGTAGTAGAAATATATTTGTTGCCATCACTTGCCCAATCTGCATCACAAAAAGCATGAAGACAAAGAGGAGTATCGCGAAATAAATTAATACCAACCGTTAGAGTGCCTTTTAGGTAACGAAGCATCCGCTTCAAGGCTAACCAATGAGACTCTTGAGGATCCTGCAAAAATTGTGCAAGCTTGTTGACACCAAAAGCGATATCGGGACGGGTGAGGGAAAGATATAAGAGGCTACCAACAATAGCGCGGTAGTCAGTGGGATTGGGGATGGGTTTGCCTGTAGTAGCCTTGAGTGGCGGGTAAGCGACGATGGGGGTGGGGGTAGGTTTACAGTCAAGCATGTTGTAACGGGAGAGAATGTCATGGATATATTTAGTTTGTGTGAGGGCTAGGCCTGTTTTAGTAGGAGTAACCTCAACACCAAGAAAATACGACGGAAAACCAAGATCTTTAAGAGAAAAGCGACGAGAAAAAGAAACGAAGAAGGATTGAAGTTCCTTCGTCGGTGGACCGGTGACAATAATGTCATCAACATAAACAAGAAGAAAAATTGGATTAGTCATAACTTTGTGAATAAAAAGGGAGGGATCAGAAATTGATTGTTTAAAACTATAAGAGAGTAAAAAAGATTTGAGTTCATTATACCAAGCCCTAGGAGCTTGTTTGAGACCATAAATAGCTTTAGATAATTTGCAAACAAAAGAGGGAGAATTTGCGTTAATAAAACCAGGAGGTTGAGACATAAAAACAGTTTCAGTAAGAGTACCTTGAAGAAAAGCGTTGTTGATATCAAGTTGTCGCAGAGACCAACCACGGGAGAGAGCAAGTGCTAAGACGAGACGAACTGTTACCGGCTTAACAACAGGACTAAAAGTTTCAGAGTAATCTACCCCGGGACGTTGAAGAAAACCTTTAGCAACTAATCGTGCTTTATATTTTTGAATTGAGTTGTCGAGATTATATTTAATACGAAAAACCCACTTGCAACCAATTACATTGTAGGAAGGATTAGGAGGAACAAGTTCCCATGTGTTATTTTTAACTAAGGCTTGGTATTCATCTACCATGGCTGAGTGCCAATTTGGGTCAGCTAGGGCAGACTTGACCGTAGTAGGAGGGAGGGAAGGAGATACAACGGAGTCTAGAGAGGCATACTTAGGGTTAGGAACTCTAATATTGTGCATAGCACGAGTCACAGGACGGTTCGAGGGAGGAGGAGGGGAAGGGGGGGACGGTTCGGTGAAAGGAACCGAGGAAGAGGAAGACTCGGGCGAGGAGGAGGGGGACGGCGAGGGAGAGGCAGCGGAGGAGGGTGAGGAGGCAGCGGAAGACGGGGGGGAGGGTGGGACGACGGGAGGGGTCCGTGGGGGGCGGGTCCTGCGTGTGTAGACACGCAAAAGGGTGGCCGGGTCGGGACTCGGGTGTACCGGGGAGGGAGGGACCGGGTCGGGCTGATTTGGGACCGGGTCGGGATTTGGAGTAGGGACTATCATAAAAAGTGGGTCCGATAGCCATTGGGACGGGGTGACCGGGGAAGGGGCGTCGGGTAAGAGGGAGGGGAAGGGGAAGACCGACTCACAAAATTTGACGTGTCGTGAAGTATAAATTTTATTTGACACGGGTTCTAAACAGTAATATGCACTTTGAGTGGAGGAATAACCAACAAAGATACACGGTTTAGAACGTGGATCAAGTTTATGAGACGTATAAGGACGTAACCAAGGATAACAAAGACAACCAAAACTACGGAGTTTATTATAATTTGGAATAGAACCAAATAACTTAAGAAAAGGAGAGTCATTGTGTAGAACGGGAGTGGGCATGCAATTTATTAAGTAAACCGCAGTGACAAAGGCATACGACCAATACGTGGTAGGTATGTGAGCATGAGTGAGGAGGGAGAGCCCGGTTTCGACAATATGACGATGACGTCTCTCAGAAATACCATTGTGTTCAGGGGTGTGGGGAGGAGAGGTGAGATGGGTTATACCATCGGAGATGACGGAGGGGGTGAGTTTTAAATATTCACCCCCGTTGTCGGAAAAAATTTGAATTATGGGTCGATTAAAAAAAATTTCGACTAAGGCACGAAAACGATTAAAGACCGAGGACGTATCAGATTTACGTTTTAAGGGATATAACCAAGTGTATCTAGTAAAGTGATCGACAAACACGACATAATATTTAAAATTATCTACGGAGTAAAGAGGAGATGTCCATACATCCGAGAAAACTAATTCTAGGGGGTGAGAAGAAGATAAAGAAGAAGTAGAAAAAGGAAGTTTATGACTTTTGTTAATATTGCAAGCATTACACGGGTTAGACGAGGCCGGTGTAGTTTTTATTTTAGCTAAACTAGTAATAGAGCTAAGTATAGATAAGGATGGATGACCAAGTTTGTGATGCCATGGGTCCGGAGAGATGGAGGTGGTGTAGGCCGAGATGGGTGAGGCGTCGGGCGGAGGAGTCCATATGTATAATCCGGATTTAATTTGTCCTGTTAGTAGCACCTGTCCCGTTAGTCGGTCCTGCAACACACAAGATTTAGAAGAAAATTTAGCAATAGCATTGTTGTCATGACAAAATTGTGAGACAGAAATAATATTTTTGGAAATTTTAGGAGCATGTAAAACATGATTAAATTTAATTAGATGGGAAGAAGAAGATTTTATAGAAAAGGAACCAATATTATTTATGGTAAGAGGAGAGTCATCGCCAATCAGAAGATCGTCGTTTCCGTCATATGGTGCATGGAGTGCAAGGTTATTGAGATCATGAGTGATGTGATGAGATGCACCACTATCGATGATCCAATTTGGGGAGTAGGTATCGGGAAGGTTAACGGTGTTGGCTGGAGGGTTGTTGGGGCGGCGGTTTTGGTTGGCGGGAGGAGGTCGTGGAGGGACGGTGATGTTAGGGTATAGGTTACGGAATATGGCACAAGTGCCAAGGTAGTGAGCGGGAACATGGCACCATTGACATTTACCTTTAAAGGGAATGGTGTTGGTACCGGTTTGGTTGGTGTGAGGAGTGGGAAGGAGGCCGGGTTGATTGGAGCGAGGGTTGGGGCGGGTGTTGGGTCGATTGAAGGCGGCAAGGGCGGTGGCGGGGAGAGGTGAGGTGGTGGAGTTTTGGGTGTGTTTGAGAGAGAGGTCATATTGGATGAGACGTTCATGTAGGGCGTCGAAAGAGATGAGGGTGTCCCGATGTTTGACAGCATCAACAAGAGAGCGATAGTTTTCATAGTCGAGTCCATTGATAACCTTGGCGATAATATCTTCGTCATCAATGGGTTTTCCTAGGTTGGCTAATTCATCAACACATGAGCGAATTAGCTGCATATATTCTGTGGCCGAGTGTCCACTCTTTGAGATGGAGTTGAAGCGATCCTTGATTTGAAGGATGTGACCACGAGAAGGATTAGCATAGGTGGACTTCAAATTAGCCCAGATTTCGCTAGAGTTCTTCGCATTATGTAAGAACGGAGCGATACTTTCAGATACAGTTCCACGAAGGGCAGCACTGAGAAGACGGTCTTGACGGTTCCATGTTAGGTGAGCCGGATTTAGGGATGTGACTTTAGTGATAGCATCCGTTACTGTAGCTTCAGGACATGTATGAGTTCCGTCAAGATATTTGAACAAATCAAAGCCAAAGAGTAGGTCTTCAATTTGACGTGACCAATTCCGATAAGTCGCTGGGGTGAGTGCCGTAACATTGGCTAAGTTCACTGCAATGAGAGGGACATTGGGTTCGTGAGGGTTGGCAAGGATCGATGATGAGCCGGCCATCTTGGGGGGAAGAATTTTTGTGCGTTTTTGATGTGGGTGACGTGAAGAAGGGAGAAAAGGGTTAGGAGACGATTTTCTTAGATGGAATCGTTTTGCTCTGATACCATGTAAGAAAGTTATTGAAAGTGAATTGAGAATTTCATTAACATGAGCACAGTATTTATACAGGCTAGAAACCTAATACAGTTAAGGAAAGAGTAAACCTAGTATCTAACTAGAATCCTAGAAATAGGAAAGTTACAGTATTTAACAATAATACAAAGATTACAAAATATAGCAGATTACAAAGACTAGAAGATATTCCTAAATAATATCTTTAACTAATATCTTCAATATTGTCCGCTCTTGTTGCTATTCATTTTTGCCGCTGCTGTCACGTTAGTTGCGGTCACGTTGGTTGCTGTTTTGATGTCTATTCACGTTCCTCGGTTTTCGCTCGTCGTGATGTTGTTGCTGTCCGTGTATCTCACTATTGTCCGTCATTATTTATCCAACGGTTCTCATTTTTTTTCGGAGTCGTGTTCCATCCCTTCTTTTCCTCGTTCTCTTCTATCCCTTCTCTGTATTCTCATTATTTCAATCTCGTTCTTTTTCTTCGTTTCGTGAAGGCCTCGAAGTTTTATTGAATCGGCTTTCAAGTTCTAGGTTCGAGCTTGGTCTAGTCGAGAAGGACGAGTAAGAGTTCGTTTCGGTTGTCGACTTAAGGTAACTTTAGGACGTTACTCGATTTTATATCGTATGTTTGAATAGTAGTATGTAGTAAATATTTTTACTTTGGTTTTCCTAATTTTAGCTATTTATTATTTGTTAATTATACTAATTTTAAATCATATGCCTTATAAATATTTTTATAACTTTCGATATCGTTTTATAAATCGTTAATTAGTAATTTAATTATTTACGATCGTTATAGTATTTTGTTGGTTATCGTAACACTAGTAACTAAATAATGTCGATTTCATATTTTAGTCATATTTCATTAATTTATAATTTTCACTCAAAATCGTATTTTTATATTCTAATCGAAATTTTTATACTTGTTAATAAATTAATTTTCGTTTTACGATTTATTCTAATAAATGAGAAAATAGTCAATTTTGTTTTAAATATAATTTTGGTCGAGACTATTTTCACTTATAATTTTCTATTTATTTCCGATTGACTATTTTTATTAAAATCCGTATTATTTATTAATAAAAGCTATTTATTAAAAATAATTTGAAGTCTTTGTAACTCTCATTTTATTTATAAAACTTGTTGATTCAATTAATTTTGATATCGTTTTTCTTAAAACATCTCTTTTCTAAAATCTATAGTTTTAACTCGATTTCCTAATTATTTATATAATACTCTATATTGACTTATTATATTTTCTTTATGTTTTGAGTAACGAATTATAATCCTCTATATTGACTTATTATATTTTCTTTATGTTTTGAGTAACGAATTTAGAAATATAATAAAGTTACGATAACGACGATAATAATAAAATGTTAATTTCGTTAGAAATGCTATTTTTAAATACATTTCACATATTTTAATAATTTACGAATTTCCTATATTAATATTTCTATTTTAAGTAAGTTTCTAAAAATAGTAAGTTTCTACTTATAGAAAGTTTCCCTTTTAGTATAAAATGTTTATTCCTTTTATCCTCACATTATCATAATGATTATATTTATTTTGAATATCGATAATGGCTTTGTTTTGGAGTTATGGAATAAAGACAAGTGTGGGGTTAGAGTAATATAGTCTGGGATGTACGTTTTTGCCATCAGCTATAAAGCCGGTGTGCCTATTTGGGGCACATTTGGTCGTTGAACTGGGCGTAGTTTCGCCCAGGAGAGTGTATGTTTTGACCTTAAGCTAGATATCGCATCGTGTTAGTCGCCGTCAGCTGAACTAGACATATTTGTTGTCTAGGAGGGGTGTGCACTACTTAAACCAGGACCTCGCTGCACGCAGTCCTGTTATAGTTGAGTTGCCTAGTTAGAGACTGGATTCTGTTATGAGTTAAGTCTACAGTTCTCGAAGCTAGTTTCCAGTATTATCCTAGTGAAAGTCTAGCCTTGTGCACACTGATCGAATTTCCGTAACGCCATTTTTGAATATTTATATTATCGATTGATTTTGACTTGCAGGTTGGCAAGTGCTTTAAGTTTCGCTGAAAACTTATTTTCATTATATCATTTTCAATGTTTTTCCTCTTTTTAAATATTTTGATATAATAATACTATTATTTTCCATATGATATAATTTGGCTGGGAACGTCCGAGTTACTCCCCACTGACGTGCTGTTATGTTTATAACATGACAGGTATTTGCTGTTGGGTTTTGGGTGTGAGCTAGCGAGTAGCGTGGATCCTACTCTTTCTTCATTCGTGTTTATTTACGGATTTGTATAAACCCGTTTGGAGATTTTACTTTTAGCCCTTTTGTAAAAAGAGGCCTTTGTATTGACTTACCATTTCTTTTAATAAGATATAGTTTGTCAGTGTGTTTTAATCCCACTCTACAGTGTTTCCGCCACTGTATTGCGTTAGAATTTCTAGGGGATTACAGTTGGTATCAGAGCATTGTTGCTCCCGACGCTTACACCTGATTCTAGGAAAATACTCGTAAATGATTTGAATATTAAAGAAATATTTGTGAGAGATGGGTAGAAACCAAATTAAGGACTTAACTGTTAGGTTTATATGTTCTTGTAACTCAATGACTAGCATTGAATATTTGTTCCTTTTGTGTCGAGATGAAGATGAAAGAACAGGATGCTGATATGCTACTCCAGATTGGAACAAGACCTGCTTAGAACTCTTAATGCTTGCTGACTCGAGTGGACAACTTGGTGTTCCAAGAAAGATGTCGTTGGTGACTTTCAGCTCCGATTTAGTTTGCTCCAGCTACAGGCCAGATACTCAAGAGTAGATTTCTATTCCATGATGTTGCAGTAGATTCAGATCGAGCGACCCAAGACTGGCGTGCTCGTTCCTCTCCCGGAAGATGAAGTAATTCATTTGGTTCCCTTGTGAACCTTAGAAGTCAAAACTTTCCCTTCTCGTTTTAGGTCTTTATCATCTAGAATCATTGATTCTTTTTTTCCTGCTTCTGCCTTTTCCAATCCTTCTCTTTTTAATTCTCGTCTTCATTCTTGTGATAAATCTTTGATTAATTCTCTTATTTTACCGTCTTCCCTCTTGAGATTCTTTGGTGTGACCGATTCTGTCTTAGTAAACCTCGTGAGAGTTAAGTTATAGATGTTTGAGGTTTAGTAAACCCTTGTTACCTGGTTTGAGGATTTTGAGTTATACCCCGTTATCTATCTTAGTAAGCTTTTGAGGATCGGTTTGAGTGATAAATTGTCGATTAAATGAATTAGATTGGTACTTAAGATTTTGAACCTTGGGTTATAGGTTACTTTGGCTATTTTGGAGTACGTAGAGTTGAATATATTTTGGAGTACGTAGAGTTGAATATATTTTGGAGTAGTAAGAGTATATCATATTTGATCGATACCTAGTACCTAACCTAGAACCGAACTAAGTGAAACTGATAATATCACTTTGGGATCCCTACCTAATGCTTATTTGATGGATGCATTATGATTATTTGGGATCATTGGTTGTGGTACCATTAAAGGTTTTCATTAACATCATTAGAAATTCTGGTTGACATAGATTACCCGTGTTTCTTAGGGATTAGGTCGTTGATCGTTGTTTAAGATTGTAACCTATGAACTTTGGAGTTGAGTGACCTAACTTGGATAAATTGTTGTTAACCTTGAAGAAGAGAAACATGTTGCACAATTAAAGGTTGGATTTATCGCGTTGTTTTGAGGAATACTTAATGCGAATCATCTTGATGAATTTATAGTTCAGAACCCTTAGACCAACGAGATTGTGGCTTCGTTGAGTTAATAAATATTTTGGTGGATTTGATGGTACAATATGAAATTTGATGGAATTTTCAGAAACCTTAGTCGAATGACGTATTTGAAGATGTGAGTGTTTGCGCCATTACCTATAGGTTTGAGCGTGTTTGAGGATTCGTTGTACTTTTCCAAGTTTTGTACTTGTGGCATATTAAATATGTTGATGATCATTTTTGAGGATTTCGTACCCGAGCCTTGTTAAATTGATGAATCTTGTTTATTGTTCCTTACTCGAGAAATTTGGAATGTACCTCGAGTTCAAACTTTATAAACTTTGGATTTAAGAACCTTATCGATTGCGATTTTGGGTGTGTTTTGATGATCGTTGAAATTTTAACTAGTGAGATTAGATTCTAAAGCATTTGTGGATTAGTATCGTGTCGTTTGAACGATTGGGTAGTCACGTAAGACATGTTGGAATTTGTGACCGAGTAGTACAACCTAGTGCCTAATATTGGACTTAAAGTTATTTGAAGGAAATTAATAACCCATGTTGTTGGAGTCGTACCGGGAATCTCGAGATGGTTAACTTATTCTGTAAATCCTTGAGAGCTCCGTTTGACTCTCAATTTCGTTCGCCCCCTTAGCTTCTCTTGAATCCCGCTTCTTCTTCTTCTTCAACCAATCCCTTTTGACTTCTTCATCGGGTTTGAAAAATTTCTGTTTCGATTTGTCGTTGACTCTGACTCTATTTATCCGTTTACCATTTCCCCGAACTTATGTTATGAAAAGTTTGACTATTTTAAAATTTTGGGCTATCGTGAAATTTTAACATTTGAGTTATAAATTTCAAAACTTCGTTTTCGTTTTTGGTTGATAACATATATTTAGTTCTGTTTCAAAATGCCTTAATAATTTATTTTAAAGTATTTCGAAATTGTTTCAAATTTTAATTTTCAAGCGTGTTTAAATTTTTACGAAAATTTTCATAATCGCTAATATTTTGATTTCTATAAGATTATTATGTAAACGATTTAATATTTTCGAAAAACTTTGTATGTCTAAATTTTTGTTTTTATTGTCGTTAGACTTTAAATCTGTTTTTGAAAATGTTTGTCAACTGATTCGATCCTTATTTACTATCTACAAACTTGATTTCTCAAATTTTTCTTTGGTCTTAAAACAAAGTATCGTCGAATTTCTTAATTAAAACGTTTTACTGTTGTTTTGAAAATATTCGGGTACTCTTCCCCCTCGAGTTCATTCACAAATATTATTTATCGTCATTAATTTATAAAATAATTTTTAACTTACGATTTTATTAATTTAAATGGTTTTAAACTTTGGGAATTGAGTCCAACTCTTCTTGAAATAAATTTTGTCTTCGAACTCGATTTCCTATCACGTTCGAAGTTGTAAAATTAAAATTTTGAAACCGAGATTGTGATGTGAGTTAAGCATTCTCATTTTGTTCAAATGGTATAACCTTGTTTTCGATTCTATTTTCATATTTTATAAGTTTCGAGGACGAAACTTCTTTTAGTGGGTAAGATTGTAACACCCCTTATTTTTGTAAATTAATTAAATTAAAATTATGTTCGTATCTTTATTTTTACGATTTAACTCATAATTCTTATAATTATTATAAAACAAATTTATCTTTTAATCGATTCAAACTCCTAAAATTCTATTTGACTCAGAAACTCTTCTTATATTTAAAATGTATTTTTATTTTGGTTTCGATTCATTTTATACATTTAATTCTTACCAAAAAGCTATTTCGACAATATAAATTCTAAATTCTTTTATTTATTTATATTTAAGCTCGAATTTCTATTTTTGGCTCGAAATTCATTTATATTAAGTTTCGTCAAAACATTTATTTCATTTTCTCGAGAAATCAATTTAATTCACTTTATCGAAAATTTATCATTTTTCGGGATATACTATTTCATCGCCTCATTATTTATTTCTATAAGATTCGTTTTCGTCTCGAATACTTTATATAATCATTTTATTTGGCAACTCGATTATTTATTAATTTTATTGACTCATTTTAATTCGATATTTGGGCCAGTCAACCTATCATTACGGAATTCGTTTAATTCGTATTCCTAACCCGATTCATTTACCTGAATCCGTATACAACGTATACTTGGTGCCTCGGAATCCGTACACTTTTTATTTTGAATTGATTTCAGTCCCACTTTTTGGTACGTACATTCCCCTTACACATTCACTCTACCTCATTTACATTCTTTCCCCATGTTCTTTTGATATTCCACCGCTTCATCATGCCTATACACACCTCACCTTCCTCCTCCTTATTACACCGTTCTCTTTCAAATTTTTATTGGTACTCCACCGCATCAGCCACCCTCCTCCTTGATCCTTCATCATTCTTCTTCTTCTTCGCACCACCTTCCCCTCTGTTTTTCCTCTGTCTTTTGCTACCGCCGCTGCTGCGATGCTGTTGCTGTTACGCTGATCGGTTAGTTCGTGCGTTTGCGTCCTTCGACCCGGACTCTTCGATTGGTAATCTCCGTTCCTTTCCCTCATATTTTCCTTCGCCCAGGAGAGTGTATGTTTTGACTTAAGCTAGATATCGCATCGTGTTAGTCGCCGTCAGTTGAACTAGACATATTTGTTGTCTAGGAGGGGTGTGCACTACTTAAACCAGGACCTCGCTGCACGCAGTCCTGTTATAGTTGAGTTGCCTAGTTAGAGACTGGATTCTGTTATGAGTTAAGTCTACAGTTCTCGAAGCTAGTTTCCAGTATTATTCTAGTGAAAGTCTAGCCTTGTGCACACTGAACGAATTTCCGTAACGCCATTTTTGAATATTTATATTATCGATTGATTTTGACTTGCAGGTTGGCAAGTGCTTTAAGTTTCGCTGAAAACTTATTTTCATTATATCATTTTCAATGTTTTTCCTCTTTTTAAATATTTTGATATAATAATACTATTATTTTCCATATGATATAATTTGGCTGGGAGAACGTCCGAGTTACTCCCCACTGACGTGGCTGTTATGTTTATAACATGACAGGTATTTGCTGCTGGGTTTTGGGTGTGAACTAGCGAGTAGCGTGGATCCTACTCTTTCTTCATTCGTGTTTATTTAAGGATTTGTATAAACCCGTTTGGAGATTTTACTTTTAGCCCTTTTGTAAAAAGAGGCCTTTGTATTGACTTACCATTTCTTTTAATAAGATATAGTTTGCCAGTGTGTTTTAATCCCACTCTACAGTGTTTCCGCCACTGTATTGCGTTAGAATTTCTAGGGGATTACATTCCAACTCCTAATGGTTGAGTACACAAGCTTTTAGGAGTGTTGTGTGACCTTGGGGGACGACGCCCATTCCAATTTGTACCGTAGTCGTGGCGATTTCGTTTCTCATTCAGTGGCCTCCATACCACGACACAACAACGTATATTCTCTCGTTATATATCGCCCCTATAGTGACCCAATATTTCCAACAATTGAGAAACGAAATTACGTCACTATTATTGTTGTTGTGTTCATCATTCTTGTCATTGGAATGATTTCTTTTGGCAAAGATATGTGTTTTTGCGTGTAAGATTTAGCCCGTTGAGCGAGGGTGAGACATCAGTTCGGTATTATGACAATAACTCGGTCTCTAGACCTCCGATTGGGACGTGTAATATGGCGTTGGAAAGCTAAGAAGAAGGGCTACAACTCTTTTGTTGAAGTCGTGAGCTGATTCTGCTATTTATCCTTCGGAAAATGGGACACAATGTCATGTTAGTATGCTGAAAGTTTTTTAAGGTTTATGAGTAAATGGTATTATCCTATTTTATTAACAATATTCATCCTTGAGAATGAGGTATGGTATCTATCAGTTTAGTTCTTGTCTTCTTGTGATTCATGATGATAAAATAATTACGTTTGGTAGATGAGTATCATTTATTGTCATTGATTGGAAGATAAATTATTATCTGATAAGAGTAGGATGTTATGTTGTTTCTGAACATATGTTGAATGTGCTAGTCTCAATATTTCATGATGAATGATGAATTTGCACATATATTTTTTAATATTATATGACTAAAAAGGTGAACATTTTCCTAAATTTTTATCGAGTCTTGATATTACATCTTGGAAAGAAGATTTAGACTCATGTTTATGGAAAATGGTATGTGTATAGTCAAATAAAATAATTAATGCGATTATTAGTGGTGTAATATATAATAATGATTAATTATAAAGGATTATTGTGCAAATTATGATGGTTGGAAGATGACCATCTTCTATATATTAAATCAGGAACCAAAGCACAGTAATCAAGAACAATTTTATCCACCATTTCAAAATAAGTCCCAATTTTTGATCAATTAGATTTTCACCCAAATCAATTCCAATTCCTATTCCTACTTCTATACCCAATTTCAATTAAATCCCAACTAAATTCAATTCAACAACCCGGCTAATTAAATGCTATGAGTCATCATTAATCTTACCATTCTCGGTAATTAGGAACATTAATCAGTCGTTCTTCCTCCTTCATCATCGATTTTTCCGTCACCCTTATTTAATCCCGCCTCCTCGGTTTCCCATCATCTAGGTATTGCTTTTGTTTGCTCCGAAAATGTTGATTGCAATTATGGTTGCCTCTTTGTCTCTGTTTCACCTTCATCAATTAGTTCGAACAATCTACTATATATTACATCTGCTATTCAATCATCTTCCATTTACATCCGTTCAATTATTCAAACCATTATCCAGTTTCAAAGCATCATTTTTTAGATATATGAATTTAAATTTTTTGATTTTATTCATATAATGGTCAATTGAATTTTAAAAAATCTGACTTTTTTTTCAATTTATTTCGTGAATTTTCAGGTTGAAGAAAGGAGATGAGGACAACGAAAAACAAAGCATCATCATCTAATTGGTAATTTTTTATTATTTTACTGTGATTTTATTTTTATTTTTAGGGTAAAAAATTCAGGTTATTTTTATATATAATATGGTTGAACAAATCATAGTTTAATGATGATATTTGTTAATGTGTGTACTTGCAAAAAAAATTATTTTGGTTTCAAATAACTATGCGATAAATAATCTGAGACTATTTCCATGTTTTCTGAGGTAATTTGTATAAAGAAGATTTTAGGGATTTTCAGTTTTTCATGAATTGATGCTATTAAATGTCAAAATTTGCAAATTTATTCAAAATTAGTCTTCAATTTGCTATTGTTTAGTGACCCAAAGATATATGAGTTTAAATTTTCTGATTTTATTCATATAATGGTCAATGTGAATTTTAAAAAATCTGACTTTTTTTTTCAATTTATTTCATGGATTTTCAGGTAGAAGAAAGAAGATGAGGGCAACGAAAAATAAAGCATTTTATCATCTAATTGGTATTATTTTGATTATTTTATTGTTATTTTATTTTTCTTTTTTAAAAGATGAGGTAAAAAGTCAGGTTTTTATTATATAAGATTGTTGAACATATCATAGTTTAATGATGATGTTTGTTAATGTTGCAGATTTTATTCAAAATTAGTCTTCAGTTTGCTATTATTTAGTGAATTTTTATTCAAAAAATTCAAAAACTAATTCAGTGAATTTTATTTTCCATTTTTAATGTGTATAATAATATTCGTTTTGTACGTTGTATGTTTAATTCAGGGTATGATGGTGATAGATGGTGATGTTCATTTTTTATGAAGGTGTTTTTTTTTTCAGGTGACGAAGAACGAAGATGTTAAAGTGAATTTCATATAGGTATTTTAGGAATTAATTTTTTTTAGGAAGGTATTTTTTTTCCTAATTTTAGGAATTTCATATAGGTATTTTACGGGTTCGGGTCAAATACGTGTTATTATCGCATTTATGGTTTATTATCGCATTACGGGTTATTACTTACGAGTTGTTAATCACATTATTTCGGGTTAACACGGTTTATTAACGCACATTAAAAACATTAATTATACGGGTTGAATTTACGCAAAACTAATAAATGAGGCATTTGAAAAAAAATACAATATGAAATTATCTAGAAAAACAATCCAATTCTTCATTATAGGGAGTTGAACCCTTGAAAACATGAAATTACATTTATATAACCCAATTCTTCATCCTTAACATATAAGTACCATATTTGGGTCAAATACGAGTTACAAATACGAGTTACATGAAATTGCATTCATACGGTTTTGGTTTGCTTTCAGGCCAAATATGGGTTACGGGTTACGGGTTGGGTTTAAAAGGATTTCGTGAGAAAACGGTTTACTAACGCATGTTAGAAATATTAACTATAAGGGTCTGGTTTATACGGATATGAGACGGTGTGCGGGTCAAATACGCGTTATTATCGCATTTATGGGTTATTAACAAATATTAATCACATTACTTATACGAGTCGGGTTTAAACGGATTTCGGGTCAAAACAGTTTATTAACGCACATTAAAAGCATTAATTATACGGGTTGAATTTACGAGTAACTAATAAATGAACCCTTTGAAAAAAAACAAAATGAAATTATTTAGAAAAACAACCCAATTTTTGATTGAGTAGGTCTCCTGAGAGACGGTCTCTCAGTAACTTTACTGAGAGACTAAGTACAAATGAAAGTAACAGTGGTACCAACCCTAATAGAAGTATGTACGATTAACATAAAAGAGTATACAAATATAAAGAGGGTACGCTTCTTATAAAAACAGGTACAAAACAAAGTTGTCATTTAAAGGTACGAATAGAACATAGAGTGGTACTGAAGAGTGATCTCTCAATAAGTTATTGAAAGACCGTCTCTCCCAAGAATTTGTGTTTTTGATTATAGGGAGTAGAATCCTTGAAAACAAGAAATTGCATTTATATAACTCAATTTTTCATCCTTGACATATAAGTACCGTCTTCGGGTCAAATACGGGTTACATGAAATTGCATTACACGGTTTTGGTTTGCTTTCGGGTCAAACACGAGTTATGGGCCGGGTTTAAAGGGATTTCGTGAAAAAATGGTTTACGCATGTTAAAAATATTAACTATATATAAGGGTCGAGTTTGTACGGATTTTGAGACGGTGTTCGGGTCATATACGCGTTATTATCGCATTTACGAGTTAATGACGCATATTAACCACATTACTTATACAAGCTGGGTTTAAAGGGATTGCAGGTCAAAACGATTTATTAACGCACATTAAAAACGTTCGGGTTGAATTTATACGGAATTTTGGTCGGGATTCGGGTCAGATAGGCGTTATTAACGCAATTGAAGAATGTATGCTATCTTCAATTTTCTAAAGTGCAAATACAATTTTATTCTTAGTTTTCTTAATCATTCATTTTAAAAGATAGATACGTAGTATTGGTAATATTAAACATATGTTTGATATACTCCCTCCGGACACTATTTTTCGCCCCATTAGCTCAATATATGTGAGTATTTTAATGGAGTGGGGCAAAAAATAGTGTCCGGAGGGAGTATTAGATAACGATATATTCTCTTCATATTCTAGAATTAGCCACCTATCTTTTTCTTTCATAAGGGCACTAAAAGTGCGCTCATGGCTAATTCAAGAAGGAGGGATCAAAGTAACTAACTTTGACTCTAATTCATTGGAAACGTATTTCGATTTGATTTTTTTCTTGATGTGGTTTGTAGGTAGTATTGAGTCCCCGAAAGTTAGAAGGCCTATGATGCTACAAGACGTGTCCTTCCCGTGATATTTTTATTTTTAGTAAAAATAAAAAAACAACCCGTGGATTTTTCACGGGTGTTACACTATTATTTGTTTAAAGTTTTTGTAGATACAGTGTAACTAATTTGAATAAGATCGAAAATATCAACAATATAAGAGTCAAATTGTCATACGGAGTATTAAATAAATCGTATTTCTTTTATAGATTGGTTTGAATCCTATTCATGACCGTTTAATCAGGTCTACGTTATGTTGTCTTTGAAAAACACGCAACAAATAGTACTTTTCACACGATTAGAAGTGCATTAATTTATAACGATATATTTTTTAAATAATTGTAGATAAGAGATTTCAGTATAATTAATACGAAGTAAGTAATAAAGAGTAACATTTCACTATATAGTCAAAATATCCATTTTAACTCACTATAATCAAACGATATTCAAGACGGGTCAAACGATATATTTAATTATTTTAATTTTGTTTATGAGTAAATTTAATTGTACTTTATATAATTAGTAACGTATGAAATGAAGAATAAATTGTTTTATTCTAGCAACAAAATTAACCTTTAAGACGATTATGTTTTTAAAACTAACTCACATATTGATGATCACACTCTTTAGCGTGATTCAAAAATCAATATCGCTTCCCTCATCTTTAAATATTAATAAAAATGGACAACCCGTGAAATTTTTCACGGGTAACACACTAGTGTGGAGATTAAATGCTCTTATGAGTAATGAGAGCAATATTTGGATTTATTATATAGCCGTTATAAATTTATTATAGAGCCGTTATAAATTTATTCTATGCACTTAATATATATATAATATTGAATATTATTCATTAATCAATTTAAGAACATTATGTATGTTTTGCTTGAGAAAATTGAATATGTATAATATATGTTGGGATTATATATTAGTGTGATTTTTCGTATCCTTATTAATGTTTTGAAAAGACACGTGTGTACTTGTCTTGTAAATTATTTTGGATACATTTGGAAGAAGAATTTAACTTCACACTAGAGACGCATCAATGCTCACTCGAGTAAAATAAGCTATATGTGGGGGTTAAATATTTTATTTTTAATGACACGCATAATCTTGATCAAGTATGTATTAAATAATTGGATGAATTATTTGATAAATTACTCTAAGAATAGATTATGGAATAGATAAATTATCAGACATAATTATTTGATATCTAAAAGTTGGGATGATTAATGAATGAATAATTTGTATATTTTGTTTGAATGATTATGTTTGTCATTATTTCGTGGTGTGACAACATGTGGGGGAAGTCATTCAACTTATTTGATAAAATTATTCATGCATCAATTTTGGAGATGATATCTTATAATTTGTGAAGAGTATGTATATCTCTAATTGTGGGGAAAAGTGATGATCAATAGCATGTTTTATACATGTATAATTGAACCAAGTATAAGAGTTTTAATTTGTTGACTAAGTCAATAAATAATGGTTGCGTAAGGTTCATTTATTTATGTTGTACATCTGGCTTACACCACAATATATGAGATTATGATGATTGATTTTATGTGAGTAAAGGTTATATATTTTAATTTGTGGATTTGCAAAAAGAAAATATAAGTGAAACAATCATCGATATCGTTGTTCTCTAATATAAGAATGATGATGTATATATATATGGTGCAATAATGAGAATTGCAACATGTTGGATATTTATAAAGATGTTGGATCACAAGGTGAGATGCACAATGATCATGAGTAAACTTTTATCTTTATAATAATTTTATTACAAGTCTATTGAGAAAACTGTTATAATTTAATGTATTATGTATCCGTATTATTTTGCTCTTTTAACCTTACCGGGGTAATGCATGGTGATTTGGAGCTTAATATTTATTGCATAATTGTGGGGGCATCAATTGCTATGGAATATAATTTGGTGTATTTGAAAGGTTGAACATGTAGCTCTTAATGATCTTATAGCCCAAATTTGAGTAGTCCTTGTGAGACGGACTTGATGAGACCACCGTAATGATAAAGGTTGAGCATATAGCTCTTAATGATCTTATAGCCCAAATTTGGGTAGTCCTTGTGAGACGGACTTGATGAGATCACCGTAATAATAAAGGTTGAGCATATAGCTCTTAATGGTCTTATAGCCCAAATCTGGGTGGTCCCTGTGAGACGGACTTGATGAGATCACCGTAATGATAGAGGTTGAGATATTTCTCTTAATGAATCTATATCCCTATGTTTGAGTGGTCCTGTTGTGAAGGACTTGATGGATTCACCGTACTGTTGACAGGTTGAGCTTTAGAGCTCTTAATGATTCTATAGCTCATAAGTGAGTGGGTTATGTGGAGATATCCTTGATAGAATCACCTAAGTGAGTGTGAAGGGATGACCTCCTTCTATGAGAGATTGAGTTATCTTTCTAGAGCACTCATCAAAATCTCAAGGTTCATTTGGCCATAAATTTGTTGAATTGTATTGCGGAACTCGTGTGGAACTTAAGGTATGATATGTGTTGTGAGGGTAATTCAACCGAAGTTCAATAAGGAATTCAAATCGAAAGATATTCTCTTATTGTAAGTAAGTTGTTGACTCATTTCACTAATACGTTAATTCAAATTGAAAGATATTAACGTCTAAGTGTCAACCTTTTCATATGCTCAGGATTTTTGTTTTCGGTTTGCCATTTGCATTAGTGAGGGATTGTTAGAAATAATGCAAAGTGGAATTGTTGACCATTCTTGCATAGTAAGAGCATCTCCCATTAGTAGCATATTAAACCAAATTTATTAGTATGGTTTTGAATATCATTATATTTAGAATAATGACAATTCATTTTCCATCATAAAGTGACTTTGGATACCTTTTGAGGTTAGTCTCATATGACACTTATTATATAAGTATGAGAATGATAAGACATATGAGCAAATACATCAAATGTCATCATCCAAATCTCTTTGATAAATTCTGAGTATACCATCGAGTTCCAACTCCTAATGGTTGAGTACACAACCTTTTAGGAGTGTTGTGTGACCTTGGGGAACGACGCCCATTCCGATTTGTACCGTAGTCGGGGCGATTTCGTTTCTCATTCAATGGCCTCCATACCACGACACAACAACGTATATTCTCTCGTTATATATCGCCCCTATAGTGACCCAATATTTCCAACAATTAACACACTAGAATAATTCTTAATCTAAGTCTGACAAATCATAATCATTCTAAAGGCAAAACAAACATTTTCACGCCCGACGAGTCATAAGCATTCAAAGGGCAGTCCAAAGTAAAGCAGATTCTCACGCATCCGGAAATCGAAACACATGAACATAACAAACCCACGACAAAATAGTAAGCACGGACTTGAGCCCCGATAGGCAACCGCAGGCAAGGACGTCAGGTATGATTTCTAAGCCTTGGCTGGCGAGCCTCAACACGTAGTCCAACAGACTTAAAGCGACCCGACCGGACAGCCACCAGGTCGTAATCCTCGATTGACCTGGGCGGCTATACTTTGACTTTCGCCTTGTCCAAGCCTCAGTCAAAGTGGGGGCTCCTGTAGACAACCAGATTTGGACCTGGTGACTGCAGGAGTGCCAACAAACACGATGATAATCGGACTGCAACGCGAAGCGAGTCTGCGATGTTTTAGATAGATTTTCTATAGAACGGATCAAATAATTACTCATAAAGATTAAATTAACATCAAGGCAACCTTAGTCGTGTCATTACGGTTGCATAGACACTAATTAGAGTCAATTCCGACACCGGGACTCCGAATCGGTCCCAAAATACGCAAAATCGACCCAAGTCAGCACACCGAGCCAAGCGAACCTCGGGATGCACACCCGAGGCCCACTCGGCGCAACGGCGCGCTATGTCAAGGAGATAGCTAAGACAACCTATGATACGAGCCCAGAAGCTTGAGTTCTGGTACGCTTGCACCCAGGCGTCCATCTGGGCGATGAGAGCTGAAAACAACTGTAAATACTCCCCCTCCACCTCCTTCATTCGACACATAACATCTTCTTTTCTCCCTTTACTCATTACGAGTTTCTCGCTTGGGATCGCACTCCGACACCCAAGGCAAACGATCCACTCGATCGTAGTCCCGATAAGCGAAATCGACGCTACTCCTCACCTTCGAGCACCTCACTCGATCACGAGGTGCCTGTGTTCGACTGGCTCCCCGAGTCTAGTAGCAGAAGCTCTGCCGGATTAGCAGCAAAACTAGCAAATAGTAGCGGAACTCTGCCGGAGTAGCCGCAGAACCAGCAAACGGTACCGGAACTTTGCCGAAATCACATGGCAAGCTATGAGGATCCGCCTTTGAAGTTGAATCGTCACTAGGTTGTCATCTAAACAAAACTTTACATTTCTGTACTTTTATTATGCACGACGATAATGTGATAAGTGGAGACTAGGTCCATGACACGTACTAAAACACGTAACGTCCCAATTTCAACCATAAAACACTAAAATACCCTAAATAGACCCAAGTAATCCCGAGATCCATTCTCAACTATCTATGCATCGCGTCCCGCTTAGCGTATACTCCGAGGGTGCAACTCCTCACTATGTGATTTACTTATATTTCGCATTTACAGCTTTTGTACGATTTATTGCTTTTATGACCTTATAATCAATCACATGCTAAATCACCTTACACGAAATTAAAAACGTAAACAAGCTAAAATTGAACAAAGTGATAGTCGGGTTCCGTATTACTCCTGGTGCTCACCGTACATGGTTCGATGCATCCCTATTAATACCGAGCCGACGCATCTTAAGCAGAATATCGGGTAAGGTATACCACGAGAACGACTAATATCCGTATTATCATGTTAAAACTGACTTGCTAATACATGTAATATTAGTATCCTCTACTCTCCTATGTGCATCTTTTCATGGCCTGCTTGTCACGTGAAATCGCATGCAAAGAATGTAAGCATAACTACTTCGACAACAAAGCTTACTTGTCCTTAAACAACCGACATAGCAAAGACATAGGGTTAAAACAACGGATGTTCCAGTATTTCCGCCACAACAAGGGAACAAAGTTATCAGCCCACCGATGGATTAGTAGAGGCCGCTACGTGCGGGCGGGATTGGGTGTCGATGTCTAGCGGACTTTGGCTTCCCAATACGTACCCTCACCCCTTACTCAGAATCGAAGGTTTCCGGATGTCCGAAACCATTGGCAATGAGAGTCATTCCAGGCATGGAGTGCGTAAGAGTACAAGTCTTTATCTTTAGGTCCCGTGCCACTCAACTTTGAGCCGGTTAGGGATCAAAGTTGACTTGAACGGTTTCCGAGTCCCTATAATTGACTCGGGGGCGACTCCACATATCGGCAACGAATTCGGTTCACTAAAAAGATCGCCTTACCAAACATATCGGCCTTTAAACATTTACAGCCACGACTCGATCGATCCCAACAAAAACACGGGTGCCCGCACTCGTCTAGTACAAGTCCGGATCGTCATCCGAATCGAGGTCCGAAACTCCGCCCCGAACGCGGGATCGGACCGGCCCCCTAATCGGGTGGGGGCCGCGTGGGTGGCCGCCGTGATGAAACCGGGTCGGTCCCGCGCGGGGCGCGGGGCGGTGCGGACGGACGTCCACACCACTAAATGCCATCAAGGGTCGAGTGGTAAACGAGTTTCTCGTATAACTGAAGGACACACCGATACTTGGTACTTCCCAGACGAAGACATATTCCATACCGATACAGAACCATGAGATTTATATTTCGATGGGGCATCCAACTTTCGAGGGTTTGGAGTCGGGATTCTTTTAATTTCCCCAAAAGGGGAGCACACTCCCGTATCCATTAAGCTGAATTTTGATGTAACTAATAATGCCGCCGAATACGAAGCATTCAACCATGGGTTACAAGCCTCAGCCGACTTAGGGGTCACAAATCTCCGGGTACACGGCGACTCATCCTTGGTCATTAATCAGGCTCTCCAGAAATGAAAAACTCTGAACGCCAACCTCGTGGCCTACCAGGCGCGAGTAAGAGTTCTCGAGAAAAAATTCCTAAAGATAGAGTATATATACTTGCCCCGGGAAGAAAACCAGTTCGCAGATGCACTCTCCAAATTGGCATCTCTACTGAACATCCCTGATCACCGGACTAGTATGCCAATTTGCGTCGAAAGACGGTCCGAACCAGCATACGTCCACGCCATCGAAGATAATGAAACTGATCCCGAACCTTGATATCAAACTATTTTGACATACCTGTCGACGAGAGAATATCCTCCCGAAAAAAAGACAGGAACGGTTTAATTAATAAAACTTTCTTTATTATTACTAAAAACCCCGGTAAACTCGGGGAATTCAAAAAAATATTAAAAAAAATACAAAAACAGCACAGGACACTACAAAATAGTAGTATTATTCAAATAATAATAAATTTAAGGAATCGGGTATTCATGGCATCTTGTCCTTACCCTTACCCTTTACATCCTTGGCCGTCCACTGGCGACGTGGTGGAAGCGGACGTTCCTGAATCACTACAGGGACTTCTTTAGCCCGAACCCGTTTCTTCGGGAGTGGATCTTCAGCCATATTAATCGGCCCGAGTCGGACCCTCACGTGCTCAGGCAGCCTATCATGCGGGCCCAACCAATCCTTGGCCGCCAGTCTCAGCCCAAGCCTCTTCTCCAAGCCAGTCTGTGGGCTCAGTCGTCCCCACACGCCTCTAGCATCGGCGTCTCTAGCTCGAGTCTTAGTCTTTAACTTAGGACCCAACTCTAATCGTACCAAGGTAGCAGGAGTATCATCGTCATCAAAGAACCCCCTGTTGTCCTTAGCCGTCTCTCGGGGAACCAGATTGAAGGCCTCATCGACCTTTAGGGCCTTGCAGGCCTTCTTCAACTCTTCGGAACTCCATTTCCGATATGACTCGGAAACCCAGACAGAATGACAAGAACTGGGTATAGTCCAAATGACACGGGTGTGCCACCGCTGCAAATAGGTATCACACATCGCGTTCGTCAACTGGAGCGGGACGCTTATTATGGCCTCGGCCTCAGGAATCCTCTGAGTCCATCCGAACTGCCTTAAATACGGTCTGAATAGATATGAACGGACCAATCAAGTGACAGGACCACTAAATACCGAGCCTAGTCCCTCTTGGCTAACCCCGTCAGGGTGGACAGAAACCACCAAGCAACAATCCATCTAATCAAAGGACCTCCGTGGAACACAAGTTCCTCCTCCCAGTAAGCCCGATTTATGTCGAGACTCGGGCTCATGCACCTTTTCCTTGAGCTCACTTAACCGTTGCGGTATTTGTATACGTTGAGAGGGGGCTCTATGATCGACAGCCTCTCGTACAGCCAAGTCTGGTAGGACAAAGTCTCGTAAGATTAAAAAAAACGAGATGTATACCTGCAGAAGTCGAGAGTTGCCTACCAATTGCCTGTCGGGGTCAATCCTCCTAGTATCAAGGCCCATGATGATCTCCCCAGTTATAAGTCAAGCCGGACTGTGACCAGTCTCCATTTGGTCCACCACGCCAAGCAACAGAATCTGGCCCATGCACGAGGCACCCTTTATTCGCCCCTCAAAGGCATAACGATGAAGCATGCAGAAAGCAAAGGCCCTTTGGGAAGCAATGATCCTTACATCCTTCCCGTTCATAAATTATCAGCTAAATTAAACAGGGAAACGGAATTTCCCTGCACCATTCAGTCTACCTCAGCATAAGACAGGCCCAAAAATTCCCTCAACTTCCTCCTCGGGTCGGGATAAAATGAAGGAATAGCAGGACGGGCAGTAGGACACCATTCTCCAATAACAGCTATCTCCTCAGGGAGAGGACAAATATCTCCTCGAGGAAACGCAAAACCATGACGTGTAGTATCTCAGAAAAACAAACAAGTGTCTAAGAAATAAGAATCAACCTTAAGACGCTGCAACGAAAATAGGTTAGAAATCTCCATCTGGTTAAGATGAACTTTCTCCTCATCCCTAAAGCTTCGGGACTATACCTGCAACAGCGCAGTCAAATTCTCGATACCCATGACAGAATCACTCGGTTTTCTCATAGAGGTTTTATGGAAAAAAAAGGAAAAGTCGAGTATGAAAAAAGGGAAAGGGTCGTATATAAACACGTAAACCCTACGATGCCTCGGAATCTGCACCGCAGTGCGAAAAAGCAGAGCCCAAAAGTCAGGGCGCCCGGGCCCTGGCGCCTGAATTCCAGGGCACGCGGTAGCCCGCGCCTGAGCTCTGGGCCGCCTCAGAGTACACGCCTGTGTGCGCAGGCCCAGTCCATGTTCTTACGCCTTTCTAAGCCCCAATATAGGAATCGAGTCATCCCGATCATTCTCCTTTTAAAATCCCAATTTTTAAAACATCAAAATTGTTTACTCCCTAACGGGTAACCGAGTCAGTGTCTCACCTAAATGCTGCATTCGAGATATAATGTGTCTGCATACAGGTACACCCCATACTTCAGGAGCAAGTTCAACTCCGTACGGAGCTATCATCGTCAAGCCAAGTATGATCCTCTACTTATGGCTGGCGAGCCCTTCACGCAAGTCTAACGGACTTTAAACGACCCGACTCGGAAGGCTGCCAAGTTGTAATCCTTGATTGACCTGGTGGCTACTCTGACTTTCGCCTTGTCCAAGCCTCGGTCAGAGTAGGGGCTCTTTAGACACCCGCATTTTGCCTGCTCGTGTCTATAGCTGATGGTAGGTGTTTGTCGTCTATCCTACTGATCAAAATAATAATCAACTAAGCTAGGTAGCTAGGGTAAGTCGAATCGATCCTCAGGGACGGGAGTTCCGAACTAAAGGGTGCTACGGTCCAAGACTAGGTTCAAGACAAAATAAAGTAATTGATTGTAGATGGTGACTATGCTAGGAATAACTATAAAACTAAGGCAAGGGAAACTAAGACGATAATGAAAAGAACGATTAACGATAAGATAAGAGAAGCTAGAGTTAGGTCGGGTTCAAGGGTGTCTAGGAGGCCAAGGAGGAGTAAGGGTGTCGGTGTAATCCACTAGCCTTGGTTACGCCCGGGCTCTCGCACTTAGACGGCCAAAGGGGTCTCTATACTACGCTCGCGCTAATAATGATGATATCCAACAAACCAACATGCAACAACATACAAGAGGAAACAAGGAAACATGAATTTCTCAATCACAAGTCTACTATGAATTCCATCAAACATGTTGTGTGCACAATGATAAGAGGCAAAGCAAATGACAACCAAACACCACCGATTCCACCCTAGTCACCCATTAAGCAACACCCAATCCCCCTACTAACCCTAACAAAGAAATCTACTCTTTCATGTTCAAGATAGTAAACCCAACAACCATAATGAAACAAGCATATACATGGACATTCATAATGGAATATTGAAGATTACTAAGCATAAACATAAATGAAAACTAAGTAGAAGAGATTAGGAAGAAGATGAATTATACCAATACCAAAGGATGAACAAAAGATTGAATCTTTGCATAAATAAATCCAAAGGAAGATCTCCAATGTTGTCAATAGAGTAGAACAACCCAAAAAGTCTTCAATATTACAAAGATGAAACAAGGATTAAACTGGAATTAAACAAAGATTAAGGAAGGATTAAGCTAATCTATACTAATCTAAGCTATTCTATTCTAAAGTAGAGGCAAGGAATTATCTAGGGTTTTTCTTAAAACAATACAAGAGAGGGTGTTTATAGGGTTGCATGAATAAGGGAGGCGAAGCGTCGAAGCGTGGGAGGAAGCACGGTCATCCCGGCCGTGATGAAGTAATCTCGGCCGTGATGGGTCCCGTCCCGGCCGTGATGGTGATGATCACAGCCATGACGGCCTCAATCTTCTTCCTTCCTCTCATCTCTTCTTAAGGGCTTACTACACGGTCATGTAGCCTCCCGGGATGATTCCTTCTTGCGTTTCCTCGGCTCTAAGGATGTCTTGTGACTCGGAATAGGCGCTTACGACATAGAAATCGACTCCAAAAGCCGCGTTCTTGCCATAGGAACCTCGAAACACAAGATAACTCAAGAGAAAACATTAGTAGCCCAAAAACCGCTTCTAAAAGCGATTAAACCAAGTAAAAACGAGTAAAGCAAGTAGGAAAGACGATATAAATCTAGCATATCAGTAGCAGTCTCCAACAAAACACCTGATGATGATCGGATGTTAACATGCATCAATATGCTCGAATACGGACTCGGAATCAATAGTATCTGATGTGGGCACTTAGCGGAGTACAAACCTCTCATAACCGACCTCAAATCCAGACTCAGTGGGTCGTTTCCAATAAAATAAAGCTACTTTGAGCCAAAACTACGACCGGGGGCAAAACTGCCTTTTGTCGATCGAGTCAAACCCGATCAAATTCGAAAACCGAAACTCAAAAGGGCCACAATAGCGTCCAAATACAAAATGTAACTAAGCCAAAACCGCATCCGTATTTACCTCAAATAAACAGATATTAATCTATATTTTGAGCAACTTTCGATACGCACGATTTCAACCGCTTGCAACCAGGCGCCCCAGAACTGAGCCGCCTCAACTAGGGCGCCCCAGTACTAAGTCACAAGCTTCCGGGCGCCCGAATCATGGGTCGGAGCATTTCGCAAACCTTATAAATACACCCTCGCTTCCAACGTATCAAGGGTCGCAAAAATCATTTCTCGAAACCTGCGAGCAGAATACCGAGAGCATTTCCTCCCCCATACACACCTTAACTCACCTATATATACTGAACCGCTCCCCGTGTCTACAAATTATAAGCTAATCGTACACCTATCAAAGATAACCGACTAAGGTCTAACTAAAATATAGCTGCGGAAGTCATGATCGAATCCATAGGGAGACAAATAATTCTACTTGCAACTTATTCTAAGTAACCATATCGTGGGTTTATAGTTGTGTAACTAAACTAAAGTAGTGAAGGAAAGAGGAATAAAAGAGAATAATAAAATAAGGCGACAAAGATGAATATAATAGAGGGAAAACTAGGATCGTTGGTTCACCATGAATTTCCTACGGTCACAGTCTAGGTCACAGATCTATCACAGATATTGGTCTAAGGGGTACTGAAAAGGTCTTTTCGGTCCGCTATTCATCCTAGAATGCTTCTAACAGCTTCCGATTTTATTAAGGCAAACTAATGTGTTGCAGCAGGTATAACCCTTACCAGGCTTCCGATCTTAGATTCGATTTTACCACTTCAATTAATCAATTACGTCGACTTAATCAATCAATCTCAATTAAATGCTACAATTAACAACTCAGACGCAATATCGTTGACGGATCTATAATCTAATTAGCAATCGTATTCAATTCATGGATCCCTTAAATCCTAGCAAGGGAAATTAGCTACTCATGGAGAAATTTACGACAAAAATAATAAAGATGATAATTAGATTAAGCATAACTAATAGATCTAAAGAGAAATAAGCATAGACGAATTAATAAGATTAAGAAAGAAAGAATTAAGAATAAAGGAATAAATTAAGCACAAAGAGAGAATTAGATTACCGAGTTTAAGGAAAAGTAGTAAGAGAGTTTAGAAATTTTATATCTAAAAGTTTGAGGGTAGAGAGAAATCTAAAGAGTAGTATAAAGAGAATTAAAAGTATAAAAGGAGAGATATAGAATTCTAGTCTAATACTTTCTTAAATACTAAGCTAAAACAAAAGCCCAAAAGTCTTATTAACACTAAACATCAAATTAGAAAAGTCTCGGTCTTCATCCAGTCTCAAGAATAGTCGGTCGACTATTTTGAATAGTCGGTCGACTATTTTGAATAGTCGGTCGACTATTTTGGATAGTCGGTCGACTATTTGTGACTTGTTTCCGTTCTTAGCATTGCGCGCTCAACTTCAAACGCTTGTCATTTCTTCGTTACTTTTTCAAATCGAGCTTTTAATATACCGTTGAAAATCTAAGAGAAAGATCTTTCTAACTCAACTAGAATCAGATCAATTGAAGTTGTAGAGCTCAAGATATTCACGTTTTTATTTGACCCATTTGAAAACGATCATTCTCCTTTCTTATTTCGCATAAGATTTCATCTTTAAGCATGATTTTTGGCTTGTTTATGCATCCACGGGTCCATTCCCTACATAAGATGCAACATGACCACAAAGTATCAAATTCGGGGGAAAATAGTAGTCAATGCTACTCGATATGCATAGAAATACGTGCGTAAAAGACGAAATAAACGTATATAAATCGCACACATCAACAATGATACTTCGCGAACCCGTATTTCGAAACATTGACATGTAGGTTGAGGGTGTTCAAACCCTACTTTCTAATCTTTTATACTTGTTTATTTATCGTATTACTAACATTACTAACTTTACATTTTCGCATCCAACATTTTATTTCTTGTTACTAACATTACTAACATTTTCGTTTCTGCATTCTAACTTTTACTTATCATTATATTAATACTGCGTATATTATTACAAAACTATTTTAAAAAATCGATTCGAGCAAACGTCCAATGACGCTAAATCGAACGTCGTAGGCCTTAAAGGCCAAACTATGACGCCAAAACGCAAAAGGCTTAATGTTTGTAACGACAAATCGAACTTTCCAATCAAATACATTCGATAATTAACGTTGCCCAAAGTACGTATAACCCCCAAATAGGCCGCACCGTAGGTGGCGCCCCATTATTGAGGCGCGCCACCCCAGGCGCCTGAGGGTCAGGGCGCCTTATGGCATGCGCCTGATCCTTCGGGTTATAACGCGATCGCAGTAATTCGTTATCGAGCGTATTCGATATCATTTTTGAAATATCGCTGTAAATGCCCGATGTCGATTCCGTAATCGAATGTCGCGCATAAAAGAGCTATCGATAATCGAAGTGGTACGAAACCCTATGACGTCAATTCGAGAGTCGTACGGTCTACGCGACCCGATAAGGACATCGCGATACGAAGGGCTCCGATATTCGTATCTAGTCAATATGGTCGATCTATCATAGATTGAGACGGTTAAGAACAAGTACCCCATTATGGCCGAAATGAGATATCGTAGACTTCCAATATAGTCCACAACGATGCACCTTTCGCTTAGGGAATAATACTTGCGACATTAGTCGACGCGCGTTAGTCTATCACACATCTCCTTTTCAAATCCACATTTCGTATTCATTTTTACTCTTTTACGACTTTGAGCGAACGTCTCACTACGTAAGTCTTATATCGACGACTCCTTAGTCGGACTCGGTATATGATGGATCGAGATGGTCATATTTAGTTAGGATAAGTCGGGACGAGATATCGAGGCTTCGGGATCAAGCTAGCATCATGCTTTGGTCCCGAACACCACCTGTCTAGACGCCCAGGGTCAGGCACTTGATCTTCAGGCCGCCTCGACTCAGGCGCCTGAACATCAGGCCACCTCCCCTCAGGCGCCTGAGTTCCAGGCCACACCTTTTTGTGCGTCCGAACCTCTGTCCTCTGGTCAATACGTAACACAATACGTAGCTGATTAGAGTCTGCCTTTGGTTTACGGTTTCAATTTACGAGTTCGTTTATAGTTTACGTTACCGTTTCTAATCCGATAATATTAGATCTTTGTTTGTTGTATTGTATAATATCCGAACTATACATACCAAAAGCCGTGTCGGGGTGGACCTATGTCATGTTCATAAACTCCTATAAATAAGAGCAGGGAATCAGAAGAATGAGGGTAATCTAGGAGGCTTTTGGTATGTATAGTAGGGTTTCATTTGTTTGGTGATGAAATGTGGGAGACCGAACAGGTGCTCTGCAATTTTCAAGGAAGAGAATGTCGATTCTTTATGTTTGAGCATTGAAGAGTGTGGCTAAATTAATTCGGTAAAATGCGAATGGCTGGTATTAAATTAGCAACTAATAAGCAATTAAGGCGAATTGAGGGACTATTGAAGAAAAATAAGGAGAAGTAGTAATTTTAGTGGCATGTATGGTGGAGTTTCATTTGTTTGAAAATGTTTTACTCCATGCTTTATTAGTCACCAGTCATCCCAACTTTATTTCATGTGTAAAAACAAATATTAATACTATCCATAATTATAAATCTTATTTTATGTGCAAAAAAAGTATGGAGTATGGAGTACTTCCTCCGCTTCACTAAAATCTTTCACATTTCCTCTTTAGTAAACTTCACTCAGATGTTTCACTTTCCTTTTTAATAAATGCTTTGTGGTTCAGTGACTCCACTTTCTTTTCTCTATCTTCATTTTCATCCACATATATCCCTTTTCTTAATTTCTTCCCACAATCAATTGTGGAACGAGGGAGGGAGTATAATATAAGGGAGGATGGATCATAAAGGTTTTTTTTTTTGGGTACATAGGGCGAGCTAGGGTTTTGACATGGTTTAATAGCTGAACGCGCCAAAGACCATACATCTCCATACGTCTCTGCTGCGCTAAAGGCTAATGCATCCTAGCTCAACTAGAACCCCAGCTTTTATCAATGGCGTCTCACCCCACCCTCAATGAAACTCAACTCCGCTTTGATGATGACGACGATGACGACCTCGACATTGATGAACATCATTCAGGTTGGGATGACTGGAACGCTGATGAATCTGAACTAAGCGCTGACGACAATGATTCTCGCTTCAAGTGTTTGTTCTGTGATTTGAACTTGTCATCTTTTGATTCATTTCTCCACCATTCTTGCTCCACTCACTCCTTTGATTTTACCCTTTTGAAGAAGACCTTAGCTTTGGATTTCTATGGGTGTTTCAAGCTCCTCAATTACATTCGAGCTATGGTATCCTTTTTCTCTTCTTTTCCCCTTTTCTTTTGTGGGTAATTTAGTTAAATGGTTGTTATTTAGGAATATAGTTCATTGTTGCGGTGATGGGTCGTCTACGAGTTTATGAATTAGGTTCCGTTCAACTGAAAATCCCCATTCTGCGAATGTGCGAGACGCTGCTTGGTAGTTGATGATAGTGTCTTTTGCAATCAAATTGGTGAATTGGTTTTTGATTTAACGTTACTGTAAGACAGGGTTTCATTAGTTGCTTGTGGATTTGGTGAGTGGATTTCCCCAACCAATGAACTGTAACGTTGCCTGTTTGCTAGGATTGAAGTCCTGTGTTTCTATGTATCATGCTTTTTGTTGGGTGTCACTTTTCTCTTCTTATAGGTCTAATGTGGGTATCTGCGACAATAATGCTTACAGGTAGCACAGAACACTTGTTGGAGTTGTAGCCAGCGCTGCAAATCTAATCAAGAGTTACTGAATCATTTGCATGAAACAAGCATTTCGGAGGGACTGAAGTTGTTGTGGGATAATGACAGTTACTTACAACCATACATGGATGGGGATTCTTTGTTGTATAGTTTTGATCAAGATGAAGATCTTGAAGAAGATGAGTGCATGCCATCTGTTAATGAGGAGGAATTTGTGAATTTGTTTGGAGATGTGCGTATGACAGGCCTTGATGATGAAATGGTGGTAGACTCAGGGGGCCATCCCGCTTCTGTTTCAGGGCAAGAACTAGCTTCTAATTCAAAGACTAGTTCACGTGTTCCTTGCTCCCCTGCAGAAGCAATGTCCAATGGTGTCGGTGAGCATTTTGGCTTGTCAGATGAAAAGCATAAAAAAAATTCTATTAGGGCTTCTCTTGCGAATGTTGCAGCATCAGAGATCAAGAAAGTTGACGAAGGCTATTTCGGATCATATAGCTCCTTTGGCATTCATCGAGAAATGTTAAGTGACAAGGTCATTCTACCAACAAAATTAGTCCAGCAAACTATTTTCAAAATTTTCCATACTTAAAAATCCTGTAATAATCTGATGTTATAATTTTCACTTGTATCTTCTGTTCATAATATTACTGTTATTGACGACTTTTTTTTATTTTATTTTAAAAATGTAGGTTAGGACAGATGCTTATCAGCAAGCTATCATGAAAAATCCATCTCTTATGAAAGGTGCTGCAGTGTTAGATATTGGCTGTGGAACTGGTATACTTAGGTGAGACTTCTCTTCATGTTAACGTACTGAGACATTCATTTATGTGTGTATGTTTGTCTTCAGTTCAATTTTGTTGTCTGTGGTTCCTCGAAGCTTAGGTGACTGTATTTTATTTTGTGCCTGTTATTGTTGGTTCCCTGTTTGAACTGGCTCAAATTCTTTTACAAGTAGTGGAATCAATGTCTTAAAAACTTGTAGATGTTACTCGTACTAGTTTGCATGGACTTTCACAATCCCCATGTCAATTCGATCTGGAACTACTGATGATAAATGTCTGAATAAAACAACGGGTTATTTAACATGAATAATCCCAACTTTGGGTGGTCTTCCATAAATAAAACAACTTTAGTTAATCTGGGTATAAACCCATGTATGAGACACATCAGACACGAATGGATTCGGGTTACCTACTAAGCCGGTACACTATTCTACTAACTTCACATTAAATTCCACCCTCTTCAACTTTTAACTTCAATAATTTCGAATTCTAATTTACTCTACATCATCTTCTTCACTTCTATCTTCTTCTTCACTTCTTCCTCCATTGATCTTCCTCGAAGGTAATCTTTGGTCGTAGATTTTGTTTGTGTATCAAGTATAAAGCTTCGTCCATCCTTATAATTAGCATTAATATTGACGAAAATCCATTTTTAGGGGTTATTGTTGCACAAAATTAGGTTTAGGGAGAGAATTTGGGATTAGGAGAAGAATCGACATTGATGTGGAATGAAGAAGATGGAGTTGTATTAATTAATGTCTATGTGACCCACAGAAACCTATTGGAACTGGTCATTAATGAGGCAATCCCATTTCTGTTTAACGTGTCTCGTAGATCGATTTATTCACAAATTAATTAAAGTTGTTTTTATTTATGGAATACCAGTCAAAGTTGAGATTATTCTTGTTAAATAACCCTAAAACGTATCTATATTTTATAGATCTGATTTGTTTTTTTATGATCTTTGTAGAACTTAAACAAAACTTTTTGTTGTCTCTTGTAGTCTTGGGTGTCTTTGATTGTCTTTTCTAAGATAATTTCTGCATCAGCTTTATCTCCCAAAAATCTAAATTTGATAGAGGAAACAACCATATTCTGAACATGTCGGTTTTTTTTGAAGATGCTTTTCTAAGTTGTAGGTGCACTTGTATGTGTATGTGTGTGTGGCATGCGTACACATGATAAGTTAAACTGAGAAATTTAAATTTTATTTTGTTCGAAAATATGCTCTAATACTTCTGTGGCAGACCAAACGAGAAATGATTAGCGTGTGTATCAACTTAAAATAAGAAATTCATTACACTGATGTTGGATCTGGGACGGCAGGTGTAACCCTAAAAGGAACTTAAAGCACTCTAATTTGCTACTCTCTCCGAGTTCCTATGATGTTCCCTATTTTCTTTTTGAGTTGAGTTTGAGGATGTTCCATATTTCCTTTCTAGGCTATTAATATGTAGTTCACATTTATCCTTCCATTTCTCTCTCTTCCTCCTTTTTTGAGTCACCCATTTTTCCTTCCTTATTTTCCCCCAAAAGCAAAGGGGAACAACATAGGAACTCGGAGGTAGTATTACCATATTTTGTCTTCTACTCCTTTTGTTGTAGGACACTCCCCCTCCGCCCTTTTTTTCATACTAGTCATGTTTACATATTAGTCCTCTTTGAAACCCACAAAAGGGGTGTTGTACTATTCTATAAAAATTTATTTTTAAGAATAGAAGTTCATTCAAAATCACTCCACGCGTTGTGTACTTGTGTGCATGTGCCTATTTTTTATGCCTCGTGGTTAGCTTCAACATTTGCTCATTTCAAATATTTAGTGCTCAAACAATGATACAAACCGGAAACACAATATGAACCTGACACGAACTTAATGTGTTTGGGCTAATGATCCAGTTTTGTAAGTGGGTCGACACAAACACAACACCAGATTTGATTGCGTAGAGTTTGAGCTGGGATCTCAAACACAACCTGACACCAATAACCCAGTTTTATAAGAAAACAAAACTTGAACCAGATACAAAATCAACGGGTTATGGTCTTGATGAATCCATTTGTGTATTGGGTCAACATGAGCATGACACGAGATTCATTTTGGTTGGTTTTGGGTTGAAGAATTTGTGACCCATTTACTTATGACACAAACGTGAATTCAACACGACCGGATTTGTTTGTCTGGTCTACAAATACTAAGGGTTTTAAGTTCCTGTGATATACCTAACTATCATAGACTGCCCTTTCTCCTTTGTAATGGAGAGGAAGGATTTGACTGCGAAATCTAAGACACTTGTGTTACGTACTTGTTCGAAATTCGTGCTTACTCTCTCTCTCTCTCTCTCTCAGCTTGTTTGCAGCCAAGGCGGGGGCATCAAGGGTTATTGCAGTTGATGCAAGTGAGAAGATGGCTGCTGTAACAACTAAGGTATAGTTACGAATATTTCAAGTTTCACAAATCTCATCTTTGATTTTGCGTTTCGCTGTTGAGTTCACATAACTGTTTCTAACTATGTTGAGTGGATTAATTAGATTGCAAAAGACAATCAGTGCTTACGCAGTGAGAATAGTAACCCTAGTAATGAGCAATGTACTGGTGTGATTGAAGTTGTCCATGGTATGATTGAGGATCTTGACAAGTCCATCTCAGTTGAACCTCACAGCATTGATGTGTTGGTGAGTGAATGGATGGGTTACTGTTTGCTTTATGAAACAATGCTCAGCTCCGTTCTCTATGCACGAGATAGATGGCTGAAGCCTGGAGGTGCCATTTTGCCAGATACTGCAACAATGGTGAGCTACTGCTGTATCTCTATTGTTGATTTATACTGTATATGTTATTCTCACCATTCATAACACATATTTCTTCATTAAATTACTTTTTTTGTTGATTAAAGATCAAACCTCCTCGCAAAGCAAAAGCGTCATAAAAATTAACAAAGGGGATATTTTCATTTAGTGAGTTGAGTTAATATTTTGGAAATAGAGACTTTCATATGAGCGGCATTGGTATCGATCCAATGATTTTTCTATTGTACTGTAATTCTGATTTAGTATCAAATTGTAATTAAAGAGGAACCTTGAGGGTATATCAGTTAATTTACATATTTTTCCCTTGTTATCAACTTGTAAGAAAATGATAATAACTAATAAGTACTCTTATTAAGTTTCGAAGTTTTTTTTTTGTTTTTGTTTTTTTTAAGGTAATAATTGTTAAAAGTGTTATATACCGTATTTTTTGTGGGTTTTTCTACGTGGTAACCTTGTATTTTTGGACATTGTACGTGGTCACCTTGGTTTATCAAGTGACAACTTACCCAACATCATGATTGAATACGGAGCATTATTTTCATTTTTTTGTGTTCACCACTTTTATCTTCTTTTAAATGGTCGCATTCTTTTGTTTGTCTAAATGAAGATTGTGTTTCTATTTATGTGTACAGCCTTATGTTCTTTGTCAATGTTCAGTTTGTTGCAGGTTTTGGAAGAGGTTGTACCAGTCTTCCCTTTTGGGAAAATGTTTATGGTTTCAATATGTCTTCTGTTGGGGAGGAACTCGTAAAACATGCTGCTGAGTTTCCCATTGTTGATGTTGTTGACAGCAAGGATATAGTCACAGAAACCGCTCTGCTTAAGGTGTTCACATCTTCTCTATTCCAACTTGATTTCTAGGTGTAAATTATTGTGCTGTTTTAAATTTATTTTTTTGGTTCTACTAAACTAAAGGTTTCCTGATCTCACTATTCTTTGCCTCAGAACTTTGATTTGGCAACAATGAAAGCAGAGATGATGGATTTTACTTCCTGCGTTGAATTGAAATTAAAGTCAGATAATATTGAGAAATCGAGCTGGTGCTATGGGGTTGTCGTATGGTTCGATACTGGTTTTACAAGCAGGTTCTGCAAAGAAGTCCCGGCAAACTTGTCCACATCTCCTTATATACCAAAAACACATTGGTCTCAGACCATTCTGACTTTTAGGGAACCTATTCTATTATCCTTGGAAATATCAAATGTTGAAAGCTCTGCTTTGGTCGGAACTGATTCCTGCCCGGCCTCAAAGATCCAATTACGCATCAGTATCGTACGGGCACCCGAGCACCGAGCCATTGACATATCCCTAGAGACCTTTGGAGTGAGACATGATGGAGGAAGACAAGCGTGGCCTGTGCAGATCTTTAACCTCTTATGAGCGATGTGTTTAGACCGGACAACTGGCAATTCAGTTCGCATATGAGTTGGTCAATTTTAGGTATATCATGTACTTCTCAGTTCTTACCAATGAGGTCGAGATTTCGAGTCCGTTCAAGTTTAAGGTGATTACAAGTTGAACCATATGGCGTGGCTGCCATGTTTATTATCTTTTGTTCTTGAGATATTTTTTTGGTCCTTGAGGAACAAAACCACCCCATTAAAAGATACTCCCTCCTAGTTTTTATGATCTTTCCTTTTATTAAAATTTAGAAAGGGGAAGATGTTAGAAATGGGGAGTAAGATATGTACTCCCTCAGGTCATAATTTATTGCCCCATTTCATGATTATATGTGAGGTGTATTTTAATGAAATGGGGCAATAAATTGTGACCGGAGGAAGTATCAAGTAAAGCATAAGTCTTCTTTAAGAGATGGCAGATCGATATGATAAAATATAGAAATACAACTAAAGGAGATAAAGATAACATTAACTTGAATCCACAACGTGTTGGACTACAGTAGGATGGTCACGAGGTTCCATAATCACTTCATATTGTTGTGACGAGAAGAAGAATATATAGAAGATTAGATGAACGATGACGAAGTATGGATGGTCTTTGAAAACTATTTTGGCTCGATTGAGGTGGCGATTAGCAAATGTTGGTAGTTCCCCAAGGTTTGACACTGCTGTGTCGAGACTTACCCATTTGAGGCTCGGAGCTTTGGAACGACAGAAAAATGTTACCCTAAAATGAGAAGGTTGCTATTTATAGCGAATCGAGAGCAAGAAAGGAACGGAAGAACTGCCTCCTTAATTGCAACAGTCAAAGCCGAAAGTGAGGAGTAAAATCCTGAATCACGGATCCAGGCCCGGCTCGGACACGTGCGTGCATATGCAAGCCGAATTAAGCACCTCACAGGCCCATATAAAATGACCCCCTTGATCCCTTAGTGATAACCATAGGGAGAGTAGTGTATATAAACAAGAAAATGTACCACTCTCTCACCAATGTGAATGTGAGACAATAAGAAAAAGAGACTTGACCACTATTTTCCAACAATCCCCCACTAGGGGCTATAAAAACAGAGAAAGAAATTCCTGGGTAAAGGAAGGGTGGACACTTAGGTATTAATGTCTTTCGATTTGAATTGACACTTTAGTGAGGTGAGAAAACAACTTACTTACAACGAGTGGATATCTTCGATTTAAATTCCTAACTGAGCTCTAGTTGCCCCCCCCCCCCAACACATATCATACCATCAAATTATGGTCGTTCCGCAATTTCAACGTGCAACGCGCTCTTTGGAGCAGTTTACCTTGGTACTTATAAGTGTGTTCACAGGACTTCTCATAGTCTTGATTGTCAAGTGCTTCTCAATAGCACTTCTCACGCGAGCCATTAAGCCATTAAGGACATAAGTCCAACCGAGTGTACAATTCATCAAGTGCGTCTCAAAAGCACCACCGTTAAGGCTATGAACCATACAACACCATAGGAATGGAGACTTTGGACATAGTCAAGTATCACTCCTTAACTTGACTTAAGGACTTAAGTCTCATTCCCCTCGACGTGTCAACGACTAGTCTCCTAGTCAACCCCTTAGTAAGGGGATCAACAAGATTGCTTTCGGACTTCACATAGTCCACAACTATCACTCCATTTTCAAGGAGTTGTCTGACTGCAGCGTGTCTGATTCGCATATGTCTCTTTTTCGCATTATAGACACTATTCTTAGCAACACCTATGGCTGCTTGCGAATCGCATTGTAGGGAGATCGGTGTCTACCGACCTCCCCACATTGGCACATCGGCTAGTAAGTTTTTCAACCAATTATCCTACTGTCATGCCACCTCAAGAGCTATAAACTCTAACTCCATGGTAGAGCATGCCATACAAGTCTTTTTTGAAGACTTCCACGACTAGTAGAACATAAACCCAATTCGCATCACTATATCCTTCCAATATAGCCGGAAATTTATTATAATATGGACACAGATCAACTGTTCCCTTTTAGGTATTATAGTAAACGATGAACTGCAGTCCAATGTTCATTACTAGGGCTGTGAGGGTAACGACTTAGTCTACTAACATCATAACCAATATCTTGTCGTGTATAGTTCATAAGAAACATCACACTACCTATAATTTTAGCATACTCTTCTTGGGAAACACTCTTTCCCAAGTTTTTACATAGAGGTGCACTATCGTCGTAGGGTGTTCTGGCAGGCACGACATCAAGGCAAACAAATTTTTTCAACACTTTTTCCACATAATGAGATTGACTCAAAGAGATTCCAGTAGAGTTTCGGTAATCTTAACTCCTATGATAACATCAGCTTCCCCCAGGTCCTTCATCTCAAATTGTGATGACAAAAAATCTTTGGTTTTAATTACTACATCCAAATTATTACAAAAAATCATAATATCATCAACATATAAACATATGATCACATAGTCAGATTCAATTATCTTGGAATACACATGAATCAGAGTTGTTAACCATATAGCCATTTGTTACCAAAGTGTTGTTAAATTTCTCATACCACTGTTTTGGTGTTTGTTTCAAACCATATAGTGATTTATTCATTTCACACTCTTTATTCTCTTGACCCTTAACCACAAATCCCCCAGGTTGCGACATACTCTTCCCTTAGTTCACCATTCAAAAAAGCCGTTTTAACATCCATCTGATGTATAACGAGATTATGAATAGCATCTAACGCGATCAAAATTCCTATAGTCGAGGTTTTAGTCACGGAAAGAATAAGTATCAAAATAATCAATATCTTTCTTTTGTGTAAAGTCTCTAACCACAAGTCTAGCTTTGAACCTTTCTATTAAACCGTCATGCCTCATCTTCTCTTTAAAGACTCATTTACTACTTATGGGTATACTACCTTTGGGTAAATCAGTTAACACTCAAGTCTGATTAGACATAATAGAATCAAGTTCAGATTTAATAACATCATTCCAAAAATTAGCATCAATGTATTTCATTGCCTCACTAAACGTTTTTGGATAGTCTTCGATTAAAAAAGCAGAAACAAACTCTTGAAATTGTTGTGACGAGAAGAAGAATAAACAGTAGATTAGATGTAACCGATTCGCAATGACGAGGTATGGATGATCTCTACATTGAAAACTATTTCGGCTTGACTGAGGTGGCGATCAGCAAATGCCGGTAGTTCCCTAAGGTTTGACACTTCAGGCTCGGGCACGCGTGCGCCTGTGTGAGCTGAATTAAGCACCTCGCATGCCCCTATAAAATGACCCCGTTAATCCACTAGTAATAACCATAGTGAGAGTAATGTATATAAACAAGAAAATGTACAACTATCTCATCAATGTGGGACAATAAGAAAAAGAGACTTAGCCCCTATTTTCCAACACATATCTTTCAAGTCGGAAAGCTCCAAAAGACCGTTTAATCATCCGAGGCTCGAGCCGATGAGTGACAACATTATGCATATACGGAGTATGATCATTATATGTATTGATACACTGTGAGTCCGTGACAGAAAATGTCTACTTAAGAATAAATTGGTTTTTCAACTGTGAATAAGCACGAAATCTTTTAAAATTTATTTTGTTTAATATTTTAAGTCTTCGAATAAATTTTAACAATTTGAGTTAAGCGTAAACGTTGGAAAGCTATTTCATTTCATGAGTCATGACACTTATAATGGATTTGAATATCTATCAAATACTAAAGGATAAAATTATGCATTTTATATATTATATAATTTTTGCAATAATAAGGATTTTTTTTCAAAATAATGCTCTTAAATAAACTTATTATCGTTTCGGGTCGGATTGAAAACTAATTAACGAAATGGTGCTGTAGTAGGTTCGGGTTGAGCTTCGTTTCTAGGCGGAGTGAACCCGCCAATCCCAATGGCGTGTCTTCCCAATTAATCAGACGACCAAAAAAAATACTCCTTAACCCGCCATTGGCAAAGGCGGGTTTGTCTTCAAAATCCCGCCATTGGCAATGGCGGGTTCAGATGTCGTAGCTTCTGCCCCCTAGACAAAAATTGTACGGCAGATGGCTGGTAATATCCGATACTGGGAATGGCGGTTTACTGAAGATAAACCCGCCACTCCCAATGGCGGGTTAGCGTGTTAATTTTTTTTTTGCTTTGCTTTTTTGTTTTTGGCCTTTACATTCATTCATCACACACTACTCACTCATACTCACTAGTCATTCATTCGGGTTGTAGTTGTATAATGGATGCTGAATTAAGTTATGATGAGTTCGTTGATAACCAAAAAAAAAATCCACACATGAAATGAAACCCGAAGATCGAAATAACATAAGTTTAACAATTTGAAAAGTTTAACCAAACCGAAAATTAAAGACCGGTATCTTGGATAATTTGATGGCACGAGGGGTGAATTTTAATTTAATACAAATAACATTAAGTTCAACCTAAGAAATAAAACTAAACACAAACAGTCTATTTTTTCTTCCTCCTGAATTTGTTCAACAAGCACTTTCCCCTTGAAGGTTGAGGAGTGTCTCGCTCATGCACAGGTGACATTGACGTTGTGCGACGAGGATTTCGGCGTAGTTTCCTCAATGTGATGTTTTCATCTGGATCAATTGAATTAACGCTGTGACGACCTCGGCTTGAGCTTCCTTCACTTGCTTGTTCGTTACGTTGGAGAGGTTGGAGGAGATAGTTATATCCCGTATTTTGAAGGGATTGGGAGGAGTAGTCTCTAATATTTGTCATCGTTGAACGGTAGTTGTCAGGTATCTCGGGAGGCATGTCTTGTATCACCTTGTCGCACGTTGCATGGAGATTAGCAAATCCATGTGCCTGAATAATAAATATATTAGTTCAATCGAAGTCGAGTATGATAGTAAATGATTATGTAATATGAAAAAAAAACTTACAAAATATTGGGAAACTCCAGTTGACGATTGATGGGCTACTTGTTGACTGAAAGGACTGATGAAGAGACGAGTGAGTCGTCGATACCAAACCATGTACGGGTCATAGTACGATAACGTAGTCTCATCGACTGACACACAAGCACATCGGAGTTGGTACTTCATCCTCCATATTGTCACGTAGGGGCTATGCTTATCCAAGCAATATGTAGAATGACCACCCGTCTTCCTTGACTTGTGTAACTTCAATTCCGTATCGGGTACTCTCAGAATCTCTTGCTTGCACCCAAATTGGCGCATCACCCTATTAGGGTAATGCCACTTAACAATGTTATAGCAAATTAATGGAGCTACAACAAGCCAATCAACAGAGTCAGCTGTGCAATCTTCGGGCATGAATGAAAGAATTTGTGGGGTATAAGGTTGCCATGTGAATTGATCATCATTCATAGTATCCAAGGCATTCCCGTACCTCGTTAGTGTTGTCATCCTTTCCGACCTTTTTCGGTTCACACTCATCCACTTACGACCTAAAGAATCAACCCGTAGTTCATGCTGTGAACCTAATGGGTATGCCCCATGGTGAGTTGGAGCATCACGAGGACCTATTATGTGTGGTCTCCATATCGATAACCGTTCCCATGCCCATAATTGTAACAATACTAGTGGTCCTGATATGCCTCGAGCCCTGATGGAGCTAGCTTTGCACAAATTCCGATATAACGTGGCTAGTACGGCACTCCCCCAAGAGTAGTCATCCACTTTTGACAAGTCACCTAACAATGGCAAATAAATCACAGAGATGTCATTGCCGCTCTTGTCTGAAAACATAACGGCTCCGATCAAGATTAGCAAATAGGCTCTCACATAGCAGTGAAGAGTTAGTGGGCGTGCATCACCTGGTAAGTCTCTGAAATTGTCCGTCAACCACTTAATCTTCAAAGATGACCCTTCGATGTCATTGGGACCCAGAGTTTTGCCTAATACATTGCTAATTTTCTCAACCCAATTATAATTGCTAGCACCATCTCCCCCCTAATTTTCAAACCGAGCAGGACCTGAACATCTTGCAAGGCCACAATAACCTCCCCAACAGTCAAATGGAAAGTGTGTGTCTCTTGCCTCCAACGCTCTACCAAAGCATTTATTAAATCAACATTCAATTTCATACCTACTAATCTATGAATATAATAAAACTGTGTTTGCCTAATGCAATCCACTACATGATCATCTATCTTAAACCCCTCGTGCCATTGCAAATGCGCCCTACATCTGAGAGGGCCCAGTTCCATCCCCTCTCATATAGCCGTGCTCCTGTGATTCTCTTAAAGTTTGAGAAGTGTTGGACTCATTGGCCCTGGATGTAGATGGTGCTCAATTATCCCTGCGTTATGTAAAAGAAAAAACTAATTAAATATTCACGGTTTAAGAAATCATAATCCCTGCGTTTAAGAAGGATTATGTAAGAGAAAAAGGGTTATTAGACTTATTGGCCCTGGATGTAGATGGTGCTCAATTATCCCTGCGTTATGTAAAAGAAAAAACTAAAAATATTCACGGTTTAAGAAATCATAATTGTAAATTTTATTTTCACAACGTACACATATATGAAACAAAAGAAAAGGCGATTAAAAAAAATTAAATTTACCCTTGGGTGTTGTCCAATCTCAGGGGATATGTTTTCTTATTGTGACCTTTGCCACGACATAAGCTACAAGCCTTTGTTGACCTACTCGTCTTATCCATTTCATTTCTAAACTGTTTTGAAACCGGTCTTCCTCTTCCCCTTTTATTCGTTTCGTCAAATACTATTTTCACTCCATTATAAAGGTCTCCAATAAGTTTCATCCTTCAATGGCCGAAATCTGGGAGCATATGACGCTTCATGTTCCACCGTGGTATAGTAATTGTCAACGAACTGACTAGCATTTAACCCCATAGATGAACATATCGCTTAAACATGAGAACATGGGTACTTATATGTTTGCATTTTGTTACAAGTGCATGTTCGATTCCTGATAGCCACTGTATGTAAATTGTTCCCATGACTTGCATTTCTTTTGCCTTTTCCTGTACTCACTTGGTATATCCCTTCTTCCCGATCAAATGACACAACTGAATGGTGGACGACTTTTTCACTAATTTCATCCAATTCTTTGGTGATTTTCTCACTATAAAGATGTCCTTCCAATAAACGTGATTTAGCCCATTAACGTCGATCAACAAAATAGGTATTAACCCTATAGAATACACACTTCACAAGGGCTGTTATTGGTAGAAACCATGCTCCCTTAAAGAGATTATTAAAAGACTCCGCCAAACTTGTGGTCAAAATACCGTACCTATGACCACCATCATGACAAATGGACCACTTCTCGACACCGATTTCATTGACATAATGCCTAATTTTCCTATTCAATTGAGCAAGCCGAATATAACCTATGTCAAAATTTTTAACTTGTAGTTGCATTGCCGTTGACCCAAAGAGATTCTTCACTTGAATATTCTTACATCTTTTATGGACATTAGATGCTAAATGACGAATGCAAAGCCTATGATAGGCATAAGGTTCCTCCCATTGACTACCAACTTCGTTCATAACACCCATTATACCCGAATGTCTATTGGAGATGACACATAATCCGTCTCGTTTGGTGACAATGGTCCTAATACAAGACATAAACCAAGGCCAACTCTCTGTATTTTCTGACTCAACAATCGCAAAGGCAAGTGGAAATATTTGGTTGTTCGCATCAACTCCCATAGCGGTCAACACCACTCCTTTGAACTTACCATACAAGTGAGTTCCATCAACGATGATAATAGGGCAACAATGTTCAAACCCATCAGTACTTGGTTTGAAGGCCCAAAAAACTCGTTGAAATATGCGAACATTCGGGGTATTCATGGGTCTAGTCGACCACTGAACAATTGTGCCGGGATTAGATTCTTTTAAACCTTCCAAAAAACAAGGAAGCATCTCGTAGGATTCTTCCCAACCCTAAAAAAATGTCACTAATCGCTCTTTGTTTTGCATTCCAAGCTTTCATCTTAGTTATTGTGTACCCAAATTTGTCTCTCATGTACTCCACAATAACGGACACCTTAATATCCCAATCGGCCTCAATAAGGTTTCGAATCGCATGGCTAATGAACCCTCATTTCAAATTCATATGGTCTCTAGGAACTGTGTTACCAACACAAGAAGTTTCATGAGACCATTGTACGTGACAATGGTAAATGATTGTGAATGAAAAACTTTTTGTGTGGCCCTTAGCCTCCATTTACAAGGGGAAGGTGATCGCCCACATTTGAAGGTTACAGTGTGAGGCTTAGACTCTGCAACTTTGAAAAATTGATTTCGTTGCACACTATATAATGTCACTTCATCTATCACCGACATTTTGTTTGAAAACACTTGACCTTTAGCAAACTCATTCCCTTGCTCATAACGAACTAAAGACTCCCATGTTTTCCAATCATTCAACTCATCCCCTTCGAGTTTTCCAACATTGTTATACTCTACAATTGGTGCACTAGCACCAACATCATCAACATTGTCATCTCCTTCATCAACATTAAGTGTTTCATACTCCTCATCAACCTCATTGCCGTCTATATTACCATCAAATACACCGATGTTTATATCATTACTAGTAAGGGATACGTATTGACTAACGTCATCTAACGCCAAAGGAAGCCTAGGCGTCGGCACATTTGGTGTGGGCACAACAAAGAAAGTAGTGGACAACTCAACAAATATGTCCATGGATGGAGAATTTAAATGACGAACACTTGCCTATAACGCTCTTAATGGAACATCATTGTTAAGGGGTACAACTTTAAAACATCCTGAACTGGGATATTTCATTTTAACAATCAATTGAGCACTCATCCTTTCAACATCAATCCCCTTATATATCTGTTGTGTGCCAAATTTGGACCATTTTTCCTCCCATATAGACCCGTTTTTCCTCCGTTTTGCGAGACTTGAGTGCGATTATCGCCATATTTTGCGTGATTCTCGCATTAGTGTCTGATAAGTGTGATTTGTAGTGCCTATTTTGTAGTGTTTTGGTCCCATTTTCCTTGTAGAATCGCTCCTTGGGAGCGGTTTAGGGGCTTCTTATGCTTCCTTTAGTTCGTTTCAGGTTCCCGAGACCGATTTGGAAGAGTTGGAGCGATTCCGACTCGATACATACACATTTTGGAGCCAACGGAGTAAAGGAACGATCACTCGATGCCTTGGAGTCGACCCCGAGACCTTGGGACCCAATCCCGAGCCTCCGAGACCCGATCCCGAGTCCCGAGAATCGATGGGAAGCCCATGAGAATCAAGGAGGGACCAAAAAGTTCTTATTGGAGGCCTACAAGACCCATCTCGGTCGGGAAGGCCTCATCCCGTCCGGGATGGGGTGCACAAAAGGAACTGCTGCTGTCTTGGGACCATCCCGACCGGGATGAGTTCATCCCGATCGGGACCACCTCATCCCGATCGGGACCAACTCATCCCGACCGGGATGACCCACTGGCAGCCCGCATTTGATTCTTTTCTTCTCCTTCACTCTTGTAACCCTATATATACCCTTCCTCTTGTAATCTTAGGTGATGGACTTCATATTAGACTAAACCCTAGATAGTTTTAGCATAGATTAGCATAGATTAGTGTAGATTAGTCTTTTGATTATCGTTAATCCTAGATTAGTGCTTGTAATTTGGGAATTCTTCAAGATCTCCATTGAAGCTTGACAACCTTGGATGTTTGTTTTGGGTTCTTCCATTTATGCAAGTTTCATTCTTCCTTTCATCTCTAGTTTGGTATAATCTTCTTTTCTCTTCTCTTAATCTTTGTTTTATCATTAAAGTTTGATTCTTTGTTCTTGTTATTTTTCATTGTTCATTGTTTGACTAGTTTCATTATGTTAGTTTTGTTGTTTGCTTTGATTTCTCTTGTTAGTGTTAGTTTTAGTTTAGATATGTTAGAGTAGATCTTTGCTAGGGTTAGTAAGGTGATTTGGGTGTTAATGGATGATTAAGGGATTGTTGGAGATGTTGGTGGAAGGTTTGGGTTTCCCCTTGGTTTGATGCATATCACATGTTTGTTGAAATGCTTGAATGACTAGTACGTGCATATGCTTGTTTTTCTTGCTTTTCTCTTGTGGGCGATAGTTTTTTTGTGGGTTTGGTTCCCTCATTAAGTTGCGAGAGCCCGGTGAGGACGACCCCTAGGTCGGTCTAAGTTGCGAGAGCCCGGATGCGACCTAGGCCCCGATATCACGCTAGTAACCCCGTTTGTCATGTGTGTCGCCGAGATGGGTTTTAGGTAAAACCTCTAGGTGGGTCTACGTAGCGAGAGCCCGGACCATACCTAGATTACCCTACTACCTCCTTCACTCTAGTTCTCCCTCGACCATTCCGTTACCCCTTTGACCCCGACCTAATCCTAGCCCGTTTTCCTTGTTTGTTCTTCTCTTCCTTTTTCTTGCTTTAGACCTAGCTTAGCCTTAGCCTCCTCCCCTTAGATTAGCCCGTCTCGAACCTAGTCCTAGACCCGAGCATACCTTAGTCCATCCTATCGTCCCTGTGGATTCGACCCGACTTACCCTAGCTACCCTAGTTAGGTTTTGCCGGTTTTATTTGACGGTTGGGATTCCACGATAAATCCTTCCCATCAAATTGGTGCCGTTGCCGGGGACGGCGTAGTTTAGACTTTTTTTTGCTTAGTTTTGGACTTTGTTCTTGATTTTTGTGTTCTCTTCTCCTTGTGTATCTCCGTTTCTCTTCTTGTGTGTTACTCTCCCTTCCTAGTGCCTCAAAAGCACTAGGATACTAACGTTTGCTCAAGTGCTTCTAGCTCATCCTAGGTACCAAAGCGACGTTATGGACATGGCTCGTCCAAGCTACCATCAATCATCACGGGACAACTTTGGGGCAAATGGCCAAGTCCCGAAATCTCACCAACCATATCAACCTCATCAACAATGTCACGAACGCCCTCCATATGGTTACCAAGAAGGTTGTCAAGGATCATTCCAACATCCTAACAACTACCAAACACCCTCACATAACCCACAACCAAAAATCCCCGACTTTGAGAATTGTCAAATGTTGGTCCAAATGCAAAAAAGTCAACAAGAGGCGATAATGATATTGCATAAGGGTCAACATGAGATGATGAATTTAATGCAAAAGAGTCAACAAATGATGATAACTTACATACAAGGGGTTGAAAAGGAGCTCAAGGCCTAAATAGGGGTGCAAGATGCTCGCATCAATGCACTCATGGCTCATATCACGATGTCGGCCACTCGAGCTCCGCAACATGTTGAGGAAGGTTCATTTGGGCAAGAAGGTCGGGTGTCTCCACAAGAAAGTCAACCCGATTGTGAAGCTACAAATGAAGAAGAGGGGGTCGATCAAGAGACCATTGTTGAGTGTTGCTTGGGCGGTGAAGATAGGGGAAGAGTAGAGGAAGTTGAAGCTTCAAGGGTCGACAATGAGGAGGGAGTTGAACATGATTATCAAGATAACTCTTGGGGAGCCAATGTATTGGCTATCAAGTTGGATTTATTTGATTTCCTTCGTGAAGAGCCGGATGTTGACAATCCAAACCCGAGTGAAGAGATGACCCCTCTAGGCCAATTAGACAAGGTGAGTGAAAAGGAGCGCAATACTTGGGAGAAAGAAGTGGACGCCTTGGAACTTGCCTTGTATGGGAAATTGGAGGATCCTAAAGCCTCCAATGAAGAAAACTTGATGCTTTCTCCTCCTCTACCGCACTCGATGTCTAGTCCCTTGTCTTGTGAGACGATTGATGAAGAGGATCCTTATCGGGCGGTGGAAAAGAGTTCCACTCTCGACCCCGTAGAAGAAGCGACACCCTTAGGGTGTGATCTCCCACATCATAACACCGAGCACAACTCTAGACCACTATACCTACCTGATGGTCATAAGAGTCGTCGCTACCATGGTTCCGAAGACCCGGAAGATCACGAGAACCCCGAGCATAATGAAGATGAGCGCTTCTTCCCTCTGACTTGGAAGCTCTTGGAAGTGGCTAGGCTCGGCCATGTGAGCTTAAATGAAGATGTTTCTAGAGCATTTGACTTACTTCTTCGAGCTCTTGATGGCTATGGAGGCGTTGTTGGTGAGAGTAGTTAGTGTAAATATCTTTTCCCTTTTCTTTTGTGCTTGTATTTGTGTTTGTGTTTGTTTGTATAGTTTGGTTTCTAGGATTTGTTAGCCTTTGTGGAACTCTTGTTCATTTGGATTTTTGATGAGCGATGTGAGGGAGGGAATTTGATGTTGTAATTGAGTTTATTGTGATAGGTGTGAAGGAAAATTGATTCCTAGAGGAGAGTAGATAATGATAGAGCTTGGATCGTGAGAATGGAAGTCGGTTTTTGAAGCTTCGGTGAAGCTTTTGGGGTCTGTGGATGGTCAAGAAGATCCATCCCGACCGGGAAGGAGTCATCCCGATCGGGATGAGGGTACCAAAATTCGAGCTTACTGGAGTGTCATCCCGACCGGGATGGGGGCTTCCCGATCGGGACGGGTGTGTCATCCCGATCGGGACCATCCATCCCGACCGGGATGGTATCTTTTCTCCTCTTTTGGCCTCTTCTTTGACATTTGAGCCCACCCAACCATTGTATACCCCCACCCAACCTCCCTCACCCATCCTTGCTCATGTCATACGACCCTTACACTTCATTTACATACCCTCACCTCATTTCTCTTCCCTTTCCACCGAGTTTCACATCGAATCCTACCCCCTCACACCATTACTACCTCAACCATGCGGTTCTATCAAGTTTGAAGAGGAATAGAAAGGATGAAGACGAGCTATGTGCTTACATTGATCATCGAGACGATGGAGCGAGTGAGTTGCTAACCTATTGGTACGACAACTATCCTTTCTTTTCCGTCTTTTATAGCTTGTTTTCTTTTGTGTTTGTTCCCTTCCCCTTGTAAACTTTTGTGTCTTGATGTCATGGTGGCCTTCGAGGCCTTGGTATATGGTTGCTCCCGACTCTCGATGACGTGACTACATCGAGAGTCATTTCAAAATCCAAAATTCACAAGTTTTTCACCCCTTTTGTTGGATTTAGTCGGATTTAGGCGGAATCCGGGCTAGGTGACTTGGTTACACCTAGCCCTCCCCTCCCATTTCCTTTTATTTCCTTCTTTTTATTTTCTTCCCCCTTCCATATCTTTTTCTCGTCTCGGCCCATGGTGACTTGACTACACCCCGGCCGGGCGCCTTCTACCCTTTTCTTCACTTTATTTTTGATTTTTAGTTTTATTTTCGTAGTTTCTTTTTCTTTCTTTTGTCTCTCCGCACCCTACAATCGAGCATGAGGACATGGCTTGGTTTAAGTGTGGGGGAGTGATATTCTAGTATAGTTTAGTTTATTTTCTTAGTTTTTTTCGAAAAAATCTTCAAAAACCCTAAAAATTTGAAAAATTTTCACAAAATCGAAAAGATTTTTCTTTTGTGTGTTTTCCCTTTGTGTCCTTGTGTCGTGTTTTTGTCGTATTGTGCGTGTTTGCCTCCCTCTTTCCTTATAGGTTGCTTAAATCACCAATAGCTTTGGAGAGCTTTCAAGACTTCCGGTAACATCTTTATCCCTTCTTCTTCTTTATCTCTTGCGGAGTTTGGAGGAGATTGTGATGTTGTGTGCTCGGGTGGAGCTTTGTAAAGTTGTGGTTGATTTGGTGGCTTGTTTGGATGATCGGGGTGGTGTGTGTGTTGTTTATGTGTTCGTTTTGTTTTTTTTTGTTTTGTTGCTTTTGCTTCTTTTTCTTTCGTTCGTTTTCGTCGTGTCTTTGTTTTGTGTTGTGTTGTGTGTCTTGTGCGTAAACCGTTTTCGAAAACCCAGTTTAGAGGCTAGTGTGTGAGTGTCTATTTTCCCTTCCTAGTTGTAGAAATCGAGTTTTGGACTTTAATCTAGTAGAATGACCCTAAATCAATGAATTCGTTGGTCCTTTACCTTGAGTCCACCTAGCTTACTAGGGATTTACTACGAGATTTGCATTTTGACCATTATGACCACCCACGGTGTGAAAAGGCCTTGGTTACCGAGTCTCGTCCCTTAGGTGACCATGTTCGGAATCGTTAGATTAGTCGAAGTTCTCCCCTTTTTGTGAGTATGAAGGGAAGACGTCGTCCCGACATACCCATTTCCCTACTTCCTACACAAATCCACACAATAAAAATGCAATTTTTTGAAATCTCTCTTTCTTGTTACTAAGGAATGCCAAAAAGCCGAATCAAGCCAAAAAGGGCTAAGAAAAGAAAATGAAAGAAAGAAAAGATTAAATAAAAAGAAAAGGCACAAAAAGCCAAAAGAAAATAGAAAAGAAGAAAAAGAATGGCATGGCAAAACAAAGCAAAAATGCAAAAGAAAAGAGAAAATGCCAAAAGAAAACCCGATTCACAAAAATAACCCCTACCTCTCAAAATAAGCCTTTTTCCGACTTTTGCCGTGAAGAGCCTACCAAAGGACCGAGTCCCTAGGAAGGATGATAGCGGCATTAGTCGGTCTTCCCTCATTTTGCATGTTTTCCACCTTTTTACTTGGACTAGTCAGGCGGTTTTGGACACGGGACGACCCTCTTGGCTCACGCTAAAGGGGGCGGGGTCTCACTTACCTACAGTGTCGACTAACACCGTGTTTCTTCACTTTCCCACTCCGTCGTTCGTCCCGTAGTACGTTTTTAGAAAGTTAGGAGGACCTAGGTAAGTTATCAACGTTTTTATTGCTTTATCGTCATACTATTAGGGTTTAGTTCACCTTGGTTTGTATTGCTAGCTTGGGAACGTTGTCACTTACCTCGAGTCCTAAACCGGTGTTTTATTCACCGCTTTTTGAGGGAAGCGGTATTTGTTTTTCTTTTGGGTGCAACCGATTATGTGTTTGTTTGTGTGTTTGTTTGTTTGCGTGTTTGGTGTCCGGTTGCATCCACAGTTTGTCGCAAGACCCGACTTGCCTTGCGGAGTGCACTTTTCCTCTAAGTGCACTCGCGTGAGTTGAAAGGGGCGTAGGGTGCGCTAATACCCACTCGGATAGTTTAGTAGATAGTATGTGCTTACTCGAGGGCGAGTAAGGGTTAAGTGTGGGGGAGTTGATAAGTGTGATTTGTAGTGCCTATTTTGTAGTGTTTTGGTCCCATTTTCCTTGTAGAATCGCTCCTTGGGAGCGGTTTAGGGGCTTCTTATGCTTTCTTTAGTTCGTTTCAGGTTCCCGAGACCGATTTGGAAGAGTTGGAGCGATTCCGACTCGATACATACACATTTTGGAGCCAACGGAGTAAAGGAACGATCACTCGATGCCTTGGAGTCGACCCCGAGACCTTGGGACCCAATCCCGAGCCTCCGAGACCCGATCCCGAGTCCCGAGAATCGATGGGAAGCCCATGAGAATCAAGGAGGGACCAAAAAGTTCTTATTGGAGGCCTACAAGACCCATCCCGGTCGGGAAGGCCTCATCCCGTCCGGGATGGGGTGCAGAAAAGGAACTGCTGCTGTCTTGGGACCATCCCGACCGGGATGAGTTCATCCCGATCGGGACCACCTCATCCCGATCGGGACCAACTCATCCCGACCGGGATGACCCACTGGCAGCCCGCATTTGATTCTTTTCTTCTCCTTCACTCTTGTAACCCTATATATACCCTTCCTCTTGTAATCTTAGGTGATGGACTTTATATTAGACTAAACCCTAGATAGTTTTAGCATAGATTAGCATAGATTAGTGTAGATTAGTCTTTTGATTATCGTTAATCCTAGATTAGTGCTTGTAATTTGGGAATTCTTCAAGATCTCCATTCAAGCTTGACAACCTTGGATGTTTGTTTTGGGTTCTTCCATTTATGCAAGTTTCATTCTTCCTTTCATCTCTAGTTTGGTATAATCTTCTTTTCTCTTCTCTTAATCTTTGTTTTATCATTAAAGTTTGATTCTTTGTTCTTGTTATTGTTCATTGTTCATTGTTTGACTAGTTTCATTATGTTAGTTTTGTTGTTTGCTTTGATTTCTCTTGTTAGTTTTAGTTTAGATATGTTAGATTAGATCTTTGCTAGGGTTAGTAAGGTTATTTGGGTGTTAATGGATGATTAAGGGATTGTTGGAGATGTTGGTGGAAGGTTTGGGTTTCCCCTTGGTTTGATGCATATCACATGTTTGTTGAAATGCTTGAATGACTAGTATGTGCATATGCTTGTTTTTCTTGCTTTTCTCTTGTGGGTGATAGTTTGTTTGTGGGTTTGGTTCCCTCATTAAGTTGCGAGAGCCCGGTGAGGACGACCCCTAGGTCGGTCTAAGTTGCGAGAGCCCGGATGCGACCTAGGCCCCGATATCACGCTAGTAACCCCGTTTGTCATGTGTGTCGCCGAGATGGGTTTTAGGTGAAACCTCTAGGTGGGTCTACGTAGCGAGAGCCCGGACCATACCTAGATTACCCTACTACCTCCTTTACTCTAGTTCTCCCTCGACCATTCCGTTACCCCTTTGACCCCGACCTAATCCTAGCCCGTTTTCCTTGTTTGTTCTTCTCTTCCTAGACCCGAGCATACCTTAGTCCATCCTCCCGTCCCTGTGGATTCGACCCGACTTACCCTAACTACCCTAGTTAGGTTTTGCCGGTTTTATTTGACGGTTGGGATTCCACGACAAATCCTTCCCATCAGTGTCTCTCTTTTGCATTTTATGTGTTTTTGGTAGTTTTCTGTCTATTTTGATAGGATTTTCGACCGAAAACGTAACCGAGCTTCCATGAGCACAAAAGAGAGAGACACGGTCCGAAAAGCAAAGCACACAACTGAAAGTTCAAGTAATCCAATTGATCGACAAAGAAAGAGACCGGAAAAGAGGTGAGAGACCACCGGGTGAAGTTTCGCCCGACGACATTTTTCCACCCACGAAGATTTTCACGGCATCCCGACCGGGCGAAATTTCACCCGGTGGGATTATTATGTCAAGCCGCGGGGCGAAATTTCGCCCCATGAAGATGCAAAGGGTGAAGGTCTAGCTAAATAAAGAGGAATTGGATTATGGGCCTTGAAGTTTGTGCAACCCATTAAGAGTAGTATATATACCCATCCTAGGGTTTTGTGCCTCCTTGAGCCTTAAGTGTGCCTCCTAGGAGTAGGAGTAGAGTAGAGAACTCTCTAGTAGTAATAGTAGTAGTTTGTAGTAAGCTTTCTAGAAAAATCTCAAAACATTTAGTAGATCTACTTAGTATTAGTATAATTACTCTATATTTAGTAGACAAGCTTCCATCTTTGTTGAAGATTGTGCTTTATTGTTGAAGATTCAAGGGTTTTACAAGGGTTTATGTGACAAAACCCTTGCTTTATTTCTTGAAGATTCATATTTCTCTTATTGAAGATTGAAGATTTATGCATGGATTAGTGACAAATTTTTGTGTATTTCTCCAAGATTCAATCTTTTATATTAATCTTCATCTTCTATCTTAGTTTCCTCCATTGTTGGTAAAATTCTTTCCTCTCCCTTTTCTCCATTAGTATAATTTATTAGTGTAGTTTTTATGCATGTTTTAGACAACTTCTCTTTAATTAGTGTTTTATTGTTAATCATCATGACTAGTGAGTAGATTTCTGTGTTGGGGAATTAGGGAGGAGGATTTGGATTATTTGATGCAAGGGATGTTGGTGGGTTGTTTACTTGTTAATTGTCAGTTTTAAGGTTTTTGTGTCTTTGTTGACTTAGAATCGCGACTAGTCCGACCTTGACTCATTTTTACCAATATGGGGAAACTCGGGGTAGAAATTACCTTAATTTGAGACTTGCCCTTTCGTCGCGAAAGCGGGTTTAGGTAGGTTGGGTGAAGAAACCGAAAGGTGGAATTCTATCTCTTTAACGTTGTAACAAAAACTTGATCCTGAGACTCTAAGACCCCATTTCCGAATCCCGACTCTCCCCAACACCTTTCCTATTTATTGACCCTAGCCTTCGTAGAATAGCTCGTTAGCAATAGTTCGACCTCTCTCGACCCAAAACCCCCATCTCAATCCCAACCACGATTTGACTCTAGACTTGACCAATATCGCTTAATCCTCTCCCTGCGGATCGATCCCAACCTACCACTACTACATTAGTTAGGTTAGTCGGAGGTAAAAAATATTGTTTGATTGTACGGGTCGCGACGCCCGCGCATCAAAATGGCGCCGTTGCCGGGGAGACGGTGATTAGTTAATTGATTAAGTCTTTGTTTTATTGTGCTTGGATAATTTTTTCTTCTCCTTCTACCCTAGTACCGCTCGGTGCTAGGAGTCTCATCTTTGAATTGAGTTGTGTTCAGGAACAATCATATTTGGCATTGCTTATTCCATACCGGTGCAAGCGAGGCGATATTATTATTTCGGACTTCAAATCAACCAAAGTGAAACCTCATCCATATCTTACATCAACTTTTTACCTATCCAACATTCTCAAAACTCTCACAAAAATTCCCTTTCCCTCTTCTCTCTTCAAAAATCACCTCTACAAACAAACATGCCCACTTTGAGATCTCACTCCCAACCCGCCCATGAACAAACTTCTTCTCCCGTCGCATATGGAAACATACCCAATAACTTTGAGCTCAAGACTTCTTCAATTGCCATAGTCCAACAAGACACTTATCATGGGCTTCCACAAGAAGATGCTCTAGAACACATAGTGACATTTAAAGAGAAGTTAGTTGGAATGAAATTAAATGGACTTACTTCATGTCAATTCCATAGACTTTTGTTCCCCAAAACCCTTCGTGATGATGCTAGGAGATGGCTACAAAGCCACCACGATGATACCTTCCAAACTTGGAATCAATTAGCCAATGCATTTCTAGAAAAATACTATCCTCCTTCCAAGACTAATCATTATCGAATGGAGATTCAAACCTTCCGACAAGGTGAAAATGAAAGCATAATCGAAGCTTGGGATCGATTCCAAACTCTACAAAGGAAGTGCCCACATCATGTACATCATGATATCCCTCATTGGCTTTTGCTCCAAATATTTTTCTATTCCTTATCCACCGATGCAAGGGACATTCTTAACGCAACCGCAAGGGGTGACTCTTTCCTACTCAACGAGAATGAATCCCATGAGCTTCTTGACAAAATAGCCAAAAGTGATATGTATGCTAAGGAATTGCAAGATGGTGAATCAAGTGGAGACTCGGAATCGTCAAATGACATGGAGGCCACTCCTGAAATACAAATCGCTCAACTATTTGAGAGATTTGAGGCAATGGTTGCTAGGGACACCTTCCAACCCGAAATGAGGCCCCCGCCAAGAAGAGTCACTCCACCAAGAAGAGCCACTCCACCAAGAAGAGTCACCCCACCAAGAAGAGTCACTCCACCAAGAAGAATCACACCACCTAGGCGAACGTCCATCTCGCCTCCAAAGCCATATAGGGTAGATATCTGATGGGTAAGGATTTGTCATGGATCCCAATCGTCAAATAAAACCGACAAAACCTAACTAGGGTAGCTAGGGTAAGTCGGGTCGAATCCACAGGGACGGGAGGTCGGACTAGGGTATGCTACGGTCGAGGACTAGGTTCGAGACAAGCTATTCTAAGGAGGGGGAGACTAGGACTAAGCTAGGTCTAAAGCAAGAAAACAATCAAAGGAAACGGGCTAGGATTAGGTCGGGGTCAAAGGGGTAATGGAATGGTCAAGGGAGAACTAGAGTGAAGGAGGTAGTAGGGTAATCTAGGTAATGCCTGGGCTCTCGCAACTTAGGCCTACCTAGAGGTTCCACCTAAAACCCACCTTGGCGACACAAACGACAAACGGGGTTACTAGTGCGATATCGGGGCCTAGGTCGCATCCGGGCTCTCGCAACTTAGACCGACCTAGGGGTCGTCCTCACCGGGCTCTCGCAACTTAATGAGGGAACCGAACCCACAAACAAACTATCACCCACAAGAGAAAAGCAAGAAAAACAAGTAATTGCAACTACTAGTCATTCAAGCATTTCAACAAACATGTGATATGCATCAAACTAAGGGGAAACCCAAATCTTCCACCAACATCTCCAACAATCCCTTAATCATCCAATTAACACCCTAATCACCTTACTAACCCTAGCAAGATACTACTCTAACATATCTATACTAAAACTAACACTAACAAGATGAGCCAAAACAAGAACAAGAGGATGCATATATGAAACTAGCAAGAATGAAGAACAAAACAATAAACAAGAACTAAAGATTCAAACTTGAATGATAAAAACAAGATTAAGAAGAAGGAAAAGGGATTATACCATACTAGAAGATGAAAAGAAGAAGGAAACTTGCATAAATGGAAGAACCCAAAACAAACATCCAAGGTTGTCAAGCTTGAATGGAGATCTTGATGAATTCCCAAATTACAAGCATTAATCTAAGATTAACGACAAACTAAGGACTAATCTACACTAATCTATGCTAAAACTATCTAGGGTTTTGTGTCTAATATGAATTGCCTAACATAATATATGATAAGATAAGATCGTGTCTTAATACAAGAGGAGGGGGGGGGGGTAAATATATATAGGGTTACAAGTGGAAAGGAGAAGAAAGGAACATTCACGGGTCTGAACTGGGCTCATCCCGGTCGGGATGAGTTGGTCCCGATCGGGATGAACTCATCCCGGTCGGGATGGACCCAAGACAGCATGTCTTCCTTTTGTGCACCCCATCCCGGACGGGATGAGGCCTTCCCGACCGGGATGGGTCTTGTAGGCCTCCAATAAGAACTTTTTGGTCCCTCCTTGATTCTCATGGGCTTCCCATCGATTCTCGGGACTCGGGATCGGGTCTCGGGGACTCGGGATTGGGTCCCAAGGTCTCGGGGTCGACTCCAAGGCATCGAGTGATCGTTCCTTTACTCCGTTGGCTCCAAAATGTGTATGTATCGAGTCGGAATCGCTCCAACTCTTCCAAATCGGTCTCGGGAACCTGAAACGAACTAAAGGAAGCATAAGAAGCCCCTAAACCGCTCCTAAGGAGCGATTCTACAAGGAAAATGGGACCAAAATGCTACAAAATAGGCACTACAAACCGCACTTATCAACTCCCCCACACTTAACCCTTACTCGCCCTCGAGTAAGCACATACTATCTACTAAACTATCCGAGTGGGTATTAGCGCACTCTACGCCCCTTTCAACTCACGCGAGTGCACTTAGAGGAAAAGTGCACTCCGCAAGGCAAGTCGGGTCTTGCGACAAACTGTGGATGCAACCGAACACCAAACACGCAAACAAACAAACACACAAACAAACACATAATCGGTTGCACCCAAAAGAAAAACAAATACCGCTTCCCTCAAAAAGCGGTGAATAAAACACCGGTTTAGGACTCGAGGTAAGTGACAACGTTCTCAAGCTAGCAATACAAACCAAGGTGAACTAAACCCTAATAGTATGACGATAAAGCAATAAAAACGTTGGTAACTTACCTAGGTCCTCCGAGCTTTCTAAAAATGTACCACGGGACGATTGGCGGAGTGGGAAGTGAAGAACCACGGTGTTAGTCGACACTGTAGGTAAGTGAGACCCCGCCCCCTTTAGCGTGAGCCAAGAGGGTCGTCCCATGGCCAAAACCGCCTACCTAGTCCAAGTAAAAAGGTGGAAATATGCAAAATGAGGGAAGACCGACTAATGCCGTTATCATCCTTCCTAGGGACTCGGTTCTTTGGTAGGCTCTTCACGGCAAAAGTCGGAAAAAGGCTTATTTTGAGAGGTAGGGGTTATTTTTGTGAGTCGGGTTTTCTTTTGGCATTTTCTCTTTTCTTTTGCATTTTTGCTTTGTTTTGCCATGCCATTCGTTTTCTTCTTTTCTATTTTCTTTTTGGCTTTTGTGCCTTTTCTTTTTCTTCATTTCTTTTCTTTCTTTCATTTTTTTCTTTCTTTTCTTTTCTTTGCCCTTTTGGCTTGATTTTACTTTTGGCATTTCTTTGTGTAACAAGAAAGAGAGAAATTCAACAAATTGCAATTTTATTGAGTGGGTGTGTGTAGGAGGTAGGGGAATGGGTATGTCGGGACGACGTCTTCCCTTCATACTCACAAAAAGGGGAGAACTTGGACTAATCAAACAATCCCAAACACGGTCACCTAAGGGACGGGACTCGGCAACCAAGGCCTTTTCGCACCGTGGGTGGTCATAATGGTCAAAAGTGCAAATCCCGCAGTAAATCCCTAGTAAGCTAGGTGGACTCAAGGTAAAGGACCAACGAAATCATTGATTTAGGGTCATTCTACTAGATTAAAGCCCAAGACTCGATTTATACAACTAGGAAGGGAAAGTAAACACTCGCACACTAGCCTCTAAACCGGGTTTTCGAAAACGTTTTACGCACAAGACACAACTACGCACACAAAACAAAGACTCAACGAAAACGAAAGAAAAAGAAGCAAAAGAAACGAAACACAAACAACACAAAACGAACACAAACACAACACAAACACAACACAAACACCACCCCGATCATCCAAACAAGCCGCCAAATCAACCACAACTTACAAAGCTCCACCCGAGCACACAACATCACAATCTCCTCCAAACTCCGCAAGAGGTAAAGAAGAAAAAGGGATAAGATGTTACCGGGAGTCTTGAAAGCCTTCCAAAGTTAACGGCGATTAAAGCAACCTATAAGGGAAAGGGAGGCAAAACACGCACACAAAAAAAATATACGACACAATGACACAAAAGGAAAACACACAAAAGAAAAATCTTTTTGATCTTTGTGAAATTTTTTCAAATTTTTATGGTTTTTAAAGATTTTTTTGAAAAAACTAAGAAAATAAAACTAACTATGCTAGAATATCGCTCCCCCACACTTAAAACGAGCAATGTCCTCATATGCTCAATCGTAGTGTGCGGAGAGACAAAAGAAAAAGAAAAGAAACTACGAAAATAAAGCTAAAAATCAAAAATAAAGTGAAGAAAAGGGTAGAAGGCGTCCGACCGGGGTGTAGTCAAGTCACCATGGGCCGAGACGAGAAAAAGATATGGAAGGGGGAAGAAAATAAAAAGAAGGAAATAAAAGGAAATGGGAGGGGAGGGCTAGGTGTAATCAAGTCACCTAGCCCGGATTCCGCCTAAATCTGACTAAATCCTCAAAAAAGAAAGTGAAAATCTTGTAAAATTTGGATTTTGAAAATGACTCTCGATGTAGTTACATCATCGAGAGTCGGGAGCAACATATACCAAGGCCCCGAGGGCCATCATGACACAAAATAATGGGAAGGGGAACATGCAAAGGGAGATAAGCTATAAAAGACGGAAAAGAAAGGATAGTTGCCATACCTATTGGTTGGCAACTCACTCACTCCATCGTCTCAAAGATCAATGTAAGCACATAGCTAGTCTTCATCATTGATATTCCTCTTCAAACTCGATAAGTACGCATGGTTAAGGTAGTAATGGTGTGAGGGGAGTGGGATTCGATGTGAAACTCGGTGTAAAGGGAAGAGAAATGAGGTGAGGGTATGTAAATGAAGTGTAATGGTCATATGACATGAGCAAGGATGGGTAGGGAGGTTGGGTGGGGGTATACAATGGTTGGGTGGGCTCAAATGTCAAAGAAGAGGCCAAAAGAGGAGAAAAGAGACCATCCCGGTCGGGATGGATGGTCCCGATCGGGAAGACACACTCGTCCCGGTCGGGAAGCCACCTTCCCGGTCGGGACGGCACTCCAGCAAGCTCCAATTTTTTCACCTCCATCCCGATCGGGACGGCTTCTTCCCGGTCGGGATGGCACATCCTTCCCGGTCGGGAAGCTCCCTTCCCGCCCGAGATGGGTCTTCTTGACCTCCAAAACCCCAAAAGCTTCACCGAAGCTTCAAAAACCGACTTCCATACTCACGATCCGAGCTCTATCAGTAACCATTCCTCTCTAGGAATCATCTTCACTTCACACCTATGACAATAAGCTCAAATACAACATCAAATTCTCTCCCTCACATCGCTCATCAATAATCCAAATAAACAAGAATTCCACAAAGGCTAACAAATCCTAGAAACTAAACTATACAAACAAACATAAACACAAATACAAGAACAAAAGAAAAGGGAAAAGATATTTACACTAACTACTCTCACCAACAACGCCTCCATAGCCATCAAGAGCTCGGAGTAGTAAGTCAAATGCCTTAGCAACATCTTCACTGAAGCTCACATGGCCGAGCCTAGCCACTCCTAAGAGCTTCCAAGTCGGAGAGAATAAGCGATCATCTTCATTATGCTCGGGGTTATTGTGATCTTCCGGGTCTTCGGAACCAACATAGCTACGACTCTTATGACCATCCGGTAGGTATAGTGATCTAGAGTCGTGCTCGGTGTCATGATGTGGGAGATCACGCCCTAGGGGTGTCGCTTCTTCTACGGGGTCGAGAGTGGAACTCTTTTCCACCGCCCGACAAGGATCCTCTTCACCAATCGTCTCACAAGACAAGGGACTAGACATCGAGTGCGGTAGAGGAGGAGAAGGCATCAAGTTTTCTTCATTGGAGGCTTTAGGATCCTTCAATTTCCCATTCAAGGCAAGTTCCAAGGCGTCTACTTCTTTTTCTCAAGTATTGCGCTCCTTTTCACTCACCTTGTCTAATTGGCCTAGAGGGGTCATCTCTTTACTCGGGTTTGGATTGTCAACATCCGGCTCTTCACGAAGGAAATCAAACAAATCCAACTTGATAGCCAATACATTGGCTCCCCAAGAGTTATCTTGATAATCATGTTCAACTCCCTCCTCATTGTCGACCCTTGAAGCTTCAACTTCCTCTACTCTTCCCCTATCCTCACCACCTAAGCAACACTCGACAATGGTCTCTTGATCGACCCCTTCTTCTTCATTTGTAGCTTCAAGATTGGGTTGAGACACCCGACCTTCATGCCCAAATGAACCTTCCTCAACATGTTGTGGAGCTCGAGTGGCCGACATCGTTATATGAGCCATGAGTGCATTGATGCGAGCATCTTGCACCCCTATTTGGGCCTTGCGCTCCTTTTCAACCCCTTGTATGTAAGTCATCATCATTTGTTGACTCTTTTGCATTAAATTCATCATCTCATGTTGACCCTTATGCAATATCATTATCGCCTCTTGTTGACTTTTTTGCATTTGGACCAACATTTGACAATTCTCAAAGTCGGGGATTTTTGGTTGTGGGTTATGTGAGGGTGTTTGGTAGTTGTTAGGATGTTGGAATGATCCTTGACAACCTTCTTGGTAACCATATGGAGGGTGTTCGTGAGATTGTTGATGAGGTTGATATGGTTGGTGAGATTTCGGGACTTGGCCATTTGCCCCAAAGTTGCCCCGTGATGATTGATGGTAGCTTGGACGCGCCATGTCCATAACGTTGCTTTGGTACCTAGGATGAGCTAGAAGCACTTGATCAAACGTTAGTATCCTAGTGCTTTTGAGGCACTAGGAAGGGAGAGTAACACACAAGAAGAAAAACGGAGATACACAAGGAGAAGAGAACACAAAAATCAAGAACAAAGTCTAAAACTAAGCACACAAAAGTCTAAACTACGCCGTCCCCGGCAACGGCGCCAATTTGATGGGTAAGGATTTGTCGTGGATCCCAACCGTCAAATAAAACCGGCAAAACCTAACTAGGGTAGCTAGGGTAAGTCGGGTCGAATCCACAGGGACGGGAGGTCAGACTAGGGTATGCTACGGTCGAGGACTAGGTTCGAGACAAGCTATTCTAAGGAGGGGGAGACTAGGACTAAGCTAGGTCTAAAGGAAGAAAACAATCAAAGGAAACGGGCTAGGATTAGGTCGGGGTCAAAGGGGTAATGGAATGGTCAAGGGAGAACTAGAGTGAAGGAGGTAGTAGGGTAATCTAGGTAATGCCCGGGCTCTCGCAACTTAGGCCTACCTAGAGGTTCCACCTAACACCCACCTTGGCGACACAAACGACAAACGGGGTTACTAGCGCGATATCGGGGCCTAGGTCGCATCCGGGCTCTCGTAACTTAGACCGACCTAGGGGTCGTCCTCACCGGGCTCTCACAACTTAATGAGGGAACCGAACCCACAAACAAACTATCACCCACAAGAGAAAAGCAAGAAAAACAAGTAATTGCAACTACTAGTCACTCAAGCATTTCAACAAACATGTGATATGCATCAAACCAAGGGGAAACCCAAATCTTCCACCAACATCTCCAACAATCCCTTAATCATCCAATTAACACCCTAATCACCTTACTAACACTAGCAAGATACTACTCTAACATATCTATACTAAAACTAACACTAACAAGATGAGCCAAAACAAGAACAAGAGGATGCATATATGAAACTAGCAAGAATGAAGAACAAAACAATAAACAAGAACTAAAGATTCAAACTTGAATGATAAAAACAAGATTAAGAAGAAGGAAAAGGGATTATACCATACTAGAAAATGAAAAAAAGAACGAAACTTGCATAAATGGAAGAACCCAAAACAAACATCCAAGGTTGTCAAGCTTGAATGGAGATCTTGATGAATTCCCAAATTACAAGCATTAATCTAAGATTAACGACAAACTAAGGACTAATCTACACTAATCTATGCTAAAACTATCTAGGGTTTTGTGTCTAATATGAATTGCCTAACCTAATATATGATAAGATAAGATCGTGTCTTAATACAAGAGGGGGGGGGGGGGTATATATAGGGTTACAAGTGGAAAGGAGAAGAAAGGAGCATTCACGGGTCTGAACTGGGCTCATCCCGGTCGGGATGAGTTGGTCCCGATCGGGATGAGGTGGTCCCGATCGGGATGAACTCATCCCGGTCGGGATGGACCCAAGACAGCATGTCTTCCTTTTGTGCACCCCATCCCGGACGGGATGAGGCCTTCCCGACCGGGATGGGTCTTGTAGGCCTCCAATAAGAACTTTTTGGTCCCTCCTTGATTCTCATGGGCTTCCCATCGATTCTCGGGACTCGGGATCGGGTCTCGGGGACTCGGGATTGGGTCCCAAGGTCTCGGGGTCGACTCCAAGGCATCGAGTGATCGTTCCTTTACTCCGTTGGCTCCAAAATGTGTATGTATCGAGTCGGAATCGCTCCAACTCTTCCAAAGCAGTCTCGGGAACCTGAAACGAACTAAAGGAAGCATACGAAGCCCCTAAACCGCTCCTAAGGAGCGATTCTACAAGGAAAATGGGACCAAAACACTACTCCCTCCTCACCACATTGATGTTCCCATTTCAATATGGCACATTGATTAAGAAATCGATAATGAAGGGTGGTAAATTGTTTGGTGGGGTTCAAGAAGTCAAATCACAAAAAATAACCAATAGAAAGAGAGTAAATTGGATGAATAAGGAAAGTTTTGAAGTGGGAAAATCTTAGTGGGGTTTCCTTTTAAGGAAAGTGGGAAAATCTTAGTGGGGTGGAGGGAGTACAAAATAGGCACTACAAACCGCACTTATCAATATCCCATGTGATCATTGTGGATAATATGATCACGACTCCAATTTTTGTGCGAGGAAGGAAAACGTTTATCAAGCCAACACTCAAGGAACATATGAAAAGCCTTAAACGAACAATCCTAATTTGGGGACCGGATTCTATTCCATGCCAACTCAAGGATCATATCCTTTTCCAAGAGCCCCCAATCAAAGGGTTTATCTTAATTCATATGGACCTCATTATCAAGCGAGACCTCCACACACAAATCAATTCAATCAAGGCTATTTATATCCTCAAGGACCACCTAGACCAAACTATGGTCCTCCTTTTGGAACTCATCCTCCATTTAATCAAGGTCCTCCTTTTGAAGCTTATCCACCACTTAACCAAGATCCCCCAAGGAACTTTCAAGGTAACTCTCAACTCTTTTATGGCATTCAACAAACGATCAAGTTCTTATTGAAAGAAAATGCGTCAAACCGAGCTAGACTTGAAGCTTTAGAGGCACGAGCTGCGTCGCAAGCTCGATCTCCTCAAGATCCGACCGATTCTTTCAACCAAGCATCCGTGAATGCCGTTAAGGTGATCAAAAAAAAGAAACCGGTGAACCCCTTTGTTCCACAAACTACATCCCATCCCTCAATCAATGAACCCGATGAGAAAATGGTCAAGAGTGTAACCGAAAATCCAAGGAGAGATCCGTCAAAGTATCTTGTGAAAGACCTTGCATTTTTGTTATTGAACAAATCCCAATAGAGGACACAAATCTAGTCTCTAGGATCGAAGTGCCCCCCTTGAATAACAAGCCATCAATCTCGTTCGATGACCAAGCTATGGAGTATATAACCTTCACCGACTTGATAGAGAATTTGGAAACTAGTCCCTCAATGCCAACTCCGAACGAGTACATAAGGGATATAATTTTGAATTCTACCATAAGGAAGGAAACTCCACTACTGCCTAGGGTCACCCCAAAAGTTACCATACCTACTAAGCTTGGTGACCCCGGGAGTTTCTGCATACCATGTTCGATCGACAATGTTGAGATACATCGAGCATTATATGATCTCGGGGCGGATATTGGCCTTATGCCATTAATCATTGCTCAGACAATCAATATTCCAAGGATGGTACACTTTCCGCTTAACGTTCAGATGGCCGACGGTACTACGAAAGCGCCAATTGGGTTAGCACGAAATCTTATGGTTAAGGTAGGTCCCCTATACATACCTACCGATTTCGTGGTCCTTGACATGCCCATTGAAGAACGCAATCCTATCTTACTAGGGTGACCTTTCCTAGCAACCGGCGGGGTGATTATCGATGTGAAAAAAGGGAAATTATCTTTTAATGTTGGTAATAGTACCGTTCAATTTGTATTGCCCGATTTCTTGTCGAATATCCCTTTTGCAAAGGAATTATGGCACCATATGGTGGAAATACAAACCGATGACGAATTTTTGACCATATCTACGGAATTTTTGGGGTTGCGCTTTGAACAATTTTGAACATTATGGATTGAGAAGATTGGTTTATTTGAAGAGATTAAGGAAAGTTTTGGGCCAAGTCAAAGAAAATTTTCGTAGCAAGGTCCCGTTTTGAAGTGAATTATTTTACCGGGTGAAATCTCACCCGGTGGCGACTTTGCTCGAACTTAAGGAATTGACGGAAAATCCGTTGGGCAAAACTTCACCTGGTGAAATCTCACCGGGCGAAATTTCGCCCTGCGGTAAAAATATTTTGTTACTTGGAAATTGACGGAAATCCGACCGGGCGAAATTTCGCCCGGTGGTGAAACTGCGCGGAAACGACGAAAAAAGGTCCGAAGACCGTCGGGTGAAATTTCGCCCGGTGGAATCTGACCGGGCGAAAAATCACCCCGCGTCACCCTATACCCGGCCAACCCACCTTACCCATCTTCATTATACACTTCTTCCTATCTCTCTCCTCAACCAAACCCCAAAAATCCCAAAACAAACTCCAAATCCTCCACCTTAAACCGCCTCTAATCTCTTCATTGCTCTATTAAAATTCAATCAAATTATATATTCCTCATCCCCATCATATTCCTAACACTTCCTTGGAGTTTGTTTTGAGAAATCGTTCAAGTTCCGACAAACCCCAAATCGAGACCGTCAACACATAATCATCAAAATTCAAGCATCAAGGATGAGGAGGGTAAAACAAATGGCAAGGAAAATGATTTCTTTAATGATTAATCGAAGTTCGGGGTCAACATCGTCCTCAAGATCAGGGAAAGCGGCCGAGGCTCGGGACGAATCTGTCCCGATGCCTGTTCAGACACAAAGCTCAATACCGCGCGAACAACCTGTTCCGCTTGAGGTATGTTACTCGAAAATCCGTCGTAATTTCCGTGAATCTCTATCTGGTCTCTATTTCACTAAGAAAGCTCATGTTGATAAATGTAAAAAATTATGGGTCTGTCGTCTCGAGCCGACTCGTTGGGCGGCTCGAGATGGACTTGAGCGCATGGGCATAGAATCACAGGTACAAGCAATGTGCCAAGGTCTTGGTCTCATCAAATTTTATGCCTCCAAGGAGGAAACTTTTCTGAAGTTGACGTGCGAGTTTTTCGCAACTTTCGAGTTAAGTGGTGATGATAATGCCATTGTCTTTTTTTAGTTGCGAGAAACTTCGTACGTCCTAAACTTGAGAGACTTTGGTGCACTGCTTGAGTTACCTTCTTCAGTCCTTGGAAAGCCTAGGGCGGGACAGACTCGGGACGATAAATTCGGCCGAGATCGATTCTGGTTTAAAATAGCCCGCCAGAGGACTTTTAAGGGAGGAAAGATGCGTTCTCTCTCGATCCGAAACCCCATCCTCCGGTATGTGGCGTGTATTATAGCTAATTCATTCTTGTCGAGCTATGATACGCATCACAACTGGCTGTTCAGCTTTTAGAGGATGCATTTTTGGAGAGAGGCCCATCGATCGATATGTCCGAGGCCTTAGCCACTCTCTTCGCCCAGATTGCGAAGGGCGGCCGCAAGAGAATTTCTTGTGGCGGTGTTATAACGATGCTAGCTAGAGCCTTGGAAATCGATTTTAGCGATTTGAGACCAGTTGATGGAGCGGGAATTTTCATAGATGAAGTTTATTGTGTAATCCCCTAGAAAATCTAACGCAATACAGTGGCGGAAACACTGTAGAGTTGGGATTAAAACACACTGACAAACTATATCTTATTAAAAGAAATGGTAAGTCAATACAAATGCCACTTTTTACAAAAAGACTGAATAGAATATTCTCCAAACGGGTTATACAAATCCATAAATTACATGAATACAGAAAGAGTAGGATCCACGCTACTCGCTAGCTCAGACCCAAAACCCAGCAGCAATTACCTGTCATGTTATAAACATAACAACCACGTCAGTGGGAAGTAACTCGGACGTTCTCCCAGCCATATTATATCATATGGAAAAATAATAGTATTATTATATCAAAATACTTAAAATGAGAAAACATTAAAAATGATATAATAAAAATAAGTTTTCAACGAAACTTAAAGCAGTTGCCAACCTGCAAGTCAAAATCAATCGATAATATAAATATTCAAAAATGGCGTTATGGAAATTTGATCAGTGTGCACAAGGCTAGACTTTCACTAGGATAATACTGGAAACTAGCTTCGAGAACTGTAGACTTAACTCATAACAGAATCCAGTCTCTAACTAGGCAACTCAACTATAACAGGACTGCGTGCAGCGAGGTCCTGGTTTAAGTAGTGCATACCCTCCTAGACAACAAATATGTCTAGTTCAGCCGACGGCGACTAACATGATGCGATATCTAGCTTAAGGTCAAAACATACACTCTCCTGGGCGAAACTACGCCCAGTTCAACGACCAAATGTGCCCCAAATAGACACACCGGCTTTATAGCTGATGGCAAAAACGTACATCCCAGACTATATTACTCTAACCCCACACTTGTCTTTATTCCATAACTCCAAACAAGTCATTATCGATATTCAAAAGTAAATATAATTAATACAAATGATATGGATAAAAGGAATAAACATTTTATATAAAAAGGGAACCTTTCCATAAATAGAAACTTACTAATTTTGGGAACTTACATAAAATAGAAAGTATTATAGAAAATACGCAATTTATTAAAATAAGTGAAATGTATAAAAAATAGCATTTCTAACCAAATTATCATTTAATTATTATCGTCGTTATCGTAACTTTAATATAATTCTAAATTCGTCACTCAAAATATAAATAAAATATAATAAGTCATTTTATTGTATTTTATAAATAATTAGGAAATCGAGTTAAAACTATAAATTTTATAAAAGAGATGTTTTAAGAAAATGATATCAAAATTAATTGAGTCGACGAGTTTTACAAATTAGACGAGATTTTATAAAGCTTTCAAATTAGTTTTAGAAAATAGATTTTATCAATAAATAATACAAATTTTACTAAAAATAATCAATCGTAGATAAATGAGAAATTATTAGGGAAAATGGTCTCGACTAAAAATGTATTTAAAACAAAATCGACTATTTTCTTATTTATTAATATAAGTTGTAAAATGAAATTAATTTATTAAATGAGTTTACAAATCTCAATTATATAATATAAAAACACGATTTTGAGTTAAAATTATAAATTAACGAAATATGAAGAAAATATGAAATCGATATTATTTAGTTACTATTGTCACGATAACCAACAAAATATTATAACGATCGTAAATAATTAAATTATTAACGATTTATAAAACGATATCGAGAGTTTGTAAAATATTTATAAGGAATACGATTTAAAATTAATATAATTAGCATTAATAAATAGCTAAAATTAGAAAACCGAAGTTAAAATATTTACTACATACTACTACTCAAACATACGATATAAAATCGAGTAACGTCCTAAAGTTACCTTGAGTCGAATCCGAAAAAGACGCGTAATCGTACTCCTTGATTAGTCCAAGCTCCAACCTTTGAATATGAAAAGTCGTTCTCGAATCTTGCTCTTCAATAGAACTCCGAGGCTTTCCGCGAAACCCCAACTGGACGACGATAACAGCAGTAGAACCCAACATAAGCAGCAACATAAGACAACGAGGAATGACGGAAAACAAAGGACAACACAAGAACAGCCACAACAACGACACGACAGGAGCAATGTCCACATCAGCAGCGAGCAACAGACAAAGAGAGGAGGCAAAGGAAACGAAGAAGGAAAGGAGAATAATCAAGAGATTAACAGCCAAATCGACCAACCACAGTAACCCACGACAGTAGCAGCAAGAGCGTGCAACAACAAACAACGACGACGCTGTAGAAGCGAAACAACAACCGTAGTATATAGTACACCCGCAGCAATTAGTCAGTAGCAGTACAGTAGAGTAACAACACCAAGGTCGACAAAGAGGGAGGAAAACAGGAAGAAGCAGGAAGAGAAGAAGAAGAAGAAGAAGAAAAAGAAGAGAAAGAGAAAGAAGGAACAACGAAATGCAGCAGGTGGTTGTAACAGCAATAAAATGACGACGAATCGACTCGAACATCAACAGTAACAGCAGCGAGAAAAAGCTTAAACGGACACAGCAGAGTACAACTCGTCGAAACAGCATAAACCAGCGCACAACCCGACAACAAAGAGTACCAATCAAAACGCAGCATCAAACGAAAGAAAACAGGACGAGGTGAAGGGAAGCAACAGCAGCACACGATGCAAAGACGAACAGCAGGACAAACGAGAACAGAGAAGATCGAAAAGCAACGAGGACGCAATAATCAGGAAGAAGAAAGAAGAAGGCTAAAAAGCGGAGGAAGAAAATAAAACAAAACAACAGCAGTACAATGCAGCAACAGGACGGAATAACAGTTCGCAGTAGCACAAAACAGAAGCAAAACACGGATCGACGACAAGGACACGGAAATGAGCAGAAGGTATGTGATATCGAAGAGAAAACCGAAGCAGCAGCAAAACGGATCATCGGAACCGAAACTGAACAGTAGCAGCGAACCGAACGAAAAGAGGAGGAGGAAGAAGAAGATTACCATCACGAAACAGGGACACATAGAGAAGAACACGGAGGGGGCGCAACAGCAGGCGAGGAGAATAATAAGAATGGCAAAACAGAGGCCGGAAACAAGGGAAAAACAGGGGGGTCGGAAACGGAGAAGATATAGACGAGGGTAAAGTAGAGATGGATGACGACTTGTGAACCAAGATGGTTGCAACATGAAAGCAAAACCGGAGAAGGGATGAGTGTGTGTGAAAGAGGAAGTAAAAAATAGGTAGAGGGGATGCGGTTTGATGAGGTGAATGAAGAGGTGGAGGTGAATGATAATAAAAGGTGGGGATGCAAGCGGTGGAGTTGAGTAGGCCAAAGGGGAAGGATCAAGTTGCCAAGTTGGTACGTTGAATCAAATAGTGAAAGGAAAGGTGTACCGTTAATTAGTGGGAAGAGAAATGAATTAAGGAGTCCGAAAAAAATATGATACGAAAACAGCTTAATTAAATGAATCGCGTATGAACCGAATTCCGAAATGATAAGTTGACTGATCCAATAATCGAATTAAAATCGAGTCAAAAAATTAATAAATAATCGGACCGTCTAATAAAATGAGTAAATAAAGTACTCTAGAGCAAAACGAAGTTGATAGAAATAAATAATTGGACGATGAAATCGTAGTTCCCGAAAAATAAAATTTTCGATAAAGTGAATTAAATTGATTTCTCGAGGAAATGTAATAAATGTTTTGACGAAACTTAATATAAATGAACTTCGAGCCGAAAATAGAAATTCGAGCTTAAATATAAATAAAAATAGGAGAATTTAGAATTTAAATCGTCGAAATAGACTTTCGATAAGAATTAAATTAAATATATAAATGAATCGAAATAGAAATAAAATATGTTTTAAATATAAGAAGAGTTTCCGAGTCAAATAAAATTTTAGGAGTTTGAAACGATTAAACGATAAATTCCTTTTATAATAATTTTAAAATTTTCGAATTAAATCGTAAACAAAAATAAATATACGAACAAAATTTTAATTTAATTTAATTTTATAAAATCAGGGGTGTTACAATCTCCCCCACTAAAAACAAGTTTCGTCCTCGAAACTTATAAAAAGATAAGGATAGAATGGAAAACATAACTATATCATTTGAACAAAATGAGAATGCATAACTCGCATCACAATCTCGTTTTTTTTTTAATAAAAAAAATTTACAACCTCAAACGTGATATGAAATCGAAATCGAAGACAAAATTTATTTCAAGAAGAGTTGGGCTCAATTCCCAAAGTTTAAAACCATTAAAATTAATAAAATCGCAAGCAAACAAAATTAATTTATAAAATAATGACGATAAATAATATTTGTACACGAACTCCAGGGTGAAAGGTACCCAAATATTTTCAAAACAACAGTGAAACGTTTTGATTAAGAAATTCGTCAATATTTTGTTTTAAAACCAAACAAAAATTTGAGAAATCAAGTTTTGTAGTTAGTAAATAAGAATCGAATCAGTCGACAAACATTTTCAATAACAGATTTAAAGTCTAACGACAATAAAACAAAAATTTAGACATACGAAATCTTTCGAAAATTTTAAATCGTTTTACATAACAATCTTATAGAAATCAAAATAATTGCAATTAAGAAATTTTTCATAAAATTTCGATCACTTGAAAGTCAAAATTAAAATTTTAAACAATTTCGAAATAATTTAAAATAAATTATTAAGGCATTTGAAACAGGACTAAATATATGTCGTCAACCAAAACAAAAACGGAGTTTTGGAAAATGTAAAAATTTCACGATAGCCCAAAATTTCAAAATATTCAAACTTTTCATAACACAGGTTCGGAAAAATGGTAAACGGATAAATAGAGTCAGAGTCAACGACAAATCGAAACAAAAGTTTTCAGACCCGATAAAGAAGTCAAAGGCATTGGCCGAAGAAGAAGTAGCAGGATTAGGAAAAGCTAATGGGAGGAACGAAATTGAGAGTCAAACGGAGATCTCAAGGAATTACAGAAGAAGTTAACCATCTCGAGATTCCCGGTACGACTCCTACAGCACGGGTTCCTAAATACCTTTAAATAATACTAAGTCCAATATTAGGCACTAGGTGGTACTACTCAGTCACAATCTCCAAAACGTCTTACGTGATTATCCAATCGTTCAGGCGACATGATACTCATCCACAAATGCTTTAGAAACTAATCCTCTAATTAAGATTCCAACAATTATCAAAATATACCCAAACTTGCAATCGATGAGGTTCCTAAATCCCAAGTTCATAAGGTTTGAACTCGAGGTATATACTTCAAATTCTCGAGTAAGAAACACTAAACAAGATCCACCATTTTAACAATGTTCGGGCACAAAATCCTCAAAAATGATCACCAACCTATTTATAATGCCACAAGTACAAAAGTTGGGAAAGTACAACAAATCCTCAAACACGCTCAAACCTATAGGTAATGGCGCAAACACACATATCTACAACACGTCATTCGACTAAGGTTTCTGAGAATCCCATCAAATTTCATATCGTACCATCGAATCCACCAAAATATTTATTAACTCAACGAAGCCACAATCTCGTTGGTCTAAGGGTTCTGAACTATAAATCCATTAAGATGATTTGCATTAAGTATTCCTCAAAACAGCGCGATAAACCCAACCGTTAATTATGCAACATGTTTCTCTTCTTCAAGATTAATAACCATTTATCCAAGTTAGATCACTCAACTCCAAAGTTCATAGGTTACAACCTTAAACAACGATCAACGATCTAATCCTCAAGAAACACGGGTAAATTTCTAACGATATTAATGAAAACCTTCGATGGTACCACAACACTCAGGTTAACACTGTAAACAGTACGCTATGATCCCAAATATTCATGATGCATCCATCAAATAAGCATTAGGTAGGAATCCCAAAATAATATTATCAGTTATACTTAGTTTCGATCTAGGTTAGGTATTAGGCATCCATAAAAAATGACATATTCTTACTACTCCAAAATATATTCAACTCTAAATACTCCAAAATAATCCAAGTAACCTATAACCCAAGGTTCAGAGTCTAAGGTATCATCCTAATTCCATCAAGCAATAATTTGTCATTCAAATCAATCGAGGATTTCTTACTTGCTTATAGGATAGGGTAGACTCACAATCCACAAAACCAGGTAACAAGGGTTAACTAAACCTCAAACATCAATAACTCGGGGTTCACTAAGATAGAATCCGGTGTAACCAAAGAATCTCAAGAGAAAGATGGTAGAATAGAAGAATAGAACAAGGATTCACCAAGAGAATAAATATGAGAATATAAAAGAGAAGAATTGGAAGAAGCAGAACCAGGACGGAAAGATTCAATAATTCTAGATGATAAAGACCTAAACCGAGAAGGGAAAGTTTGGACCTCTAAGGTTCACGAGGGAACCAAAAGGATTACTTCATCTTCTTGTAGGGGAACGAGCACAATCGTGGGTCATTCCATCTGGATCAACTGCAACGTCGTGGACAAGAAATCTACTCTTGATCATCAGGCCTGTAGCTTAAGCAAACTGAACCGGAGTTGAAAAGTCACCATCGACATCTTTCTTGGAGCACCAAGTTGTGTAATACTCGTTGTGTATTACTCGTATTTTTATTTAATTTGGGTCTCTTTAACAAGTAGTAGTATATATAAGTGGTTAGCCCAACTAGTTTAACCCATTCCGCTAGACCAATTCTCATACCCTTATAATGTATAACTCATGTCCCGACTTATCCCGTTCAACCTATTCCTAATACCACTACGAGTTACGTAGAACCTAAATTCTTATACCCATATTTGTTAGCTATCCGAGTTAAAGAATAAGTTTTGTGAGTAGTAGTTGACGTAGTTAATTGGGTCAAACCTAGTTCCCGAGCCCAACTAACCTATTAACACAAGTGACCCATTTAGGTTTCACGTATAAGCTAATAAACTATGGAGAGTTTAACCTAACGATGACAACCTACTACTTTATTTCATTATGTGACTACTCCCTCTCCTTCCCCGTTTCTTGCGGCGTCAATCAAACTGCCACCACCATAAATCAGACCTAACGACCATCAGCCTCTTCATCTTCGATCGTTGTTGTCATGTACTCGCTGCCATTAGTCGCCGTAGTCTTTGGCCATGCGTAGGTATGATGCTCTGTTCATGTTGATTGTCGTTGTTGTATCGTTATTTTGTCGTTGTCGTCAGGATGACTTTCGATTCGTTGTTTTTGCCATTGTCGTAGACTCGTAGGTTACTTCGGGTGTTGCTTTATTAAGGTGATTGGAGTTGTAATACAACTATCGTCGGTATTGGGTTATGATTGATTTTCGTGGTGACAGGGTTGCCGTTGAGTGTTGTTTTGGTGTCAAGCTGTTACGGGTAATGTTGGGGGTCTATATGACGTAGTAGTTAGATGTTTTGTTCTCCTGTTTTGCTCTTCTTATAATAATAGTAGTAGTGGATGTCTTGTTGTCATCAAGGATTAATAATAATAATAATAATAAGAGTTGCCCGACTCAATATTAATTCGAGCAAGGTCTAGTTTTATTTAAGCGGTGTCAATTATCTAATTATATATTAGGGCTAAGTTGGTATCTGTTTCGTGTTATAAGTTTGGTTCGAGTTTTATTTTATAAGTAATACGTTAGGATTCATATTAATTCAAGTATATAATATTTTATTAGGATCCGACTTCGTACAATTTTCATGATGACCTGTACTACCGACGTGGTGGTGGCTTGCTGACTAGGTAAGGTTTTCCTTACTTAGAATACGTTAATATTATGATGTACGAGTACGATGTGATATTGTGATAATGAGAATAATGTTGAATAATGATGGGAGAAGAATCAATGAATATTGATATATTTGGAGTTGGTGAGGCTAGCTTTAGACCTAGCCGGGGCCACTGATCATGGTTCCCTCCCTGATTTCTCCTCGCGGGTTGTTGAACCTGCGGGGGGTGTGCACACTCGGAATGAAAGGGCCTGCCAGAAGAGTTGAGATGAGATTATTGATTGGTACCGTGATGGTACTGAGGATGTGGAGATGATGTTGCTAAATGGTACCGTTGACGGTACTAAGATCGTTGAGACTTGATGTTTCATATTTCGTACTTGTATATTAATGCTAGCATGTTCGAACCGCGTTTTCATTGTCTAAATTGTCACTATATTTTATTGGGGGCCTGCGACGATCCAATTGACATTTTCGGTCTCTTGGGGAGCGGAGTATTGATGCAGATATGGATCCTTGATGTGTGCTTAACTGAAGGGATTTGCTGTTCGAGAAGGGAGTGCGTAACCAACGTTGTCATACTTTTAGCATGTTTCCGATATTAGCACTGAATAGACCCTTTTTGTTTATGTAGTCATTTTGGGTTTTTGTAACCGTACTTAATTCCGAGCTTGGTTTGCATCCGTTGAATAATTTATTAAACTCGGTTGTGTTTTAGTATTGTTTTGTGATGGGACCTACTGCCTCGGTTAACCCGAGATGGTAACACTCTCATTTATCCGGGAAGGCCTGGTTAAGGCTCTTGGATAAACGAGGGTGTTACAAAACGTTATCCGGACCATCTCGGGTTAACCGAGGCAGTAGGTCCCATCACAAAACAATACTGAAACACAACCCGCGAGGAGAAATGAGGGTGTTACCAAAAGTACTACAATGGACAAGATGGTAATAAAGTACGAGTAATGAAAATGATAGTCAGGCAATACGTAAATATTTGGAATTTGCTTTGAGCTAAAGTGTCCTTGTTTCATGCCTTTACTTCATATTTGAGTTTCATTTCGAGTTTATATATGTGCTCCCTTGTCAATATGATATTTATTGAGTCGTTACCATATTTTGGAGTCTTGTTTGATGGCCTAAACAAACAGTTAGGTTAAGCATGTCGAGATAATATACCGCAGCTTCGTTAACATGAACAATATGTTTACCGAATTGTTTCACATGTTAGAGTACCTATTTCACAAAATTTAGAAAATATACTCATGCTTATTTTAAGACTAGGTCACTATAAAGTTTTGTGATTTAATTCCAAGTTATTCAGTATGAATAAATTAATCGTGAACATGGGTCATACGTGTCTGTGAATTTACTCGTAGTCAAGTTTCTCGTTATAAACCATACGTAGAGATTGAATCATCATTTGGAACTTTTACTATGCCACTTTGAAGAGTCTGTATAATGATGGAACTTGATTTTGCTCACTTTGAAGAGTCTGTACATTGGATCTCGTTTTATCAAGTGAATTTTTTTTTCAAGGTCAAATTATGTCGGTTCATGAAAATGAATTTGAAAATCACTTTGTCGTTTATAATCTGAAAATGATTTGAACTTGAAAGTCCTATATTGCTGTCTTGAGAATATGAGCTCATTGGTTCTACACTATCTCTAATTATAACGATTTAACTATGATTTTTTCACCATGACTGCAATGTTATGAAAACGTGTTTAAAGTCACTAAAATGATCATTGTTTTGCCTTGTTCAAGTGGATGCGCTAAGGTAAAAGTGTGTACCTTATTGTATGATGTAATGGAGTCAAACCTATATGCTAATGATAGATTCAGAGTAAATTCGGGTTACAAGAAGTCATATTGTTCCGGTTGCATAATTGCCTTAACGTGGATCTTATAGATCAAATGTGCTCATGTCTGATAAATCTGTCATGGTCATGAGTCACTTATGTGATAAATAACATCGGCAGTCATATTGTTCCGGTTGCATAATTGCCTTAACGTGGATCTTATAGATCAAATGTGCTCATGTCTGATAAATCTGTCATGGTCATGAGTCACTTATGTGATAAATAACATCGGCACACGTGTTCAATAAGTGGAGTCATTCCACTGAGAAGTCAGGAAACCGGGTCATCATACAGTGAACCGAGTACTCAACTCATGTACATCCTTTTCAAATATGTGATAAAGAACATATGACATCAATTTTCAAATTTTGGTCGTAAATGTAAAGAAGTTGGACATGTTTGGTGAACAAGTCAAATGCTGGTTCTAATTAATCTTGTACATCCTTGATGAGTGTCGCAGTTCTTGTTTAAATGGCCGATGGGTAACATATGCCTAGATGAATGGATGTGTACAACGTCTGTGAAGTGATTGTTGGTCTGAAGTCATATGCTAGTGTCTAAATTTAAAACTTATGCAAACATATAACATGGTGAACTATCTGATCAGTTGTTATAATTACTAGGAATAAATGGCACATGTTAATTATCTCAAGGTCTGAAGTTGTTAACGCGGTTATCTGGGAGTGTTCAGTTGTGTACTTGTGTTGTTGCCATGATGTGATGATTATATTGCCTCCTTATACATTTTTTTCAGTACATATGTATGCATGTGAGTCCGAACCTATTAAATATAGAACTCTGTCAACAAGTTACCGTAATATAGACTGGGAGTACGTGTTCAAAAAAAATCTTGATATATAATGAGGCTGTCATGAGAAGACGGTGTCGTTTAAATTACTTGTTAGAATGTCACAATGATGGTTGTTAATAAGTCTGACAGTATGAAAAGGAGTAATAATACCGACAAGGTGAAAAGAGAGTCATGATAATAGGATCCATTAATGAAGGATAATAGATACAGTGATGATGCAAGGATCAGGAATAACGAATAGTAAGGGTGTCCAAGATATATCTGTGAATTCCTCGTGTCATCACAAATGTTTCGATGTCATCAGGTCGGGTTATGATACAGGGTAGCAACATCATATTCCTGAGTCCATTCAGTAAAATGGAATGTCTCAGGTTATCAGTCCCTGAGTGTGGGCAACTCTTCTTGGTATGAACTAATTGCTTTACTTGCGTGATAATCATGGTGTTCCTATATGTAAGAGTGTCTCTAAGCTAGGATTCACACAATTATGTAAAATTTCAAGTGTATTAGATATGGCATGCCAGCATGTGAATTGGGTCATGATAAGTATAATGGGTGTAAATACAGTGGTACTAATAAGCAGTCTGTTTAGCTTGAATTATATGAAGTAAGACATTTGAAAATGAGTATGAAAATAGTCTGTTGGTACTTATGTCGAACCATGAGAATGGACAATCTAAGAGATGATGCATGCAGTTGTTAGTAAAAGGATAATTTAGGCGGTGAGATGTGTGAATGCGGGGATAGAAACCCCTCGCGACCAGTTGATAGATGAGTAAGTTGAGAAATATAGATAAAACGTAAATGAGTTGTTTTGTTAGGCTTGATACCAAAAGAGTTGAAGGTCGTGAAACGACCAAGATATATTATGCATATGAGAAATGTGTTGATAATCGTGGTGATGAACCGTGTGAATAGATTATGATCATTGCCAATAAACTCAGCCCTGGTCAGGCTTACAAGTATATTTGTTTGAAAGTTTACATTGGAGTCCTTTGATTATTGAATAGCGTGTTATATAATAAGATCGAGAGTGAACTTGTTAGTATCAAGATAGTGTAGTAATATATTAGATGTTTTGAGTAGAGTTAGACTATGATCAGTGAACTTCGGGGCGAAGTTCCTTTTAAGGAGGGTAAGATGTCATATATACCCCGTTGTTCCCGTTATTTCCTATGATATGTGTGCTTAATGATCATGTCAGTCACTGCGTAAGAAGTTGGAATGGTTATCGTTAATCGAAAATATGTGAATAGTTAGTCAGTAATACATATACAAGTACAACATTTATTTACATGATAAGTCAGAGAGACGTTAGAAGTAGAGAGAGAGGTGTTTCTATTGGATGGATGCTGAACTTCGTGACGAAGTTCCTTTTAAGGAGAGTAGAATGTAATACCTCGTCTCGATTATCCACGTCACGTTACTTATGTTAGTTTGGTGATTGGTCGATCGGTCAATAATTGATTAGTTGATCGGTTAGGTTGGTACAGTTAGTTGTTCCATAGTGGAAGGTGAACTTCGGGACGAAGTTTCTTATAAGGAGGGTAGATTGTAATACCCGTCGTGTATTACTCGTATTTTTATTTAATTTGGGTCTCTTTAACAAGTAGTAGTATATATAAGTGGTTAGCCCAACTAGTTTAACCCATTCCGCTTGACCAATTCTCATACCCTTATAATGTATAACTCATGTCCCGACTTATCCCGTTCAACCTATTCCTAATACCACTACGAGTTACGTAGAACCTAAATTCTTATACCCATATTTGTTAGCTATCCGAGTTAAAGAACAAGTTTTGTGAGTAGTAGTTGACGTAGTTAATTGGGTCAAACCTAGTTCCCGAGCACAACTAACCTATTAACACAAGTGACCCATTTAGGTTTCACGTATAAGCTAATAAACTATGGAGAGTTTAACCTAACGCTGACAACCTACTACTTTATTTCATTATGTGACTACTCCTTCTCCTTCCTCGTTTCTTGCGGCGTCAATCAAACCGCCACCACCATCAATCAGACCTAACGACCATCAGCCTCTTCATCTTCGATCGTTGTTGTCATGTACTCGCTGCCATTAGTCGCCGTAGTCTTTGGCCATGCGTAGGTATGATGCTCTGTTCATGTTGATTGTCGTTGTTGTATCGTTATTTTGTCGTTGTCGTCAGGATGACTTTCGATTCGTTTTTTTTGCCATTGTCGTAGACTCGTAGGTTACTTCGGGTGTTGCTTTATTAAGGTGATTGGAGTTGTAATACAACTATCGTCGGTATTGGGTTATGATTGATTTTCGTGGTGACAGGGTTGCCGTTGAGTGTTGTTTTGGTGTCAAGCTGTTACGGGTAATGTTGGGGGTCTATATGACGTAGTAGTTAGATGTTTTGTTCTCCTGTTTTGCTCTTCTTATAATAATAGTAGTAGTGGATGTCTTGTTGTCATGAAGGATTATTAATAATAATAATAATAATAATGAGAGTTGCCCGACTCAATATTAATTCGAGCAAGGTCTAGTTTTATTTAAGCGGTATCAATTATCTAATTATATATTAGGGCTAAGTTGGTATCTGTTTCGTGTTATAAGTTTCGTTCGGGTTTTATTTTATAAGTAATACGTTAGGATTCATATTAATTCAAGTATATAATATTTTATTAGGATCCGACTTCGTACAATTTTCATGATGACCTGTACTACCGACGTGGTGGTGGCTTGCTGACTAGGTAAGGTTTTCCTTACTTAGAATACGTTAATATTATGATGTACGAGTACGATGTGTGATAAGTGTAGTTTGTAGTGCCTATTTGTTGTGTTTTGGTCCCTTTTTCCTTGTGGTATAGCTCCAAAATGGAGCGATTCATGGGCTTCTTATGCTTCCTTTAGTTCGTTTCAGGTTCCCGAGACCAATTTGGAAGAGTTGGAGCGATTCCGACTCAATACATACACATTTTGGAGCCAACGAGATAAAGGAACGATGACTCGAGACCTTGGAATCGACCCCGAGACCTTGGGACCCAATCCCGAGCCTCCGAGACCCGATCCCGAGTCCCGAGAATCGGTGGGAAGCCCATGAGAGGCAAGGAAGGACCAAAGAGCGTTTAAGGAAGGCATACAAGACCCTTCCCGGTCGGGATGGTGGCCTTCCCGATCGGGAAGGGATGCACGTTTAGGAGCGCCACTGTGGGTCCTTCCCGGTCGGGTTGAGCCCTTCCCGATCGGGATGGCAGAACCCTCCCCGATCGGGATGATCCGTCCCGATCGGGATGGGCTACAGCTCACCTGCACTTCTTCTTTTCTTCTCCTTCATTCTTGTACCCATATATATACTCCCTTCTTGTAATATTAAGACATCTTATGTTAGTTTAGACTCTCTTAAGCCTCCAAAACCCTAGATTTACTCTCACTCATTAGTTTTAATCCTCCATTAATCTTAGTTAATCTTTAGTTAATCCTTGTAATTAGTTCTTGTATTAAGAGGATACTTGAAGAATTCTCCAAGATTGACAACCCTGGGTTTTATTTGGGTTCTTATTTATACAAGATTGCATCTTTTCATCCTCTTAGTGTTGGTATAATCTTTCCTACTCTTAATCTTGTTTATTTAATCTTGTTTGCATCTTGTTATATCGCAATTGATAGTGTTCTTGTTAATCATTATGGATGTTTGTTTAGTGATAGTATTTTCTCTTGTTATGGTTGTTTCATTCATGATAATGAGTGAGTAGTCTTCTTGTGGGGTTAGTAGGGGGATTAGGGGTAGATTATGGATGATTAGGGTTGATTAAGGGGAAAAGGTTACATCTTTGTTGTTAGTCACATTGTAGGCACTCTATGTGTTTGTTGATATGCTTGTGTGAGTTGTAGTGGCCATGCTTCCCATACTTGTGTTCATCTTCTCATTGATTGCTTATGTTGTGGAAATATCGAGAATAGTTTAGTCGCGAGAGCGCGGACTAGGGTCTAAGTTGCGAGAGCCCGGACCCACCTTGACATCGGTCTAAGTTGCGAGAGCCCGGACCGACTCTAGCGATTAGGAGACACCTTTACCCTTGATCACCCCAATTACCCTTCTACTTCTATGAACCCGACCTACCCCACTTCTTTCCATATTTGTGTTAATCCCCCTAGTTAACCATCACTTACTCTAGTTTATTTGTTAGTTCGATCATTAGCATTGTTTAGCATTGTTAGTATAGTCATACTTCTCCTCCATAATTAGTTTTCCTTTTATCGCTTCTTCGTGTTCGTTTGGTAATCTAGTCTCGTCGTAAGCCGACCTAGTCTAAACTTTGATATACCGTCCTCGTGGATACGATCCCGACTTGCCCTAGCTACTCACTAGGTTAGTCGGTGTTATATTGATCGGCTAGGGACGTGACGAATCCCTACCATCAATGTGATATTGTGATAATGAGAATAATGTTGAATAATGATGGGAGAAGGATCAATGAATATTGATATATTTGGAGTTGGTGAGGCTAGCTTTAGACCTAGCCGGGGCCACTGATCATGGTCCCCTCCCTGATTTCTCCTCGCGGGTTGTTGAACCTGCGGGGTGTGTGCACACTCGGAATGAAAGGGCCTGCCAGAAGATTTGAGATGAGATTATTGATATAGTACCGAGATGGTACTGAATGTCGGGATGAGATAATTAATTGGTACCGTGATGGTGTCGAGAATATGGAGATGATATTATTGAATGGTACCGATGATGGTACTGAGACAGTTGAGACTGGATGTTTTATATTTTGTATTTGTGTTATAATGTTAGCATGTTCTAGCCGTTTTCTCTGTCTTTATTGTACCCTATTTTATTGGGGGCCTGTGATGATCCAATTGATATTTCCGATCAACTGGGGAGCAGTCTATAATACAGGTGACGTATATTGTGATATGTTTGGATGCGGGGATGCTTGTACGGGATTGGGGTGAGCGCGATAATGATCCTTGTCGTAGCACGGGTTAATGCGTAGGCATTCCTGTTTATATAGATTTTATAGCTTCCGCTGTGTAACTAGAGTTGTAATAGTTAATGAGTTGTAATGTTTAAATCATATGGTCTGTATGGCATTTCATGTTGTATTGTAATGAGCTACTACCTCGGGAAACCGAGATGGTAACACCTTTATTTATCCGAGAATGTCTTGATAAGGCTCTTGGGTAAATGGGGGTGTTACAAGTTGTCCACTCAAGTCAGCAGGCATTGAGAGTTCTAGGTAAATCTTGTTCCGATCTAGAGCAGCATCACGTCAGCATCTTGTTCACTCATCTTCTTCCAGGCAAAAGAAACAAATATTCAATGCTAGTCATTGAGTTACAAGAACATATAAACCTAACAGTTAAGTCCTTAATTTGTTTCTACCCATCTCTCACTAATATTTCATTAATGTTCAAATCATTTACGAGTATTTTTCCTAGAATCATGTGTAAGCGTCGGGAGCAACAATGCTCTGATACCAACTATAATCCCCTAGAAAATCTAACGCAATACAGTGGCGGAAACACTGTATAGTTGGGATTAAAACACACTGACAAACTATATCTTATTAAAAGAAATGGTAAGTCAATACAAAGGCCTCTTTTTACAAAAGGGCTAAAGAGAAAATTCACCAAACAGGTTATACAAATCCATAAATTACATGAATAGAGAAAGAGTAGGATCCATGCTACTCGCTAGCTCACACCCAAAACCCAGCAGCAAATACCTGTCATGTTATAAACATAACAGCCACGTCAGTGGAGAGTAACTCGGACTTTCTCCCAGCCAAATTATATCATATGGAAAAATAATAGTATTATTATATCAAAGTACTTAAAATGAGAAAACATTAAAAATGATATAATAAAAATAAGTTTTCAGCGAAACGTAAAGCACTTGCCAACCTGCAAGTCAAAATCAATCGATAATATAAATATTCAAAAATGGCGTTATGGAAATTTGATCAGTGCGCACAAGGCTAGACTTTCACTAGGATAATACTGGAAACTAGCTTCGAGAACTGTAGACTTAACTCATAACAGAATCCAGTCTCTAACTAGGCAACTCAACTATAACAGGATTGCGTGCAGCGAGGTCCTAGTTTAAGTAGTGCATACCCCTCCTAGACAACAAATATGTCTAGTTCAGCCGACGGCGACTAACACGATGCGATATCTAGCTTAAGGTCAAAACATACACTCTCCTGGGCTAAACTACGCCCAGTTCAACGACCAAATGTGCCCCAAATAGACACACCGGCTTTATAGCTGATGGCAAAAACGTACATCCCAGACTATATTACTCTAACCCCACACTTGTCTTCCATAACTCCAAACAAGTCATTATCGATATTCAAAAGTAAATATAATTAATATAAATGATATGGATAAAAGGAATAAACATTTTATATAAAAAGGGAACCTTTCGATAAATAGAAACTTACTAATTTTGGGAACTTACATAAAATAGAAAGTCTTATAGAAAATACGTAATTTATTAAAATAAGTGAAATGTATAAAAAATAGCATTTCTAACGAAATTATCATTTAATTATTATTGTCGTTATCGTAACTTTAATATAATTCTAAATTCGTAACTCAAAATATAAATAAAATATAATAAGTCATTTTATAGTATTTTATAAATAATTAGGAAATCGAGTTAAAACTATAAATTTTATAAAAGAGATGTTTTAAGAAAATGATATCAAAATTAATTGAGTCGACGAGTTTTACAAATTAGACGAGATTTTATAAAGCTTTCAAATTAGTTTTAGAAAATAGATTTTATCAATAAATAATACAAATTTTACTAAAAATAATCAATCGTAGATAAATGAGAAATTATTAGAGAAAATGGTCTCGACTAAAAATGTATTTAAAACAAAATCGACTATTTTCTCATTTATTAATATAAGTTGTAAAATGAAATTAATTTATTAAATGAATTTACAAATCTCAATTATATAATATAAAAATACGATTTTGAGTTAAAATTATAAATTAACGAAATATGAAGAAAATATGAAATCGATATTATTTAGTTACTAGTGTCACGATAACCAACAAAATATTATAACGATCGTAAATAATTAATTTATTAACGATTTATAAAACGATATTGAGAGTTTGTAAAATATTTATACGGAATACGATTTAAAATTAATATAATTAGCAATAATAAATAGCTAAAATTAGAAAACCGAAGTTAAAATATTTACTACATACCACTACTCAAACATACGATATAAAATCGAGTAACGTCCTAAAGTTACCTTGAGTCGAATCCGAAAAAGACGCGTAATCGTACTCCTTGATTAGTCCAAGCTCCAACTTTTGAATATGAAAAGTCGTTCTCGAATCTTGCTCTTCAATAGAACTCCGAGGCTTTCCGCGAAGCCCCAACTGGACGACGATAACAACAGTAGAACCCAACATAGGCAGCAGCATAAGACAGCGAGGAATGACGGAAAACGAAGGACAACACAAGAACAGCCACAACAACGACACGACAGGAGCAATGTCCACATCAGCAGCGAGCAATAGACAAAGAGAGGAGGTAAAGGAAACGAAGAAGGAAAGGAGAATAATCAAGAGATTAACAACCAAATCGACCAACCACAGTAACCCACGACAGTAGCAGCAAGAGCGTGCAACAACAAACAACGACGACGATGTAGAAGCGAAACAGCAACCGTAGTACATAGTACACCCACAGCAATTAGTCAGTAGCAGTACAGTAGAGTAACAGCACCAAGGTCGACAAAGAGGGAGGAAAACAGGAAGACGCAGGAAGAGAAGAAGAAGAAGAAGAGAAAGAGAAAGAAGGAACAACGAAATGCAGCAGGTGGTTGTAACAGCAATAAAATGACGACGAATTGACTCGAACATCAACAGTAACAGCAGCGAGAAAAAGCTTAAACGGACGCAGCAGAGTATAACTCGTCGAAACAGCATAAACCAGCGCACAACCCGACAACAAAGAGTACCAATCAAAACGCGGCATCAAACGAAAGAAAACAGGACGAGATGAAGGGAAGCAACAGCAGCACACGATGCAAAGACGAACAGCAGGACAAACGAGAACAGAGAAGATCGAAAAGCAACGAGGACGACAATAATCAGGAAGAAGAAAGAAGAAGGCTAAAAAGCGAAGGAAGAAAACAAAACAAAACAACAGCAGTACAATGCAGCAACATGACGGAATAACAGTTCGCAGTAGCACAAAACAGAAGCAAAACACGGATCGACGACAAGGACACGAAAATGAGCAGCAGGTATGTGATACCGAAGAGAAAACCGAAGCAGCAGCAAAACGGATCATCGGAACCGAAACTGAACAGTAGCAGCGAACCGAACGAAAAGAGGAGGAAGAAGAAGAAAATTACCATAACGAAACAGGGACACATAGACAGGGCCATCTCAGGAAATTACGAGGCCCGGTGCAGATTTTAAAATGGGCTCCATTTTGTCAATAATAATTTTAAACTAGAATGACCAACTTAGTGTTAAATTATGAGAATTTTTTCACAAGTATTTTTTTCTTTTAAATAGTACTCCGTATTTTTCTAACAAATGTTTTAATTTCCAATTATTATTCTTATAGTTAGCCAACAAAATCATAAAATAATTGTTATTGCATCCGAATAATTAAAAATTATTGAAATTTGTAATAATATTCTATTTGTAGATTCATTTTACACCATACAACTATAAACGATTTCAAAAATGGAGAAAATGAAAATAAGTAGACTAAATCATAACCATAAAAACAAATACGGTGCAGTGATTACTTGAGTTAAAACAATAATTTACCAATAAATTTTCAGTGGTGACATGATTACTTAATCATTCGTCGTCGTCATCGACTAAATATCATCGGTAAATCACTTTATAAACGTGTTACTCCGTATTTCTTACAGTTTTAATTCAAGTTTTTTTTTCCTTTGTATGACTGTTAATATAATTTTTATGGGTAATTGAATGATTATAAAGATTTTTTAAAAGAATAAAAAAGAAATTTAAATTAACTTTGGAACTTGTCTTATTTATTGGATAGAGAATTAAATGGGCTAGATAAATTTTCTTAATCTACACAAGTTTCCATACAAAGATTAATTACTAAATTGACTAATCAATAAATTAAAATAGAACAAGAAAAAAAAGAGCTAGAAAGAAGTCGAACCCCTGACCTTCAACAACATAGCCAACACCCCAACCACCAAGCTACATTCAATATGTGTACAATCGAAACTCCAAATATATTATGAGGCCCCCAAAATTTGGAGGCCCGGTGCAAATGCGCCTGAAGCTCCGCCCCAAAGACGGGCCTGCACATAGAGAAGAACACGGAGGGGGCACAACAACAGGCGAGGAGAACAATAAGAATGGCAAAACAGAGGCCGGAAACAAGGGAAAAACAGGGGGGATCGGAAATGGAGAAGATACAGACGAGGGTAAAGGAGAGATGGATGACGACTTGTGAACCAAGATGGTTGCAACATGAAAGCAAAACCGGAGAAGGGATGAGTGTGCGTGAAAGAGGAAGTAAAAAGGAGGTAGAGGGGATGCGGTTTGATGAGGTGAATGAAGAGGTGGAGGTGAATGATAATAAAAGGTGGGGATGCAAGCGGTGGAGTTGAGTAGGCCAAAGGGGAAGGATCAAGTTGGTACGTTGAATCAAATAGTGAAAAGAAAGGTGTACGTTAATTAGTGGGAAGAGAAATGAATTAAGGAGTCCGAAAAAAAATATGATACGAAAACAGCTTAATTAAATGAATCGCGTATGAACCGAATTCCGAAACGATAAGTTGACTGACCCAATAATCGAATTAAAATTGAGTCAAAAAAATTAATAAATAATCGGATCGTCTAATAAAATGAGTAAATAAAGTACTCTAGAGTAAAACGAAGTTGATAGAAATAAATAATTGGACGATGAAATCGTAGTTCCCGAAAAATAAAATTTTCGATAAAGTGAATTAAATTGATTTCTCGAAGAAATGTAATAAATGTTTTGACGAAACTTAATATAAATGAACTTCGAGCCGAAAATAGAAATTCGAGCTTAAATATAAATAAAAATAGGAGAATTTAGAATTTAAATCGTCGAAATAGACTTTCGATAAGAATTAAATTAAATATATAAATGAATCGAAATAGAAATAAAATATGTTTTAAATATAAGAAGAGTTTCCGAGTCAAATAAAATTTTAGGAGTTTGAAACGATTAAACGATAAATTCCTTTTATAATAATTTTAAAAATTTCGAATTAAATCGTAAACAAAAGTAAATATACGAACAAAATTTTAATTTAATTTAATTTTATAAAATCAGGGGTGTTAAATATTGTCCTTTCCTTGTGTGGCCCCAGAAAGAGGATTATAACAGTTTGTTTTTGTATAGGATAACTGAGCTGCGCGCTATCGCCATGCCTAACCCCAATTGGGTTAGGCTAGATATTGAAGAGAACTTCGGCATGCCGAAGAGGTCCGGGGAGTACATTCGGGGTAACACCCGAGGTAAGTTTTATCAGATTGAATACCCCGAGGGACCCTTAGATTTTGGCGACGATGATATAGAGGTCGTAGACGTGTCGGAGGAGGAACGAGAGGTTGAAACCTCTCGGGATGAGGGTCGTAGAACATTACCTTCATCATCACATGGACCCTCTTCCTCCCACCAACCCGAACCCTAGACCTCGCAATTTTCACCCCCGACTTTTCAGACTTCACACCACACAGACACTCCACGTTCACCCAGTCTACCCCTGGTTTTCAGGACGTCAACATGAGTCCTCCACGACACTCTTCGTTCTTTGGATCGGAGAACTTTTATAACCAATGGGGGAAGTCTATGATCGTTGTGGACATGACATAGGTCCACCCCGACGCGGCCACGCGCTGTAATCCCCTATAAATTCTAATGCAATACAGTAGCGGAAATACTGTAGACTTGGGATTAAAACACACTGATGTTCTATATTTTACAAAAAGAACGGTCAGTCAATATACAAAGGCCACTTTTTACAAAAGGGCTAAAAATAAAAATTCTCCAAATGGGATTAAGAATCCATAAATAAACATAACTCAAGCGGAGTACGATCCACGCCACTCGCTAGCTCACACCAAACCCCGGAACAAATAATACCTGCCATGTTATAAACATAACAGCCACAATTTAGTGGGGAGCAACTCAGGCAGTTCTCCCAGCCATATTACATGATATTAAAGCGTAATTACTATTATATCAAAATAATTGAAAATGGAAAACATTTAAAATGATATGGTAAAATAATTCGAAATGATTGTCAACCTGCAAATTAATGTCAATCAATAATAATAACGGCGTTATGGATATCAATCAGTGTAACGGAATAGACTTTCACTAGGATCATACTAAACTAGGTTCGAGAATTCAGTCAAAACAAATTAGACTTTGGTCTCTAACTAGGCAACTCAACTATAACAGGACTGCGTGCAGCGAGGTCCTGGCTTAAGTAATGTACACCCCTCCTGGACACCAACCGTAATCTAGTTCAACCCGACGGCGACTTACACGATGCGATATCTAAGTTTAAGGTCAAAATATACACACTCCTGAACACAAACCATGCTCAGTTCAACGACCAATGTGTCTCAACATAGACACACCAGCTTTATAGTTGATGGCAAAACGTATAACCCAGACTGTATTACTCTACCCGTACACTTGTCCTTATTCCATAACTCCAAAACAAAGTCTTTGTCATAATTCGATAGGATTATCAAAACGTTCTTAAAAAGAAACTTTCTAATTTGGGAAACTTTTTTCAAATATTAACTTTCCAAAATAGGAATTATTATAATTATAAATCGTTTAACATTTGAATTATATAAAATAGTTTTATTAGGCCTCGAGACATAAACATTATACTTATTTTATAAATATATATTTAATGATCAAAATTCAACGAAAGTGAAAATCATAATTATTTCTCAAAAGGTTGAAATATTAGTAATTAAAAGTATTAAATTACAAATTTACAGATTTTCCGGAATAGCACTGTCTTACAATAAAATTCGTAATTAAATCATTAAAAATCAAAACAACGTAAGACCAGTGGGGTTGAAAACTTTAGAAACTTAGTTACAACTTTTATTTTCAGGAGAAAGTCCAAATTCCAAATAAAACATGGGTTTTTATTTGTATTTTCACAAACTGACAGAATTCGACACCCGATGGTATCTCATTAATAAAATATATTTAAAAATTGATTTTGAAGAAAAAACAATTGGAAACATTAATTAGACTCTTCAAAGTTTAGGTACATAAATTACCCAGAATAAATTCAAAGTTTATCAAAGGGTTTAAATTAGATTTTACAAATATTGACAGATTCGCGGACTAATCCGACGTTTGTTCGTAAAACATTTATTGTGACCAAATTACTTGGACTTAATTTACGAAATTTTACAGGCATATAATAAACGTAAAATAAATAGTAGTCTCTTTTCAAACTTTTCGAAAATAAAGTCTTTAACAGGATTAATAAATCGTTCAAAAACACTAATCGATTCTGAAACATGCAATTATTATGTTAAAAATAATAAAAACTTTCACTTTGCTACTTTATATTAAAATCACGAAAATTCAGAAATAATGTCTTACTTGTATGTTTTAGTCTCGGCCTTATAATACTTTTAGAAGATCCGATGTGAAATAAATAGAGAAAGATTAAAAGCGATAGAAACACGAAATCGATTTAAGCATATTATCGCAATATAATTAAAACATGCTTATTCGTATAAAAATTCGATTTTAAAACGATACTACAAACAACTACAACATATATATCATGCAATACCGAGTCATGCCATCATGTGTTACCTTCATTGAGATCCGAGCAAATTATAATAATCATCTTGACGGAATTGATATGATAACCTACAAAATAAATTAACGTATGGTATTAAACCATATTATAAATTAATAAAAGAGAGAAACGAGACGGAGAATAGGAGTAATTAAATTACCCTTGGAATTAGAATGAACCGGGATGAACAGAATGATCGGAATTGAGAAAAATATTGAAGAACAGTTTACTGTGTTGTTTTCAATAGAGAAGATACGTTCAATTGTTTTATTTTATTGAGAAGATGAGGGAGATTACGTACAATAGAAAAGTGGGGATCCTGTTGGAGGTTTAGAGAAGTTGGGGAATTCAGTAACTGCAAAGAGGGAAATAGGGAGAACTGCAACAGGAATAGGAGAGAATAGAGGAGTCGGTTTTGACTTCTCAACCGAACTACGAAAATATCTCAGTCCGATGAGGGAAACGGTCGGGTCTGCTACAATCTGAGCCCGATTCGCGCTTAAAATCGTAAATGGATCACCTTTAAAAATAATAATAATAATAATAATAATAATAATAATAATAATAATAATAATAAGTAGACGAAACTCGTATAAGAACGTGTTTACGAGAAAGTAGTATTAAAATCACGTTTCAAAAATAATTATGTACGAAATCGCGTAGAAAAATATTAAATAGCAAATTTATCGATATTAATAAAATTCGTGCGAAAGAGATAATTAAAATGGGTTTCGAGTTTAAATTCAAGTTTATATAAAGATAAACTCAGGAATATAAACCGTCGAGACGGAAACTCAAAAAGAAATAAAATGAGTAAATCGAATGAAACGAAAGTAAGATACATTTTAAGCATAAAAATGACTTTTCGAGGTAAATAAGACTTTACGTGTTCAAACGATTGAACAATGAATCTGTTTTATAATTATTTAAGAAATACGAGTTAAATCGTAAACAAAATAAAATATTAATAAAATTTAATATATAAAAATCAGGGGTGTTACAACCTTCCCCACTAAAAAAAAGTTTCGTCCCGAAACTTACAGGAACACGAAATTATAACACAAAACAAACTTATTTCACTTGAACAAAATGAGAATGCTTAACTCGCATCAAAATCTTTATTTAAAAAGAAAATTTTAAAACTTCAAACGAGATATGAAGTCGAATGCACAAATTTATCTCAATATTAACTGGGTTAAGCTACCCGAAACTTGAAAAATTTTCAAATTATTAAAAACGCAGGGTAAAGTTATTCGATAAAATAACGATGTTTAAATAACATTTTTAAACGAACTCGAGGGAAAAAGAGTACCCAAAACATTTTCAAAACAACAGTAAAACAATTGATTTAAGAAATTCGGCAAATCGATTTAAGACAAAACAAAATCAAAATTTGAGAAATTGAACTTAGCGTTGGGAAATCTTGAACCGGTCATTAGATGCTTCCAATAACAGATCCTAAAGTCCACCAACAAAAGTAAAATGAAAGCCCGAATTTATGAAATTATTTTCAAAAGTTAAATTTACTCAGACAATCGAATTGTCGCAGAAACACAAGTATTTTTACTTAACGAAAATATTCATAAATCTCTTATCATTCGAAAATTAAATATTTGAAATAATTTTGATTTACTTTCAAACAGGTTTTTAAGACATTTTAAAAATAACTAAATATAAACTTCAACAAAAATGTCAAAGCAAAACGAAGTCTGTAAAGCTTAAAATTGTAACATAAAAATGATAACTCAAAAGTTTAAATTAGTCAAATATTTTCCAAAACGGGGAGTTTTATTAAGAATTGAAGGATTAAATCGAAACAAAAATTTCAAGCTCGATTAAGGGTAAAAGGGATACCAACAACAGTTGGAGGAGTAGAATTCGAGAGAAACGAAGGTGAGGACGAAGTCGAGAGTTAAACAGAACTCTCAAAGATTATAAAGGAGTTTAGGATTCTCGAGACTTCTAGTATGACTCCCGCAACTCAGGGTATTTCTAGTATGACTCCCGCAACTCAGGGTATTCCCACAACTCAGGATTCTATTTCCACCAAATAATACCAAGTCCATTAATATCAGAAAGTTGGGTTGTCTTACACAATCTACAACCTCCAAAATTATCAAATACCACAATTCCCTATATGAAGTCTCACATACTTATTCAACCATTCAATCAACAGGGTAAGAATCCTCAAATGACTCAGAATCAAATCATGCTACCGAAATTCCATAAATCACAACACGATCAAACCAATCAACCAATAAGGCTCTAAAACTATTCAAGGTTCGCTAGATTATACTCGAGGTACATTCCATGGTACTCGAGTAAGGAACACTAAAAAAAATCCACCAATTTAACAAAGCTCGGGCACTAAGTCCTCAAAAATGATTATACCAACATGTATAACATCACCATCTCACAAAAGGTATGAATGTAAGCCAAACCTAGGCACACTCGACCTCAAATAATGTAATGACAGACACTCACATTTTCAAGCACGTCATCTAAATAAGGTCTCTCATAAATCCATCAATTTCTAATCGCAATAGAGCAACCATAATATTTTTAATCACCCAACGAAGCCACAATCTCGTTGGTGCACATGTATCAAAAATTCCATTAAGGTGCGGGGTATTAAAATATTCCTCAAAACAGTAGTGTAAATCCGAATTGTGATCATGGCCTTTCTCTTCCTTAAGAATAAGGACAATCCAATCAAATAATATTGAGTCACTCAACTCTAAAATTCATAGGTTACGATCTTATCAGACTCAATGATCTCATCCATAAGAACCAAGGTTTAATCTATGTCAACCAAAGTTACTAAAAACATTAACGAGAACCTGAAATGATACTACAACACTCAGGCTAACCCTTTAAACAATGATCTATGATCCCAAAAGTCCACAACAAGTCCATTAAGTCAACATTAAGTGGGAATCCCAAAGTAATATTACCAGTTACACTTAGTTCGGTTCTAAGTTCAGTTCTAGGTTAGGTACCAGATATCCATCAAAATCAAATATAACCGTACTATCCAAAAACTTATTCTCTCTAAGTACTTTACATAATCAAGTAAATTATAATCCAAGATCAACACTTGAGGTACGATCCTAATTCCATCAATCAATTAATATTATTGAAATCAATCCTCAAGAAGTTCTTACTAACTTAGGAATATGGTACAACTTACAACTCTCAAACCATGTAACAAGCGGTTTACTAAACCTCAAACATCTTTAACTATCGCGGGGTTCACTAAGACCAGAGTCTAACTAGAGAATCTCAATAAGATAGAGGGTAAAATGAGAGAATAAAACAAGGATTCGCCACGAAAATGAAGATGACCATTTATATGAGGAGGATTGGAAGAAGAAGAGAAAAACTGATAGGGAGGGCAATGGCAGCCCAAGGACAGCAGGAATAACAACACGTGACAGTGTAGAGCCAAACAACATTAGACCGTAGCAGTACAGCAACACAACAACATCAGTAAGGAGAAGAAGAATAAGAAAAGAAGTAAAAGAAGAAAAACAAGAAGAAATTGGGAGCATAGAACAAGGGTCCTAGACTATTAAGGTCTTAGAACAGAGAAGAGTCTTCGTATCTCCAGAGTTCACAAGGGAACTCGCTGGATCAGTTCGTCTTCTTGTAGAGAAATGAGCACACTAGTCTTGGATCGCTCCATCTGGATCCAAACTGAAATGAAGTCGCATCTGGGTAAACTGAAATCACATCTGGTTCTACTGCACCATCGTGGACTGGAATCTACTCTTGATCATCTGGCCTGTAGCTTGAGCAAACTGAATCTGGGCTGGAAAGTCACCATTGTATTTTCCTTGTAACGCCAAGTCGTCCACTCGAGTCATCAAGTCTTAGAAGTGCTAAGTAGGCCTTGTCCCGATCTGGAGCAGCATCACTTAAGCATCTTGTCCACTCGTCTTCTTCTTGGACAAATAGAACAACTATTCAATGCTAATCATTGATTTACAAGAACACGAGAACCTAACAGTTAAGTCCTTAATTTGGTTTCTACCCATCACTCACTATTATTTTATTAATGTTCAAATCGTTTACGAGTATTTTCCTAAAATCAAGTGTGAGCGTCGGGAGCAACGATGCTCTGATACCAACTGTAATCCCCTATAAATTCTAATGCAATACAGTAGCGGAAATACTGTAGATTTGGGATTAAAACACACTGATGTTCTATATTTTACCAAAAGAACGGTCAGTCAATATACAAAGGCCACTTTTTACAAAAGGGCTAAAAATAAAAATTCTCCAAATGGGATTGAGAATCCATAAATAAACATAACTCAAGCGGAGTACGATCCACGCCACTCGCTAGCTCACACCAAACCCCGGAACAAATAATACCTGCCATGTTATAAACATAACAGCCACAATTTAGTGGGGAGCAACTCAGGCAGTTCTCCCAGCCATATTACATGATATTAAAGCGTAATTACTATTATATCAAAATAATTGAAAATGGAAAACATTTAAAATGATATGGTAAAATAATTCGAAATGATTGTCAACCTGCAAATTAATGTCAATCAATAATAATAACGGCGTTATGGATATCAATCAGTGTAACGGAATAGACTTTCACTAGGATCATACTAAACTAGGTTCGAGAATTCAGTCAAAACAAATTAGACTTTGGTCTCTAACTAGGCAACTCAACTATAACAGGACTGCGTGCAGCGAGGTCCTGGCTTAAGTAATGTACACCCCTCCTGGACACCAACCGTAATCTAGTTCAACCCGACGGCGACTTACACGATGCGATATCTAAGTTTAAGGTCAAAATATACATACTCCTGAACACAAACCATGCTCAGTTCAACGACCAATGTGTCTCAACATAGACACACCAGCTTTATAGTTGATGGCAAAACGTATAACCCAGACTGTATTACTCTACCCGTACACTTGTCCTTATTCCATAACTCCAAAACAAAGTCTTTGTCATAATTCGATAGGATTATCAAAACGTTCTTAAAAAGAAACTTTCTAATTTGGGAAACTTTTTTCAAATATTAACTTTCCAAAATAGGAATTATTATAATTATAAATCGTTTAACATTTGAATTATATAAAATAGTTTTATTAGGCCTCGAGACATAAACATTATACTTATTTTATAAATATATATTTAATGATCAAAATTCAACGAAAGTGAAAATCATAATTATTTCTCAAAAGGTTGAAATATAAGTAATTAAAAGTATTAAATTACAAATTTACAGATTTTCCGGAATAGCACTGTCTTACTATAAAATTCGTAATTAAATCATTAAAAATCAAAACAACGTAAGACCAGTGGGGTTGAAAACTTTAGAAACTTAGTTACAACTTTTATTTCTGGAGAAAATCCAAATTCCAAATAAAACATGGGTTTTTATTTGTATTTTCACAAACTGACAGAATTCGACACCCGATGGTATCTCATTAATAAAATATATTTAAAAATTGATTTTGAATAAAAAACAATTGGAAACATTAAGTAGACTCTTCAAAGTTTAGGTACATAAATTACCCAGAATAAATTCAAAGTTTATCAAAGGGTTTAAATTAGATTTTACAAATATTGACAGATTCGCGGACTAATCCGACGTTTGTTCGTAAAACATTTATTGTGACCAAATTACTTGGACTTAATTTACGAAATTTTACAGGCATATAATAAACGTAAAATAAATAGTAGTCTCTTTTCAAACTTTTCGAAAATAAAGTCTTTAACAGGATTAATAAATCGTTCAAAAAACACTAATCGATTCTGAAACATGCAATTATTATGTTAAAAATAATAAAAACTTTCACTTTGCTACTTTATATTAAAATCACGAAAATTCAGAAATAATGTCTTACTTGTATGTTTTAGTCTCGGCCTTATAATACTTTTAGAAGATCCGATGTGAAATAAATAGAGAAAGATTAAAAGCGATAGAAACACGAAATCGATTTAAGCATATTATCGCAATATAATTAAAACATGCTTATTCGTATAAAAATTCGATTTTAAAACGATACTACAAACAACTACAACATATATATCATGCAATACCGAGTCATGCCATCATGTGTTACCTTCATTGAGATCCGAGCAAATTATAATAATCATCTTGACGGAATTGATATGATAACCTACAAAATAAATTAACGTATGGTATTAAACCATATTATAAATTAATAAAAGAGAGAAACGAGACGGAGAATAGGAGTAATTAAATTACCCTTGGAATTAGAATGAACCGGGATGAACAGAATGATCGGAATTGAGAAAAATATTGAAGAACAGTTTACTGTGTTGTTTTCAATAGAGAAGATACGTTCAATTGTTTTATTTTATTGAGAAGATGAGGGAGATTACGTACAATAGAAAAGTGGGGATACTGTTGGAGGTTTAGAGAAGTTGGGGAATTCATTAACTGCAAAGAGGGAAATAGGGAGAACTGCAACAGGAATAAGAGAGAATAGAGGAGTCGGTTTTGACTTCTCAACCGAACTACGAAAATATCTCAGTCCGATGAGGGAAACGGTCGGGTCTGCTACAATCTGAGCCCGATTCGCGCTTAAAATCGTAAATGGATCACCTTTAATAATAATAATAATAATAATAATAATAATAATAATAATAATAATAAGTAGACGAAACTCGTATAAGAACGTGTTTACGAGAAAGTAGTATTAAAATCACGTTTCAAAAATAATTATGTACGAAATCGCGTAGAAAAATATTAAATAGCAAATTTCTCGATATTAATAAAATTCGTGCGAAAGAGATAATTAAAATGGGTTTCGAGTTTAAATTCAAGTTTATATAAAGATAAACTCGGGAATATAAACCGTCGAGACGGAAACTCGAAAAGAAATAAAATGAGTAAATCGAATGAAACGAAAGTAAGATACATTTTAAGCATAAAAATGACTTTTCGAGGTAAATAAGACTTTACGTGTTCAAACGATTGAACAATGAATCTGTTTTATAATTATTTAAGAAATACGAGTTAAATCGTAAACAAAATAAAATATTAATAAAATTTAATATATAAAAATCAGGGGTGTTACACGCGCGGGTTTGGGGAGGCGAATGAATCCCCATATGAGAATGGATCGAATTGAAATTTAGGTCTATGTGGAGTCGCCACCGAATTTTGTGGTTATTCGGAACCATTCGAGCCCACTCTATGTCGTAGCGGGCCGTATACAAAATACGGCCCATTTCCGATGTCAGAGTTTATTGGGCTCGTCCCTTTGCATTTGATACCGATACCGACATTATCGGATATCGTGTATTGAATGACTCTCGTGCGCCAACGGTTTCGGGCATCCGGAAACCGATGTTCTGAGTAAGGGGTGAGGGTACGTGTTGGGAAGCTCACAAAGGACACCCAACCCCGCCCGCACATTAGCGGCCTCTACTAAGAATTCGAATGACTTTCCAATACGCGCATTAGTAAAACGGGAAAATGATATGCAAAGATTTATTTTCCCTAAACATGTGAATGGAATTGAAACGGGTTTCTAAGTCAATTTAATGCAACTAAAATTAACGTCGAAGTTGTATTTTAGCATGCGGGTTCATTTAGTACAATAAACGAACAATAATTAAATTGGCAAAAGAAATAACAAACGCGTTAGTAAACGATGTAATGATTTAACAAATAATAACGGTTTATGTAAATATGAGATGAGATGAAAAGGTGCAAATATGAGATGCATGGTTTGAAAAGATAGTAATACACATGATTGATTAAACACGTGTCGACTAGGTCGTAAAATACTATCGAGTTTGAAAATAGAAGAATGTACGACTCGTTGTTTTGGTCGTGATGAGGCTACTCGGTCGAGTGGTCGATGGACTCGATTGAGTAGACCTGTAAAAAGTGATTCTGTTTTGCGATATGGACCATACTCGGCCGAGTTATTGACCAACTCGGTCGAGTACATGGCCACTCGACCGAGTCACTATGAGACTCGATCGAGTGGTGGTCGTAATTAGCATTCTGACTCGATTTTAGGGTGTCACTCGATCGAGTGACTAAGGCACTCGGTCGAGTGGCACCTGTATGAACTTGGTTCGTTTGCAATTTAATTATTTATTTTGAAATTGCTTTTGATTTTTGAGAGTTCGACGATTTTACCGAATCGGACATAAATATTGCATAATTTATGTCCGACTTGGTTATTTTATAAATCGCGAATTTTGTTGAACCGAATATAAATATGGTTGAATTTATACCCGATTCTAAATTTGGAGTACTCGTTGTATCCCATATTCGATTATTTGAATCGATATGGAATATTAGAGTGAAATAGAAAAAAAGATAAATTAATTTTAGTCTCTTTAAATTAATTATCGTGATATGAACAAATCACGTTAATTAATTCATATGACTTCATTGTTAGATTCGATGTCCAATTATGGAATTGGTATCGAATCTAAAATCGACGCTTTATTGAAATAATAAAAAAAACTTGATTCCCTCGACTTCTCCGACATCGAAATAAATCCCTAGGGATTGTGATGTCGGATCAACGGGTTTCGACCCTTATTAAAATTGATTTGAAAATTGATGGATGCAATATTAAAGATGATGATGACGAGAAATAATAACGGCTTGTTGTTTAAGTAAATTTATCTCAATAATCAAATAGTCGGGGTACCGGGATAAGCGACCGACGACGCGTGTGCAGTACACTTGTATATGCGGTTTTCCTTATCCCACCATCACTCACATTCGACACAAATCAATAAGTATTTTAATGTTTTTTCTATTAATAATATTATCGATATTATGAATGCAATGGACGAAATAATATAAAAAAATAGAAAAAGATGCGAAAAAAGAGAAGAAGACGACGAGAAGAAGAGAAGAAGAAGAGAAAGGGTTTTGACACCCTCAGCCTACATGTTCTTGTCTCGGAACGGACTCGTAACCGTGGCTTTAACACAAGAGTCTTCGAGGTTTTATGGAGGTTAAGTTGTGGTGGCTCGGGATTGATTCCTAAAACTAGGTTTAGAGTTTGAATTTGATCTTGATTAGGGTTGAATTTTGATGTTGATTAAGGTTTGATCTTGATTAGGGTTGAACTTGATGTTGATTAGGGTTTTGAAAGTGTGTGTGGAAGTTGATTAGGGTTGTGTAGAGGTGTCTAGGGTTTTGTAAAAAGTTGGTTGCATGTGTGTTGCATGGGGGGTATATATAGGAAAGGCTAGGGCACCCGGATTAGGGTTACTCGACCGAGTAGGAGGCCACCTCGGTCGAGTGGCCCGTGAAGCCTGCAGCCGGGCTCAAAACAAGCCCACTCGATCGAGTGGGTGGGTCACTCGATCGAGTGGCCCAGTCGGGTTGCACGGGTCCATTGTTTTGGACCTTGACTTTGGGTGTTTGATGAGTTTTGTGTTTGACTTGGACTTTTGATGATTGTAAGGCTGTTTTGTGTGTCTCGGAAACGACTTTGACCGGGGTTGACCCAATCGTGAAAAGTCGGTTTTAATTCCGGTGTCGATTTCGGCCCAAATTACTCTTGTTTGACTCGGAATGATCCACTGGGCGTGGATTTGAGGTCCGTTTGGTGAGATTTGTACTCCGTAAGTGTGTTAGCCAACGATTAATGGATTTGAGCCCGTATCAGAGCGCATAGAAACACGTTAGCGTCCGATCATCATCGGGTGTTTTTTGGAAACTACCATAGACACCTGGCGGTCAAAATGCGGGTGTCTACAGAGCCCCCACTCTGACCGAGGCTTGGACAAGGCGAAAGTCAGAGTAGCTACCAAGCCCGTTAAGACCTGGTAGACTTCCGGTCGGGTCGTTTATAGTCCGTTAGACTCGCGTGAAGGGCTCGCCAGCCATAAGACAGAGATCATACCTGCGCTGGATAATCGTACTTCGTGGGGAATTTGGGCTTGTCATGTAAGCCCTGGGTGTGCCTGTGTGTTGGCCCATCCCGTGATATTCCGGAAAATGCTGCTGGGGAGATTTGCAAGTCTTTGCTTGAGTCGTACCTGTATAAGTCACATAAAAATGTATGCAACACGTAGGTAGTAAAATGACTCGTGCTGGGGAAAATGATTTTTGAAGTTTTTGAAATTTTGAATTTGAAATCCTGAAAGCAATGACGAGCTAGGTTTTCAAAATGGAAAGGGGTAGAAAAGAAATTCGCAGTTTAAATAGACTGAAATCTGACCTTGTCGAAAAAGATCTTTTTTCAAATGGCTAAATTTTGCAAATTTCAAAGTGGAATCTGAAGAGAGGGACCTACCGACAGACTCGACTCTGGATACGACAGGACGAGTTGACTGACACGGACTGGACTCTTTAAAGATTGGACCGTGATTCGGTAGGGTATTGGGCCGCCTAACAAAACTCTTAAGTCGCGCTATCCCGTAGCCTAGGCGAGTGGCAACACGGTCGCACATCGAAATGGGATAGATATGCTATGGGGGGATTGCAGTAGCCTGTAAAGAGACTGTTTTAGTCTGGTGCCCTTCTGGATTTCCTATTTTAGGATACATTTCCAAAGTGGGTATTGCCTCGAGTCCTGACAGATTCTTGTCTTCGACTGAGCCGAGTACTGGGACACACTACAGAAAGGAGGCTAGATTTTGAAAGTATTTATCTGGATTTTGTGAGTGGATGGAGGTCTTTTGTCTAAGAAAAGCCCCCAGGACAACAAAGCTAGCTGTTGAGAACACGATGGTGTCGTGACCGGAATAATGACGCTTTTTGAATGTGTGTCAATGTGGGTGGTTGTGCCTCTGTTGAAAGGCTGCCTACGTATTCACGTGTGGTGAAATCAAACCAAGTCGTGTTCAGTGTCAGAAGATGTATTATGGTGCCTATTCTAATAGGAGTTTGTGTGTAGCTAGCCATAATGACGGTGTAGGCTAGGTGCATTCCCAGTGATGTCTTGATCAAAGGGCTTGAATGATTAGGATATTGTGGACATGACGTAGGTCCACCCCGACGCGGCCACGCGCGGGTTTGGGTAGGCGAATGAATCTCGTGGTGAGATTGTTCTCGGGTTCGAAATTTAAGTCAAAATGGAGTCGCCACCGAATTTTGTGGTTATTCGGAACCATTCGAGCCCACTCTATGTCGTCATGGGCTATACACAAAGTAAGCCCACTTCGATTTCAGAGTTTATGGGGCTCGTCCCTTTGCATTGCAATATCGATACCGTTTACACTGGCTTTCGTATATAGAATGACTCTCGTGCGCCAAGGGTTTCGGACATCCGGAAACCAAAGGTTCTGAGTAAGGGGTGAGGGTACGTGTTGGGAAGCCCACTAAGGACACCCAACCCCGCCCGCACAATGGCGGCCTCTACTAAGACATCGTTCGTGTTCGTGTACGCGCGCTAGTAAAATAACTAAATGATATGCAAACAGCGTTTTCGGGCTAAGCATGAGAATTATTGGTTTGCTACGTCATTTTATGCATCTTGATTCACGTCAAAGTGATTTAGCATGTGATGTTCATTTAAATAAATAAATGGCAAACATCGAAAATAGAAAACTCGTAAATAAATTACAAATTACACGGGCGGAATACAACCCGGAATTCACAATACAACGAGTAATAAAATAGAATAATCGAATGAAATAAGAAGAGTGATAAATAAATACACGACCCTTCAAAGACCCATATAATAAATGCACACTAGATCGTGAATTAGATAGACGGACGAACCTTAATTAATTACGCATTGTATTGCATATTAATCAAAGGACGGAGGTTCGAGGCTTAGGCGTGGTGCTAACCCGATCTCGAACCTCGATGCCTTGTCCCGACTTATCACCTCGAGAAATGGAGTCTAAATTAATTATGTGTCGGGTACGACTAAAGAGTCGTCGACATAAAATTAATAGTGCGAGACCATCGATCAAAATCGCTTTAGGTATCGTGACATGCATGAGTTTTGAAAATTAGAATTACGTGATTGATTATGCACGTGTCGACTAAAAGTCGTAAAAAGAATGACGAGGCTGGAATGTTGCATTAGAGCTCTCGGTTTTCTGGGCTACAGGACCCACTCGATCGAGTCATGGCCTGACTCGGTCGAGTGTGTCTTTAACGTAGCTACTGTCCAGATTTTTGGGTGCTACTCGATCGAGTAGCCTATGTACTCGGTCGAGTAGCCCTTGTACGAGTGATAACTCGTTTCATTTTTTTATTCAAAATCGAAGGTTGGCTAAATCAAATACAAATATCGCACGATTTGTATTTAACTTGGCTTCCGGTACTATAATCGTGTATGTACGATTATAATACCGTTATCGGAATTTTATGAAAACGTTATCGTTTAAATTAGAAATTTTGAATTAGTGACGAAATTGCATCCCTCTACGTCACGACATCGAAACCAATCCTTTAGGATTATGTGATGTCGGTTTTCGTGTCAAGGGGTTCCGCACTAATCTTGGAAATGGGATCAAATACGTTCAACTATGACCGATCACGATCACATCACGTCCTTGAGCACATTGGGGCGGCGCTCCTCGAAAGGGCGCCACCTCCGTCGTTACTCGTAAAGGAATTAGATGGACTTTAGGCGATCGTCATAGTTAAACGTATTCGAAACCGAGATTTTGATACTAGTATGTATATATACACGGTATAATAATGTTAGATGTTAGAATACGGAATTAAAGTGTTAGTATACAAAAATGAAAGTTAGTGTTAGGATACATAAATAAAATGTTAGTATACAAAATAAATAAAAAGTTAGTATGCACAAAATTAAAGGTTAGTGTTAGCGATTAGTAATAATAATAATAATAATAATAATAATAATAATAATAATAATAATAATAATAATAATAATAATAATAATAATAATAATAATATATAAAAGAAACAAAAAAAAGAAGAAGGGAGAAAGAGATGTCGGGATTTGAATTACACCCTCAACCTACATGCTTAATGGCCTCGGAAACGGACTCGTAGTAGCGGCGTGTGCGCGGGAGTGTCGAGATATGTAGGGTGAGTTAGGGTGTGTTTGGTTAGGGAGAGGATGCTCTCGGGTCTTTGGCGAGTTTTGATCTCGGGGTTTCGAATATGTGTGTGTGTGTGTGTGTGTGTATGTGTGATGGATGTAGACTCGGTTTTTTGTGTAGTATCGCTTAGGGTTACTAAGGATTGAAGTGTGGAGAGGATGAATGAATTAGGGTTGAAAATGTAGGGTAGAATGCATGGAAAAATCCCTGTCAAATGAATGGGGTTAAGGGGGGTATTTATAGGCTTCACCCCCCGACCTAGGGTCACTCGATCGAGTGGCCCTAGTGCACTCGATCGAGTGCCCTTCAAAACGGGCCTGGTTCAGCTGTTGAGGCTCCACTCGACCGAGTGGGTCTATCCACTCGATCGAGTGGATCAATTAGGATCGAGCTATTTTGGGAAGGATTGACCTTGATTTGATTTGATTGATTTTTTGAATTTTGATTTGTGTGCCAGTTTTCGAGAATGTATTTGGCTGATTTGTGAGATGGTTTCGTCTTTAACTGGGTTTTGACCCGGTCGCCAAAAGACGGGATTTATTCTTAGTGTCGGTTTTGGCCCAAATTAGTCTCATTTGACTCGGAATGACCCACTGGGCCTGAATTTGAGGTCGGTTTTGAGAGATTTGCACTCCGCTAAATGCCCACGTCGAATACTATTGATTCCGAGTCCGTATTCGAGCATATTAAGTCACGTTGACGTCCGATCATCATCGGGTGTTTTGTCGGGAACTGCTATAGACACTAGCAGGCAAAATGCGGGTGTCTATAGAGCCCCCACTCTGACTGAGGCTTGGATAAGGCAAAAGTCAGAGTAGCTACTAGGTCAATCGAGGATTACGACCTGGCAGCCTTCCGGTCGGGTCGTTTATAGTCCAGTAGACTTGCGTGAAGGGCTCGCCAGCCATAAGCAGAGGGTCATACCTGTCCTGATGATGACTGCTCCGCGGGGAGTCAGACTTGTAGCATAAGTCCTGGGCGTGCCTATATGTGGGCCCATCCCGTACCATTTCGGGGAAAATGCCGCCTCGGGCGTTCCGCTGGGGAAATATGTGAGCTGTACGGGCTTGCTTTTGAAGCCTTGAGTCGTACCTGAGCTGATGATGATGCTCCGTGGGGAGTAAAACTTGCCTTTCGGGGCGTAGGTGTACCCGTATGCCGACACATCACGTCTTGGATGTAGCATACCGGGGAAAAGTTGACTCCGTTGGGGAATTTAAATAGTTTCGCGGGGACTTGCTTCTGAAGTCTGGAGTGTACCTGTATGCTGACACATAAAAACTTGTGTGTAACACATAGGCAAAACACTGACTCGTGCTGGGGAGTAAAGTAGCTGCGCGGGGACTTGCTTCTGAAGTCTTGGGTGTACCCGTATGCTGACACATGACAACTTGCATGTAGCATTTCAGGAGAAACACCGCCTTTGATGTTTCGTTGGGAAGCACTAGCTGGTACATGAAATGTTAGATACATAGGCAGAAATAGAAGGCATAGTATATAGCAAGATAGCATATAGGAAATGCAGTTGGCATCTATAGACTGGCTTGCGCTGGGGAAAATGGTTTTTTGCTTCATTTTGAAATCGAAGTCCTGAAAGCAACTCACGTGCTAGGAGATAGGTTTTTCAAAATGGAAAGGGGTAGGAAAGAAATTTGCAGTTTAAATAGACCGAAATTTGATCTTGTCGAAAAGGATTTTCTCAAATGGCTAAATTTTGCAAATTTCAAAGCAAGGATTTGAAAAGAGAGACATACCGACAGACTCGCCTCTGGACGTGACAAGACGAGTTGATAGACACGACTTAGAATTTTGAAGGGGTTGGACTGTGACTCGGTAGGGGGGTGGGCCGCCTAAGATGGCAAGACTCTTAAGCTGCGCTAATCTGTAGCCTAGGCGAGTGGCAACACAGTCGAACATCAAAACGGGAATGATCCGGTATAGGGGAACTGCAGTAGTCTGTAATGAGACTGTTTTTGCAGGACTTAGCAGTAGCAGTGCTGTAGACTAGTGATCTTTTCAATTTTTGGTTTTGGGGTACATTCCCAAAGTGGGTGTCACTTCGAGTCCCTAACGGATTCTTGTCTTTGACTGAGCCGAGTGCTAGGACACACTAAAGAAAGGAGGCTAGTTTTTTTGAAAGTTATTTGGATTATGTGAGTGGATGAAGGTCTTCTGCCTAAGAGAAGCCCCCAGGACGACAACGCTAACTGCTGAGAACATGACAGTGTCGTGACCGGAATGACGGTGCTTTTTTTTTGAACTTGTGTCAATGTGGGTGGTTGTGCCTTTGTTGAAAGGCTGCCTACGTATTCACGTGTAGTGAAATCAAACCAAGCCGTAGTTCAGTGGATTGGAAGATATGTTATTGTGCCTAGTTTATTAGGGCTTTGTGTGTAACTAGCCATAGCGATGGTGTAGGCTAGGTGTGTTCCCAATGATGTCTTGATCAAAGGGCTAGAACAGTTAGGATGTTGATCCTGTGACTGTGAGCGTTCTCCGGGTAGCCCCTAGAGGTGGTGTGAACTATTTGGGCATGTTCTATGCCGACCGCAGGTTGAGTTCCCGTGTTTGGGGCTGGTAACTGGTTTGGATGTTTTTGGAAATGTGGAGCTAGGTCGCAAGTGGCTTTGATGACTCGAATTCTGGAGCTCGATTATGTGGAGCTAAGGCTTCGAGGGTAAGGTATTGCAATGTGGTAGGAAAGGGGGAAGTCGAGTAAAAATGACTCGAACTTCGATCGGGGTAGGTTTGATAATGCGGGATCTGATTTCCATGTCTGGCCCTAATGGTTAGGGTGTATCCTATGGAGCTTGAATCCTCAAAATTCTGGGCGGTCTCTTGGCCTAGGTCTCGGGAAGGTCTTGAGGGTTGTAATGTGGGAAGGCTAAGTGTGGTGTTAGCTGACCAGCTTGATTGTTTCTCCCCTATTTGATGGTATGGGCATCAATAATTTTTGAATTGACCGTACCCCGGTCAAGGGACTTTGAGTTGACCATTGACCACGGTCATGGGTATTTGAATTTTGTGTTTTTTTTGTTTTTTTTTGGGTTGACCTCTTAGCCCCGATCATGGGATTCTTCATTTGAGTCGACCGTGCTCCGGTCAAGGAATTGACCGTATCTGGTCGAGGGATGTTGATCATGGCCAGCTCTTTTGTTTTGGCCTTTTGCTTTTTCCCTGGACTTTGATTTTTTTTTTGTCCAGTTTTTTTTCACGGGTATCCCTCCCTTTGATGCTGTGGGTGGATATGGGGGTGGGCTCATCGGTTGGATTTGGCTTGTTGAGCTAAACCGTTGTAAGGTGTAAGCCTAGTTGGTGTTCGTGTGAGTGCAACTCGCGGTGGAGTACTCTACGGTAAGCATGGTGATTTGGATCTCGGTATTGTCATTATAATTCCGAGCAGGCTTAGTGGGAGCATCGTCCCGAGTTGGGTATTTTTGGCATCAAGTCAGACTAACGCCTAAGATAGGGATTGGTTAGTCTTATTGGAGGGGTGTTTATTGTGGGAAATGGGCTTGCCTCCCGTCTTAAACCCAAACTAGGAGACTTCCTAGATTTATCATAGGATTCGATACCGCTCCTGCTAAGGGTAGTTATGTGGCTGTCTATGCCAGACATGGAACAGGTAAAGGAAAACATGAGTCTCAGTTCCTGCAGTCATTATAGATGTGCCTATAATAGTCACGTGCGTGTGCTCACAGTGTATGATAATGGTGTTCATCATGTTCTCGGAAACACATAAGGAAAGCATATAGTAGAGATAGAATATTGAAAGCTGATTGACTTTTGAAAAGATGACAGAATGCAAAAGACTTTGACTCTGATTTGGAAATGAGGATGTAGGGTATCCTAGACTCGGACTCAGACTTAGACTCGAATCGAACCCGGACTTTCGGATACTTGGTTGGTCGTTTCTTTTTGGTAAGGTCCTTGATTGGAGGAAACGACAGGTGCCACGAATCGCCTAAACTTGACTTTGTGCAAATGCAAGAGAGGGAGTCAAACTAGACATGGCCCGGGGTGACGGGATGACCAAGGCTCTTGGATCGAGATACTCGAACGTTGACCTAGACGAGGTAACGACCCTGGCTTGGACTCGACGATGAGACACAAGCTGCACGAGGGTGAGTCCGAAAGTGGGGCGACCGTGTTTGTCCGCGTCACATGTTTGGACCAACCATGGCGACCTAAACCTTTAGGAGGCTCGAGTGTTCGTAGCATAGGTACGACTCGAAGAAGGCATTATAAGGACGCCGGTGTATGATGAACGTAAGGTACTCCTTAGGGTGACCGTGTTTGACTGGTCGGTTGGAGGATAGCCCCCGAGCAACGCAAAAGACTCTATAGGACTCAGATGGGGTGGCATCTAAGTGACTCGAAAATGGCACGCGTGAGACAACACGTGTAGGACATGACCCTTAGAGCAACCGTGATTGATCGCTCTGCTAAAGGGTAGCCCCCGAGTGAGACCGAGGACTCTGATAGGACTCAGATGGTGTGACATCTAAGTGACTCAAAAGTGGGGTACGTGAGACAACACGTGTAAAACATGACCCTTAGAGCAACCGTGATTGACCGTTCTGCTGAAGGGTAGCCCATGAGTGAGATTGCAGGTTTTGCTAAGACTCGAGTGATGGACGAGTGACCCTTAGATGTAAGGATCACGAACCTTTTGTTATAGGCCTATGCCTTGTAAAAGGTTGACTCGGCCTTGATGAAGGCAGACGGGTAAGGGAAGAAACTTGCGATGTAAGATCGGCGGAGTTTCGACGCTAGAGACCCTTGACTTGACTTGAATAAAGATGACCCTGTGATTAGGGTAGATACTTAAGTTAAAGGATTTTTGAATTGGGATGACTCGACTAACGGATTGAAAGACGGGCAAAGTTCCCTTAGGAAAGGTCGTGGGGACCGTCCTATCGGAGGGAAAATTGCGTGTGACTTTCTAGTTAGGACTCGAGTGTTTATGAACCTTCCATTTACGAGTGTATGACTCGTGTTGGTCGGTTGTGCCTTTAGAAAAAGGCGGACTAGGATGGGGAAGAAACCCGTGATGTAGGATCGACGGAGTTTCGACGCTAACGACCTTCGACAAATCATAAAAAGACCCGACACACGGATTACGATAGGTCCTATAATCGGAAGGTTTTGAAAAATGATTGAATTTTAAAAATTGAGAGGACGGTCCTGAAATTGGTAGTGGGCCAATAGGACCGGGCATTTTGAAATGTGAGAATGGTTGCGAGTAAATTCGCGTTTTGAAAAATTGGGAGACGGCCCCGTCTTTTGAAATTGGCAGCATGCCGACAGGGTCGAGTTTTTTGAAAAGTTGAATTTTTGAAATTTTGAAAATTTGAATATCGAAAATAAATTTCCGAAAATTTGAAAATTGAAAATGAGATCCCGAAGATTTGAGAATCGAAAACGACATCTCGGAGATTTGAAAATCGAGAATGGAATCTTGAGGATTTGAAAATCACGAATGGCATCACGAAGATTTGAAAATTGAAATTGAATTTTGAAAATTCGAAAATCGAATGGTGGATCGGAAATTCGAATTGAAATGGATAGCATGCCGGCTAAAAAAAAAGGCTTGTTTTGAGTCAAATTGTAAGTCTAAATTTTTGCAGCATTCCGAGTTTTTGAATTTGAATATTTTGAAAAGACGAGTCCCGAAACGGACGGTATTTTGGGTTTTTCAAAATTTGGTGTTTTGGAAAGATGGGTACCGAAACGGACAGTATTTCGGGTTTTTTTAAAATTTGGTATTTTGGAAAGATGCAATTTTGAAATGACGGTTTTTGAAAAATGACACGGAAACCAAGTAGCACGTAGTCAAACAAGCATTATAACGACGCTTATGTATGCTTTACACTAAGTCTCGGTCGGTCAAAATAGGGTCTATACCAACAACGATGGCTTTCTCGTGTGATGGACGGACTCCCTAAGCCGAGTTGGTCTTAGGACATGCCGCGAAACCGAGACGAGTTCCACCATCGATGTCTTTAGCGCACCCATGTAGGAATGCACCGTGGTATAGTGGGACATCGGTCACAAGTAACCGGCCCGGGCAAATTTGGGTTATGCATGAATCATTAAACTAATGCGCGCACACTAATCTACGAACGATTTCTCTTCGAGTCTCACCCTAGGAACCCCGATGACATGTGGTACATCAGGTATCCCCAGCGGAGTCGCCAAATTGTGGACATGACGTAGGTCCACCCCGACGCGGCCACGCGCGGGTTTGGGTAGGCGAATGAATCTCGTGGTGAGATTGTTCTCGGGTTCGAAATTTAAGTCAAAATGGAGTCGCCACCGAATTTTGTGGTTATTCGGAACCATTCGAGCCCACTCTATGTCGTCATGGGCTATACACAAAGTAAGCCCACTTCGATTTCAGAGTTTATGGGGCTCGTCCCTTTGCATTGCAATATCGATACCGTTTACACTGGCTTTCGTATATAGAATGACTCTCGTGCGCCAAGGGTTTCGGACATCCGAAAACCAAAGGTTCTAAGTAAGGGGTGAGGGTACGTGTTGGGAAGCCCACTAAGGACACCCAACCCCGCCCGCACAATGGCGGCCTCTACTAAGACATCGTTCGTGTTCGTGTACGTGCGCTAGTAAAATAATTAAATGATATGCAAACAGCGTTTTCGGGCTAAGCATGAGAATTATTGGTTTGCTACGTCATTTTATGCATCTTGATTCACGTCAAAGTGATTTAGCATGTGATGTTCATTTAAATAAATAAATGGCAAACATCGAAAATAGAAAACTCGTAAACAAATTACAAATTACACGGGCGGAATACAACCCGAAATTCACAATACAACGAGTAATAAAATAGAATAATCGAATAAAATAAGAAGAGTGATAAATAAATACACGACCCTTCAAAGACCCGTATATAATAAATGCACACTAGATCGTGAATTAGATAGACGGACGAACCTTAATTAACTACGCATTGTATTGCATATTAATCAAAGGACGGAGGTTCGAGGCTTAGGCGTGGTGCTAACCCGATCTCGAACCTCGATGCCTTGTCCCGACTTATCACCTCGAGAAATGGAGTCTAAATTAATTATGTGTCGGATACGACTAAAGAGTCGTCGACATAAAATTAATAGTGCGAGACCGTCGATCAAAATCGCTTTAGGTATCGTGACATGCATGAGTTTTGAAAATTAGAATTACGTGATTGATTATGCACGTGTCAACTAAAAGTCGTAAAAAGAATGACGAGGCTCGAATGTTGCATTAGAGCTCTCGATTTTCTGGGCTACAGGACCCACTCGATCGAGTCATGGCCTGACTCGGTCGAGTGTGTCTTTAACGTAGCTACTGTCCAGATTTTTGGGTGCTACTCGATCGAGTAGCCTATGTACTTGGTCGAGTAGCCCTTGTACGAGTGATAACTCGTTTCATTTTTTTATTCAAAATCGAAGGTTGGCTAAATCAAATACAAATATCGCACGATTTGTATTTAACTTGGCTTCCGGTACTATAATCGTGTATGTACGATTATAATACCATTATCGGAATTTTATGAAAACGTTATCGTTTAAATTAGAAATTTTGAATTATTGACGAAATTGCATCCCTCTACGTCACGACATCGAAACCAATCCTTTCGGATTATGTGATGTCGGTTTTCGTGTCAACGGGTTCCGCACTAATCTTGGAAATGGGATCAAATACGTTCAACTATGACCGATCACGATCACATCACGTCCTTGAGCACATTGGGGCGGCGCTCCTCGAAAGGGCGCCACCTCCGTCGTTACTCGTAAAGGAATTAGATGGACTTTAGGCGATCGTCATAGTTAAACGTATTCGAAACCGAGATTTTGATACTGGTATGTATATATACACGGTATAATAATGTTAGATGTTAGAATACGGAATTAAAGTGTTAGTATACAAAAATGAAAGTTATTGTTAGGATACATAAATAAAATGTTAGTATACAAAATAAATAAAAAGTTAGTATGCACAAAATTAAAGGTTAGTGTTAGCGATTAGTAATAATAATAATAATAATAATAATAATAATAATAATAATAATAATAATAATATATATAAAAGAAACAAAAAAAAGAAGAAGTGAGAAAGAGATGTCGGGATTTGAATTACACCCTCAACCTACATGCTTAATGGCCTCGGAAACGGACTCGTAGTAGCGGCGTGTGCGCGGGAGTGTCGAGATATGTAGGGTGAGTTAGGGTGTGTTTGGTTAGGGAGAGGATGCTCTCGGGTCTTTGGCGAGTTTTGATCTCGGGGTTTCGAATATGTGTGTGTGTGTATGTGTGATGGATGTAGACTCGGTTTTTTGTGTAGTATCGCTTAGGGTTACTAAGGATTGAAGTGTGGAGAGGATGAATGAATTAGGGTTGAAAATGTAGGGTAGAATGCATGGGAAAATCCCTGTCAAATGAATGGGGTTAAGGGGGGTATTTATAGGCTTCACCCCCCGACCTAGGGTCACTCGATCGAGTGGCCCTAGTGCACTCGATCGAGTGCCCTTCAAAACGGGCCTGGTTCAGCTGTTGAGGCTCCACTCGACCGAGTGGGTCTATCCACTCGATCGAGTGGATCAATTAGGATCGAGCTATTTTGGGAAGGATTGACCTTGATTTGATTTGATTGATTTTTTGAATTTTGATTTGTGCGCCAGTTTTCGAGAATGTATTTGGCTGATTTGTGAGATGGTTTTGTCTTTGACCGGGTTTTGACCCGGTCGCCAAAAGACGGGATTTATTCTTGGTGTCGGTTTTGGCCCAAATTAGTCTCATTTGACTCGGAATGACCCACTGGGCCTGAATTTGAGGTCGGTTTTGAGAGATTTGCACTCCGCTAAATGCCCACGTCGGATACTATTGATTCCGAGTCCGTATTCGAGCATATTAAGTCACGTTGACGTCCGATCATCATCGGGTGTTTTGTCGGGAACTGCTATAGACACTGGCAGGCAAAATGCGGGTGTCTACAGTAATCCTGTGATTGTGAGCGTTCTCCGGGGTAGCCCCCAGAGATGGTGTGAACTATTTGGGCATGTTCTGTGCCGACTGCAAGTTGAGTTTCCGTGTTCGGGGTTGGTAACTGGTTTGGATGTGAAGAATTGGGATGGGATTTTAACGAGTTTTGCTCTCGGGGATTTTAACGAGTTCTGCTCTCGGGGATTTTAATGAGTTTTGCTCTCGGGGATTTTAACGAGTTTTTCTCTCGTGGATTTTAACGAGTTTTGCTCTCGGGCATTTTAACGAGTTTTGCTCTCGGGGATTTTAACGAGTTTTACTCTCGGAGATTTTAACGAGTTTTGCTCTCGGGATTTTAACGAGTTTTGTTCTCGGGATTTGATGTATTTGGGAATGTGGTGCTAGGAAGTAAATGGCCTTGATGACTCGAAATCTGGAGCTCGGTTCTGTGGAGCTAAGGCTTCGAGAGCCGGTTTGATAATGAAGTAAATGGCCTTGATAACTCGAAATCTGGAGCTCGGTTCTGTGGAGCTAAAGCTTCGAGAGCCGGTTTGATAATGAAGTAAATGGCCTTGACGACTCAAAATCTGGAGCTCGATTCTGTGGAGCTAAAGCTTCGAGAGCCGGTTTGATAATGAAGTAAATGGCCTTGACGACTCGAAATCTGGAGCTCGATTCAGTGGAGCTAAGGCTTCGAGAGCCGGTTTGATAATGCGGGATCTGGTTTCGATGTCTGGCCCTAATTGTTAGGGGTATCCTATGGAGCTTGAATCCTCAGAATTCCGGGCTGTCTCTGGCCTGGGTCTCGGGAAGGTCTTAAGGGTTGTAATGTGGGAAGGCTGAGTGTGGTGTTAGCTGACCAACTTGATTGTCACTCCCCTATTGGACGGCACGGATAATTTTGAAATTGACCGTACCCCGGTCAAAGGATTTTCACTTGAGTATTTGATTTTTGATTGACCTCGCGATCATGGGTTTTGATAATTTCGACCGTACCCTGGTCGTGGGGCTTTCACTTGAATTGACCGTTGACCACGGTCATGGGTATTCTGAATTTTTTGATGATGGCCTGCTTTTTTGTTTTGGCCTTTTGCTTTTTTTTTATGGACTTTCGATTTTTTTTTGTGTCCAGTTTTCTTTTTTTGATGGCCTTCTTTTTGCTTTGGTCCTTTCTTTTTTATTCTTTTTTTTTTTAATTTTGATTTTTTGTCCAGTGCTCTTTCATTTTTTTTTTGCCGGTCAGACTAACACCTAAGGTAGGGATTGGTCAGTCTTATTAGAGGGGTGTTTTATTGTGGGAAATGGGCTTGCCTCCCGTCTTGAACCCAAACTAGGAGATTACCTAGAATTGTCATAGGATCCGATACCGCTCCTGCTACGGGTAGTTACGTGGCTTTTCTATACTAGACACGGAATAAGTAAAAGGAAAACACGGGCTCGGTTTCCTGCAGTCATTATAGATGTGCCTATAATAGTCACGTGCGTTTGCTCACAGTGTATGATGGTGTTCATCATGTTCTCGGAAACACGTAAGGAAAGTATATATGAGAAAGAATATTGAAAGCTGATTTTATTGAATTTAGAAAAAGAGGACAGAATACAACTGTCTCTGACTCTGACTTTGACTTTGACTTTGACTTTGACTTTGGAATAGAACATCCTAGACTCGGACTAAGACTCGGACTTAAATCAAATCTGGACTCTTGGGTGCATGAGAGGTAGATTGGATGCTTCGGTCATCGGGCCCTGTGTAGTCCACGAGGGGCTTTGCAAGTGACAATGTTTCCAAAACGGGAGTCTTCCCGGCATCGAGGAAGTCTTGAATGAGTTGTTTCAGCTTCCAGCATTGTTCTGTATCGTTTCCCCTCCCTCTGTGGAATTTGTAGTAATGCTCGGCGTTCCATGCTTTGGAACGTTTCTCCACAGGTGGGTCGGCTATTGGGCCTATAGGTAGCACTAGGCCCTTCGGAACCAACCTCTGGAAAGCGACGGTGGAGGACATATCCAAGTGGGTTCCTTTGACTGGTTCTTGATTTTTGGAGAGGCGACTTGAGGGTTACCTCTATCGGCCTTGCCATCTTGAGGGTATCGGACAGTTTCGTAAGAGTGTTCACCCTTCAAATGGCTCGGTTGGGTGATTGGCTGCCTTACCCGCTCTAGTTGTGTTAGACGGGATCGGGTTCTTACAAGGTCTTCTTCGATGATGGTTACCCTGGAACTTAGGTTATCTAGGGCAGTATTGATTTTCGAGAAGATGTTGTTAATGGAGCAAGATAGCATAAGCATACTCCCCTGGATATCCCCTTTCTTGACGGCGTGGGATTTGTTGTGGTTTGGTAGTGTCTTGTTCATAGGGTCCCTGATCGAAAGAAACGACGGGTGTTAGAACTCGCCTAAACTTGGCTTTGCGCAAGAGAGAGAGTCAAACTAGACACGGCCCGGGGTGACGAGTCGAAAAAGACTCTCGGCTCGGGATACTTGAATGTTGACCTAGACGAGGTAACGACCGCAGATTAGACTCGAGCTGCAGAAGGGTGAGTCCGAAAATGGCGCGACCATGTTTGACTTGGGTTAGACCCTCTTAAGACGAATGTGTAGGGTGCGATTCTCAGAGTGACTGTGATTAATCGCTCCGTCGGCGAATAGCCCCCAAGTGAGACTAAGGACTCAGATGGTGTGGCATCTAAGTGACTCAAAGGTGGGTTATGTGAGACACGTGTGAGACATGACCCTTAGAGCAACCGTGATTGATCGCCCTGCTAAGGGGTAGCCCCCAAGCGGGATCGATAATTTTGTTAAGACTCGAGTGTGGGACGAGTGACCCTTAGACGTAAGGACCGTGAACCTTTTGTTATAGGGCTATGCCTTGTAAAAGGTTGACTCGGAAAAGACACCTAGACGGGTGACTTGTGAAAGGTGGGCCTTCCTTAGGATTCGGCTATGTGGGCCGAGTCCTGTCCGAAGGAAGGTCCACGTGAGACATCCCCAGACTTTTAGACTCGAGTGTGTAGACGGGCCTTCCTTTGTAGGAGTATGTCCTACGTAGGTGGGCCTTGCCTTAGTCTAATAAGGCGGACTGGGATAGGGAAGAAACTCGTGATGTAAGATCAACGGAGTTTCAACGCTAAAGACCTTGACAACTTAAGACACGACCCGACACTGCTAAATACGGGAAGTCCTAGAAGTGGAAGGTTTTGAAAATTGATGATTTTTGCAAAAAAGGACCGAGTAAACTTGGTGGATGGCCCAAATTTCTGAAAAAGGACGAAAAGTCATTGGGCCACGGGTTTTGAAAGTTCGAAAGGTTTTTCGAGTTTTGAATTGGGCGGCATACCGTCTAGAAAATAGGCTATTTTGAGTAAAATCATAAATCCTAAATTCGGTATGTGTCCGGGATTTTGAAATCGAATAGTTTGAAAAAGATGCAAGTCTTTGAAAAATTGACGGTTTTTGAAAACGACTCGAAAACCAAGTACCACCTAGTCACACAAGCATTATAACGACGCAATGTATGCTCTATACTAAGTCTCGGTCGGTCTATAAGGGGTCTATACCAGTGTACATAGTCTAGACGTTGATCGGGACGAACTTCCTAAGTCGAGTTGATCTTAGAACATGCCGCAAAACCCACTCGAATCGACTATGGACACCTTTTGACATATCGATATTGGAGTAGATCAACGGTATAGTGGGACGTTGGTCGCGAGTACCGGCCCGGGAAAATATGGGTTATGCATGAACCGTAGAACTAAAACGCATATTGTACTAGTCAAACGATTTCTATTCGAGTCTCACCCTGAGGATGCCGATGGTAAGTCACGCATCACTTAATCCCCAGTGGAGTCGCCAAATTGTGGACATGACATAGGTCCACCCCGACGCGGCCACGCGCGGGTTTGGGGAGGCGAATGAATCCCCATATGAGAATGGATCGAATTGAAATTTAGGTCTATGTGGAGTCGCCACCGAATTTTGTGGTTATTCGGAACCATTCGAGCCCACTCTATGTCGTAGCGGGCCGTATACAAAATACGGCCCATTTCCGATGTCAGAGTTTATTGGGCTCGTCCTTTTGCATTTGATACCGATACCGAAATTATCAGATATCGTGTATTGAATGACTCTCGTGCGCCAACGGTTTCGGGCATCCGGAAACCGAGGTTCTGAGTAAGGGGTGAGGGTACGTGTTGGGAAGCCCACAAAGGACACCCAACCCCGCCCGCACATTAGCGACCTCTACTAAGAATTCGAATGACTTTCCAATACGCGCGTTAGTAAAACGGGAAAATGATATGCAAAGATTTATTTTCCCTAAACATGTGAATGGAATTGAAACGGGTTTCCAAGTCAATTTAATGCAACTAAAATTAACGTCGAAGTTGTATTTTAGCATGCGGGTTCGTTTAGTACAATAAACGAACAATAATTAAATTGGCAAAAGAAATAACAAACGCGTTAGTAAACGATGTAATGATATAACGATTTTCCCTAAACATGTGAATGGAATTGAAACGGGTTTCCAAGTCAATTTAATGCAACTAAAATTAACATCGAAGTTGTATTTTAGCATGCGGGTTCATTTAGTACAATAAACGAGCAATAATTAAATTGGCAAAAGAAATAACAAACGCGTTAGTAAACGATGTAATGATATAACGAATAATAACGGTTTATGTAAATATGAGATGAGATGAAAAGGTGCAAATATGAGATGCATGGTTTGAAAAGATAGTAATACACATGATTGATTAAACACGAGTCGACTAGGTCGTAAAATACTATCGAGTTTGAAAATAGAAGAATGTACGACTCGTTGTTTTGGTCGTGATGAGGCTACTCGGTCGAGTGGTCGATGGACTCGATCGAGTAGACCTGTAAAAAGTGATTCTGTTTTGCGTTATGGACCATACTCGGCCGAGTTATTGACCAACTCGGTCGAGTACATGGCCACTCGACCGAGTCACTATGAGACTCGATCGAGTGGTGGTCGTAATTAGCATTCTGACTCGATTTTAGGGTGTCACTCGATCGAGTGACTAAGGCACTCGGTCGAGTGGCACCTGTATGAACTTGGTTCGTTTGCAATTTAATTATTGATTTTGAAATTGCTTTTGATTTTTGAGAGTTCGACGATTTTACCGAATCGGACATAAATATTGCATAATTTATGTCCGACTTGGTTATTTTATAAATCGCGAATTTTGTTGAACCGAATATAAATATGGTTGAATTTATACCCGATTCTAAATTTGGAGTACTCGTTGTATCCCATATTCGATTATTTGAATCGATATGGAATATTAGAGTGAAATAGAAAAAAAGATAAATTAATTTTAGTCGCTTTAAATTAATTATCGTGATATGAACAAATCACGTTAATTAATTCATATGACTTGATTGTTAGATTCGATGTCCAATTATGGAATTGGTATCGAATCTAAAATCGACGCTTTATTGGAATAATAAAAAAAACTTGATTCCCTCGACTTCTCCGACATCGAAATAAATCCCTAGGGATTGTGATGTCGGATCAACGGGTTTCGACCCTTATTAAAATTGATTTGAAAATTGATGGATGCAATATTAAAGATGATGATGACGAGAAATAATAACGGCTTGTTGTTTAAGTAAATTTATCTCAATAATCAAATAGTCGGGGTACCGGGATAAGCGACCGACGACGCGTGTGCAGTACACTTGTATATGCGGTTTTCCTTATCCCACCATCACTCACATTCGACACAAATCAATAAGTATTTTAATGTTTTTTCTATTAATAATATTATCGATATTATGAATGCAATGGACGAAATAATATAAAAAAATAGAAAAAGATGCGAAAAAAGAGAAGAAGACGACGAGAAGAAGAGAAAGGGTTTTGACACCCTCAGCCTACATGTTCTTGTCTCGGAACGGACTCGTAACCGTGGCTTTAACACAAGTGTCTTCGAGGTTTTATGGAGGTTAAGTTGTGGTGGCTCGGGATTGATTCCTAAAACTAGGTTTAGAGTTTGAATTTGATCTTGATTAGGGTTGAATTTTGATGTTGATTAAGGTTTGATCTTGATTAGGGTTGAACTTGATGTTGATTAGGGTTTTGAAAGTGTGTGTGGAAGTTGATTAGGGTTGTGTAGAGGTGTCTAGGGTTTTGTAAAAAGTTGGTTGCATGTGTGTTGCATGGGGGGTATATATAGGAAAGGCTAGGGCACCCGGATTAGGGTTACTCGACCGAGTAGGAGGCTAACTCGGTCGAGTGGCCCGTGAAGCCTGCAGCCGGGCTCAAAACAAGCCCACTCGATCAAGTGGGTGGGTCACTCGATCGTGTGGCCCAGTCGGGTTGCACGGGTCCATTGTTTTGGACCTTGACTTTGGGTGTTTGATGAGTTTTGTGTTTGACTTGGACTTTTGATGATTGTAAGGCTGTTTTATGTGTCTCGGAAACGACTTTGACCGGGGTTGACCCAATCGTGAAAAGTCGGTTTTAATTCCGGTGTCGGTTTCGGCCCAAATTAGTCTTGTTTGACTCGGAATGATCCACTGGGCGTGGATTTGATGTCCGTTTGGTGAGATTTGTACTCCGTAAGTGTGTTAGCCAACGATTAATGGATTTGAGCCCGTATCCGAGCGCATAGAAATACGTTAGCGTCCGATCATCATCGGGTGTTTTTTGGAAACTACCATAGACACCTGGCGGTCAAAATGCAGGTGTCTACAATCGTACACGTCAGACTTGGGAGAACTCGACAACCTCACTAAACCTACAATGTGGTCCGGGATGCGCGCGATACTACGCATCATTTATACTCGTACTCTAGGGATGGTTTTGAGTACGCTCGGACCAGTTTTGAGATGGCTAGGGAGGCTGCTAGGGATGCTTAAGCAGCGAGGTTGGCGGCGGAGGAGAACCAGAGGATGTTGCAACAACAACAACACTATTTTGATAGATTTTTCAGTATGCCTCCGCCGGGGTCTTACTACCCACCACATCGTCCCCCAGGTTCTATGTGAGTGTTCGAGTGTCGTTAGTGTTAGTGTGGGGGTGTTAGTTGTCGGTTGTCAGTCGTCAGTCGTCTATTCTCTTGTCTCAGTTATCTTGATCACTATCTGTCGTTGCTGCGCCAATATTTGGCATTTGATAATTATGTCGTTGGTTGATTTGTAATGAGCTATTTTGTTGATTTGAGGAATTGTAAGCCCCTCCGTGACCCTACTTGGGTCGTTACACACGTGAGGTTCATTGCAGGTACCTTAGAGAAGAAGGACCTGATTGTTGCTCCCGGTCTTCGGTGACTTGATCGCACCAAGACCAATTGAAAAATCCAAAATTTTCTTTTTTCTTTTGATTTTCCCGATTTGTGCAGAATCCGGGGGAGGTGATGTGATTACACCTACGCCCTTTTTCTTCCCTTATCGATTTTTCTTATTTTTCCTCTTTCTTTTTCATTTTTCATTTCTTTTCTTTTTATTCCCTTAATTTATCAAAAATCCAAAAACATTTGAAAAATTATCAAAATCCAAAACATCTGAAAAATCATCAAAAATCCAAAAACATTTGAAAAATCATCAAAAATCCAAAAACATTTGAAAAACCATAAAATTTCAAAAATATTTTCCGTTCTTTTCTCTTTTTCTTTTTCGATTCTTCTCCTATTCGTGCATTGGGGACAATGCACAGTTTTAGTGTGGGGGAGGGATCTACTATCCTTTTTCTTTATTTTCTTTTCCATTTTTCCTTTAAAAACCAAAAATCCAAAAAAATTTCATATTTTTTTCTCCCTTTTTAGTTTTCTTTTTCTTTATTTTTTTTTGTGTCACTTGTATTATTGTCTTGCATTCTCCTTCTTGTAGGTACACCGCCAACCATTTAGCGTGGATACGTAAGGTAGCGGAAATGAAATGAAGACCGCGCGGTAATACTTTCTACCTTCGTTTTATCCCTTTCTCTTATGCATGGAGTTTGGGCGTATATGTTATTTGGAGGTTCACTTGGTGAACATTTTGGAATTGGTGGTTGTGGATTGTGTTGACTTAATGAAGTATGAAGTGCTTGGCTATACTTGTGCATTTTATTTTGTTTTTGCTTTTGTTTCCCTGTGTTTTTGCCCCTTTTTGTGTTCTTTTTATTTTGTGTATAGTTTGTCTAGGTAAAGTTTTCGAAAACCCGATTTTGAGATTAAGTCGAGTATTTATTACTCACTTGTTAGTGACCCTTTTTTATTTTTGGACATAATTCTAGTAGAATGACCTTGAACCAATTTTTGCATTGGATTTTTACCATGAGTCCATCTTTTCTACTAGGAGTCTACATCGGGATTTGCATTTGACCACCTTGACCACCCATGGAGTGATAAGGCCTTGGTTACCGTTCCCCGTTCTCTTAGGTGACCTTACTTGAGAAGCCACTTTTAGTCCAAAATTCTCATCCTTTTATGGGTTCGAAGGGGGTGCACACCCGACTAGCCTATCTCTCTACCATTCACCCATTTCCACAAATAAATTTGCAAAAATATGTTTTACCTGGTTCCTCAAATGAATCATCTAGCCAAAAATGGGCTATTCAAAGAAAGAAAAAGGGAAAATGAAGAAGAAGGGCATATGAAAAAAAAGCCCTCGATCGAAATAATGGGGAAAGAAAAACCGAAAAGAAAATCAAAATCTCAAAAATCGTTCCCAAACCCAAATAATCCCTTGGTTGTCTTATTGCCGTGAAATGCCTACTAGAGGACCGAGTCCCGAGGAAGGAAAATAGCGGTAATTTGGCAATCCTTACCATTTTGCAAACACTTGTTCATCTTTTTGGTCTAATCGGCTTTCTCGAGTTTGGAACGACCCTCTAGGCTTAGCTTAGGAGACGGCATAACACTTACCTACAGTGCTTATTAACTCCATGGTTCTCACTTATCCACTCCATTTATCGTCCCGTTGTACGCTCTTAGTGGAATTAGAAGGACCTTGGTAAATTTTCAATGTTTTTATTGATTGATTGTCATCCTATTAGGATTTTGTCCATGTCAATTTGTTTTACTAGCTTGGTAGTGTTCTCGCTTGTCTTAAGTTCAAATCGGTGCTTTCTCCGCCGTCTCGATGAGGGATTCGGTGATTTATTTTCTCTTTGGTTGCGACTATCTCTTTGTGTGTGTCTTCCTTGTTTTGTATTTGTGTGTGTGTTAGTCGCAACCTCAATTTTGAGCAAGCCCCAACTTGCCTTGCATGGAGGTACTCTACCTCATGGGTATCTTGATGTGAGTTGAACGGATGGAGCGGGCCCGTTAATTGCCTCGTATCGGCTTAACATAGTCTAGCTTAGTAGTAGTAGTTAATTTTTTTTTTGGGTCATTGCACGAGGACGAGCAACGGTTTAGTGTGGGGGAATTGTTGTGTGCCAAATTTGGACCATTTTTTCTCCAATTTAGACCCGTTTTCCCTCCGTTTTGCAAGACTTGAGTGCGATTATCGCCATATTTAGCGTAATTCTCGTATTAGTGTCTCTCTTTTGCAATTTACGTATTCTTGGTAGTTTTCTGTCTATTTTGATAGGATTTTCGACCGAAAACGTAACCGAGCTTCCATGAGCACAAAAGAGAGAGACACGGTCCGAAAAGCAAAGCACACAACTGAAAGTTCAAGTAATCCAATTGATCGACAAAGAGAGAGACCGGAAAAGAGGTGAGAGACCACCGGGTGAAGTTTCGCCCGGTCAGTCATCACCGGGCGAAGTTTCGCCTGACGATATTTTTCCACCCCCGAAGATTTTCACGGCATCCCGACCGGGCGAAACGACCGGGCCGAAAATGCAAAAACCGAAGAAAATCTCACCGGCTGAAATTTTACCCGGTGGGATTATTATGTCAAGCCGCGGGGCGAAATTTCGCCCCATGAAGATGCAAAGGGTGAAGATCTAGCTAAATAAAGAGGAATTGGATTATGGGCCTTGAAGTTTGTGCAACCCATTAAGAGTAGTATATATACCCATCCTAGGGTTTTGTGCCTCCTTGAGCCTTAAGTGTGCCTCTTAGGAGTAGGAGTAGAGTAGAGAACTCTCTAGTAGTAATAGTAGAAGTTTGTAGTAAGCTTTCTAGAAAAATCTCAAAACATTTAGTAGATCTACTTAGTATTAGTATAATTACTCTATAATTAGTAGACAAGCTTCCATCTTTGTTGAAGATTGTGCTTTATTGTTGAAGATTCAAGGGTTTTACAAGGGTTTATGTGACAAAACCCTTGCTTTATTTCTTGAAGATTCATATTTCTCTTATTGAAGATTAAAGATTTATGCATGGATTAGTGACAAATTCTTGTGTATTTCTCCAAGATTCAATCTTTTATATTAATTTTCATCTTCTATCTTAGTTTCCTCCATTGTTGGTAAAATTCTTTCCTCTCCCTTTTCTCCATTAGTATAAGTTATTAGTGTAGTTTTTATGCATGTTTTAGACAACTTCTATTTTATTAGTGTTTTATTGTTAATCATCATGACTAGTGAGTAGATTTCTTTGTTGGGGAATTAGGGAGGAAGATTTGGATTATTTGATGTAAGGGATGTTGGTGGGTTGTTTATTTGTTAATTGTCAATTTTAAGGTTTTTGTGTCTTTGTTGACTTATAATCGCGACTAGGCTGACCTTGACTCATTTCTACCAATATGGGGAAACTCGGGGTAGAAATTACCTTAATTTGAGACTCGTCCTTTCGTCGCGAAAGCGGGTTTTGGTAGGTTGGGTGAAGAAACCGAAAGGTGGAATTCTCCCTCTTTAACGTTGTAACAAAAACTCGATCCCGAGACTTTAAGACCCCATTTCCGAATCCCGACTCTCCCCAACACCTTTCCTATTTATTGACCCTAGCCTTCGTAGAGTAGCTCGTTAGCAATAGTTCGACCTCTCTCGACCCAAAACCCTCACCTCAATCCCAACCACGATTTGACTCTAGACTTGACCAATATCGCTTAATCCTCTCCCTGCGGATCGATCCCGACCTACGACTACTACATTAGTTAGGTTAGTCAGAGTTAAAAAATATTGTTTGATTGTACGGGTCGCGACGCCCGCGCATAAATATCTCATCAACTAATTCACCATAACTCATTTTTGTATTACCTAAAACAAAACATTGTGACCTTCTTCTATAAGTTACGCATCCATTTTGCTCCAATATTTCTCCATCCCAATTCAATAACACATTAGTGGATAATCAATAATGTTCATTCTATAAAGAAAAATTAATTAGCAAAACACAACTAAAAAAACAAAAATATACAACAATTTTCTCTAATTTAATACATCACAATATGAGCGATACACCTTAATTACCAAGTATTAACCTAAATTAAACTTGACAATTAAGTTAAAAACCTCTCTTAATAACCCCATCTTTGTAGTAAAATACTAAAAAAAATTGATTTTCTAATATCTATTAACCAAAAAAGCAAATGATTCAAACTAATAATTTAACCCATGAAATATGTATTTGATTCTTACAAACTACTTTAACCACACATAATTTCACACTATATGCACAAACAATGAAATTTCCCCCCAAATAAAACTTAGGGTTTCAAATTTGGGGATTTTATCTATTAATGCAAAAATAAACATGTAGTTGTAAATCTAACAACTAATCAAAGAAAATAAAGAACTTTAAGCATAATTTATTAACATATAAACATATTATAACAACAAAATCAAATAAAATTGGAACAATTAGTTGAATTATACTGATAAGTGTAGTTTGTAGTGCCTATCTTGGTGTATTTGGTTCTGTATTTCCTTGTGAAATCGCTCTTTGGAGAATTGGAACGATTCCGACTCATTTCATACACTTTTGGAGCCAATGAAGAGAAGGAACTATCACTCGGTGCCTTGGATTCGATCCCGAGACCTTGGGACCCATTCCCGAGCCACTTAGACTCAATCCCGAGCCCCGAGAATCGATGAGAAGCCCATGAGAAGCAATGAGGGACCATAAGGATCATATTGGAGGCCTACAAGACCCTTCCCGGGCGGGATAGTAGCCTTCCCGACCGGGAAGGAGTGTGCAAAAGAGACAGCTCCTATTTTAAGCCGTCTCGGCCGAAAAGGCTTTTGTCCCGGGCGGGACCGTTTCGTCCCGGGTGGGACCGTTTCGTCCCGGACGGGATGAGTGAGCTGCAGCACGGCTTCACTTCTTTTCTCCTCCTTCATTCTTGTAACCTTATAAATACTTCTCCCTTGTATTGTTTAAGGATCTTTACATTACCATACATTATTTTAAACCCTAGATAGAGTGCCTCCTCTCATTAGCTTAATCTTTTCTTTAATCCCTTGTGAACCTTAGTTTAATCCTAGTTAATTAGTCTTGTATTAAGGAGCTTCTTGAAGATTCATCCAAGCTTGACAACCTTGGAGATTATTTGGGTTTCTTATTAATGCAAGTTCTCATCTTTTTATCTCCTTGTTAGTTGGTATAACCTCTTTTCTCTTGTTCTTTGTTTATTTCTTTCAAGTTTGAATCTTTACATATTGTTTATTGTTCTTGTTTGTTCATTATGAATGTTTGGATGTTTATGTTGATTTCTCTTGTTTATGTTAGTCTTAGTTTGATAGTGAGTGAGTAGATTCTTTATGGGGTTAGTAGGGGGATTAATTGTGGATTATGGGTAATTAGGGTTTGATTAGGGGAAAAAGTTGAATCTTTGTCATTAGTCACATGTTGAGCACTCTATGTGTTTGTTGAATTGCTTGTTTGAGTTGTAGTGGCCAATGCTTCTCATGCTTGTTTTCATCTTCTCATCTTGTAATCAATTTGTGATTGAATACTTGTGCTTTAGGTAATACTTTGCATAGGTTTTCGGGTCTAGTCTTAGACACGAGAGTGCAGACTTAGGCTTTGGCGCGAGAGCGCAAACCGACCTTAGTGGCATGGAGAAACCTATACCCTTGACTTCCCAATTACCCTATCACACTTATGAACCCGACCTAACCCTACTCCCTTTCATATTTGAGTTCTCCTTCTCCTTAGTCTTTAGTTGTTTTATTATTTCTTGTTATAGTTAGTTCATTGTTAGCCTAGTTCATACCTCCTCAATCATCATAGTTAATCAGTTCTAGCCTCTTTGTGTTTGTTTGTGACTTAGCCTAGTTTTAAGTGGACCTAGTCTAGACACATATAGCCGTCTCCGTGGATATCGACCCGACTTACCCTAACTACCCACTAGGTATAGTTAGTTAATATTGATCGGTGGGGGAATGCGGCAAGAACCTACCATCATATACCTTGCTATTAATGAAGTTAAGTGTAGATGTTTGCCGGGGAAGTGTCACCGGAAGTGACGTTGGAAGTGTCGCCGGAAGTGTTGCCGGAAGTGACGCTGGAGTAGGTGAGTGATGATGGAGTATGAGTGATTGAGTATGGGTGAGTAGAGAGTGAGTATGGGTGGGGGTCGCGTGATTTCTGAGGTATTAAAGGGCGAAAGACGGAAAAGCAAAGCGAAAAAAATAAATTGAACACGTTAACACGCCATTGGGAGTGGCGGGTTTGTCTTCAGTAAACCGCCATTTCCAGTGGCGGGTACTACCAGCCATATGTCGCAGAAATTTGGTCTTGGGGGCAGAAGCTACGACATCTGAACCCGCCATTGCCAATGACGGTTTATTGAAGACAAACCCGCCTTTGCCAATGGCGGGTTAAGGAGTAATTTTTTTGGTCGTCTAATTAATTGAGAAGACACGCCATTGGGATTGGCGTGTTCACTCCGCATAGAAACGAAGCTCAATCCACACCTACTAGAGCACCATTTTCATTAATTAGTTTTCAATCCGACCCGAAACGATAATAAGTTTATTTAAGAGCATTATTTTGGAATTTTTTTCAATAATAAGATGAAATGTATGTTCAGGAGTTATATTCATTTAATTTTTCGTAATAGTAAGATTAAGATATAACCAAATAGGTTAAATTGCACGGACGTAATTAAGTAGGTTTATCTTTCGCTACAATACCATTCATTTTCCAAATTTTAAACTCTTTTTGATATTATAAATTCAATTGGATAAATATTTTATTTCTTATAACTCATGAAAAATATAGTAAAATATTCTAAATAAAATAAAGATAAAATAGAAAGAAAAATAAAATCAAAATATGCATAAATAATTCTCGATCAATGAAGACATGAAGAAAAAAAATCAAAATTACATACACGTATAAGTAAACGATGATCGATGTATTTTTTAAGACATGAAGAATGATACTTGGAGTACAAAATATTTAAACAATCGCATTGAAAAATTTACCAACAATTATTGTAGGCGAATTTTATTACACAACACTTCTACCAAGAAATGATTTGAACCTTTTACATACGAAAGATGATAGACATACACCTAGTGTATAAAGAGGGTCATACACTACCATTCTTAATGTGCCACATGTCATACCCATAGAATCTACCTTTTACAAAATTCCATCATTTAATCACTCTTCCATTTAATTCTCACCTAATCTTCTAGGTCTAAGTACAAATCATTTTTCATTTTTTTTATCAACTTCTATTTACGGTTAATACATGTATTGAATTTTAGTATTTTTATTTATCATCTTTTATACGTGTATTTATACACGGTATTGTATTTATATATGTTATTGTATTTAAAGACATGCCTGTACGGTGTAGTACTGTATTTATACGATGTTTTTTAATTCTTTTTTTTTTCTTCTGTAAACATTTATTTAATTTCTTAATTAAAATTTTACGGATTAGTTATTTACTTATTTTGTAAGTCATACGGAGTATTCAGCAACAAAGATTTTCGAAATAATAATCGATGGAGTAGTATTTTTTTTGTTTATTCTGAGAAAATATCATCTTTTTTTAAAGTTGCAAAGACTTTTTTTAAAGAAGATGGAGAGACAAGTGGGAGAGAGTTTTAACTTATGAAGGATTATATTGTAATAGTTCATCATCTTTTTGATAATTACATATATTTCCAACAACAATAATACTTTTATTCACGTTTTACTATTAAATACAATTTCGAGTACAAAAAAAATTGAGTTGGAATAAAATACGGTATTTCGTAGGATTTACATCTTCAATATCGTCGAACAAAAAGTTGATTAAATGGTAAAATGTGCATGGAGATCAGTCTAACGAATGACCAAATTCTGACTATCATCCACCGAGCGTTGGTTCCAATTGAACGACAAAATATACTACTACGGTCCTCCGTCAGTAAACTGACTTACCCAAGCCAAGTCGTCCAAAATTAACTCTAAATCATTTCATTAATGCAACTTTATGGGGAATTGTAATAGATAACCTCTTTTTTTGATAAATTGTTTCTTCTCAACGTTACTATTTAAATGCTTTGTCTAATTGTTTTTCTATTAAAATTAATTTGCCTAATTGCTTTGTTTGTTAACATTAATTTGATATGCAAATAATAAAATAACATGAAATATAATAATAAGGATTACAAATTATATCAAATTAAAATTAATACTTCCTTTGTTCCATTTGATTCTTTGCATTTGTTTTTTGGACACTATTCATAAGTGAATGAAATCCTAGATGTAACTTCTAATCTATAAGGTAAAATATAGTCATGTGGAATTTTGTTTAAATTATCTAATCGGGTACGTCATAAATATGAAAATTATAAAATTTTTAGAAATACGTAAAGATATAGACAAAAGAAAATGTGAAAAAGTAAAATACTTCGTATAAAGAATCAAATGGGATGGGGGGAGTATAACATGTACATGTATATACATAAATACTAAAAATAATTTTTAACATAATGATATCTTAAAACAAAATGATGATAAGTTAATAATATCGTATAACAAATGTGGTAAAAGACACATAAACGCATAGGTTTACGTATATATATACTAACAAAGTATTGTATCGGAAACTGGATCTAAGTACAACGATTATGTTTAGACGTAGGATAGAACGAATAATCTTAGTAAATAATCATACAACAATAATAATACTACATCGTTTAGAGTATAGTATCGATAAACAAATTTAAGAAAAGTAACCGGATGACATATACGTAATGATGTATCTTAATAACAATGTACTTAAATTTAAATTATACTTTATATTTAAAAACATTCTAGAAAATAAATGGTATATAAAAATCGTTAAAAGAAAATACACCAAATATATACGAAGTAGTGACAAACACATAACAAAAGTACATGTGCCAAAAATACGAAATTCTGTACAATTATACAAGACGTACAAATATTGGCCTAGAAAATAAATCCTATGAAAAATAATCGTAAAAAAAATACACAAAACACATAACAAATACGAGTACTAAAGATATACGTACATGTACCAAAAATATGAAAATCTACACAATTATGCAAGGCGTAGAAATATTGGCCGTACAAATACTGACTATGCAAAATACAATAACAGTACAATATACAAAAAATGTATAGTACATTACAAATACTGGCCGTATAAATGTACGATACAAATACAAAAAATGAAATACAAACGAATACTTAAATATAAACTTAATTAATTAAAGTATTAATATTAAACAAGAACATTTAGTATGGGTTAATTAATGAAGGAATCTAAAGAAATTAAATGCTTAGACAATATTCTTCACCTAGATCATGTGGAAGGTTGTAAGTGGTGGTGTATAACATCCTCTATACCCCAACTGTATATGTAACCTTTTTGTTTACATTATATTACAAAATTAGTTGTCTCTCACTCTTACAAATTACCAATAATTTGAAACTTTTCTCTCTATAAATTTCATTAGTTTTTGTTAGATTTTGGCTTCTTTATTCTCGTTCTCACCAAAATCAAATAAATCAACTATGATATATATATATAGAGAGAGGAAGGATCAAGTGAGTCCACCTTTTAAAATTGAGTCCGTGAGTCCTCATCATATCTCTTGGATTAGAAAGAGATTGATGGTTATGATTTTTTTGAGTAATTAAAGCAAGTGACTATATTTGGTAAATATCTCTCTCTCCTTAATTTACTCATCATTTAATATACCTTCAATAAAATATAAATACCGTCTCTCACACACATATTCCTTCACAATTAAGATTTTCATTTTAAAAAAATTAAATTGTTATTATATAGAATTAAAAATAATAATTTACCGCATATCTTCTCCTCTCCTTAATTTATTTTGTGTTACTCTTATTCTATAGAACTGTTACTCTGGTTAAAGTTTGTTACTCTAACGAACTCAACATATGAATAATAATGTTACTCCAACGTTACTAACGTGTTACTCTAATAGATACTTTGTGTTACTCTAACATTAGAAGCGTATTACTTTAATAGATACTTTGTGTTACTACGTTACAAACGTGTTACTCTAATAGATACTTTGTGTTACTCCAACGTTAGAAACGTGCTACTCTAATAGATACTTTGTGTTACTATGTTACAAACGTGTTATTCTAATAGATACTTTGTGTTACTTTAATATTGCAAACGTGTTACTCTAATAAATATGTCTTACACATAATTATTGAAATACTGATTGTGTTTTCTATTTTGTTGGATGTTACACTCCTTCAAATTATGAAACAATATTTGTTTTTTTAATACAAAATCTCAATCCATCTCATCCATCCATTGTATTATCATCCAATGGATGGTAGAAGGACTTAGGGACTCAAATATATAGAAGGACTCATAAGAACTCTCTCTCTCTCTCTCTCTCTCTCTCTCTATCTCTCTCTCTCTCTATATATATATATATATATATATATATATATATAATAGGGATGGGATCCCATCCGAACCTTACTTCGGTACGAACCGTCCTAACTAACCTTTAAACATTCCGGTTACACTTTTAAGGATCCCAATTACACTTCTAAGATTAAAACAAACATAAGAGTATTTGGTGTCCCATTATTCCCTTAATTTTTGAATAATTTTTAAGTAGTTAGAAATTACATTCTTTAATGATCCCATTACCCTCTCATTTTTTGTTTTTTCTCAAAAGTGTAACTGAGGTCCTTAAAACTGTAACTAAGGTCACTAAAATTGTAACTAGTTAAACTTTAAAAGTGTAAGTGGGGTCCTTAAAAGTGTAACTAATTGGTTCGGACGGTTATATATATATATATATATATAGTACACTTAATTAATTTTTAACCACTAACATAAGCAAATGAAATCTAACTTATGAGTTATCATAGAACATTAGTGATAAATGAGGTTGTTAGACTTATGCGTGATCAATTCACCTTCCCTTTTTACTTCCTTTCTCTGTATCCTTATTGTAGACACTCACATTTTGACCGCCAGGTGTCTATAATAGGTCCCACCAAACACCCGATGATGATCGGACGCAAACGTGCTTTAATGGACTCGGATATGGGCTCGAAATCATGGACATTTGGTTTGGGCTTATTACGGAGTACAAATCTTACAAAACCAACCTCAAATCCAGGCCCAGTGGGTCGTTTCGAGTCAAATGAGACTAATTTGGGTCGATTCCGACACCAGGGATAAAACTGTCTTTTAGCGAACGAGTCAAAACCCGGTCAAAAATATTCCCGAGACACGCGAGTCAGCCATGACACCTCACGTGGCTGATTCGGTCTCCAATACCACAAAAATCAGCTTCAAAAAATATTAAACAAATCCGTTTAAGGATAGAATTCGATCTCAAGTAGGAATTCTATCCGAAAACCAAAACAGTTCACAAATCGAGCTCAAATACTCGGCTAGAACACCCCAAACAGCCGAAACACTCCTCCATTCAGCCGAGATTCTTGCTTCCCCACCAAGCAACGGAATTTACGTTCCTCTCGACTTCTTACATGTTCTATCCAAACCGGTGTTTCTTGTTATCCAAGCAAGATACCTCTCCTAAAACTCTGCGCCTATAAATAGGACCCTCCATTCAACATTGAAAGGGACCGAAAAATCAATTACCAATCATCCAAATTCAAAATTAAGCTACAATTATTCATCAGCCTAGACACACACAGTGATTTAGTCATCCATATTCAATTATCGACATTCAAAACAATAATTCCATCTACGATCACAAGCAGAAATAGCATCGAAATACTGTCAAAATAACCCGGCGAATCCGACCTCACCATCCGGCCGAAACCCGTCACCTCCCACGTCCAAAAAACCGACACCTTAACTCATCCACATCATCTCGACGCTCCCGTGCCTAAGCCACAGTCCGACGAGCCTTATACCGAGAAAATAAAGCATGTAGGTTGAGGGTGTAAATCAAACCCCTTTCTTCTCTTCCTTTCTCACGTTTTTTTATGGGTCGTGTCGTCATCGGTCGTATTTTTAATATGGGTCGTTCGTCACATATTTTTATTTATTTCTAATAATCGATACTAAAAAAACTATATTTTTTTTATAACGTTCTTAAAATACGATATCGATTCTTTAGTCGAATATCGTATCTAACAAGAACTAAATTAATTAATTCTCGTTGATGCTAATAAAATCGTTACATCTTTTTTTAAACAAAATTCGACGATTTTATACGCGGAGAGAATTAACATCTTTTTCGTTCAAAATTCTTTTTTTTTTTACTTTTCGTTCAAAACAAACTTTTTTAAAAACCTTTTCTAAAATCATTCTAACTATTCGATATCGATTTCATAATCGAATATCGAATACGACGAATATCGAAAATATAAATCGAGTATGAATTAATCCATATTTGTACGCGATTTATAAAAATTGACGGTTTTCGACAAAATAAAAAAACCCGAACAGACCGCCACGCGAGTCGCGCGCCCCCCAGGCGACTCGCGCGGTGGTCTGATCCGCCGGGTCCTTTTTTCTCGTTTCCTCGCTTTTCTATTTTTTATTCTTTTCGAGCCTTACATAAAAAGCGACTTTCGCGACATGTTTCGATAAATACTTTTTTCGACCTCGGTCAACACGTGTTAATCCATCACGTTCATTAAATCTTTTTCAAATCATGCATATTTATTTATTTACGTCTTTATTCGATTTATTCAAACGTTACTAACTCGTTTTCTCGTGTTTGTAGCAATTTATTCGTTTTCTATTGTTTTATTAGACTAAAACGACTTCACATGCTAAAATAACTTTGACGTTATTAGTTTAACATGCATTAAACAAATTAGCAACCCATTTATTTATTTTTCTCACATGCTTAGGAAAATAATGTTTGCATATCATTCAACCGTCGAACTAACCCGTGTACACCAAAAACGAACGATATCTTAGAAAAGGCCGCTAAGTGCGGGCGGGGTTGGGTGTTCTTAGTGAACTTCCCAACACGTACCCTCACCCCTTACTTAGAACCATGGTTTCCGGATGTCCGAATCCATTGGCAACGAGAGTCATTCAATACACGGTATCCGATAATGTCGGTATCGGTATCTTAATGCAAAGGGACGAGCCCAATAAACTCTGACATCGGAAATGGGCCGTATTTTGTATACGGCCCACTACGACATAGAGTGGGCTTGAATGGTTCCTAATAACCACAAAATTCGGTGGCGACTCCTACTTCGATTTAAATTTCAATTTGACCATCTCATATGGGTATTCATTCGCCTCCCCAAACCCGCGCGTGGCCGCGTCGGGGTGGACCTATGTCATGTCCACAATTTGGCGACTCCGCTGGAGATCAACTGATGAGTCACTTACCATCGGCTTCCCTAGGGTGAGACTCGAAAAGAAATCGTTCGAATAGTAATGTACACGTTTTAGTTCAATGGTTCATGCATAACCCAATCTTTCCCGGGCCGGTTACTTGTGACCGACGTCCCACTATACCGCGGTGCGTTACTAAATGGACCCACTAAAGACTTCGATGGCGGAACTCGCATGGGTTTTACGGCAGGTTCTAAGACCAACTCGGCTTAGGAAGACCGTCCTGATTTGCGAGAAAGCTATCGTCGTTGGTATAGACCCTATTCGACCGACCGAGACTTAGAGTAAGAGCATACACGGTGTCATTATACTATTTCCGTGACTACACGCTACTTGATCCATGTCTCGTCTTTTAAAAAACCGTCATTTTCAAAAAACTTGCATCTTTTTCGAAAATTGTCCTTTTTTCAAACCCGGAAAGCTACCGAATTTAGGACTTATGATTTTTGACTCAAAATAGCCTATTTTCTAGCCGGTATGCTGTCCAAACTTTTCTAAAAAATTCAAAATCTCGGCCCGATAAACCTTTTTTTCGATTTTAAAAAAAAATCGGGCCTTCCAATCCGACTTTGCTCGGGTTTTTTCAAATCGAAATCCTCTTTTCAAAGCTTTCTTCTTAGGACTTCCCGTATTTAGCAGTGTCGGGTCTTGTCATAAGTTGTTAGAGTCCATAGCGTCGAAACTCCGTCGATTTTATATCACGGGTTTCCACCCCCATCCCGGTCCGCCTTATTTGTCAAGGCACGGCCCACCTACGTAGGACAAACTCCTACAAAGGGAAGCCCATTTACACTTTAGGGTCCAAAGTCTGGGGAATAGCTCACACGTAGGTCTTTCTTCACACGGGACTAGGCCCACTTTGCCAAATCCTAAGGAAGACCCGCCATCCACGAGTCACCCGTCCAGGAGTCAGTCTTTACTCCCACTCGGGGGCTACCCTTCATCAGAGCGGTCAATCACGGTTGCTCTAAGGGCCTTGTCTTACACGTGATGTCTCACGTATCCCACTTTCGAGCCACTTAGATGTCACACCATCTGAGTCTTACCAGAGTCTTTAGTCTCACTCGGGGGCTGTCCTCCACCCGCGCAGTCAACCACGGTCACCTTAAGGGGTACCCTACGTTCATCCTGCACCGGCGTCCTTATGATGCCTTCTTCGAGTCGTACCTATGCTACGAACACTCGAGTCACCTAGGGTTAGGTCACCACGGTTGGGCCAAGCACGCAACACGGTCAAACACGGTCGCCCCATTTTCGGACTTATCCTCGTACAGCTTGAGTCTCATATTCGAGTCCAAGCCAGGGTCATTACCTTGTCTAGGTCAACGTTCAGGTATCCCGATCCAAGAGTCTTTGTCATCCCGTCACCCCGGGCCGTGTCTAGTTTGACTCCCTCTCTTGCATTTACGCAAAGCCGAGTTTAGGCGAGTCGTGGCACCTGTCGTTCTCTCCAATCAAAGACCTTACCAAAAAAGCAACAACCAATCAAGCATCCATGAGTCCGGATTTGATTTAAGTCCGAGTCTGAGTCCGAGTCTAGGATATATTATTCCAAAGTCAGAGTCAGAGTCAATTGTATTCTGTCATCTTTCCAAAATTCAATAAAATCATCTTTTCTATATATTTCCTTATGTGTTTCCGAGAACATGATGAACACCATCATACACTGTGAGCACATGCACGCGACTATTATAGGCACATCTATAACGACTGCAGGAAATCAAGACCCGTGTTTTCCTTTTACCTGTTCCATGTCTGACATAGAAAGCCACATAACCACCCTTATTAGCAGGAGCGGTATCGAATCCTATGACAAATCTAGGTAGTCTCCTAGTTTGGGTTCAAGACGGGAGGCAAGCCCATTTCCCACAATAAACACCCATCCAACAAGATCAACCAATCCGTACCTCAGGTGTTAGTGTGAAAAAAAAAAAAAAACTGGACGACAAAAATCAAAAGTCCAAGAAATAAAAGACAAAATGGACGAAAAGAAATCAAAAGTCCAGGAAAGAAGCAAAAGGCCAAAACAAAAAAAAAACAGGCCGTTATCAAAAAAGAAAAAAAGAGGCACCCATGACCGAGGTTAAGCGGTCAATCCAAATGAAGAATCCCACGACCGGGGCTAAGAGGTCAACCCAAAGAATTCAAAAACCCATGACCGTAGCTAATGATCAACTAAAGTGAAACGGTCAATTAAAAAATTATCAAAACCCATACCATCAAATAGAGGAAAAACAATCAAGCTGGTCAGCTAACACCACATTTAGCCTTCCCACATTACAACCCTCAAGACCTTCTCGAGACCCAGGCCAGAGACAGCCCGGAATTTTGAGGATTCAAGCTCCATAGGATATCCCTAACCATTAGGGCCAGACATGGAAACCAGATCCCGCATTATCAAAACCTATCCCAATCAAAGTTCGAGCTATTTTACTCGACTTCCCCTTTACATAACAAAATTCACAATCACCATACAAAGCCCCGAGAGCAAAACTCGTTAAAATACCCGAGAGCAAAACTCGTTAAAATCCCTTAGAGCAAAACTCGTTGAAATCCCTGAGAGCAAATCTCGTTAAAATCCCCGAGATCAAAACTCGTTAAAATCCCCGAGAGCAAAACACGTTAAAATCCCCGAGAGCAAAAATCGTTAAAATCCCCGAGAGCAAAACTCATCAAAATCCCCGAGAGCAAAACTCGTTAAAATCCCATCCCAATTCTTCACATCCAGACCAGTTACCAACCCCAAACACGGGAACTCAACTTGCAGTCGGCATAGAACAAGCCCAAATAGCTCACACCACCACTGGGGGCTACCCCGGAGAATGCTCACAGTCACAGGATCAACATCCTAACTATTCTAGCCCTTTGATCAAGACATCATTGGGAATGCACCTAGCCTAACCATCGCTATGGCTAGTTACACACCAAGCCCTAATAAACTAGGTACCATAACATTCTTTCAATTCACTGAACTACGACATGGTTTGATTTCACTACACGTGAATACGTAGGCAACCTTTCAACAGCGGCACAACCACCCACATTGACACAAATTCAAAAGTACCATCATTCCTGTCACGACATTGTCATGTTCTCAACAGTTAGCTTTGTCTTCTTGGGGGCTTCTCCTAGGCAGAAGTTCTCCATCCGCTCACATAATCCAAAAACTTTCAAAAACTAGCCTCCTTTCTATAGTGTGTCCTAGTACTCGGCTCAGTCGAAGACGAGAATCTGTCAGGACTCGAAGCAATACCTAATTCGGGAATATACCCCGAAACCAAAAAAAAAGAATTCAAAAGAACACCAGTCTACGTCATTGCTACCACAAAGCCCTGTCGTACGGAAACAGTCTCATTTTGAGGATTCGACCATGTTGCCACTCGCCTAGGCTACGGAATAGCGCAACTTAAGAGTCTTGTTAGGTGGCCCATCCCCCTACCGAGGCACGGTCTAACCTTTAGAGAGTCAAAGTCGTGTCTGTTAACTCGTCCTCACGCGTCCAGAGTCGAGTCTATCGGTATATCTCCCTCGTCATCTAGGCATACAGGCCTAACCAGAAGATTTTGGCAGTCCGTGTCAGAATCTGATCAAAAATCATTTCCTTCCCCAGCGTGAGTCGGTGTTTTATCTGAATATACATGCAATTTACAGACAGATATCCCAGGACTCCCGAAGAATTCTCCAATGGAAAAGCACAAGCGACATTTTTTTGGATGTATCTGTAAACAGGTACACCCGTAGCCTCCAATGCAGGCTCCCGCGTAATTCTAAGATGGGATGTGTCTGTAAACAGACACACCCATAGCTTCCAAGGCAAACTCCCGCGCAATTCCAAGATGGGATGTGTCTGTAAACAAACACACCCAAGACTTTTTTAGAAGAAAGTCCCCGCGATATTTTTGACATCTATCCAGGTATGATTTCTATCTTATGGCTGGCGGGCCCTTCACACAGGTCTAATGGACTCTAAACGACCCGATCAGAAGTCTGCCAGGTCTTAATCCTCGATTGGCCTGGTAGCTACTCTGAATTTTGCCTTGTCCAAGCCTCAGTCAGAGTGGGGGCTCTGTAGACACCCACACTCTGACCGTCGGGTGTCTATAGTAGGTCCCACCAAACACCCGATGATGATCGGACGCAAACGTGCTTTAATGGACTTGGATATGGGCTCGAAATCATGGACATTTGGTTTGGGCTTATTACGGAGTACAAATCTTACAAAACCAACCTCAAATCCAGGCCCAGTGGGTCGTTTCGAGTCAAATGAGACTAATTTGGGTCGATTCCGACACCAGGGGTAAAACCGTCTTTTAGCGACCGAGTCAAAACCCGGTCAAAAATATTCCCGATACACGCGAGTCAGCCATGACACCTCACGTGGCTGATTCGGTCTCCAATACCACAAAAATCAGCTTCAAAAAATATTAAACAAATCCGTTTAAGGATAGAATTCGATCTCAAGTAGAAATTCTATCCGAAAACCGAAACAGTTCACAAATCGAGCTCAAATACTCGGCTAGAACACCCCAAACAGCCGAAACACTCCTCCATTCAGCCGAGATTCTTGCTTCCCCACCAAGCAACGGAATTTACGTTCCTCTCGACTTCTTACATTTCCTATCCAAACCGGTGTTTCTTGTTATCCAAGCAAGATAGCTCTCCTAAAACTTTGCGCCTATAAATAGGACCCTCCATTCAACATTGAAAGGGACCGAAAAATCAATTACCAATCATCCAAATTCAAAATTAAGCTACAATTATTCATCAGCCTAGACACACACAGTGATTTAGTCATCCATATTCAATTATCGACATTCAAAACAATAATTCCATCTACGATCACAAGCAGAAATAGCATCGAAATACTGTCAAGATAACCCGACGAATCCGACCTCACCATCCGGCCGAAACCCGTCACCTCCCACGTCCAAAAAACCGACACCTTAACTCATCCACATCATCTCGACGCTCCCGTGCCTAAGCCACCGTCCGACGAGCCTTATACCGAGAAAATAAAGCATGTAGGTTGAGGGTGTAAATCATACCCGATTCTTCTCTTTCTTCTCTACCTTTCTCACGTTTTTTTATGGGTCGTGTCGTCGTCGGTCGTATTTTTAATATGGGTCGTTCGTCACTTATTTTTATTTATTTCTAATAATCGATACTAAAAAAACTATATTTTTTTATAACGTTCTTAAAATACGATATCGATTCTTTAGTCGAATATCGTATCTAACAAGAACTAAATTAATTAATTCTCGTTGATACTAATAAAATTGTTACATCTTTTTTTAAACAAAATTCGACGATTTTATACGCGGAGAGAATTAACATCTTTTTCGTTCAAAATTCTTTTTTTTTAACTTTTCGTTCAAAACAAACTTTTTTCAAAACCTTTTCTAAAATCATTCTAACTATTCGATATCGATTTCATAATCGAATATCGAATACGATGAATATCGAAAATATAAATCGAGTATGAATTAATCCATATTTGTACGCGATTTATAAAAATTGACGATTTTCGACAAAATAAAAAAAAACCCGAACAGACCGCCACGCGAGTCGCGCGCCCTCCAGGCGACTCGCGCGGTGGCCTGATCCGCCGGGTCCTTTTTTTTCGTTTTCTCGCTTTTCTATTTTTTATTCTTTTCGAGTCTTACATAAAAAGCGACTTTCGCGACATATTTCGATAAATATTTTTTTCGACCTCGGTCAACACGTGTTAATCCATCACGTGTCATTAAATCTTTTTCAAATCATGCATATTTATTTATTTACGTCTTTATTCGGTTTATTCAAATGTTACTAACTCGTTTTCTCGTGTTTGTAGCAATTTATTCGTTTTCTATTGTTTTATTAGACTAAAACGACTTCACATGCTAAAATAACTTTGACGTTATTAGTTTAACATGCATTAAACGACTTAGCAACCCATTTATTTATTTTTCTCACATGCTTAGGAAAATAATGTTTGCATATCATTCAACCGTCAAACTAACCCGGGTACACCAAAAACGAACGATATCTTAGTAAAGGCCGCTAAGTGCGGGCGGGGTTGGGTGTTCTTAGTGAACTTCCAAACACGTACCCTCACCCCCTTACTCAGAACCATGGTTTCCGTATGTCCGAATCCATTGGCAACGAGAGTCATTCAATACACGGTATCCGATAATGTTGGTATCGGTATCGTAATGCAAAGGGACGAGCCCAATAAACTCTGACATCGGAAATGGGCCGTATTTTGTATACGGCCCACTACGACATAGAGTGGGCTCGAATGGTTCCGAATAACCACAAAATTCGGTGGCGACTCCTACGTCGATTTAAATTTCAACTTGACCATCTCATATGGGTATTCATTCGCCTCCCCAAACCCGCGCGTGGCCGCGTCGGGGTGGACCTATGTCATGTCCACACTTATACTCAACTCTCCTACAAATCTAACTTATATTCTTTCTACTCTATTGAATTTGCTAATATTATTGTGGCCATATCCATGCTGAGTGAACCATTGGACGCACCTATTAATTATGTTATATTTCCAGATTCAAATAAAGTTAAGGAATATCAAAGAAACACTCGGTGACTTGGGATGCAAGGTGCATCACGCTATGATGCATGTAATGAATTTTCATGGGTAGCCTTAATTAGCTTGGACCCATGGCATGAAGAAGACGAGTTTCCCTTCTTCCTCTTCAATTCTCTAATGTTCTTCATGCACCTCGTATGTCTCGTAATATTCTTTCCGTTAATCAATTATGTCATGACAATTATGCTTACGTTATTTTCTCTTCCTCTTCATCCATTTTAAGGATCTCAAGATTATTTTTAGGACTCTTCTCGAGGGCCACTCTGCCGACGGTATTTATGTGTGGTGTCCTCCTCCTAAGGTTTCCGTCTATGCTAAAAAAAGTTACTATTACGTGTATCTCTATGCCTATTATGTCTCTTGATTTTTATAAATCTCACAAATTACCCTTTAATTCTAATACTATTACGTTATCCTTTCCTCTTGAATCTTGATTTACTATACTCAGATTTATGGATCTCACCTATCTCTTCAGGTGACAGTTTAAATTACTTTGTTATTTTCATTGATCACTTCACGCGGTATACTTGGTTCTATTCATTAAAATGTAATAAGTCCGACACATCTTCTTGTATTCACCCGATTTAAAGTCCTTTTTGAAACTTTTTTTAATGATAAAATCCGATGAATCTACTCCGACAATGGTGAAGAATACATAAAGTGATTAAACCCACCCCATCTCTTTCCCTTTGTGGTATTACTCATTTAAATTCTCCTCCACGCACACCGGAACACAATGGCATTGCTGAACATAAGCACTTACCCTTAATTAAAACCGGTCTTGCTCTCCTATCTCACGTCCGTCTCCCTACCACCTTTTTGCCCGAAACCTTCACCACAGTCGCGTATCTTATAAATCAGATGCCAAATCCATTCCTCTAATAACTCTCCCTACTATATCCTCTTTGGCGACCATCCAAACTATTCTAAACTCCGGAATTTTGGTTGTCATTATTACCCATGGTTTCGACCATATGCTACTCACAAATTCAACCCAAAACCCACTCGTGCATTTTTATCGGTATTTTCGATCCTATCACTAACAAAATAACATTCCGCGTCCCTCTCTAGCCACGGTCTGGACTCTCCAATAACATTTGGGCACCAAATCATAAAAATGTTCATATATACTACTCTCGGTTCTGGTCTTCCCTTCTTCACCAAATCTGTTCTCTTCAATTCTCGCTGGAAATCCACCATGGACGAGGAGATAGAAACTCTCCATCGTAACTCCACTTGACACTTGCTCCTGTTAACCAGGATGGTGAATACACATGTGACATGACACCAACATTTATACCAACAATAATGAAAAGTGTTGTTGCCTAAAACAAAAACCACAGAATTGGAAACAAGAATACCCAGTCTCATGCAAGACAAGACACAGTGTTGACATCAACAACAATCTCCATGATCTCACCGGTAATCTTATCCTGACACCGGTGGTCAAGTACAAATGTACAATGGCAGCAATATACGTCCACAAATTCAGTACCAGTATCAATGAAGATGGGTATTGAATCATGAAGGCGACATGCACGAAGAGCAACTCATTGAAGGTTATGCTTTGAATCTTGGATCCAATTAATTATTGTTGGAGTTGTGGTCCAAAATTTATGATATTAATTCCTAGTAATTTGGATTAGGAAAAGTTTCGAGCAATAACAATAGAAGAACTTTTTATTAAGTTCTTAATATACCATGTCATATTTTCTATAGAATCGACTATTCTGTCATAGGTGATGAGCTTGAAGGTATTTGGGAAATTTTTTATAGTGAGAGAAATAGTAGAGAGAGAAAGGAAATAAATAAAAGAGAGATATTATTGTGTTAATTAGGGTAGTTACAAGTATTGTGTATATATATACAAGTATCATTATCAAATACTAACAATGTAACTAAGCCTTATGTTTACATGCCCTCCTCAAGCTGGAACTGAGATGTCAAAACAAAGTCCTAGCTTGGAAGAGAAAAAATGATGCAGCTGTGTCCCCAACGCCTTAGTCATTATGTCATTTTTTTTTCACAAACCTAGGAACCAGAATTTTCTCTTGAAACTTTTCTGTTACATAGTGACAATCAACATTGAGGTGCTTGCTCCTTTCATGAAAAATCAGGTTTTCAGTGATATGCAAGGCTGCTTTGTTATCACAGTGTAAAGGTATAGGTAACTTGGAATCCACCTGCATCTCCTTCAACAACGCATATAACCAAACTAATTCACTTGTCACATAGGACATAATCCTATATCTGGCTTCAGCGGAGCTCTTATTGACCGTCTTTTGTTTTTTTTGTTTTCCAAGAAATAAGGGAACTTCCTAAAAATACTACATAACCACTCAATGATCGTCCAGAAAAGATACATTTTGCCCAATCTGCATCACTGTAAGCAGATAGGGACAAATCATTCTCTGCTGGATAAAAGAGTCCAGTGTTAACTGTCCCTTTGAGATATTTAGCAACATGGATAGCTACATGTAATTGTGGTAGACGCGGTTGTGTGACAAACTGGCTGAGATGCTTCATAGAGTAGGATAAATCGGGACGAGTTAAATTGAGATATAACAATCGTCCAACCAATCTTCTATAGTGTTCTGGGTCCTGCAACAATTCCCCATCATCAATAGAAAATTTTAGACCTTCAGGCAAAGGAAAAGCAGTTTCTGTGCAATCCTCCATGTGCAAATCCTTAAGTATGTCAAGTACATACTTCCTTTGATTAAGCATAATACCTGACTAATTGTGTGCTAATTCAAGGCCAATGAAATACCTCATAAAGCCAAGATCCTTGATGGTTTACTTGCTGTCCAAGCTGGCCTTGGTATGAACTATACCAGCTGAATCATTCCCTGTAAGGAGAATATCATCTATAGATCAAAGCTAATATACATATATTTCTATACTGTCTGATGAACAAGGAATAATCTTCACGACATTGTGTGAAACCCAGACTAATAAGGTGCTTTGTAAGATCAATATTCCATTGCCTAGATGCTTGTTTTAAACCATAGATTAATTTTTTGAGCTTACATACCATACCTGAAGTGGCTTTATCATATCCCTAAGGTGTCTTCATATAAACTTCCTCTTCCAAATACCCATGTAAAAAGTCATTATTAACATCTTATTGATGTGATGGCCATTCTTTGGCTGAAGCAAGAGCAAGCAAGGTTCTGACTGTAGTAAACTTAGCCACTGGTGAAAATGTGGCTTTGTAGTCTTTGTCCTTTACTTGATTGAATCCTTTGCCTACAAACCGAGCCTTGTACCTCTCAACTGAATCATCCGCTTTATGTTTGATCTTAAAAACCCATTTAGACCCTATAGCCTTGTGTGTAGAAGGAAGTGGAACTAGATCCCAAGTATTATTTGTGTCAAGGGCCTCTAATGCCTTCTACATTGCAGCGACCCATTTAGGATCTGTTTGGGGTTGAGCAAAAGAGTGATGTTCATTGGCCTGAAAGACTGTAGAAAGAGTGGCCACATGAGCTTTGTCAAAGGCTATAAGATCTTGTAAGACCTTGGCGTGGAAAGTAGAAGAAGAACTGGTAATACTGGTAGCACCAACAGGTTGGATAGCATGTTGAATTGGAAGTTTGATAGAACAATGAAACCCTTGAAGTCTAGTAAAGGCTTGAGGCACTCTAGTATATCTTCTAGGAGGGCGAATAGATGTAGAAGATGAAGCAGAAAATGTTGAAATACTAGTTGTATGAGAAATATTATTTAGGATGTTGTTATTGTGAGATGCTAAAGATAAAGGAAGAGAAGAATTATAATAAGAATTGTTATTGTGATTGGGAGTAATATGTGGGATAGTACTACTATTATTATCTATGGAGTGATGTATAGGTGTGGTTTCAGAAAAAGAAGGATTGACATGTGGTGTAAAGTCAACACAGACTATAGGATTGACCTAGGGAACCTACTCTGGACCACTAGACATAAGGTCTGTACAGTGGTTGTTTCTGTAAGAAAACAAATGCTCCTTGAAAACCACACCACGATTGACAAACACTTTGTGAGTGTCCAAATCATACAACTTGTATCCTTTTTCTCTATAGGGATACCCAATAAAAACGCATTTGCGTGCCTTGATTAAAAATTTATCTCTGTGAGTAATAGGCATAGATGCATAGCATAAGGATCCAAAGACCCTAAGTCCATCATAACTGGGCTTTGCTTTATATAAAATTTCAAATGGAGTCTGCCAGTTCTATATAGTTGTTGGCATTTTGTTAATAAGGTATGTGGCTGTAAGTACACAATCTCCCCAAAATTTTATTGGAAGATTAGCGTGAAGTCTCAAGGCTCTTGATGTTTCAATGAGAAGTCGATGTTTCCTTTAAACTCCGTCATTCTATTGCGGTCTTCCTACGCAAATTTTTGGTGAATGATGCCTAAGTCTTTGAACAAAATACTACAGGACTGTTGCACAAATTTTGTACCATGGTCTGACTTGATAACCTGGACATGAGTATCAAATTGAGTACTAACCATCTTAATGAAATCTCTTATAAGACTTGGTACTTGAGTCTTATTGTGAAGTAAGTATGTTGATATGTGTGTTTTTTAGTGTTTATTTCGCGTGTTTGGTCCCACTTTCTTTGGAGGAATCGCTCTTTAGGGCGGTTATGTATTAGGTTCCTAATGCTCATCATGGAGAAGTGGAACGATTCCGTCTTGTTTCTGATGCATATGGAGCCAATGAAGAGAAGCGACGATGATTCGGTGACTTAGACTCGATCTCGAGTCTATTGGAGCCCATTTGAGAATATCCCGAGCACCGAGCATCGATAAGAAGCCTAGGAAGATCAAGTAGGGCCCCATCACGGCCGGGAAGCCACCATCACGGTCGGGAAGCAAAGACGAGAAGAAGCGAGCTACAGCAGGCCGGTCACGGCCGTGACCACCACCATCACGGCCGGGACGGGGTGTGATCCCGATCGTGACCATCACCATCACGGCTGGGATGGCCCCTACTCCTTGCCCGCTTCATTGTTTCATTTCCCTTATTCATGCAACCCTATAAATACACCCCTCTTGCATTGTATTGTTTTAAGGGAGAAAAACAAAACCCTAGATAGAAAACTCACATCCTTAGCTTAGTCTCCTTAATATTTTCTTAATCTTCCTTTAATCTTAGCTTAATCTTAGTAGTTACTCTTGTATTATTGGATTTCTTGAAGAATATATCAAGATTGACAACCTTGGTTGATGATTTTTTGGGTTTCCTTTTATGTAAGTTTCAATCTTTTCATCTCTTCCCTAGTTTGGTATAATATTTCTTCTCTCTTTTCTCTTAATCTTTCATAGTTAGTAAAATTTTCATCTTTATCTATTGTTTGTTGTTCATCCTTATTTATTCTTCATAATGAATGTGGTTGTCCTATTGTTTGTTTCTCTAGTTTGTGTTGGTTTCAACTTAATCATGTGTGAGTAGATTCTTGTGGGGTTAGTAGGGAAATTAGATGTTAATCATGGGTGAGTAGGGTTGATTGTGGGTAAAGGTTGAATCTTTGTTGCTAGTCACTTGTTATGCATGCTATGTGTTTGATGAAATGCTTGTTATAGTAGTAGTGACCAATGCTTCTCTTGCTTGTTTCTTCCTTCTTGTTGTATGCATAATTGGTGGTTGAATTCTCTTGTTTTGGGTAACATCTTGCATGAGTTTTCGGGTTTGTTCTTGTCGCGAGAGCGCGGACTTACCTTAGGGACTAGATGAAACCTAAACCCTCGATTACCCCACTAGCCTAATACATCTATGAACCCGAGCTAACCCTACTCTTTCCCTTATTGATTTCTTGTTCATCTCAGCCCTTATTCCTCTAGTTTGTTGTTTGAATTTAGTTTTAGTTCATTCGTTTAGTTTATGTCATCATTAGTTCTTTCATAATCATAGCTTTCATTCCTTCCATAGTCTTAGTTTGTTTAGTCTTGTTCCTTAGCCTAGTAATCGTTGTAGTTAATCAATTCTCGTTAATTCCTCTCCCTTGTTTCCTTCTGACTTAGTCTAGTCCTTAGGTGAACTCTAGTCTAAACTCTTTTTCCGTCCTTGTGGTTCGACCCGACTTACCCTAGCTACTAGTTAGGATTAGTTGGTTTATTTGGTGTCGGGATCCACGGTAAATCCCACCATCAATTTGGCGCCTTGCCGGGGACAGTGTTTGTTTAGACTTTGTTGCTTATTTTCTTGACTTAGTTACCGTCTTTGTGTGTTCTTCTTTCTTTGTCTTTTGTTGTGTGCATTTATTGTCTCTACCTAGTGCCCATAATGCACTAGGTGTTCTCACGTTTGTTCCAAGTGTGTAGTGCATGCCTAGGAGGGGAGACGACTTCTTACTCTTCAATCCAGAGTCGGAAAGACTCTTTGGAGCCTTTCGCCAACGGACAATTGCTCGAGTTAGGAATTCTCAACCGGGTACTAGCCCCAACATTGAGGAGCAAGCTCAAGGACTTGACTTAAACGAAGCATCTCAAGAGACCGCCGAAGGGACCTTATTGAATCCCTTTGGTACATTATTCGAATCACCTCCTACATCTCCTTCAACACCTCAATCAAGTTCTACACCGTCATCTCATTACATCCAAATATGCCTAAGTTCTCATCACACTCTACTTTCACCGAGGATGTCTTGCCGGGACCGAACACTCTACCGGCCGCTTATGCCGGAAATTTAATGGCCAAGACACAATTCATTCAACTTGTGGAGCGAAATCAATTTAGTGGTTAGCCCACCGAAGACCCGCACTAACATATGGAGACTTTCTCCGATTATTGTGATGCTATTTCTCAAACCGGGATTACTCAAGATCAAATTCGATGGGTTCTTTTCCCGTTTTCTCTTATTGGAAAAGCTAAGCAATGGTTTAAGAGTCTCGATAAGGCGGCCGTGGGGATTAATACATGGAAATAGCTTGCATTGGCGTTATATCAAAAGTTTTACCCTCCCGAGAAGACAAACAAGCTAAGGGCCTCCATTACCGGTTTCCAACAACGGGATGAGGAGAGTCTCTATGAATCAAGGGAGAGGTTTAAAGCTTTGGTTCGTTCTTGCCCCCATCATGGTTTGTCCCAATAGTTCCTTGTCCAACAATTTTGGAATGGTTTATATGAAGATTCAAGGGCCATACCTAACATGGGGTCTAATGGAAGGTTCACCGAGGTAGATGATGACCAAACTTGGTCTAGAATCAATTAAATGACGGTCCAAAATTCTCAATATTCTAGGCCTAGGATGGCCAATAGAGGGGGAATGCATGAAATTGATGCAATCACACAACTTAGTACCAATCTTGGGGCTCAATTAAAGACTCATATGGATGCTATTGATAAGAAGTTTCAAGGTCACTTAATTAAAACTCAAGGCACAAGTTCTTCCCACCAACATTCAATCCATCAAGTTAATGCTATGGGAGTGGTTTCTCCAACTTCTTTATATGGGATATGTGAAATTTGTGGGATATATGGGCATGAGCCTCAACATTGTCGAAGTAGCATTGAGCAAGTTACTGCTTTTCAAGCATATAAACAAGGTGCCCCATACTCCCCTTACAAGGCTCAAAATATGCAAAATTCTCAACAACAAGCTCAACAGCAAAACCATCCACCATATGTTGCTCCTCCCTTAAGGGACAATCAAGGCTACCAAGGTTACCAAGGCAATCAAAGGTCTTTTAACAATTTCCAACAACAAAATGCTTACCAAAACCAAGGTGCCTTCAACAATCAACAAGGTTTTAACAACCAGGGCTTTAATAATCAAGGTCCACATGGTTACCAAGGTAATCAACTCTCCCAAGGTTTCCAAAATCACAATCAAGGTGGCCTAAATCAAGGAAATTCTCAAGGGTTTCAAGGGAATTTTCAAAATCAACAAGGGTTCCAAAATGCTCAACAAGACAATAAGCCAAGGAGCCGATCTCCAACTCATGACTATGGCTTTCCCCTAGCCATAACTAATACTCCATATAACCAACAATCTCCGACTCGGGAATTTGATATGCAAAAGACGATGGTGGACATGCAAAGGATTAATCAAGAGATGCAAAGAAAGCAAATGGAGATGCAAAGAAATCAACAAGAATTCTATGCTCAAATTCAAAAGGACAACAAGGCAATAAATACTCATGTGAAGATGCTTGAAACCCAACTAGCTCAAGTTGCTTCGGGTAGTTCTTCCAAGCAAAAAGTCCAATTACCTCCTCAAGGGGTATCATCAAAAATTTAGACCGTGAACGCCATCACCTTGAGGAGTGGTGCATCCTTTGATTCTCCCTTGTTTCCTAATGAACATGAAGCTATGAAAGAAGTGGAATCTCCGTGCCAAGGCAATGAAAATTTGAGGAATCTCATGGAGGAGCAAGTCTTATGGGAAGTTGAAAAACCGATTGAAGACAAGCTTCCCCCACCCAATGAAGAAAATGAAGCAAAGAAGAAGGTAAGTGAAAAATCCAAGCTCAAAGAAGTTAACAAGAACAACATCAAGTTGCCCTTACCATCAAGGCAATTGGAGACTAGGGGGCGGATGTTCATAATGATAAATTCCTCGATCTTGTGAAAAACTTAGATGTGAACATCCCCTTCACCGAGTTAATTACCCAAGTCCCTGCTTATGGGAAGTTTATGAGAGATATTTTGGCAAGAAAGCGATCCTTGGACAAGGTAGAGACAATAGCATTTACAAGAGAGGCGAGTGATCTTATTCAAGGCTCCACTCTACCTAAGCTAAAGGATCCGGGTAGTTTCTCAATCCCATGCACCATCGGGAATATGAAAATCGAGAGGGCGTTGTGTGATTTAGGGGCGAGTGTAAGCATTCTCCCTTATTCTATTTGTGAGCAACTCGGTATGAAAGAGCTAAAGCATACCTCGATTACGCTCCAAATGGCGGATCGTTCACTTAATCGACCATTGGGAATGTTGGAGGATGTGCCGTTAAGGATTGGAAAGTTCTTCATCCCGGTTGACTTCCTTGTACTCGATATGCCCGAGGACGCAACCACCCCTATTATTCTCGGACGACCATTTCTACACACCGCCGGTGCATTGATCAATGTCAAGAAGGGTAGGATCACTTTTGAGTTAGGTGACGAGAAGCTTGTGTTTGACCTTCACGGCAACACCTCGCCTACAAATGAAGAATCGTGTCATATGATCCATGCCGTCAAAGACATCGAGTTAGGGAATGAGTCGTGTGAAAAGCTTAATGAGGTAAACAATTTGGTTACCTTGTGTGAAAATTTGAAGAACTTTGATATGCTTGATTGCGAAGAGCTAGAAAGTAGCTCGGAGGTGATTAATCCCGCTTGCTTGGGTTTTAATCCCTTCCATCTTGGTGAGTTGAAACATGATGACTTGAATATGGATAAGTTGCTTGGTAAAAGGAAGGTTGAGCCTCCTTTGAGATTCCATGAAAAGGAATGGAAGTTTGGTTATATTCCGAAAGATTGCAAGTACAAGTTTAAACCATTAATCACGGTATCAGAGTGAACGATCCTGAAGCCTAAATGAACCTAGGAATAATAAAATGAACCCCGGTGATGGACCATCAGGAGCCCCTTTAAAATTCGGTTGAGGAGACGTCCTTATACCACCTTCGGCCCTCCTGGTCTTGACCCGGTAACCACGTGTGAGAATGAGATGGGTATATATTCTAGGAAGGGATACGCTGTGATGCAATGAATGTCTTGTGATAATTGATTGTGCTGTTTGACATATGTGACGTAGTGAATTGTTTAAGGTATGAGTAGTACGTAGTTACGGTGTTAGCGTGTTATAGCAATTAGTATGAGACAATATGAGCTATATGTCACAGTACGTAAGGTTATTATGATATGAATGATGGTTCATGAATGAAGGGCGAGTCATAACTAGAGGTGGTAGTAACGTTGAGTACACTACCAGGGTGTATGTACTAATAGTGTTTTGAGCGATAAATGATTTTAATTAGTCGATTTGGTGGTATTCCGTGTCTATCGCGTAGAATTAGTATACTAGGGCCGCATCGCATTACTTGGAAGGGGGAATGTATCTGGTGATGGTACGGGTATCGTAATATATCAAGAGGGTCAATAAATTACGTGGTTTAAGTGTGTCGTAATGAGAATACTATTCAAAAGTATATTTTGTTTCGATTATTATATGTTTCCCTACCAATGTAACGTACAAGTTGCCTTCATGTTAACTAGGATCGATATCTAGTGGGTCGTATGTGAATCAAGTAGAAGTTATTAATCGAACAATGTAAGAAATAATTGAAGTCCCTTTTGAGTTAATGTGAATTACTTGCTTTATATCGATTTGAGAGTTTTTTTACTGGTTCTCATCCTTCTCTCGTAATGGCGTAAATGAACTTCTCTATTATCGGTTCTTGAAAGCGTATGTTGTATTTGGATTATGTCGACCTATTCGTATTATGGGGAGCAACAATGTATATATAAATGTGTCGTTTCTATTTCACCGTGATTAATAATACGTGATTGACAAGATAAAGTGTGAAATCGAATTCTGTTTATTATTGAATTTGAGTACACGTGTTATTTGAATGATATATATGTGGTGTCGTATTCATCACTGTGAATTTCTGTCAAAAACCCGTGTTGAGTTAATGACATACACATTTACATCACCTCATCTAACTTGGATAATGTGTTTACAGAGTTCTGTTTTGATGGCCTAAACAAACACGTTTGCTAACTGTGTTAAGATAATGTCAGACCAACTTAAAATACCTTCGTTAACATGAACAATGTGTTACTGAATTGTGTCCACCTGTTTATGTTGCCTATTTCACAAAAGTTTGAAATGAGACTCACATCTATTTTAAGTCTAGTTCTTCAATGTAAAAGTTTGGGATTTAAATCCAAGTACTTTGGATCTATTTGTTGGCAGTCAAGTTTTCTATTATACACCTCACTTGGAGATTAAATTATCGTTGAGAATTTTTACCGATATCATTTTGAAGGGTTTGGTTAATGTTGGAACTTGGTTTTTCTCGATAATATGATTTGAAACTCGTTTTACAAAAAACTTTTTTTCGAGCTCGAAATCTGTCGGTTCATGAACATGATTTTGCAAATCACCGTTACATTAGGAATTTGAAAATAGTTTAATTAGAATTTTGTACACGTCCGTCTTCCAAAATCTAACTCTACCTTTTATACACTGTTTTAAGTACGATAATTTAATTATGATTTTTATTTCTATCATGACTGCAATGTTCTGAAAACGTGTCAAAATCCACTTAATGATCATTTTGCCTTGTTCAAGTGAAAGTTCAAACGTGACGGTGTCTACCTTATTGTATCACGTAAGGGAGTCATACTTATATGTTCATGGTGAGTTAAGGGTGAATTCGGATTATAAAAATGTTGTGTTTATTCGGGTTGCATAATTATCTTAACGTGGACCTTTCGGATTAGCCATGTTAACAAATAAATTTGTGATGATGGTCATAATTCACTGCTTATATGATAAAGAACATCAGTGGACATATCTAGTAAGTGGGAGTCGTTCCAATGGGAATTCAGGGAAAGTTTAGCCATTAAACTACGAACTGAGTACACTGTCTGCATCTAAGTAAACAAGATGTCTGTTTCCAGATTTGGTCATAATAAATGTAAATAATTTGGAAATGTTTGATGGGCAAGTCAAATGTTGGTTGTAACTAATCGTGTATTTCCCGGGATGAGTTTCCCGTCCTTACTTATTGGTCGATGAGTAACGTATGCCTAGAGGAATGAATTATTGTAATGTCTATGGGTTGGTTGTTGATCTTAAGTCGTATGTTAGTGTCTAAGTTTAAAAGTTATGCAAACATAAAAACATGAATTATCGGGTCGGTTGTTGCAATTACAGGGAATGAATGTCACTCGCTAATCGTATGAAGGTATGAATTTGTTACAGTGGTCATCTAAGGTTGTTCATTTGTGTTGTTGCCTTGTCGTGATGATTATATTGCCTGCTATGCGTTCTCTTTATATATGTGCATGCATGTGAGTCCGAACTTGTTAAAGATACGACTATGTCACCAAGTTATCATAATTTAGATTGGGAGTACGTGTCTTAGTGCTAAAATCGAGTCGGGTGATATAATGAAGAAATGTCATGAGGATACGGTGTTATTTAAATCACTTGTTAGGATGTCGCAATAATGGAGGTTAATAAGTCAAACGGCATAAATAAGAGTAATAATATCAACATGGTGGAAAGAGAGTAAAAGGTACAATGATGGTACAAGGATCTAGAATAACGAATAGTAAGGGGTCCAAGGTATTTTCGTGATTTCGTCGTGTCATCACATATGTTCGACTTTTGATGTCAGCAGGTTGGGTTATAATATTGAGTAGTAACATCATAATCCCGAGTCCATGAAATATAGTAGAACGTCAAGGGTATCAGGTCCTAAGCATGAGTAGATCATCAGTGTGTTAACAAATTGTTTTACTTGCATGATAGACTGATAGTCGTAGTGTCCATACACGTAAGAGCTTCTCGGAGTGAGGGTTCACACAATTATGTAAACTTACAAGTGTATTAGATGTGGCATACCGGCATGCGAATTGAGTCATGACAAGTATAATGAGGATAAATGCAGTGGTACTAATAAGCGGCATGTTTATCTTAATTTATGTGAAATGTGAAAAATGAGAATGAATATGCAATTAGTTTGCTAGTACTTATGTTGAACCATGAGAATAATCTAGGTAGTGATGTCGACAATTGTTAAAAAAAGGGAACTATGTTGTGAAATGTGGTTTAATGCAGGGATAGAGCCCCTCGCGTTCAGTCTATGGATGAGTAAGTTGAGAAATATAGATTAAACATGAATGAATTGTTGTGTTAGGCATGATGCCAAAAGAATGGATGTCGTGAAATGATCAAGAGATGTTATGCGTGTAGGAAATGTATTGAGAATCGTTGTGGTGGAACGCGTGAATTGATTAGGCATATCCCCGACTTACTAATCACCCTTGGTCAGGGATTACAAGTACATTTGTTTGAAAAGTTTACGGTAACTGTGATAATTTAATAACTTGTTATGTACGAGAGTTGAGAAAAGAATGAACCCGTTAGAGTCAAGATAGTGTCGTGATATAATCGAGGTGTAATGTTGGCTAACATGAGTATAAGGTTGATGAACTTCGGGGCGAAGTTCCTTATAAGAAGGGTATGATGTCATACCTTGTTATTTCCGTTGTTTCTTATGATATGTGTGCTTAATGACCATGCCATTGTCGCATAATGAGTTGGAATGAGTGTCGTTAAACATAAGTGCGTAAATAGTCAGTAGTACGTGTTGTAGATACAACAGTTAATTACATGATGAGTTATGTGATTTATTCGATTAATTGATGATGGTCTGGGGTGTCGTTAGTCGAGAAGTGTCGTTATCGGTGGGATTATGAACTTCGGGACGAAGTTCATTCTAAGGAGGGTAGACTGTAATACCCGTTCCGTTTATCAACGTTACATTACTTATGTTAGTTTGGGACTGGTTGATAGGTCATTTATTGATTAGTTGGTCAGTCAAGATGGTATAGTTTGTCGTTCTGTACTGGGAGGTGAACTTCGGGACGAAGTTCCTTATAAGGAGGGTAGATTGTAATACCCGTAATTTATATAGAAGTCAGACCCGAGTCAAGGCATTTCAACCGAGGTTCTGTTACATGTAATTGTCAAACCAAACCCGTTCTAGAGTCCAACTCGTACAAATTTATGACCCACAGTATAATGTTAATATAATAATCACTAGTGTAAAACCCGTGATAAAATCACGGGGTTATCCAAAGGAATTGTCATCACGAATTTGATTATTATTCACACGTATAAAAAGTTGACATGAAAATAAAAAATAGATATGTACTCCAATACGGATGTTATAATTAAGTATCGTTTGCATAATATAGATATTAGTTAATGTGAAATCAATAAATATACTTAAACACATGGCAACACTATACTTGGTTTAGTATTTTAAATCGACCCAGTTCACAACTACAACCTTAGATTGATTCGGGTTATTAGGTAGTGATGGTTAGGGATTCGTCACGTCCCTAGCCAACAATACAACACCGACTAACCTAGTGAGTAGCTAGGGTAAGTCGGGATCGTATCCACGAGGACGGTATATCAAATTTTAGACTAAGTCTACCTACAACGAGACTAGATTACCAACGAACACGAAGAAGCGATAAATGGAAAACTATTGAGGAGGAGGAGCAAGAACTAGACTAACAATGCTAAACAATGCTAATGATAGATCTAACAAATAAACTAAAGTAAACGATGTCTAACTAAGAAGATGGACTCAAATACGGAAGAGAAGTGGGGTAGGTCGGGTTCATAGAGGTAGAAGAATAATTGGGGTGATCAAGGGCAAAGGTGTCTCCTAATCGCTACAGTCGGTCCGGGCTCTCGCAACTTAGACCGATGTCAAGGTGAGTCCGGGCTCTCGCAACTTAGACCCTAGTCGGCACTCTCGTGACTAAGACTATTCTCAACATTTCCACAAAATAAGCAATCAATGAGAAGATGAACACAAGCATGGGAAGCATGGCCACTACAACTCACACAAGCATATCAACAAACACATAGAGTGCCTACAATGTGACTAACAACAAAGATACAACCTTTTCCCCTTAATCAACCCTAATCACCCATAATCTACCCCTAATCCCCCTACTAACCCCACAAAGAAACTAGTCACTCATCATCAAAGCAAAATTCACAATCATAAGAGAAAACAAACTCACAATCCAAACATTCATTATGAATAACAAGAACAATAACATTAACAACATAAAAAGATGGAAACAAGATTAAATAACTAAGAATAAGAGTAAGAAGGGTTATACCAACAATATGATGAATAAAAGATGAAAACTTGTATTAATGAGAAACCCAAATACAATCCTAAGGTTGTCAATCTTGGAACAATCTTCAAGAATCTCCTTAATCCATGAACTAATTACAATGATTAACTAAGGATTAACTAGGATTAAGGAAAGATTAAAACTAATGAGTGAGAGTAAATCTAGGGTTTTGGAGGCTTAAACTAATGTAGGGTAAGATAAAGATGTCCTCAAATTACAAGAAGGGAGTATATATATATAGGTACAAGAATGAAGGAGAAGAAAAGAAGAAGTGCGGGTGAGCTGTAGCCCATCCCGACCGGGACGGATCATCCCGATCGGGACGACTCTGTCATCCCGATCGGGACGAGTTGGTCCCGACCAGGATGGGCTCACAGCAGCCATCCTAATGTAGCACCCCATCCCGAACGGGATGGGTCTTGTATGCCTTCCTTAAGCACTCTTTGGTCCTTCCTTGCCTCTCATGGGCTTCCCACTGATTCTCGGGACTCGGGATCGGGTCTCGGAGGCTCGGGATTGGATCCCAAGGTCTCGAGTCATCGTTCCTTTATCTCGTTGGCTCCAAAATGTGTATGTATTGAGTCGGAATCGCTCCAACTCTTCCAATTCGGCCTCGGGAACCTAAAACGAACTAAAGGAAGCATAAGAAGCCCATGAATCGCTCCAAAGGAGCGATTCCACAAGGAAAAAGGGACCAAAACACAACAAATAGGCGCTACAAACTACACTTATCAACTCCCCCACACTTAACCCTTACTCGCCCTCGAGTAAGCACATACTACTACACTAACCGAATGGGTATTAGCGCACCCTACGCCCCTTCAACTCACGCGAGTGCACTTAGAGGACAAGTGCACTCCGCAAGGCAAGTTGGGTCTTGCAACAAAACCGTGGATGCAACCGGACACAAAACACATAAACAAACAAACATACAAACAAACACATAATCGGTTGCACCCAAAACAAAAGAAATACCGCTTCCCTCTAAAAGCGGTGAATGAAACACCGGTTTAGGACTCGAGGTAAGTGACAACGTTCCCAAGCTAGCAATACAAACCAAGGTGGACTAAACCCTAATAGTATGACTATAAAGCAACAAAAACGTTGGTAATTTACCTAGGTCCTCCTAACTTTCTAAAAACGTACTACGGGACGATCGGCGGAGTGGAAAAGTGAGGAACCACGGTGTTAGTCGACACTTTAGGTAAGTGAGACCCCTCCCCCTTTAGCGTGAGCCAAGAGGGTCGTTCCATGCCCAAAACCGCCTAACTAGTCCAAGTAAAAAGGTGCAAAATATGCAAAAGGAGGGAAGACCGACTAATGCCGCTATCATCCTTCCTAGGGACTCGGTCCTTTGGTAGGCTCTTCACGGCAAAAGTCGGAAAAGGGCTTATTTTTGTGGGGATTTGTTTTTGTGAGATGGGTTTTCTTTTGGCATTTTCTTTCTTTTCGACGTTTTGATTTGTTTTGCCATGCCATTCTTTTTTTCTTCTTTTCTATTATCTTTTTGGCTTTTGTGCCTTTTCTTTTTCTTCATTTCTTTTCTTTCTTTCAATTTTTTTTTTCTTTTCTTTGCCCTTTTTGGCAAGATTTGGCTTTGTTGGCATTTTCATTGTATAACAAGAAAGAGATAATCAACAATTTGCATTTTATTTGTGTGGGTATGTGACAGGCTAAAGTCGTATGCCTCAAATTACAATTTATAATCACTTAAATCTAAATACTAAAACGTAGTAAAGTAGAAATAAGGGTCGAACCCAAGGGAATCAGATTAATCTAATTATGCTAACTAAAGTGTAGATGAAATCGACCTCTAACGTAATTAAAGACCGTAGTAACCAAAGGGGGGGTTTGGATGATTTTCTAACAACTAAAATTGATAAAGATTAAAACTTTAAGTAAATCGAATGATGAGAAAGAATTTAGACACAAGCACGAATCCACACTCAATAGCGATTGATCATCGTAAGACGGTTTCAATTAATAACCTTGACTACTCTATCGTGAACATGAAATTCCAATTCTCTTAAGAGTAGTTAACTAAAACGAATCCCGTTCTTAATTAACCCTAACCGTAAAACAACCTAAACAATCCAGTTCTAGGTTCAATTAGACGGAAACAATATAGATCTGAGAATTCGATAGAGAATAAATAGCACGTACAATCCAGTCGTGCCTTAGATATTTATATGAATCGCTTCTAAGTACTAATATCAACGTATCCCGTTCAATATTAATTCCTAGTTGTTACTAATGTAAAGTTAATCAGTAAATCCTACTCAATTAACGATACTAACGATAGAACGATGCAATTTAATACTAGTTGTACACCTAGCAATCAACAACAACATTCATAAAATTAATAACAAAGCAATTCATAATAATCAAGGTTAATAATCAAAACATTCAAACTCACAAACGTTTCTCGAGTATTTCAAAGGCTTGAATCTAAGTAGAGAAATTAGTTACACATACTTGCGATGGAAAATTAGGGTTCTTCAAAGTTCTCCCTTTTCTTCCTTAATGGAATGTAAAACTAGATGTGTATGATCTCCTCTCTAAAACTAAGGCTAAACTTAACCTAATAAGAGTTTACTAATAATAAAATAATAATAAAAATATCCTCAGGTAATAATAAAGTTTCCTAATTAAAATCCAAGTCTTAAAACGTAGCAAAATAAAACAAAATAAGCCGGAATGCGTAGTCCATCACAGGCCGCCGTGCGACTCGCCCCTCTCTCGCGCGACTCGCCTGGTGGCGCGACTCGCCTGGTCGCTGGGAGACTCGCGTGGCGAGCTGTTACTGCTTCGTTCCATTCTTCGATTCTTATCGTTCCGGGTCTTCAAGCGGGCTTCCTTTTCCTTCGTTCTTAGCCCAAATCAACGGTCCAGTGGTTAACATCTTCAAATTAGCCTGTATTACATTCATACCAAACTGACACAAATGCAATACAAGACAACCGATTTAGCTCACAAAATACCCCAAAACCGTCGTAATAACTACGACAAAATACGGCCCATCAAATATCCCCACGCTTGAACCTTTACTCGTCCTCGAGTAAAACTCAAGGAACACAATAAACACAACTGTCACCGGTCCAAAATGCGTGAGAATAACATTACACACCGGCCCTCACTCGTCTTCCACCAAACTCCCTCATTTTGAGACTATGCACAAGTTAATCCACCATTTGAATGAAACCCAACTCCAATGTTCAAGTGAATCAACACACCTAATACCAAACTACTATCATCGACTCAAATCATCAAAACAAGGGACATTAGCAAATAAGGATAAGCTAATGTCGATATCTAACGCCCCTTATTTATCCAATCCTAGAACGGATCGCATGTGCTACAAATGTCACCGGTGGTACAAAACATATACCACAATATTCCACAACCCATACATGCAATCAATCCTAAACGCCTCTAATAGTTCAATATACCAAACAAAATATCACCAATCGCATGGAATTTAGTGTTACGACTACACCGCACCGCGATTCTTCTCACCTTAGCCAACTAATCCTACCCTTCCAACCTTCTATGTCACCCTTCTTATGACACCAACACCAAAAACGGAGAAAGTAGTAGTGATTTTTTTTCCTAATTCCCTCATTTTGCCTAGAGCGTCCGCCCTTGCGGATTTTCACTCTAGCTTTCATTTTTTCCTCACACTACTCTCGTGGCACGCAACTCGATTTTTCTTTTTACCCGGAGCGCCCTTTCGGGTTTTCACTCCGTCCTCGGCCACATTCCCCATTCTTGCCTAGGCGCCCTTTCCGGGTTTTCACCTAGCCGGGTTTATTTATTTCTTTTTTTTTTTTTTCATTTTTTCTCTTTTTTTTCCGTTTTTTTTTTTAACATTAAAAGACGTAAAACAAGCTAACTACTATATACAACGAGATAATTCCCCTCCCCACGCTTGAATAACACATCGTCCTCGAATGTGTGAACTAAGGACAAATAAAAGAAATGGGGAGACAAATACCTCGGGCTCAAGAGTGAGAAGAGGAGCCGACGTCACGTGACTTAGCCTCACGTGTCGCCCTCCTAGATGATCTTGCTTGCTCATGGGCTGCAAGCTCTCCATAAAACTCGGGAGATGGTTCCGAGTAGTCATTAGGGTGCAACTTCAACTGCAACCGATTCATACACCGACCGAACTCAGCGGCCAACCTACTGTTATCAACCGATTCTTCGACTCGATCTTCTATTGATTCGCGCCAATCTCTCCAACGATCAAAATCAGACGTACCCTCGGGCTCCTCCACAACCGGGGCACTAGACTCGGTAGTCGGCTTAGGAAATTGCTCATCATGTTCAATGTAAAAATCAGCCGCAGTAGGCCCCAATGGTAACGGTTTCCCATCCGGACGAGGCAAAATCAAGAAATGCTGGTGGGACGTGCCGAGCGTCCAGATTAGGTGGTGTTTAGCAATCGGTCGCGAAATCATAGAACAACTCTCCATAAACTTAATGCTGATAGTAGTATCACCTACGACAGGAGAATCAGTCATCTGGGGTAGTCCAAGATACCGAGTTAAAAGAGTAATCATACCTCCCATCGGAATATTCCCCGATACCGCCTTCTGGTGCTTCTCACAACGAGTCAAGAATATATCGACCCAATCCGGGGTTCCTAAACATTCGGGCATCATGGCCCACAAATACATCAAATCCGCCCTAGGTAGATGTGTCGGTTCACCTTTACAAAGAAATTTGGAGTTCAAAAGTCGGTGAACATAACGAAGGGCGGGGTGACGAATATCAGCATTCTTAGCTCCTACGTTACCATATGCATGACCGGCAATTTTCAACCAAAATGCATCCATCATTCGAGACATAGGGGTCAAAAACTCCGCTCCCCCTCTCGGTGCTATACCCAACGCCTCCCTCAATTCCGTGAAATCTACATTTCGTTCCGCATCTCCGAGATGAAAAGTAATGTGAGGGGGGTCGTCATCATGATGGACTTCTAAGGTGGACAAGAATTCAAGTGTGTAGCGCTTATACGTGTCCGCGTGCTTATCATAAAAGTTCGCTAGCCCAATACGAGTCAATAACGTATACACCTCATCAATTATCCCAAGCAACCTCAATGCCAAATTATCGACAAACTTAGTCGACATAACAACTCGATCAAATAGTTGGCGCCATACCGCTTTCTGTTTCGTACTCAAATTCTTACACCCCATATAGTCAACCGGGGTCGTCTTTTGCTTTTTCGGGGCCATGACTCAAGTAACTAAATTAGACAACCAAATTTAACCCGAGACATAACCACTACCGAAACTGACCAACTAGACAAAGAATGGAGATTGACTAAGACTTGAATCAACAACCAACAATACACAACCAAGACAAACCCAACACCCACAATTCGACAAATTGACAAACTCGAATCAGCAACTCACAATACAAATTGAACTGAACACAAATGAGGGAGTACGATAAACAAGTTGACAAACAAATTGACAGGAACGATAAACAACTTGACAAAGAGGACAAACAAACTCGAACCTTTGTATTCGAACTCGACCGAAAGCAGCGATGTACCTACTTGCGAGTTGCCTATTACCGGAGCACACAAGGACAGACCACCGGCGACCGACAACCACGACCACCAGAACAGACCCACACACGAACACGCGAGTCGCCTAGAACCTGCGCGACTCGCCTGACCACTCACTGGCCCACGAACAGCGACACAAACTGACGGCGACGACCACGGCTGACACACGACCGACAACCACGACGACGCACGAATTTACGCAGAAGTGAGGAGGAAGGATTGATGGTAATGGTGAAGGATTTGAATTTGATTTAGGGAAGAAGGAGATTGAAATTGATTTGGGGGAAAAAGAGTTAGGGTTTTAAATTTGGGGTAAGATTAGAATAGGAGTAGGAATAGATGAGGTGAAGAGAGGGAGTCTGTTTAAATTGTTTTTTGATTTTAATTTTTTTTTTTTTAATAATAAAATAATACCTGTGAGAGGGGAGCCATGCGAGTCGCATAGGGTCCGCGCGACTCGCGCGGCTGCCTGGAAATCCGTCCTCTTTTTCTTCAATTTTCGCTCAAATTTCGAGGGATCTCCATGCTAGTCGCCCAACCTCCTGGAAAATCGACGTTTTTCTCCTAATAAAACATCGAAAGTTAGTAATAAAAACTAAGTTAGAGAAAAACAACGATTAAGAAAAACAACGAAATTAATAATATGACCTATGACCCGTAAAATAAAATTTTACAATAAAAGTCTACAAAGCGGGTTGCCTCCCGGAAGCGCTTTTGTTTAAAGTCGTTCGCTCGACTAAGACGAAGGTTAGGTAGAAAACGTCATGTCCGAGAGCTTGCTTCTCTCGACATCTGATTCGTCACTCCTTTCACTAGTCGGCTTAAGCCTTATGCCGACTACATCTTTCACTTTTCCATTTTGAAATTGCAAGACCGTTGGACGCTTGCTTGAGCTCTTCCGAACCATCCATTGATCGAACCATGATCTCGTTTTACCTTTATTTAACTTCGCGTCCTTACGCGACTCCCAAAGAATGACACACTTGGGTCCCTTAGAAGGAGGTTCCTGCACATCTTTAAACAACAATTCCTTGCTAGAAGGGGTAGAAGAAATCGGTTTAGGAACCGATTCCACCACTTCTTCTTGTGAGTTAGGAGATAAATGATCAAAAATATCAACACGACACAAGGTATTGTCTTTCGGAGAGTGAGAACTAGGCTTGTTTATGTCGAATTTAATGACTCTACCCTCAAATTCCATGCTAAGTGAACCACTAGGGACATCGATTTTTGTTCCCGCGGTCTTTAAGAACGGTCGTCCTAGAATGATAGGAGTTGCACTATAGTCATGTTCCATGTCCAAAACATAAAAATCGGCCGGAAAGACCAACTTATCAACTTTAACTAGAACATTCTCTACAACTCCCTTAGGATAGACACTCGATCAATCCGCTAGTTGCACTACTTTCCCGGTTTCCCTCATAGGACCGAGTTTAAGAGATTCATAGATGGTAAGAGGGATGAAATTAATAGAAGCTCCCAAATCTAACATAGACTTGTCAAACAAAGTATCTCCTATGGTGCAAGGTATAGTGAACATGCCCGGGTCACCACATTTAGGGGGTAATTTCTTTTGAAAAATAGCGGACACATACTCACTACCCTTCCCTTTCTTAGCTCCCTTCAACTTGTTATTCCTTTTAATAGTACATAATTCTTTCAAGAATTTAGCATATTTAGGAATACTCTTTAAAAGATTAAGAAGGGGAATGTTTACCTCACACTTTTCGAATACCTCATAAATATCCTTGTCATGCTCATAACGACGGGCGCGCTTGAGTGCCTCGGGAAAAGGAACATCCGGTTCTGCCACTGGTGTTATAAGAGTAATTAACTCCTTCTCTTGTACATTCGGAGTTTCCTCACCTTCCTCGATCACTAGCTCCTCTTCCTGAACCATAGCTTCTTTGGCCTTCCTCTTCGGTTTGTCGGCCTCCACCAATTGTCTCCCATTCCTTAAAGATACGACACTCACATTTTCCTTCGTAAGAATGGTTTGACTAGGTAGTTTCCCCGAATCTCGAGCCTCCAACCTACCAATAGCGGTCGCCATTTGGCCCATTTGAATTTCCAAATTTTGAATGCTAGCTTTGTTCTCCGTGTGATTTTGAAGAACCGTAGCTTGGAGATTGGACATTTGACTCGTAACTGTAGCTTGATTAGCAACTAAGGCACGTATCATGTCCTCAGTGGACAATTGACTACTAGGGGGAGGTTTAGTAGGAACCGTATTTGCTACTTGTTGCTTAGCAAATAACTGTTGATTCGATTGACCAAATTGATTACCTTGATTAATTTCTTGGTCGCCTTCCCGATTCCTCCACCTCATGTTCGGGTGATGTCTCCATCCGGGATTGAAAGTGTTAGAGTATGGGTCCCATTTTTTGTTTTGCCCGGTTTCCCACACTCCGTTCACCTCCTCTTGACCTTCATACATTTGAGGACAATGCTCACTCGGATGTCCCTCGTTCGAACAAATACCACACACCATAGCTTGATTTGTTTTCCCCGACATCATATTTTGGACAAGGTTTGTCAAGCTATCAACTTTATGTTCGAGACTCGAGGATGATGAATTACCTACGGCATGCACTCCCCGTTTATATTTTCGGGAAAAATCTCGAGAGCTTTCAGCTAGCTCCTGAATCACCTCTATAGCGGCATCTGGACTCTTGTTCACGATCGATCCCCCACATGCCGCATTCACAGTGCGAGCATCCTCCACACAAAGACCTCCACAAAAATACATCACAAGGTCTTGAGGATTATAGCCATGATATGGGCATGTAGCACACAGCTTCTTAAAACGTTCCCAATACTCATACATCGTCTCACCGTCTCGTTGCTCCGCATTACTAATCTGCTTCTTCAACTGGGAGGCTCGAGATGCCGGAAAGTACTTCTCAAGGAACGCCTTCTTCATCTTCACCCATGTATCAATACTTGCCGGTGGCAAGTAATACCACCAATCCCTAGCAGAATCCTTCAATGAGAAGGGAAAGGCCCTTAGCTTCAGCTGCTCATCAGTGACAGATGCCGGTTTCATACTCAAGCATACAATATGAAAATCCAACAAGTGCTTGTTAGGGTCCTCATCGCTTAAGCCATGGAATGTGGGTAGTTGATGGATCAAACCCGACTTCAATTCGAAAATGGCATTCGCACCCAATGGTGGGTACGTAATGCACAAAGGTTGTTGTGCGAGATCGGGTGCCGTCAGCTGCTTAATCGTGTTGGCCATGGTATACGACTCGTCTTCGGATTCGGAAGAAACTTCGTTCACCTCTGGAATAACAAGAATATCGTTATTAAACTCTAGATCCTCGAATTCCTGTGTTCCGATGACTATTGCTCCCTCTCCGATTCTCCGTGACCTGTGAAGAGTGCGTTCAATCTCTGAGTCGAAAGGCTCGAGGTTCAGGTAAGAAGAACGAGTATTATACATAAACTACACAAAATAAAATTAAATTAAATTAAAATTAGCTATAATAAATAAAATAAAAATAAAAACTACACTAGAAAACACAAAAATAATTAACACCGATTCCCCGGCAACGGCGCCAAAATTTGACAGGCTAAAGTCGTATGCCTCAAATTACAATTTATAATCACTTAAATCTAAATACTAAAACGTAGTAAAGTAGAAATAAGGGTCGAACCCAAGGGAATCAGATTAATCTAATTATGCTAACTAAAGTGTAGATGAAATCGACCTCTAACGTAATTAAAGACCGTAGTAACCAAAGGGGGGGTTTGGATGATTTTCTAACAACTAAAATTGATAAAGATTAAAACTTTAAGTAAATCGAATGATGAGAAAGAACTTAGACACAAGCACGAATCCACACTCAATAGCGATTGATCATCGTAAGACGGTTTCAATTAATAACCTTGACTACTCTATCGTGAACATGAAATTCCAATTCTCTTAAGAGTAGTTAACTAAAACGAATCCCATTCTTAATTAACCCTAACCGTAAAACAACCTAAACAATCCAGTTCTAGGTTCAATTAGACGGAAGCAATATAGATCTGAGAATTCGATAGAGAATAAATAGCACGTACAATCCAGTCGTGCCTTAGATATTTATATGAATCGCTTCTAAGTACTAATATCAACGTATCCCGTTCAATATTAATTCCTAGTTGTTACTAATGTAAAGTTAATCAGTAAATCCTACTCAATTAACGATACTAACGATAGAACGATGCAATTTAATACTAGTTGTACACCTAGCAATCAACAACAACATTCATAAAATTAATAACAAAGCAATTCATAATAATCAAGGTTAATAATCAAAACATTCAAACTCACAAACGTTTCTCGAGTATTTCAAAGGCTTGAATCTAAGTAGAGAAATTAGTTACACATACTTGCGATGGAAAATTAGGGTTCTTCAAAGTTCTCCCTTTTCTTCCTTGATGGAATGTAAAACTAGATGTGTATGATCTCCTCTCTAAAACTAAGGCTAAACTTAACCTAATAAGAGTTTACTAATAATAAAATAATAATAAAAATATCCTAAGGTAATAATAAAGTTTCCTAATTAAAATCCAAGTCTTAAAACGTAGCAAAATAAAACAAAATAAGCCGGAATGCGTAGTCCATCACAGGCCGCCGTGCGACTCGCCCCTCTCTCGCGCGACTCGCCTGGTGGCGCGACTTGCCTGGTCGCTGGGAGACTCGCGTGGCGAGCTGTTACTGCTTCGTTCCATTCTTCGATTCTTATCGTTCCGGGTCTTCAAGCGGGCTTCCTTTTCCTTCGTTCTTAGCCCAAATCAACGGTCCAGTGGTTAACATCTTCAAATTAGCCTGTATTACATTCATACCAAACTGACACAAATGCAATACAAGACAACCGATTTAGCTCACAAAATACCCCAAAACCGTCGTAATAACTACGACTAAATACGGCCCATCAGTATGTGTAAGGGGTAGGGTAATGGGTGAGTCGGGACGGCGCCTTCCCTTCAAACCCACAAAAAGTGGAGAACTTGGACTAATCAAACAATCCTAAACACGGTCACCTAGGGGACAAGACTCGGTAACCAAGGCCTTTTCACACCGTGGGTGGTCTTAATGGTCAAAATGCAAATCCCGGAGTAAACCTCTAGTAAGCTAGGTGGACTCAAGGTAAAGGACCAACGAACTCATTGATTTAGAGTCATTCTACTAGACTAAAGTCCAAGACTTGATTTACACTACTAGGAAGGGAAAGTACACACTCACACACTAGTCTCTAAACCGGGTTTTCGAAAACCATTTACACACAAGACACACAACAAAACACAAAACAAAGACTCAACGAAAACGAAAGAAAAAGAAACAAAAGCAACAAAACAAGAACAACACAAAATGAACACATACATAACACAAACACCACCCCTAGCTTCCAAATGAGCAACCAACCAACATCAAACTTTACAAAGCTCCTCCCGAGCAGACCTCATCACAATCTCCTCCAAATTCCGCAAGAGACAAGGAAGGAAAAAGGGATAGTAGATGTTACCGGATGTCTTCAAAGCTTTCCAAAGCTAGTGGTGATCAAGCGACCTACAAGGAAAGAGGGAGGCAAAACACGCACACAAAACAAATATACGACACAATGACACAAAAGGAAAACACATAAAAGAAAAATCTTTTTAATTTTTGTGAAAATATTTCAAAATTTTAGGGATTTTTAAGATTTTTCGAAAAAAACTAGAAAATAAAACTAACTACGATAGAATATCGCTCCCCCACACTTAAATTGAGCAATGTCCTCATATGCTCAATCGTAGTGTGCGGAGAGACAAAAGAAAAGAAAATAAACTACGAAAATAAAGCTAAGAATCAAAAATAAAGTGAAGAAAAGGGTAGAAGGTGTCCGGCCGGGGTGTAGTCAAGTCACCATGGGCCGAGACGAGAAAAAGATATGGATGGGGGAAGAAATAAAAAGAAGGAAATAAAAGGAAATGGGAGGGGAGGGCTAGGTGTAATCAAGTCACCTAGCCCGGATTCCGTCCAAATCCGACTAACTCCTAAAAAGGGGTGAAAATCTAGTAAATGGAATAATCGATTGACTCGCGACGTAGTCACGTCGTCGGGAGTCGGGAGCAACCAAACTATGGCCTCGAAGGCCCCTAGATACCGAGACTCAAGGGAAGGGGGCAAACGATGAAAAAGAAGCGATAAAAAAACGGAAAAGTAAGGATAGTTACCCGAACTGAGCGGCTAGTAACTCACTTGCTCCATCGTCTCGTTGATCATTAGAGGCTCGTCGCTTGTTTTCTCGGTTGCCATCTCGCTTCACACTTGAAGAGAACTCACGGTATAGGTAGTAATGGTAGGGGGTGGGATTCGATGTGAGAGTTGGTGTAAAGTGAATAGGAAGTGGAGTGAGGGCATGATGATGAAGTACATGGGGCATATGGTAAGGTTAGGGTAGTTAGGGAGGTTGGGAGGGGGCATAAAACGGTTGGGTGGACTCGACTTGTGAAGAAGAATCACAAGGGGGGAGCAGAGGATCATCCCGGTCGGGAAGACTGATCCCGATCGGGTTACCTCACCCGTCCCGGTCGAGACGACCTCATCCTGGTCGGGACGGACTCACAGTGAGCTCGAGTCATTGCACACCCATCCCGATCGGGTCGGGTCCTTCCCGGTCGGGATGCCACACCCGTCCCGGTCGGGACGCCCTCATCCAGGTCGGGACGAGCCCACAGTAAGCTCGAAATCCAGCGCACCCTTCCCGATCGGGAAGGCACCCTTCCCGATTGGGAAGCCTTACCCTTCCCGGTCGGGACGCCTCATCCCGATCGGGATGGGTCTTCTTCGACCTCCACGATCCCAAAAACTTGTTCCAAGTTTCAAAAACCCGATTCTCGTGCCTAAAATCCAAGGTATACCATAGCCAATCCTTTCTAGGGATATCTTCACTTCACCTATTCAACAAACTCAATTCAAGCATCAAATTCTCTCCCTTGCCTCGCTCATCAACAATCCAAATAACAAGAATTCACAAAAACCTACTAACTACAAGAAAGAGATATATACAATGGGACGGTTCTTGTGGAACTCCGTCAAACCAAGGTGGTACAATCTTCATTCTTTTTCAACAATACTCCAACCGGTTCCATCTCCATCAAGAGCACGTAAGAACAAGTCGAAGGCCCTTGAGAAGTCTTCAATCAAACACGTCGTATAGCCGACCACATCCCAAGGCTCCTCATGGCCTTGCCTTGACGTTCCCAGGGCATCCCGCTCTTCCAAGTTAAACGGCTTGAACTTGTACTTTTGGTCCTTGGGGATATACCCAAACGTCCACCGGTCATCATGTGGCCCCAAGGGAGGCCCATCTTCTTCCTTGCTTAGCAACTTGTCGTCAAGCCCATGATTTGGGCACTCATCTTCCTCCATATCGGAGTCGTCATCCTCAAGTACATAAGAGTACTCCTTCAAGCTTTGTCCCGATCCTTCCCCTAGATCGATGTCTTCCTTGGCATGGATCATATTACATGTCTCGGTCATAGGCGAAGTGTTGCCTTGGAGGTCAAACACTAACTCCTCGTCGCCTAGTTGAAAAGTGATCCTACACTTCTTCACATCGATCACGGCACCGGCAATGTGTAAAAATGGGCGTCCAAGGATGATGGGAGTGTTAGCATCCTCCGACATGTCAACCACAATGAAGTCGACCGGAATGAAGAACTTCCCTATTTGTACCGGAACATCCTCTAACATTCCCAATGGTCGGTTAAGAGACTTATCGGCCATTTGGAGTGTAATGGACGTACACTTCAACTCCGTCATCCCTAATCGCTCACAAATGGTGTAGGGAATAATGCTCACACTTGCGCCCAAATCACACATAGCTCTCTCGATCTTGTAGTTGCCGATGGTGCATGGGATAGAGAAACTACCTGGGTCCTTCAACTTCGGAAGCGTGGAACCTTGAATAAGCTCGCTCACCACCCTAGTGAACGCTACCGTCTCTTCCTTGTCGATGGACCTCTTCCTAGCCAAGATTTCCTTCATGAATTTACCATATGCCGGGATTTGGGTAAGTAACTCGGTAAACGGGACACTAACATCCAATTTCTTCACGATATTAAGGAACTTGTCGAATTGAGTGTCCACCTTAGTCTTCATTTGCCTCGATGGGTAAGGCAACTTGATTTGGTACTTGTTTTGATCATTAAGGGTGGACTCTTCAAAGGACACTTTCCTTTTTCCCTTGTCTTTCTCTTGAAGAGGAGGAGGGTTGTCTTCTTGAGGTTTCTCGACCTCCCTTGAGACTTGCTCCTCAATTGGAATGTCAAAGCTTGACTCCTCTTGATTTGGAGATGTCATTTGCATTGTCGGTTCTTGTATTGGCTCTTGCTCATTAGGTGAAAAAGGGGGTTCATAGGACGTACCACTCCTCGTAGTAATAGCATTTACATGCTCAAATTTTGGTGTTTCGCCTTGAGGAGGTAGTTGCCCCTTTTGTCTTGAGGAGCTCCCCGAAGCTAGTTGAGATATTTGATTCTCAAGTATCTTCATACGGGTATCTCTCATTGCGTTTTCCCCTTGAATATAAGTGAAGAGCTCATGATGATGCCTTGACATTTCCACTTGACCTTGTTGCAAATCTTGATTACTCCTTTGTATTTCCGTTATTGTCTTTTGAATGTCAAAATCCCGAGGTGGGGACGATGGATTATGTGGAGTGTCGGTGATGGCGAGAGGAATGCCATAATCATGAGTAGGAGACCGGCTCCTAGGCTTGCTTTGTTATTGTTGATTTTGAGTTGCTTGTTGACGGTTCCCTTGGAACCCATGAGAATTACCTTGTTGATGGCCTTGATTGTTGCCATGGTTGCGGTTTTGATATCCTTGAAAATTTTGGTTTCCTTGGAAACCACCTTGATTGAAGTTCCCTTGTTGGAACCCTTGCTTGTTGTTGAAGTTGCCTTGGTTATTTAGCTTGAAATTGTTGAAGGGTCTTTGGTTACCCACATAATCTTGGTAACTTTCATTGTTGTCCCGTAAAGGAGGTGGAACATAGGGACGATGTTGTTGTTGATGTTGAAAGGCTTGTTGTTGGGGGACTTGTTGGGAAGCTTGGAATTGATTAGAGTAAGAGGTACCTTGCTTGAACGCTTGAAAGGCGTTCACTTGCTCGATACTTCCATGGCAATACATAGGATCATGTCCAACGATTCCACAAGTGTCGCACATCCCAAAGTAAGGTGTAGGAGGTGCGAACCCCAAAGCATTCACATCTTGAATCGGTTGATGGTGGGATGAACTAGAGCCTTGGACTTGGTTGAGGTGGCTTTGGAGCTTCTTGTCAATTGTCTCCATGTGTGTTTTAAGTTGAGCTCCAAGGTCAATGCTTAGCTTAGTGATGGCATCGACCTCATCCATGCCTCCTCGATGTGCCTTCCTAGGCCTAGAATATTGCGAATTGTGCACCGTCATCTCTTCGATTCTCGCCCATGTTTGGTCGTCATCGACCTCGGTAAACCTACCATTGAAGCCCATGTTGAGAATAGCTCTCGAGTCCTCATAAAGTCCATTCCAAAATTGTTGCACTAAGAACCATTGTGAGAGTCCATGATGAGGGCACGATCTTACCAAAGACTTGAACCGCTCCCAAGCTTCATATAGGCTCTCTTCATCCCTTTGTTGGAACCCGGTGATGGAGGCCCTAAGCAAGTTCGTCTTTTCCGGAGGGTAAAACTTTTGGTAGAACGCCAAGGCAAGCTTTTTCCAAATATCGATCCCCATGGTTGCCCTATCGAGACTCTTGATCCATTGCTTCGCTTTTCCAATAAGAGAAAACGGGAAAAGTACCCATCGAATTTGATCTTGAGTAACCCCGGTTTGAGATATAGCGTCACAATAATCGGAGAAGGTCTCCATGTGTTGGTGCGGGTCTTCGGTGGGCAAACCACTAAAAGGGCTCCTCTCCACAAGTTGGATAAATTGGGTCTTTGCCACAAAATTCCCGGTATAGGCTTCCGGTAATGCACTCGGTCCCGGCAAGACATCCTCGGTGAATGTGGAGTGAGAGGAAAACTTAGGCATTCTTGGATGTAAGGGAGAGGATGGTGGTGTAGAGAGTGTTGATGTAGATGATGAGGGGGAACTAGGAGAAGAATCACCGAAGGGATTGATGAAGGTCCCTCCGGCCGTCTCTCGAGGTGAGTTGCTCAAGTCGGCTCCTTGGGCTTGCCCTTGATGAGTGGTGCTTGCACTTGGTTGAGAGATCCTAACCCGATTAATCGTCCGTTGGCGAAAGGCTCGAAAGAGTCTCTCCGGCTCTGGATTAAAGAGATAGAAGTCACCTCCCCTCCTAGGCATACACTACACGCTAGAACAAACGTAAAAACACCTAGTGCTTTATGGGCACTAGGCAACGACAATAACAAACACAACTAGAGACAAAGAGAAAAGAAAGCTAAGGAAAGAAGAGAAACTAGAAAGTATTCACAAGAGAAGATGGGAGAGCACAAAGAAAGGTAACTAAGTCTAGAGATAAGCAAACTAAGTCTAAACAATGCACCGTCCCCGGCAACGGCGCCAAATTGATGGTTAGGGATTCGTCACGTCCCTAGCCAACAATATAACACCGACTAACCTAGTGAGTAGCTAGGGTAAGTCGGGATCGTATCCACGAGGACGGTATATCAAAGTTTAAACTAAGTCTACCTACAATGAGACTAGATTACCAACGAACACGAAGAAGCGATAAATGGAAAACTATTGAGGAGGAGGAGCAAGAACTAGACTAACAATGCTAAACAATGCTAATGATAGATCTAACAAATAAACTAAAGTAAACGATGTCTAACTAAGAAGATGGACTCAAATACGGAAGAGAAGTGGGGTAGGTCGGGTTCATAGAGGTAGAAGAATAATTGGGGTGATCGAGGGCAAAGGTGTCTCCTAATCGCTAGAGTCGGTCCGGGCTCTCGCAACTTAGACCGATGTCAAGGTGAGTCCGGGCTCTCGCAACTTAGACCCTAGTCGGCACTCTCGTGACTAAGACTATTCTCAACATTTCCACAAAATAAGCAATCAATGAGAAGATGAACACAAGCATGGGAAGCATGGCCACTACAACTCACACAAGCATATCAACAAACACATAGAGTGCCTACAATGTGACTAACAACAAAGATACAACCTTTTCCCCTTAATCAACCCTAATCATCCATAATCTACCCCTAATCCCCCTACTAACCCCACAAAGAAACTACTCACTCATCATCAAAGCAAAATTCACAATCATAAGAGAAAACAAACTCACAATCCAAACATTCATTATGAATAACAAGAACAATAACATTAACAACATAAAAAGATGGAAACAAGATTAAATAACTAAGAATAAGAGTAAGAAGGGTTATACCAACAATATGATGAATAAAAGATGAAAACTTGTATTAATGAGAAACCCAAATACAATCCCAAGGTTGTCAATCTTGGAACAATCTTCAAGAATCTCCTTAATCCAAGAACTAATTACAATGATTAACTAAGGATTAACTAGGATTAAGGAAAGATTAAAACTAATGAGTGAAAGTAAATCTAGGGTTTTGGAGGCTTAAACTAATGTAGGGTAAGATAAAGATGTCCTCAAATTACAAGAAGGGAGTATATATATATATATATATATATATATATATATAGGTACAAGAATGAAGGAGAAGAAAAGAAGAAGTGCGGGTGAGCTGTAGCCCATCCCGACCGGGACGGATCATCCCGATCGGGACGGCTCTGTCATCCCGATCGGGACGAGTTGGTCCCGACCGGGATGGGCTCACAGCAGCCATCCTAATGTAGCACCCCATCCCGAACGGGATGAGGCCATCCCGAACGGGATGGGTCTTGTATGCCTTCCTTAAGCACTCTTTGGTCCTTCCTTGCCTCTCATGGGCTTCCCACTGATTCTCGGGACTCGGGATCGGGTCTCGGAGGCTCGGGATTGGATCGCAAGGTCTCGAGTCATCGTTCCTTTATCTCGTTGGCTCCAAAATGTGTATGTATTGAGTCGGAATCGCTCCAACTCTTCCAATTCGGCCTCGGGAACCTGAAACGAACTAAAGGAAGCATAAGAAGCCCATGAATCGCTCCACCACAAGGAAAAAGGGACCAAAACACAACAAATAGGCGCTACAAACTACACTTATCAGGTAGCTTCTTTATCATTTTAGGGAGGTCGATGATATGGGCGACACCAACGTTATTGATACCTGGCAGCAACTGTAGATGAAATATAAATAAAAACGGTCGTGAAAGTTAGTAAAACAAATTAGTAAATAAAGTAATTATTTAGAATATAACATTAAGAAAGGAGTATCAAACTGAATGTCCTCGAGCTTGATGCTGCGACATTGGAAGCCATTTTTTGTCTCAATTGGTCGTCCGATCTCAAACAATTTGTCAACCAAATTTGTTTAATATTGTAGATAGACAAAAACACCTCATATATTATATTCGTTAAAAATCAAAGGATACAAAATTTTATACAGTATATATTATAGTACCTATGTAATGAGTTGTGGGAGCGCTCCCATTTACGATATCCTCAAAGTTGGCAAATCGGAATCCATATGTTGGTATCCTGTGCTCAACCACAAAAGGTACGATCTTGCTCGAATATTAAAACTGCAACCGAAAAGGACTCGAAGTTGCCTTGTGGTAATCAATGTTGTTACCGACAGTTACGTTACACTCCGAATAGTGTAGACATTCCCTATGTCTAGTACGGTTCCCTGAATTATTTCGTTCTATAAACAGCAAAAATAATTTTAAAATACTACGAAATATAAATAGTATTGCGTATTATTAAAATTATTTCGTTCTATATTGAAGACGTATTGCGTATTAAAACAAAGTATTCAAAATACTGCGAAATATAAAAAGTATTGTAAAACGGACATAACAATATTGCGAATTGATAATGTGTACCGGAAATAAAAACAATTAGTCGTGAATATAGTGCAAGCAATTTGAAATATTGCGTATTGCAGATTTGATATACGTAATAGAGTAATTTGTTAGATTTACCTCAGAGTCAAGCAACAACACTTCAATTGACTATGTGTTGGATATGAGTGACAGTTCAGATCTGGAAGGAAATTAGGAGATGAATGTTGATGACTAATTTGAGTATGAATTTGGTATTTATTAATGGAAGATGAAAGATATATTAGAAATATGGTAGTAATTTTGTAATCTGGTAATATATGGCTAAATTTTATCAAATTTGTATAGTTTATGTAAAGTTACCATAACATCAATGCAAAATATTATTACAATATTGAATCATATTAGAGTATTTGAAACGGTTTTAGTAATTATTGTCAAAATATTCTTAATTAGAGTATTAGTGATGTGGGAAAAAATTACTCGAGATATTTAGGGCATGGAAATATTCATAATATTTTGAATTTTTTGGATACTATTAGAGAAATGTTTTATATCCGAATATCGAATCATGGTAACGTACATAATATTGAATCATGGTAACGTACATGCTTTGAAACATAATTTTAAAATATTACTCGAATCATGGTAACGTACTTGCAAATGGTAAAGAACATAATATTGATATTTGGAATATTGGTCAAACGTACTTGCAAATTATTGTCAAAATATTATCAGAAATAAGTTGCCAAAAATTGGTTCATATTGTTATGTTTATTTTGGGATATTGCTAATATTACGGGATTTTAAAATTTGTTACCTATTCTAGCTTAATTTTATAATTTTTAAAAAAAACGGATTATTTTAATTCCACCAATTTCATAAATATTTAGCATAGATATTTTATTTAGTAAAATGGTCTATAAATATTTAATAATGATGATAATACATAATTCCAAATAATTAGTAACGATAATAGTTTTTTGTACGTAAATTTGAAGACTTCATTTTAACATCATCTGCAGTTTTAAATTTTGATATTGTAAACTTATTTAATGGATAAGAAATAAAGAATTTATATTGTGGACCATAAATAAATTAAATTAGTCTTTATTTATATATTTTTTTTTATAATTTTCATATCGATAAAAATTGATGATATTTTTTTTTATATATTTTTGCAAATTTATACTCCCTCCGGTTTTTATTTATTGTCCATTTCATCAATATATAGGTGGAGTATTTTAATGAAATGAGGCAATAAATAAAAACTGGAGGGAGTATATGTTTCATATAATTCTCATTATTTTTTGTATATCCGCAATATAATAAAGATTATATAAATTGAGTTTGAGGACTTAATGAGTAATTTAGTGTAAAATTTTGAGGGAGTGACTATGTAATATCTGTATAAAGTAGGGAGTTATAAGCAGAAGCGATGAGAGAATTCGGAAGAGGGATTGGGAGAAGGGAGCTGCGCCACGTCAGAGATTTTGGGCCCTTCTTTTATATAATAAAGATAATAGTAATGCAAGTGGGCTGAGTGTTTATCCAAGTCCTATAATAATAATAATAAATAATAATAAATGATAATAATAATAATAATAATAATAATAATAATAATAATAATAGAGCATGATTTGCGAGGTTATGTATAACCTGTTATTAACTGCACCTTCATCAATCATCATCGTCAAACGCCCCCATCTCCATCAAACTGTACCCCTCTTTGTCCTCTTCAGTCCATATGTATCCAGACCCATTATTAATATTACCAAGCCACTGTACCACTTCTACCACTACTATATGCCGCCACTAACCTGTGTTTGTCGCCGTCAATTGTCGGAGTCACCCTTGCCCTATTTCATTGTCGTGTGTTCTAAAACATACCCGGCGTCCTTTGCTCTCGGCCGCGTCATCCCTAGGTTTGCCTACATCCTCTTTTTCTATTTTAGCGTCGTTATCGAATTGTATGTCGGGGTATGGTTGCTGCCGTCATTAAATGATTTCCGTTATACTCTTACCATGTTGTCCTCATGTGTTTTCTTTACTACGAGGTGCCATGTCGGGTATCAGTCTAGTGGCGTTGTCATGTGTGTTACTATTGTCTTGGTTATTGCTATTGTGATGCGGTTCAGCGGTTGTTGTCGCATCGTTATTACGTTGCTCTCATGGTGGTTGTTGTTGTCGTGGTGTTTTGGGGTCGGGAACAAGGAGTCGGGAGCGACACGTGCACGGCCAAGCCTCGTCATTGGGCCGCCACGACCCACCGTCATTATTAGGTCATGTCGGTCTCAGTTTATAATCTAATTAGGTCAGATCGGTCTAAGTTAATAATTTAGTCAGGTCAGATCAGCCTCATTTTATAATTTAGATGAGTCTGTGTCGATTCCATTTTATAATTTAGCTAGAACGGTCTGGTGTAATTTATAATTAAATACGTTAGGATCGTTATTAATTTAAGTATAATATTTTATTAGGACCGGACTTCGTAGAATCTCCGTGGTGAATTGCATTACTGGTGCGGTGGTGACCTACTAAGTAGGTAAGGTTATCCTTACTCTGTTTACGTTGTATGTATGCATGTTCTATGATATGTAATAGTATAATGATGATATTGAGATTGAGGCTGTGTGCCTATTGAGATTTCGGCTGTGTGCCAATTGAGAGAAGCTAGCTAGGACTAGCTAGGTCCGGTTGATCTCGGGATCTTCCCTGATGTTTCCTCTTAGGAGAGCCTAGGAGGGGTATGCACACACTCGGACTGATGGGGCGTGACTGCGGTCGCGATAGATAATAGGAATGATGATGATGATGATATTGATGAAGGTGCAGTTAATAACAGGTTATACATAACCTGGCAAATCATGCTCTATTATTATTATTATTATTATTATTATTATTATTTATTATTATTATTATTATTATTATTATTATTATAGGACTTGGATAAACACTCAGCCCACTTGCATTGCTATTATGATTATTATATTAACATTATACTGTGGCTCATAAATTTGTACGAGTTGGACACTAGAACGGGTTTGGTTTGACAATTACATGTAACAGAACCTCGGTTGAAATGCCTTGACTCGGGTCTGACTTCTATATAAATTACGGGTATTACAGCTCCACTCTACCTAAGCTAAAGGATCCGGGTAGCTTCTCAATTCCATGCACCATCGGGAATATGAAAGTCGAGATGGCATTGTGTAATTTAGGGGCGAGTGTAAGCATTCTCCCTTATTCTATTTGTGAGCAACTCAATATGAAAGAGCTAAAGTATACCTCGATTACGCTCTAAATGGCGGATCGTTCACTTAACCGACCATTGGGAATGTTGGAGGATGTGCCGTTAAGGATTGGAAAGTTCTTCACCCCGGTTGACTTCTTTGTACTCGATATGCCCGAGGACGCAACCACCCCTATTATTCTCGGACGACCATTTCTACACACTGCCGGTGCATTGATCAATGTCAAGAAGGGTAGGATCACTTTTGAGTTAGGTGACGAGAAGCTTGTGTTTGACCTTCAAGGCAACACCTCGCCTACAAATGAAGAATCATGTCATATGATCCATGCCGTCAAAGACATCGAGTTAGGGAATGAGTCGTGTGAAAAGCTTGATGAGGTAAACAATTTGGTTACCTTGTGTGAAAATTTGAAGAATTTTGATATGCTTGATTGCGAGGAGCTAGAAAGTAGCTCGGAGGTGATTAATCATGCTTGCTTGGGTTTTAATCCCTTCCATCTTGGTGAGTTGAAACATGATGACTTGAATGTGGATAAGTTGCTTGGTAAAAGGAAGGTTGAGCCTCCTTTGAGATTCCATGAAAAGGAATGGAAGTTTGGTTATATTCCGAAAGATTGCAAGTACAAGTTTAAACCATTGAATATAGTCAATCGGGATGACCTGAGGACGTCAAGGCAAAATTATGAAGAAGCTTGGAGTATATGTTGGTTTTGCACGAGCTTCGGTGAAGATTTCTCAAGAGCCTTCGACTTGTTGCTCCGTGCCCTCGAGGGCTATGGAATTGTATGCCATGTTGTGGTTGAAGAATGAAAATCCCTCACACGCCTTGGTTTGACTGAGTTCTTCAAGAATCCTCATGTTGTGTATTCCTCTTCGTTTGAGTTTTTATGTTTGTATTTGTGTGATTTGTTGGTTTGTCTCTAGATTTTGTTTGTTTTGTGGAGAGATCTTGTCATTTGGAATTTTCTTGAGTGGTGTGAGGGATGGATCTTTGATGGTGTGTATTGAGTTTGTTTGGTAGGTGTGAAGTGAAAATGAAGATGTATGAAGGGTTGTTGGATGATAGAAGCTTAGAAGCTTGGTGGAGGAAGTCGGTTTTTGAGCTTGGTACAAGCTTTTGGCGACGGAATTTTGGATCCTGAGGTATTATTTGTCATTTGGGTGGAAGGTTCGGTATGCTATTAATGAATGAAGGCTTCAAGGCTTGAGACGGGTGCCATCCCGACCGTGATCATCACCATCACAGACGGGACAAAGTGAGCCAAAAATCAGGGGCTATTGTGAGGCCATCCCGACCGTGACCATCACCATCATGGCCGGGACGGTCTCTTCCTTGCCAGCTTTGCTTTTTCGCGATACCCAACCCTACCCCACCTCTTTACACCCCAACCCGACTTCCCTCTTAATCTATACCTCTATCACTACCTTCATATTACTCCATTTATATATCTTCAAGCTATCTTCATCATTAATCTCCAAATTTCCTCCCAAATCCCAACCCCAATTCACCAATCCTTACCCGATACTTCAACCATGCCACTACATTTAGGAAGAGGAGGAATATCGATGACAAAGACGAGCAAAATGCCGAAAATGATCATTGAGACGATGGAGATTGTTGAGTTGCTAACCGTTTGGTAGGCACGACTCTCTTTTCTTTTCCGTCTTTTATTTGCTTAGTCTTTCTTTGTTTATTCTCCTTCTTTTTATGCATTTAGTGTCGTGGTGGCCCTTGGGGCCCTTTGGTTATTGCTCCTGATTCTTGATGACGTGACTACTTCAAGAATCCATTCAAAATCCAAATTGACAAGTTCTTTTTCACTTTTTCTTCATTTATATTTCCTTTTGGTAGAATTTAGTCGAAATCGGGCGGAATCGGGGCTAGGTGACTTGATTACACCTAGCCCTCCCCTCCCATTTCCTTTTATTTTCTTCTTTTTATTTCTTCCCCCATCCATATCTTTTCTCGTGTCGGACCTAGGTGATTTGATTACACCTAGGCCCGACACATTATTCTACCTTTTCTTCATGTTTATTTTGGCTTTTCGTTTTAATTTATTTATTTTACTTTTTTTTAGTGTCTTCCACACACTACCGATCGAGCATGAGGACATTGCTCGGTTTAAGTGTGGGGCAGTGATATCTTAGTATAGTTTAATTTTATTTTCGTGGTTTTTTTTTTATTTTTTTTAAATTCCTAAAAATTTGAAAAATTTCATAAAAACCAAAAAGATTTCCTTTTGTGTCATTTTCTTTTGTGTCTTTGTGTCGTATATTTGTTGTTTTGTGTGTGTTTTCCCCCCCTTTTTCCTTGTAGGTTGCTTGATCACCGTTAACTTTGGAGGGCTCTCAAGACATCCGGTAACATCGTTTTATCCCTTTCCCTCTTTGTCTCTTACGGAGTTTAGAGGTTGGTATTTTTGTGATGATGGATGCTCGGGTGGAGCTTTTTGGAGATTTTGGTACATGCGGTTGCTTGCTGGGAAAGTTAGGGGCGGTGTTTTTTTTGTGTGTGTTTGTTTTATTTTGTTTTGTTTTGTTTGTCTCATTGTCTTTCGTCTTTGTTTTGTCTTGTATAGTTTGTGAGTCTAGTTTAGAAAATTTTTTCGAAAACCCGGTTTTGAGGCTAGTGCGCAGATGTCTACTTTTGCTTTTTAGTGATATAAATTGATTCTTGGACTTTAGTCTAGTAGAATGACTTTAAATCAATAGTTTCGTTGGGTCTTTACCTTGTGTCCACCTAGTCTACTAGGGATTTACTTCGGGACTTGTATTTTGACCACCTTGACCACCCACGGAGTGAAAAGGCCTTGGTTTCCGAGTCCCGTCTCTTAGGTGACGATGTTCGAAATGGTTTTGATTAGTCCAAGTTTCCACCATTTTGTGGGTTTGAAGGGAAAGCGCGCCCGACTCACCCATTTCCCTACCTTCTACACATATCTCACAAATAAGTTGCATTTTATCGATGTTTCTATACTTGGTTGTGATGATTGCCTACAATATAAAATTTAGCCAAAAGGGCAAACCAAGGCAAAAAGAAAGAAAAGAAAGAAGAAAAAAGGCAGAACAAATCAAAACAAAATACAAAAGAAGAAAAAAGAAATGACATAACAAATCAAAAGCAAAATATGAAAGAAGAAAAATGCCAAGAAAATCATTTCACAAAAAATCTTACCCCTCAAAAATAAGCCTTTTACCGATTGTTATCGTGAAGAGCCTACCAAAGGACCGAGTCCCTAGGAAGGATGATAGCGGTAATGGTCGGTATTCCTTCACTTTGCAACCATATCCACCTTTTTACTTGGACTAGTTAGGCTATTTTTGAGCATAGGACGACCCTCTTGGCTTGCCGCTAAAGGAGGCGGGGTTTCACTTTACCTACAGTGTCGACTAACTCTGTGGTTCATCCCCTTTCCATCCCGCCTATCGTTCCGCAGTACGTTCTTAGAAGGTTAGGAGGACCTAGGTAAGTTACGAACGTTTTTATTGCTTTGTTGTCATACTATTAGGATTTTGTCCATTTTGGTTTGTATTATTAGCTTGGGAACGTTGTCACTTGCCTTGAGTCCTTAACCGGGGTTTCTTTCACCACTTTGTTGAGGGAAGCGGTATTTGTTTCTTCTTGGATGCAACCGATTGTTTGTTTGTTTGTGTGTTTTCGTGTTCGGTTGTATCCACAGTTTTGTCGCAAGACCTCACTTGCCTTGCGGAGAGCACTTCTCCTCTAAGTGTTCTCGCGTGAATTGAAAGGGCGTACGATGTGCTAATGCCCGCTCGGTTAGTAGTCTAGTTTCTATTAGCTAGTAGTTAGTTTGTGCTTACTCGAGGGCGAGTAAGGGTTAAGTGTGAGGGAGTTGATATGTGTATTTTGTAGTGTTTATTTCGCGTGTTTGGTCCCACTTTCTTTGGAGGAATCACTCTTTAGGGCGGTTTCGAGGCTACTTACGCTTCTTCTAGCATGTTTTAGGTTCCTAATACCTATCATGGAGAAGTGGAATGATTCTGTCTCGTTTCTGATGCATATGGAGCCAATGAAGAGAAGCGACGATGATTCGGTGACTTAGACTCGGTCCCTAGTCCTTTGGAGCCCATTTGAGAATATCCCGAGCGCCGAGCATCGATAAGAAGCCTAGGAAGAGCAAGTAGGGCCCCATCACGGCCGGGAAGCCACCATCACGGTCGGGAAGCAAAGACGAGAAGAGGCGAGCTACAGTAGGCCGGTCACGGCCGTGACCACCACCATCATGGCCGGGACAGGGTGTCATCCCGACCGTGACCATCACCATCACGGCCGGTGTAATCCCCTAGAAAATCTAATGCAATACAGTGGCGGAAACACTGTAGAGTTGGGATCAAAACACACTGACAAACTATATCTTATTAAAAGAAGTGGTAAGTCAATACAAATGCCTCTTTTACCAAAAGGGCTAAAAGGAAATATTCTCCAAAAAGGGTTACAAAATTCCATAAATAAACATGAATGAATAAAGAGTAGGATCCACGCTACTCGCTAGCTCACACACAAAACCCAGAAGCTAATACCTGTCATGTTATAAACATAACAGCCACGTCAATGGGGAGTAACTCGGACGTTCTCCCAGCCATATTATATCATATGGAAAAATAATAGTATTATTATATCAAAATACTTAAAATGAGAAAACATTAAAAACGATATAATAAAAATAAGTTTCAAGCGAAACTTAAAGCACTTGCCAACCTGCAAGTCAAAATCAATCGATAATAAAAATATTCAAAAATGGCGTTATGGAAATTCGATCGGTGTGCACAAGGCTAGCCTTTCACTAGGAATAATACTAAACTAGCTTCGAGAACTTAGTCAAAACAAATCAGACTTCGGTCTCTAACTAGGCAACTCAACTATAACAGGACTACGTGCAGCGAGGTCCTGGCTTAAGTAATGTACACCCTTCCTGGACACCAACCGTAATCCAGATCAACCCGACGGCGAATCACACGATGCGATATCTAAGTTTAAGGTCAAAATATACACACTCCTGAACACAAACCATGCTCAGTTCAATGACCAATGTGTCTCAACATAGACACACCAGCTTTATAGTTGATGGCAAAAACGTACATCCCAGACTACATTACTCTAACCCCACACTTCTCTTTATTCCATAACTCCAAAACAAGCCATTATCGCTATTGAGAATAAATAATCATTATAAATAATATGAAGATAAAAGGGAATAAACATTTATATGAAAAGGGAAATTTTCTATAAATAGAAACTTACTAATTTTAGAAACTTACTTAAAATAGAAATATTATTGTAGAAAATACGTAAGTTATTAAAATTAGTAAAAATAGTATAAAAATAGCATTTCCAATGAAATTAACATTTTATTATTATCGTCGTTATCGCAACTTTAATATATATCTAAATTCGTTACTCAAAATATAAACAAAATATACTAAGTCAATATATAGTAATTTATAAATAATTAGGAAATCGAGTTAAAACTATAAATATTAGAAAAGAGATGTTTCAAGAAAAATGATATCAAAATTAATTGAGTCAACGAGTTTTATAAATGAAATGAATTTTAGAAAAGTTTCAAATTATTTTTAGCAAACAGCTTTTATTAATAAATAATACGAATTTTAATAAAAATAGTCAATTGTAAACAAATAAGAAATTATTAGTGAAAATAGTCTCGACTAAAAATATATTTAAAACGAAATCGACTATTTTCTCATTTATTAGTATAAATCGTAAAACGGAAATTAATTTATTAAACAAGTATAAAAATCTCGATTATAATATAAAAATACGATTTCAAGTTAAAATTATAAATTAACGAAATATGAAGAAAATATGAAATCGTTATTATTTAGTTACTAGTGTCACGATAACCAACAAAATATTACAACGATCGTAAATAATTAAATTACTAACGATTTACAAAACGATGTCGAAAGTTTTAAAAACATTGATAACGCATACGATTTAAAATTAATATAATTAGCAATAATATAGCTAAAATTAGAAAATCGAAGTTAAAATATTTACTACATACTACTACTCAAACATACGATATAAAATCGAGTAACGTCCTAAAGTTACCTGGAACCGATAACCGAGCGAACACGTACTCGTCCTTGACTAATCCGAACTCCAGAACGTTAGTAATGTCTTTAAGCTCCGAGTTGTAGAACCGTTAGTCTTCTAAGCAGGCTTCAGCACGAAAATCGAGTAGACAAAATAAAAGAATGAGACGCATACGAACAAGACGGAAAGGGAAACGATGTGTCAAAAATAGAAGCACGAAGATCGATCTTAATTGAATCGACAAATACGATAGAGAAAGGCAGCAGAAATGACAGGCGCAACAGTCCGCAATGCCGAGAAGAAAATTGAGAAAAGAATAAAAGAGAACAGGGGATAAGCGAATAAGGAACGATATCGAAAACGAGCGTAACGTAGACAGCAGCTGCACTAACAGCAGAACAGCGACAAAGGACATCAAACAGCAGCATAGAGAGCATAGAGAGTAAAAACAGAAGGCACAAGCATCGAGAAAAGCAAATGACGGAGAAGAACCGGATCAGCTGTAAACTGAACATAACCGCAGCAGAAAAAAGAAAAAGAACAGCAAACGAAGACAGATCGAAGAAGAAAGGAACAAAAAAAAGGGGATCGCAAAACCGCGTTTATGAGCAGAAGAAAAGCAGCAATAAGGACAATAGCAGCGACATCAACTTCATCAACACAACAAAGCAGAACGAGGAGGAAGAAAACAGCGAAGAAGAATGGGGAAGACGGACATGCAGCAAAAGAGCGTGCATCAACAGCAGCACACGAGAGACAATCAATAAGAACAAAAACTGAATTCGAACGGAGAGGACAGTGGCAGCAACCCACGCACAAGCAGCAAAACCGACAGCATAACGCAGCAAAACGCACAGCAGAACGCAGTAAAAGCAGTTGAAGAAGAAAAACGAAAAAGAAGAAGAAGAGGAGGAGGAAACGGAGATTACCTCGACTAATAGTGATGGCAGCAGTAGCGAAGAACAGTAGAAGCAAACGCAGCAATAGCAACAAAAGACAGAGGATAAAGATGGTGCACGTGATTATCGATTGATGGTGATGGACGGTGAACAGATCAAGGTTGAAGAAGAACGACATTCCAGTAGCATCCACACGAACCAACAGCAGCAGCAGCGTACTATCCGAATCAGACGACAACGGAACCGAATCGGAGTCGAGAAAAATAGCAGCAATCACGGCAGAAAACAGAGAAAACGAAGAAAAGAAAGAGAAAAGAAGGGGAGCAGGCTGGTGAGGATGATGATGAACTGAAGAAGGAAGAGGAAAAGGATGGAGGAATAAGGTGAAGCGGTGGAAACAAAGAACAGGCAGGGTATACGTGTATGAGGCTAAATAAAAAGAGAAGGGGAATGAATGTTTATTTGTTTTATAATAATTTTAAGAATTACGAGTTAAGTCGTAAAAATAAAAATACGAACATAATTTTAAATTAATTTAAATTTATAAAATCAGGGGTGTTACAGCCGACACGGCCCCTGCTCCTTGCCCGCTTCATTGTTTCATTTCCCTTATTCATGCAACCCTATAAATACACCCCTCTTGTATTGTTTTAAGGGAGAAAAACAAAACCCTAGATAGAAAACTCACATCCTTAGCTTAGTTTCTCCTTAATCTTTTCTTAATCTTCCTTTAATCTTAGCTTAATCTTAGTAGTTACTCTTGTATTATTGGATTTCTTGAAGAATCTATCAAGATTGACAACCTTGGTGTTGGGTTTCCTTTTATGCAAGTTTCAATCTTTTCATCTCTTCCCTGGTTTGGTATAATCTTTCTTCTCTCTTTTCTCTTAATCTTTCATAGTTAGTAAAGTTTCCATCTTTATCTATTGTTTGTTGTTCATCCTTATTTGTTCTTCATAATGAATGTGGTTGTCCTATTGTTTGTTTCTCTAGTTTGTGTTAGTTTCAACTTAATCATCTGTGAGTGGACTCTTGTGGGGTTAGTAGGGGAATTAGATGTTAATTTTGGGTGAGTAGGGTTGATTGTGGGTAAGGGTTGAATCTTTGTTGCTAGTCACTTGTTATGCATGCTATGTGTTTGATGAAATGCTTGTTATAGTAGTAGTGGCCAATGCTTCTCTTGTTTGTTTCTTCCTTCTTGTTGTATGCATAATTGGTGGTTGAATTCTCTTGTTTTGGGTAACATATAGCATGAGTTTTCGGGTTTATTCTTGTCGCGAGAGCGCAGACTTACCTTAGGGAATAGATGAAACCTATACCCTCGATTACCCCACTAGCCTAATACATCTATGAACCCGACCTAACCCTACTCTTCCCCTTATTGATTTCTTCTTCATCTTAGCTATTATTTCTCTAGTTTGTTGTCTGAATTTAGTTTTAGTTCATTCATTTAATTTATGTCATTATTAGTTCTTTCATAATCATAGCTTTCATTCCTTCCATAGTATTAGTTTGTTTAGTCTTGTTCCTTAGCCTAGTAATCGTTGTAGTTAATCAACTCTCGTTAATTCCTCTCCCTTGTTTCCTTGTGACTTAGTCTAGTCCTTAGGTGAACTCTAGTCTAAACCCTTTTTCCGTCCTTGTGGTTCGACCCGACTTACTCTAGCTACTAGTTAGGTTTAGTTGGTTTATTTGGTGTCGGGATCCATGACAAATCCCACCATCATATGTCCAAGTAGACCTTGAACAGTCATCAAGAATAGTAAGAAAGAACCTAGCACCACTTAGAATGGGAGCTCTATAAGGGCTCCAAAGGTCCATGTGAAGCAAATCAAGACATGAAGTAGCATGCGAATTACTTCTGGTAAAAGAAAGTACATGATGTTTAGAAATCTTATAAGTCTCACAAAAGAAGTCCTTAGGGGGACTAGATACACCACTAAACAATATGAGCAAGTTTTTCACCAGAGGAATGCCCAATTCTAGCATGTAATATCTCAAAAATTTCATTCTTCAACCCTACAGTCTTAAGATGATTACAGCTAAGACTATTATTAGGAACAAAATCCAAACTAGAACCATTAATGAGTCTTGTATCAAGTTTGTAAGGCCCATCAATCTTCTTGGCTTGTGCCCAAATGACCTTACTAGAAAGTTCCTGGAAGAAAACCATGGATTTAGTAAAGGTAGCAAGATTGTGTCAATGATCAAGTAACTTCCCCATAGGCAAAAGGTTTTTCTTAAAATCATGCATGATAAGAACATGATGCAGAGTTATGGGACCACTAATCCCCATTTTCCCTGCCATGTGGACCATTTTAATGGTACCATCTGGTAATGCAATGCTAATGGGTTTAGGTAACCTGTATATATCAGTCAAAAGGTGCTCATATGGTGTAATATGATCCGAGGTCCCCGTATCAATAATCCATGAATGTATATTAGACGCAGATGTAACAGCACAAACATGAGTAGTTACAGTTTGTGCACCTTCGAAATTCACTGCAGCTGAGGTACTGGGAATGTCAGTAAGAGATTGCATAACACTACAAAAATCAAGTCAGAATTGCGGCGGACATATCCGACGCAAATGTACGAAATCTGACGCAATTTATTGATTGCGTCGGAATAGCCGACGCAATGGACCGCCATTATAATTTGATGCAATTTTTTTTTGCATGGGTTAGAGCGACGCAAGCGCTTTGCGTTGACTTTGCGTCGGCTAATCCGACGCGATAATTGGTTGGTGAACGCTCCCAGTCAATGAGCATTGCGTCGAATTAGCCGACGCAATGTCAAATTTTCGTCGACTCTGCGTCGGCTAATCCGACGTAGTGCTCATTGACTGGGCGCATCTGCGTCGGATTAGCCGACGCAGCGTCAACGGAAATTTGACGTTGCGTCGGGTATAAAATGACGACATTTGTTTGTTTTTAGCTCCCTATATGCGCGAAAATAAACCAACCTGCAATTATATCCGACTCCTACAACAAACCACAACAGAAGCACATCCGCCACAATAATCACCCAAAACTCGAATCAAAACTCACGTACATATCTTCTTCACAGAACTTCACAAAACTCCGCAAAACTCAACAAATCTAAACCAGTGTACTGTTATAGAAAATGAGAATATATTACAAAGAAAATATGTGCTGGGTTCACAATTCTATCTAGGAGTTGGTGACTTAGAAATATATACACAACCATAATCTAAACAAGTAACATAGAAGAGACGAGCTACCTACGCAAGGGGCTGAAGCTGCTCCGACCCATATGGATGACCATCGTCATTGTTTTCATCGCGCCTACCATATTAGAAATTTCAGAACAATATTCACTATCACATCATAATTTTTGGGACTAGTATTTTATTGAAAAGTTTACTACTACTCACAACGATCTCCGGTCCTCGAGGGTCAATCCACTTCCCATCCCTCCCCTTCTTCATCTTCTCCAAAAGCTGCACCGGGGTTGCGGTTGGGCCCTTCATAAAACAGTGTTAGAACTTTAAGCATTTTGTGGACGTCCGTCCGCACCGCTTGGCGCCCCGCGCAGGCCCACGCGGGACCGACCCGGTTTTTCAACGTGTGGCGGCGGCCACCCACGCGGCCCCCTCCTTGCCGGGGGCCGGTCCGATCTCGCGTATGGGGCGATGTGTCAGACCTCGATTTGGATGACGATTCGGACTTGTACTAGACGGGTGTGGGCACCTGTGTTTCCGTTTAGGAATCGATCGAGTCGTGGTTGTAAATCTTTAAAGGCCGATTTGTTTGGTAAGGCGATCTTTTTAGTGAACTGAAGTTGTTGCCAATTTCTGGAGTTGCCACCGAGTCAATTATGGGGACTCGGAAACCATTCAAGTCAACTTTGATCCCTTGTCGGCTCAAAGTTGAGTGGCACGGGACCTAAAGATAAAGACTTGTACCCTTAAGCACTCCATGCCTGGAATGACTCTCATTGCCAATGGTTTCGGACATCCGGAAACCGTCGATTCTGAGTAAGGTGAGAGGGTACGTATTGGGAAGCCGACATCCGTTCTATAGAAAAACTATCTAAAACACCGCGAACTCGCATCGCGTTGCAGTCCTATCGTCATCGGGTGTTTGTTGGGCACTTCTGCAGCCACCAGGTCCAAATCTGGGTGTCTACAGAAGCCCCTACTTTGACTGAGGCTTGGACAAGGCGAAAGCCAAAGTATAGCCGCCCAGGTCAATCGAAGATTACGACCTGGTGGCTGTCCGTTCGGGTCGTTTTAATTCCGTTAGACCGTGCGTCGGGTATCGCCAGCCAAGGTTCAGAAGTCATACCTGACGTCTTCACTTGTGGTTGTTTGCTTGGGCCCGGGCCGTTGCTTGTTGTCGCGTTCTTGATTCCTTGTCCGCGCGCGCTTTGTCTTCTTTGGTTTATTTAAGGTTTTGTTTAATTTTAAGCGCTTTAATGTGCTAGGTGTAAATGTATTTGCTTTTACTTGGGATGCTTATGAACCCTTGATGACACAGAACGTTCGAGGGCGTTAGTCTCCACTTGAGCGGTCGTCTTTGGGATGCTTATGACCTCTAGGACAGGTAAAATGATATAAACTACCTGAGGGCGTCAGTGTCCACTCGAATAGCTGTCTTTCGGGATGCCTCTGACCCCTAGGACAAAATAAAGTGATATAAAACTATTCGAAGGCGTCATTCTCCACTCGGATAGCTGTCTTTCGGGATGCCTTTGACCCCTAGGACAAAAGATGTTGTGCCTCCGGGATAACTCTGACCCTCGGGCAAAGTTGCTATGCCTCCGGGATATCTCTGACCCTCGGGAAAAATTGTCGTTGTTGTGCCTCTGGGATGACTCAGACCCCTTGGGCAAATTGTTGTGCTTTCGGGATAACTCAGACCCCTCGGGCAAAATTGCTGTACCTCCGGGATAACTCGGACCCCTCGGGCAAATTGCTGTGCCTCCGGGATAACTCGGGCCCCTCGGGCAAATTGTTGTGCCTCCGGGATAACTCCGACCCCTGGGCAAATTGATGTGCCTCCGGGATAACTCCGACCGCTCGGGCAAATTGCTATGCCTCCGGGATAACTCAGACCCCTCGGGCAAATTGTTGGGCCTCCGGGATAACTCAGACCCCTCGGGCAAATTGCTGTGCCTCCGGGATAACTCATACCCCTCGGGCAAATTGCTGTGCCTCCGGGATAACTCAGATCCCTCGGGCAAATTGCTGTTTGTTTATTTGTTTTAGTAAAATGCTGGTGTTGTGAGTTTGTATTAGTTAATTTTGTTTTGCAGGCTTGTCTTGTTTTTTTCGGGTTTGTTCTTGCTTTTGTCTCGATCTTGGGTTTGTCGAGTTTGCTTAAATTAATCTCGGTTGTTTTTGTTACGCGTCCGGATGCAGCGTTAAATTCTTGTTTTATTAGTCGAGAGTGTATTGGCGATGTTAATTAGTAGTTGTCCCATTATTGCTGTTTTGCTTGCCTTAGTAGGTGCATGTGTATTGTCTTCGAGTTGCATTTGTTTTGCTTTGTTTTAGTCTGGGCCAGGCCGCTTAGGCGCGCGTCCTTCAGCGCTCCATGACTCAGGCGCTCAGCCCCCAGCGCGCTAGAACTCGAGCACGTCAGCTGGGGCGGTCGGGTTTTCGTGGTCCGGATCTGCTTAAGTAAACGAAGATTGGGGCGATCGTTTTATTTCTCAAAAATCAAACGCGTCGCCCCTTTCGCCTCAAGATCGACTTTGCGATTTTTCTTGCCAACTTTCGTCTCGATTTTCGTTATTTAAGACAATGTCGACTCCGGGTAAGTGTTCCTTACTTATTTATTGTCGGTTTTGCTTGATTAGATTGATTATGTGTTGGTTTGTTGAAAACCCTAGAAAATCGATTTGGGTGTTTTTTATTTGTCAAGTTTCGATGCTTGTACTTGATTTCATTGTTAAATTGAGGTCGGTTAGAGCTTGTTGGAGTAGTTGTAAGCTTGATAAGGATGTTCGAGGTGCGACAATGGCTCTTTGTTGAAATGCGGTTTGGAATGCTAGGTTTAAGGATTGCTTTCCGATTATTCCTATGATTATTTTGCATAATTTTGCTCAAATAGTGTTTATGAGGATGTGGGTAACTCTTATTGTCGATTGCTAGGGCTAGGATGACTTTACGACCCTCCGTGAGGTTTTGTGTGTCTTAAGACGGACCAAAAGGTGTCGAAACGATGCCGGATTTTCCCGAAACCACTTCCATTGTGACCGGGATTGAAAATGCGTGCTAGTGGCCCTTTCGGAATTTTAAAATCCTTATCCGAAATTTTGACCCTATTTTGACCTGTTTAAGCTGACTTAGCCTGATTAGAGCTATGTTTTGCTGTGTTGTTTTTTCAGGTTTTACAGCTAGAGGTGATACCGAGCGTCCCGAGGGAACTTCCTCGGTTGGTGCTAGTGATGTTGTCAGGGCAAATTCACAAACTTTCCGAGAGATTCGCAGGAGACAGAGGAGCATCTCGTCTCAGCAGCGTGACCCCGAGACTATCAACGAGGCTGAGTTCGATAGAATGAAGAAACGCAAGCTGCTGGAGATAGTGGCTAGGTGGGCTCATGCTCCGGTTCCGGTACCAGAGAATGAGGAGATTGTTTACGAGAATCCTGAGTGGGCTCGGGATTGGGATGGTCATCAGCTGATGTTTCATCTTGACCGTCACATTGTGCGGGCTCTGATGAGTGTATTATTCGTGTTTATTAGTTATGCCTTGGATTCTATTATATATTTTTGCTTGGGTTAGGCTAGCTTTGTTTTTGTTCATCCTAGCATTGTTTCGGTTTGCAGCCCCCAGGTCCGATGAGGACTTTCTCAAGTTTTACTACATGCCTCGATGTCTACCATCAGAATTTGAACCCCACGATAAAGGGGATTATCGAGAGGACCGCCCTAGGTCCCGTGGTCGGGCGATGGGTTAGGTTGGTGGGTTGCCAGACTAAATGCAACCTTATGTTGATTAGAGCGATGATAGATCGCTTTCATGACACTACCTCGACCTTCCACATGGCTTTTGGGGAGGTTGGGATGACCCTAGAGGATTTTGGGATGATCAGCGGTCTGCCCTGGGAGCCGGACAGGATTAGGTGGGCCGCCGAAGGCCCTAGTCTGGATAGTGATGAGGTGCGGGGCCTCATCAGGGATTGTCTGCCGCGTGAGGCATATAATACGTCTCATGCTTTAGTGAGATCTTACATCACCGACCACTTCGAGCGAGTGGCGGTGTTAGAGGGTCGGGAGGCTAACACGTCGGAGCAGGATGCTCGGCTATGGCTGTGGTATTTCCTAGGGTCGACTCACTTCTCGGCAAGGGCGAGAGGTTTAGTACCAGGATTTTGCCTTTCCTAGCTGAGCTGACTCAGCTGGGACGCTTTGATTGGGTGACCGCGGCTTTCGCGGAAATGACTCGTTGCATGCAAGTCATGGTGAGGCCGCTGGTGATAGGGTCGGGTTCAGCTGTGCCCATTGTGGGTCCAGGCCTTATACTGGAGGTTAGTTAGTTTTTTTTTCACTCTTGTGTTTTGAATTCTACTCAGTTTTCGGCTTGATTTTGCTAATTGTTTCGGGGTTTTATAGGCTTGGATCTATTCCTACTTCCCGTGCTTGGCACCTAAGACGGTGCAGGTGCACCCGAAGAGATTCCCGACGGGAATCGAGTGGAGGCTGGCTCAGCCTAAGAGCACAATCAGTCATTACCCGGTGGAGAACGCGCTAGTTAACAAGCTAGGCCTTGACGATGTAAGTTTCCTTCTATAGTTTATTTCGCTTAATAGCCCCCAAGTTTTGGAATTAATTAGGATGTCGGTTTTATTTGTGTAGTTTGTGGCCCGCCCTTAAGCTAATTACGACGGCTCGGCTCGTCGTTTCATTTTCTATTTGTGTAGTTTCATTTTTTTTAACGACGGCTCGCAACTCGTTTCTTCATTTTGCCCGGGGCGCCCTTTCGGGTTTTCACCCCGTCCTCGGCTCGTCGTTTGTGCTTCGTCATCTTAACTCACTCATTGACCGGGTCGTGGGAGGAATCCCGCTTTACGCAAGAATCGATTATTCGACTGTTTTGCTTAGTTGTTTGGTTGTACCCGGAGAAGGGTTGCCTACGTATCCGCTTTTGGACGGAATCAAACCATGTTCGTAGTTCTTTTAAAAAATTCAAGTGAGTTTGCTTTAGACTCGTCTATGCCAATTATCGATGCGAACTTGATTGATTGTTATTTTTGCTTTTCTCTTTTTTTTTTGCTTCCCCTCCCTAAGTCGGAGGTTGGGATGTGGTTGGCAGGGTGTCTATGGGTAATACCGTTTGAGTTGATCCATGTTGGTTGGGGTTGAGAATTCTTGCCCGTCTTGGTCGGTGAGGATCACTGTGCCACCGGAGAGTATTTTCTTGGCGAGGTAAGGGCCCGCCCAGTTTGGTTTGAATTTCCCTCTAGGGTCGATGGGAAGGGCTGCTCTAATGGACTTGATTACTAAATCTCCCTCGTGTATGTTTCGGGACTTCACTCATTTATTAAAGGCTCGTTGGATGCGTTGTTGGTAGGCTTGTACGTTGGATAAGGCATGTATCCTACGCTCGTCTAGGAGTATCAGTTCGTTATACCGCTTTTGGTTCCACTCCTCTTCGGGAATACCGCTCTCGGCTAATATCCTCAGTGACGGTATTTCTAGCTCTACGGGTTGTACGGCTTCGAAACCGTAGGTTAGATAATATGGTGTGGCTCCAGTGGGTGTTCTATAGGATGTTCGATATCCCCATAAGGCGAAGGGGATCTTGTTTGGCCAATCCCGGTAATTGTCTATCATTTTCTTAAGGATTGTGGTTATGGTTTTGTTGGCTGCCTCTACGGCCCCGTTTGTTTGTGGTCTATAGGGTGACGACTTGTGTCTTTGGATTTTGTATTTGTCGAGGAGTTTCTGGGTGTCGGCCCTGAAGTGAGCCCCCTGGTCGCTGATGATCTCGTGAGGTATGCCATAGCGGCAGATGATGTTTTGTAAGAATTTGGCTACTTGTTTTGAGGTTAGCACGGTGTAAGAGGCGGCTTCTACCCATTTGGTGAAATAATCGACGGCCACTAGTATAAAGCAGTGTCCGCCGGTCCCGAATGGGTGGACCTTTCCTATGATGTCTATTCCCCAAGTAGAGAAAGGTCAGGGTGTGGCTATGGTGTGTAGAGGATATGGAGGTAGGTGTTGGATGTTAGCGAATATTTGGCAATTGTGGCAGTGTCGGACATGACGTCGACAGTCTGCCTCTAAGGTAACCCAGTAATAGCCCAGTCTCATTAATTTTCGGGCTAGTAGGTGTGCACTCATGTAGGCTAGTAGGTGGGCCCGGTCAGACTCCACCGGGGGAAATTTCGCCCGGTCGGATTTTCGTCAAATTCCAAGTCGTAAAATATTTTTACCGCAGGGCGAAATTTCGCCCGGTGAGATTCCACCGGGTGAAGATTTGCCCGACGGATTTTCCGTCAATTCCTTAGGTTCGAGCAAGTCGCCATCGGGTGAAGTTTCACCCGACGTACCTCGGGCCACAATTCCACCGGGCAAAACGTTGCCCGGTGAGATCCTCCACTCCGAATAAGCTTCTTGCTACGAAAATTTTTCTATGACTTGGTCCAAACATCCTTAGCTTCTTCAACAATACAACTTATCTTCTCAATCCAATTTGTTTATAATCGTTTAAAGCGCAATTCCAAAAATTCCCGAGAGAAATATTCATGACTCCTGCAAGTACCAAAGAGAAAACAAACTCCCAAAAGGAAAAATCTAAAATCTATTGTCCAGAAAGAAAATAAAAAGGAAGAGAATATACAAATATTTACAATGGTGGTTATTATGGACACCACCAAACCGAATTGAATGTTTGAGATTAGTTGGGGTTGCTTAAAAAGCAACCCGAAGGGTCTTGTTCATTGGCTCCAATTTCTACACTACCGGTCTTGAGCTTTTCTCTAAATTCTGGCATACCCATAAGTTGTGCCACCTCGGGAAGCATTGCGAACTCGTCGGGAATGTCTTCATCGGAGGTTGCACCAAGTATAAACAGGGTACCGTCATCCTCTTCATCATCGTACTCAAGATCTTCGGTAGATGGTTCTTCGTTTGATGAGAACTCCACCATTTGGTTCCAAAACTCCAAATTAGGAGGATCTCCGGGAAGGAACGCGGGAAGCACAAATTGGACCATCTCGTTGGCAACATTGAAGGATAAACGTCCTCGCTTTACATCGATAATCACCCCACCAGTAGCTAGGAAAGGTCGTCCCAAAAGGATAGGATTTCGCTCCTCGATTGGCATATCCAAAATGACGAAATCGGTGGGGATATACAAGTTCCCCACATTAACCATGAGGTTACGGGCCAATCCGTAGGGCTCCTTAGTGGTTCCATCGGCCATTTGCACATTCGCGGGGAAATACTCCAAATCTTTAACATAGATAGTACGAGCGATGTCCAAGGGCATCAAGCTAATGTCGGCACCAAGGTCACATAGAGCTCGGTCTATCAAGACGTGGTCGATGGAGCATGGAATGGCAAAACTACCCGGATCACCTAATTTGATAGGAATTGAGACTCTAGGGTTAGTTCTTTGAGAAATGGGAGCTCTTTCTTTCTCGGTGGGTTTCAAGATGATGTCTCGGATGTAATCGGACGGGGTAGGCATAGAAGGGCTTGCATCAATGTTCTCGATAAGGTCGGTGAAGGTTATCATTCCCAAAGTTTGATCATTAAATAGGTTTGGTGGCTTGTCATTCAAAGGAGGTACCTCAATCCTAGAGAGTAAATTTGTATCCTCTATTGGAATTTGTTCAATTACAAATGCAAGGTCTCCTACAAGGTAATTTGATGGATCTCTTCTCGGTTTTTTGGTTACATCCTTGACCACATTCTCATCGAATTTTGATTGAGGGATGAGATGTAAGAGTTTGTGAGTCAAAAGATTTCTCCGGTTCCTTTTTGCACATTACCTTAATGGCATTCACGGAAGCTTGGTTGAAAGAATCGGTCGGCTCTTGAGAAGATTGAGCTCGCGACGCGGCTCGTGCCTCTAAAGTTTCAGGTCTAGCACGGTTTGACGCATTCTCTCTCAACAAGAACTTGATAGTTTCTTGAATGTCATAAAAGGGTTGAGAATTACCTTGGAAGTTCCTTGGAGGACCTTGATTAGGTGGTGGATAAGCTCTAAAAGGAGGACCTTGATTAAATGGAGGATGAGTTCCAAAGGGAGGTCCTTGATTGAATGGTGGATGAGTTCCAAAGGGAGGACCTTGATTGAATGTAGGATGAGTTCCAAAGGGAGGACCATAGTTTGGTCTCGGTGGTCCATGATGATAGAAATGACCTTGATTTGTGTAAGGAGGACTCGGTTGATAATGAGGTTCATATGAATTAGGATAAACCCTTTGATTGGGGGCTCTTGGAAAAGGATGTGATCCTTGAGTTGGCGTGGAATGAAATCCGGTCCCCAAATTAGGATTTGCTCGTTTGAGGCTTTTCATATGTCGCTTGAGTAGTGTTTGCTTGATGAACGCTCTCCTTTTTCACACAAAAGTTGGAGTCGTGGTTGTATTCTCCACAATGATCACAAGGGTTATTTACCCTATACGGCTTGGGAGGCGAGATAGATGTTCGCCTAGGTGGTGTAGTTCTTCTTGGTGGGGTGATTCTTCTCGGTGGAGAGACTCTTCTTGGTGGGGGCCTCATTTCGGGTTGGGAGGTGTCCCTAGCAACCATAGCTTCAAATCTCTCAAAAAGTTGAGCGAGTTGTACTTCGAGAGTGGCCTCCATGTCATTTGATGATTCCGAGTCTCCACTAGATTCACCCTCTTGCGATTCCTTATCAAACATATCACTTTTGGCTATCTTGTCAAGAAGCTCATGGGATTCATTTTCGTTAAGTAGAAAGAAGTCGCCCTTTGCGCTCGCATTAAGTATATCCCTAGCATCGGCGGATAAGGAATAGAAAAATGTTTCGAGCATAAGCCAATGAGGGATACCATGATGTGGGCACTTCATTTGTAGAGTTTGGAATCGATCCCAAGCTTCACTTATGCTTTCATTATCGCCTTGTCGGAAAGTTTGAATCTGCATTCGATATTGATTGGTCTTGGAAGGAGGATAATATTTTTCTAGAAATGCATTGGCTAATTGATTCGAAGTTTGGAAGGTATCATCGTGGTGGCTTTGTAGCCATCTCCTAGCATCATCACGAAGGGTTTTGGGGAACAAAAGTCTATGGAATTGGCATGAAGTAAGTCCATTCATTTTCATTCCAATTAGCTTCTCTTTAAATGTCGCTATGTGTTCTAGAGCATCTTCTTGTGGAAGCCCATGATAAGTGTCTTGTTGGACTATGGCAATTGAAGAAGTCTTGAGCTCAAAGTTATCGGGTATGGTTCCATATGCGACGGGAGAAGAAGTTTGTTCATGGGTGGGTTGGGAGTGAGATCTCAAAGTAGGTATGTTTGTTTGTAGAGGTGATTTTTGAAGGGAGAAGAGGGAAAGAGAATTTTTGTGAGAGTTTTGAGAATGGTGGATGGGTGGAAAGTTGGTGTAAGATATGGATGAGGGTTCACTTTGATTGATTTGAATTCCGAAATAATAATATCGTCTCGCTTGCACCGGTATGGAATAATCAATGCCAAATATGATTGTTCCTGAACACAACTCAATTCAAAGATGAGACTCCTAGCACCGATCGATACTAGGGTAAAAGGAGAAGAAAACAATTACTCAAATACAATGACAAAAACTCAACTAACTGATCACCGTCCCCGGCAACGGCGCCATTTTGATGCGCGCGGGATTGTCGCCTATCCAACGCGGTCAAACAATATTTATAACCCCGGAATACTACTACTACGTAGTAGTGGTAAGTCGGGGATCGATCCACAGGGACGGTCGAGGGGTAGTCGGTCGACTCAAAGTCTAGGAGTGATTGAATCGAGAAGGGGGGTTTTGGTCGAGTCAAACTAGATTAACTAAATGAGCTTATGAGACTAAGGTGAGAAACTATTGATGGGAAAGGCGTTAGGGAGAGTCGGGGAATCGGAAATAAAGACAAGTTTCTAGTTATGCAAGAACTATCACAAGATGTATAAGGGAGGTTCCACCTTTCGGTTTCCCTACCAACCAAGTCTAAGCCCGCTTTCGCGACGAATAAACTACGGTCTCTAGACGGAATTACCCAAACCCCGAGTTTCCCCATATTGGTCCGAGTGAGTCAAGTCAACCTAGGTGATCAAGCTAAGTCAAACATAACACAACAATCCCAGTAAGACAATATCACCCTCAAATGCAATAATCTCACAAAAGATGAAATCTTTATCTATTATTCCTCCTCCCCTAACCCCCTAACAAAGAGATCTACTAACTAATCATGGTGGTTAACAACAAAGCATTTACTAAGAAGAAAATAATACACTAACAAATGTATTAATGGAGAAAAGGGAGAGAAAAGAATTTTACCAACAATGAAGAGATCTAAAGAGAAAGAAGAAGATTAATAATAATAAAGATTGAATCTTGAGAGAAATACACAAGAATTTGTCACTAATCCATGCATAAATCTTCAATCTTCAATAAGACAAATAAGAATCTTCAAGAAAATAAGACAAGGGTTTTGTCACATAAACCCTTGAATCTTCAATAATAAAACCAATTCTTCAATAAAGATGTAAACTTTACTACTAATAATGGAGTAATTGTATTAGTGATGGATAGATCTATTAATTATTTTTAGAGAATTTTCTAAGAGAGCTTTTACTACAAACTACTATTACTACTACAATGAAGATTTTCTATCCTACTCCTAAGAGGCTCACTTAAGGCACAAAGAAGGCACTAAACCCTAGAAGGGGTATATATAGAGTTGCTTAATAGGTTGCACAAATTTCAAGGCCCAAATCCGATTTCTCTTCATTTTGCTAGACCATCACCCTTTGCATATTCATGGGGTGAAATTTCGCCCCGCGTCTTGACATAATAATCCCACCGGGTGAAATTTCACCCGGTGAGATTTTCTTCATTTTTGACGTTTCCGGCCCGGTTTCACCATCGGGCGAAATTTCACCCGGTGGGCGAAATTTCGCCCGGTCAAGTTGCCCGGTCATGTCGCCGTGAAAGTCTTCGGGGATGAAAAGAAATGTCGTCGGGCGAAACTTTACCCGGTGGTCCATTGACTCTTTTCCGGTCTTTTTCTTCGTCGATCACTTGGATTACTTGAACTTTCAGTTGTGTGCTTTGCTCTTGGACCGTATCTATCTCTTGCTCGTAGAAGCTCAAACACGTTTTCGGTCGAAAATCCTATCAAAATAGACAGAAAATTACCTAAAACACGTAAAATGCAAAAGAGAGACACTAATGTGAGAATTATGCAAAATACGGCGATAATCGCACTCAAGTCTCACAAAACAGAGGAAAAACGGGTCTAAATGGGAGGAAAAATGGTCCAAATTTGGCACACAACACCGGACATGGAAATCAGATCCCACATAATTTACAACCCACTCGATTGAAGTCTGAGTCATTTTTACTCATTTTCCCTTTTCCTACCACATTACGAAACCTTAGCCCATAGCCCTAACTCCACCAAAATCAAGCTCCAGATTTTGATCTATCGAAACCACTCACTACCTAGGTCCACAATCCAAGACTATCCAAGCCAGTCACCCTAACCCAAACACGGTATCTCGGTAATTATCATTTCCAAGGATTCACACCCCAATCGCTCCACCTTAGTTCTTTAACTAAGGTGAATACGCTCTAAACATCTCATATCGATAATTGGCATAACGAGTCTAAAGCGAAATCACTCACATCTGTAAAGAACTACGAACATGGTTTGATTCCATCTAAATGCGGATACGTAGGCAACCCCTCCTTGGGTACAACCAACCAAATAACAAAAATCGATTACTCGATTCACGTACGAACCGGGACCCCTACCACGTTCCGGTTAACGAGTGATTCCAATGACGAAGCACAGATGACGAGCCGAGGACGGGGTGAAAATCCGAAAGGGCGCTTCAGGCAAAATGAAGAAACGATTTGCGAGCCGTAAAAAAAAAACAAAAAAAAAAAGAGCAAAAAAAAAAACAAACAAAACAAAAAAGGTGAGCCGAGGACGGAGTGAAAACCCGAAAGGGTGCTCCGGGTAAAATGAAGAATCGAGTTGCGAGCCACCACAAAAAAAAAGAAAAACTAAATGTGCTTCTCATTAAAAACAAAACTGGTTAAATTGAGCCTTTGTCGAGGCATCTACATCAAGCATCCAAAATCCGGACGTTCCGGAAAATTAACAACGTGTCTAAACTCCACAAAAACTAGTACTAATACGCCACATAATATCAATTAATACAATATAGTACTAAACGGCTGGGCTCTACCGGTCCAACTTTTCCTTCCCCTAGCCATCCGGGTGTGCTTGCTTGAGTCTCTCACCATTGACTCTCCTAACGCAAGCTTCCACCGCCCTAGCCAAAAGTCAGCTCAGCCAATCCCACTTTCTCTCCTCACTCACATTTTCAATATGGGTCTTGTCGGTCTCGGCCTGTGTAGATGAACTGACGAACATTAGGATCGGTAACGCCGTCTTCGGTCGGGCACTTAGCGACATTTGCCCGCATAGCTTCCTTATTCTGTAGTACGATCATCTCCACAATCTTTAACCTTTCTCTCACACCCGACAACCCCTGACGTCAGGAACGACCTTCTGAAGTCGCTAAACCCTTTCCAACAGCCGAAATGCCCGCGCAAGAGTGACAGGTCCACACGGACGGTACATTTCGTACATCGGATCCACCAGACTTAGATGTCTTTTCATTTTTTTTCTTAGGGAGATAAGCTACCCCACCTAGGCGTGTTGTAGCCTTTAACTGCTGTTGTCAAGTCGCGTCTGTAAGCCTAGTACGAGATTGTCTCGGATATATAAAAATAGGGTCTAACTTTTTTTCAAAGGTGGCCAAGGTTTTGGCTTCGGCCTCATTATGAATGTAGAAACAACTACATTTGCCCTCTTACATTTTGTCCAAGTCAAAATGTTTTAATCGACGTACTATCTCATCCAACTCCCAGCTCAAACTAACACATTTCAAAAATCCGAAAAAAAAAACCGCTTTCGTACTCCCATGCAACCCCAACGCATTTTAAAACATCCTAAACTACGACGAAATCACGAATAAAACAACCATGAAGTAATTACTTGTCAATTTAGGTCAGCATCTCACAAAACAAAAGCACAGAGACTAAACTAAAACAACTCAAATACTAAAAAGTTAAATTGAGTTCACAAACTAGGGAGGGCCCCTAAAAGCTGCGCCTGTGGCTATCACAAGCCCACCAATGTGCCGTCGAAACATAGATCCTCTAAATCCAGGAGAGGAGACCCACTACCGTCCATTCCCGACAACATATCTAAGGTATCTGTCTCGGGAACCTCTCCAACCTCCTTAGTAACACCCGTAGCACGATCTGTAGCCCCAGCCTCTCTCTCCCTCTCAACCCGATGCCTAGCCTCACTCTGCGCGGAGGTCTCGCCCTGAGACCGAGCCAGCCGCTCCTTAAGTTGGAGCAATCTCGTCGGCCCGAGATTGCAGGAGCTGTCGCACCTCAGCCGCTCCTTAAGTTGGAGCAATCTCGTCAGCCCGAGATTGCAGGAGCTGTCGCACCTCAGCCGCTTCCGCCTCAAGCTCGGTTACCTGAGTCTCCATCCGTCCCACCATATCGAGAATGTCCTGCAATCATAACCCGCACTTGAGGAAAACACACAAATAATCTAAGAGCCAACCCTAGGCACACACACTTACCGATCGAGATCCCGAAGTGTCACGGGAAACCCTCGAGGCATAGACCCTGAAGCAGTTGGTAGCATGCCACAACCGCTGATGGCAAGCGGACGAAACCTGAAAGGTGAAACCACGCAAGTTAGCCAAACAAAACCTAACCCTTAGAATCCAAAACAGAAGCCGAAACTTACCCGGTATACCCGGTCACGCCACTCCATCCCAGCCTCCATCTCTTCAGCAGAACACGGGGAAAGAGGCTGTGTAAAGGCTACCCCAGCCACATTGACCCTGAGCAGTGTCAAGGGAAAGTTTGGGGGCTGAACAGCATCAGCCGAATCGGCCAGCTAAAAGAAAAGCGAACCGTTCAAAATGAAAACAAACGCTAGACCATAGGACAAAACGAGCGATAAAACCAAAACCGACACCTCAATTACCCTAAACCTTGGGGGCTACTAAATAAAACAAACTGTAAGAAAGAAACTTACATCTGCAAGGCACAGCTAGTTCACCAGCACATTCTCCGACGAGTAGTGACTCATTGTGCTCTTAGCCCGAGCCAACCTCCACTCAATCCCTGTCGGAAACCCAACTAGACAAGCACGCACCGTCTTAGATGCCAATCGAGGGAGTTAGGAGTAAATTTAAACTCATAAAGCAAGCCTTAAAACCTCCTCTAGTCGAAATCGACCCCCAGCAATAAACGAACACGAGAACCACGATTAATAAGAGTGCTCGCGCTTGACCGCGTAATAAAACGAACAAAACAAATATACAACACGATTAATAAGAATGCTCGCGCTTGACCGCGTGATAAGGCGAACAAAACAAATCGATCTACAATCCCAAAGCACTTGAAGCAATCTGTTGTCCTAGCAAGTTCCTAAGCACACTCAATTCACATCCCAGGGGAATTATTATTCCCGGAATAATTCACTAAGCAAATGCAAGCCCAAGAACTAATGCAAAAAGCTTACACATCAACACTAGTATTTTAAGGGCAAAACAATCACTAAAACTAACGCAGCCACCCGAGAGGGATAAATCTAAGGTAGCCACCCGAGAGGGATAAATCTAACGTAGCCACCCGAGAGGGATAAATCTAACGCAGCCACCCGAGAGGGATAAATCTAACGCAGCCACCCGAGAGGGACAAATCTAACGCAGCCATCCGAGAGGGATAAATCCATCGTAGCCACCCGAGAGGGATAAATCCAACGTAGCCACCCGAGAGGGATAAATCCAACAAAGCCACCCGAGAGGGATAAATCTAACTTAACGCAGCCACCTGGGAGGGATAAATCTAACTTAATGCAGCCACCCGGGAGGGATAAATCTAACGCAACCACCCGAGAGCGATAAATCTAACGCAGCCACCCGAGAGGGATAAATCTAACGCAGCCACCCGAGAGGGATAAATCTAAAAAATGCAGCCACCCGAGAGGGATAAATCTAAGGTAGCCACCCGAGAGGGATAAATCTAAAGCAGCCACCCGAGAGGGATAAATCTAACATAGCCACCCGAGAGGGATAAATCTAACGCAGCCACCCGAGAGGGATAAATCCATCGTAGCCACCCGAGAGGGATAAATCCAACGTGGCCACCCGAGAGGGATAAATTCATCGTAGCCACCCGAGAGGGATAAATCTAACGTAGCCACCCGAGAGGGATAAAACTAACGCAGCCACTCGAGAGGGATAAATCCATCGTAGCCACCCGAGAGGGATAAATCCAACGTGGCCACCCGAGAGGGATAAATTCAACGTAGCCACTCGAGAGGGATAAATCTAACGTAGCCACCCGAGAGGGATAAAACTAACGCAGCTACTCGAGAGGGATAAATCCATCGTAGCCACCCGAGAGGTATAAATCCATCGTAGCCACCCGAAAGGGATAAATCCAACATAGCCACCCGAGAGGGATAAATCTAACTTAACGAAGCCACCCGGGAGGGATAAATCTAACTTAATGCAACCACCCACGAGGGATCAAATCAAAACTAAGACACCAATAAATACTTAAGCAAAAGGTTCGAAACTACTAAAACAGCAAGAACAAACCCGAACAAAATAAGACAAATCCACAAAACAAAAGCAACTTAACTAAAACAAATAAACAACAGCAATTTTGCCCGAGGGGTCTGAGTTATCCCGGAGGCACAGCAACAACAATTTGCCCGAGGGATCTGAGTTTCCCGGAGGCACAGCAACAGCAATTTTTCCGAGGGGTCTGAGTTATCCCGGAGGCACAACAACAGCAATTTACCCGAGGGGTCTGAGTTATCCCTTGAGGCCCAGCAACATCAATTTGCCCGAGGGATCTAACATCCCGGAGGCAAAGCAACAACAATTTGCCCGAGGGATCTAAGATACCGGAGGCACAGCAACATCAATTCGCCCGAGGGGTCTGAGTTATCCTGGAGGCGCAGCAACAGCAATTTGCCCGAGGGATCTAAGATCCCGGTGGCACAGCAAATTTGCCCGAGGGTCAGAGTTATTCCGTAGGCACAACATTTGTTGTCCTAGGGGTACGGTCAGAGGCATCCCAAAAGACAGTTGTTAGAGTGGAGACCAACGCCCTCAGATAGTTTTTTTGCTTTTTGTCATTTTACCTTGTCCTAGGGGTCATAAGCATCCCGAATGACGACCGCTCAAGTGGAGACTAACACCCTCGAACGTTTTATGGGTTCATAAGCATCCCAAGTAAAAGCAAATACATTCACAACTAACACATAAAAGCGATTAAAATTAAACAAAACCTTAAATAAATCGAAGAAGGCAAAGCGCGCGCGCACAAAGAATCAAGAACAAGATGACAAGCAACGGCCCGGGCCCAAGCAAACAACCACAGGCGAAGACGTCAGGTATGACTCCTAAACCTTGGATGGCGAACCCCAACGCACAGTCTAATGGACATAAAATGACCCGACCGGACAGCCACCAGGTCGTAATCTTCGATTGCCTTGGGCGGCTATACTTTGACTTTCGCCTTGTCCAAGCCTCAGTCAAAGTGGGGGCTTCTGTAGACACCCAGAGTTGGACCTGGTGGCTGCAGAAGTGCCCAACAAACACCCAATGACGATAGGACTGCAACGCGACGCGGGTTCGCGGTGTTCTGGATAGTTTTTCTATAGAACGGATCAAATAAATTATTCGAAAAAATTAAATTAACATGATGGCAGCCTTAGTCGTGTCGTTACGATCGCATAGACAATAATTAGAGTCAATTCCGACACCGGGACCCCGAGTCGGTCTCGAAACTCGAATCGAGTCAACCTCCGCGCCAAGCGAACCTTGGGATAAACACCCGAGGCCCACTAAACCCACGGCGCTAGGTCAAACCCGGGGTAAGCTTAATCCCTAAGGATCATATCACACTCCTCTCTCTCGGTTTTGGAAAGTATCAAAATCGTATCCTCAGAACTCCAACCGCACCAGCTGACGCGCCTGGGTCTCCCCACGCCCGGACCCATGCGCCTGGGTCTTTGTACGCCCCAGCTCGGGCGCCTATATGGGTGATGAGGACCAAAAACACATATAAATACCCCCCCTCACCTCATTCATTCGACACAATCACGAGTTCGTGCCTACTTCTACACAACTCGTTCTTCCCTCTCTTTTCTCTCGCTAAGGGCTCGCACTCCGACACCCGAGGCAAACGATCCACTCGATCGTAGTTCCGATTATAAAGCGACATCGGCGCTACTCCTCACCTTCGAGCACTCCACTCGATACCGAGGTGCCTGTGATCGACTAGCTCAAAACTAGTACCCAGGTTCTATCGGATTAGCCGCAGAACTAGTCCTTAGCAATGAAACTCTGCCGGAGTAGCCACGGGAAGGTCAAATGGTAACAGAACTCTGCCGGAATAACTGGTCAAGCTAGGAGGATCCGCCTGTCGAAGTCGTATCGTCACTAGGTTGCCATCTAAACAAAACATTCCATATTTGCACTTTCTATTATTATGCATTACGACAACACTAGATGTGGGCACTAGGCCCACAAACATCTACTAAAATACGTAACTTCCCAACTTCAACCGCAAACACTAAAACTCACTAAATATACCCGAGTAATCCCGAGATCCATTCTCAAACTATCTATGCATCTAGTCCCGTTTAGTGTATACTTCGAGGGTGCAACTCCTCACTATGTGATTTACTTACATTCGCATTTATAGTTTTTCGTATGATTTATTGCTTTTATGACCTTATAATCGCATGCTAAATCACCTAACACGGAATTCAAAACGTAAAACAACTAAAACTGAACAAAGTGATGGTCGGGTTCCGTATTAGTCCCGGTGCTCGCCTTACTAGGTTCAACGCATCTCTATTAATACCGAGCCGACGCATCTTAAGCAGAATACCAGGTAAGGTATACCACGAGAATGACTAATATCTGTATTATCGCGTTAAAACTGATTTGCTAATACTTACAATACTAGTACTCTCTACTCTCCTACGTGCATCTTTTCATGGCCTGCTTGTCACGTGAAATCGCATGCAAAGAATGTAAACACAACTACTTCGACGACAAAACTTACTTGTCTTTAAACAACCGACATAGCAAAAGGTATAGGGTTAAAAAAACGGATGTTACAGTACTTCCACCACAACAAAAGAACTAGGATATCAGCCCACCGATTGATTAGTAGAGGCCGCTATAGTGCGGGCGGGATTGGGTGTTGACATCTATCGGATGTTGGCTTCCCAATACGTACCCTCACCCCTTACTCAGAATCTACGGTTTCCAGATGTCCGAAACCATTGGCAATGAGAGTCATTCCAGGCATGGAGTGCTTAAGGGTACAAGTCTTTATCTTTAGGTCCGGTGCCACTAAACTTTGAGCCGGCAAGGGATCAAAGTTGACTTGAACGGTTTCCGAGTCCCCATAATTGACTCGGTGGCGACTCCACAAATTGGCAACAACTTCAGTTCACTAAAAAGGTCGCCTTACCAAACAAAACGATCTTTAAACATTTACAACCACGACTCTATCGATTCCCAAACGGAAACACAGGTGCCCACACCCGTGTAGTACAAGTTCGGATCGTCATCCAAATCGAGGTCCGAAATATCGCCCTGTACGCGATATCGGACCGTCCCCCGGCAGGGAGGGGGCCGCATGGATGGCCGCCGCCACACGTTGAAAAACCAGGTCGGTCCTGCGCGGGCGCGCGCTGGGCGCCGGGCGGTGCGGACGGACGTCCACACTACTACAACTACTAATCTTCTACTTGTAATACTACTAATCCTCCATTATACTACTACTAAGGTCAACTACATAATTAACCAACAATACAAAATTCTAACAAGATCATTCCACTATAATTATAACAATTAACCAACAAAATCCAACAATTAACAATTTCAATAACTCTACATAAATAACCACTCTACAATCAAACATAAATCTAACAATTATAACTCAATTAAATCAATTAACTCAAATCAATTAACTTAAATCAATTAACTCAAAGCTAGGGTTAAGGAAGAACACAAACCGGAAAGGGGATGGTCGCCGGAGCTGGGTCGGGTGGTGCTCGCCGGAAAAGGGGATGGGAGGGAGACCCAGGGTTTTGATTTTGGGGTCGATTTAAGGTTGTGTCGCCGGAGCTGGGTAGGGTGGTGGTCGCCGGAGGTTCGTGAGTCGCCGGAGGTCGGAGTTTCGCCGGAAGTGGGTGGGATTGGGGCTGGTCGCGCGGCGTCGTCAAAATCGCCTTATAGAGAGGGGGTTTGGGGGAGGCGGGTATTGGGGCCCGATTGTGTGGCGCGTTATTTTTTTTAAAGTTAAAAAAACCTTGCGTCAGATTAGCCGACGCAAAATTCAATTTTGCGTCGGCTAATCCGACGCAGTACACGTCTTCCTATTGACTGGTCGCGTAAGAAGACGCGTTGACTTGAGGACATTGCATCGGATTAGCCGACGCAACACCTTCCTATCTGGGTTGTGATTTTGGGCATGGGATGGAGTAACTTCAACATCAAAGGGAGAATCTACAGGTGCCTCATATTGAGCAGGAACTGGAAATGCTTTTGCATTGTGCGCTGATCTCCTGTGAACATTGCGACCCCTTTGAAAATGTACATCCGAACCCTTGTATTGGTTCTTCCCTTTCTTGAGATCAAAATCGAAATCAATTGTGTGTCTCCTTTCTCCACAGCAAGTGCAATTCTTTGTCTTGCGAGATGTATCAACTGTATGTCCCTCAGCTTTACAGTACACACACTTCTTGATCTCAGAAACAGCAACATCAGTAGAGTTTTCCACCCGTGCCTTCTTATATTTGTTGGCACCTACATCATGGTTCCTTAAACTAGCATATGCATTCGCTTCTGCCAGCACGTCCATAGCATCAGAGATCAACTTCTGTGTTTCAATCTTATGAATTAAATGGAATGCGTTTTCGTATCCACTATTCAGGCCCATAAGAAACTGAATGAGTTTATATTGGGATTCTCAGTCAAGCAACCTCTTGAGCAACTTGCATGTGCACTTATCAAAACCTTCACAAGTGCATAGGTGGAGGGGATCTACTGAGCCAAGCGTCTCCCACAACCGCTTGAGTTTGCTGTAGTACTCCACCAAGGGTTGATTATCTTGACTAATAACATTGAGATCCTTCTTAAGTTGGTAAATATCTAAGCTATTTGTCTGCCCATATCGCTCAATGAGCTCCGACCAAAGATCTTTAGAAGATCGAGAATAAGACACAGTATCACGAATTTCCTTGGTTAAGGAATTCAAAATCCACTTCATGACAAGCACATCACATCTGATTCATGGGTGGTATTTAGAATCCTTAGAATTGGGCATTTTACATGTCCGTCAACAAAACCATCCTTATTCTTAAAGATTAACGTGAGATATGCATCGCGTTTCCAGAAAACAAATTTTAAACCGTCAAATCAACACCAGTCGGTTGTAAACCGGGTTTATCATAAGAGGATAAATGCAGAGGATCATCAAATAGAGCGTAAGAACTCGGATTCTCAGCAGTCATTTTACTAGATTATTGTAAAATCAACAATTGCAGAAGAAAAAATAGGGCTATTAATCAGAGTGATACGAAGAATGAAAATGCGGATGCAATTCAAGAAATGAACAGGAAAATCAGAGAAACCTCAAAAATTACGTCAAATTGTGCGAAAAACAACATAAGATATTCTTTTTCTCCGTTGGATAGGATATAACGTTTAATCCAAAGGACTCTCTCAGAAATGAAGATATTCTTTTTCTCCGTTGGATAGGATATAACGTTTGAGCTATGTTAACCATTTTTGGTCTTGCCCTGATAAGTTAATTGTACTGTACCTATGCTTTGTAAAGTCAATTTTTTTTTTTGATAAAGGGTAAGATAAAATAAAAAGTGGAAACCTTACAAAAGGAAAGACTACATCAAATTATGCAGCCAACGAGCGTCTCTAGGACTTAACGGATATTTAATCTTACAAAAAAGTCTACTTCTAACGTCTAATTTAATCAACCTAGCAATGTTCTCTGGTTGTTGAACCAGACCTTCTATACGACACACATTCCGTTGCCTCCATATGTGGTAAATAGTCGCATTAGCCACAGCACGGAGAACATTACATTGTAGTTTGGAACCCCTTATTTTAGTCGCCCAATCCAAGCTTCTAGTACTCGGAATCCTCTTCCTCGTCCAGGCACTCAAGATATCAATAATTCGCATGCTCCAACAGCATCCAAAGAATCGATGATCAAGAGTCTCAGCCTGCGCTTCACAAAAATAACAAAGGTCTGTATCAGCCACCCCAAACCTCAGAAGCTTCGATCTCGTGTTTAGAGCCCTCCAAAAAACAAGCCAAGAAATAAAGTTGTGTTTCGGAAAGCTCCAATCACTCCAAACAAGCCGGCTCCAAGCAACCTTCGGGACTCGATCACGAAGGATCTCATAAGCTCTGGAGATCGAGTACGTAGTACAAGAGCCATGCCATAAACCATTCTCAAACATGTCCTTGACTTTTTCCTTCGCTTGACAGATTTTCCTCCATGCCCACGTAACATCAGCCTGAGGTTGATAATCGCGCCATGACGTACCCTTCAAATAAATGCTATTCACCCAACGAACCCAAAGTCTATCGGGTTGATCAAAAACCCACGAAGCCAATTTTGCCACCGCAGCCTCGTTCCAAATCGACAAGTCTCGAACCCCTAATCCACCCTCATTTTTTGGATGGCAAATTTTTTCCCAGCTCACAAGAGCTCGATTGGTACCCTCCACACCACCTTCCCAAAGGAAGTTACGGCATAAAGACCCAATACGAGCCATAACATACTTTGGTATGACAAAAACCATAGCCCAATAATTGTGTAACTGGGACAGCACGGCCCGAACCAAGGTCAATCTTCCCGCATAAGAAAGCTTACGAGCTCCAATACTAGAGATTCTTGAAATAATTCGAGCTAACAAATTTTCACAATCATTCTTACCAAGGCGAGTACTCTGAATAGGCAAACCAAGGTATTTAAAAGGCAAGGTACCTTCTATACACCCTGAGAAATGCAGAATAGCCGCTTTCCTATCATCATCCACTCCAGCAAAAAAAGCATGGGATTTACCCACACTAATACACAGCCCAGACGACCTACTAAAAGTAGCGAAGGCCCTCCACAATAACTCCATAGATTTCTTCTCCCCTTTACAAAAAAGAAGAAGGTCATCCGCGAAGAGCAAGTGGCTAAGTTTTAACGCTCCACATTTCGGGTGGTATTTAAAGTTCCTCCCGATCATTCCCAGTGTCATGATACGGGAAAAATACTCCATACAAATAGTGAATAAGAGCGGAGACATAGGGTCACCTTGTCTAAGCCCTCGATGCCCCCAGAAAAAACCGAAAGTATCCCCATTAGCCGATAAGGAATACGAGACCGACGTAACACACTCCATAATCAGCCTCCGGAAATGGTCCGGAAAATCCAAGGCATATAGCATTTGATCCACAAACCTCCATTCGACGCTATCATAAGCCTTATGAATATCTACTTTAAAAAGGCATCTAGGCGAAATACCGCCCCTTTTATACATCCGGACTAAGTCCTGGCATATAAGAACATTCTCCACAATACTTCTCCCCTCAATAAAACCACCTTGAGTAGGTGATATTATATGAGGCAAAATACGGCCAAGTCGAGCACAAATAATCTTAGCAATACATTTGTACAGAATATTACAACATGCAATCGGCCGAAAATCTTTCACAGATTGAGGCATTTTCACCTTAGGAATCAAGGTGATAATGGCACAATTCAGCTGTTTCAGAAGCTTACCTGTGACGAAGTAGTCTTGGATAGCTTCCACAATATCATTACCGATAATGTCCCACGAATCAATAAAAAATTGACTCGAGAACCCATCCGGCCCAGGGGCCTTATCACGAGGAATGCTAAACATCGCTCGCTTGATCTCGTCTGCTGACACACTCGCCTCCAGCTCAGCTTTATGAGCTGCGGAACAAATATTGCCTCTTCTTACCAACTTCACATCTACATCCTCCATGTCATGTGTCTCACCAAGAAGGGACAAATAATAACGATTAAAAGCATCTTCAATTGCGTCCTTGGACTCACAAGTAAGCCCCTCAGCGTCATTCACCTTACTCACAGCATTGTGAGCTCTACGGGCTCGCAAAATCCCATGAAAATAAGCCGAATTAATATCTCCCTCTTTCACCTATTTTTGTTTTGCCTTTTGACACCAGAAATCAGCCCGTGCAGACTGTAAGTCACGAACCAACGCATTAAGGTCCGTCTCTTCCTGCAGATTAGCACTAGATCGATCAGCTCTCAGCCTGACCTGAACTTGCTGGAGTTTCAGTTCAGCCTGAGCACATCGATTCTCAATATCTGAAAAGCATGACGAATTCAGATCTTTCAACGGTCTCTTTAATCTCCTCAGCTTACTAACGACCTGAAATTGCCTCGTCCCCCGGACTGTCTCTCTCCAAACAGAATCGACGCAACTCCCAAAATTCGGGTCTTTGCTCCACATGTTCATGTATTTAAAGCTCCGATTTTTCCTTCCCGAAGGTTTCTCCAATTGGATCACACACGGACAATGATCGAAGGTACCTTCAGGTAAGAAATTAGCAAAGCCATTCGGAAACAACCCCAAAAAACCGTCATTAGAGAAACAACGATCTATGCGGCTATAAACACGAGTTTCCGCCACTTTATGTTTGTTATTCCAAGTGAACCAGGATCCACTCGATTTGAGATCACCAACCTCACAATTTGACATACAGTCACGAAACTGTGTCATCGCTTCATCCGAGGAAGGACCCCCCAGACGTTCTCTAGCATCAATAACACAGTTAAAATCACCAACAATTAAGCACGGGCCTCTCAAAGCATAGGATTCAAGACGTCGCCAAAGGTCCACTCTCCCAGCTGCAGAGTTAAATGCATACACAAAAGTAAGCAAATAATTTTTCCCCGAGTTCATGGACACCCCAACATGAATACTTTGATCACTATACTCCAAAATCGTCAAATCCACCTTATCATGTTTCCACAATAGCCAGACCCGACCCCCCTCATAACAGTGGTTATTAGTCGTAATGCCCCATTCATAGAAGATATTCTGATGAACTTTAGCATACGCTTTATTTTTTATTTTTGTTTCAAGTAGACCAAAAATGTCTACTTGCTGTTTTCTAATAAACTCACAAATTGCTCGTTGCTTTTTTATGTTACACATGCCCCGTACATTCCAAAATCCAATATTATGTGTATCCATGGACGACTAAATCCAATCCGTTCTCAAAATTTTCACCACCCCCATCCAACATGGGTGGAGACCTCTTAACAACATCATCACGACAGCCTGAATCTGTGCGTACCAGCCCCATACCAGCAGCCGAAACAGCATTAGTAGGCAGCGGTGCTGAAGAGCACGTAGCCAGTATAGCATCGGACAGCCCAGAGAGCTTACCAGCAGCAGCAGCCTTCGAACCAGGTCGCAACAGTGCTGCAGTAGCAGACCGTAAAACAGCAGTAGCAGGTGCACCAGTCCGACCAGCAGGAGCAGCAGTCGGGGCTTGCAATCCAGCAGCAGCAGCATACGAAACAGGTGGAGCTGTCCGCACAACAGCAGCAGCAGGCGCACCAGCCCATCGACCAGTAATAGCAGCACCAGACTGGCCAACAGCAGGCGAGGCCTGCAGTCCAGCAGCAACATTAGCGAGCTGACTGCTCACTGCTATTCCAACGTTATGTTTTTTCTTTAAGTCCAATCTCGCCTTTTTCAACTCCTCCTTCTTACAATCAGTAGCATCATGGCCGTAACTTCTACATTTGTTGCACCAAATGGGTTTCCACTCGTACTTAATCAATACTTCAGTAACATTCTCAAGCTCATCCATGAATTTGATTGAACTCTTGAGTTTTTGCCCCACTTTGACCAACACCATGACCCGAGCATAACCCAATCTGGTGCGCTCTTTCGTAGCTAAATCCGATTTAACGTACGGTCCCACCAAAGATGCTATACGGGTTAGACATCGGCCCCAAAACTTTAAAGGTAAATCATGCAATTGTATCCAAATTGGAACTTCTTGCACATCTTCCTTGTCCATTTTCGCAACAGGAGTCCATTCTTTCACAATTAACGGTTTGTTATCAAACATAAAAATTCCATGATTGAGAACGGTTACCTTGGCAGTCTTTTCCTTGAACCGAACTACAAAGATTCCATTAGGAAGAAAAGAAATTTTATCAATCCCATGCTCCTTCCAAATTCTCCTCACATACCCTTCTATCACTTCCCATGGAGTATTAGCTCCCATGATAAAACAATAGACGGCATTACTCCAATATTCAATTTCATCTTCAACATCATCACTTGTGAATTTCATCATTTCTTCTTCCTCCTCAATGTCAATGATTTTTTTCCCATCCATTTGCTTCCACCCAATACATTCAATCGGAGTGGACTTAAGCACAACTTCAGGAACATGCTCCTCTACTTCATTCTTCTCAAAATCAGATTCGTAGTCCAAACCAGGAATCAATCTGATTTTCTCATTGCTAGCTTGTTCTTCCTCTACTTCTATAGTAGTAGATTTCAATTCACTTTTCCTAATCAAGACATCTTTAGCAATGTTACGGATCGTAGACTTAGGGCCCTTACCTGATGGACGAGTCTTCTTCCTCATTAGAAGGACGCCGGAAAACGGACTGTCAGTGTCAGAGGCAGCCGGCGCCGGAAGCATGAAGAGGTGGACGTGCAATCGTCCTTCTCTCTAGGGTTATTGAAAATTGATTTTGCTTTTGTAAAGTCAATTTTGGTTGAATAAAATTCTCACATTTCACCAAAAAAAACAACAGAAGAATCACGAAATTGCAAAAGTTGATATGAATAGAGAAGTAGAGATGCATACAAGCGTTACACCGATAACAGAGACGAAAATTTGAGCATTGTAGGCTCTGATACCATATGGAATTAACTATTCCGCCATAGCTGATGAGCTTGAAGGTAGTTTGGAAGTTTGTTATAGTGAGAGAATGATACGGCTAAGTTTGTTTAAGTTTGTTTTCAAATGTTATTCAACAATATAATTTTATCAAATAACTTACTTTACGATTTCAATAACTTAGAAGATTTTAAATTCCGGGTGGCTTAGCCCAATTCCTCTTGGAATAAATATTTGCATTTGATTTCGTATCACTTTAAAATTTGTAAAATTTTCTTTTACAGCAAAATTATTATACAAATTTGTATCCCCATCTTTTCGAGTGGGGTAATCTTGATTCAATTTCTGCTTATTCTTAGTTTCGAGGACGAAACTTTCTTTTAGTGGGAGGATTGTAACACCCGCTATTTTCCCTAGCGTTTTTATCCTTTCCGTTATGACTTCGTCATAACTCTATCACATTTTGACCTTATGTTTCATCTTTTTCCAAGCTTTATTTTCATTTTTGGGTTTAATGATATTTTTTTTTTAAAGGATTTTAATTCTTTTAAATCTATTTATTTGTTTTTCTTCGTAAACTATTTATTTTTCCGCGAGGAATTTTATTACCCATCGTATTTAAGCTCGGATTTGAGTCATTCCTTTTTCTACAAATGTCTAAACATATTTTTATAATATTTTCAACTAGTAAATATTTTTATTTACGAAAATTTAGCCATTATGATTTTATTACGACGTTTCGTAAATAATTATTTTCTTACGCGGGGTTTACTCGAATTACTTTGAAATGCATTTAACTATTTTACGATTATACTTTTTATCAACTACAATTTATTTGAGACATTTTCCTCATATTTTGGACCGACAAAGCTCCTTGTCACAATTTTACTACGTTTTAATTATACGATTCATTTTATTACGTAAACCGAAAAGATATGATTATTTTCCTTCTCATTTAATTGTTGCATTATTGCTTAAACTCTTCACACTCCCTCTTAACCTCATTGGATTCCTCATTGGATTCCACATTGATGATACCACATTGGATTCCTCAAATTATTTATTCTCATTTAACCTTCTCATTTAACCTTAAGAAACCTTCAAACTCTTTTACATTCATTTCTCATTAAAAAATACTAATTCAATACCCTATTTTCTTCTTCCTTGGCCGTGAGACTTCTTCCTCCTTCTTGGCTGATTCTTGCTCTATTTCGAGTCACAATCGTCTCATTTTTTCATCGTCAAATTAATCCTCTTTCCGAGCCTATCGTTAAGGTAATAATCGATGATGTTTTCGATCGTTATTCACCTTGATTTTCTTAGTTTTTCTCATGATATTTTTCTACCATGAATTTCGTGTATGGTAGGTTTCGTGGACGATCCCGAGGTCGACGAGTATTTTATTGATTCCGATTTGGATTAGAGCTAACGTCGATGTTACTCGATATTTCGTGATTTTAATTGTGTAATTGCATGTAAATTTTTATATTTCATTTTTGGCAATATATGTATGTCATATAATCTGGAAAAATTTTAAAAGTTAAAAATTTGCATGTTTTGATATTTTTATCGCTTTTACGAGATTAACGATTAAATTGTTGTATTAATTTGTAAAATCGTAATATTCGGCCTAAACTTGTAATACATGATTATATTCTGTAAAAATAATGTTTTTAATGATTTTTAATATTTTGGTATGTTTCTGATATTTTTTATATCGATTAATCATTTTTTACCGTTTACGAACAAAAACGATTAAAAACCAATTTTTATTTCTAGCCCTTAAACATTTTATTTTAATCTAAAATTTGACGTGGATAATCTTTCTGATTAAAAATCATTTTCTGAATTTCTTCATAATTTTTCGGAATTTTTAAGTGGGTGAATTAATTAATCACTTTAAATCATCGTTTATCGTTAAAACCGTGTTTGTCGTTTAAATTCTCGATTTCTGGTCTTTTGTTTAAATCTGGAAAAATAGTAGTTTCTGGAAAATCATTATTTTAAAGTTTAATAATAATTTTTGGATATTAATACTTAAATCGTTTTGTAATTACTATTTTTATTAATCGTTATTGTCGAGATTAGACGATTAAAGAGAAAACCCTTTAAAAACCAAGTTTAAGGATTCTGGAAAATTCTCTTTTAGGACAGAATGTCCAAAAATATATTTTAGCTATTTTACTTATTTTTTGTACTATATATTAAAGTCTTTAATTAATAGTAATGATTTTTGGACAAAATTACGATATATCATTAAAATGCTTCGTCTTACCTAAAAGAATTTTTTTTCCCAGCAATTTTGAAAATATTTAAATCTGAAACTTTGATAGTTAAATCACCCCTTATCATATTCTAAGTTTTTTTAATGATTTAATTAAATAAAACACGTTAAAAGATTTATTTTTACATTTGCCGTAAAATCCTATTTGTGCTCGTATTGTCGAAACTAATAATTATTAGGGAATTTTAATTTTATAAATTTTGGAAGCACCCTAATTAGTAGTATTAAAATGTTTAAGACATTTTTAATCATTTAATAAACACTTGTATGATATTTTAATAATTTCATGAACTCAAATGTTTTCACTTGAACAATTAATATCGTTAAGGCCGAAAGTATTAGTTTTATAAATCTATATCTTTTACTAAAAACTTTTTATCAGTATGAACTAATATTTTTGCTATTTTGATATGATGCTATTTTTGTAAAGTTTCTAAATATAAAAGTTTCTTAAAATAGAAAGTTTCGTCTTTTAGAAGGCGATCCGTTTTCCCTTTTGTTCTCTTATTATTTACAATGATTATATCCTTTTGAATATCGATAATGTCTTTGTTTTTGAGTTATGAAATAAGGACAAGTGTGGGGTTAGAGTAATATAGTCTAGGATGTACATTTTTGCCATCAACTGTAAGGTTGATGTGTCTTTATGGGGCACATTGGTTGTTGAACTGAGCATGGTTTGTGTTCAGGAGAGTGTGCATTGTGCGCTTAAACTTAGATATCGCATCGTGTAAGTCGCGTCGGGTTGAACTGGATATTGTTTGTATCCAGGAGGGGTGTATACTACTTAAACCAGGACCTCGCTGCACGCAGTCCTGTTATAGTTGAGTTGCCTAGTTAGAGACTGGATACTGTTATGAGTTAAGTCTACAGTTCTCGAAGCTAGTTTCCAGTATTATCCTAGTGAAAGTCTAGCCTTGTGCACACTGATCGAATTTCCGTAATGCCATTTTGACTATTTTTATAATTATCGATATAATTTTGATTTGAAGGTTGGCAAATGTTTTATGTTTTCTTCGGAAAACTCATTTTTATTATATTGTTTCGTTACGTGAAGTTTTTCACTGAAAGCTTATTTTCCTTATAATCTTTTACTGATTTTCATTTTTACTATTTTTATATAATAGTAATTACAGTTTTAAAATCATGTTATACGGCTGGGAGAACGTTGACGTTGCTCCCCACTGATTGTGGTTGTTATGTTTTTAACATGGCAGGTATATATGTGTTTCTCTTCGGGTGGGCTAGCGAGCAGTTATGGATCCTGCTTATTTATTTTAATAATTATGTCTTATGGATTGTTCAAACCCCTTTTGTGGATAGTTTTAAATTTTGGCCATTTTAGTTAAGGTCGATTGTTTGACTATATCATTTTAATTTTACTAAGACATAGTTACAGTGTGTTTTAATCACGACTCTACAGTGTTTCCGCCACTGTATCGCGTTAGATTTTCTAGGGGATTACAGTTGGTATCAGAGCGTCACTGCTCCCAACGCTTACACCTGAAATTAGGGAAAATACCAGTAAATTATTTAAACAGTAATTAAAAATATTATTAGAGATGGATAGAAACAAGTAAGGACTTATTTGTTTAGCTTTTCTGTTCCTGAAACTCAATGGTTAGCATTGAATATTTGTTTTATTTGTTCATGAAGAAGATAAGTGGACAAGAGGTTGACATGATGCTGCTCCAGATTGGGATAAGACCTTCTTAAAACTCTCAACGCCTGCTGACTCGAGTGGATAACTTGGTGCTCCAAGAAAGATGCCGATGGTGACTCTTCAGCTCCGGTTTAGTTTGCTTAAGCCACTGGCCAGATGATCAAGAGTAGATTCTAGTTCCGTGACGGTGCAACAGACTCAGATGTGAAATCACTTTGGATCCGGATGGAGAGACCCAATTCTAGTACGCTCGTATCTCTACGAGATGATGAAGATATCCCGCGATTTCCTTTGTGAAACCTTAGAGGTCCGAACATTTCTGTCTCGTTTTAGATCTTAGTTATCTAGGATCATCATTCTTTTCCTTCTTCCTCCACTTCTTTCAACTCTTCTTTTATAAATTCTTGCCTTTGTTCTTGAGGCAAATCTTCGACTAATTATCTTACTTTACCATCTTTCCTCTTGAGATTCTTGGTTTCACCAAATTCTGTCTCAGTGGACCCCGTGAAAAGTCATAGATGTTTGAGGTTTAGTAGCCCTTGTTACATGGTTTGAGGATTGTGAGTATACTCGGTTATCTATCTTAGTAAGCTTTTGAGGATCGATTTGAATGATAAATTGTCGATTAATGGAATTAGGTTGGTACTTAAGACATTGAACCTTGGGTTATAGGTTATTTTGATTACTTTGGAGTACTTAGAGCTGAATATATTTTGGAGTAGTAAGAGTATGTCATATATTTGATGGATACCTAGTACCTAACCTAGAACCGAACTAAGTGTAACTGATAATATCACTTTCGGATTCTTACCTAATTCATATTTGGTGGATGCATCGTGAATATTTGGGATCTTAGAGTATCGTTTAAGATGTTAGCCTAAGTGTTGTGGTACCATTTCAGGTCCTCGTTAATGTTTAGTAAATTTTGGGTTCACATAGATTAAACTTTGTTTCTTATGGAATAGATTGTTGATCGTTGATGTAAGGTTGTAACCTATGAACTTTGGAGTTGAATGACCTAAATTTTGGGATAGATCATTGTTAACCTTGAAGAAGAGAAACCTATTGCACAATGAGTGATTGGATTTATTGTGTTGTTTTGAGGAATACTTAATGCCAATCATCTTGATGGATTTACAGTTCAGAACCCTTAGACCAACAAGATTGTGGCTTCGTTGAGTTAATAAATATTTTAGTGGTTTCACTGTTACGATATGAAATTTGATGGAATTCTCATAAACCTTAGTCGAATGACATATTTGAAGATGTGAGTGTCCACTATTACCTATGGATTTGAGCGTGTTTGAGGATTTGTAATACGTTCCTAACTCCTGTACTTGCGGCATTATAAATATGTTGATGATCATTTTTGAGGATTTCGTACCCGAGCCTTGTTAAATTGGTGGACCTTGTTAGTGTTCCTTACTCGTGAAATTTGGAGTATACTTCGAGTTCAAACCTTATGAGCTTCGAGTTTAGAAACCTTATCGATTGCGAGTTTGGGTGTGTTTTGATAACCGTTGGAATCTTAATTAATGGATTAGTCTAAATCATTTATGGATTCTTACCATACTAATTGAAGGATTATTATATAAGTATGTAAGACTTAATTTTGGAGGTTGTGGCAGTTGACAATTTTGGAGGTTGTAGATTGAGTACGATCACCCTGTACCGATATTGGACTTAACGTTATTTGATGGAAATTAGGAACCCGTGTTTCTAGGTGTCGTACCGGGAATCTCGAGTTGATTAATTTATTCTCTAACCCTTGAAAGCTCTTTTTGACTCTCAACTCTGTCTTCCTTTCTGCTTCTCTTGTATTCTGTTGTCGCATATGCTGCTAATTCCTTCGACCTTTATCGATTTTGAAAGCTCTTATTTTTAATTTTTTTAGCCTTGTTCTATTTACCCGTTAATCATTTTTCGAACTTCCTATTTTATAAAAAGTCACTTGTTTAAATAAAAAATGGATTATCGTAAAATTTTAAAATTTTGAGCTATAAATTCTAACTAGTTTTAAGCCCGCGCAAATTGCGCGGTTGTTTTTTCAAAAATTGTACAAATTTTCGTTGTGAGACGAATCCACATTACAATTATTGTGAGACTATTTCATATGAGACATTCTCTAAAAATTGTGATATTCTAGAAAATTGTTCTATAAAAAAAGAGTCTACGAAGTAATTAGTGTCTCTCTCACGAATTTTGAGGAAATGTTAAATGGGAAAATAATTGTTTGAACTTAAAATTCATTTTAAAACCTGTATTTCTAAACATAGTACTCTGTAACTAATTAATGAATGATATTTCAAATGATTTTCGGAGTATAAGTTAGTATAATAATATTTTTCCAATTTTTTTTTTTGTGGTTATCTACCTTCATAAAAATTGGTTTCTCAAATTTGATTAATAGGCTTAAGTCCACGTTCACCGCATTACGGGAATGTTCTAATATATGTGGTTATAAGGTAGAAATAATGTCAAATTATATGAAGTGAATACAATAATTTTTATCATATAAATACATTTATAATTAGAAGTATAATTTTAAAAGTGATCAAATAAGTTACCAAATAATGAAAATATATATAAAGAGAATCCTATCTTATTCGTATATCGTCGTGTACTCATCTTGTCAATAATCATAGAGTACTAATTTATGAATTCATTTACTTTGCAAGATTTCAAGATTGTTTCAGAAACACAGTTACGTATAAAACAAATTTATTGTACGGAGTACATGATAACTTAAAACAAATTACCAAAAGTACATAACAACTCAATTTATTATACTCTATAATTCCGTATTAAAGAAAGTGATACACTAATATTGTTGGATAATCGAAAACATACGTAATAGTGTTAGAATTAGACAATATAAACTGAATACACTAATTCTAATGAGACGGTCTCACATACATCAAGTATATTGTGAGATTAATAAGGAAGTTACTTTTCTATTTTGGTGTTTGATATGTTACGTCTCATATTATCTTAACATGAGACGGTCTCGAAAGAGATTTACTTGACAAAAAAATTATTACTCGTTCACTTGTTAAATTACCGGTCAGTTGAGAAGAACATAGATTGTGACTTAGTTTAGTGTTACAAAATGCTCCACCTTGAACATGTACGTCACAATAACAATTTAACCTCAATAGCTTCAACAGTAACATCAGTCCCACTTTGATACATGGTGAAAACATCGACGACACGAACAATATACTCGTCCACAAACTCCTCCAACATCAAACCCATCACTTCCATCGGAACACCGGGAAGATCATATTGAGGAGGGTGGTGGAGGTAATAAGTGTCGAGAGTGGGAGAATCAACGGGTCGGTGCCCTAAACCGCCTCTTGCTCCCGCGAACATCCTAGTTAAATATGTACATCCTAGCTAAAACAAATCTCCACGAAGTACTGATTCAAAAGCAAATTTTGCTTGGGGGTTAATACGGAGTAATATAGTATAGCTGCAAGGTTTAGAACACACACCGGGTTTGGATAAACGGGTCAAATTCTTTGCCAGACCTTAGATGCAACCATTTGACAAATACTACAACCACATTTTCCATAGTCTTATACAGTAAATGTTGTTGAAAACAACAATTAATGGAGTACTAAAAAACACGGGTCAATTTAATAAACCTTTGAATGTCAATTTCTAATTGAATCAATTCAATATTCTACGGTGCCCTTGAAGTATCATTGTACAAAGATTCATAAAAAAACATACTCGTATAAATTACTCTGTAGTTAGAAAATACTCTGTATAATACTGTACATAGTAATCGGTACTATCCATTTCTACCATTTTTACCATTTATCCATATAATCAGAATCAGATAATATTTATCCTTTTCTACCAAAATCGGTTAGAAAATATTAGGGTTGTAAACAAAAGTGATTTTCAGAAAGAAGGAGGGACATACGGTGGCAGGAGAGTGATGGTGATCAGGGGAGGCGTAGGGACGGCAACAATCCTACTAACAATGGAAAAATCATTATCGAATCAAAGCTTAATCAATCAATAATCGATATTTGAATTAAATATAAAGTAAACATCAATAAAACTTGAAAAGATGACAAATTTATCAATAATTGATCAATTAATCAAATAAATAAAATCACTCATCAAATAAGCACGATCCCACGAATTTGATTATGACCAATAATTAATCAAACACCTTGCATTTCCCACAGACCAACATGCCTTGCCACTTAACTTTGTTGTAGTTCAACTCGTTCAATCCTCCACCGAATTCATCAAATACCTAAATAAAAAGGATAAAAAATCAATCAAAATCAAAAATGTTACAAAAATTATACCATCGCAAATAAAATTACTCCGTAATTATGCAATTCCAAAGGCTCAAATTCACTGGCGACTTTCTCACTCTGAATTTTATCGCAGCATTTTCACAATATACAAAACAGAAACTTTGATTGTGTCATACGAAGTAAATACACTTTCCTATTAGATTAGGACCAAATTCATGTAATTACGATTAATTGGAAAAAAAATAATCACAAAACAAAAAAGGAAAATTAATGGAGTTATCAAATTGAAAGCAAATGGGTCAATTTTACCTGGGAAAATGTATAATCTATCGGATGAAATCTTTGTGCAGCATAGTCGTCTTTTGTCACTGACTTCAGTGATGCGGCTGGATATGGACGATTTCATGAAATTAAAAAATGACGAAAGAAGTTGCGAAGTATAATTTTTACGGAGAAATCCCAAATTTCCATTAGAATTTGTACAGAAATCCTGATTCCACAGACGTCAATCACCAAAAAAAAAACCAATCAACTTATATCATAAATCACAAATTTCAATTAAGAAATGGTAAGAATCAAAAGAAGCCAAAAAAACATACCTTCTGGTATTCATCCATCGCTTCCGCCATCTTATCCTTTCATGACGACCACCGTAAGCTCCACCGCCGTCGTATCCACGACCTCCACCGTCGGGCATGGGATTGAGTTTGGTTAATAGTGATGTTACCGCCGTCGAGATCTTGGTCGTTCATCCCTTCGATAGCATCGTTTTGTGGGAGAATTGATTGAACGATATGTACTAATGAAATTTGATTTTTTTACTGACTGAGATGGGAAAGAAGAGGAGATGATAGGCGTCAGTTTTTTGGTTCTACGGTGATTAGTGTCTTGGTGAGATGGGGAAGAAAGAAGAGATGGGAGGTTTTTTTTTTTTTAGAAAATTTTTCCCTCCGTATTAGCAGTATTAGTTTTTTTTTAGAAAATTTTTCCCTCCGTATTAGTAGTATTAGTACCTTAGTATTCGAGTATAATATTGTAGTGGCAGTGGGTAAGTTAATGGTAGTGGCAGTTAAAAAGATGAGAGTTAATGGTAGTTTTTTATTAGTATTATATAGTGGTAGTGGGGGAGTTAATGGTAGTTTTTTTTTTTAAATTATACACAGTTTTTTTATGAAGTTAATGGAGGTTTTTTTTACAGTTATTGCTTCCTTTGCGGTATACACACGGTTTTGGCAAGATTTTTTTTACGGTTTTCAAGTGCCACGTCGGCTGCCACATAAGATCCACGTCAGATTCCAAGTCACGATCCTACGTGGCTCAATATGGTGCCTCTAAATGTTTCTACTTTAATATATAAAGGATTGTGAACTTGCCCGTTTTGTAAAAAGTTTGACTAACTTAAACTTTTCGGAGATTGTGAAATTTAATAATTTTTGAATTTTAATTTAAGAACTTTATACACTACAAGAAAAACATGAATTTGGGACCGACTTTTTGGGACCGACAATAAAAACGGTCCCAAAATCTGTTTTGGGACTGCCCACGGTCCCAAACTATCTAATGTAGTTGCAAATTTGGGACTGCATTATAAATAGTCCCAAATATAACTGGTCGGTTGCAAATTTGAGACCGTTTTTTATTTTTGGGACCAAAGTCAGTCTCAATTTATTTTTTTTACTTGGGACTGCCTTTTTTGTCAAGTTATAACTCACTGTATATCACTAACCGATATTACTAAATGTTATGTCATTGCTTATTCTCCTGATTTTCTTCGAACAGCTCCCATGGAGGAACCTTAATTTTCTTCGTTGATTATGTTTTGTAGATAACGCTCAGTCCTTCGTTCATTTCTTCTCCTTCATCCTGTTCTTCTCCTTCATTTCTGTCAATTTGCTTGTCGATTAGGGTTCGTCCTTCATCTTCTTCAGCTCCGTCTCTGATCTTCTTCGTTTTCCTTTATCTTCTCCGTTCTTCTTCGATTAATCAGGTAATCCCTAATTTCATATACAACAGAATGTAATCCCTAATTTCTTCGATTATCTTCTTCGATTACCTAATTTCACTCAACAGCATGTCATCCTTTAAAGACCTGCGTTTTGTGCTTCGATTTTGTTTTTTAATTGCTTGAATATGTGATTTAATGGCGTAGATTCATGTTTGAGTGATTTTTTGCTAATCTTCGAGTGTTTTGATATGATTTTCACGCATTTTGATATGTTTTTATTGCTATGATTATGCTTGATTTTGTTTTTAATTGCTTGAATCTGCGATTTAATGGCGTAGCTTCAATGCATCCTTCTCTGCCGTTAATCGATCACCTCTTATTGCTATGAAGTTGCTCGAATCTGCGATTTTGATCTGTTTTTATTGCTATGAAGTTGTGACTCTAATCTTCCAGCTTACGTATCGCTTCGAGGTTATTAGGAGCAGTATAATGTGAGCTTATATTTTTGTGTTTAAGAAAACTCCACAATGATACTGTCTACTATCTCACTAGTTAGGAGCAGTATATAATGTGAGCAGTATAATGTGAGGTTATTAGGAGCAGTATAATCTACACTAATTTTTGTTATCAGTTGCTAATAAGTTGACCCTGTCGTATCTCAGCTGACGGTATCGTATGAAGTTCCACAAATTTTAGTGCCTGCTTTCTTGCATTCTAAATCATACAGTACATACCTTATTTTCGAGTGGCAGAAAGAGTTGACAGTAGAAGGATGGGCTAGTTGTATCATGTATGTATGTATGTATGTTGAGTAGTGTTTGTGTTTCTAAATGTTTGTAGTTGGTAATTATTACAGGCGCTTCAACCTTTTCTCCAAAGCCTACTACTACGAGGGTTAGAAGGGTTTTCAAGTTTTACAAAGAGCCGTTTCCAGTTTATGATTTAATACATAAACATTGATGGGTTTCTGTGTGCTTATGTTTCTCTAACACTCAGTTTAAGGTTAGAATCTCTTTTCCAATTTTGTTTACCTGATTCACTGACTCTGATTGTAATTGTGGATCTGATTGTATTGGGGTTTATGGGATTGTTTATGCTATTCTGTTATTACTCCCAGTTGAATCAGTAGCAGTTTAATTCTGATTTTGGTACCGTTCTTGCTACAGTTAATTGAAATTATAGTTCTGATTCTTCATCTCATCTTGTTTGAATTCTTAGTCTGTAGCTGAAACATGTGTGAGTGTGTTATAGGATCAACTCTACTCTTGCATTGCTGTGTGCTGTGTCTTTCTCATTTACAAACTCTGTCCTACCACTTCCACTCACTATAACCAATTTGATTAACTACTAACTAGTCTTACTGTAAATAGATCTTACTTCATCAATGTGAAGAAGAGATTCACCATTAAACTAGATTCTACAAGAATTAGTTTAGACGTAAAATGTGTAATTAAACTAAGCTTTCAGTAGTATGTATGAGCCTACTTTGACCTTCTAAATCATACTCATGAACTGCTATTAAAAGCCTTAGAGCTGACCGAGCAAGAAAAGTCGCACTTACCTTTGATATCTTGCACAATGAACCATCGTCTTTTGGATCCCAGATGTCTGTGTGCAATTATTTTGTTTCCATCTTTTTAACATTATTCTTACTAATCTACTCTATACATGTTTTTGGTAAATTGTTTCAGACTAAGGAAAACTATGGCAAACTACCTCTGCTTCAGAAGTTTTCTACCGGGTTCATAGTGTCGATAAAGAGGGTAGAAGAGAACTCAATTCTAAGAAAGCCAAGGATATTTTTGTGAGTATATGTTTGGTTTAATCAACTTTGTTTATCTCTTTAACTCCGTTTTCTTTTTTAAATTTTTTATACGTTCGTTAATGTTTCTTTGATAGGAGAAATACAATACAAAATTGAAGGACTCGGGGGGAGAATGTTTGAGAAAATGAAGTCTTTTTCGATGTTGTTGGCGGGCGAAAAAAAAAAGAAAGAAAGGTGTATGGAATTGGTAATGTCGACGAGTTGTTTTTTGAGAAGAAGTTCAAATGTAAATCTTCAAATTCTACGGCTACTTCTTATTGTCCGGGGTTATGATTCAACTTGAAGAAAGACTTCAACAAGGCACGTGAAGAGGAGAAGAAAGCACGAGAAGATGAACGATTAAATGTGATGGTACCGGTGGTGGTTTAAGTGGTTTAAATGTGATGAGACTCTAGTCAAGTGTGGAAGTTTATTCTTAGTGTGTGGATTGTAATGACATTTTCTAAGACTTTTCGATTAGCATTTGGAGATTGTGATTGGTGTCATACCGATTATTGGTTGGTGGCATATTATTTGGTTTATATGCAGGTTAAAATTTAATAGGTGGGTAGTCCGATAATATAATTAATTCTGGAATTTTTGGGACTGCCTTCGCAATTTTGAGACCGACTTCGGTCCCAAATTTGACACCACCGATGTAGCTTTGGGACTGACTTCGGTCCCAAATTTGAGACCGCCGAGGCAGTTTTGGGACCGAATTCGGACCCAAAATTTGGGACCGCCTACTCAACTTTGGGACCGACTTCGGTCCCAAATTTGAGACCGAAAATAGCTTTTGAGACCGCTTGCGACGGTCACAAAGTTGGGACCGATTTACTTTTCGGTCCCAAATTTTGAGTTTTGTTACCAGATTCTGCAACCGCTCAAAAGCGGTCCCAAAGTCCCAAAGTCGGTCCCAAAACTGAGATTTGGGACCGCTTTTTCAGTTTTGGGATTGATTTTGGCGGACCCAAAACCACTTTTCTCTTGTAGTGATACTTCACTCTTGTTTTATCTTTGGTTGATATTTATATTTAGATCTGTTTCAAAATGCTTTAATAATTTATCTTAAATTATTTCGAAATTATTTCAATTTTTAATTTTCAAGCGATCGGAATTTTATGAAGACTTTCATATTTCCAAATACTTCAATTTCTATAGAATTATTATGTAAAAAGTTTTAACTTTGTCGAAATTATTTTGTATGTTCAAGTTTGATAACATTTTTGAAAACTTTCATAGTTACTTTGACAACATTTTCGAAATTTTAACGTTTTGAAAATTGGATTTCGTTTTATTGTTGGTGGACTTTTGAATCTGTTATTGAAAATGTTTGACGACTGGTTCGATTTCTACTAACTACAAAATTAGATTTCTCCAAACTAATTTTTTTTCATCAGAAAAAGATATCTTATCGAATTTCTTAATCAAATTGTTTAATTTTGTTTTGAAAATGTTTTCTGTTACCCAGTTTCCTTCAAGTTTGTTTACAAATGTTATTCAACAATATTATTTTATCAAATAACTTTACTTTACGATTTCATTAACTTAGAAGAATTTAAATTCCGGGTGGCTTAGCCCAATTCCTCTTGGAATAAATATTTGCATTTGATTTCGTATAACTTTAAAAGTTGTAAAATTTTCTTTTACAGCAAAATTATTATACAAATTTTTATCCCCATCTTTTCGAGTGGGGTAATCTTGATTCTCTTTCTGCTTATTCTTAGTTTCGAGGACGAAACTTTCTTTTAGTGGGGAGGATTGTAACAGCCTCTATTTTCCCTAGCGTTTTTATCCTTTCCGTTATGACTTCGTCATATCTCTATCACATTTTGACCTTATGTTTCATCTTTTTCCAAGCTTTATTTTCATTTTTGGGTTTAATGATATTTATTTTTTATTTTAAAGGATTTTAATTCTTTTAAATCTATTTATTTAATTTTCTTCGTAAACTATTTATTTTTCCGCGAGGAATTTTATTACCCATCGTATTTAAGCTCGGATTTGAGTTATTCCTTTTTCTACAAATGTCTAAACATATTTTTATAATATTTTCAACTAGTAAATATTTTTATTTACGAAAATTTAGCCATTATGATTTTATTACGACGTTTCGTAAATAATTATTTTCTTACGCGGGGTTTACTCGAATTACTTTGAAATGCCTTTAACTATTTTACGATTATACTTTTTATCAACTACAATCTATTTGAGACATTTTCCTCATATTTTGGACCGACAAAGCTCCTTGTCACAATTTTACTACGTTTTAATTATACGATTCATTTTATTACGTAAACCGAAAAGATATAATTATTTTTCTTCTCATTTAATTGTTGCATTATTGCTTAAACTCTTCACACTCCCTCTTAACCTCATTGGATTCCTCATTGGATTCCACATTGATGATACCAAATTGGATTCCTCAAATTATTTATTCTCATTTAACCTTCTCATTTAACCTTAAGAAACCTTCCAACTCTTTTACGTTCATTTCTCATTAAAAAAATACTAATTCAATACCCTATTTTCTTCTTCCTTGGCCGTGAGACTTCTTCCTCCTTCTTGGCTGATTCTTGCTCTATTTCGAGTCACAATCGTCTCATTTTTTCATCGTCAAATTAATCCTCTTTCCGAGCCTATCGTTAAGGTAATAATCGATGATGTTTTCGATCGTTATTCACCTTGATTTTCTTAGTTTTTCTCATGGTATTTTTCTACCATGAATTTCGTGTATGGTATGTTTCGTGGACGATCCCGAGGTCGACGAGTATATTATTGATTCCGATTTGGATTAGAGCTAACGTCGATGCTACAAGATATTTCGTGATTTTAATTGTGCAATTGCATGTAAATTTTTATATTTCATTTTTGGCAATATATGTATGTCATATAATCTGGAAAATTTTTAAAAGTTAAAAATTTGCATGTTTCGATATTTTTATCGCTTTTACGAGATTAACGATTAAATTGTTGTATTAATTTGTAAAATCGTAATATTCGGCCTAAACTTGTAATACATGATTATATTCTATAAAAATAATGTTTTTAATGATTTTTAATATTTTGGTATGTTTCTGATATTTTTTATATTGATTATTCATTTTTTACCGTTTACGAACAAAAACGATTAAAAATCAATTTTTATTTCTAGCACTTAAACATTTTATTTTAATCTAAAATTTGACGTGGATAATCTTTCTGATTAAAAATCATTTTCTGAATTTCTTCATAATTTTTCGGAATTTTAAGTGGGTGAATTAATTAATCACTTCAAATCATCGTTTATCGTTAAAACCGTGTTTGTCGTTTAAATTCTCAATTTCTGGTCTTTTGTTTAAATCTGGAAAAATAGTAGTTTCTGGAAAATCATTATTTTAAAGTTTAATAATAATTTTTGGATATTAATACTTAAATCGTTTTGTAATTACTATTTTTATTAATCGTTATTGTCGAGATTAGACGATTAAAGAGAAAACCCTTTAAAAACCAAGTTTAAGGATTCTGGAAAATTCTCTTTTAGGACAGAATGTCCAAAAATATATTTTAGCTATTTTACTTAATTTTTGTACTATATATTAAAGTCTTTAATTAAGAGTAATGATTTTTGGACAAAATTACGATTTATCGTTAAAATGCTTCGTCTTACCTAAAAGATTTTTTTTTTCCAGCAATTTTGAAAATATTTAAATCTGAAACTTTGATAGTTAATCACCCCTTATCATATTCTAAGTTTTTTTAATGGTTTAATTAAATAAAACACGTTAAAAGATTTATTTTTACATTTGCCGTAAAATCCTATTTGTGCTCGTATTGTCGAAACTAATAATTATTAGGGAATTTTAATTTTATAAATTTTGGAAGCACCCTAATTAGTAGTATTAAAATGTTTAAGACATTTTTAATCATTTAATAAACACTTGTATGATATTTTAATAATTTCATGAACTCAAATGTTTTCACTTGAACAATTAATATCGTTAAGGCCGAAAGTATTAATTTTATAAATCTATATCTTTTACTAAAAATTTTTTATTAGTATGAACTAATATTTTTGCTATTTTGATATAATGCTTTTTTTGTAAAGTTTCTAAATATAAAAGTTTCCTAAAATAGAAAGTTTCGTCTTTTAGAAGGCGATCCGTTTTCCCTTTTGTTCTCTTATTATTTACAATGATTATATCCTTTTGAATATCGATAATGGCTTTGTTTTGGAGTTATGAAATAAGGACAAGTGTGGGGTTAGAGTAATATAGTCTAGGATGTACATTTTTGCCATCAACTGTAAGGTTGATGTGTCTTTATGGGGCACATTGGTTGTTGAACTGAGCATGGTTTGTGTTCAGGAGAGTGTGCATTGTGCGCTTAAACTTAGATATCGCATCGTGTAAGTCGCGTCGGGTTGAACTGGATATTGTTTGTATCCAGGAGGGGTGTATACTACTTAAACCAGGACCTCGCTGCACGCAGTCCTGTTATAGTTGAGTTGCCTAGTTAGAGACTGGATACTGTTATGAGTTAAGTCTACAGTTCTCGAAGCTAGTTTCCAGTATTATCCTAGTGAAAGTCTAGCCTTGTGCACACTGATCGAATTTCCGTAATGCCATTTTGACTATTTTTATAATTATCGATATAATTTTGATTTGAAGGTTGGCAAATGTTTTATGTTTTCTTCGGAAAACTCATTTTTATTATATTGTTTCGTTACGTGAAGTTTTTCACTGAAAGCTTATTTTCCTTATAATCTTTTACTGATTTTCATTTTTACTATTTTTATATAATAGTAATTACAGTTTTAAAATCATGTTATAC